>CM060941.1:592993872-595493872 GCA_030765085.1 Allium cepa | reverse complement strand
TTTGGATATTTATTTATTTTTACAAAAAAATGTGACATGAAAAACAAATGATTCCTGATTATAGTACCACATATCGACAAACTATATTTAAGATTTGATAAACAATGGTCGATATAAATATGATAGATATGGAATCTTTACCAAACAAAAAGTTTTATAACACTTGTTTGAATTCCTAAAGAAATTTCCCAAATATACTCCCTTGAGTAATGTATGTTAAATATCAACACTTATCACCTTTTCAATCACTACTTATCTTTTTTTGATAATTAGTAGGGAGTCGGATTAGTCAAAATTTGTCATTTAAAATCAAATAAAAATGACTAATATGAAAATATGGTCAAAAATGATTTTCTCGAAGGGGTTATATGGAAAAAAAAATTCTGCTATTTGGAAATTATTTAAAATGAAAAATATGCAGATATTTTCTATGAAAAACGATGCAGTTACTAAATGTCTCAAAAATCACGTTCAACTAGTAATTTTTCAATCAACTAGATTACCAGTGTAATCTGCATCTGAGTTTCTCTTTCACTCCAAAATATCACTAACTAAATTTGATAGACCAGATCATGAAGTGTGCATAAAAACTCAAACTCAATTTTTTTAACAGCATTTTAAATTTGAATTGAAGCCATGTAAATAATCAGAAAACCGTGAATATAGAGTTAGCCGAAAAAAAATATTATCATCCAACAAAACACTATGTTTAATCCAAACGTATATGTATGAAGTAATTCAAAGAACAGTGTTTTTGGCATCAATATAATTGGCCAACTATGTCGAACAAGTCAGAATCAAAAAATCATCATCTCACATTATTGGTTGATTTAATTCAGAATACGGTGCAGATTATCACATTCAATATATCGATCAAATAAATATACCTTCACCTGTTTTACCTTTACGATAATTTTTCGTGATTGCCCATTGTGATTCCGTCACCTTTGTACTAGGCTAAGGAACTTTGCTTTGTTGCCCGTTGTGTTTCTGGAACAGCCAAAATCCAGAGAACACTGTTATTGTTCCTTAGCCTGCCACCATACCTACACGATGAAAGATTTTTGTGACCTATTTGTTTTTATAGGTCCATGATTGTTAGTGGCTGAAGCATTGTGAATAAACAAACCCTTTGGAACCCAAACTTGTTTTGTCCTTACATTCTTCTTCCAATAGACATGAAATTCGTTTGTAGAATTCTTAGGAACCCAAACTTGTATAAATTTTGTGTTCTTGTTCCTATGACTACAATTTTCAACACGATGTCCAATTATTTCACATCTGTCAAAGACACTCTTACCTTTTGCATTATCCTCAACTTGTGTTTTCCCAAAACCTAGTCCTTTTCTGTTGTTAGCAAAAATTTGATTTTCCAATAACATGTTGAATGATTTTTCTCCTCTTGAAAAGTTATTTAGAGATTTCTCAAGATTTTGGACTTTGGTTTTTAGTGTCGTGTTTTCAGTGAGGTGCATATATTTATAAAATCCTTTTTCCTAGTGTCAATGATTTCTTTAAGACTCACGTTTTCTTTTTCAAGATTCTCAGAGCTATTCTTAAGTCTTGATAATTCTGAATCTAAAATTTTACATTTTTTACACTCTAGGTTTTGAATATTTTCAAGTTCAGTTTCTAACCTAAAATTTTCATGAGCAAGTTCTCTCCTATCAGATTTCAGTTTTTCAATTTTAGATTCAAGAGTATCAACTTCTTTAGTAAGATCAAGACACATAAAAACAAGTTCTTTATAAGAATAGTCACCTCCCTCATTAGATTCTTCTGAGCTTGCTTCTCAATCTGATTTTGCCACAAGACACAAGTTAGTCTCATCTGAGCTATTATTCGAAACTTCCTCCTTCTTCATCATCCCACGTCGCTGCGAAGGCCTTCTTCTTCTTTTTCTTTCCTTTGTTGTTTTTGAGAAGTGGGTATTGTTCTTTGAAGTGGCCAGGCTTGTTGCAGTTAAAGCACGTCAGTTCGTTATCGGATTTGTCAGAATCTTTTGGCCTATGACCACTTGTTTTCTTCTTGCGTGGCTTGAATCTTGACCATTTTCTAAGATTATTGACAGCCATTGCAAGCTCTTCGATTGGATCTTCTTCATCTTCATCGCTCTCTTCTTTGCTCTTTAAGGCAATCGTCTTCTTCTTTGGTTCGGAGTTGTTGCGTTCCTCTTTTGCTTTTAGCTCAAGCTCATATGTCATCAAGTTGCCAATCAACTCCTCCATGCTTAGTTTACTCAGATCTTTCGATTCTTGTATTGCCGTGACTTTTCCTTAAAGTTCATTGGTAAAACTCGTAGCGCCTTCCTCACAAGCTCTACCTCAGTGCATACCTTCCCAAGCGCTCTAGCGTTGTACACCAAAGTTGAAAAGCGTCCAAATATGTCCTTGATGCTCTCGCCTTTGTCCATCACAAAGTTCTCGTATTCATTGCTGAATAAGGCTAGAGGAGACTCCTTGACTTGAGAAGTTCCTTCATGTGTCGCCTCCAAGGTATGCCAAATTTCCTGTGCAGTTTTACAATGAGAAATTCTATTAAATTCATTCATCAAGAGCACAGATCAAAGCATTCATGGCTTTAGCATTTGTAGTTTTTAATCTCTTATCGTTAGCATCCCACCTATCCTTAGGTTTAGGAATCTCAGTATCACCAACGGTTATAGTGGGAGATTTATAGCCAGTTTCAATAATATCCCAAACATCATAATCAACAAAACTAAGATAAATACCCATCCTAAATTTCTAAAAAGCATAATCATTCCCGTTAAACATGGGTGGCCTAACAATAGATTGCCCCTCAGAAAAAGCATTATTTTATGAATTCATGACTCTAGAGTTAAAGAAAAATACCGTGCTCTGATACCACTTGTAGGATCTAGATTAACCCTAAAAGGGGGGGGGGGTTGAATAGGGTTATAGCAAATTTTCTCGATTTAAACACAGAAACAAACTGCAGAAATAGATATGATGAAAAGTAAATCACACACAAAATTTACCCAGCTTCGGCAACTCCTTTCTACTGCTGCATTCCCAGATTTCTATTAGAATCAAACAGTACCCCACTTACAAACACTCTAACAGACTCGCAAACCCTGCTTCCGCTTACAAACACTCTAATAGACTCGCACCCCCTGCTCCCGCCTATAGAGTTTTGCAAATTCGCAAACCCTTGCTCCCGCCTATAGAGTTTTGCAAACTCACACACCCTGCTCACTGAACTAATTCTAACTAGACAATCTGACACTACCTACAACCTAGGTGGTGATTTACCAAAAATTGATTCGAAAGGAAAATTTAAAACAAACTTAAAAACAATTTTAAACTTAAACCCCCAATTAAATATAAACTAAAGCCTTCTTTTATAAACAAGGCCGGCCCTTTTTGTTTTGCCCGTTCCTTTTCCTTTTGCCTTGTGAAGAGATAATGTCGGCTCTGTACGATCTGAATTAGGGCTTTGTTCTCTTGCAAAAATTAGGGCTTTCTTCGATTCTCTGGTTTGTGTCGCGCTTGCTCGCGGCTTCTCTGATGATCAACTCTCCCGTTCTCTTGCTTTATTTGTTGATCGTCTCTTGAGATGATGTCGGCGCTCCTATTTGATCGAGTTCACTGGATTATGGTATGTATTCTTTCGTTGCTGGTTTAATGCTTGCTTGACTCGATGCCTATGATGATAATTGGGGTTTGGTATTTATATGAATTCGAGACACTTGAATTTGCTCGTATCAATTTAAACTTTCCTAATTTTTGCGTTCTGTGACTTGATGCGCACGGCTTTGTTTTTGAAGCGTTTGATTTACCTGTTTTCGGCAATTTCCATTTTTGTACTGTGTTGATTTCTGACTTGGTCAAGTTGTTGCCTTGATCATCACGGCACTGTTTTGATTTCGTGAATCACATCCACGGCTTCAACTTCTCACTGTAACTTGACTGTGGTTTTTGTTGACTTTGGTTACACCAATCATTATCTTATTATCCATGGCTTCAATATTTACATTGTTCATCTCTGTTTTTGCTGTAGCCATTTGGGTCTGCACGTTCACCTGTTGTTGTTGTTCGACCTGATGCTGCACTGTTTACTGTATATAATGTTTCTGGTCAAACTTTGTACTACCTGCTCATTTGATTCTGCCTTACCACTGAGCCTCAATATAGTTGTGGTTGCTTCTGTGCATTTGCCCGAGTCACGTGCATACTCGGTCGTGCTGTCCACTTGAGTTTGAGCATTTTCTATCATGTGTATTGGGTATTTGGTTTTACTGCATTGCTTCATGTGTGCTCAATATCACTAGATATTGTTGCTTCACCACTGAGTGTTGTTCGCTTTGTGTTTGTTGATTTAGTGGTCCACTTGCTTGGCCATTTTGTACTTCTGGTCTTTGTTTGTTTAATGGTTGTTGCTGTGTATGTAGAGGTTGAACCTGAGCATTACTGTTGTTTGCATTGCATCACCACTGTATCATGCTTGTTGCATTCATTTGTTTGTTGCAGTCCATGTTGCATTGAACTTTGTTGACATGTGCATTTGGCTGTAGTCTTCAAGCATATTGTTGTGATTGTAGTTGTATTCACTTGAGTCTGTTGCATTTGTTTGCTTGTACTGTCCACTGCCCTTGTGTCTGCACTTGTGAACTTTGTTGTGTCTTGTTCATTAGGCTGTGCAGTTGCTATGCCTTGTAGTTGTTGTACACTTGTGTTCTTTGAGTTGCTGTGTTGATTCAGCTTGCTACTTTCTGCTCTTGGTTTTCTTGGTGGCATTTCTTTGTGGTCTTGCACTGTGCATATGAACTTGGTCTCTGTTGCCTTGAATTTCTGGTTGGTCTGCACTATTGAAGTGTGTCTGACCATGTTGCTTGCTGTTACTTACTTGGTGCATTTTGTAGTTGCACTGCACTGTTGCCTTGAGTTTCACTGCCATACTTGTTGTTGCCAGTTTTCCTTGTATCATTTTGCTCTTTGATCTGGTTATTGCTTGCATCACTGGTCTTTGCATCCATTCATGTTGATTTTTTAAATTTCACTTGAGTTGAATTCAGTTTTACAACTCGGGCTTGACCTTGCGCTGAAGTCGAGATTTTATTTATGTTGCACCTGAGTTGAACCCGTCTTTTTATTTGTGTTTGACCTTGTGCTCACCTGTCCCTGTAAATCGATCAGGTGTATATCGATGTGCATGGCCTTGTGGCATGTACAGTGATACACTGTGCATGTCACATTGTTCGTGTATGATGAATACAAATGTGAATGATGACGAACAACCCAAATAACCGAGGCAAATAATATTTTCAAAAATCCATATTTTATTTTATATTGCAAAAATATTTATTTTTCAATTAGTGAATATTTTTGTAGATTGCTCAGATGCTGGATTCAAACTGGAATGAAGTTGAATATAAAACTACGAGTGTGAGTGATATGTAGTGAGAATTTATGTAAACTGAATTGTGATGTAATCAAAAATGTATATGTATAGTGAGAGCTTGAATTTGTACTATTCAAAATTGTAATAAATATTTGTTTGAATAAAATATCTGTTTGAATTCAAATTCTGTGTAATTTATTTTATTCAACAAATATTTATTTAATCTATGAAAAACAAAATAGTACATTAACAGATACATTTAAATGAATATATATATGTTTATTATCATCAAACAAAAATCATATAAGCGCAAAGCGCATATTCAAACACTATCAACCAAATTATGAGATATGAATGAATGTGATGCACCAGCATCAAATAGTATCATAACTAGTATACTCTAAATCAAAAGCGTACCTTCCAACATAGTCTTTCCCTTTTTTGCCGCATTTGGCCTAGCAGGCGATGCTCCAATATCAAAGACTTTTCCCCTGTCTATCCTGATTGGTTTTGGACACTTATTCTTGTAATACCGAACCTAGTCGTAGTTAAAGTACTTCATGCCATTCTTTTCTGCAGCCTTCTTCCCCATGCCTGTTCGACATTCATGAGCATAATGACCTTTCTTATCACACTTGAAATAGATTAGATCAGCCTTTTCCTTCTTGGCAGCCTCTCCCTTGTGGGTTCCCTTCTTCTTAAAGAACTTCCTCTTCTTCCCCTGATAACCCTGGATTTCAACCGGCTTTTCCTTCCCATAATCAATAAGCATTTCCTCATGTTTGATTTCCATCTCCATAACAACATTACAAGGATCATGGAGATGTGGCAGGGTTGCCCAAGAAAACTCGGGTCATAATCCTCGAATAAACTTCTCATTCCTCTTGATGATGGTATCAACGGTAGCGCACCCATATCTGGACAGCTCATCAAATTTAGTAGCATACTTAACTACCAACATATCTCCCTGCACCAAATCCATGAACTTTGTCAACAATTCCGACTTAGCAACTTCAGTCAAAATCCTCTGCTCGAATCTCCTTCAAATTCTGCCTAAGTCAATTCTTCATTAGGAACTCCGTCAGTAACACTATTGCACTAATAAAGCGCTGCTCCCAGCAACTGCCTAGAGACTAGTCTCCTCTTTTTCTCATCATTCAATCCCAAGTCAGCGAGATTCTCTCGCAATGAAACAGCCAATTCTCAACTTCTATGGCATCCTCCATTCCAACAAACGGCCTCCCACCAAGACTGGTGTAATCTCTGCTCAACTTAGCATAGTTGTTTCCAATTGCAGCCGTGGGATTAGCTCCTCCAACATTTCCAACTACTCCAGCAGTTGCTCCTGCTTGCATCAGATTGACGAAGAAGTGATACATCATCCTCATATCTACTGCGAATTTCTAGCACTTAAGTTGGCATTTGCATTTTGATTAGCATTTTTCGATCGACCTGAGTTCCTCCTGGTGGGTCCAGCATTTCCGTTTGTTTTGTTTCTTCCTCTACCGAGATTTCCTCTTCCGTTTGCTGCCTCCATATCTTCCTTTCTCGTAAATATGCATACGAGCCTTAGTAAGATACATAAGAATAGTCTAAAAGAAAGGGGAATACATGTGTGTGTGTGTATAATACAATTACCTTACTATGACTCTGGAAGCTTATTCGTCTAAGGGAATACCTGAAGACCTCAACTCTCAAACTACTCAAAGTTAGTTAAGCACCCAAGAGTTTAAGGATAAAACATAAACTTTGAGTTAGACATAAAGCCTGGTATGAATAATAACCTATAATCTCAAACCATTTAGATATCTAGTGATACCTCGTCACCTAACGGAACGGGTTTTCCCTTCACCAATATCTTATCCAAAAATTATAAGAACCATATACTATGCTCCTACATCCACAATGGTTAAAGCATAGCAATTTAAATTTTATAATGATACGCAAACAAGTAAACTATTTTGGATTTCACATCCCCATTCACTTGACTATATGTCTATGCTATAGTTTCTAGGGTCACTATTAACCTATTAGTTTTCATAAGCTGACTAATAACCTTTTTAAAGTTTATGGACTACATATCCATTCTCATAGTTTCCCTGGGATGACTAAGAACCTATTAGCCCTGCTAATAACTTCACTAATTCATGGATTCTTCCTAAATCTATTGGTATCTCCAATACTTCTCCAATATCATAGTTTTCATGGGTTGACTAAGAACCCGTCGACTTCTATCAATAACTTTATTCGGCTATAATTTTTATGGGATCAATACGAACCTATTGTCCTCCTGCCAATAACTCTATCCAAATATAGTTTTCATGGGTTTACTATAAATTTGTCTTAACAAACAACTTATTTAATCAATCTTTGGACATCCTATTTTCTGGTCCACCCGACCTCCTAGATGCAATTCTACTCATTCAGGAGTTAACTCAATTTATATTCACTACTAGGTCAAAATAGCCGGTCATTTTTCCCTTTTTCTCCCCAAAATATAGTTATGGGTCCATTATGTAGTGAATATGTATATTAGAAGAAGCAAACATAATAACATAAGAATACCAACATTTATGGTTTTAATATCCTTGAAAGTAATGAAACATGGTTAATCTCTTTAACCTATGGTTTTATCAAGGAAAGCTTCTTCAAAAGCTCCATACTTAAAGCATTTAAAAACTCCTTTATTTTTCCATGGGTTTTCCATTAAAACTGAGATTGGGTTCCTTTTTTTGAAAACTAAGGCTTTCGAAACCTTAGACCTTCACTTTGGAAACCATTAGAATACCTCTTTTGAAAGCATTCAAATCTTCTTTTCAAAACACTAAGCATAGGTCTTCAAAACCATCAAAACATATTTTTCGAAAGTATTAAAGTAATTCATAGAAGCATAGCCGCAAAACCATTTGAATGTACCCCTTTCGAAACCATTGGGTTTTATCTTTTAAAATAACTTTTAGGTCAAAGTGAATATAAACGAAAGAACCCCTTTCGAAACCATTAACCTTTAAATAAAAATGATTGGGGAAAACTGATGGCTTCAGAACCATCCCTTCAAAAGCACTAAACATTTAAGTAAAACATTTAAAAGGATAGCTTTGAAACCCCTTTCAAAGCCATTTCCTTCAAAATGTTTGGTATAAGTGGCTACTGGTGCTCTTTCGAAAACATTGGGAAGTGGCTTACTACATTTATAAAACAAAAGCTACCTTTCAAACTCGTTGATAACTTCAATCCATTCGAAAGGCATAAAGGCGGTAGCATGGTATCGATTGGGTTCAAAGTACCCTTTTGAAATCATTGATTTAAAAAAATCATTCGAAAGCTACCCTTTAAACTAAAAGGAGACAACTTCTTCGAAAGCCATACTAAACCCCTTCGAAAGCGTTCTTTTGAAAACAAGGCAAATGGCATTTCTTTGGATAGTAAAACAAAGGCTTCGAACCCTTAGAAATTTTAGTTTCGACTCCATACTTTCCACCATTCTCCAATCCACTACGTACTAATGTACTGATACCTTGTGTATTGGTTTTGACTTGGTTGGGGCGAAAGTATAGGATTGAAAGGTAGCTACTGAAAGGGGCGAAACAATTAACATATGCAAAACTGTTTTCATTGCCTTTTTAAGTAATACTTTTCAACTAACTTGCCTATTTGTAAAAATATAATTGGTTTCCATAAACTTTACTAAAATAATTTCCTAAAAGACTGTTGAATTCAACTCAGATTTAATTAAAAATAATTGACATAAAAGCACTTCCCTTAAGCAAAACAATTTAGACATTTAAGTCCTTCGACTAAATTAATTTAATTTTCATAGTGAATTACTTAGGAAAAATCTCCAAAAATCCTCAAAATTCACTTTTATTATGTTATCTAACATATAAAAATTTCAAACCCAAATTCCTTTATATAATTTCGAAAATTAATTTCTAAACCCAATTATTTATATTTTCCTTTGAAAATTTATAATAAATTATCCATAGCCTGGATAACTATGAAAAATTAAATCTGTCTCCAAAATACTGTTTTACATAACATATTAAAACCTCATAGCATTCTAAACCCAATATAAATGATTTTAGCATTAAAATCGAATAAACTATATATCAAACAACTTGTTTGAGTATAACATATCATGTAATCCAAGCATATCATCGTAAAAAATCATCATAATGGATTTAAACTTAAGCCCAAAATCTAATGCTCTTTAGAAACAAAAATAAAGATAATTTTGATTATTATTCACCTTGCTTAGGATAAGGAACGTGAGAATTTATTAGATTGATCCTCTTAGCTTGATTCCTTAGCTTTAGTTGATTTTTCCCTTTTCTTTTCCTAGTTTATGGCCGATTTGAGCATTGTTTACGTTTTAAAATTTTAAAATATGAACGTGTAGAGAAATGGGAATGTCGGTTTAGTGGTTATGGTGGCAGCTAATCCCCATATTGCCCTTGCATTATATTCTTATTAATGATCTAATGGCGCCGTTTCCTTAAACTCATTTTCTTTGTTTAATTATGCATGGCCTCTAATTAAAATTTTAACTCTTAATCACCTTATCACTCTAATATTTACATTGTTCTATTTAATTTATCTAATTAAACTCCTGAATAATGTTATTAAAAATTAGAGGTGTTACACTAATCCCTCTTGCTTAATCCAGTTTCCATTATCCAGGAATCCACCTTGTTCCTCCACTCGATAGCTCCCAATACAAGACACTTCAGTACCTACTCCCTAGATAAGTCATAAATTGAAGGTTATAGAGTCCTTAATTTTCGATGCCTACTCCCATCGTGAGTCACAAATCGAAGATTTGTAGCCTTTATCATGCTGGTACATCGTCATCTTCCAACTAGATACGAACAAGCCATAAGCTCTAGCATGACCTATAGAACATCAACATCATTTCCAAAAGTTCCATCCCAATTGGAGTCAACACGAGAAGTCAGTGCCGACCTCTTCTACTCGGTGCCGACCTATACACTTAGCCACCCTATGACCAAGCTTCCTTCCATTCCTTCCTTGCTTCTAGTACTTTGTGCCTAAATGCTTTGGCCCCGAACTCTCCACCTAAACAAATTTCATCATAGAGCAAGTACATTCCTCAAAGAAAACAACTTCATATCCTAGAAATAAGTCACCATAGCCTCAAGCACTTAACCAATCATCGATCCAACACCATAGGCAACCTCCAATAGCAATACCATTGCACTCCCAAAAGTCGCCCCCATTATGGAATCGCCCTCACATGTCGGTCCCAACCTCTTGTATCGGTGCCAACATGTGTACTTAGAGAATTAGAGTTAGTGATTTGGACCTCGAGCTCTTCCTACACTCTAGAGACTGCCCTTTAAATTTCATCCAATTCTGACCATCTTTGCCTCTGTTATGCTCAATTCTCCAACCCAACTTCCTATGCAATCACAACACTAGCAAACAATATCCAATTATATCATCCAAACATAGAATAACAAGTAATTCATTCAATCAAACATGAAATCCATCAAAACAAGATGTATATACCAATTTATAACATAGATCTACATATAACATGAATATGAGAGCATGAGCAATGATGGTTACTAACCAATCTATATCATATTCATAATTTAACACGTAATTAAAGTTAGAAAAGGATTTCATGGCCAAAAATAAATTTAAACATGCTAAAACCTATAATTCTACCATATAAGCATGCAAAATATAGCAAGGAGGCATAAACCACTCACCAATTACAAAATTCAACCCATATGAATGTAGATCTAATTCGAACAGCAAACCAAAGTAAGGCAAATTGGCCAAATGGATGATCTCTTTCTTTTGATTGTTGACCTGTTCATCGATCTAGAATCTGATTTGATTTTGAGAGCAATTCGAATTATTTTGGATGAAATTAGGATGGAATTAAGACTAATTAGAGCTTAGACCTGATTTAGAATGAGAGGAAAAAATATATTTCACTCCTACAGCCCCTATTTATAGTGATTCTCCAATTAGAATAATAAGCCAACAAATAGGCTTCACTAATTATACACTAATCCTAGCCAACAGTTCTTAAAGCTTAAAATAGCCATAACTTTCTAACCATAAATCTATTTTCTATAGTGACCAATTTAAAAAAGGGAAACTATCATCCTAAAGATATGGGACTGTTTTGAGACTCTAATTCGGCTCCTATCAAAAGTTATAGTCCAAAAATGATTTTTAGGGTCAAAATGGTCACGTAGGAATTTTGAAAAAATAATAAATATGCAAAATATCCACAAGTGTCTTATCCCAAAATTATAAAATCACATGATCTCGTCTATGCATAATGAGAATACCTTGGTTTGAAGCTTTTGAAGTTACTTAAATGTCCCTGTAGATAATTCTCAATCACGTCGTTCTTTGGACACTTTTGCAAATGAACATGTTCGGGTACCAAAAGCCACTGGGAACAACAACGGTCATTTTCCCTTCCCATACGAATTCCCAAATTTCCTTCCCAATTAAAGTTTATAGTTTTAACTTCTTTTTTCCCTTTTCCTATCAAAAATATCAATCGGCCACAAAATCTTGACAAATGTGATTAGATCATGCTGAAGTTCATATTTCTAATCGAGTATAAAGATGAGTTTCACAACAATGGGGTCCATGTCGTAATTATCAAAACCCAAGATCAAAGAGAAATTCATGTATAATTTTTATTTCAAAAATGATTAGGTTGTAGAATTGATGTGTCTTTTGCTTACTACTGTTGAATTGATAAATTTCCGTGGATCGTAAATCAGTATGAGATTTAGTTAGTGTGGATCTTAAGTCATTTGGGATTTTGTTAGTACAATCATTGCAAGATGTTTCAATCCTTCAAAAAGTAGGAGATTAAGTAGTTTATATTTTCAGTAACCAACATTTGCATCTCTTGCTAATTGATTTTTAAATTGTAACCTATTATCTTCGTTACACGAAAGAATTATTATTTTTAATGTGTTCTTTCGTGGTATTGGCTAAATTAATCTATATTCCTCACATTGTGATACTAGTGATGCTATGTTGAACTAATTGTATTCGTTAGACATCCGACCAATTGTAACTTATTAAATTAACATTTTGGTACATAGATTATCCAAAATAGTTGATCTTTTTATTAAGTCAGCGAAAGGTTTAAAAGTTTAGCACCACAGTTGGTTTGCAAATTTCAGTTTTAGGTTTTTATCCATACAAAAATGCACATAACGCATGTATATTGAGGAAGATAACCAATTTAGAAAACAAGGTTAATATACCAAATAGAAAACAACTTTTTATTTTTATTTTTCGTATCTTGAGAAAAAACTGAAGCACGAGAAGCAATTCATTCTTTTGTCGTCCTCCATCCTCTCCATCGTCTTTTCCATTTTCCTTCCATCTCTTCAGTCGTCCATCCACTATTTTGTAATTAATGTTGAAAACGTAAGACATAAAATTCAAAACGAAATCAAACGGATCTACTTTTACATTGTATTATTTTTGTATGGGATGAACCCACTCACATTTTTTAAATATTATTTTCCTTACAGTGGAGTACAATGTTACTACAATGATGAGTAAGATAAATTTAACGGATAATGCAAAGCCTAAACTGAATCGTAACAAATCAAAGTTTAAAAAAGAAGTTCATTTAACAATGATGAAATAGATAACATATGAGTTCATAGTTAACTCTATTAATCTCGAAACATTTTGGCTATAGTAAAATGGTGTTCAAGCATGCCGTTATTCATAGTCTAAACCATTAATGTATTTTTATTTATATAAAACATTCCACAAGTTAGATATTTTGTTTGTTTAGCATTAAAAAAACCAGGACATTGGATTTGCAACATATTTTGTTTGAGTAGTTGACTGATGTGACAAACAATAAAAGGCTATAGTTTGTTTATATTTGGAATATTGTTTAGTTGGAGAAACCAAAACATAAGATTTATTTATGGAGGAAAATAAGTATGAATTTAAAAGGAAATGATTGTGCATGCAGGTAAGACCAAATATCACATAACGGAGATGCTTTACCAGTATGAAAATTACTTTTATATTTTGGCCTTTAACTCACCTTTAATAATGAAGACATGTTTGTTGTATTATAACTATGGTGGGAATAAAACTATAAAATCTCTTAAACATGCATTATTACATCTAATTATGTTGATTTTCTTTAACTTTGATTTTGATGATCTTATCTTGGTAATGGTAGCATTGCAAAAACTTGCAACTATGCTAAACTAAAAGTTTAATTATTGAAATTTAGAATGTTTAGTTGAGTAGGAATTCCATGGGCTTACGTTCTTAGATTTAATATGTACATAAAGCATTACCTTTGGGTCGGTAGTTGTAAAACACATCAAGGTTCTATTTAGAAAATCACTTAGGAGAAACACTGTAGGGATAAATTATAGATGTTGGCATATTTAGAAAATACTTGAGATGGATGTTGGCAAGGACTAAATATTATGTAGGTAACTTTTGTCATCGAGATGGTAGCCGAATGAATATCGACTTGGGTTATATTTCACCATGTCAAGGGATGGATAGATAAAAGTGATTTGTTGCTAATCTTAGCTTTCAGTTTGTATTTGCGTTATTTATTAAAATATTAAAAGAGTTATGCATCTTTGAATGCACACAAGCACATGCAACCTATTAATTTTTTTGCACTTCACAAAATGATTATAAACTTTAATTTTAGAAACCACAAAGGAAGAAAATTATATATGTAACTAAAATGGATGGAGAAAATAGTAAAATGGAAATAGAATACCTACTCATCGATTTCTTTTACACACGTGCAGAGCACGTGCATGAGTACTGGTATGAATAAAATAAAAATATTTTACGATCTTTCGATACATAAAATATGGGTCGTTACATTAGACTTAAGGAATATATACGTACGTAAATGTACATATACCATGATTTCTGATATGTACAACACTTGAACCACGAGAGTAAGTCATAAGAATTACATTATTCCATACATCGATATCACTCAATATAATATATTAAAGATTATGAACCTTTAATATAATGTCATCCTCTACCATATATATATATATATATATATATATATATATTAATAAATTACTTCTACACTCCTTAGTTGTTGAGAAAACTCAAGCTATGTGTAGTATTATTACTATATTAAATAGATGAGGTAAGATAACTATATGTATTTGTTGAGCAAATCAAGGTACATATACTATACTTAGGTCATCGTGACATGGTAAGTATACATGAATAATTTATTTCGATTTGTTAAGAAAACTGAGGGTCGAAGTGAGATAAGGACTAGGTACTAAAGGGTTAGGAGTTGTATGTGATACAACCGATAAGGAGTTATCCATCATTTGTAGAGCTATGACTTGTTGAGCAAACTCAAAGTCAGAATTCCAAGACAGATAAGTCCTAACACCTACTAGTGAAGCCAAAAGACATCTATGTTTCGACTTAGTGTTTGTTGAAACATAAAAGAATAATGGGAGTTTATTAGAAAAAAGTTGAGGCATAAAGTTTAACCTTACTAATATTATAAGAACATCTACTATGATTTGTCCAAATAATCTACCACTTAACTTGTAGAAAATGGCAACTACAAAACTGTTTTCTGAAAGCTTTAAAATTATTGGATCTAACTATACCGACTAGCTAAGAGCAATGAACATAGGGTAACTTATACTAACAATGTGGACTTCAAACTATGATTTTCTTATGAAAAATAGGTGCCAGGCGTAGAGATCGCCCAAGTTTTAGTGTTGTCTACATTTTACCAGCCGTTGTAGAGGAAGCACGAAAAAATGTCTATCCATGAGTTATTTCATAGTCTCAAAGCTCTTTTGTGAAAAGTTATGTTCCATAAGGTACAAGCCTACAAATAAGTTGTTCAGTACCAATATGATCAAATGACAAAAAATGGACGACTACGTGCTAATGGTGAAGGGCTATATTGATAGGCTTTCATAATTGGACATACAAATAAGCAACCAATTACAAGTAGATTTGATCCTTGGTTCACTTACTCTTAGCATGAACCATTTATACTAAATTATAACATGAACTAAGTGCATGTGAATCTCATGGAGCTCCTCAATATATTGAGGTCGACCGAGTTACAGTCTAATGATCAAGGGATAGTACTTGTAGTAAAAGGTAGTGCATCATCTTCAAAGAGTTCTTGGAAAAGAGAAGGTAAGAAAAAGAAAAGTAAGAAGACTACTGATAAGGGTGAATGTTACCACTTTTATAAGAAAGATCATTGGAAAAGGAATTGTCTTGACTAATTGAAGATTGTTGGAGAAAAGAAGCAAAATGATTCTACGGCTCCATCAGGTACATTTATGATTCAAAATTATTTTGTAATCAATAAAATATCTTGGGTCTTTGGCATTGGAACTCCTATCATGTGGCAAATGGTGGGATGAGGCTCTAAATTACTGATCGATCTATTGTAAACGCAATGGCCGTAGGAGAATATCATTTAGTTTGTCTAGTGGTGTAGTCTTAGTACTAAATAATTGATGTTTTGTGAAAGACTCTATTTATGGGATTATTTCTGTTTCTAGATTGTCTGAGACTGGATATATATTTCATTATGCAAAAATGTTATGAACATTAGTTTGGGTGGAAGTAAAGTATGCAACGATACTTGAAATGAAATTTATGTAATTAATTTTAATTATGTATATTATTTAAATAATGTGTCTAACAATATAAATGATAGTTATCTTTGGCGTTGTAGGCTATGTAATATTAGTGAGAACCGACTACACAAATTGAAAATCAAGGTTTTCTACCGCTAATTGATTCGTAATCACTTGACATGTGTGATTTGGGTCTCAAAGGTAAAATGAAAAATGTTATCACGCCTTTTGGCAAAGTTGAGATATCATCGATTTGACCAGGAATGGATGGTCGACAACCTAAAGAGCCAACTACGTACAGTACTACAGACGATAGTTTGGAAGATTCGAAATAGGACCCAATTGGATTGTATCTAGCATGAAGTAATTAGCCTAGCCCCGTGAAGTTATATTTCAATTCCGAAGTCGATAGAAGTTCATATGCTCAAGCTATGGATGAAGCAGGGATTTCTTTGGATCGACCGAAGAATGATCCAGGAAATAGTTCATGTCATCAGAGAACATACAATATCTCGAGAACCATGAAACCAATTCATATAACGCTTTTAGAGCATCAACAAAATGGGAAGGAGAGCATACAATAACGATCGCGCATCCCAAAGTGGAAGTGGGAAGATGGCCGATCGTTATGCATCGATCGTTTTGGACGATCCATCAAAATGATCGGTATACTTCAGTGTGCATTCCAGCTTCGACCAAGATCGATCCATATCTCACAATCTGCAATTCAGAATGATTCCATATTTTAGGAGTAACATCAAGAGACAAGTGGAACCCGCCACGAATGATTGCATAGTGATTAGAGCCAATAAAAATGATCGGATAACATTAGGCCGATCATTACTAGTCATCAAGTTATCATGGCCAATCGATATGATAGGCCCTTCTAGATGTGGAGAGCCTTCTTGCAAACTTTCAGTTTGATCCATGCACGCTTGCTCCTATAAATACATCAATCATAGCTTAAGAAAAGGGGCTCTTTCTTCCAGCTACGGAGGCTCTGCCATTTTCATTATTGAATCTTTTATTAATGGATTCTAGTAGACCCAAACATCCTTATAATTGTAATCCAGTGCAAGATCAATAAAAATATGAAGTGGATATAGGACAAGATTGCCGAACTACTATAAAAATCTATGTATTCATTTACTTTTTCTATGACGTTTTTATTTTCATCATTATTTAATCTTTGTGAGATTTTATGAGTGTTGATTCCCATTTTTGGCGTCAACATTTTGGTGCTTTCACTGAGAAATTAATTCTCAGCTCGATTGGATCTCATCTTCTACTGGTGAATTTTCATGTTCGAGAGATACATCCAGCTTTTGATCGACAAGTTTCCTATTCTACTCAGATTTGAAAGAGATCTAGATGGAAACTATTCTCCAAGGCCATAAAAGCCAAGTCTACTTCCCTTGCAGAACAAGGAAATCATGAGATTAGTGACCAGTTAGCCATGTATTTCGCTAAAGTGCATACATGTTAATGTTTTGAAGGATATGTGAACAATCGCCTATCGGCTATGACCCATACACACTCAATAAACGATTGCTCATCATGAATCCATACGCTCCATCATCATAAATGATCGTTCCCAATAATGTATCACATTATTTGATCCACCACCTTCGATATGGAGGATTGTTTCTCTACACGATCGTTTCTCACCGATCGTTCACTACGGTCGTTTTCATATGATCGTTCCAGTTTGTCCGTCACCAATTGATATTATATGATCGTTTCTTATACAATCATTTCAATGGCCAACTTAACCTAACGTTCCGAGATCACTAAATACAACTAATCGTTTCTATTAACATATCCATCTACTGAACCGATCGTTCATATCTTGAGTTCTTCAGAGCAAGTATCATATGCAACTATGGAGAGGTATGGATAAATGAGATACAAAATTCATTGAAGCTTGGTGTTACACATGAATTTTGACAAGTACAAAACTGAGAAAATTTTTAGAATGCCGACGTTGGCCCAAGAAAGACTCGGGTAAAACCATTGTTTTACCCAACCAAACGCCAGAGTGACTGCAAGCCTCGATCACCAAGCCTTCAAATTTATCGGCTCCAAGCAAACCAATAATCGACTTTAAGTAACTTGCAAATTTTGTCGGGCATGCATACATTATTCACGAGCATAACTAGTAGCTGTAACTTAAAGACGTATCAAATTGACGACAACAGACACATCTGACATCTATCAATAAAGAACTTTGACGATTGAACTATCCGCGGTCGACTCCCAGTTGAAAAGAGTTTGGACAAAGTGGAATAGCGAGCATACAACATCACTTCACTTATAAATGAGATTATTCCTATCTCTCTTGAATTATTCCTATTTCAATATCAATTGTGTTGTGAACTACGACCAACTTGACTAAACTACTTTCAAAACGATGCAGGTGACCATGCACTTAGAGTTGGCTGCCAACTAATCTCCGTAAATTGTGATCGAATCTGTGGAGTTATTATCAAGACGAACGTGATCCAACCATTCATTAGCTACCTCGTGTCCCTGACATGGAGCCGAGGACATGGAATGAAAAAAACTTGACAAGGTCAGAATCTAATAAAAAACGGACATGACTAACAGTCCACTCATCAACCTTCACATCAGACTTGCAGTGGCTGCGATTGACTGCCTACTCATCAACCACCGCCCTCAATATATGGAAACGATAGCGGAATGAAACAAATGTGACTTAATTATCCACCAAATAACTCTCTACCTACATTTGCTAAGAAGAGTGTGAAACAAATTGAATGAGACCCGATTATCCAATCCCAACATGGATGTGATCCAACCATCCATCACTTACCTCCTTCCTCGACTTGATTAAAGGAGCTATAATCACCAAGTGTATGTGAATCGACCGTACATTTGTCAAGTTTCATCCTGGATGCTGGGGCTGAATTCCATTCCATGGCTGAATGAATTTCTACCATTCATTTGACTACTCTTACCTCGACATGACAGCTGAAGTACAAACAAAAAAAATGGATGTGATCCGACCGTCCATCGACCAACTTTAATTTCCCAAAGTGCGGACTGGAGTATAAACAATTCGGGTGGGAAAAACTACTGCTCATGAGAAAACTCTAAGTCCTTAGAGTGCAGATTGGTGTATAAACAATTCGGACAGAAAAAATGACTGCCCACGAGAAAACTCTAAGTCCACGGAGTGCGGACTGGAGTATAAACAATTCGGATGGAAAAATGAGTAGCCACGAGAAAACTCTAAGTCCTCGGAGTGCAGACTGGAGTATAAACAATTCGGGTAGAAAAATAACCGCCCATTAGAAAAATCTAAGTCCTCGGAGTGCGAACTGGAGCATAAACAATTCGGGCAAAAATATGACCGCCCACGAGAAAACTCTAAGTCCTCGGAGTGTGGACTGGAGTATAAACAATTCGAGTGGAAAAACGACTGCCCATGAGAAAATTCTGAGTCCTCGGATTGCGAACTGGTGTATAAACAATTCGAGAGGAAAAACGACGGCCCACGAAAAAATCTATGTCCACTGAGTGCGGATTGGCGTATAAAAAATTCGAGTGGAAAAAATGACTACCCACAAGAAAACTCTAAGTCCCCGAAGTGCGTATTGGAGTATAAATAACTCAGGTAAAAAAATAACTACCCATGAGAAAAAAATCTCAGTCCCTGGAGTGCAGACTGGAGTATGAAAAATTCAGGGGTGACTAACCGCCCATGAGAAAACTATAAGTCCCAGGAGTATGGACTAAAGCATGAACATAAATTGAGCGTGAACTGGCTGCTCATAGAATAGCTTTAAGTCACTGGAGTGCGGACGGGAATGCAAACTCCATAAATAGATGAGTGGATTACGATCATTCTCTTTTCCAGTGATTCCAACTTGAAATCAGTACGAGGAATACAAACTACTAAAAACCGAAAAATGCATGACTTGGATTTCTATCCACTAGCTTGGTCCGACGATTCAGCGGGAAAGAGTATAAAGCTAAATCGAACATAACTCGCCTTCTACTTATCATTGAATGCCCCAGACTTGGAGGACAAGAGAGAAACAAGGTGAATGTGAATCGACAATTCATTTATTAGCTTTAAATCTTTTGAGGATTAGGTGGGAGTAAAACACAACTAGGAAGAGGCTCGACCGTCCGTGTAGTACATTCATCAACCCAAGACCGAGGGAAGAAGTGTGATCGTCCAAGGAATGACAGTGATAGCTCGACACTATGACTCACATACAGTATTTACAACAACTCGAGGCCACAATCATAGGGAGGACTTGAGATGGATTAATCAAATAAGTGTTCAATTCAACAAGCAATAAGTCATAAATGCATGAAATGAAAAGTGTTATAGTTTGGACATTTGAACAAGTAAATGCAGAAATCATACTAAGAACAAAAGAATTCTTATTTACATGGAGCAGGTTATACATCACACAAGTCTACTCAAAATACAAGAAAAAGTGAAGGGCCACGCCCAAAAAAATACAATCAACAAAAAAGGAAATGATTATCTGAATTATTTACATGTCCAAAGATTACTTTTTGGATCTTCCATCATTCTTTTGCTTCTTCGGAGTTGTTCCCCATGAACTACCGCTCGACTTCCTTTTTGACCCTTTGTCACCTCGACTTTTCTTCAAAGGAGTATCCTTAGCTGTATAGATCGAGGCAATGTCATCTTTGGAAGTAGGAGGGAAGGGGGAATCTTCAGCACCAGAAATATGGGTAACATCCTCCGGAGGAATCGTCCTTCCGGGAGGGACCATTTGAAGTGGGGAAGGAATCGGCTCATATGGGACCGACTCAACAGGCTCACCCTTAACCTTACTCTTTGAAAGCTGCTCTCATTCAATTCGTTCATTCATACTAAGCCCACCAGTGGGATCGAATGAACCTGTGATAATGACCTCCTCATCAAAAAGGATTACATGGTGCGGCCCGCTTCCCTCCTTGAATAACGCCTCCATGAATTGGTCGTCCAAAACAAAGTTATCTTCATGAGCGCTCTGAGTGGCGGCGAAAGTAGTAACTTTAACAGATTCTGTCATGGCCATTTGCGGCTTCATCTGGGGCTCTTGCGATGGGAGAGGAGCAATGCCTAACGGATCCAAAGCTGAGAAAAAATAGGCGAAATATCAATTGATAGCACCCCAAATTTGTGAAAGAAGGGAAAAAATCGACAGAATACCTTCTTCGATGTGAACACTAGGTTAAGCTGAAGCACCTTTAGAACTGCGCTCAAGAATTGGAGATAGGTGTAGTTTGTCCGGGTCATACATGGGGATAGTTAAGCAGCTTGTCGTAGAGCTAGACATGACTTGGGACATCGAGGGCAATTTGGTTGTGAGGTCATGCGCTGATCCGGATCATTCACCCAATTCATGTGAAGGAGCAACGATAGACTCTTTCTGAAGGGAAGTCTAAATGTCATGTAATATTTTAGGTTCATTGACCAATAGCATTTCGCTTTCAAGTTTGGCTACATCGACGTCCTTTGAGCGTGATGTTTCTTCTCTTCCCCGGTAAGAAATTCTCAAGCACGAAGGAGCTAGTAAGGATAGTCTTCACTGAGCGACGTCAGATTACTATGCTTGAGAATATTGGCATTATAGAGGACGAGAAGTGGGTTGATCTCATTCAATATATCTTCTCCAACCTTGTCTTTGGTTGCTTCTGTTTCGCACTGAATGAGCACCTTGACATTTTTGGCCTTTCCGATAGTCACTTCTCTTTTAAGCCTGACATGAACCAACTCTTCGCAAGAATCCTGAGCTATCTTCTGAGCATCATCTTTTTCTTTAATCGCATATTCATGTAGGCCTTGAGATTGGCTATTTCTTTCAAGGCCATAGATTCGTTATTCCGAGCCAAATCTCGCTCAAACGCTACCTCCTAATTCCGGTGATGCAATACTTGAACCATATCAAGATGACTGGCTTTCATCTCCTCTATAGATTTCATTGCACCGTCAGCTTTTCCTTCAGCTTCTTTTAAGGCGGTACTAGTGGCGTCCAACTCATTCGTCAAAGTGTCAATGATTCTTTTTTCCTGGGCCTCTTGTCGTTTTAGTATTTCGATTTCTGCCACATGCTCAAAGGAAACATTCGACATTTTTTCCGCTACCTTCATCCATTCTCGATATTGCATGTGGATATCAGTGATGCAATCGATCATCATATTTTGAACATCATCTGAAGCCCTCTTTAGATTAGGAGAAAAATAGAATCCTTCAAAGCAAAAATTTAGAAATTCCTTTCGAAGTTACGCAATACGAACATTTAGATCAATCGGAAGGTCTTGAGAAGTAGTTTCAACCCCGGTACTTTCTTTGACAAGCCTATGAATGGCAGTGTATTCACCATGGCGGCGGCAATCGCTCATCCATTGAGAATTAGATGGAACTAAGTGTTTTAGAGGCATTGGAGCGGTAAAAGAGCCATGAGGGGGATCGATGGGCATGTCCCTACGCTAAATTGGTCTTTCAGGACCTTTTCAAGGAAGAGATCTCAACCTTGATCTGTGTACATCCTAAGCAGGCATATACCTATTGTCCCTCTCTTGATAACCCGGTCACGGCTGGGGCAATTGCTGGAATCATAATAATCTCAACTATTATGGTAGGAGCCAGATCGCAATCCTGATGACTTATGCCGTATATCCTTTAGAGAATCGAATATGCTCCTCTTCCACACCATCATTTGTGCAAAGAAAAGCAGATACTAATCTAGTTTGAATATTAGAAAGTGCAAACCAGTACAGTGCGGTGTTTTATGGTGCAAGTATGTATAAGTGTCCTAGTGTAACCCCCTAACAGACCAGGTGCAGGAGCTTTGCTCATCAGTGTAACCTCCCCTCCAGAAGCAGGAATCTCCAAGCCAATTCTGATGGGAGATTCTAACCTTCCAATGCTCACATCAATGAAATGATAGGCTCTAAGATAAGATGGAAGTAATAGATTGGATAGAGGGCTAGTGGTAAATTCATTGATGACTTAGATTGGTCAGAGAGGCGACCTCTCGGAAGCCTATGCACGAATGTTTTCTTTTTTATCTTGACCACGGCCGAGGGCTGTAAAACTTGTGAGACCTAACACTAACCCTAGGGTCAGGTCCATCATCATCATGACCAGATGCATCTTCAACATGTCCTCCAGCACCAATATCAACAAACTCTGGAGTACTCGTGATTATGGGCACCATGGGACCAGATTGACTGTCTTTTTGACTGATTGTAGCCCATGATCTGATCCTACCTGTCCATGCAGTTTTAGTTAGCTCCATGCCACGTCCCTTCTCTATTAAACCAAAAGTGATAAGACGTTTGTTCTTGAGCATAAATTCGATATTTCTATCCTCGGATGGAGCATTCTTCAAAATTGAGACTGCCTCTTCGTAAATATCGCCACTAGGCCGGGTAACAACACATGTAAATGATTAGCATCGTTAGAAGGAAACTTAGATATTATTTTTCCTATGTTATTATGGAATTAGTGGGTAACACTTATGCCTTCCTAGCCACTGTCGAGCGAAGCTAGAAGGCATGGAACAAAGAACCATTCGATCTTGAAGGCACTTAACTTGTTCCATGTGTCGGTCAAAATTTGGCATCTCTTTGTCGACTCAAGGAATGTGAACGAGAGACTCCCAGTCTGCTGTTTAAAAGTGAAAATAAACCGAATGTCTTCGATAATGGGAGGATAGTGAGAAAACTCCATAGATACCATATAAGTGTATTTAAGGAGTGCATAGCCATTTGGATGAAGTTGAGCTAGAGTTATCCTTAGATAACGCAAGGTCTCCTGGATATATGAGTTGAAAGGCAAGATGCATCCTACCCAGCACATGCTATATACCCTTGGGGAGGTCAATGAGCCCTATAATTTCATGATGGAACCAACACGTCATCGAAGGGAATTTCATGCCTAATGCAGATCCTTTGAAGGGCATTTTCATTAATTTTAGAAGCCACCGTATCAGGAGGATTTTCGAGGATGGTTGTGTCCTCTAAAGTATCTGGCACAAGTTCAGTAACTTCAATCGGAAAGACTGGCACAATTTTAGAAAGATCAAGTCGAGGATCTGAGCTTTCCTGCTGTTTTGAATTGTGACTGAGCGGAAGACTATCAGCCTCCGTCATCGAACTAGACTCTACGCTAGAATTAGTCCAATGTGAAGATGATCAAGCTGGCATAGTTGCGGAGCACCCAAAACGTCTAGGTTCCCTTGCTATCAAACTTAGTAAAAGTCATAATTAGAAGAAATGACCCATACCCCCCAGTGCATAGTGAGTGCTACTGTAGTGTGATAAAGTGTTGTTCAGTGTAGTGATAAGTTGTGCAAAGCTGAAAACAAAAAAGACAACAAGACTTAAAAATTTGTTCAGAGAGACAGTCATTCCTGACAGTCTCAACCGTCGCTGTGTGTTATCGGGAAATGATGCAGCTTTATTTTCATTGACGATCATTAGCCAATAGAAATCTGATTATTGTCTAAGTTACATATGTGTTTTAATATGAGAGTTAAAGGCTTTTGTTCATGACATTTGTTCTAAGACAATTTGCTACCTATTAGGAAGTTCAACACAAGTCTAAATGTTTGTCCAAGTATAAGAGACTAAAGCTCGTGGCCGAGTTCAAGTTAATCTTTTTTTATTCCACTTTTTGAGAAAGGAGAGGCATGGTTCATATGTGAAGCAAAACACTTAGTTCATGTTCAGACTGATCATTCTAGTATCATATAGGTTGATCATTCTTAGTGTTATGAAGGCCAAATGTACTGGAACTATGATATATGTCGATCTTCCCCTGAGGCAACATTACCCGATCATCCAACACCAATCCTACCTATCGATCGTTCTTATGTCCAAGGCATAGTCAATCGTTTGCAGACAATTTTCGAGCTCCAATAACCTGGAACTTCACCGACCATCCACAAACGATCGCATATGGTCGATCATATAATAATTTCATACCACTTCATCTCCTTTAGTAAATGATCGATAATGATAGTAGTTCAACCATTTTGTCATCAAGGCACAGTTGATTGACTCCTAAACACTTTATTTCACATGATCGTAAGTAAAGAAAGGAAAAAGGAACCATGTCGGTTGTCATAGGTTCAAAATGGTTCTAACAATTATGCAGCAAGTATAGGAGTAGTTCTACCAAAGTTTGGAGTCTAAAGAAGAGGGATTCGAAGTCAATTCAAAGCCAAATATGGAGGAGGATGGTGACTTCTGTTTGGGTCGTTAGAAGAAAAGAGGAAAGTGGCTCGTCGCTGTTTGCTTCAGGATGAAAATATGGAGAGTAGAGTGAAGGAATAATGCCTAAGTGTCAAGCCTTATATAGGAAATAGGCTTGGCCGATCATTTTCACTCTGGAGGATTAGGCCGATCGTTTAACGTCCAAAAACTATGCCAATTCATCTCCAACCTGTATGCCGATTGTCTTTTATTCCATCCCTATTCTGATCATATTTTATTCATTTCACAACCTAACATATGACGATCGGTTCCATGATCACAAGTGGTTTGATTTTTTTTTAAACATAGAAGAATTGTTAAAAAAGGAAAAAAAAGACGATGGATGAAAAGAGGAATGATGAATGACCGCAGAGATTTGACAGCAATGTGAATACATAGAGTATCGTAAAAGTTGGCAAAGACTTGTGGACGTTCGAAACGCCCCAAGCCAATGGCGTAAACGTGTATGTAAGTATGCACCGGAACAGTTTTAAAGTTCAGCCTTTTAAAACCAACGGAAAATGTAATCACACCTATTTCACATTCGAGAATGGATCAAATAATATAAGACCCATAAGTCCCGCACGACCAAATTTGTATATGAAAGCAGAACACGACATCGAAATAATACTATTGAAACTTGATAGAGGAATGGTAATCATTAAGAAGCTGAATGGACTTCTTACGGAATTCAGACTTTTTTCGATTCAAAGCACGTCATATTACTCACAAGACGTACTTTGGGGGACAAATGTTATCCCGCCTTTTGGCAAAGTCGAGATATCATCGATTTGACCAACAATGGATGGTTGACAGCCTGAAGAGCCAATTATGTACAGTACTATAGACGATAGTCACGCAGATTCGAACCAAGACCCAATTGTACTGTAGCTAGCAAGAAGTAACTAGCCTGACCCCGTGAAGTTATATTTCAATTTCGAAGTTGTTTGAAATTCATACGCTCAAGCTATGGACGAAGCAGGGATTTGTTTGGATCGACCAAAGAACGATCTAGGATACAGTTCAAGTCTTAGAGAACATTCAATATTTGGAGAACCATGAACCAATTCATATAAGACTTTTAGAGCATAAGAAAAATGGGAAGGATATCATACAATGACGATCGTGCGTCCCAAAGTGGAAGTGGGAGGATGGCCGATCGTTATGCACCGATCATTTTGGATGATCCATCAAAATGATCGGTGTACTTTAGTGTGCATTCCAGCTTCGACCGACATCAATCCATATCTCACAATCTGCAACACAGAATGATCCCATATTTTTGGGGCAACATCAAGAGACGGGTATAACCCTGCATAGCCAATAAAAACGATTGGATAACATTAGGCCGATTGTTACTAGTCACCGAGTTATCATGGCCGATCGATATGATGGGCCCTTCTAGATGTGGAGAGCCTTCTTGTAAAGTTTTAGTCCGATCCATGCACACCCGCTCCTATAAATACAGTAGTCATAGCTTCAAAAAGGGGGCTTTTTCTTCCGACGATGGAGGCTCTGCCATTTTCATCCTTGAATCTTGTATTAATGGATCCTAGCAAATCCAACATCCTTGTAATTGTAATCCAGTGCAAGATCAATAAAAATATGAAGCGGATGTAGGCCAAGATTGCCGAACCACTATAAAAATCTACGTGTTTATTTACTTTTTCTATGATGTCTTTATTTTCATTTATTATTTAATCTCCATGAGGTTCTATGAGTGTTGATGCCCATTTTTTGCATCAACAACCAAGTACTCTTTCAATGGTAGTAATGAAAGATTTGATGAACTCTTAAAGTTGATACATAGTGATGTATGTGGCCCGATGCCTGTAATCACCAAAGATAGTAGTTCTTGCTTTGTTAACTTCACCGATGATTTCTTAAGACTAGTATATGTTTATCTTATGAAGAACAAATCCGATGTCTATAAAAAAAATTATTGAATATAAAAATGTAGTAGAAAAGAAAATGGGCTAAAGATTAAGATTCTTTGATCAGATCGATGAGGTGAGTATGTTGGACAGGATTTCCAATAATACTTAAAAGATAATGGGATTATCTCACAAGTTACTCCATCGTATACTCCACAACATAATAATATGTCAGAGCAAAGGAACTGAACCCTATTAGATAGGGTTTGTTCCATGATGAGTAAGTCTGAGTTACATCTGTCCTATTAGCGATATATGCTAGAAACCACAATACATATGTGAACTTGTTATCCATTAATCATGTGCCTAAAACAATATATGATATATGGTATGGTAAAAAACCCTAACTCAAATATTAGAAGGTATGGGGTTGTCAAACAGATGTTAATAAAGTTAGACCAAATAAACTAGAGGAAAGATCAGTACTGTGTAAATTTATATGATATTCCAAAAACTCGATGGGATATATATTCTATAATACCAAGGAACAAAAAGTCACTATTTCTCACACTTAGTTTTTTAGAAAAGAATTTTCTTTCAAAAGAAATTAACAGCAAGGTTGTAGACTTGAATGAGATCCAAGAAATTACATTGAGATCGAACCAGCGGGAGAACCTAGTTCACCAATATACGAAAATACACAACCGGTTTGAAGGTCTAGTAGGGAATCTCGTGCACCGGAGAGATACTATGGTTTTCTCGTGTATGGCGAGAAGGAGGACCGTGTCTTAGATGATGACACTCCTCTGTCCTTCCAACAAACGCTATAGTATAAAGATTATGCGTTCTGGCTTTGATTGGTGAAATCCGAGATGGATTCCATGCACGAAAACAAAGTTTGGTCTTTGGTGAACGTCCCGAACGGATGAAACCCATCAGATGCAAATTGAATTTTGAGAAAAAGATAAATGTAAATAGGGAGATAGTGACTTATAAGCAAGGCTAGTTGCGAAATGATTTCATCAAATTCGAGGTATTCATTATGACAAGACCTTTTCACTATAGCCATGCTTATTATTCAGATTATTCTAGCCATTGCCACATTTTAGGCTATAAAATATGGCAAATAGATGTAAAGATGTCATTTCTAAATGGTGATTTAGAAGAACCATCCATATGTCACGGCTCGATGGTTTTGTGGTCAATAGGAGTGAGGGCAAGACTTGCAAGTTGTTAAAGTCTATTTAAGGACTTAAACAAGATTCAAGGAATTGAATTAAGTGTTTTAATAAAATGATCAAATAATTTGGTTTTGATCAGAATATAGAGGAAGCATGCATATACAGAAAGGAACAGTGAAATGCTATCATATTCCAGATGCTTTATGTCTGTGATCTATTATTGATTGGCATATGGCACTTCATTGTTGCAATCGGTGAAAGATTGGCTTTCCAAGAACTTCTCCATGAAGGATAAGCAGCCTATATACTTGGTATAAAGATCTATAGAGATAGGTCTAAGAGGCTGTTGGGATAGTTCCAATCCATGTAATTAGATACTATATTGAAAAGGTTCAGTATGGAGAATTCCAATCATGGAAACATTCCAACACAGTCGAAAATCATTTTTCTAAGAAAGAAGCTCTTTATACTCATAAGGAAAAGTGCATATAAAGAGGATCCATTATGCTTCAACCATATGTCCCATAATGTATGCTATGCTATATACTAGACTGGATGTAGCATATGCATTAGGATGCATAAGCCGATACCAGTCTAATCCCAAAGAAAAGAATTGGATGACCATAAAATGTATACTTAAGTATTTGAGAAATACTAAGGACTCATTCCTCATATATAGGAATGGAGACCTCCTTATGAAGGGGTATAGAGATTGGAGTTGTCAAAGTGATATAGATCATAGTAAGTCAGTATCTGGTTATATCTTTATGTTTAACGACGGAGCTACTAGTTGGAAAAGTTATAAGCAAGAAACAATTGTCGATTCGATGATGGAGGCCGAATACATAGTCCATGATGAAGCAGCTAAAGAGGCAGTCTGGATGCATATGTTTTAAGTGAAGTCGAAGTGATTCCTTTATCGAGAACCCTATGGCATTGTTTTATGATAATAATGCAGTGATATAGGTTGTAGAGGAGCCTAGAGTACGTAAGAAGTCACGACACATTCTTTGGAAGTTCCACCTCATTAGAGAATTCATTGAGAAGAAAGAGGTTGTGATACAAATGGTAAATAACAAGGACAACATAATAGATCCATTCATCAGAGGTCTAGCTCGATCAGCTCTCGAGAAGCTGATTGAAGGGTTGGGGATTAGGATTCCTTAATTGGCTCCAAGTGCAAGTGGTAGATTAATATAGTTAGAGGTGTGCCTCAAGGCAATTAATACCTGTATTAATTGTCAATTATCTATTGATGTTCATTGATTAATTTGGATGATGATTGTGACGTATGTTTGATTTGTTGATATTGGACGACTGGATGTTTTATTTTATATTGTTATAATATTGCAAGTTCACCACAGGTTGAAATGATACATTCTCGAATGATCTATAGATTGGGGAAAAATGTTATAGGTTGAGATGATAGACACGAGCGATTTTATGGATTTTTAATAAATTTAGGATTGCGATTTGAAAAGAGATATAATAGTAAAATTTTAAATTGCGAATTGAAATGATAAATATCCGTATCACTTGACTCTAGGGTAGAAAATTATATACGGAAACCAGATTGGTTAAATTAAATGACTTTTGAATCTCTAAAATTTTGAATTCAATTAATTGGCATTTTGGAACAGAAATTGATTTGTATAAACTGGATTAAATTTGATAATCCAAGTGTTAAATGTTGAAATTGGAATTGGTTTGATGAATTGCTCAAAGAAGGTAAATTGGAATTTCAAAGTTGAAGTGTCAAATATAAATGAATTTATCGTAATTGAGTTATTGAGATGTTTGGATATAACTTTGAAATCTATTTAAACTAGTTTAAATTATTTTACCAATTTAAACTATTTAATCTATTCTAACCTATTTAATCCAATTAATTTAAATACATTTAATCTATTTAAAAATCTATTTAATATAATTTAAATCAATTTAATCTATAATTAATCTATTTTAGAATATTTAAAAATTATTTTTTCTATTTAAAATATTTTAATCTATATGAATTATTTTTGAACTATTAAAACTATTTAAGACTATCTAAACCATTCTCTAAAATTTCAGACTATGTAAACTTGAAGTATTTATATTTAAATCTTGATGATGATACACCCTAATTTGGGATTTGAAATTGATACCTTTTATGAAATGTCATATTTGAGTGAATAAAATGATTTGAAATGAAGAAATAATTAACATAACTTATCAATAATTTCAAAGTGAATATGATTTGAAAGTGAATATGATTTTTGAAAGTGAATATTGTTTGAAAGTGAATATGATTTCGAAGGAGATCTGATTTGAAATTGAATATGATATTTTGATATAAATTGTGAATTGACTTTTTGAAATGTATAAGAACCATCTGGTGTGAAATAAACGTTTGGTTGTCAAAGAGACCAGGATCAGATATTGTCATACTCTCTGCCAATACCAAAAACCACTTTTAAAACCGTGCATGTGGCGGGGATTCCAGAAATGAAGTAGGATGGTTTGGCGAACGATTCTGTATGAGGTATTAAGGCGACCCCGACTCTCGTGAGTCATCTTGATGTGGCTAAAACAGGAGCTATACCGGGCCAAGTGAGGTCATTCTTCTGATCGGACATATTTCTTCGATACTATAATCTAACTTTGTGATTGATTTGGTGGCCACCCTTGATTTTGATTTGGATGTGTTTTCTGAGGTAGGCAGTAGTAGCTGCTGTGTGTTACCACTAGTTCGGAAGTGCAATTGGTATATCTACCCTGACATTGCCTTGAGTACCGTGTCACATGCCCTATCACGCCTTCTACGAGTTTGTTTTATGTCGTACCTTTGGAGTGCTCCCTGATAGCCCACATGCGGGTGGAGTTCACGGTATCTGTATAGACCAAGACATTATATAAAATGTGTTAAGGGGAATATGTGTAACGCCTTAACACTATTTTAATACTTTACTTTACGGTAGACATATATTATAATAGAGTATTCTACTACAGAATAAATAGTTTAACGGATCCTTAAGAGATGTAAATCCAGAACATCTTTTAAGTTACTGCACTCACGTTAGACATGGGATAAGAGATGTCAAACCCCGTAAACATCTCTGATGCCATTACACTCATATTTACCATTGATTTAACTTACATAAGACCTTTTAGTTCTGACTCGAGTGTTTTGTCTTTTCAATTCGCTCGGGTCAGCCTGAGCATTTCAGGGTTGAAGACCTTATTCTTGGAGGACGAAGACAAAGATTGTATTATTATTACCTATTATATGTATTCTACCACATCATGTTATTCCACTGCATTTATTTGTTTATTCCTGTTTATGTAACTCTGATGTTTTTGTTGTAAAGAATAATCAATGTATTTTTAAAACAGCTTCATGAACTATTATTTGATTATTATATTTTTTCATTCTGCTGCGAGATTCTGTATTTGTTTTTTTCTTTCTCTGCGTTTTTTTATCTACTCTAATAACAATCTTCCCTTTTGTATGGTTTGAGTCTGACATGTGTGGTTTATCGTCGATTTAAACTATCCAAAAAGTCAGGGCGTTATAGTTGGTATCAAAGCATTAGTTTAGCGATAACCTTAGCTTTGTAGGGTTTCTCTTTAGAAATAGGGTAGTAATACCCTAGAATGAGTCGCTGAGTGTATATATACGAGAGAGCGTATTTGTTAGTATTATAAAAGGTTTTTGTATTATGTTAATTTTTCCGTTTTATATTTATAAATTCTGGTCAGTGCATAGGAGGCTATGACATCGATATGGATTTTTAAACACTTAATAGGACAGATCAACAAAATATTGTTTTGAAATATAGGTAATAGGACAGATCAACAATGTACTTTACTTATTATATTTTTTATATATAAAAAATAGATTTTATAAATGATATAGTTGGATGTAATATGTTGTTTGTTAGGTAGAAAATTTGGTAGATATTGATTGAAAATAGGATTTACAAATAAAGTAAATATAAATTGGAAATTTAGAACTTAAGTTTCGGGATTTTGAAAAATTCCTTTTGAAAGAATTTGAAATATAATATTAGTATTCTTAGGAAGTATTTTCTAATATAAATATTTCAATGTGATTTGGAAGGAAGTTTAAAAGTAATTTTTAATGGAAATAAGTTCTGTACTCCCCTCTCTATTGCTGGAAAATATTTCCAGTGACGAGTGCATGCATCATCGACGTTCATTTTCAAGTTTCAAAGTGGGAAAATCATTGTTGTAATTTTGCTGCACCACTGTTTTGATAAATTAATCTTAATTTTGAATTCCAAATACGATTTGGATATATGATTTATTAGTATATAAATTATTTTAAAATGATTTGAAAATGGAACCGGGTATTTAGTCCTTAAGTTTGTGTAAATTAGTAGTTTCAATTATTGTAATGAATGAAATCTAAATTATTTGATAATTGGAAACTTTTAATATGTGTAATCAGAACTAGATACTAAGCGATAAATGAAAATATAAGAAATTAGCAATTTGTAAACTGTAAATAAAAAAGAAGAGAAAATAATAAAATGTAACTATTGAACATTTTGATTTAAAGTAAATATGAAGACTTGTGTAACATTTTATTGCATTCTAAAAGACACCTATATATAACTTACAAAATTTTAAAAGTTGTAATGTTAAATATGATATGTGATAGAATATTATACAAGTAAAACTTCAAGAAATGAAAGTGTTCAATAGACTTACTTTTATAAATAAGAATTCTGATATTATAAATTTGTTATAAACTGAAGTTAATAGTTTGAAAGCCTACTAATTAAGTGTAATAAAGGTGACTAATGTAAGAGAAATGATTTTAAACTTAAGTTAACGTTTAAACCATTTATAATCAGATTGAATAGTAAAGGTGAACAATATAAGTAAATAATTATAAACTTAAATTAATATTGAAGTCATTTATAATTAAAATGAGTTTTTTGTTTAACATCAGAAAACATTGAAATGATTCATAAATGGAGTTAATATTCAATAATACTATATATGGAAGAATGAATGTGAAAGTGGAATAATCTATAAATGGTAAATTGAATTGTAAAGAAACTTACCTAATAATGTAAAATTCAATAATGGAAATAAAAATAATATATTTAAGCAATGAATGTTAAGTAAAAACATGAAAGAAAATGTCAATATATGAATAAAGGAATGTTAGAAACTGGAGATAGTGGTTTTGATGACAAGTTATAAACTACCCTCTCTCGAAGACCAAAGTGCTATTAAGAGTTATAGGATCAATTTGTAATCAAAATTTTATCGAATCTCTCTATAAGGTTTGGTTATGCCTGGAAATCAATTGGGTGATCTTATGTCCCGTAAATCAAGAGAGTTTACCCTGGACTCGAAGACAGGAGGGTACCTTAAGGCCTTTAGAAACTGAGGATTGTAATCTCGACATCGGTATAATAAAAATCTATACGAAGTGTTTACCTTGGTGCAAGACTAGACGTAGGGTAACTCCGAACCAGTATAAAATCCGGTGTGTTCTTTCCTTTTACTACTTTTTATTTTCTATCTGCATCTGTGTTTGATTCTGTGATTGTTCTGTGATTAAGTTCAACATTTTTTTGTTTCATAATTTTAATTTAGTCCATATAAGTCTTAGAATCCATTAAACATTATTCACCGCCTCTAATGTTAAATTAGCCTTAAGATCCTTAACCCGCACTCCTTTTTAGTTGGTATCAGAGCATAGGTTTTCATAGTTTTCATAATTTAAAACTTGAAAAGTTGAAAATGGCATTTTTAGGAAATTTTATTAATACTAGTTTGAATGTATGCATTTCATCAAAGTATCAGAAGTCTGCATATAGTTTTTATGAAAAATCAAGTTATCTACCAAATTGGTTTGTTATGCAGGAACAGACATGTTACGTGGCTTTTGAAGAATCAACAACCAATGGAAAAACTGTGCAAATTAAGAAGGATAAATGGATACTTGATAGTGGCCGTTCAAGGCATATGAATAGAAATCCTGAGATACTCGATGACATTATATATCAAGATGGTGGATTGGTCAACTTTGGAGATAACTCAAAAGGATATATGATTGGCATCGGCAATGTCGGTAATTCTAAAACTCCTTTTATTTTTGATATTTTGCTAATTAGGAATTTAGAACATAATTCGCTTAATATAAGTCAACTATTTGATAAAGGATTTAAAATTAAATTTGGAAAAGATAAGCGTCACATCGAAGATAATAAGTCAAATATTATCTTTGAAGGAATTAGAAATATAAACATTTACATCCATAGTATGAAAGTTTCAAATGCTAACTTATGTCTTTTGGCTAATACAAGTGACCCTTGGATTTGGCATAAAAGTTTTAGCCATTTAAATTTCAAATTGTTATCTAGGTTATCAAAACTTGACTTAGTTAGAGGTCTTCCTAAGTTAAACTTTAAAGTAGATAGTATATGTGATGCTTTCCAATTAGGAAAACTTAAGAAAATTTCGTTTAAATTAAAGATATGATTTCTACTTCTAGACCTCTAAAATTACTTTATTTAGATTTATTTGGTCCATCTCAAGTTCAATCAATTAATCACAATAAATATGTTTTTGTTGTTGTAGATGGTTATTCCAGATATACTTAGAAATTTTTTTGTAAACTTAAAAGTGATGCTTTTGAATTATTTAAGAATTTTGCTAAAAGAATTCAAAATCAACTTTCTTTAAAAATAAAAACTATTCGTAGCGATCATGGTGGAGAATTTGAAAATGAAAATTTTGAAAATTTCTGTAATCAAAATGGAATTACTCTAATTTCTCTTTTTCATGAACTCCACAATAAAACGGAGTGATAGAGCATAAGAATAGAACGATTCAAGAGTGCGCTAGAACAAGCTTTCTGATAGTAACTTACCTAAAAACTTTGGGCTGAAGCAGTCGCTACAGCCTGTTATATATTAAATAGAATTTTAATTAGACCATTAACTAATAAAACACCATATGAATTATTTTACAATAAGAAACCCATAGTAGCTTATTTTAAAGTTTTTGGTAGTAAGTGTTTTATTCTTAATACAAAAGATAATTTAGATAAATTGGAACCTAAATCCGACAAAGGTATCTTTATCGGATATTCTGATAGAAGTAAAGCATTTAGAGTTTTTTATTTTAAGAACTAATAGTATTGAAGAAACAATGCATGTATCTTTTGATGAAAATTTTAAAGATACTGAACAAATAGAAGATGAAGAAGATTTTGTAACTTTAAATAATAAACCTAATGAAACTAACTGTGAAATCATTCAACCTAATAAAAGAATTAGGTTATTAAAAGATCATCCTATAAAAAATATACTAGGAAATATTGAACCCATAATTCAAATAATAAATCAACTAAATAGTATGAGTAATGTAGCTTTTATATCAACTATTGAACCTAAAAATCCAAAGAAAGCACCATCTAATGATTCATAGATTCTTGCTATGCAAGAAGAATTGAATCAGTTCACCAGAATTGATGTTTGGGAACTTATTCCTAGACCTGAGGATAAAAGTATAATTGGAAAAAATGGGTTTACAAAAATAAAATGAATGAACATGGTGAGGTCATGACAAATAAAGCTCGATTAGTCGCGCAGGTTATTGTCAAGAAGAAGGAATTGATTATGATGAAACCTTTGCACCCGTAGCAAGACTAGAAGCTATCAGAATTCTACTTGCTTTCGTAAACTACAATAATTTTAAGTTATATCAAATGGATGTTAAAATTTCTTTTCTAAATGGTTTTGTAAAAGATGATGTTTATGTTGAACAACCTCCACTTTTTGATAATAAATTTCCAAATCATCTATATAAATTAAAGAAAGCTTTATATGGTCTGAAACAAGCTCCTAGAGCCTGGTATGAAAGACTAAAATCTTATTTACTACAATCTGGTTTTGAAATTGGTAAAGCAGATACAATTCTTTTTATTAAAAGAAACAAAAATGATACTTAGTTAGTACAAATTAATGTAGATGATATAATATTTGGATCAACTAATAACATAATAAATAAAGAATTTTCAGATATAATGACTAAAGAATTTGAAATGAGTCATATGGAAGAACTAAGTTTCTTCTTAGGACATTAGATCTAACAATTAGATAAAGAAATTTTCATTAGTCAAGAAAAATAAGCTAAGGACTTAATTGATAAATTTGGATTAACCACTTCTAGTAGGAAACCAACTCCAATGATAACTAATGTAGCTTTAAGTAAAGAAGATAAATCAAAAGATGTTGATCAAAAATTATATAGGGGAATGATTGGTTCGCTGCTTTATATAAAAGCAAGTCGTCCTGACATCATGCATAGTGTTTGTCTCTATGCAAGATACCAATCTCAACCTAAAGAAACTCACTTAAAAGCTGTTAAAAGAATTTTAAGATATGTAAAACATACTCTAGATTATGGTTTATTTTACCCTAAAAACAATGTATTTGATTTAATTTCATATTGTAAAGCTGATTACGCTAGTTGTAAATCAGTGAAAAAGTACAAGTGGAACTTGTCACTTTCTAGGACATTCTCTGGTTTCCTGGTTTAATAAGAAGCAAAACACTATATTCTTGTCAACAACTGAAGAAGAATATATATCTGCTGCTTTGGCTTATTCTCAAGTTATATATATGCAACAAACTTTAAAAGATTTTGGATGAACTATAACTAAATCACCAATTTATTGTGATAATACTAGTGCAATAAACCTATCTAAAAATCCAACTCATATGCTAGAACAAAACATATTGATATTAGACATCATTTTCTTAGAGATAATACAAGTAAAGAAGTCATAACTCTTGAATATATTAATACTGGAAAAAAAATTGCTGATATATCAACCAAACCATTAAATGAACAAAACTTTGTTAAATTTAGAAGAGAATTAGGTATATGTTCATTAACTGAAATATAAATTAAAAATAACACAAGTATAGTTAATAATTAATATAAATATGGCGAATTTCACTAGAAGGGCAAACTTTGCAGTCCAATTAGTTTCTAGGACACACATCCATAGAAATTAATTTCAAGGCCAAAGTCATCAGAATAATTACTTTTAAGGACAAAGTCGGCAGTCCAATTACTTTCAAGGACATAATTTCATAAGTTTTTAGGTCTTAGAAACTAATTATTTTGCATTTTTTCCTTAAAGATAATTATTTCAATTGCGTGTCCTATAAATTAATTACACTTGTTAAAGAGGCCCTTGTAGCTAATTTCCATAAAATAAATTTCTCAAAAATTGAATTAGGCATATCGACATACATGCCGAGATTTTCATATTTAAATTTCCCTCTAAAGGAAGTTATTTGGTTATATATTTATATATTTCGACTTTTATTTATTTTATTTGTTCTATTCTCTATAATAAACTTCTAAAACAGTAAATTAATGGCTTCCTCCTCTAATAATGAACCTTCTTCATCTACTTCTCCTCATTCTGGTCCTTTTCAACGTTTTACACACATAAGAGTCATCTAATTATAAGAGAAGATGAAATATTTGCTTCAAATGATGATGGGAATTCAAGTGAGTCAACTGTGAATTGCTAGAGAACAAGATAGGCAAGGCAGAATCCTTAGGAATTTAAAAAACTTCCTTATGGATAAACATGTCAATCACATTGTCATCGAAGAATCATCACAAGCCATGGATTCTGAAGAAGAAGAGCCTCTAGATGAACCACAAGAGGATCAAGAAGAAAAACATCCTCTGCCGAATCCGGATGTTCATATGGACGAAGATGATGGTGTGATTTGCATTGGAGAGGTTCTTTTTGACGCTAATTGGAACTTGGTCGAACAAGTGGAAACTTTTGTCTCCATTATCCAAATTTTTCGGTCCATAAATCACCATTAGTTAAAGGTCTTCGTTAAGCGTTTTTTGTTTTCCTCTTTCTTGATTGTATATTGGTTTGTCAATTTGTGTATCGGTATTATCCTAATTAATGTTCTTCTAAAAACAATCTTTGGTGTATAAAATCTTGAATTCCATCTAACTTAGGATGCTATATTTCACTCATACATAGTTATTATTCTTATGTCATATGTTTGTTTATCTCATTTTCTATTAAGTTCAAGATTCATAGGTTATTTTTTGTTGATGACAAAGGGGGGAAATTATATCGTGTGACGACCCGGAATTTTGGATATTTAAAATAGGAATATTTAATTGGTTTTAAATATTAAAAAGAGTAATTTTAACTTGAATTTCAAATATCACCATTTACTGGGTAATTTAATTTTGAATTAAACTATTGGAAATAGGGTTAAATATGAAATCTGAGATTTTTAGCCTGTTAAAAATAATTTGAAGGCTTGTAAAATTTATATTAATAGTTTTGAGGATAATAAAAGTTTTAAAATTGAATTTAACATCGATTTGTTCAGTTTTGAAATTTTAACGTTTAAAATGAATTTAAAAATAGCCTTCTGAGGCACAGTCTCAGAATTCGACGAAACTAGTTCCATTGGATCCGTAATTTTTTACTATTATCGATTTCAAATTTCGTAGTGATTGGATTTGTTTTGTGAGCGTACGATATATAAGCGCGCTGAAATTTATATCGAAAATTTTATATAATAACTGGGTTCAAAAAGCTATCTTCTCCATACGATCGAATTAGGACTCAAAACCTTTTCGATTGCATTTGGAATTGGGGTATAACATTATAGACGCCTAGCGGCACGTCTCGATAAGATGTCAAGATTTTGAGCAGCGAATGCAGGACGATTTAAATTTAAATTTAAACTTGAATAATATATTCTATTGACCAGTTAAAAACATTTCATGTCAAAACTTTTTGTGACGCCCCACCTCTATACCCACGCTAGCCAAGGACACTACGGGGTAATGCCGTCAACTAGCACAGAGAATAAGGCTGTTGAGGAGCGACCATCCGTGCAATTGCTTTGTGCGAGCACCGCTATGTCGGATAGTATAACATGCATTTGATTCCGAGAGGAAATCCGACACACCGATACAAACTCAAAGCTACTACAAAGTGGCTATAATAATCTTCGGAAACAAATATAGAAATAAGCATAACACAAATTAGTCACAGATAATTCATATCACAAAGGCGGAAGAAGATATGAATATATAACTAACACATGAAAGTGTATATCAGAGTAGTGGTCAAACAGATCCACAATAATACAAAAGAATAGCAACACGTGCTATACAAAAGAATACAACTATGAGTCCATATCTCAAGTGTATACAACGAAATAAACTACTAACCTAAGTAGTTAGCCAAAAGTCAGGGAAATCAATCCCAAGTGAGAAGTCAAGCTGAAGCACCTGTAACATCTCGGTCTGACCCGAGTATTATTTAATAAGAAGATAATAAACGGTTCAGTCTAACTATAAATATCAGATGAAACGATATAGAATAAGAGTTATGACTAAACACATAATAATCACAATGCCAAGCTGTGATATATATAAGTAATTGAAAATCAACAAGAGATTAATCAATATCACAAAATCTACACAAGAATCAAAGAAATGTCATACTCCTTATTTCGTTCACCAAACCATAAATATTGACGATTATATCAATGTCAATCACAAAAGTCAATGACACACAAATTCACCAATGTACAAATATTGATAAAACTTATCAATGGAAATCACGAAAATTGGTGAAACACAAATTCTAGAAATCATCTCAAGAAATCCAGAAATCACAAAAGTCAATGACATACAAATTCACCAATGCATAAATATTGATAAAACTTATCAATGGAAATCACGAAAATTGGTGAAGCATAAATTCCAGAATTCAACACAAGAAATCCAGAAATCACAAGAAAGGGGGGAGGCCTATCACACGAACGGGAGCGTAAAAACTCACCAACATATGTATCACACGAACGAGAAGCTATCTCATGGTAGCAAACCATTAATTTTTGACACACGAACGAGAAGCTATCTCATGGTAGCTAACCATTAGTTTTTGACACACGAACGACCAGAAGGCCATGGGGAGCTACCCCACAAAGAAATGAGACGAAGCTTAATAAAATGAGTTACTGTCCTCCAGTGGACAAAGAGACATCGCACAATTGCTAGTCTAAATCACAAAAATGATCGTCATGATCATCAAGAAGTGTCAATTACAGCAAGCTAGTAAATATATGAGCTTAGCTTCATGTCCCATAACCACTAGCTTAACTTAAATATTTACGAACAAATTGTAGATCTCCACTAGAAAATTGTCACAAGAGTTTCAATCGAACAAGTCCAAGAATTAACCGACGATGTAAACGCAAGCGTTTCATACCACTTGTTTTACTAAGCCGTTTAATTAGATTTCTCATACGAGTGAGGTAAAGGTTTGTATATACTAGTAGATTGGAAAACGGTTTGAGAAAAAACGAGCTTTGTAAATAAAATAGTGTTGAAATCGTTTTGATGAAAGAATTTTGATATTTAATACTAGTATTGAAACCTTTAGATTTTTAAAGTGACAAATCACAAAAATGATTGTAGAACAATCAATCACCAAAATTCACATCCGAAGACGTGAATAATATCCACAGAAATCGATACCAAATCCCTAGAAATGGATATTTCCAAAAATCCATAAAAAGATGTCATCAAAGTCAATAATAAGTGATAACGACTAATTGGATCGCTAAAATCGATAAATAATGGAAATTCACACAAAACAGCCTGAATAGGAAAAAATAAACACCTCCAGACGTCTGATTTGGAATCCAGACGTCTGGATTTGTTTTTTGAAAAATAGTTCAGAAAGCTACCCAGACGTCTGGAATAGCCAAAATAGACGTCTGAGCCATGGCCAGACGTCTGATTTTGAATCCAGACATCTGGTTTTGTTCTCTGGAATTTTTTTATAATATGCGTGCATACATTTTTTCTTTCCAGGTCAAAACCAGACGTCTGAACTTGGTCACCAGACGTCTGGTCACCTGGTCTGGGCAACAATTTGCCTAGGCCAAAGTGGCCAAAACGTATCGGAAGCGATTGGACGAGCAATGTCGACTAAGGATCTACGCCAAGCGACAACCCGGCCTTAAAAGCTCTTCGATACACCCTGAATATCAATGTCCAAATGTCCATAAAAGGATTTTCATAAAATTGGACCAAAACACAAAAATTTGGAAAATTCACCAAATCAATTCAAATTGAAAGCAAACGAATATGCACATATGTTAGGAATTCATACCTAACAACAATGATAGATATAGAAAAAGATGTGAGATAGAAATCTCACCTTTGAACCCAAACGATTGAAGAAGAAGCTTGAAAGCAAAGGAGAATCAACCACTCTTCAAACCCAACTCAAGAAGCTTGATTCTAAGCTTTAAAAGAAGAACATTCCCGAAGTTAGGTTTAGGAATTTCTGAAATTGATAAGAGAATGAGTTGGAGAAGAAGAAGAGAAGCTTACCAATGGGTTCTTCTATTAGTTTGGAGCTAGAGTTTGATTTGCAAAAGAAAACTAGGGTTTGGAGTTTTAATTTCCCATCTCTCCCACCATTGATGCTTTAGAACTGAATAGAGGAGGAAGTGAGAGTGAATGGGGAGGAGTGGTTCAAATTTGAGTATAAGTTAAACATAGGGCTGAACCCAAACCCAAACCCAAAGTGAAAAAGTAGCAAAACTTGACTAACTCCAAACATATCGAAGCTTACACTCAAAAAGGTCGCAAACGGCATTTTAAACTCAATGGGAGTGGTCCCGAGTCCTAATTCGACCGTATGCAAAAAGTAGCTTTTCAGACTAAATTTCGAGTATCGATAAAATATTTAAATATAAAATCGACAAATATGCGGGTTGTTACAAACTCCCCTCCTTAAAGAAATTGCGTCCTCGCAATATTTTAAGAAGAAGATATATAGTAACAACCATAAAAGCATATTCAACACAAAAGAAGTTTGAAATAAGAAGTTCAACTCAAAGAGCACGGGAAAGTAAGTCCGGATGCGATCGCTCGATGAACTCTCTAGATTCCCAAGAACAATCCTTAGGATTTGAAGACCATTGAACTTTAACAAGCAGAACATCTTTATTTCGAAGTCGTTTGACTTCCGAAGCAGTGATACGAATAGGATGTTGCTCATAAGTTAAATTAGGCGAAACTTCAATCTCTTCCACAACACCGGGCTCAAGAATAGAATCTGAATCTCGAAGGCATTTCCGTAATTGAGAAACGTGAAAAACGTCATGCATAGCGGAAAACTGAGCCGGTAACGCAAGGCAATAAGCCATGGAACCAATACGTTCAGTGATAGGAAATGGCCCAATATATCGAGGCTCTAACTTTCCCGATTGACTGAAACGCACAACACCTTTCATAGGTGAAACACGAATAAAAACAAGATCTCCAACAGAAAATTCTAATTTCCTTCTTCGGTTATCGGCATAGGATTTTTTTCTACTCTGGGCTTCCTTCATTCTATGTCGAATAAGGTCAATTTTCTCTGTGGAATCCCAAATAAAATCTGGACCTAAAATCAGCTTCTCACCGGCCTCAAGCCAACAAGAAGGAGATCGGCATGGCCTTCCATAGAGTACCTCAAAAGGTGCCATACCAATACTAGATTGGAAGCTATTATCATAGGAAAATTCGACAAGTAAAATATGATCTTCCCAACTTCCACCAAAATCAAGAACATAAGCACGAAGAAGATCTTCAAGAGTTTGATTCACACGCTCGGTTTGTCCATCGGACTGGGGATGATAAGCGGTGCTAAAATTAAACTTCGTTCCCAAAGCTTTATGAAGACTCTTCCAAAATCCACTAGTAAGCAATGGATCACGGTTGCTAACAATAGAAGTAGGAACTCCATGTAATTTAACAATCTCTTTAATAAAGAGTTTGGCCAAAAGAGGAACGGTTCGATCAGATCGAATAGGAATAAAATGGGCGGATTTAGTAAGTCTATCAACAATCACCCATAAACTATCATGGCCCGAACGAGAACGGGGAAGGCCATCTATAAAATCCATGGAAACTTGGTCCTACTTCCAAATTGGAATTTCTAAAGGTTGCAATAACCCACCGGGCCTTTGATGCTCGGCCTTAACGAGTTGGCAAGTCATGCAATGCTTAACGAAGTTAGCGATGTCAAGTTTCATTCCCTCCCAATAATAAAGTCGCTTCATATCCGCGTACATTCTTCTACTACTGGGATGAATGGTGAATTTAGAACGATGGGAATCTTCTAAAATATCTTTGTGAAGATCACCAATATTTTGCACGATAAGTCTACCAAATTTTCGAATGCCGCCACGAGAATCGATATCAAAGTCTTTTAAACCTTCAATATCAATTTTATCCTTAAAATTTTGGCCAAGAAGAGCCAATTCAGGATCTAGCCCTTGAGCTTCAAGAATGCGGTCTAAAAGAGAAGGATGAGCCTCAAGGCAACATAAAATAAATGATGAGCATAAATCAGATACGCAGTCTCGAATCTCACAAGTGGATAAGACCTCGAGATCATTCCATTTGGATATCATCATAGAAACAACAGCTTGTTGTTTACGGCTAAGAGCATCGGCGACACGATTACCCTTACCAGGGGTATAAAGAATATCAAGATCATAAGGAGCAAGAAATTCGAGCCAACGCTGTTGACGCAAATTAAGTTCCTTTTGAGAGAATAAATACTTCAAAGACTTATGATCGGTATAAAGAACAAATTTCTCTCCGAAAAGATAATGATGCCAAATCCAAAGAGCGAAAACAATAGCCGCGAGTTCTAAATCATGAGTGGCATATCTAGTCTCGGGTGGCTTTAATTGCCTAGAAGCATAAGCAATAACACATTCTCTTTGCATAAGAACGGCACCCAAACCAATGCGACTAGCATAGGTAAAAACAACAAAATCTTGATTCCCCTCGGGAATAACAAGAATAGGAGCATCAGAAAGGAGTTCTTTTAATTTCTGAAAAGAATTTTCACATTTGTCCGACCAAATGTATTTAACACCTTTCTTCGTTAAGCTAGTGAGAGGCACGACAATCATAGAAAAGTCTTTGATAAAACGGCGGTAATAACCCACCAATCCAAGAAAACTACGAATCACCGTCACACTCTCCGGTCTCTTCCAATCTTGAATCGCTTCAATCTTTGAATGGTCCACGGAAATTCCGGATTCGAAAATAATATGACCGAGAAACTTCACACGAGATTTCCAAAAGTGGCATTTAGAAAACTTTGCTTTTAAATGATTACTCCTAAGAGTTTCCAACACAATCCGAAGATGCTTCTCATGTTCCTCCTCGGTTTTAGAATACACAAGAATATCATCAATAAAGATGAGAACAAATCGATCAAGGAAGTCTTTGAAAACTCGATTCATTAGGTCAACGAAATAAGCCGAAATATTCGTTAAACCAAATGGCATAACTAGCCATTCATAAGATCCATACCGAGTACGGAACGATGTCAAAGGAATGCTATCCTCTGCAATACGAAGCTGATGAAATCCAGTAGCTAAGTCTAATTGTGAAAAGACTCTAGCACTACTAAGCTGATCGAATAGATCATCAATCCAAGGTAAAGGATATTTGTTTTTGATAGTAAGATCATTAAGTTTGCGGTAGTCAACGCAAAGCCTAAGTGTACCATCGGATTTCTTCACAAACATAGCTGAAGCTCCCCAAGGCAAGGAACTAGAGCGGATAAATTGCTTCATCTCCAATTCGGATAATTGTTTACGCATATCCTCGTTTTCTTTATTGGACATACGATAAGGAGGACTAGTGATAGGTTGAGCTCCAGGGATAAGATTAATTCTGAACTCAATTGCTCGCTTAGGTGGCAATCCTAAAATGGGCTCAAATATGTCGAAAAATTCACGAACAACTTGAATAAGAGAAATAATATCTTCCTCATCATCATTATCGTCATCACGAGGATTTAAATAATATAAAGATGCAACCAAGCTGGAATCCGAATATTTAAGATTAATAGAAATCTGTTTAACAGATTGAGGATGTCGAAGATGAATAGTCCGCTCAGGACATAGGATATGAGCTTCATAACAGTTAAGCCAATCCATTCCTAAAATCATTCCAAAGCCTAAATAACGCATGACATGCAAATCGGCTCGGAAAGAAAAATCACACAAAATAATCTCGACATCTTTACACAATAAACTGATTGTTGCGGATCCACCAACCGGATTCGCAATTCTCAAAGAAGTCATTAAACACAAAAAATCCAAATAAAAAGTATCAACAAGCTCTTTTGATATAAAAGAATGGGACGCGCCCGTATCAAAAAGAACTCGAATAGGATGATCACGAAATAAAATAATGCCATCAAGTATAGAATGAGAAATACATTGACCACGAGATGTGTTGCCAGGGGCTTGAGCAACATTTAACCTCCCTTCCTTCCTGCCCTTAAGCTTGGGGCAAGAAGATAAATAATGATCCAGGCTTTTGCAATAGCGACAAGTACGAGGCTTTGAACACTTGTTCGCAAAATGGTCTCTGGAACCACAGTTAAAGCATTTCCCTTCAGTAGAAGAAAAGGTCTTTGCAGCAGGAGTTGCTAGCCTCCCTTTTTTATTGGGATAAGGACCTTTGAATTTGTTTGGCCTCTTCTTGTTGTTGAAGTGTGGTTTGGAACCCACCACTTCAACATCATTCTCCCTATCCGCCTGTTTGCACAAAAAATGGGCAAACACCTCCGAGTCGTATGAATTAGTTGATTTTATGTTGATCTGGATGGTTTGGGTGATTTATGCAAATATATAAAATAGATGGACTAAACTGTAAAAGACACACAGAACGTGCCTACGTCCACTTTATATGTTATTCACCTTTTTCTTTCAGATTACAAGTACAAAGCTTTGTATACAAGTATATGAAAGCTGTTTGAAAGTTCCTTCCGTGCTTGAGCTCTCAAACTTGTTTGCCATTGTTGTACCCCTGCCCCTCTATTTATAGAGTGAGGCTGGGGGCAGGGGTCTTGGATGTATATAGCTGCTGGTGGGCCTAGGCTGAAGTAATCTGGCCTGGCAGTGTTGGTTTTTCGACAAGACTTTGGTCTGGAGATAGTTGGAGCGGCTTTCGGTCCGGTAGGGGTTGGATGGAGTTCGATTCGGTTGTGAGTGAAGTGGCATTGGTTCGGCAGGGGTTGGCTCGGCGGGCATGGAAAGATGATTGGTTCGGTGATGCGTGGAGGAGCTTGGACCGGCATTGCCTGGAGTGGCCTTGGACCGACATTGCTAGGAGGGGATTTGATTCGGTGGGTTGATGGTTCGTGGGCATGGTGTGGAGCCGGTTCGGTGAGATTTGGTTTGGTGGTAGGGAAGGGGCCGGTCGAAACACACCCAACACTTTCCCCCCAAAGTAGGGCATGTGCATGCACATGTCGTGCTTTGCCTTAAGCTGGGGTGTTCTCATCCGGTCTTTAGCGTTGAACCAACCGTTTCGGCTATTGGTTTTTGCTTATAAATAGGGGCCTGACGCCTCCGTTTTTTTCCATCAGCCAAACCACTCCCTTGTCTTTGTCAAATCAAACTGTTAGCCGAATCAAAATCCTTACCGAATCAGTGTTAGCGGAATCAAAATCTTTGCCGAATCAGGTGAGGATCTACTCCGCCGAATGAACTTTATTTTCAGTTATCGAATGGGCTCGGCGTCCTTGAAGTACCGAATGTCCTTTTATCCTTGAATTTCCGAATGAGGTTATACTATGTACCACCGAATGAACTCCTTGGAGCTCAAGTGCCGGACGAGTCTTGTATTAGGAATGCCAAATGAACTCTAGGTTGGACCTTACTTAACGAATTCGAGGATTCCGAGTGTTGAATGAACCCTTTACCGTATGGACTTTTATATTTGAATTGCTAGTGAAAATCTAGATTACCTATTTTATGTGTCTTAACTATATACTTTCTTGTGTCGTAGATAAATGTCTCAAAGAGTGGAAACCCGATCAGATAAGAGGAAATCTAGGGACAAAAGAGAGTCCCTGCCGTGCCCCCAGTCCAGCCGGAACCAGCGCGACATGGACCTGCCCCGAGGTCATTAGTTGACGGATATGGCCCTCAAGAGCTTCTGAATTCTCCTCCCCATTGCTTCCCGAGCTCTCTCGGAGAGGAGCAGCTTGATGTTATCTCTCGCTCCTTTGGGATTGACAGAGCGAGCATGCTGTTGCCGGGGGATGGAGTGATGCCGTACAATCCCCCTGAAGGATATTTCACATATAGCCGATACCATTGCATATGCGGGGCCATTCCTCCGATCAATGCATGGATAGTCAGCTTCATTACTTACTTGAAAGTGGCTCCTTTTCAGCTTCAGCCCAACTCCTACGCCATCTTAGTGTGTCTATTCGTTATCTTACAGAGGAGATATGGGCGCCCCCTTCTAACCGGGAAATCCGATATCTATACAATCTGAGGGGCTACAAGAAGGGGTCTCCGTACATTAGTTTAGAGTCAGTCGTGTCCTTCAAGCCGGTCTTGGACTTATACTCGAAGTTTACCATGTTTAAGAAGGAATGGTTCTTCGTCAAGGACGACTCCGTTTCTTTTCGCCTTTTCACTTCTGGCTGTAAGTTGAATTCCATTTGTAATTTCTTCGTCCCGACTACAATGCTTCTTCTTATGTGCTTTTATTTCTTGCTAGCGACAGGTGGTTTTGCGGTCGTGGAGAATGATCACCTTGTACAGATGGCTGCGGAGGTAGAGGCTATCTCAGGAAGGGATAGGTCGGCTTCTTACCTGATCAGGAATGCTACTCTCCTAGAGCACAACTTGATTCTGCCACGTCAATCGGTGGTTAAGCAGAGAGATACAGTCGAGGAGAGGGCTGCTAAAGCTAAAGATGGGGCCACTGCAAAGAGTAGTAAGAGGAAGCCTTTCACAAAACCTCCAGTTGTCGGAGGTAAGAAGCTCAAGAAGTCCGACGGCCCTTCCCCTAGCACGTGCCCAATTACTCCGGGGGAGGAAGACGTGGAGGAGGATAGAGGTGAAGGCGAAGGAGGCGATGTAGGAGGAGAGGCAGAGAGTGGAGACGATAGAGAAGGTGATGGTGGTGGTGATGGCGCCGGGGCTTTGCCTCCTGGGCAAGCAGGCGAGATTCAAGAGTGGACGGATGATGCCTTCCGTCAGGCTTTTGAGGGGTTGGAGGAAGGATCAGCCTTGGTGGAGAAGTCGAAAAAGTCTGATAAGGCCGGGACTGGTGCCAGTCTATCTTCTAAGAGTATTTCAGCTAAGGCAACTCCGGCGGTTCAAGGTGAATTCTTAACTCCTTCTTTTAACTTCACATGTTTCTTGAATCATAGTTTCATGCATGCTTGTAACACTTGGTTTTTATTCCAGGAATGGGTAAGGTGGCCAAGACATCAGATATTCGACACCGCCTTGAACAATATAAGTTACTCAAAGCTTCCGCCAAACCAAAGCTGTCAGCTAGCCGTCCTGGAGATGCGGTTAGATATCGTCCTCTTCTCGGAGTTATTGAAGAAGATATGCAAAAGAGAAAAAGGGGCTGATCATCGTTTGAACCTTCACCTGGCCCTCAGCCTCCAGTCCAGCCTATCCATGATATTACTGAGGAGGATACTGAGCTTATGCCTTCGCCACATCCGTCCGAAAATCCAACCATCACCCCGATAGACCATCCTAGTTTGGTTCGCAACCCATTTGCCAGCAACCCGGATCTGGACCCGAGTTTTCAGGACATCTCTTTTGACGAGGCCACGGGTGAGCATCGTCTTCCCCGCAATCCCATGGTACGGGTGCTTTATGAGGCTAAGTCCTTAGACCTCGATTTGCTTACTACTCGGATTGTGACCATGGGGAATGAGGCCAAGGAAAACATCGATCGGGTGGCTGAGGAGACCAAGAGGCTAATGGAGCATCACGCTCGACTGGCCAAGGCTGGGGAGGAAATCGAAAGTTCTAACATTCGGTTGCGGCTAAAGGTTGCCGATCAGGCCAAACAGCTTGCCGATCAAGCCATTCAGATTTCTTGGCATGAGGCAGCCTCTAGGTGATTGAAGAAGACTATGGAAGAGGCTAGTAAGGCAGAACTACGAAAGATGGAGGCTGCCTGCAAGGAACGGATTTACATGGCCATCACAACGGTGGACGAGGTTCGGAGAGCGGATCTTGAGTAGGTAGAAGAGTTATCTGGGAGGCTTGAGGCCGCCGAGCTTGCTCAGGCAAAGGAGGAGATGGAAGTGGTGCGGAAGTCCCTTCAGGCTGACTGCTTGAGATACCAATTGGAGAGAGATGCTGCTGTCGCACGACTGTCGGCTTCTGAGGCCCGGATGAAAGAGTTTGAGGAGAACGAGGGGATGATGGACGAGATGATCCAGGACATGTATTTCGTACTTGGAGGCAGGGCAACCTGTCCTGGATGGACGATTATCCCCGGGTTATGGCTATGATATATCTCCAGGCTTTGGAAGAAGCTAAGGCCAATGCGGATAAGGAAGGTGGAGCGGCTTTCAGGATGGATGTGGTTACGGCCCAATTCACTAAGGAAGAGAAGGTGGCGGTTAAGGAGCGCATGCGGCTGCTTGCCGCGGATGTGGTAGGCGTGCAGCTAGACGATGATGGTCAGGGAGCAAGTGCTGGTAAGTCTTTCCTTTTAACCTTTTCATGATTTGATTGCTTATATTTCGTGATTATTGATGGATTCTCTTCTGAATTATGCAAGCGGGACCTCGGTAGCACATGCTGGGAGTTCCGATCCTCCAGTTAAGTAGATCCCGAGGGCTAGCGGGATGGAGGCGAAGCCCTGATTCTTTGACTTGACTTATACATATTTTGGTTGCTGTCTATGTTAGTCCGAAACATTGATGTAACTTGTAATTATATTATTTGTAAAGAATGACTTTATGTAATTTTATAACATAAGCTGATTCTGTCATGTTTGAATGCTGTTGTCATTTTGATATGTTGCATAAGAAATACAGCTGCGTGTTTATGCATGTGACTCAATCGTATTTGATACTAAGTGTAATGTTAATATGATGTGTGAATAAATTAAAGCCATGTATTTGTATACAAGAGAAGAGAGTACCGCCCTTCGTGTTTTAGTTGTAGAGGGTTGCTTTGAATGTCTTGCGTGACTGAGTATGGAATGTGGCTGAGTGTTTCGTCATTCGGATGTGAGCTCATATTTCCACAAGCGAGAGTTCTCCTATTTTGTGACCTGTACTTTAGGGACCGTTATATAGGATAGGAGAAAAGTTTTTGAATGAAATGGAAATATGAGAAACAGTAAAACTTCCAATCACGGAAGGCCGTCGATATGCTTAAGTTCGTGGCAAACGGGTTTTATAGTCACTTTCCCTAGTTGTGGGTCTTGGAGACATTGGTCACCCATCTTACGCCTCTGTGGGGAGTTTATCTTTTTTACCACAGCCGCACTTAAGACATATCGGAGCCGAGATCGCGCACAGTAACTACCCGAGCCATTATGGCCCGTAATCGTGGGTAATATTCGATTTACTGTGGCCGGCTAGCGTGGGTGCCGATCGTCAACCGTGAACTACCCCTGGCTGACCACACCTTATGTTGGGGCTTAAAGTAGGTTCACAGTTGCCGGCGAGCCGAATGCCGTAATGATCTGCCATCGGCTATAGTCGGCCTTCTTGATGGCTTATAATCGTCTCATTACGGTTGGCTTTGAGGGTAGTCGCGAGCAATGAGTTAACCCGCAGCAGAGGGATGCTGGAGCAAAAGTGTCTCATTGGCGAGTGCATAGATTCGCATAGTACCTGTTGGGTCTTGTCCAGGTGAGGTTGCACCGTGAAGTTCCAGTATGGAAATGTCGTTATACATGATTTTGTACAACAGAAAAGGATAAAGCTTAACAAGCAGGCAAGATATAAAGGAACAGTTAAAAAGAGACAAGATTTTTTAAAGTGGTTCGGCACGAAAATGCCTACATCCACTGATTCTCTTTGTTAATTCACTTCACATGGGCAGTACAAGTTATGAAAAGTATCGACGGAGGTGTCGGATGTTCCATGCCCTCTGGAACACCTCTCCGTCCACTGTTGACAAAATATAGGCTCCGTTGCGGAGATCTTTATGAATTACATAGGGTCCGTCCCAGATTGGATCTAGCGCTCCGGGGCGCGGGAAGATCCGCTTGAGGACAAGATCTCCTTCTTGTAAGCTGCGGTGCTTGACTTTGGAGTTGTATTGTGCTGCCACTTTTCGCTTGTGAGCTGCTGCTTTGAGTGCTGCATCATTTCTTCTCTCCTCAATTAGATCCAAAGACATGTGGAGGAGTTCTTCGTTCTCTTCTGGGTTGTAGTGGATCCTACGGTGGGAAGGCACTACAGTTTCAACTGGGAGCATGGCCTCCGATCCGTACGCCAAAGAGAAAGGAGTATGCCCTGTTGATGTTCTGTAAGATGTGCGGTAGGCCCAAAGTGCTGTAGGAAGTTCATCCACCCAAGCGCCTTTTGACTTTTCAAGCTTTTTCTTGATTAGACTTTTAAGAATTTTGTTGACAGCTTCGACTTGTCCATTTGTCTGGGGATAAGCCACAGACGAGAAGCTTTTGTGAATTCCGTGCTTTTGGCACTAGTCGGCGATCTCCTCGCTGTCAAACTGAAGTCCATTGTCCGATATGATTTTGAGTGGAACCCCGTACCTGCATAGAACATTTTTGATCAAGAAGTTAATAACTTTTGTCGAAGATATTTTATTTAAAGGTTCCGCTTCCACCCATTTGGTGAAATAGTTGACCGCCACTATAGCATCTTTGGCTCCGCCTCGGCCCATCGGCAGTTCGCCAATCAAGTCAATTCCCCATACTGCAAAGGGCCAAGGGCTGGTCATTTGAGTAATCTCATTTGTTGGTAGTCGAGGAATTTTAGCAAATTTCTGACATCTGTCACATCTTTTGACGAAGTCTAAGGCGTCTTTGTTTAAAGTGGGCCAGCAATATCCATATCGGAGCGTCTTCTTTGCCAGAGTCTGCCCACCAGTGTGATCTCCGCAGCCCCCTTGATGGATGTTGGATAAGATTTTCTTGGCTTCCCTTCCAGAAACACACCTTAATAAGGGGTTAGAGAAGCCGCGTCGATAGAGGACGCCTTCTTGTATTGTGTAGCGGGAAGCTCTCCTCAAGATTTTCTTAACTTCGTTACGCCCGTCGAGCAGTGTGCCATCTTGTAAGTATTTCCGGATAGGAGTCATCCAAGTTTCTTCTTCGATTGCAGCTATCAGATCCCTTTGTTTGAAACTTGGGGCTAGTTGTTTTGAGATGGCTACTGTTCTGGAAATGGTGTTGTTCTTCATGCTAGCTTGCTTTGCCAGCTCGTCAGCCTCTCGATTCTCTTCTCGAGGAATATGTTTGATTAAATAGTGATCCAATTGATCGAGCAGCAGCTTGGTCTTCTTTAGATATGCTATGAGTCGTTCTCCTCGAGTCTGAAACTCTCCTAGTACTTGGTTTACGATAAGTTCAGAATCACTATGAAGACATAAAGAACTGACTCCAATTTCTAAGGCAAGTTCTAATCCTGCTATTACTGCTTCATATTCTGCATTTTTGTTGGTGGCAGCGAATTCCAATCTTAGGGCGTAGTGCAGCTTCCTTCCCCTGGGGGTGATTATCACAATACCTGCCCCCGAGCCTTGTTCGTTTGATGCTCCATCTACAAAGAGATTCCACTTGATATCTTCTGTTATTTCAGATTGCTCCTTACCTTCATTGGTAGTGAATTCGGCAATGAAAGCGGCCATGGCTTGTCCCTTGATGGCGGTGCGAGGATGGTAGCTGATATCATATTGACTCAGTTCAATGCACCATTTAAGTAGTCGCCCAGAAGTGTCGGGCGATGGAGTACCTGCCTTAGCAGTTGATCGGTTAAAACTCTGATGGAATAAGATTGGAAATAGTTTCGCAGTTTTCATGACGTGATTAGCAAGCAGTATGCTAGCTTTTCTAGTTTAGAGTATCTGGCTTCTGCCTCTGTAAATCTCTTGCTTACAAAGTATACGGGCCGCTGTGCGCGGTCGTCTTCTCTCACCAAAGCGGCGCTTAAAACATGGGATGATACAGCAAGGTATAGGTATAGTTCCTCGCCTTCATTTGGAGTTGAGAGTACTGGTGGTCTTTGGAGGTGTTCGATTAAGTTAAGGAAGGCTGTCGAGCATTTGTCAGTCCATTCGAACTTTCCTTTGTCTTTCTTAAGAGCTTCGAAGAAAGGGATGCATTTGTCGGTTGCTTTAGAGATGAACCTGCTTAGGGCAGCCACCTTCCCGTTTAGGCTTTGCATCTCTCTTCGAGTGGATGATATCTTGATATCTTGCAAGGCCCGGACTTGTTCGGGGTTCGCTTCAATCCCCCTGGCATGGACGATGAATCCCAAGAACTTTCCCGACGATACTCCGAAGGAGCACTTTAGAGGATTCAGTTTCATTCCATATTGGCGAAGTACTTGAAACATCTCGTTCAGGTGGTTTATATGATCATTGGCTTTCCTTGATTTTACCAGCATGTCATCCATATAAACTTCATAGTTCGCCCTATTAATTTCGTAAACATCTTGTTGACGAGGCGCTGATAAGTAGCTCCGACGTTTTTAAGTCCAAAAGGCATTACTTTGTAGCAGTACAATCCCCGGTCAGTGATGAAACTAGTTTGGTCTTGATCGGGGGCGTGCATAGGGATCTGGTTATATCCTAAGTATGCGTCCATAAAGGATAAGAGTTCGTGTCTAGCTGTGCTATCCACGAGTTGGTCGATTCGGGGGAGTGGGAAGCAGTCTTTCGGCAAGCGTCATTTAAGTTGGAGAAATCGATGCATGTTCGCCACTTCCCATTAGCTTTCTTTACCAGTACCGGGTTGGCGATCCATTCTGGGTAGATGGCTTTTCGTATGAAGTCATTGGCAAGTAAGTTCTTTACTTCTTCCTCGAGGGCTGCTGATCGTTGTGCCCCCATGCTCCTCTTTTTCTGCTTCACTAGCACCTTGGTGGGATCAATGTTCAGTATGTGGCATGCTACGTCTGGAGAGATTCCTGTCATGTCGGCGTGCGTCCACGCAAATACATCCATGTTGTGGCGAAGAAAATCGACGAGTTGATCTTTCAACTCCGCTCTTAACTGAGACCCGACTCTCAGCAGTCTACTTGGGTTGTGTTTGTCTACAGATACAAATTCCATAGCCTCTGTAGGATCGGTGGTGGCCTCCTCCTCTTTGTCCCTGTGGTCTAATTCGTTGAAAGGATCGCTTGTATCGAAGAGGAGGGGCTTTCTTTAATTTCTATGCTTCCAGGCTTTTCTTGCAGAGAGAAGTCTCTGCATCCTTTCCTTTATCCTTCCTGCGGTTATTGCGAAGCTCAGTTACATAGCAATCTCGAGCGGCGTCTTGATCTCCCTCTATTTCTCCTACTCCGTTATCTGTTGGGAATTTCATTTTCAGGCACCATGGGGCTAGGACAATTTGGAAGTCAGACAAGGCTGGTCTTCCTAAAAAGGCGTTGTAGGACGAGTGGCTTTCTATTAGCACAAATGTTTGTTTGCGCACAACGGAGCGGGGATGACTTCCTATTTCAACAAAAAGGTCCAGTTGCCTGAGGGGCATCTTCGCATCTCCAATGAAACCATGCAGTGGTCTGTTGCAGGGAGACACATCCTTCATTGACAGCTTCATTTTGTCAAAAGCATGCTTGAATAGGATATTTACCGAGCTTCCAGTGTCTACTAAAATTCGAAAAACTTTGGCCGGACCGAACCAGGTAGAGATGACCATAGGATCCATGTGTGGGTACTGTCTTCCCTCTAGATCACGCCTACTGAATGTGATGTCGTCATTCTCTTTCCGTTTCGGGTGGCGTTCTTCCATAACAGAATTAACATAGCCTTCAGCGTTTCTAAGTGACTTACCGTATCTTTCCATCTCCGCCCAGCTTCTGTCGGCGATGTGTGGTCCTCCTGATATGGTATGGACCACTATTTTCTCTTGACTAGAGCCGCTGGTGTTGCGATTTCCTCCGCCTCCTTCTGGGAGGGGTAACCCTGGGTTCTCATTGGCGGAAGCTGGAGTCATGTTCTGGCTTTTTACATAGCGTTCCAGTCTCCTCCGTCTAACGTGTTCTTCAATCAAGTCCCAGAGATGGTGGCATTCATTGGTGTCATGTCCGTGGGATTCGTGGAAGCGGCAGAACTTTCCAGACTTGAGTGCGTTATCTGACTCCTTCTTGTGCGGGGGCGCTTGTATCTAACTTCGTCTTGAGTGGCTAGGAAGATGTTTTCGATTGTTTCATTCAAAGGAGTGTAGGAGTCAAATCTTGGTCCTGGTCGATATAAGCGCTTTTCACCCTTCTTGCCCCCAGCATTGTCTCTAGAGTCACTTCTCCGAACATCCTTTGCTGCAACGGGAACCCTGTCTGTAGCTGTCTTAGCCTGTTGCCCCGACTGCCTCTCAGTGGCAGCATCTTCAAGTCTCATATACTTTCCAGCTTCATGGAAGAAATCAGGTAAAGTAGCTGGTTTTTCCTTGGTTTGTCTTCTAGCAAATTTAGTATCCGGATGTAAATCACTGCAGAGGCCCATTAGGATAAGTTTCTCGTCGGCATCTTGGACTGCGGCCGCTGTGGCGTTGAATCGAGTTAGATATTGTTGCACTGTCTCTCCGGGCTTCTGTTTGATATTAGATAAGGAATAAGCGTCCTTGGGTTGTTCCACATGGATGCGGAACTGGCTGATGAACTTTTCTTTCAATATTTCCCATGAGCTAATGGACCCTTGGGGTAGGTGGCAGAACCAGGAGGTAGCTAGATCTGTCAAGAAAAGTAGGAAGCATTTGCACAATACTCCCTCCGTTGCTCCGCTCATGAGCATATGCTGGGTGTATCTCTGTAAGTGTACTATGGGGTCAGAGGTTCCCTTGTAAGGTTACATCGTTGGCATTTTCCATTCCCGGGGGATGATGGCGGTTTTGATATTGCGGGTGAAATGGCTGGTTACCCTAGCGCCTATCCCTCGATCCCTTTGCTCCCGTTGGACGCACTCCCTGAACAATCGCGCCATCCTTTCATCAGAACTTGGAGCGGATAAAAATGAGTTTGGTTATTCCCTGTGGGATTGATTCCGTCCAGATGACCTGTAAGGATGGTATCGTTTATCACTCTTGACATTCTCCAATGGATGCCTCTGGTCTTCCGGGGGCATGTTGGGGTCAGCCACAGTTGGCCCTTGCCTTGATCTTCCCCTGCTGGGTTCTGTTCTTAGCACTTCCTCGGGTCCAACTTCGGGCTGGACTCCAGCTCGACCCCGTCTACTGGTGTTTCCATGGTTAGGTAGCATGACAGGCTCAGCCACATCCGACCCCTGCCCGGAACCTCCTCCGTTGGGTTCGGTTCCAAGTGTTTCCTCGGGTCGGAATTCGGGCTGAGTCCGGGCTCGGCTCCTACCATGGCTGCTTCTGTTATTGGCCTCTTCTAAGAAGAAAGACCCTTGTCGTCTCTTAGATCCTCCAGATTAGGACTCACCCCATGATTCAGTGTTACGGTTGGATTCTTCAGCATCCCTTAAGCGTGACATGAGTTGGTCCACCAAGGCTTCTTGTTGAGATGCGAAGCGGTTAGTTAATTCTGCCACAATCCTGTCCAGATCCGCCCTTGTAATTGGTGGTTCCGTAGCAGGGGCTGTCGGATTTGCCTGATTTAAATTTGCTGTTGGAACTGGACGATTATCTTGGTCCCTGATCACTGAATCTATGATACTGCCAATTGCGATGTCCTTTCCTTTATTAGCATCTTTCTTCCGTCCGGGAGCCATATTTTCCAAGCAATGAACGATGCTGACAGAAAAAGGGTTAAGTGGGAGAAGCTGAAGCTTCGAGCTCCTGGTTCTCAGTGAAAGCACCAAAAATATTTGCACAAAAAATGGGCAAACACCTCCGAGTCGTATGAATTAGTTGATTTTATGTTGATCTGGATGGTTTGGGTGATTTACGCAAATATATAAAATAGATGGACTAAACTGTAAAAGACACACAGATTTATAGTGGTTCGGCCAGAACGTGCCTACGTTCACTTTATATGTTATTCTCCTTTTTCTTTCAGATTACAAGTACAAAGCTTTGTATACAAGTATATTAAAGTTGTTTGAAAGTTCCTTCCGTGCTTGAGCTCTCAAACTTGTCTGCCATTGTTGTGCTCCTGCCCCTCTATTTATAGAGTGAGGCTGGGGGCAGGGGTCTTGGATGTATATAGCTGCTGGTGGGCCTGGGCTGAAGCAATCTGGCCTGGCAGTGTTGGTTCGGCAAGACTTTGGTCTGGAGATAGTTGGAGAGGCTTTCGGTCCGGTAGTGGTTGGATGGAGTTCAATTCGGTTGTGAGTGAAGTGGCATTGGTTCGGCAAGGGTTAGCTCGGCGGGCATGGAAAGATGATTGGTTCGGTGATGCGTGGAGGAGCTTGGACCGACATTGCCTGGAGTGGCCTTGAACCGGCATTGCTAGGAGCGGCTTTGATTTGGTGGGTTGTTGGTTCGTGGGCATGGTGTGGAGCCGGTTCGGTGAGAGTTGGTTTGGTGGTAGGGAAGGGGCCAGTCGAAACACACCCAACACCGCCTCTTCAAGACGAAGAGCGATATCAATGAGTTGGTTGAAAGAAACTTCTAATTTTAGAAGTAATGGCTTCTTGAGATTTTTGTTTAAGCCATAGACAAATCTCTGATTTTTCTTCAATGGGGTGCTGATGTATTCAACCCCATATTTGGAGAGAGATTCAAAAGACGCGACATAATCTGCCACAAAAGATTCACCTTGAACAAGGTCTATAAAACGGCAAGCCAAAGTCACTTTCTCAGCTTCTGGTACGAAATTTAACTCGAAGCGCTCTCGGAATTTCTCCCAGGTGAGATCCGCTTCATTAATCTCAGAAATAAGAAGTTCGTACCAGTCCAATGCTCTTTCTTGGAGCATACTAGAGGCCACCTGAACTCGGTGAAGGTCAATAAGATTCATGCGAGAAAATATTCGATCGCATGACCTTAGCCAAGCCTGTACTTCACAAATAATTTCGAAACCTTTGAATGGCTTCCCACCCAAATTAGTGTAATCGCTGCACAAGCGTGCAAATCCCGACTTTGGGTGAGTAGGTTCTGGGTTAGATCCAGCTGCTTGAGCATTCGTGACAAGGTCAAGAAGTTGCTGGGTAGTCATAAAAACTCCATCTTGGGATGGAGCACTAGATTGACCGGCGCTAGGACGGCCAGGTCTAACCATTTCTCTTCCTTTAGAAAGAAATAAAGAAGAAGAAAAAGGTTATTCACAAAAGGAATATCAAGCAATCTTGATAGACAAAACAAGGAATCATAAAGAAAATAGGATGAATCGGTACGAAGACCCGAATTAAATCCTAAAGCACGACTCCTAAGAAAGACTTAGGACGATGATCCTTGTTAAATTATTCTACATTGTTCCGAAGTTTGGCTCTGATACCAAGCTGTGACGCCCCACCTCTATACCCACGCTAGCCAAGGACACTACGGGGTAATGCCGTCAACTAGCACGGAGAATAAGGCTGTTGAGGAGCGACCATCTGTGCAATTGTTTTGTGCGAGCACCGCTATGTCAGATAGTATAACATGCATTTGATTCCGAGAGGAAATCCGACACACCGATACAAACTCAAAGCTACTATACAGTGGCTATAATAATCTTCGGAAACAAATATAGAAATAAGCATAACACAAATCAGTCACAGATAATTCATATCACAAAGGCGGAAGAAGATACGAATATATAACTAACACATGAAAGTGTATATCAGAGTAGTGGTCAAACAGATCCATAATAATACAAAAAGAATAGCAACACGTGCTATGCAAAAGAATACAACTATGAGTCCATATCTCAAGTGTATACAACGAAATAAACTACTAATCTAAGTAGTTAGCCAAAAGTCAGGGAAATCAATCCCAAGTGAGAAGTCAAGCTGAAGCACCTGTAACATCTCGGTCTGACCCGCGTATTATTTAATAAGAAAATAATAAACGGATCAGTCTAACTATAAATATCAGATGAAACGATATAGAATAAGAGTTATGACTAAACACATAATAATCACAATGCCAAGCTGTGATATATATAAGTAATCGAAAATCAACAAGAGATTAATCAATATCACAAAATCTACACAAGAATCAAAGAAATGTCATACTCCTTATTTCGTTCACCAAACCATAAATATTGACGATTATATCAATGTCAATAACAAAAGTCAATGACACACAAATTCACTAATGTACAAATATTGATAAAACTTATCAATGGAAATCACGAAAATCGGTGAAACACAAATTCTAGAAATCATCTCAAGAAATCAAGAAATCACAAAAGTCAATGACACACAAATTCACCAATGCACAAATATTGATAAAACTTATCAATGGAAATCACGAAAATTGGTGAAGCATAAATTCCAGAATTCAACACAAGAAATCCAGAATTCGCAAGAAAGGAGGGAGGCCTATCACACGAACGGGAGCATAAAAACTCACCAACATATGTATCACACGAACGAGAAGCTATCTCATGGTAGCTAGCCATTAATTTTTGACACACAAACGAGAAGCTATCTCATGGTAGCTAACCATTAGTTTTTGACACACGAATGGCCCGAAGGCCATGGGGGCTACCCCACAAAGAAATGAGACGAAGCTCAATAAAATGAGTTACTGTCCTCCACGTGGACAAAGAGACATCGCACAATTTCTGGTCTAAATCACAAAAATGATCGTCATGATCATCAAGAAGTGTCAATTACAGTAAGCTTGTAAATATATGAGCTTAGCTTCATGTCCCATAACCGCTATCTTAACTTAAATATTTATGAACAAATTGTAGATCTCCACTAGAAAATTGTCACAAGAGTTTCAATCGAACAAGTCCAAGAATTAACCGACGAAGTAAACGCAAGCGTTTCATACCACTTGTTTTACTAAGCCGTTTAATTAGATTTCTCATACGAGTGAGGTAAAGGTTTGTATATACTAGTAGATTGGAAAACGGTTTGAGAAAAAACGAGCTTTGTAAATAAAATAGTGTTGAAATCGTTTTGATGAAAGAATTTTGATATTTAATACTAGTGTTGAAACCTTTAGATTTTTAAAGTGACAAATCACAAAAATGATTGTAGAACAATCAATCACCAAAATTCACATCCGAAGACGTGAATAATATCCACAGAAATCGATACCAAATCCCTAGAAATGGATATTTCCAAAAATCCATAAAAAGATCATCAAAGTCAATAATAGGTGATAACGACTAATAGGATCGCTAAAATCGATAAATAATGGAAATTCACACAAAATAGCCTGAATTGGAAAAAATAAACACCTCCAGATGTCTGATTTGGAATCCAGACGTCTGGATTTGTTTTCTAAAAAATAGTTCAGAAAGCTACCCAGACGTCTGGAATAGCCAAAACAGACGTCCGAGCCATGGGCAGACGTCTGGTTTTGAATCCAGACGTCTGGTTTTGCTCTCTGGAATTTTTTTTATAATATGCGTGCATACATTTTTTCTTTCCAGGTCCAAACCAGACGTCTGGACTTGGTCACCTGGTCTGGGCAACAATTTGCATAGGCCAAAGTGGCCAAAACGTATCGGAAGCGATCGGACGAGCAATGTCGACTAAGGATCCACGCCAAGTGACAACCCGGCCTTAAAAGCTCTTCGATACACCCTGAATATCAATGTCCAAATGTCCATAAAAGGATTTTCATAAAATTGGACCAAAACACAAAAATTTGGAAAATTCACCAAATCAATTCAAGTTGAAAGCAAACGAATATGCACATATGTTAGGAATTCATACCTAACAACAATGATAGATATAGAAAAAGATGTGAGATAAAAATCTCACCTTTGAACCCAAACGATTGAAGAAGAAGCTTGAAAGCAAAGGAGAATCAACCACTCTTCAAATCCAACTCAAGAAGCTTGATTCTAAGCTTTAAAAGAAGAACATTTCCAAAGTTAGGTTTAGAAATTTCTGAAATTGATAAGAGAATGAGTTGGAGAAGAAGAAGAGAAGCTTACCAATGGGTTCTTCTATTAGTTTGGAGCTAGAGTTTGATTTGCAAAAAAAAACTAGGGTTTGGAGTTTTAATTTCCCATCTCTCCCACCATTGATGCTTTAGAACTGAATAGAGGAGGAAGTGAGAGTGAATGGGGAGGAGTGGTTCAGATTTGAGTATAAGTTAAACATAGGGCTGAACCCAAACCCAAACCCAAAGTGAAAAAGTAACAAAACTTGACTAACTCCAAACATATCGAAGCTTACACTCAAAAAGGTCGCAAACGGCATTTTAAACTAAATGGGAGTGGTCCCGAGTCCTAATCCGACCGTATGCAAAAAGTAGCTTTTCGGACTAAATTTCGAGTATCAATATAATATTTAAATATAAAATCGACAAATATGCGGGTTGTTACAGATTCCCCTCCTTAAAGAAATTGCGTCCTCGCAATATTTTAAGAAGAAGATATATAGTAACAACCATAAAAGCATATTCAACCCAAAAGAAGTTTGAAATAAGAAGTTCACCTCAAAGAGCACAGGAAAGTAAATCCGGATGTGATGCTCGATAAACTCTCTAGATTCCCAAGAACAATCCTTAAGATTTGAAGACCATTGAACTTTAACAAGCGGAACATCTTCAAAGTCGTTTGACTTCTGAAGCAATGATATGAATAGGATGTTGCTCATAAGTTAAATTAGGCGAAACTTCAATCTCTTCCACAACACCGGGCTCAAGAATAGAATCTGAATCTCGAAGGCATTTCCATTATTGAGAAACGTGAAACACATCATGCATAGTGGAAAACTGAGCCGGTAATGCAAGGCGATAAGCCATGGAACCAATACGTTCAGTGATAGGAAATGGCCCAATATATCGAGGCGCTAACTTTCCCGATTGATTGAAACACACAACACCTTTCATAGGTGAAACACGAATAAAAACAAGATCTCCAACAGAAAATTCTAATTTCCTTCTTCGGTTATCGACATAGGATTTTTGTCTACTCGGGGCTTCTTTCATTCTATGTCGAATAAGGTCAATTTTCTCTGTGGAATCCCGAATAAAATCTGGACCTAAAACCAGCTTCTCACCGGCCTCAAGCCAACAAGAAGGAGATCGGGATGGCCTTCCATAGAGTGCCTCAAAAGGTGCCATACCAATACTAGATTGCAAGCTATTATTATAGGAAAATTCGACAAGTGAAATATGATCTTCCCAACTTCCACCAAAATCAAGAACACAAGCACGAAGAAGATCTTCAAGAGTTTGATTCACACGCTCAGTTTGTCCATCGGAATGGGGATGATAAGCGGTGCTAAAATTAAGCTTCGTTCCCAAAGCTTTTTGAAGACTCTTCCAAAATCCACTAGTAAACAATGGATCACGGTCGCTAACAATAGAAGTAGGAACTCCATGTAATTTAACAATCTCTTTAATAAAGAGTTTGGCCAAAAGAGGAATGGTTCGATTAGATCGAACGGGAATAAAATGGGCAGATTTAGTAAGTCTATCAACAATCACCCATAAGCTATCATGGCCCGAACGAGAACGGGGAAGGCCGTCTATAAAATCCATGAAAACTTGGTCCCATTTCCAAATTGGAATTTCTAAAGGTTGCAATAACCCACCGGGCCTTTGATGCTCGGCCTTAACGAGTTGGCAAGTCATGCAATGCTTAACGAAGTTAGCGATGTCAAGTTTCATTCCCTCCCAATAATAAAGTCGCTTCATATCCGCGTACATTCTGCTACTACCGAGATGAATGGTGAATTTAGAACGATGGAAATCTTCTAAAATATCTTTGTGAAGATCACTAATATTTTGCACGATAAGTCTACCAAATTTTCGAATGCCGCCACGAGAATCGATATCAAAGTCTTTTAAACCTTCAATATCATTTTTATCCTTAAAATTTTGGCCAAGAAGAGCCAATTCAGGATCTAGCCCTTGAGCTTCAAGAATGTGGTCTAAAAGAGAATGATGAGCCTCAAGGCTACATAAAATAAATGATGAGCATAAATCGGATACGTGGTCTCGAATCTCACAAGTGGATAAGACCTCGACAACGTTCCATTTGGATATCATCATATAAACAACAGCTTGTTGTTTACGGCTAAGAGCATCGGCGACACGATTACCCTTACCGGGGGTATAAAGAATATCAAGATCATAAGGAGCAAGAAATTCGAGCCAACGCTATTGACGCAAATTAAGTTCCTTTTGAGAGAATAAATACTTCAAAGACTTATGATCGGTATAAAGAACATATTTCTCTCCCAAAAGATAATGACGCCAAATCCGAAGAGCGAAAACAATAGCCGCGAGCTCTAAATCATGAGTGGCATATCTAGTCTCGGGTGGCTTTAATTGCCTAGAAGCATAAGCAATAACACGTTCTCTTTACATAAGAATGGCATCCAAACCAATGCGACTAGCATCGGTAAAAACAACAAAATCTTGATTCCCCTTGGGAATAAGAAGAATAGGAGCATTGGAAAGGAGTTCTTTTAATTTCTGAAAAGAATTTTCACATTTGTTCGACCAAATGTATTTAACACCTTTCTTCGTTAAGCTAGTGAGAGGCACGGCAATCTTAGAATAGTCTTTGATAAAACGGCGGTAATAACCCGCCAATCCAAGAAAACTACGAATCTCCGTCACACTCTCCGGTCTCTTCCAATCTTGAATCGCTTCAATCTTTGAAGGATCCACGGAAATTCCGGATTCGGAAATAATATGACCGAGAAACTTCACACGAGATTGCCAAAAGTGGCATCTAGAAAACTTTTCTTTTAAATGATTACTCCTAAGAGTTTCCAACACAATCCGAAGATGTTTCTCATGTTCCTCCTCGGTTTTAGAATACACAAGAATATCATCAATAAAGATGAGAACAAATCGATCGAGGAAGTCTTTGAAAACTCGATTCATTAGGTCAACGAAATAAGCCGAAGCATTCGTTAAACCAAATGGCATAACTAGCCATTCATAAGATCCATACCGAGTACGGAACGATGTCAAAGGAATGCTATCCTCTGCAATACAAAGCTGATGAAATCCAGTAGCTAAGTCTAATTGTGAAAACTACGAATAAATCATCAATCCGAGGTAAAGGATATTTATTTTTGATAGTAAGATCATTAAGTTTGCGGTAGTCAACGCAAAGCCTAAGTGTACCATCGGATTTCTTCACAAAAATAGCTGAAGCTCCCCAAGGCGAGGAACTAGAGCGGATAAATTGCTTCGTCTCCAATTCGGATAATTGTTTACGCATCTCCTCATTTTCTTTATTGGACATACGATAAGAAGGACGAGTGATAGGTTGAGCTCCAGGGATAAGATTAATTCTGAACTCAATTGCTCGCTTAGGACGTGGTAATCCTAAAACGGGCTCAAATATGTCGGAAAATTCACGAACAACGTGAATAAGAGAAATAATATCTTCCTCATCATCATTACGAGGATTTAAAGAATATAAAGATGCAACCAAGCTGGAATCCAAATCTTTAAGATTAATAGAAATCTGTTTAACAGATTGAGGATGTCGAAGATGAATAGTCCGCTCAGGATATAGGATATGAGCTTCATAACGGTTAAGCCAATCCATTCCCAAAATCATTCCAAAGCCTAAATAACGCATGACATGCAAGTCGGCTCGGAAAGAAAAATCACACAAAATAATCTCGACATCTTTACACAATACACTGATTGTTGCGGATCCACCAACCGGATTCGTAATTCTCAAAGAAGTCATTAAACACAAAACATCCAAATAAAAAGTATCAACAAGCTCTTTTGATATAAAAGAATAGGACGCGCCCGTATCAAAAAGAACTCGAATAAGATGATCACGAAATAAAATAATGCCATCAAGGATAGAATGAGAAATACATTGACCACGAGATGTGTTGCCAGGGGCTTGAGCAACATTTAACCTCCCTTCCTTCCTTCCCTGAAGCTTGGGGCAAGAAGATAAATAATGATCCGGGCTTTTGCAATAGCGACAAGTACGAGGCTTTGAACACTTTTTCGCAAAATGGTCTCTGGAACCACAGTTAAAGCATTTCCCTTTAGTAGAGGAAAAGGTCTTTGCAGCAGGAGTTGCTTGCCTCTCTTTCATATTGGGATAAGGACCTTTGAATTTGTTTGGCCTCTTCTTGTTGTTGAAGTTTGGTTTGGAACCCACCACTTCAACATCATTCTCCCTATCCGCCTCTTCAAGACGAAGAGCGGGATTAATGAGTTGGTCGAAAGAAACTTCTAATTTTAGAAGTAATGGCTTCTTGAGATTTTTGTTTAAGCCATAGACAAATCTCTGATTTTTCTTCAATGGGGTGCTGATGTATTCAATCCCATATTTGGAGAGAGATTCAAAAGACGCGACATAATCTGCCACGGAAGATTCACCTTGAACAAGGTCTATAAAACGGCGAGCCAAAGTCACTTTCTCAGCTTCTGGTATGAAATTTAACTCGAAGCGCACTCGGAATTTCTCCTAGGTGAGATCCGCTTCATTAATCTCAGAAATAAGAAGTTCGTACCAGTCCAATGCTCTTTCTTGGAGCATACTAGAGGCCACCTGAACTCGGTGAAGGTCAATAAGATTCATGCGAGAAAAGATTCGATCGCATGACCTTAGCCAAGCCTGTACTTCAATAATAGTTTCGGAACCTTTGAATGGCTTTCCACCCAAATTAGTGTAATCGCAGCACTGTTGAATATGCGCTTATATATTTTTGTTTGATGATAATAAACATATATACATTCGTTTAAATGTATTTGTTAATGTACTATTTTATTTTTCACAGATTAAATAAATATTTGCTGAACAAAATTAAATACACAGAATTTGAATTCAAACAGAAATTTTATTCAAACAAATATTTATTACAATTTTGAATAGTACAAATTCAATCTCTCACTATACATATACAAGTTTGATTACAAATACATCACAATTTCATATTTACATTTAACCTCACCACACGTCACTCATTCACCCAACTCGTATTTTAATATTCAACTTTATTCCAGTTTGAATCCAACATCTGAGCAATCTGCAAAAATATTCACTAACGCAGTAAAATTGAAAAAGAAATATTTTTGCAATATAAAATAAAATGTGACTTTTGAAAATATAATTTGCCTCAGTTATTTGGGTTGTTCGTCATCATTTAAATTTGAATCCATCATACACGAACAACTTGTGACATACACAGTGTATCACTGTATATGTCACAAGGCCGTGCACACCGATATACTCTTGATTGATTTACAGGGACAGGTGAGCACAGGTCAAACCCAAATAAAAAGCCGGGTTCAACTCACGTGCAATAACATAAAAGTCACAACTCTCAGCACAAGGTCAAACCCGAGTTTTAAAACTGGATTCAACTCAGGTGCAACTCAAATGCACATATGAATGCTATGACAAAAGTATGCATGTATATATATCGACCAGGCAGCAACATGCTTGAAGACCACAGCAAAACCAACAGTGGCAGTAAAAGGAACATCAAGTTGAAACAGATCAAGTGACATGATGAATGCATATATAGATGAGTGCAGACATACACATATATACATGCATGAATGTATGTATACAAATGGCCAGACACTTCAATGATCAAACAGGGATCGAATAACCAGACCATACGCCAAAACTAACAGCTAATGATATAAGCAAACAAAACAATGCCACTGCAGATACAAATAGTGCACATGCAACCAGACCAAATGCAGAAAGATGAATCACCAGCCACAAGTATACACAACAAACTCAGTGACATGCACAATAATCAACACAGTGAAGAACATGGATGTCAAAGTGTACATGGAACAATGCAACACAGACCAAATGCCACCAAGAGTCAGTGCAATGACCAAGCGATAATCAGACACAGGAAACCAAAGGCAACAGTGAAAATGCATATCGAATACAATATGGACACAACAAAATGCTCAATAACACTACAAACTGCAAATATCCAAGTACTACAAGCCCAACACAGTGACCATTATCGCTGACTCTATTGAACAAGATCACTCATGAAAACCAACAAGCAAATATGCCAACAACTAATGCATCAGTACAGTGTGGCAATGCACCAACCAGACAAGGCACACACACCACTGACTCGAAGAATAGATCAAAAGACCACATGGTCAGTGCATAGTCGTATCAAGAAACTACTTAACAATGCACACGTGAAGTTAAGGTCTGACTACACATCAAATTTACTATCAAGTATGCAGTATCAAAGAAGTACTGATCAATGAATGCAACTGAAACAAATGCACGACAATGCAATGCCACAGCGAACATACTGCAATTTTATTAGTGAACAAAGTCAATCAGAAATTCATGAAATCAAAGTGACCAAAGTCAAAGCATCAGAATCAATATCCAAACTGCAGATACAAAGCTAAATGTATCAAAGCCGTGTTTTTAACAAGTCAACAGAAAAAGGAACGGAGTGGAAACCATGGTCATCACGAAATAAATCAAAGCCGTAACCATCAAGCAACCAAAATATACGATTACGAAAAAGTCAGTGAAATCATCAGCATCAAAGTATAATCGAACGGCCGAACAACTTATTTGACAAATTCAAATAAGTTTATACGAACGAAGATAAAGGAGTTCGAACGCATATATAACCCTAATCATCACAGGCAATCGATCATGGAGTTCAATGAAGCATAACAGAACAGCATAAACAGAAATCACATATCGAATTGAAGTTAAAACTCCATCAACTCGAAGTAGCTAGAGAGAGAGAGCAACGAGAAATCGATCGAGCAAGGAAATTGTCGAACAACCACAGATTCGATTGAAGAAATAACAGCTCTTCGAAAGCCCTAATTTGGATCAAGGACGCAAGCCCAAATTTTAATCAGGAGGAACGAGAAGAACACGGCCGCCATTATAAGGAACTGAAAAAAATAAAAAAGGATCGGGTCGAATTACAAAAGGGGGCCGGCCTTGTTAAAGAATAAAATAGGGTTTTGGTTTTATTTTAGGGTTTTTTTAATTTTAAATTGTTTTTAATTGTATTTTCCTTTTTAAACCGTTTTAATTTTCTAGTCGTGTGACTAGGGGACAAGCTACGTGGCATAGCTTGAGAATTCGCAACTCGGTGGTTGAGTTGTGGCAAGGTTTTGAGCGTAGAGTTAGATTAGTCAATAGAGGGTATACCGAGTTTACGTGTGTAAGCGAGGGACTATCTAATTTCTAGTAGAAACCTTGGGGGCAGCACGTAGGCAGGGTTTTGCCGAAGCTGGGTAAATTCTGTGTTGTTCTGTTTTTTCTGTTATTTATATTCTGCGATATCTGTGCTGTTGTTCTGTGATCTGAATTGAATATTTTATAAGCTTCCGCGATTAATTTTTATAATTAACACTATCACCCTAATCACCCCCCCTCTAGGGTGAAATCGATCCTACAAGTGGTATCAGAGCAAGGTCTAGAAGTCAACATTTTTAAAAATTCGATTTTTTTTGAAAAATTCAGTTTTGTTTTAAAAATTTGAATTTTTAAAATGGCTTCTTTTAATAATGCTTTTGCAGAGGGTCAGTCGATATTTAGACCATCAATGTTCAATGGTCAATATGCTTTTTGGAAAAATAGGATGAAAATTTTTCTGAAAACCATTGACGCTTGGGATATTGTTGAGACAGGTTATAGAACTCCAACTATAACTGTAGATAATCAGGAAATAGAGAAACCAAAGGAACAAATAAAACTAGAAAATAAATTACAGAATACTAATGCCAAAGCTATGAATTCAATTATCTGTTCATTAGATCAATTTGAATTTAATCGTGCCTCACATTGTCTAACTGCGTAGGAAATATGTCACATACTAGAAGTGACTCACGAAGGAACATCTCAAGTCAAAGAATCTCGTCTTGCCATGCTAAGCAGCGAATACGAGAACTTTACAATGGCGAAGGAAGAAAATGTCAAAGAGATGTACGGACGACTTTCCAATATCGTATACCAATCAAAAGCTCTCGGAAAAACATACACCGAATTGAAAATAGTCCGGAAAATCCTCAGAGTCCTTCCACGAAGCTTTGAAGCGAAAGTAACTGCCATACAAGAATCGAAAGATTTAAAACAACTCAAAGTTGAAGAACTCATCGGAAATCTCACCACTTATGAGCTAGAAATGAAATTCAAGGAAGAGCGTGAAGGAGGAGATACTCGAAAGAAATCAATAACTCTCAAAGGAATAACTGAAAGTGATGACGATGACGATGATGATGCAGCAGCAGAATTGGAGCTATTAATAAAGAAATTCAAAAAGTGGAATTACAAATATGGAAATTCAGCTCGAATTCAGAAAGCGAAAAGCAGAATAGCCAAAGCATTAGACTACTCTGAAGAACAGAAGATCATCTGTCACAAGTGCAACCAACCCGGACACATCAAGCCCAATTGTCCTCAAAATCAACGCGACTTTAAAAAGAAATCAAAAAGGAAAAGTTTTGCAGCCACGTGGAATACAAATGATGAAGATAATCAAAGTTCTAGCAGTGAGAGTGAGAAAGCAGATATGTGTCTTCGAGGGAATATAACTGATAGCGACGATGACGAGCCAAGCGAGGTATCAAAACTTACTTACTCTGAATTACTTATTTATTTCCATGAAGTAAATGGCTGTTTTGAACGACTTAGGGAAAAATACGCCAAACTTGAATCACAAAAAGATACTTCGATAGATTTAAATAAACAACTTGACCAATTAGTTAAAACCTATCAAAGTAGGATCCCTAAGTGTGATAAGTGTCCAACATTCGAAGAAGAAATTAAAAAATCAGAAATCAATATAAAATCACTTGAAAATGAAATTCTGATTTTAAAGGAGAATGAAAATACTAGGAGAGAGAATTCTATTAAAAAGCGCACACAGTTGTTAAACGAAAATGAATCTCTCAAAACACAAGTCCAACAATTGTCAACGACTTTAGATAAATTTTCAAAAAGTGAAAAATCGTTGAATATGCTATTAGGAAAGCAAACTGTTAATACGGTTAGACAAGGACTTGGATATAATAATTCAAAAATTGTTGAAAGCAATATAAATCAAGTTAATTCTATGTGCACAATTTGTCGAAAATTTGGACACGATCACAATAATTGTTGGTATAGACCCAAACATGTGAAAACTATACCAATTTGAGTTCCAAAAGGCACAAATATAAAATCTCTCAAAGTTAAACAAACTTGGCTGCCAAAGGGAACAATTATAAATAGTTTTGGGTCTACACAAAATTATTTTTCAAAATTTTCTGCCACTAACAACCATAGACCTATAAAAACAAATGGGTCACATAAATCTTTTCCCGTGTAGGTGTGGTGGCAGGCTAAGGAACAACAACAGTGTTCTCTGGATTTTTTGGCTGTTCCAGAAACATAACGGGCGACAAAGAAAAGTTCCTTAGCCTAGTATAAAGGTGACAGAATCACAACGGACAACAACGAAAAATATCGTAAAGGTAAAACAGGTAATGGTATGTTTTAAACGATATATTAAATGTGATAATCTGCACCGTATTCTGAATTAAAATCAGCCAATATTGAGATGATGAAAAGATGATGATTCTGACTTATTCAAAATAGTTGGCCAACTATATTCTTATGCCAAAAAAACTATAAAAATCTCTAGATTCTTTGAATTACTTCATATATATCATTTTGGATTAAAAATAGTGTTTTGTTGGATAATAATACATTTGGTTATAATTCGACTAACTCTATATTCACGGTTTTCTGATTATTTACACGACTTCAATTCAAATTCAAAAGAATGTCATTTAAATTGCTGTAAAAATTGAGTTTGAAATTTTTTGTGCACACTTCATGTTTTGGTCGATCAAATTCAATTAATGATGATTTTGAGTGAAAGAGAAATTCAGATGCAGATTACACTGGTAATCTAGTTGATAGAAAAATTACTAGTTGAATGTGATTTTTGAGACATTTAGTAACTGCATCGTGTTTCAAAGAAAATATCTGCATATTCTTCATTTCAAATAATTTTCAAGTAGCAGAAAATTTTCTTTTAAAACCCCCTAGAGAAAATCATTTTTGACCATAGTTTCAGATTAGTCATTTTTGAAAAATTAATTTCATAATTATTTTTGAATTTGATTTTAAATGACTATTTTGACTAATCTGACTCCCTAATGTTTATCGAAAAGAAAAATAGGGATTGAAAAAGTGATGAGTGTTAATATTGATCAAATATTATGACTCGAGACGGTATAATTAATAAATTTCTTTAGAAATTTAAACAAGAGTTATAAAACCATTTGTTGGTAAAAATTCCATGACCATCTCTATATCTATCATATTTCTAACGACCATTACTCATCAAAATTCTATATAGTTTGTCGATATGTGGTACTTTAAACAGGAATCGTTCGTTTTTCATTTTTCACATTATTTTTGAAAAAAAAGGGTAATAATAATAATAATAAATAACAAAGTATTCACTCTCATTTAAAAGTCCTCATGGTTATGCATGGGTGAATTACTTGGAATTTGTTATGTGCTTCCATGTTCATTTAAAAGTCCTCACGGTTATGCATGAATGGAACGCATATCAAAAGTTGATTTTTTTAAAATAAACAAGTTGATTCTAATCCCATTTAAAAGTCCTCACGATTATGCGTGGTTAGAAGATACTTGAATTCATTTTTTTAAAAATAAAATTGGAATACTACTAATCTCATTTAAAAGTCCTAACGGTTATGCATGGTTAGTAGATATTCAAATTCCTGATATAAATATGCCACAGATAGACACAACTGTATGGTTTTATATGATGACATCATTTCCATCATTCTAAAAGTGGAATATGCACCTAACAAAATATTTATGATTTTTGTTTGATTTTTTATTGAAATTTAATATTTATATTCAATTGAGTTTTAATGTTGGATTAATATCGATCACTTTATCTCTATTTTCTCTAACACTATTTTTTTTGCTGATAACAAAAGGGGGAGAGAAAAGTTAAGATTTAGTCAAATAAAATCAAGCAAAGGTCAAATAATTTTCTATTTGCATCTAGACTCATTTGCATATTTCTATTTGTATGCATATATGTAGGGGGAGCATCGTGTAGAGAGGAAACATTTAAATAGGGGGAGCAATTAGGATATATCTATGATCAAATACATTTAACATATTCAAAATCTTAAATATATGTTTGTTATCATCAAAAGGGGGAGATTGTTGAATATGCGCTTATATGATTTTTGTTTGATGATAATAAACATATATACATTCGTTTAAATGTATTTTTTAATGTACTATTTTATTTTTCACAGATTAAATAAATATTTGCTGAATAAAATTAAATACACAGAATTTGAATTCAAACAGAAATTTTATTCAAACAAATATTTACAATTTTGAATAGTACAAATTCAAGCTCTCACTATACATATACAAAGTTGATTACAAATACATCACAATTTCATATTTACATTTAACCTCACTACACGTCACTCATTCACTCAACTCGTATTTTAATCTTTAACTTTATTCCGGTTTGAATCCAGCATATGAGCAATCTAAAAAAATATTCACTAACGCAGTAAAATTGAAAAAGAAATATTTTTGCAATATAAAATAAAACGTGACTTTTGAAAATATAATTTTCCTCAGTTATTTGGGTTGTTCGTCATCATTTAAATTTGAATCCATCATACACGAACAACTTGTGACATACACAGTGTATCACTGTATATGTCACAAGGCCGTGCACAACGATATACTCTTGATTGATTTACAGGGACAGGTGAGCACATGTCAAACCCAAATAAAAAGCCGGGTTCAACTCACGTGCAATAACATAAAAGTCACAACTCTCAGCACAAGGTCAAACCCGATTTTTAAAACTGGATTCAACTCAGGTGAAACTCAAATGCACACATGAATGCTATGATCAAAGTATACATGTATATATATCGACCGGGCAGCAACATGCTTGAAGACCACAGCAAAACCAACAGCGGCAGTAAAAGCAACATCAAGTTGAAATAGATCAAGTGACATGATGAATGCATATATAGATGAGTGCAGACATACACATATATACATGCATGAATGTATGTATACAAATGGCCAGACACTTCAATGATCAAACAGGGATCGAATAACCAGACCATATGCCAAAACTAACAGCTAGTGATATATGCAAACAAAACAATGCCACTGCAAATACAAATAGTGCGCATGCAACCAGACCAAATGCAGAAAGATGAATCACTAGCCACAAGTATACACAACAAACTCAGTGACATGCACAATAATCAACACAGTGAAGAACATGGATGTCAAAGTGTACATGGAACAATGCAACACAGACCAAATGCCACCAAGAGTCAGTGCAATGACCAAGCGATAATCAGACACAGGAAACCAAAGGCAACAGTGAAAATGAATATCGAATACAGTATGGACACAACAAAATGCTCAATAACACTACAAACTACAAATATCCAAGTACTACAAGCCCAACACAGTGACCATTATCACTGACTCCATTGAACAAGATCACTCATGAAAACCAACAAGCAAATATGCCAGCAACTAATGCATCAGTATAGTGTGGCAATGCACCAACCAGACAAGGCACACACACCACTGACTCGAAGAACAGATCAAAAGACCACATGGTCAGTGCATAGTCGTATCAAGAAACTGCTTAACAATGCTCAAGTGAAGTTAAGGTCTGACTACACATCAAATTTGCTATCAAATATGTAGTAGCAAAGAAGTACTAATCAATGAATGCACTGAAACAAATGCACGACAACGCAATGCCACAGCAAACATACTGCAATTTTATTAGTGAACAAAGTCAATCAGAAATTCATGAAATCAAAGTGACCAAAGTCAAAGCATCAGAGGAAATCATCAATATCCAAACCGTAGATACAAAGCTAAATGTATCAAAGCCGTGTTTTTAACAAGTCAACAGAAAAAGGAACGGAGTGGAAACCATGGTCATCACGAAATAAATCAAAGCCGTAACCATCAAGCAACCAAAATATACGATTACGAAAAAGTCAGTGAAATCATCAGCATCAAAGTATAATCGAACGGCCGAACAACTTACTTGACAAATTCAAATAAGTTTATACGAACGAAGATAAAGGAGTTCGAACGCATATATAACCCTAATCATCACAGGCAATCGATCATGGAGTTCAATGAAGCATAACAGAACAGCATAAACAAAAATCACATACCGAATCGAAGTTAAAACTCCATCAACTCGAAGTAGCCAGAGAGAGAGCAATGAGAAATTGATCGAGCAAGGAAATTGTCGAACAACCACAGATTCGATTGAAGCAATAACGGCTCTTCGAAAGCCCTAATTTGGATCAAGGACGCAAGCCCAAATTTTAATCAGGAGGAACGAGAAGAACACGACCGTCATTATAAGGAACTTAAAAAATAAAAAAGGATCGGGTCGAATTACAAAAAGGGGTCGGCCTTGTTAAAGAATAAAATAGGGTTTTGGTTTTATTTTAGGGTTATTTTAATTTTAAATTGTTTTTAATTGTATTTTCCTTTTTAAACCGTTTTAATTTTCTAGTCGTGTGACTAGGGGACAAGCTACGCGGCGTAGCTTGAGAATTCGCAACTCGGTGGTTGAGTTGTGGCAAGGTTTTGAGCGTAGAGTTAGATTAGTCAATAGCGGGTATAGCGAGTTTACGTGTGTAAGCGAGGGACTATCTAATTTCTAGTAGAAACCTTGGGGGCAGCACGTAGGCAGGGTTTTGCCGAAGCTGGGTAAATTCTGTGTTGTTCTGTTTTTTCTGTTATTTATATTCTGCGATATCTGTGCTGCTATTCTATGATCTGAATTGAATATTTTATAAGCTTCCGAGATTAACTTTTATAATTAACACTATCACCCTATTCACCCCCCCTCTAGGGTGAAATCGATCCTACATGCACAAGCGTGCAAAACGACTTTGGGTGAGTAGGTTCAGAGTTGCTCCAGCTGCTTGAGCATTCGTAACAAGGTCAAGAAGTTGTTGGGTAGTCATAAAAACTCCATCTTGGGGTGGAGCACTAGATTGACCGGCGCTGGGACAGCCAAGTCTAACCATTTCTCTTCCTTTAGAAAGAAATAAAGAAGAAGAAAAAGGTTATTCACAAAAGGAATATCAAGCAATCTTGATAGACAAAACAAGGAATCATAAAGAAAATAGGATGAGTCGGTACGAAGACTCGAATTAAATCCTAAAGCACGACTCCTAAGAAAGACTTAGGACAATGATCCTTGTTAAATTATTCTACATTGTTCCGAAGTTTGGCTCTGATACCAAGCTGTGACGCCCCACCTCTATACCCACGCTAGCCAAGGACACTACGGGGTAATGTCGTCAACTAGCACGGAGAATAAGGCTGTTGAGGAGCAACCATCCATGCAATTGCTTTGTGCGAGCACCGCTATGTCGGATAGTATAACATGCATTTGATTCCGAGAGGAAATCCGACACACCGATACAAACTCAAAGCTACTACACAGTGGCTATAATAATCTTCGGAAACAAATATAGAAATAAGCATAACACAAATCAGTCACAGATAATTCATATCACAAAGGCGGAAGAAGATATGAATATATAACTAACACATGAAAGTGTATATCAGAGTAGTGGTCAAACAAATCCACAATAATACAAAATAATAGCAACACGTGCTATACAAAAGAATACAACTATAAGTCCATATCTCAAGTGTATACAACGAAATAAACTACTAATCTAAGTAGTTAGCCAAAAGTCAGGAAAATCAATCCCAAGTGAGAAGTCAAGCTGAAGCACCTGTAACATCTCGGTCTGACCCGAGTATTATTTAATAAGAAAATAATAAACGGATCAGTCTACCTATAAATATCAGATGAAACGATATAGAATGAGAGTTATGACTAAACACATAATAATCACAATGCCAAGCTGTGATATATATAAGTAATTGAAAATCAACAAGAGATTAATCAATATCACAAAATCTACACAAGAATCAAAGAAATGTCATACTCCTTATTTCGATCACCAAACCATAAATATTGACGATTATATCAATGTCAATCACAAAAGGCAATGACACACAAATTCACCAATGTACAAATACTGATAAAACTTATCAATGGAAATCACGAAAATCGGTGAAACACAAATTCTAGAAATCATCTCAAGAAATCAAGAAATCACAAAAGTCAATGACACACAAATTCACCAATGCACAAATATTGATAAAAATTATCAATGGAAATCACGAAAATTGATGAAGCATAAATTCCAGAATTCAACACACGAAATCCAAAAATCACAAGAAAGGGGGTGGAGGCCTATCACACGAACGGGAGCATAAAAACTCACCAACATATGTATCACACGAACAAGAAGCTATCTCATGGTAGCTAGCCATTAATTTTTGACACACGAACGAGAAGCTGTCTCATTGTAGCTAACCATTAGTTTTTGACACACGAACGGCCCGAAGGCCATGGGGAGCTACCCCACAAAGAAATGAGACGAAGCTCAATAAAATGAGTTACTATCCTCCACGTGGACAAAGAGACATCGCACAATTGCTAGTCTAAATCACAAAAATGATCGTCATGATCATCAAGATGTGTCAATTACAATAAGATAGTAAATATATGAGCATAGCTTCATGTCCCATAACCACTAGCTTAACTTAAATATTTACGAACAAATTGTAGATCTCCAGTAGAATATTGTCACAAGAGTTTCAATCGAACAAGTCCAAGAATTAACCGACGAAGTAAACGCAAGCGTTTCATACCACTTGTTTTACTAAGCCGTTTAATTAGATTTCTCATACGAGTGAGGTAAAGGTTTGTATATACTAGTAGATTGGAAAACGGTTTGAGAAAAACGAGCTTTGTAAATAAAATAGTGTTGAAATCGTTTTGATGAAAGAATTTTGATATTTAATACTAGTATTGAAACCTTTAGATTTTTAAAGTGACAAATCACAAAAATGATTGTAGAACAATCAATCACCTAAATTCACATCCGAAGACGTGAATAAAATCCACAGAAATCGGTACCAAATCCCTAAAAATGGATATTTCCAAAAATCCATAAAAAGAAGTCATCAAAGTCAATAATAAGTGATAATGAATAATAGGATCGCTAAAATCGATAAATAATGGGAATTCACACAAAACAGCCTGAATATGCAAAAATAAACACCTCCAGACGTCTGATTTGCATCCAGGCGTCTGGATTTGCTTTCTGAAAAATAGTTCAGAAAGCTACCCAAACGTCTGGAATAACCAAAACAGACGTCTGAGCCATGGCCAGATGTCTGGTTTTGAATCCAAACGTCTGGTTTTGTTCTCTGGAATTTTTTTATAATATGCGTGCATACATTTTTTCTTTCCAGGTCCAAACCAGACGTCTGGACTTGGTCACCAGACGTCTGGTCACATGGTCTGGGCAACAATTTGCCTAGACCAATGTGGCCAAAACGTATCGGAAGCGATCGGACGAGCAATGTCGGCTAAGGATCTATGCCAAGCGACAACCCGGCCTTAAAAGCTCTTCGATACACCCCGAATATCAATGTCCAAATGTCCATAAAAGGATTTTTCATAAAATTGGACCAAAACACAAAAATTTGGAAAATTCACCAAATCAATTCAAATTGAAAGCAAACGAATATGCACATATGTTAGGAATTCATACCAAACAACAATGATAGATATAGAAAAAGATGTGAGATAAAAATCTCACCTTTGGACCCAAGCGATTGAAGAAGAAGCTTGAAATCAAAGGAGAATCAACCACTCTTCAAACCCAACTCAAGAAGCTTGATTCTAAGCTTTAAAAGAAGAACATTCCCAAAGTTAGGTTTAGGAATTTCTGAAATTGATAAGAGAATGAGTTGGAGAAGAAGAAGAGAAGCTTACCAATGGGTTCTTCTATTAGTTTGGAGCTAGAGTTTGATTTGCAAAAGAAAACTAGGGTTTGGAGTTTTAATTTCCCATCTCTCCCACCATTGATGCTTTTGAACTGAATAGAGGAGGAAGTGAGAGTGAATGGGGAGGAGTGGTTCAGATTTGAGTATAAGTTAAACATATGGCTGAACCCAAACCCAAACCCAAAGTGAAAAAGTAGCAAAACTTGACTAACTCCAAACATATCAAAGCTTACACTCAAAAAGGTCGCAAACGGCATTTTAAACTCAATGGGAGTGGTCCCGAGTCCTAACTCGACCGTATGCAAAAAGTAGCTTTTCAGACTAAATTCCGAGTACCGATAAAATATTTAAATAAAATATTTAAATATAAAATCAACAAATATGCGGGTTGTTACACTTTTCCTCCAACAAATTTTGTTTTTTGAATCACTACAGCCTTCACTTTTCACGCAATCCATCATCTCAAGTTCAAAATCATGTCTTTTTGTCCCCCAAGGCAATCTGTTGAATGAAAGAAGAATAATAACTGTTTAAAAGCCACGCTGTTTCGTTTCTTTTTCACATTCTCGTTTTAAAAAAAACCGTTCGAAGAATAATGGCCGCTATTAAAATCAGGGGCTGCTCTTTCATTTCGAAAACTATCTTCAAAAAAAAAAATTATAACGTACCGTGCTCTACCTCTTCCCTCCTTCATCTTCCCAAATCGAACCAGAGCCTTTCCAAACGAAATCGATTTGGAAATGAAAAGAAGAATTCGCGTATTTCCCTTCACATCTAGCTCTACCCAATTCAAATCAAAATCAGGCTCCTGCTTTTGTTCGAACCAAATCGAATTTTTTCTATTTAATAAGAAAAGGGATTCGCATCGATGTCGCGATGGGTGTTGGCGCGCGTGAAACTGCTACGGTGGCGAGGAGGGGTTAGGCATTCGAGATTGGTTCGTGTCTCGTCGTGATTTGATTGAGGGGTAGTGAATCTAGTTGTCGAGATTGCTGCTAAGGGTTTGAATGCGGCGCTCGGTTTTTGAAGGGAGGAGGCGAATCGTGATTGGAATTGTACATATGGAGGAGGTGCTACTTAGGAGCGATCGACACTCTTTGGGATCGATGGAGATCGTGTTCGTTCTGGTGGCCGCGGTCGGAGTCTAAGCTTGTTGGGTGCGATTAGGCGGTAAGGTAATACAATCTATTTTAGGTATTTTTCAATTTAAAAATTTATAGGTATATATACATACATATATATATGTATGTATGTATGTATGTATGTATACAGTAAAGAGGATTTATATTTGTTATACGCAGAAAGAAAATTAATATATATACAGGATTTTAAAGTGATTAAACAAATTTATAAAAGTTAGATTTTTGAAATCTATAATCTATTTTTCACAAGGATATGTAGTTTCAAAATAAAAAAATATAATAATAAATACACCTTTTAACTTACTAATTTACTTTAAAAATACGTATTTAGGTGATTAATTTATTTAATAAACTTATTTAGCTATTTAGTTACTAAAAATAATTTATTAGAAGTAAAATTAGCTTAAAATCAAATTATTAGTAACTAATTGTTCGATTAATTCAGATGTTAATAAATCATCTAATGTTTATACAAGGTCCAAAATCATGAAGAAAATAGCCGGTTTGGGTTGGATTGCAAAACAAAGGTAAAAGGTGAATTTATCTCACTCATCTGGGTTATTTAAATTTAAATGGTTAAATTTAAATAATTGGTTGAATGATTGAATTGATATGATGCGCTATATTATATATGGTAGTATATATAATATATATTGGAGTGATTGATTTCCCACATTATATAGCGGATGAGACCCTATGTGCCGCATAATAGAGGATGATATTATATTTAAAACCCATATACCGCGATATTCCACCTCGAAGTGGAATTGGTATTTATTGTGCTAACATCTGTGGATGCAGGGAAACAGGGTGGACGGTCCAGCTGGATTCCTCAAAATTATTTAGCCTGTTTAATATTCTACGTTATGAATATTTGATATTCTGTGATGAATTATATTGATAACTAGAATATTGAATGTTATGGCTTGCTTGAATATTTTTGGTACACCGAGTTATTAAAATATATAGAATTGAATTTTTGAAAAGAAAATAAAAGAGTGAATTTTTAGGTGAAATAATTATAGAGAGTTTGAATAAATTTAAGAATGAATTGGAAAAGAATAAAAGTGATTTTGAAATTTTAATAAATAAATTCCGAGTATGGAAAAGGGGATTTTGAATAAACAGAGAAATAATGAAATTTAAAACTTAAGTGACCTTATTTAAAGTAATAAAGAATTATTTTAAAATTCAAGGTTTAAATTTATTTAAAAGGATAAAGAAGTAATTTGGGAAACTTGAAATTGGTATTTTCAGTTAAAAGTATTTTAAATCATAATTAAGGAATAAAATATGAAGTTAATGGATTTTGGAATAAATGGAGTAAGTAAGGAAATTTATTTAAAAATGAAGTAAATTGGAAATCAATTTGGAGATTGATTTAATCGTGTAAAACCACGATTTTTAAAAGAGAAGTGAGACTTTGGAATTTATAAACTGGATTTATAAAGGTGAAGCAATATATCAGTGGATATTTGAAGAATAAATTCACGATGGGAATTTATTAAAGAAATGAGAAAATTTGTTTAAAAATAAATAGTGCTTTATTTTTAAAGGATGTGAAGAGAAGTATATTTCCCTGGATAGGCAAGTACGTTTTCAACTTATATTTTTAAATATAAGTTAAAAGTTTTCATGTTGTTTTAAAAGGCATGTTTTAGGAAATTTACTATTTCTAAATGTTTAAATTCTGAAGTAAGTATTTTTCAAATCTATTATCGTAGTAACTATTTAAAGGTGACTTGGTATTTTGTTTTAAAGGAGAAAATCTAGTTTTATATTTTATAAAGCAACTTCATTTTCAAATATTCCTATAGTATTTATTTTTAATAAAGTATTGAAGTAGTTTTTGATTTAAATGTTTTAAAGGATAATTTATAATAAAGTGTTTTAAATTATTTTAAAAATCCAAAGTTTTTGTGCTTGGTGTTTTCAGTAGAAATAAATATTTGGAAATTTATTTCATAGAAGAGCATGGTTTGAAAGCTGTTTCAAAAAGGTTTGAATAGTGGAAATATATCTTACGAAGATATTTTGAGGTTAATAAATAATTTGGAAAATTATTTATGTTTGATGGATGTTGTTAATGTTAATTGATAGTTAAATAACCGAGTATCAATATTGGCCAATGCGCTGATCATTTCGAAGAGACCGGGATCGGGATTAATTTCTCGAAAACCACTTCGATCCGGTTTGTACGTCTTCATGAGGAAGACGAGTTTGGATTCGAAGATGGAGCAGTGAAGTGCAAGGGCTAGTTGCAACTAATCCTGAGGATGATTCCAAAATGGATGTAGTAGGAGTAGTGCCTTCGGTTCCGTTCTAACCCGAGATGGACTTGTATGGATGAATGCTTTCGGAACATCGTCAGGTGGACGATGGGCATTCTAAGTGAAATGGTCTAAAAGGTAACGCTTAGCCTCAAGCCTCATCAACCAGGAATGACTGAAAATCAGGGGTTATGCAGCAAGGCTAGGTGGGTAGCGCCCATTAGTGTGAGGTCATCCCTGTCTAGATGTCCCTTTGTATTTCGGCTTAGTGGTGCGGTTGCTGATCCCAACGTGGGGTGATCTTACTCAGGATTATCCAATAAGGGATAGTCCCGGTCTTGTGTTGTAGGGGATTGGGAGTAATCCTCGGTGCGGTGATCTAGGCCACGTACTGTGACAGGTGGCATCCTAGTGCCTAGTCATTAGTTGGAAATCCACTCTCCCTACATGCCTTTTATGGTTTTGTTTGTATTACCCACGATTGTGGCTAGTAGCTGGAATTTAATAAATGAACAATTTCGGATATTTGAATAAGTATTTGTATATAGACCCTATTATAATATCAGAGGATTTTAATAAGAAATGTTTTGGCTATCGTAAGGTAAAAACCCGACATGTTTATTTGTGGCGTAGTCTTACGAGATGCTTTTGATTTCAAAGGATTTTTGGAACTTTAATAATCAATTTGAGTGTGATTTCTCATGCTGGTTTTCTAGACTGACTCGGGTGTTATTTAACTATAATGCTCGGGTCAGACAGAGTATTATAGAATACCGAAGATGTTGCTGTGGAGCTTAGGAGATGAGCTGGATGGTGATACGTACTTCCATACTTGTTTTAAATATTCCGCTGTGTTGATTAGCTGTGTATTCGGTTTTGGGGACAGGTTTATATGACTGTCCAGTTGTATGTTATTGATGTTGAACTCTGATGGTGTATTTCTGATGATGTATGTATAAAATAGATATAGTTTTCTTTTGTGTAAGGATCTGTTATTATCTATTATAGTTTATTCCGCTGCGATGGTATGATTCTGATGTTGTTTTCTGTTTTCTTCTTCTTCCTCTTCTTCTTTAACCCTAATGGTTTGGTTTTTCGAGCGTCGAAAAATTGGGTCGTTCAGTTGGTTTCAAAGCAGAAGGTTAAGCGAGAACGTTGGCTCTGGTGGGGATTACTCATTGAAAATAGAGTCCGTAGTACTCTAGAATGAGTTTGAGTGTATTAATAATATGAGCGCGTATTTGTTAGTGAATATAAAATTGTTTTCATATTGTGGTGATTTATCGGTTAAGTGTTTATGAATTCTGGTCAATATGTGGGACGTCATTTTATCGATAGGGGTTTCTAAACTCTTAAACAAGGTAAACCGACACAGTATTGTTTTAAATAGGGTAAATGAAATAATTTTATCAAAATTATTTTTGTATACAAAGTAAATAATTTTTCGTAAATTATTATAGTTATATATGGATGCTTGGTTGTTAGGGATGATGATTTTTAATTATTATCATTAATGTGTAAAATTTAATAAGATATTGAAAATATAACTAAAGTTAAGGAATAAATGCATATACAAAGGAAATTTGTAAATATAAACTGTAAATGTGATTTATAAATTGGAATAAGATTTCAAAATAACATTTGAACATAGATTGGAAGGATTTGAAAATCTAAAAATTAATTTCCTTTGGGTTTGAAAATGATTTTAAAAGGCTTTGGAGGAATAATAGTGATATTATTCGGAAATATTTTTAAATTGGATAGGAAAACTGGTCCGATTTGGAATTAAAAATTTGGAAATGTTTGAAAAGAATAAAAGCATTGAACTCTTTTGGTCACTAGAAAATAACTTCAGTGATGACTGCAGCATCATCGATGTTCATTTTCGGGGTTTCCAAGAGAGCAATTGCTACCAAATTGTTTTAAATTGAAATTGTTTGCAAAATCTGGGTTTGGTTTTGAAATTCAAAGAGGTAACTGAATTTACAAAAGAATTTTGGATATTGAAATACTTAAGTGATTATTGAAGGTTCTGGAATTGATTTAAAATGTTTTGATTATCTAAGTAATAGCTTAAGCTCTAGAGGTTTAATTAAAAATGTAATGGATTATAAGCAGGTTTGAAAATTTACGAAGTTTGAAAATTTCCTGGAATGAAATTAACTTGTAAAAGGTTAATAAGTTAGAAGAGTAAGTCGAATTAAATGTACTTAAACTAAGTTTAATATTGAGTTGAATTTGAATTAAACTGAAAATAAAATGTAGTTGTATTTGAATAAAGTTGGAATGGAATTGAATTAAAATGAAATATGAATATAGTCAAGCTTAAAATGGGTAAAAGTATGAAAAATATAAGTGTGAGACTTATAAAAAAATGGTGAAGTAAAATAGTAAGCCAAAATTTTTTTTTGTATTTTGGAAATAAAGTAGAAATCCAAACTTGAATTACAAAAATAGAATTGAACTCAAGTAAGATAATGAAGTGATTTTTGAAGATGAAAACCAAATATTGAATGGGAAGTGGGAGTAAACTAGTTTGGAATAAATTAGAAAGTTGAATATGTGAAATAAGGTTTTGAATGGAACCTTGTTGAATAATGAAATAGAATGCAAGTAAATAGATAAAATTAAAAGTAGTGAAAACGAGAATGCATGGATTGTGAATGAATTTAAAATGGAATGAAATTTATATAAATTGAGTTGGGATCAATTTAAAAAGGGTATAAGCTTAAGTAATTATTTATTCACATGAATATCGTCGAATTTGCATAGAAATAATTGTCGTTTGACGAAAATGAGATTAAATAAAATTCTATGAATTAATAGAAGTAAATAAAATTGATTTTTGAATCAATTGAAATGAATATGAGTTCGTTTGATATAAAAATGAATCCTATGCAAGAAAGTGAGTTGTAAATCACTTAAATTGAATAGTATGGGTTGAGAGTTGATTGAAAGCAATTGAAATATGTTTCGAAACCTTACATATGTGCTTATGAAAGTATATAACATGCATTTGATAGAATCCATGTTTTAGCTATTTAAATATAGCTGAAATGCTATAAACTTCTTATATATAGTGCTTATATGTTTAAATTGAGTAAGTACAGGTACTTGAAGGCCGTTTGGCAGGATTTTGGTCGCGCTGATTGCTAAATAAATAAGCCGCTTGCTTAAAAATGCTTAATAGAGGTACGCCTACGCAATAAAAATAGGAAATATGAACTGTTTTTATTTTTTCGACCGTGTGGGTCGATGTATGTATATTTATATCTCTTGTCAAATTGCAAAAGCTCCTCCGTACAAAGGAGACTGCCAAAATTTTCCGAAAATTTTGGGAGTTCGAAATTTTTTTGAAATTTTTTGAAATTTTTTTGTTAACGACGAAACGATTTCAGATTGAAATTGAAATAAATTAGTGAATAAAACTAATTTAAAATAATGATATGAATCAGTTATGAATGGAAGATAAAATTCAATATTCAGAATTGAAGATAAATTGAATTCATATGTAAATGGGAGAACCAATTTGAATAGAAGCAGATATAAACTAAAGTGGAGAAATTCTTAAGTAATATGGGTGTCGGGAAAATACATTGAATAAGCATTTGAGTGAAGATTTGATAATAATATGTGAAATGATAAGCGTTGATACGTGAATAGAAATCAAATGAATGTGAATAAAAAAAGAACTGATATAGTTGATAATAAATTGAGTTAAATACGTAGGATGTACGTATATTATTTTACTCGCATAGCAATTTGATCCATATTCGAGCATAGAATTTCGAGATAGTTATATCAATCCGAGTTGGGATTTTTCACTCGATTTTCGACGGCAAACCTGGATATGGATTTTTGATTGATTCTGGAAATTCTCTATTATAGTTATGACTATAAAAGGAGAATGACGGTTTCTGATCAAGAAACCAGATGTGAGTCCGCACTAGGAAGTCGGGTGGACGATACTAGTTCGGAAGTGAAATTGTGTGATCGAGTGAGCGATCAGATTCGATATTACGTACGAATGATATAGGTACATCGTACGGGCTTGGATGATTAAAAATTGAAATTTTGTAAAGGAGTCAATGAAATGATTTTGAATGTTGTGATTGGATATTATTGCTAAGTAGGATATATAGGTATTATAAAGGAAAAGAAAAATTGGTTTTGATTTTAGAAGATAAATTTGAATGGCTCGACAAAAAGGTATGTGTTCAAAATTTCTGTATGAAATTTGATTGGGTTTTTGATCGAGCCACTTGGCTTTTTGTTTTCTTTTCGAATTTGGAAGCCCGTGGAGGCATTTTGTAGTTGTACCTAGCTAGCCGCGTAAAGGAGACACTGGCGAAATTTTTCAGAAATTTAAGGAGTTAGAAAAATTTTGCGAAAATTTTGATAATTTAAAATTTGAGTTTAAATTCAAATTTGAATTGTTAAGGAAGTAATATTGTTTGGGACTTATTGATAAGTTTGGAAAGCTAGAGAAAAGGGTTAGTGTGTCTTTAATAAAAGATAGTATTGAGAATTATTTGGAATTGTTTGGTTTTTAGGATAAGTAAACGGGTATTGGACCATTCTTCTTAACTAGTAATTTCAAGGACGAAATTCTTTTAAGGGGAAGGAATGTGACGACTCGGAATATTGGATATTTAAAATAGGAATATTTAATTTTTTTTAAATATCAAAAAGAGTATTTTTAACTTTAATATCAAATATCACCATTTACTGGGTAATTTAATTTTGAATTAAACTATTGGAAATTGGGTAAAATACGAAATCTGAGATCTTTAGCCTGTTAAAAATAATTCGAAGGCTTGTAAAATTTATAATGATAGTGTTGAGGATAATAAAAGTTTTAGAATTGAATTTAACACTGATTTGTTCAGTTTTTGAAATTTTTTCATTTAAATTGAATTTAAAAATAGCCTTCTGAGGCATAGTCTAGGAATTCGACGAAACCAGTTCCATTGGATCCGTAATATTTTATTATTATCGGATTTCAAATTTCGTAGTGATCGGAGTTGTTGTGTGAGCGTACGATATATAAACGCGCTGAAATTTTTATCGAAAATTTAATATAATAACGGGTTCAAAAAGCTATCTTCTCCATACGACCGAATTAGGACTCAAAACCTTTTCCATTGCATTCAAAATAGGGGTATAACATTATAGACGCCTACGGCACGTCTCGATAGGATGTCATGATTTTGAGCAGCGAATTCAGGACGATTTAAATTTAAATTTAAACTTGAATATTATATTCTATTGACCAGTTAAAAACATTTCATGTCAAAACTTTTCCTCCAGCAGCTTTTGATTTTCTGAATCACTACAGCCTTCACTCTTCACCAATCAATCATCTCAAGTTCAAAATCATGTCTTTTTGTCCCCCAAGCAAATATGTCGAATGAAAGAAGAATAATAACTGTTTAAGACTCACGCTGCTTTGTTTCTTTTTCACATTTTCGTTTTAAAAAAATGATGTTCGAAGAATAATGGCCGCTGTTAAAATCTGGGGATGCTCTTTCAATTCGAAAACAATCTTCAAATTTTTTTTATAACGAGTCGTGCTCTACCTCTTCCCTCCTTTATCTTCCGAAATCGAACCAAAGACTTTCCAATCGAAATCGATTTGGTAATGAAAAGAAGAATTCACGTATTCCCCTTCACATCTAGCTCTAACCATTTCAAATCAAAATCAGGCTCCTGCTTTTGTTCGAACCAAATCGAATTTTTTCGATTCAATAAAAAAAGAGATTCGCATCGATGTCGTGATGGGTGTTGGCGCGTGTGTAACTGCTAAGGTGGTGACGAGGGGTTAGGCATTCGAGATTAGTTTGCGTCTCGTCGTGATTGGGTTGAGGGGTAGTGAATCTAGTTGTCAAGATGGCTGCTAAGGGTTTGAATGCGGCGCTCACTTTTTGAAGGGAGAAGGCGAATCGTGATTGGAATCGCGCACATAGAGGAGGTGCTGCTTAGGAGCGATCGGCAGTCTTTGGGATCGATGGAGATCGTGTTCGTTCCGGTGGCCGTGGTCGGAGTCTAGGCTTGTTGGTTGCGATTAGGCAATAAGGTAATACAATCTATTTTAGGTGTTTTTCAATTTAAATTTTTATAGGTATATATATATACAGTAAAAAGGAATATGTTCGTTATATACAGAAAGAAAAAATATATATACAGGATTTTATGGTGTTTAAACAAATTTATAAAAGTTGGATTTTTGAAATCTATAATCTATTTTTCGTAAGGATACGTAGTTTCAAAATAAAAAATATAATAAATAATACGCTTTTAACTTACTAGTTTACTTTAAAAATATGCATTTAGGTGATTAATTTATTTAATAAACTTATTTAACTATTTAGTTACTAAAAATAATTTATTAAAAGTAAAATTACTTTAAAATCAAATTACTTTAAAATCAAATTATTAGTAATTGATTATTCGGTTAATTCAGATGTTAATAAATCGTCTAATGTTTATACAAGGTCGAAAATCATGAAGAAAATAGTCGGTTTGGGTTGGAATGCAAAACAAAGGTAAAAGGTGAGTTAATCTCACTCATCTGGGTTATTTAAATTTAAATGGTTAAATTTAAATAATTGGTTGAATGATTAAATTGATTTTATGTGCTATATTATATATAGTAGTATATATATAGTATATATTGGAGTGATTGATTTCCCGCATTATATAGCGGATGAGACCCTATGCGCCGCATAATAGCGGATGATATTATTTTTAAAACCCATATACCGTTGTATTCCACCTCGAAGTGGAATTGGTATTTATTGTGCTAACATCTGTCGATACAGGGAAAGAGGGATCCAACTGGATTCCTCAAAATTATTTAGCTTGTTTAATATTCTATGTTATGAATATTTGATATTCTGTGATGAATTATATTGATAATTAGAATATTGAATGTTATGGTTTGCTTGAATATATTTCGGTATACCGAGTTATCAAAATATATAGAATTGAATTTACGAAAAGAAAATAAAAGAGTGATTTTTTAAGTGAAATAATTGTAGAGAGTTTGAATAAATTTAAGAATGGATTGGAAAAGAATAAAAGTGTTTTTAAAATTTTAATAAATAAATTCCGAGTATGGAAAAGGGGATTTTGAATAAACAGAGAAATAATGAATTTTAAAACTTAAGTGACCTTATTTAAAGGAATAAAGAATTATTTTAAAATTCAAGGTTTAAATTTATTTAAAAGGATAAATAAGTAATTAGGAAATCTGAAATTGGTATTTTCAGTTAAAAGTATATTAAATCATAATTAAGGAATAAAATCTGAAGTTAATGGATTTTGGAATAAATGGAGTAAGTAAGGAAATTTATTTAAAAATGAAGTAAATTGGAAATCAATTTGGAGATTGATTTAATTGTGTAAAACAAGGATTTTTAAAAGAGAAGTGAGACTTTGGAATTTACAAACTGGTTTTATAAAGGTGAAGCAATATATTAGTGGATATTTGAAGAATAAATTCATGATGGGAATTTATTAACGAAATTGGAAAATTTGTTTAAAAATAAATAGTGCTTTATTTTTAAAGGATGTGAAGAGAAGTATATTTACCTGGATAGCCAAGTATGTTTTCAAATTATATTTTTAAATATAAGTTAAAAGTTTTAATGTTGTTTTAAAAGGCATGTTTTAGGAAATTTATTATTTCTAAATGTTTAAATTCTGAAGTATGTATTTTTCAAATCTATTATCGTAGTAAATATTTAAAGGTGACTTGGTATTTTGTTTTAAAGGAGAAAATCTAGTTTTATATTTTATAAAGCAACTTCATTTTCAAATATTCCTATAGTATATATTTTTAATAAAGTATTGAGGTAGTTTTTGATTTAAATGTTTTAAAGGCAAATTTATAGTAAAGTGTTTTAAATTATTTTAAAAATCCAAAGTTTTTGTGCTTGGTGTTTTCAGTGGAAATAAATATTTGGAAATTTATTTCATGGAAGAGCATGGTTTGAAAACTGTTTCAAAAAGGTTTGAATAGTGGAAATATATCTTGCGAAGATATTTTTAGGTTAATAAATAATTTGGAAAATTATTTATGGTTGATGGATGTTGTGAATGTTAATTTATAGTTAAATAACCGACTATCAATATTGGCCAATGCGCTGATCATTTCGAAGAGACCGGGATCGGGATTAATTTCTCGAAAACTACTTCGATCCGATTTGTACGTTTCCGTGAGGAAGACGAGTTTAGATTCGAAGATGGAGCAGTGAAATGCAAGAGCTAGTCACTAGTAATCCTAAGGATGATTCCAAAATGGATGTAGTAGGAGTAGTGCCTTCGGTTCCGTTCGAACTTGGGACGGACTTGTATGGATGAATGCTTTTGGAACATCGCCAGGTGGATGATGGGCATTCTAAGTGAAACAGTCTAAAAAGGTAACGCTTAGCCTCAAGCCTCATCAACTAGGAATGATTGAAAATCAGGGGTTATGTAGCAAGGTTAGGTGGGTAGCACCCATTAGGGTGAGGTCATCCCTGTCTAGATGTCGCTTTTTATTTCGGCTTAGTGGTGAAGTTGCTGATCCCAACCATGGGGTGATCTTACTCGGGATTATCCAGTAAGGGGTAGTCCCGGTCTTGTGTTGCAGGGGATTGGGAGTAATCCTCGGTACGGTGATCTAGGCCACGTACTATGATAGGTGGTACCATAGTGCCTAGTCATTAGTTGGAAATCCATTCTCCCTACGTGCCTTTTACGGTTTTGTTTGTATTACCCACGATTGTGGCTAGTAGCTGGAATTTAATAAATGTAACAGTTTCAGCTATTTGAATAAGTATTTGTATATAGACCCTATTATAATATCAGAGGATTTTAATAAGAAGTGTTTTGGCTATCGTAAGGTAAAAACCCGACATGTTTATTAGTGGCGTGGTCTTACGAAATGTTTTTGATTTCAAAGGATTTTTGGAACTTTAATAATCAATTTGAGTATGATTTCTCACGCTGGTTTTCCAGTCTGACTTGGGTGTTATTTAACTATAATGCTCGGGTCAGACCGAGTGTTATATAATACATGATATGTTTGTGTTTAGCTCAGGAGACGAGCTGGATGGCGATACGTACTTCCGTACTTGTTTTAAATATTCCACTGTGTTGATTAGCCGTGTATTTAGTTTTGAGGACAGGTTTATATGACTGTCCAGTTGTATGTTATTGATGTTGAACTCTGATAGTGTATTCTGATGATATATGTATAAAACAGATATAGTTTTCTTTTGTATAAATATCTGTTATTATCCATTATATTTTATTCCGCTGCAATGGTAAGATTATGATGTTGTTTTCTATTTTCTTCTTCTTCCTCTTCTTCTTTAACCCTAATGGTTCGGTTTTTCGAGCGTCGAAAAATCGGGTCGTTACATATAAAATAGTAGGCTTGGAGTAAGGTGGAGTTGTTGGTGTAAGGGGGAGCTATGGTATGTGTTAGGAAATCAATTCTATGGTTTCGATGATAACAACTATACGATGGAAATCAAGTATGCATATATATATATATATATATATCTTTATTTACAGGTAACTGTTAAAGTAAACATTACCAAAGAGACAATAACAAGACTTAAAAGAAGTATCAAGAGGCTACAAGTCGATAGAATCGGAAGAGGAATGACACAAGCACAGGAAAAGAAACATGCACAAATCCAGACATATGAGTGCACTAGCCAGACGTCTGATTGATTCCTCTAGTTCGCAAATCAGACAGAATCAGACGTCTGGTCAATATACTCAGACGTCTAAAAAGCAACTATATACAAAAAATATAAGAGAGCCGGACGTCTGAAACATTTTCCAGACGTTCCGAAGAGGAGCTTCGGGACTGGACGTAGGATGGGAGGTCCGAACCAGTATAAAATCCTGGTGTGATTATTTCCATTTACTTTGCTATTATCATCTATCAGTTTATATTGGATACATTATATAGTTAGTTCATCTATACTTGCATATATATACACTACACGATCCACTCATATAGATTTACAATATGTATCAGAGCCAAGTTTGATCAAAGAACAGTACGTTTTTGAATCATTTCAATATGGCAAGTATTTTTCAAGAAGGACAATCCACTGCACGACCCCCACTATTTAATGGATCTAACTATGCATATTGGTCAACACGTATGAGAATTTTTATGGAAGAAAATAGTCTAGAAATTTGGTCAGCCACACAATATAAATATAAAGCACCTATTACTGCTATAAACACATGGACCGATGCACAAAAGACCTTAGCATCAAATAATGCTAAAGCTATGAATGTTTTATTTTTTTCTCTAGACAAAAATGAATTTTCACGTGTCATGTTATGCACAAGTGCATTTGACATTTGGCGTACCTTACAAATTACACACGAAGGTAAAACAAAGGTCAAACAAACTAAGATTTCAATTTTGCAAAACCAATTTTCGTAATTCAAAATGAAATAAAATGAAACTATTGTTGACATGTATTCTAGATTTCAAACTCTCCAACATGATCTTATGGCATTAGGAGTTAAGTTTACTAATTTTGATTTAGCTTCTCGAATACTTAACACTAACATCAGATTGGGAAAGGAAGGTTTTAGCTATTGAAGAAGCTAATGATCTCTCTACTCTCAAAGTTCAAGAGTTGATAGAAAATTTATTGTCCTATGAAGCTAATTTGTAGGCACGAAAAGAACTGATTTAGGAGAAAAAGAACATAGAATTCCCAGCAACAAAGAATGATGACTCTGACAGAGATGAAGAAGAGATAGTGTTCATTGCCAAGAATTATAATAGATTCAAGAAATGTAGGAAGATGACCAAATTCCAAAAAGAAGGGAAGTCCAACATAACTAACCTATCTCAAATCAAGTGTTATGAATGCGATCAATACAGACATATGAAGAAGGATTGTCAACAATGATAAAAAGAAGAACAAATTTGAAAAATTCAAAAAGAAGAAAGCTTTCAAAGTAACTTGGGATGACTCAGACTCTTCATCATCTGAAAGTGATAGTGATAGTGACAGAGAACAAGCTAATGTGTGTTTTATGGCATAAACTGATGAGGTATATCCTGAACTTATCTATGACGAATAATTAGAACTTAGAATTGAATTAGATGATAAATTTAGACAAATTAAAAAATTGAACAAAGAATATATAGTCAAAATAAATTAACTAGAACTAGAAGTAGGAATATTAAAAGATGAAAAAATTATCCTAGAAGAAGAACTTGAATTACCTTAAGATAAAATCAAAAATAATTTGGTAGAAAGTGAGGCTATTATTATTGATTTTGAAAACACTAAAATAGTGAAGGATAATTTGTTATGAAAATGTTGACTTAAAAAATAGTATTGAAATATCAAAAATTAAAAATACATAATTAAAAGAAAAATTAGATAAAATTACAAATAATGTGTCAAAATTTAATAGAGGAAAGCAAGATTTGGAAAATCTTATCAAAATTTCAAAACCATCAGGAAATAGAAATGGAATAGGATTCAAAAATCCTTCTAAACAAAAACGAAATGATGCTAAAAATATTAGTTATATAAAAACTAAAAGTTTACCTGAGTCTAAAATGAATACGAAAATTATGAAAATTTGGATTCCTAAGACAGATAATAATTTGATTAGACAAAAGCATATTAATAATATCTTAGAGAATGTAGTCTATAATAAAAATTGTATTTATAAAGGTACCAAACCATCTTGGGTATGGTTACCTTCTCCTAACAATTAGGACCCTAACAAAATATATGGGTACCAATTAAAACATCTTTTATTTTGCAGGAACCCAAAATAAAAAATAAGGAGAAACGGATACTAGATAGCGGATGCTCCAAGCATGTGACCAAAAATTCAAAAATGTTACCAAATATAACATTTATCGATGGTGGAATTGTAACCTTTAGAGATAAAGGATATGTCGTAGGCATTGGAGAAGTCATCAACTCTGGTATATCTAACTCTCCTATTATTACAAATGTTTTATTAGTACAAAATCTAAAACACAACTTACTAAGTATTAGTCAATTGTGTGATAAAGGTTTTCAAATAAATTTTGAAAAAGATAGATGTAATATTTTAGATAATAACAAACAACTTAATTTTGAAGGTGTTAGAAACAAAAATATTTATGTATTAAACATGAATATAAATAAAAATTCGAATTTATGTTTAACCGCCAAACATGATGATCCATGGCTATGGCATAATGATTCTGTCATATCAATTTTAAAGTATTAATAAATTGGCAAAATATGAACTAGTTAGAGGTTTACCTAAAATAAATTACAAAATACAAAATTTATGCGACGATTGTCAAATTGGAAAACTTAAGAAAAGCTCTTTTAAATCTAAAAATAATATTTCTACGAAACAACCAATAGAATTATTACATTTAGATTTATTTGGTCCAATACAAGTACGATCTATAAATCATAACAAATATGTCCTTGTAATAGTTGATGGTTTTTCAAGATACACATGGACTTTGTTTTTAAAACATAAAAGAGATACTTTTGGTATGTTTAAGATATTTGCTAAAAGAATTAAAAAACAAATGGATTTAAAAATTAAAAATATTCGAAGTGATCACGGAGGAGAATTCGAAAACGATCTTTTTACTAATTTTTGTAATAAGAAAGGAATAACTTATAATTTCTCTTTTTCTCGCACACATCAACAGAATGGTGTTGTAGAAAGAAAAAATCATACACTATAAGAATGTGCACGAACATTACTCAATAATAGTGGTCAACCGAAACACTTTTGGGCTGAAGCTATTGCCACGACTTGTTATGTATTGAATTAAGTAACAATACATCCTATCGCTAAAGAAACTTGTTCTGAAATATTTTTTGGTAAAAAACCTAAAGTATCATACTTTAAAACTTTCGGTTCAAAATGTTTTATATTAAACATTTCAAAATAAGTTTGAAAATGGCTGCCACTCCTCTCTCATTTGCTCCTTCTCTCTCTTTCTCATACATCTCTTTCGTCCCTTCAAAGTACCTCTGTCTACCACATCATCCCCTTACCCTATCCCTGCCTCCCCCTCGTCACCCATTATCAATACAACACGATCCACTTCCCCTAACATGGATGGTTACTCTCTTGGCTACCCTCGGCCAAACTCTGACAAGGTGCGATCGTATGCGCAAGTGGCTGCCACTCCTAAACAGGAGCCTCTCCTTCTGACTCCCCAACTATTCAACCGTAGGCGGCCCTTCCCGGCTTTTGCTTCTTACCGCCAAACCTTGGATTTTTTAAAATAAAAAAAAGATGCTTCCGATGTGCTGGCTTGAGCCACGTGGCGTCCAATTGTAGGGAACCGAGGATTTGTTTCTTCTGTGGATTTCTTGGACATAGTTATTCCAGCCGTCCTTCCAGAATTTCAACATCGGGACCCGTCAAAAACCTTCGGTCCCATCAAATACTCATTTCGCTTGCAGTGATAAATCAAATCCACCTTTTTTCGATTCTGGTTTCAATGCCGCACGTGTCAAGCAGCCCATTCCTTCTCATTCTGACCCCACAATGAAAACAACTAAATCCAATCGAATTTCTTCCTCTCCTTTCGCACTCACTAGCATACATTCTGTACTCCCTTCTCCATCAGATCCCTTTCATCATTTCCCAATGGCAGAGCTTTCCCTATACATCACCGCTACCATTATCGACGGTGCCTGGAAAGTGGAAACTCTCAGTAGAGTTCTTCAATCAGCCTTCGGTCATAGAGAATGGCCTATCTGGTTTCTCGACTTCAACTGCTTCCTTGTTGCCTGCCCCTCCACATCCATCAAAACTATGGCCCTCTCCCGTAAAATCCTTACCAAAGCCGGGGGCTCCATCTTCCTGAAGGCCTGGCCAGAGTATGAAAGGCCGGCTCCAATCGTCCTTGAACCCCCTAGCTGGCAACGGTCAAAGGAATACCAGAGTTTCTTAGACACAATCCTGATGTCGTGCGAACGGTTATCAACCGGGTAGGAAGATTCACCGAGTATGACAATTGTGATTGGTCGGAATTTGATCGTCGACTTTTATATATTAAAATGCAGTTCCTTATGGGCGTCCCTTATTCCTCATCATATAGGGTTCGCCTTAACAACGCAGATTACCTCATCACTGTATCTAGATGGGATCACGCCCATCCATGCACCAGACCGGAGACCTATCTTCTGGGACTAGATTATGAAAGAGATATCAAATGTTTCAACGACCCTCTAGATATACCATCGACTGAACTTGTCTCGGATGAACGTTTTGATGCAATGAACTATGAACCTGCCTCGCCCACCTTCCCTCTCCCCGTGCAACCCAATTTGGACGATGAACCAATAGCATCCTCGGCCCCAATGCTGATCCAGCCCTCCAAACCCACTTCTTGATCTGGACCTCTCGATGCCTTTTCACCTCCAAGCGCCTTCCCTGGATCCTGTTCCTTTTGGTTCTCACGCCCTGCTCTTGACCCCACCCACCCTCTTATACAGGCGCCCGCTCAAATCCAATCTCCTATCCCTGATCCCACTCCCTTGTTTGATCATAATCTGGCCTCTCCATCATCTATGTTGCCGTTGCACCCAAGGAGGAAATATTTCACTCCGCGCAGGTTAGAAGAAGCGCGTGGAATTCAAGATCCTTGCCTGGTCATACAGGTTGTTTCTATAAAACTGTAGTTTTTTCTTCTACTAATTCTAAATTAAACAGAAAGCTAGCACGTTGCATGGGAGTAACTATACAAGATGAGCAATACACTGTCATGCAAACCGTAGAACAGGAGAGAATGTCCTTTTCCCAATGAAAATTGTATCTTGGAATATTCGTTGGCCAGGGGACCCCTCTAAGAGACATTCAATCTATCTGTCCTTGTCCCCCCTTAATATAGACATCCTTCTGCTACAAGAATCTAAACTGTCTGATCTGATTCCTTCTCAAATTAGACAATTAGGTGGTCCCAATCTCGCAGGATGTGCACACTCCAACTCTATTGGCTCTAGGGGGCCTAACCACCATGTGGAATGAATCCATTTGGTCCCTTTATCAAATCGCATCTCATCCATCTGTCCTTCATGTAGCGCTCAAACATGTGCAGTCTGATACTATTTATTTCTTTTCAAACATATATGGCCCCCATACGACACAAGAAAGGTTGGATCTTTGGTCGAGCTGCTCAGAATTTGCGCCATCTTTATACGGCCCATGGGTAATTGGTGGAGACTTTAATACAACCAGATACCCAGACGAGAGAAGCTCTGGAAACCTTTCTCTTGACACAGAAAATTTCAATGCTTTCGTCAGTTCCTGTTCTCTTATTGATCCCCCTATCAACAACCACCACTTTACCTGGACCAATAAACGTCAATTGCCTTCCCTCGCTAAACTCGATCGTTTCCTTTTCAATCAATCCTAGGAGGATATCCATCCTCTCTCTAACTGTATTGGCCTTGCCACCATTTTATCCGATCACTACCCTCTCTGTCTTGATACAGGCACCCTTCCCTTATCCAAGCGCCCTTTTAGATTTGAACGGCTCTGGCTGCTTGAACCATCATTCGAAGACTTCATCAAATTGGGATGGGACCAGCCCGCCAGGTCCCCCTCGGCCGCTGCTCGTGTTGTCTGTAAGCTTAGATCCTTAAGAAAGCTTCTCAAGCCTTGGGCGAAATCTATCTGGGGCTCCCTCCGTAGACGTATAACCGCCATTCAAAATGACATCCTAGCCCTGAACATCCAGGAAGAAGCTCTCCCCCTTGATAACGAAAGCTGAGCTCGAACGCCTAATGAAACAAGAAGAGATGGGATGGAAACAACGGTCCAAAGCCAAGTGGTTGAAAGAAGGTGACAAGAATACGTCTTATTTTCATAAATGTGCAAATGGCCGTCGTAGGTCCCTTTTCATCTCGGAAATTGTTCAAAACAACATCCCAACCACCGATCCATCTGATATTACAAACCTCTTTATAGACTTTTACCGCTCCATCCTCGGCAAACCCTCTTCTCCCCTCCCTCCCATAGACTGGAACCTTCTATATCCCAATCCTTCGCCAATTCCTATTGACTCACCCTTTTCAGAAGACGAGATCCTGGCTGCCCTCATGGACATGGACGATAACAAATCTCCAGGGCCAGATGATTTTGGCCCGTTTTCTTCAAACACTTTTGGGGTGTTGTTAAGGGAGATATTCTAGAAATGTGTGCCGAATTCTGCTCTAATCCAATAGCCATAGCTTGCCTAAACTACGCCAACATTGTTCTCCTGCCTAAAACTGTTGGAGCCAACTCCCTTTCAGCATTCCGACCCATTAGCCTTCTTAATACCACATTTAAAATGATCACCAAAGTCCTTGCTAATCGCCTTCAAACCTTTATGGAATCGCTAGTTGGTGTGGAGCAGTCAACCTTCATCCAAGGTAGGACATCCTAGACTGTGTTGCGGCGACTCAAGAAGAAATTTCTTCCTGTCATTCGAACAACACCCCAGGGGTCCTACTAAAACTTGATTTCTCCAAAGCCTTCGATTCAATGAATTGGAACTTCATTTTGGAGCACTTTAGACACAGAGGTTTTCCATCTACATGGTGCAACTGGATCAAAAGCATTCTTTATTCGAGCCTTTCATCGATTCAGATCAGCGACACATATGGAGGGCTCATTAAATCAGCAAGGGGTCTTAGGCAGGGAGATCCTCTCTCTCCGCTCATATTCGTCCTAGTGGTTGATGTTCTTAATCGAATGATCAAACTGGCTATATCTAACAATCACATAGCTGGCATCTGTCCCCCTAACTCTAACCATAACTCCTACCCTAATCCCATGATCTCCTTTTTAACCACCAGTTCGCAGATGATACTATCCTCTTTGTCACACCTTCTCCAGACCACATCCACTGCCTTAAGGTCCTCATCTACATTTTTGAGCTCATCTATGTCCTTTCTATTAATTTAATAAAAGTTCTGTCATTTTGCTTGGAAACACTGATCATATCGGTCCCCTCATTTCCTTCTCCCTTAACTGCCACCTTGACACCTTTCCAATATCCTATCTAGGCATCACCCTGCGCCCCACCAAGCTTCATCGATCTGACTGGACCCCCCTCATATCCAAACTTGAATCAAGACTTGCAGGCTGGAAAGAAAACTCTTTATCGTCTTCAGGAAGGCTGGTCCTGGTCAAAGCTGTACTCTCGGCTCTCCCTATATACTGGCTCTCACACAAGATTCCTATCTGGGTATCCAAAAAAATTGATGCCATCAGACGAACCTTCCTCTGGAATAAAGGGAAAATCAAATGTCTTGCCAATTGGAAAATCGTTTGCATGCATAAGAACCATGGGGGTCTAGGCGTTTCCAATCTGACCTCTTAGGCGCTTCTAGCAAAATGGCTCTGGCGCCTCCTCTCACCTGAGCAGTTCATTTGGAATGACTGGATCCTAGCTTCCCTCTACAACGCTGACCCTTTCCTCGCTCTCCATTTCACTCCACAACTCAAGCCCTCCCCCTTTTGGTCCGGTGTTCTAGCTCCAGTGGATCATTTCAAACCCCTTATCCGGGTGAGTATTGGCAATGGCTCCAATTGCCTTTTCTGGTTTGACACCTGGCACAGCCTCTCCCCTCTAAACCATTCCTTCCCATCCCTCTTTTCCTACTCCAACCTTCCCCTCCTGACAGTGGCGGATCCTGTCACCCTGGGCCTACCTTGCTTATTCCCCCCAACCCTCTTTACCACTGACACCTTCTTGGAACTCCTCTCCGCTCTTCGTCTGCTGCAATCTGTATCTCTCGACCCTCTAGCGAAAGACAGACACACTTTGACTCTTTCTCCCTCAAAAGGCTTCTCTGTATCACAATATTCCTCCTTCCTTAACCACCTTGGCCGACAGCTCCACTTCGCTCGTGTCTGGAAATGCCACATCCCTCCCCGTATCAAATTCTTTAAATCGTGCCTCATCCATGGGCGTATCAATACCAAAGATCGCCTCTTGCGTTTGAACATCACATCTGACCAGATTTGTGTCCCGTGTAACACTGAAGTTGAATCAATCCGTCACCTTTTCTTCAAATGCGACATATCCTACTATATATCGGTTTTGGTTTGCATTCACAACCTAGGGAAAACACATTCAATCTCCGACTTTTTTGATCATTGGCAATAAGGCGCACAAAGTCAGCACATGTATACCCTTTTAGCCATCTTCAGCTGGGTTATTTGGAATGAGAGAAATGCCTTCGTATTCAACAAACCAACCAACTCGCTCTTTAGCATATGCAGTAAGATTTCTAATATCTTTGCGTATTGGACAGGCTCTTCCTCCTCAGCACCTTTCAGACTTCGTCTCCCTTCAGCTTGATCCCCTTCAGACGAATCCGTTGGCAGTGCATCATCAGCAGCTCCGACTGATCGCCCCCGCTGCAGCTAAGGACTAGTGTGTTTTCGCCATCGACTTCTTGGGATCCCTCTTGACAGTAGCATTTCTTTTCTATTTATACTAGATTTTATTTATGTATATTATAAACTCCCCCGGCTGTTATTTCATGCTGGTATGCTGTTTTTGTAACTTTAACTCTGGCTATGCTGCTTTCTTTCTTGCAATCGATCAGGCATGTTGATCGAACTACCTACGTGTGTATATATATATACATATCTTATTAATCGGCTGTGTAGTATCATGCTACATACCCATCCTCCTCAAAAAATACAAAAGATAACTTTGGTAAATTTGACCCGAAGGTATCTTTGTTGGATATTCGGATCATAGTAAAGCATATGGAATTTTTAATAAAAGAAATAATACTATTGAAGAAAGTTTACATGTTTCGTTTGACGAAAATCTTTGAATCATCATACTAATAATGAAGAAGAAATTATTCCACTAACAAATTCAACAAATTCTATTAATAATGAAACATATGTTCAAAATAACACTTTGGTATCACCCTCTAGAATTCTTAAGAATCATCCAAACGATAATATTATTGGAGATCTCAATTCCAGAGTAACTAGAAATCAACTTAATCAGATAAGCCATATAGCATTTGTATCAAATTTTGAACCAAAAAATTATAAAGAAGCTTCAAATGATAATTTTTGGATAATTGCTATGCAATAAGAATTAAATCAATTTGAACGTAATAATATTTGGAAATTAGTATCAAGACCCGAAGATCAGTCGGTTATAGGAACAAAATGGGTGTTTAAAAACGAAGCAGACGAAAACAGAAATATTGTTAGAAATAAAGCACGTTTAGTTGCTCAAGGCTATAATCAAGAAGAAGGTATCGATTATGACGAAACCTTTTCCCTAGTAGCTATATTAGAAGCCATTCGTACATTACTCGCCTTTGCATCTCATCACAACATTAAATTATTTCAAATGGACGTCAAAAGTGCTTTCTTAAATGGTTTTATCAAAGAAAATGTATATGTAGAACAACCTCCACTATTTGTTCATGAAAAATATCCAGATCATGTTTTTAAATTACACAAAGCACTATATGGATTAAAACAAACCCCTCTTGCATGGTACGAACGTCTTAAAAATCACTTGATAACATCTGGTTTTCAAATAGGCAAAATAGATACAACTTTGTTTATTAAAAGAGAAAATGATGATATTTTAATTGTACAAATTTATGTTGATGATATCATTTTTGGTTCAACCAACGAAAATCTATGTAATCAATTTTCAAATATTATGAACAATGAATTTGAAATGTCACACATGGGAGAATTAAATTTCTTCTTAGGTTTACAAATAAAACAACTTGAAAATGGAATTTTTATTCATCAAGAAAAATATTATAACGATCTATTACGTAGTTTTGAAATGAATAAAACTTCAAGCAAACCAATGCCAATGAGTACACTGTTCACTTAGAAAAAGATGATAACGGAAAAGATTTTGATGAAAAATTATATCGTAGCATGATTGGTTCTTTACTTTATTTAACGGCTAGTCGACACGATATTAGGATGAGTGTATGTCTATGTGCTCGATTTCAAGCAAAACCAAAACAATCTCATCCAAGAGCTGTTAAGCGTATTTTACGTATCTATCTAGTACTAGAGAATATGGCTTGTTCTACACTAAAGAATCATTATCTGAACTAGTTTCATAAAGCGATGCGGATTTCGGTAGATGTAGAACAAATCGTAAGAGTACTAGTGGAACTTGTCATTTTATTGGACAATCTTTAGTTTCATGGTTTAGCAAAAAGAAAAATTGTGTTTCTTTATCTACTTGCGAAGCCGAATACATCTCCGCAGCTCTAGCATGTGCACAAATGATATACATGCAACAAACACTAATGGATTTCGGCAAAATTATCAACAAATCTCCAATATATTATGATAACATGAGTGCTATAAATTTATCAAAAAATCCTGTTAATCACTCACGAACTAAGCATATAGATATATGCCATCATTTTTTACAAGACAATGTTAAAAAAGGAACTATTTCATTAGAATACGTAAATACCAAAAATCAAGTAGCAGACATCTTTATGAAACCACTAAATGAACAAACTTTTATTAAACTCCGACGAAATTTAGGTACTTGCTCATTTCAAGATCTTCTTCCTTAAAATTAATAAATTTTTCACTTTAAGGCTATGATTATTTTATTATTTTACTACCACAAATTATACTTAATAATTTCTAAACCTTTAATTTTTTAGACAGTTAGTTTGTCTATATATAATTCTTTCAACTTATATATAAAGAGGTATACAAAACTATATACACACAATTCATATCTTCCTTAAAGAAACAAAATATAGCCATGTCTTCTGGGGACTCTTATATTTCCATCTCCATCTCAACACCAACGACGGACAGCTCGGCTGACACACCACAACGGCTTGCTACACCTACACCAAAGTAGGAGCCAACGAATAGGTGGTCCTCGTAGCATACGGGTTTTACTCCCGATAACAAGAAGACTAAAAGATCTCTGTTTGTCTCTCCTAACACAAAGGAGAAAATTGATGAAATTCATGATTATCAGAAACAATAGATAGATCTTCAACGAGAACTATATTTCAAACAAAAGTTATAGCACGTCGGCTAAGCTTTTTGGAGCAAGTAGCGATGAAGTTTTGTTCGTCACAGAAGAAAGATATCCATAAACCGCTACCAAAACCTTGTAGTTCTTTGGATCCCTCATCTTCTTATCATTCTCCTTCGGACCCTTCACCAAGATGATATTCTGGCTCCCCGAGAACCCATGAATGTGGAAACATATGGTCTCCACTTAAACCATGGACGGATGACAAGTCAGGAGATCGCAAAACTTCATCGCCTTCTAAATAAATTATATTATTTATTGTATGTATTTATGATTATCCGTTATTTTATTTCACAACAATAAAATTATTTGTTATAAAACATTTAAGAAATAAGCAAAACCATCAAATTTCAGGCTATTTTTAGCCACACTGCTTATTTCAAACGTCTGACTATGGCCTTCAGACGTCTGACATAATGATATACGTCTAAATTTTAAGCACTGTGCATATGTCAGACGTCTGATATACCCCCATACGTCTGAAATTTTGCTCTGTCTTCTTCGAATAAAAATCAGAGAATTTCAGACGTCTGAAATAAGATCCAGACGTCTGCCTTAGTTCTCTGCCACGAAGTTTATCAAAAATAAACCAAACCAGATGTCTGGTTTTTATACCCCGACGTCTGATAAAACTCTCCGCCTCTCTAATTTTACAAATTCGATCAGACCAGACGTCTAAACCAAAAACTAGACGTCTAAATTTATTTGTTGTACTCAATTTACGGCAAACCAAATGTCTGATTTCCAATCCATACGTCTGATTCCCATTCGACCATTTAAATTCTCCCAGATAATGTCATTTTTTTCTTTTATCTCAAAATTGTTAAAACCTACGATTTTCTCAGACACGATTTTCTTTCCAAAACATCATCTCTAAGCAAATCAAATCATAATGCTTCCTCGCACTAAGAATCCCAAGATGTCAAAACGAAAACAAGACCAACCGACCTCTCTTCAAATCCTCAGGTGTGCTCCGATGAACAGATCGAAAGGGGGATGAATAAAGCGCCGCATTCCATCAAAAGGTATGAAGGCATCCAAAAGAAAAAACTCCACATAGGTCCATTCTACAATCTCCTTAAATTTCCTATGTATGATTTGGATTAACTATGTGAAAATGCTGGTTTGGAAACCCTAATTTCTTTCACTTCTAATGATATCCAAATAAACCAATTAGCCATATTTCTATTCTATGCGAATCTAGACAGTATTTCAGTGTGGAACACTGAATATGAGGATAACTGGCTTTGGTATAGCGTGTATGAGGATAAAGCTTCTTTAAAGATATCGTAGATTTTGGGAATCATAGATTTTATGTTTTTGGAATATCAATTTTCGTACAAATCTATGTATGTAATCAAGTTTCAAGTTATTAATGAAATTTTCTTTTCGTTTGATGATTTGTTTCAATTTTATAATTCTTTTTGATACTGCCAAAAGGGGAGAAATATAACTATAATCATAAAACATTAAAAATAAGCACATATTCAGGGGAAGATTTATAATCTATATATAAGTACATTGAATAGTTGTCATCATCAAAAAGGGGGAGATTGTTAGAAAATTAATTCTATGGGTTCGATGATAACAACTGTACAACGGAAATCAAGTATGCATATATATATATATATATATATATATATATATATATATATATATTTACATGTAATTGTTAAAGTAAACATCACCAAAGAGACAAGAACAAGACTCAAAAGAAGTATCAAGAGGCTACAAGTCGATAGAACTGGAACAGGAATGACACAAGCACAGAAAAAGCAACATGCACAAATCCAGACATATGAGTGCACTAGCCAGACATCTGATTGATTCCTCTGGTTGGCCAGACAGAATCAGACGTCTGGTCAATATACTCAGACGTCTGAAAAGCAATCATATACAAAAAATATATGGGAGCGAGACATCTGAAACATTTTCCAGACGTCCGATTTTGAACTCGGCTATGTATATTCAAAGTAGAACTGTCACAATTGAAAAGACACGTTCGCACTTCTTCGCTGCAACTCTTCATCACCATTAGAAGCGATCTTAGAGCATTGACTAATAAATACAACTACACAAAGGATCTCTTTACCACTATAAATAGCATCAGGAATTCAAGAGAAGATCTTACCTTACTCACTTATACTCTTAACTCTTATACTCTGATTAATACTTGATCTCTAGCAATCTAATACATGTATTTTAGTCTTCCATATACTCAAAACTGTTCAATCAATATTATATATATATATATATATATATATATATATATATATATATATTGGAAGCATTTGTACTCGACAGTCAATATTCGTGTTATATAACACACACTTGACAAGAACAAGCTTTTGTAACCAAGCCTATTCCTCCGCGCGAAGTGAGGGTGTTTGATAGTTAAATTCCGAAGAGGAGTTTCGGGACTGGACGTAGGACGGGAGGTCCGAACCAGTATAAAATCTTGGCGTGATTATTTCCATTTACTTTGCTATTATCTTCAATCAAGATTATATTAGATACATTATATAGTTAGTTCACTTATACTTGCATATATATATATATACACACACACACACACACACTCTACACGATCCAGTCATATAGATTTACAGTATGATCGAAGTGGTAATTATAGTTTATAAGGTTGTCATCATAAAAAAGGTGGAGATTGTTAGGAACTGGAGATAGTGGTCTTGATGGCAACAACCTTTATAACTTATTTTATTATAACTTATATACCAACACTATTGTTTAGATATATATGAATGTTATTATGCAGGATATATATAAGGCATGTACTGATTATTGAAGACTGTACAGTATAAAGATCAAGAATGAAGAAATCAAGTTTGAAGACTCATGAGTATCAAGATTAAGATTTCAAGATAAGTGTCTAGTTTTGTTAAAACTTCATAATAGCATGGAAATCTTCATTCCAAATTTCATTTAGGATCGAACCCATTTCTACCTTCTTAGTGGCTTACAAACCCATGACAACTAGCTTACAAACCTACGACAAGTGGCTTACAAACCCATGAACATCCTGGTTTTGTACAAGTTCTCGAGTCCGGATATGATGAGATATTCTGCAGGAAAAAGCTTGCAAAACTATTTCAAAATGGTTTTTCAAAATTATTTTCAAAACTTCTTTTCAAAATGTTTTAGCCTTAAAAATTATATTTTCAAATGATTTTCAAAAAGATGTTTTAGCTTTAAAATATTCTCTGATTTTTTTTTGAATAAACTCTTGTTTTAAAATTCGTTTGTTTTTTGAACTATCTTGTGATTTTTAAATATTCTTTATAATATATACGCACACACTTGAGATTTAAAATCAAATTTATATATAAATTCTAAAAATATATTTTTCTACTCTTCTTTATTTTAAAACATAGGAAAATTAGTTTATTTTACTCCAGAATCATTTTATCTTATTTTCCTTTCAATACCATTTTCAAAACAAATTTTACATTGTTTTTAACTAAAGGATGTCGACATCATGGGATACCCCATGTCGACATGGTGGTGATTAATTCAAAAGTTTCAATTGTCAAAAGCAGTGTCTATTCGTTTAAATCTCTTCACGAATGGTTATGACCCTTACTGGTCTATAAATAGCCTTCACAAACGGATTTTTTAACTAACTATTTTCTTCACTCCTTCTCCACAAATCCATATTCCAAAATTTTCATATTTTTAAGATCATGTCGAAATTTTGCCGAATTCTCAAGTGAATCAAATTAGAATCTTATTCTTGTTTGATTCTCTGCCCTTTCTCGAAGATCAAAGTGCTATTTAGAGTTATAGGATCAATTTGTAATCAAAAATTTATTGAGTCTCTTTATAAGTGTGGTTGTGCCTGGAAATCAATTGGGTGATCTTGTGTCCCGTAAATCAAGAGAGTCTGCCCCGGACTTGAAGACAGAAGGGTACCTCAAGGCCTTTAGAAATTGAGGATTGTAATCTTGACATTGGTATAAAAAATCTATTCGATTTTCCTTGGTGCAGGACTGGACATAGGGTAACTCCGAACCAATATAAAATCCAATATGTTCTTTCCTTTTACTGCTTTTTATTTACTTTCTGCATCTGTGTTTGATTCTGTGATTAAGTTCTGCATTTGTTTGTGTCATAATTTTAATTTAGTCCATATAAGTCCTAGAATCCATTAAAACCTATTCACCTCCCTCTAGTGTTAAATTGGCCTTAAGATCCTCGCACTCCATTTCAAGGAAGTGGAAATATTTAAATAGATATAATGGAAATATAGTAGTCAATACAGATAAAAAATGGAAATTGGAGAATATTTATGCAATGGAATATAAGACAATGTTAACAATGTCAATAGAATAATAATTGTTTGAATAAAAGACGAAAGTCAAAGTAATACAATTTATTGAAATTTAATTTTAATTAATTGGATTTAATCACAGTAGAAATTGAACGCTGTAATTAGTGAAATATTGAAAACTAAATGTGATGATTAAATTTATTTTAAATTATTGTAAATGGCCTAGCAATCAAAATTTATGAAAATTGTTGGTTATCGACTTTGAAATTTAAAAAGTGAATTAATTGGTTTAATAATAATTTATTTTATCAATGTGAAAATCGCCATTTTGGCCACTGGCTCGGATTTTGACGAAACCGGTTTCATCGGATCCGTAACAATGAATTATTATAAGGTTTCAAGTTTCGCAGCGATCGGACTTGTAGTTTGATCGTATGGACTTGAAACGCGTAGAAATCAATTTAATTAAATTCAATTGAAATCAAATTGAAATAAGTTGATTTTAAGCTAACTTCTTCATACGATGGAATTTGGACTTGAAACCTATTACATTGAGTTTGAAACTATCGAAAAAATTTGTTTTAATATATGGATTACCCATTATCGTTACAGAAGCGAAACGGGCTTTTCGGGTCGTTTATTGTTCAACTTTCAAATTAACCTTGTCCATTCATTTTCTATTTCGGATCTGCTAATATATAGCCCGCTATAAATCCTAGCTATTTCCTATTTCATTTGTTTGTATGTACAATTTTGTATGACCACTTCTTCTCAATGGAAAAAAACAAATTCGAAATTCAATTGCAAATCAAAATCAAATCAAAAATATGAACTCCTCAAAAAAATTCAAAAAAACATATAGATCGAAGATCTCATCGATACAAATCTGCATCCTTTATCTATTATTGCAAATGATGCTCGAGTCATCCAGAAATCGTGGTCAAAGCCACGAAATCTCGAAACCCTAGACCAAATTTGAGGCTTTTCGATTTAAGCTTCAATCGAAGAAATTGAGAGATGGGTTGTGATGACCCGGAATTTGAAAGCAATATCAATTTAATAATCTGAAATAAAAATTAAATTGATTTGATAATCTTTGTAATAAGATTTGAATTAATTTAGTAATCCAATAAAATAAATAGTTAATTGATAGATTTTACCTTTTCAAATCTAATAAATTGTTTACTATTTATAATATATATAGAATATTGTATATATTGTAAATGGGTATTGTTTTAAATTTAATTAATAAATAAATCTTGTTTTCTATAAAATATGTATCTTTTGTAAATTGTGAATTATGATTTTATTTAAAGTTAAACTTTTAAAAGGTTGTTTAATAAATAAATATGTTTTTAAATACATATGACAAATATTGAAATGATTTAAAATATGTTTAACTCAAGTTTAAATTTAAATAAATAACAATAAGGTTTATTTTGATTTTCTTTTAAATATAATGTGATAAAATAAATAATTTATTAATAAGAAGACAATTTCTTTTATAAATTATTTATATTTATTTAATGTTGTTATTTTTAAATATAATAATACATTGTTTTAACAAATAGATTTTTAATAAAAATAATTGTTTTTCAAAATTCAAATTGTGTAGTTATATTTGTAAATAAACTTGATTTGAAAATTTAATTTGAACTTGAATTCAAAGCTTTGAAATCTACAGTATAAATGTTTTTAATTTATTTTGATTTTGAAATATTTGTATAGGCTTCATTTTGTAAATTAAATTTGATTTATTCATTTTAAAGTTTCTACATGTAAATAATTACACATTAACTAATTAATTAAACAAAGATTTACAATTTTCTTGTATTAACATCTAACTAAATACTAATTAACTTTTAATTAAATACAAATTAACATTTAAAAACAAATGTAAACATTTTACTAATTAAAAGAACATGTGTTAGAAAATAAGACATTTAAGGTGACAAATGTTAGTGTATAGGCAAGTGTCAATACTTGTTTTATTTTCTTTAAATTTTAATTAAACAAAAATTTTATTCCATATAAAACACTTTCACATTCTTCATTTCTTTCCTTTTTCAAAATCAAATGCCAAACATAAATCTTCAAACCCAAAATGCAAAACAAATCTGAAAAGAAAAATAAACACTTCCCTTGAAAACTAAAATTTCCTCAAATACAACCTGAAACAAATGCTCAGTTCAAACCTGAAGTTCAATCCTCAAACCAAAGTTTAAAACCTGTAATGCATTTCAACAGATCATTTCCCTGTAACATTTTCAAAATGTATGCAAACCTGTACATTTTTTTAAATGCAATCCGGACATTGTTCTCTGCATACAATCTGAGCACTAAAGCATTTTCAAATAAAAGCATCTGCATTATTTCAATCTAAAGCCTGCCTGCAAATTTTTTTCAAAAATCTGAGATCTGCTCTCAAGCAAACAACTGCAAGTTCATATGCATGACAGAATGCATGTAGTTTCTTTTTAAAAGTTAAGTCTCAAAGCTTCAACAACTCAGTTTTTAAAGCACCAGTCTTTTTTCAAAATTCACTACTCTGTCCATCAAGATTAAGGTGGGTAACTTCATAATATAAATGGTTTAAGGTATAATTATGTTGCATGTTTGATCACTGAAACAAAATATGTTTGAGAATGCAATTACAAGTTTATCTCTGAATATTTATATGGATGTGTGGATGTGTATGAAGTGTTTCTATTCAATCTCTGTTACCAGTTTCAAGTTCAAGATTTGATTCAAAAATTTGCATTCTCCTAAATCCATTGGGTTAGTACTTAACATTTGAATAAAACTGTTGTTATGTCATAGAAGAGTTTTAAAGATTTGTTAAGTTAAATTTAAATTGAAAGGTTCTCTGGGAATATAAAAAAACATCAGTGGATGTTAAATTATGTGTAAATCCAAACCGAATAATTTATAAATTCAGTATTAAGAATTAAATACTATGATCAAAACTCAATTTTTAGAATAAAAATTAGCATTTTTAGTTAAGAGGTTTGAGTACTATTCTGTGTTAAACTGTAAAGGGGTATGGTGCAGTTCTATGAAGAACAAAAAAGGGGGATTTTGGGTTTTTGGGGGATCTAGGCGAATTTAAGTGTTGGGGTTCTTCAGGTAGGTAGAGGAGTAACCATTGATGATTGGAAAAATAATGGTTGTTGACGCAAAACAACATAGGGATAATGGTGATGAATTATTACCTGTAGCCCTAGTTTTGTTTAGACATTTTGATGTGGTCGATACGACCTTCAGAGAGGACCGAGTGTCATGGGCCTTTGGGAGGAGATTGATGAAGTGTAGGTGAAGTTGTGGCCGGTGGTGGAAGTTCTCTGGTGGACGGAGCACTGAGGGGGAAGCGATGACAGGTTGGATGGGTTTTTTGGAACTTCTGGTTACAGGTTTGGGATTAAGTCTCGAATTCGATTTTAGGTTGTGCAGGGAAGAATTGATGGTCGTGGGGTTTGTCGTCGTCGTAGGAAGACCACTGGAGGTGGTTGGAGATTGCTGGAGGCACGGTGCACGTGCACCGTGCAAATTTGTGGGTTTCGGGTGAAATTGGGTACTACAGAATTTTGAACTCGAAGTAATACTCGAGTGTTTGCTCGAAGATATGGGTCTGATGACTCGAAGCAGTTATTAGGTTGGCTTGGGTAATTTGCAATATTACAGTTTTCTGTAAAAATTTTCTGAAGGTTTAAATTTAAATCAAAATTTAAAATGAATAAGCTGTAATGATAAGATTTAAACAAATCTAAATCTGTAGAATGTATTATAGTTTCAAAGAGTTTGAAATCTTATAAGTTTTTAAAATTTGAAAGTGGTTTTCAGTTTTAAAACAAAAAAATATAAAACCTGACAGTTTTTCTGGAAATTTAAATTTCATCTTGAGATCTGAAACTTAATTTTAAACAGCAGTTTGAATTTCCATTTTAAATTCAGTTTTCTTAAGATCCTTGAATCTTCAAGTTTTAAAAATGGAATTTAGATCTGAAATAAAAAAAGTTTTAAAATCAAGGTTTAAATAAAAAGTTTAGTGCAAGTTTAAATCAAATGATTTAAAATGGTTCTAGTGTCTTGAATTTAAAATCTGGATATTTGAATAAGTTTTAAAATTTGAATGTTTTCAAACAAGTTAAATTTAAATTGTTTGCCAGAGGTAAATTTGTTTTCAAAACAAATATTTGAACTTGATTCTTTTTGAATAAATTCTTTATAAAGGTGTATAAAAGGAAGTTAAGTGATTTGTTAACTTGAATTTGAAATTTAAATGGTAATGTACTTTAAACTAAAATTCAAATGAAATTAAGAAAATTAGTTAAAGACTTATCTTGTATAAGTTTTAATTATAAGTAATAAATGTTATTCACATTTATTTTAAAAAGGAGTATAAATGGAATTTAAATTGGTCAATGCTTTAATAAATATCATTTTGAATTTTAGATTCAGAATGGAATTTGAATTTAAATTTTAAAAATGAAATGTTCTAAGTACACTTTAATATTAATAAAATTATTAATAAGGAATGGATTATCTTAGAAATTATCAAGGTGTTAAAATAATTAAATAAATAAGATAATTAAGGAATGACTTATTTATTTAATTTATAATTAATAATTTGGATTAGTTTTAATTAAAGATTAATTTAATAAATAATTAAATATTATTAATAAATAATTAAAGATTAATTAGTTTATAATTAATATTTATTTATGAAAATTATTACTGTGACGCCCCACCTCTATACCCACGCTAGCCAAGAACACTACGGTGTAGTGTTGTCAACTAGCACGGAGAATAAGGCTGTTGAGGAACGACCATCAATTGTTAGGCCTTACACTAGTATTGGTTATCTCGATAGGAGTGGTATATATATATATATATAAATATTCTTTCATTTTTCATCTCTAATTTATTTTCTCCCATCGACATACCCCAATTCCAGTATAAAACGAACTACAATGGTTCGTAATAGTTTAGAACAGTAAATATAAAATATTACACAGATAATATAATGCGGAACACAAATAAAACAGAAATTCTCATATATACAATAACTGATGTCAGTTACAATACATTTGACACGGTACATATGATACAACTACAACAGTCGACTCAGGAAGTTACATATACAAGTACATTAACGTATATAATATACATGAATACATATCTTCCTATACAGTCATACAGACTACTACAAATAACGACGACTACTCCAAAAGATATGAAAGAACTTCATAGCTCTAGCAGCAACCCAAAGCAGAATATCTACAACCTGAAATACTCGGTCTGACCCGAGTATTAAATTCAAAAGAAAATAATACTCGGGTCAGTCTAATTAAAACTCAGTTATTAGTGTACAGAAGCAATAATAATTAAATAATGAATAAACGACAGTAATTAAACCAAATCAGAATGCAATTCAGAATATTGAATTGAAATAAACAAAACAGTTCAAGATATTGAAATATCAATCAAAATATTAAGTCAAGTAGGGCTGCAGTTCACGCTAGCGTGCACTGCCTTGCCACTACAGTAACGATGTACACAACCGGGCACAATGTCAAACCCAAAATAAAAAAAGACGGGTTCAACACAGGTGAAATTCCAAAATCAATATGAAACTCAGGTGCAATAAAAATTGAATAGTGACATGCACAAACATAAGAACATGTCAGAGAAACATATCGTAACTACAAAGCTAAGTCACATACGAAATACAGAGGTCAAGTCAGTGACTCAACACCACTGCGGCAACAACAACAGTGCAGTAGTGCACAGAGAACTCAAAAAGTCCAGTAAGATAACCAACATAACAAGATAAATGTTCAAGCTACTGTGCAATGTAAATGGAGACCAGTCCACAAGTATACCCAGTTGTGCACATGCATCAAAACCAAACTACACAGTGAAGACATGACTAGGTTACAATGTATATAGGCAGACTCAATTATCATACACCAGAACTAAGGCAACCTGGAACTGGAGGCTAACTAAAAAAAGATGTACTGACTCGGTGGCTTACAACATCTAAAATGCACAAGCCAGGCTACTACATAGTGCAGTAGTAGTATCAGTGCAACAACAAGTGACAAGATGAACCGTGATCGGAAGCAGTGTGAATATAATCAGATCCAAGGTATAACAACAGTGGTAATGCAGTGCAATACCACATGAATCAAAGTGTGAACATAATCAGACCCAATTAGCATTCTCAAGCAAGCTACCGTGCAACAGACATAACAATGAAGACTAAACAACTTCGTTTTCTAAACTTTAGGTAGAAAGTATGCACAAACAAATATGCTCAAGTGTCTGCACATAAAATATGCAAAACAAAAGTTGTAATGAAACAACAAAAATGTGCTTAAGTGTCTGCATATATATATGCAAAACCAAAGTGGCAGTGAAACAACAAAGAAATGCTCAGGGGAAGTCTACAACATCTGGAGTGAATGCAAGTAAATGCAAACACAACATAGCAGTATGGAAGTGACATTGCAACTAGTAAAAATGTAGATGCAAGTGAACAAGTGCAAATATACAACTTCCATATTGGGTCAAGCAAGTGCAACACAATGACAAGCTACCCAGGTTTCGAAATACAATCATGTACAACACGACTGCAAGATGTATGTAAATATAAGGCATGAAACCACAGTGCGACAGATCAAGAAAAGAAATGTCAGGTGCAAGACCAGATAACAATGAAGCATGAATGCTACTGAAACCAAAATGACCAGAGGCAGTAACAAGAATGGCCAAAGTCAAGTAGCTACAGGTTATGAAATGACCAATTTGCAAACATAAGTTGCCAAGCTAAAATACAACTATAAATGGTACTGCCTCACAATTAAAAAGAACAACATCGTGACCACTGTGAACAAAGTCAAGGCAGCAAGTTTAATCATAACCAAGTGTATCTCCCAAAATACAACATATATACAACTGTAAACTGGACAGTGCTAATATCACGATCAAGAACAAGGCACAGTGCCGAAGAAAGGCAAAGGCCAGCAATTAACAGAATAACGAGGCGGTGTCAACATAAAATGAGGACCAGGTAGTAGGCCTAAATGCAACAAAGTGTCAACTGACTCGAATAACCCAAGTCAGTAATCAAGTTTTCAATTCAAGAGGGATACTCAAAATTCCATGACCGCAGACAAATGGAGCCGTAGTGGCCTTGAAAACCAAGCAGTGCCGAAACACCCAAACAAACAAGTAAAAAAAAAGAACGAATCACTGAAATCATAAATCATCGCAACCAAAAATCAAATCATCAAGTGCTTAAACTCGAGTGAATTAAAACCATTCTAATCATCGGCATTCAAACAAAAAGGAAACGGTCGAAGCAAGAGTTGAATTAGATGTGAGTGAACTCACCTTTTCACGAATCGAAGCAGTCGAAGCAATCTACGAGGGGGCCATCGATGGACGAACCAGAACGCTGAATCGCTACTTCAATCGAGCATCGACATCTTCGATTTTCCACAAGCCCTAGTTTTTGAAAGGAGGGACGAACGAAATTGGAGCCGCCATTGATATTTCTTCGTTCGATTTTATTTTTAGGGTTAAAAACGAATGGGAAAAATCAAAAAGGGGGCGGATTTAATTATTATCACGGCATCAAACAATTAAGTGGGCCAATAATTCAAAGCCCAGAAATCCTTTTAACCATATATAAAAGAATTTCAACTAAATTTAAAAACTTCAAATGGAAATTTGCGACAATATAAATCGTTTAAATGTCGATTATTAATTGTTGCGAAGTACCGGGTTGTTACAATTACTTAAGAAAAAGTAACTAAAGAATTAATGATAGTTAATGATGGTCATTAACTAAGGTTTATTTAGCAATTAATTAATATGATTAATCATAAATAATTAATTAGATTAATTAATTAATGACAATAAATTGTGAAATTTATTTAAGTTAATTACTTAATGGAAGTAATTAAGAAATTAATTACTTAATGTAATTAATGGAGTTTGTTGAGGTTGGTTTAAATCAGTTAATTAAGTTTAATTAATTTTAAACATTGTATTTGATAATAATTACTTAATGTAATCAATGGAATTACTCAGTGAAGTAATTAAAGATAATTACTGGATGTAATTAGTGGATGATGTTGGGATTGTAAATGTAATTTGGATTAAATTATTATGTAGAATTAATCAAGGGATTAATTAAAGGAATTAATTCAGGGGTAATTAATTTGATAAGTAATTAAGATAGTTAATTACAGAATGAGATTAATTAAAGGTGGTTAATAATTATGGTTTAAGTAAGATTAATTACTTAAAGTAATTAATTTAATCGAGTAATTAATTAAATATAATTAAGGATCATTAATTAATATAATTAATGATGTAACTAAGATTATTTAATTAAGATTTATTAATCAATAATAAATGATTAAGTGTAATTAACTAACTGTAATTAATTAAGGTTTAATGTAATTATTTATAGTTAACTAATTAATGAAGTAGTTAAAGGTTAATTATAGTATTTGGTTTAGGGTAATTAACTTTGTGAAATTAATTGAAGTATAATTAATCAGGGGTGATTAATTAAGATGATAAACAAGAGGATAGTTAATTAATTAATTTGTAATTAATTAATGATGATGTAAGCAAGATTTATATTGTGTAAGTAATCAATTTAATTCATTTTAAATTAATTAAAGATGATGTAATTAATTTAATTCATTTTAAATTAATTATAGATAATATGATTATAAGTCATTGCTTATAAGTGGATAATATTAGCTGCCTTGAATGGTTTGGAAATCTCAACTATGATATTAGTAATGTTGTGTGATATGGACGCATTGGTTGCATTATGATATGGATTATCTTTGATAATGATAGTGTGGATTATCAGTGGTTATGATAATGATAATTATCTGTTGTGAATCTGTGAATTATCTATCTGTGTGAATATAGATAATGTTATTGAATTGTTTTAAACTCTAAAAAAACTTGGACCTAAAAGACACGCTTTGGATTTCGATGAGACCGGGATCGGGTTTCCATATTTGGATATCCGAAAACCACATCGATCCAAATTTACGATAGGTCGTGAATCTTATGTGAAGAGTGAAGACTCGGGTGTAAGGACTATTAGTCAATATAACTCTGGAGGTGATTCTGTGATGAGTTTGACGGAAATAGTACTTATAGGCATGAACTGAGGGTGATTCCAAAGCGAGTGTAATGAGATAATGCCTCCGGTTTCGTTCGAACCCGGAACGAACTTGTAGGAATGATTTCAGCACATCGTCAGGTGGACGATGAGCATTCTAAGAGATGTGTTCTCTAAAGGTAATCGTAGCCTCAAGCCTCATCAACCGGGAATGGCTAAAACAGGGGAGGTGCAGCAAGGCTTCGTGGGTAGCCCGCACTGGAGAGCAAGATTTTCCCCTGTCTAGAGGTCCCTTTTTATTCAGCTGTGTGGGTGGTTGGAATTGCGCACCAACTGCGGGGTTGTCTTGTTCGGAACTGTTCAGTAAGGAATGGGTCCGGCCTTGTGTTGCAGGGGATCAGGCGTACTCCTCGGTACGTTGATCTAGGCCACGTACTGTGACGGGCGGTACCCCAGTAGCCCTGCCATTGTATAGAATCCAAAATCCAGTAAGTGCCAACGGTTTTGATTGTATTACCCACTTTTGTGGCTAGTAGATGGAATTTAATAGATGTAACAATTTCGGCTATTTCATATTTACTTGAAAACCCTAGACCTATTATAATATCACTGGATTTCCTATCAAATGTTTTGGTTAGCGTAAGGTAAAAACTTTTCCTTGTTTATGTGTGGGAAATCTTACGTGATACCTTTCTTTTCAAAAAGTTTTTGAAAGTTAAGCAACCTTAACTTGTTACTCACACTAGACCCATGTCTGACCCGGAGTTTATTTTTGTTTTTCATAAACTCTTGGGTACTCAAATTTTTACGAGTATCCAAGGGATTCAGGTTAGCTTTGACGAATATTGGGGGAGCAATGGAGCAGGAGGCTTCTGCGTTAGATATATAGTATTCCGCTGTGTGTTTTGTGTTGTCTCTGAGTTGTATTATGTTGTAAATACTAGACAGGTGTTTATAACTGTCTAGTATGTGTTATATTATCTGTGTACTCTGATAGTTGTTGTAAACTATGTAATATTTTATGTTATCAATATAATTTATTCGTTCCGCTGTTTAGATTCTGATGTGTTCTTTCTTCTTTCTTCTTTTTCTTTCTCTTTTCTATCCCTTTCTTTCTAATTAGCGATGCGACTTCCTGGTGTTTGGAAGGTGGGTCGTTACATGGGTATTGAAGAGCTTGTCGGGTGGAGTTGATTGGCGGTTGTTTCATGACCGGGAATCACATAGGGTGGTCAGAAATTAGTGATTAGGGTTCGATACATGGGTTGGATGGGGGCGGCAGGTGGAGCTTTCGGCGATTGGACCTAGAGGAGATGGAGGAGGGAGGCAAGACGAATATAGCGACGGTCGCGCCATGATCTACGACTGCGAGATGGAGGAGCTTAGGGTGGCCAAAATCTAGGTCTCGGCCGTGTTCGAGTTTGAATGATAAGGTGGGAGGATGGATGTGGACGTGGCTTCGCATGAGTGGTGCTTCTCTTTATTTATTTATTATTTTCTTTAAATTTCAAATTCAAATCTTTTAACTCGAATAACTTTTACATACGAGGTCCGATTCATGTGTAGTTTTCTCCATTGCGATCGTATCAAAATTTTGGAGTTTTTGACGCTGGTTTAGATAAATTCTGAGACTGTTGAAATTTGAGCCTTATTTTGAATACAAATGTTAGTGTTTTGACCCACTCACAACTACTACATTATCTTATGTTAGTTAAATAAAATTATGATGTGATTAAAAATTAATTGATTGATGTTTGGTATGTTTAAACAGCGAATCTAGTTAAATTAGACTTTTATTACATTTATTCATTGTTTAATTTAATATTGAAATTTAAATTATCAATTTAATACCTGTATTGATTATCAGTTATCTATTGATGTTCATTGATTGATTTGGATGATGATTGTGATATATGTTTGATTTGTTGATATTAGATGATTGGATGTTGTATTTTATATTGTTATAATATTGCAAGTTCACTATGGGTCGAAATGATACATACCCGAACGATCTATAGATTAGGGAAAAATCATTATGGGTTGAAATGATAGACTCGAGAGATTTTATGGATTTTCAATAAATTTAGGATTGCGGTTTGAAATGATGCATAACCGTAAAAGTTTAAATTGCGAATTTAAATGATAAATTTCCGTATCACTTGACACTAGGGTAGAAAATTATATATGGACACTGGATTGGTTAAATTAAATGACTTTTGAATCTTTAAAATCTTGAATCAGTTAACTGGTATTTTGAAATAGAAATTAATATGTATAAACTGAATTATCTTCGATAATCCAAGTGTTAAATGTTGAAATTGGAATTGGTTTAATGAATTTCTCAAAGAAGTTAAATTGGAATTTCAAAGTTGAAGTGTCAAATATAAATGAATTTATCGTAATTGAGTTATTGAAATATTTGGATATAAATTTAAATCTATTTAAAATAATTTAAATTATTTTATCAATTTAAACTATTTTAATTTATTTAATCTATTATAACCTATTTAGCCTATATAATCTATTTTACCTATTTTAAACCAATTAAATTTATTTAATCTATTTTAATCTATTTAATATAATTTAAATACATTTAATCTATTTTAAATTTATTTAATCTATTTAAAACTTAATATAATTTAAATCAATTTAATCTATAATTAATCTATTTTAGAATATTTAAATACTATTTTTACTATTTAAACAATTTTAATCTATATGAATTAATTTTAAACTATTAAAACTATTTAAGACGATCTAAACCATTCTTTAAAATTTTAGACTATGTAAAGCTGAAGTATTTATATTTAGATCTTGATGATTATACACCCTAAATTGGGATTTGAAATTGATACCTTCTGTGAAGTGTCATATTTCGGGGAATAAAATGATTTGAAATGAAGAAATAATTAACATAACTTATCGAAAATTTCAAAATGGATATGATTTGAAAGTGAATATGGGTTTTGAAAGTGAATATAGTTTGAAAGTGAATATGATTTCAAAAGAGATATGATTTGAAATTGAATATGATATTTTGATATAAATTGTGAATTGACTTTTTGAAATGTAAAAGAACCATCCGGTGTGAAATAAGCGTTTGGTTGTTAAAGAGACCAGGATTGGATATTGTCAAACTCTCAGCCTATACCGAAAACCACTTTAACAACTGTGCACGTAATGGAGATTTCAGAAATGAAGTAGGATTGTTTGGCGAACGATTCTGTGTAAGGTATTTACGTGACCCTAACTCCCGTGAGTCGGCTTGATGTGGCTAATATAGGAGCTATACCGGGCCAAATAAGGTCATTCCTCCGATCCGACACATTTCTTCGATACTATATTCTGATTTTGTGATTGATTTGGCGGCCACCTTTGATTTTGATTTGGAAGTGTGTTTCGAGGTAGGCGGTAGTAGCTGTTATGCATTACTACCAGTCCGGGAATGCAATTGGTATATCACCCTGGCATTGCCTCGAGTGGCGTGTCACATACCCTATCGCGCCTTCTACGAGTTTGTTTTGTGTCATACCTATGGAGTTCTCCCTGAAGCCCATCTACGGGTGGAGTTTACAATATTTTTATAGACTACGACATTATATAAAATGTGTAAAAGGGGATATGGTAACGCCTTAACGCTATTTTAATACTTTGCTATAGACATATTATAATAGCGTATTGTACTACATAGTATATAGTTTAACGGATCCTTAGGAGATGTATGTCTCGAACATCTTTTAAGTTACTACACTCATGTTAGAAATGGGATAAGCGATGTCAAACCCCGTAAACATATCTGACGCCGTTACACTCATATTTGCCGTTGATTTAACTTACATAAGCCTTTTAGTTCTGACTCGAGTGTTTTGCCTTTTCAATTCGCTCGGGTCTGCCTGAGCATTTCAGGGTTGAAGACCTTATTCCTGGAGAACGAAGATGAAGATTGTACTATTATTACCTATTATATGCATTCTATTGCTTCATGTTATTTGTCTGCATTTATTTATTTATTCCCGTTTATGTTACTCTGATGTTTGTATTGTAAAGAATAATCAATGTATTTTTAAAACAGCTTCATGAACTGTTATTTGATAATTATATTTTGCCATTCCGCTGCGAGATTATATATCTATTTTTTATTTCTCTGCTTTTTCTTATCTACCCCAATAATAATCTACCCTTTTGTATAGTCTGAGTCTGATGTGTGTGGTCTATCGTCGATTTAAACCGTCCAAAAACTCAAGGCGTTACAAAATCCAAAGATTTTGTTGTTTGCCATAGTAATTACAAATAGTTGTAATCATGGGTATTGTATCACAATATTATAAAACACATCATTTAAAATGTTCCTAGCCACGATGCATCGAAACTGGATATTGATGTATTCGTTGAGACTAGAGTATGTAACTCTATCCAAATATTGGATAGTGCATTACTCATGACTATTCGGGGCACTTAGGGGTTACATACTAGTAGTTATTGGATAACTATTAAATGATTCAACCGATAGTTTTCTGCTTGTTAATATAACTAAAGTCAAATAGAAAATATGAAACATCCCACACCCCTTAGTATACCCAATACATAAGATATCTCAAAATACAAAATACGTGTCTTATAAAAAGGAAAATACCATTTCAGTCTTACTGTCAGAGTACATAAATAAAACCATCCCTCTCATCAGTACTAGCACATCCAAACTCAAATAAAAAGAAAACTGGAAAAGAAGAAGAAGAAGAATACATGAAATTCTCCATGAATATCACTTCAAGAAAGCTGAAAATCTACTGCTCTTGCCTCTGCTGGCCTATGGGGGGAGGAGAAAATAGAGAAGTGGGTCGAACTAAATGTCTGGTAAATGAAAGAAATTACTAGTATTCTTAAGCAAGATAAAGATAATAGACTTTGCAACAGTTCTAGTATAAAAGGAAATCAAGGAAAAGATAAAGCTGCAATAAAAGATGGTTTAATTGTTTGCCTTGCTTAGATAATTTGATTAGATTGTTTGCACTTTTCTAAAACTGCTTTGATCAGGCTGAAATCCCAATCTTATTTTAATCAGGCTTAAGTCCTAATTCTACCCTTTGACCAGCCTTCTACCTCTGTTGTGCCATTGTGAGCTAATCCCATTTTGTGGGTCCCACAGCAAAAGACACATGTTTAGCGTTTGGAACTCAATAGCGACTTATATCCCTACACCGAGGCTGCACGCTCGGCTACCGCTAGCTCGTGCTATCTGTTGCTCCCTCTTTTGACCTCTTATTTACTATTACTCCAGCTTAAGACTGCCCAGCCTCACTTGTGCTATTGTGGGACCACCCGTTCCTGATTGAAGGGGAATGCTATTGGTATGAGTCCTAACAAATAAAATCTTGTTGCACCCCTTGCCCAAATCCCCCGATTTGAGCTTCTATTTATTGACCACTTATTTACCATTACTCCAGCATAAACGTGCCTAGCCCCACCTAATCTATTGTGAGACCATCAGTTCCTGACTTAAGGGGAATGCTGTAGGTACGGGTCCTATTTCTATCTTTGCTTATTAATTTGATGTAAGTTTTAAAATAAGCCTCTTCTATTATTTATGCTATGCTTGCTTATTAACTTAAGTATAAGTTCTAAAGTAAGCCTTTTCTGTTGTCTCTAATTATAACCTATGTGTTATAATTTCACTTATTAACTTAACCCAGGGTCTAAGTTTAAAAATAAGCTTCTTTTTCTATTTTTTTCTATTTTCTCTATTTAGTTATAATTAAATGTTATAGTTGTGCTTGCAAATGTCTTAAAATTGCCTATGTTAGTGTATGTCCAGTTTGTTATAGTTTTTCTTACTTTACATCTAATTTTCTGTAAGTTTAGTGTTCTTATATTATAGTCCATATTAGCGAATTATTCTCTTCTATTTATTCTAATCGCATGAAAATGGAATTAAAATAACTAACATTTACAGAATAAATCCCAACGTTGAATAGATGTAAATAAAATGTAAATGACAGCAAATAATTGCAAACACTGTAAATAACTATAAATAATTGGGAAAACTGTAATTAATAGTAAATAATTGCAAATAATTGAAATAGAATAGCTAAAAAAATACACTGGAAAGGAAGTCCAAAATTCACTTAAAAATAAACGTAAATAAACTTGCATAAAGGTTATCCCAAAATTATAGAAAAACCACAACTATTGGAAAGCCTATTATTTTAAATTACTTAAAAATCAAAAATAATTACTTAAACACTCACATATCGTCTTTAGCTCTTTTCCTTGGCCTTTCCAGATGCACTTATAGGGTATAAAATATTATAATTAAAAAGATCTTCTACTTCAAAAAATATTCCTTTTAGGGTCCAGCCTAAGGCAATGAACCCAAATGGAGAAAATCTGAATGAGAAAAATAGCTAGGTCTAGGGTCTTATTTATAGTATCACTTGTGGATCTCAGACCATCGTATTTGAGGATTAAATCTAGTGAAACCACTTCGTAGGCTCGATGAGAACCGTCGGATGGAAGCACCGACACACGAGATGGAATTAAATAGAAAAACACGTCATCTATTAACCTGGATGAATTCTCGTCAACAAACAAGGATGCGTCAATCGCCAAGTCGACAATCATAAGCTAGTGTCAACCTATAAGTCGACCTAGCTAATGGGAGAGTCGTCGACATGTCCTATATTAATTTTTTATTTTATTTTTTCCATTGTTTTTCTTAATTCTTCTTTCTTTCGTAACTTCTTCGTTTTAGCTCCGATTTTGACAATCTATATATGAAAATTCACAAGAAAATTACCATGGACCCAATGGTACAACTCCTATGGGTCAATTTTGATAATTTCACAAAGTTATTTTATTATTTAATTAATTATTATGTCTTAAATTTAGGGTCGTTACAAAATATCAATGTGACTGATTAATACCGTTCTCTCGACTTAAGAATACTTGAATCCTTAGTATGGCAGATCTTCTTTGATTTTAGTCAAACATGGCATGATGTCCATCAAGTGACTATAGTTTGGTCAAGTGGAATATTGGAAGTGATGCATTATTTAAGAGAGGATTCGTCTCCTCGGTTATGTAGTGTTAGTATCACGGTCAACTCAAGTCAACTCAAAGTCAAAATCTCTGGCTAGAGTAGTTTGATTAATAATAATTGTTATTATTAAACCAAGGAGTTTTTGTTTGGACTATAGAATAGACTATGGATGATAGTGGAATTTGGAACATTACCAAATTCCTTAAGTCTAAAGTGGCATAGTTTTGATAAAGAGAATTGGTGCAAATAAAAGTTACAACAGAGCAGCACTTAATAAAGTAAAATTGAGAATTGGCCAAAATGTTTAATATTTGAATAGCTCGATATAAATCGCTGATGAAATTTATACCTGTCGAGTCACACAACAGTAACATTAAATTCTCCATAAATAGTATTAAATATATTTGTAATAGTTATAAATGTATCAATCGATATATGATATCAATAAGCGATTAAATTGGATTTAATCGCAAAATAAGCTTATATGGGTTTGATGCCCCATCATGGGGATCGTAATTTTGGCGACAATAAAAGGCAAAGGCAGCTAAAAATTGGGGTTAGAATGGCTAGATAATGGATGGCTCAGATTGAAGGAGAATAAGTAAGAGATGAGATCCATACTTATCTCCATTTCTTTTACTATATTAGCCTCTCTAACCCCATATGATATTGATCTTTTAGAGCCTTCACCCTAAGTCTTTGCTAGCCAAAATCTCTCTCCCCTCTGTATCCATGTATAAATTCAAATCAAATCGAGTTAGCTGTCATTCAATAGTTGGCGGTCAACGGTTCAAGGACTAGTACTTTATTGAATCAAAAATATTTTCAACGTGTAGATATCATCATTCCATGTGTACTTCAAGGAATTGGAAGTGCGGTGTATTACTAACCATAATATAATTATTTGTGCTCAATTACAACGTTTTATTATATGCACATATTATCTAGTTGGTATGTAAGTGATGATTCTGATATGCAAAAAATATTGTCACAAATCTGTTTAATTATATGTAGGATGTGTGTGTGTATATACATATTTAAAAAGATTTATCATAAACATTTAAGGTTAGTACATCTCTGTAATTAAAAAAGCCATTTTTTCTTATAGAACTAATATATATATATATATATATATATATTAAATAGATAAATATAGTTTATATTTATTTATTACATCATGCTTTAGTCAAATATAGCCTCATAATTTTATATATAATGAGTTAAGCCTGTGATAATTTCGGCAATGATAAAATGTGTGTGTGTGTATATATTTTACTATTTTTAAATATTATTTAAATTAGTTTATTACACGATTCAGTTTTATTCATTCAAATATATTAAAAAAATTATATATTATATTCTATATTTTATAAAATAATATTATCAATAAAGATAGTCTCGAAAAAATAAAAATAAAATCAACTTTTTATTTTCCATTTAACTTTAAATCAATAGTCAAAAATAGAAAAATTATTTTAAATCATAGAACTGTGAATTTTTTTCAAAGCATAAAATGTCTTTTAGGATTTACTAAAAATTTAAATTTTTTTAATTAATATTTTATTGACTTTCAAATGGATATTTGAATAAAATATACTTTAAATTAATACACACACACATACATATATAATATTTACTAACTCGTGCGCAAGACCCGGTCTTCCAAATTTATCAAAATATTTTTGAGTATTTTATTAACATACATATATATAATATTATATATATATATATATTTGTAATTACAAATAATAAAAATTCATTAATATATTCGTGCATATATATATATCTGCATTTCTTATGGTTTAATACATAAATCTTTTAAATATTTATAAATAATTTCTTTATATTTCAGTAATTCTATTTGATATTATGCATATACTATATTAATATTTTATTTATATAGTTATATATACTCTTATAAACTCATATAAAATTATTTCAACAGAATTATTATATTTATTCATACAATTTATATATAAATAATAGTGTATCTATATACACACACATACATATATTTGCATATTGGATGATCTAATGTGTCCGTCACGACGTAAATCCCAACGTCTATATACTGGCATGTTATACCTTGTGCGAACTGATGTGTAACACAGGAACACACATGTATATGTATATATGGCACAAGCACAAATATATCATAACATAAATAAAATAAAGCTATATAATTTGTAAATTTAGATAAAATATGAGATTTTATTTAAATGAAATTTGGAAATGTTCTAAATAAATTAGAGTTCGTAGGCTCAATAAAGATACAATAAGGGAATTTTTCTTCTTTTGAAATTCACCTATTACTTCCGCTGTAGGCTAGCCCAATTTAAAAACTAATGTCATAGATAGGAAACACATACTGTCTCGATTAGGGTATCTCAAATAATAGACTAACACACAGTCAGTCTCTAGTATCATATGATCATCTTCTCTAGGGAGATAATATTAAATGTCATACATACATACATATATACATACATATAATGGATCTACCTAAGTCAAAGAGATGGGACAACGACGTATCACAACAGTGCTCTAAGAAACGCTAATGACCGCAGCATGTTTCATGTAGCCCCACACTTACTTATAGAATAGCAACACACATCCATCTGCATGTCATAAACACACTGGCAGACGATGCTGAGCCTTGGTAATGATTCCTAGGTACCTTTGGTAATGGATTGTTAGTTCTTAAGTGATGTATGAGCTATGACTCTAATGAGAGCAATAACTTTGTGCTTATAAACCCAATAATGTGACATCACATATCCATGGCACGACCCCACAATCAGTACCATTAGGATGGATACTAGCCTAACTGGTAGGTCCTAATCATGTGCTCTCCATAGTAGCATTAACCTTATATAACGTAGGTTCCTAATAATATTCTTGACTCGATAAGTTCTAATAAGAGTAATAACTAGTACTCTCAACTCTAGGAGTCCCGGTGAGAGTGATAACAACTGCCTTAAAATATACGGGTCCTAATGAGAGCATCTCAACGTAAAAATCCTCGGCTACTAGCCTTAAGCATAGGTAATGATACATGACTAGTTAGTCTGAAGAAGACGAATTACTAAATTCCGTCGTAACTACAACTTATAGTTCTTGAGAGTAATAGAACCCTCAACTACTAAGCTCTTAGGAGTCTTCTCAAGATGATATCAAAAATTTCTAACCCACCTCCAGGATATAACATTTAATCACCAATAGTAATCAAACAAGTGTAACTTGAGCATCCCATACCCCTCAACATTACTCGAATGACTACTAAACGCTAGTAAACTACATGTAATGACCTGGAATTTTATCACTTTGATTTTTGGAATATTTAATTAGTTTTAAATATTCCATTTGGGATTTTTATAATAAATCTATACTTCAAATAATTATCCAATTTTTGATGCCATATTTTTAATTTAATTTATAGAATATTTCCATAGTTTTTAATTTGGAAAATAATTGAACTCTAGTTTGACGTATTTTACGTCGAACGTTGGTACTTTTGAATTTAACAGAACCTGTTAGCCGGTGCATTTTTTTTTGTGATTGCATCACATTGTTGTGTGCGATCATATTTTGTTTTATGTCATCCATGTGCCGTAAACATAGTGTTACGAAGCGAACACCCGAAACAAAACACACACACACACATATGTACAAATCCTTCTCCAAAACATTCAAAGACAAGCACAGTACACTCTCTCTCTCTTTTCTTCAATTCAGCCAACATTTTGTCTCCTCTTGTGTATACTGTCTTTGTTTCCCCCTTTATCATGCTGCCATGCATGTACCATTGTGCATATAGGGTACTATATATATGGTTCGAAATGATTTTTTTTCTTCAATTAGATTTCAGCTTTTTTGATTACTTGTTGATTCAAAGGATAACTCCTTTAATATCCAAAACAAAGAAAATCAATACTACTCTTCCTCTTCAAAAATCAACAACTCCTAATCCTTAAACAACTAGCTTAAGGTTCCACTGTCAATCTCGTTCATATCAGCCTCTAGTATTTTTGAAATGGATTACTTGGAATTTAACTTAGCAACGGTCGAGATATCATCCTAATTTAATAAGGGGGAAAGTTTTCACATGAACTTTAAAAATTGATTCTTCTTGATCTGCTCCGAATTGAGAGGTGGCGTTAGCGATATTGGAGTCATATGGAGTACTATTTTTGATAGGGTTTCAGTGGAGTTTTGTGATGGTCATCGACGATGGTCGAAATTAGGGTTAATGTTCATCGGAGATTGGGGCGTCGAGGGGAGAAACATAGAGTGGCATTGTCTTAAGCCTGGAAAATGACACCATGAAGTCAATTTTGGTGGAGTTTGGAGCTTGGATGAAAGTCGTGACATTAGAGGGGACGCAGGAGTTGCTTCAGGTCAGAAATTTCTAGGGTCATGCGGGCTGTGGATGATGGTTACTAGCGAGTGGAGATCGGAAACCCCGACGTGTTGGCGAAAATGGAATTAGATTAAATTGAGTGTAGCTCTGTATCACTAGGAATCATGCACGTGTGCATACAAAATTCATGTTCAGGCATGAGCGGGTAAAATAGGGAAGATGGAGTACTGTGCCGGTCGGGTTCTTGTTGATGAGCGCTTGGGTCGTGAATGCTTGGGTGAGGAATCTTTATAATTCAAATTTGTTTAAGTTATATTAATTTTTTGTATATAAATTCAAATTGCTATGAATCACCCATATTAAATCCGTTTAACCCATGGATTCTTATGTTAGACTCGTGTTGATGAGTACTACATTTGGATATAACTTGTTAGTTTTGGTGTAGTATAATTTAATGATAATTTAATACTTACCGATTATAGTTACATCAATTTGGATAATTACGTAGTTTAATTAATTATACTCCATGGTTGTAATCTATTTGGACAAATAAACACCATTCTGTTAAAGTAAGTTGAATAGAGTAATTTGTAAACCAATTTAGCGGATAAAACACCGTTCCACTAATTAAAATTAATTGGACCCTGTTTAGCAGAATCAATTCCCATTCTGCTATTATATAGATTTAGACATCTAATTATACGTCATTAATCGATATGCCAATTTGAATAAGTGATGTGTTAATCAATGATGGTTAATTATTGAATTATTTACATAGACGTTGATTAGGTAAATACTAGTTATTAACTTGGAAAGTTAAATTGAACTTAGTAGTAACTTGTTTAAATACCATTGTGATTACTAAGCCTCCTTTTGAATTTAGATAGCTATGGATTGAAATTAATTTCAATTTTAAACAATTGTAAATGTTTTATATATTTGTTATTTTAGTAAAGTGTTTTATATAATAATTATTTTACTAACAACATTTTAAAGTTAACTTACTTATATTCTAAATATTGGTTAAATTTATTAAATTATATTCTAAATATGGTTTAAAGTTATTTTATAGTTTAATATTATTTAAAGTTATTTATATTAATTTGTTTTGAACTTAATTGCCTAAAGTTAATTATTTTATTATTTAAAGTTGATTATTTTATTTTTAAGTTGTTTGTTATATTATTAATATTTTAAAGTTCATTATTATAATATTATTGTAATGATCCCGTTTTTGAATCAAATTTAAATTCGTAATTAAACTAAAATTTTGATTTAAATTGTGACTAATTGAATTTTTCCAAATTTAATAAGATATTTGTTTGTTTATTTATATATATGTATATAAATTGATTATAAATTTAATTGTGGGTTTGAATTTCATAAATAAATATCTTATGAATATACTGGATTTGAAAAACATTTTTTTTAAACTAATAAAAATTTATTTTCTAATTTTAATATATATATATATATATATATATATATATATTCATTGTGATTTGAAAGTTATGATTTAAATTTAGTATAATAAATTTTCAAAAGGTTTAATTCTTATATATATAAGATATATGTGTTAAAGTATAATTTATTTTAAAATCAATTAATTTAAAGTTATAAATATATGTAAGTAAAAGGAAATGGATTTATTTAAATTGAAAATATAATATATAAATTATATAAATACATATTTAAAACATTTTCTCATGCAAAATTACAAGTGTAAATATCTTAATATAACAAATAACAACTGTAATTGTTTTATTATGGAATTCAACAAGTGTTAAATAATGAAGCATGAAATTAACAAGTGTCATTATTCTTTTTTTTTTTAAATAATGAATAAAGAAGAAAAGGGTTATATTATCTCCCCACTCTCCTCTCTCATATTTCTTTCTTCATTTCCAAAATCAAAAGCCCGGTAACTTACAATACCAGAGAAAAGCAAAACAGCCTAAAATAAAAAACAATACACCTTCCAATTTTCAAACTAAAGCAATCAGGTAAAAATCCTAAAAAAACTGAACAAAGTAAAGCAAATAAAATTCAAATTTGAACAACAGTTTTCAAATCTTCAACCTGTAAAGCTTGAAGCAAGTATCAACCTTAGTCTCAAGATCAAAATCAAACCTGAGCAATTCAAAGTTTTTTCAACATCAAACAACTTCTATTTCTTCAAAGCTTCAACATGAATCAAGTTCAGGTTTAAAGTAGTAAATCAACATCAAGTAAAAAATCAAAATGCTCAGTTCCAAGCTTCGTTCTCTGTCTTCCCATCCAGGTGAGCAAACTTTTGAACCTGTATATATAAATCCTGGTTTACCTGTGATAATGGATGTGTGTGATAATTTGAAAATGTTTTAGTTATGAATACAAATGCAGTGATGCCTGTGCATGTCTGTAAATCATACATATAAATCCCTTGTTCTTATTTTTCAGGGTTTAAAAACAAAGTAAAAGTTCAAATCTTCTCATTCAAACTCTGACAGACTGTGATAATAAAACAATTTATGATTGTTTAAACATAAAATAAGATTTAAAATTATTTTTAAGTACAAAAGTTTTGAATTTGTCCAGGAAATAAGAAAGTACAGCGAAAATCATTCTCAAGTTTGGAAGTCGATTATTTTAATTTTAGTATTTGATTATATAATTAGACTCGTGTTAGAAAATAGTGAATTTTAAAAATAAAATCATTATTTTTAGATTCATATTTGTCGAAATTTCTTAAGTTGAACTGAAATGGGTTTTCTGTCGAATCCTGGTGATCGGGGGATGATTGTGTCTCGGGATCATGGGTGAAGTTAGCTGGGAGGTCGGGGGTTCTAGCAAAAATGATCGTAAGATTTTACGATCATCATGGCGGCTTGACAAAGTTGATGTAGGGTTTAAGATTAGGTTTGGTTTAGCTGGCTTCTAGTGGTTGCTGCATCGCCATGGGTGGACTAGAGGTGACCGTTATGGGGGAATCGAAGCGTAGGTGTGTGGCGTTGCTTTGGTTGTGATAGCGTGGCATTATGTGGTCAAAGTTGGTGTGGCAAGGTGGTTTTCGATGAACTGTGTTTGTTCCAGGTGTTGCTCGATTCTCCTTGATTTCGATTTGAAGTTGGAATTCAATTTCTGGGTGGTTGTGATGCTTAAGGGGATCGCCGACAACTTGCTGGTGGTAGCGAAGTTGATCGGAGGGTCGCCGATGATCTGGTTACGTGCATGCATGTGCATGATTGGGTCTGTGTTTTTTGAGTTTGGGGAAGACAAAGTTGCTCGGGTTCGTACGCATGTAGTTGAGTGTTTGAATCAAAGTCGATACGATGCGGCGTAACTCAGGGGTTAGCTCGGGGATTCTGAACATTGGCTCGGGTTGTTTGAAAATACAACAGGTTTTAAAAATTTAAAGTAATTGATTAACAAAGTTTAAACCATGTAAATGTTTCAATCCAGTTTTTAACAAATGTAAGAAGTTGAACGAAGTTTAAAAGCAATGGTAAATTGAATCAAGATTTCAAGATATATTAACTATGTTTAAAAGCCAAAAATGAATTTTTAAACAAGATTTTAACAAAGTTTCAAAGTTAATTTTTAATTTAAATGTTTTAAAAATTTATTTGTTTCCAAAGTAATATATTTTAGGTTAATTATATAATTAATTCCCAAATGTTTTTCCAATGGAATTCAATGATTAATTACTTAATGTAGGTGATTAATTAATGGGTAATTATTTATTGTGATTAATTAAAGGATAATAAATCAAAGTGATTAATTAATTAATATTAATAATTTAAAGTTAATTAGTTAACAATTAGAGATTAATTAATTAGCTAATTACGGGGTAATTAATTTAAGTAATTAAAGATAATTATTTAATGAAAGTAATTAAGGATAATTACCTAATGAAATTAAAGGATTAATTACTTAGTTACTTAAAGTAAAAATTAATTAATTAAAAGGTTAAATAATTAATGATTATAATTAAATTAATTAGTGATTAAAGGGTTAATTTGTTATTGTAATTAATTAAGAAAAATTAGTTTATTAAAGAATAATTAACTAAGGATTAATTAACTAATGTAATTAAATTAAAGTTAATTTGCTTATGTGATTAATTAAGGGGTAATTAATTAAAGATGATTACTTAATGAAAGTAACAAAGGATAATTAATTTATGTGATTAATTAATTAAGGTAATAAATTTAGGAATATTTAATTAATTTATGAGATTGATTAAAGGTTAATTAATTAATGAAAGTGATTAAGGGATGATTTATTAATTAAGGGTTAATTAATTAATATAATTTGAGGATAATTAATTAAAGGATAATTTAATGATTAAAGGTTAACTTTTTTGATGATCAAAGGTTGATTGATTTATTAATTGAGATTGATAATAATTAAAGGTGGATTAATTTATTACTAAAGGTTAATTAATAAATGATTAAAGGATAATTAATTAAAGTGGTTTATAATTAATTAATTAACCAGGATTAGTAAATTATTCATAAGTAATTAATCTGGTTTAAATTAATTATGATCAGGGGATTAATTGATCTAGCTTATGGTTGATTGAATTGTATTGAATGCCTTGAATTATTTGATATCCTGATGTGTGCTGTTATGTGAAATGGATTGTGATCTGTGATTTATTTATTTATGTTGAATTTACATATTTGTCTGTTTATTTGTGGATGAAAGATAAGCGTTATAGGATTACACCGCTTGTCAATATTGTTGTGTTTGGATTGTGATGACAGATGATATTGTATTGTTGTGTGTAAAACCCCTGGGCTACACCATACACAAACAAATAAAGAGTTCATGTGGAATTGGTTAAGTCACAAATATTTTGAATTTAAATATTATTTTGTTTAAAAGTTGAGTTTTGAATCCAATTGGTTTGGAAGTGAAAAGCTTTTGAAAAGGAAGTTTTGAAATTGAAATTTAGTCTTCTTTTAAATTTTGAAATTGTTTTGGAAATTATGGTTTGAAAATTGGTGATACAAGTTTTATATATATATATATATATATATATGGATTTTAAACCATCTTTAAAGTATTTTAAAAAGTATTATTTTGGGAATTTAAAATTAACCCTGTTTACACTTTAAAGGCTATAACTTGTGCATATTTGATCGGATTTTTCCGAAACGAAAAGTATTTGTTTTCAAATGATAATGGCTTTCATATAACGAAAGAACTTCCAGTTTTTGTTGAAAGATTTCATGTTTGAAATGGAAATAGTTTTGAAAGCTACGAATGAATCTTTGTGAAAGATTGGTGAAAACTTTTTTTCAAAATGAAGAGCATCTTAAAGGTGTATCTTTTGTATAAAAGACTTAAAAGTGTAAATTTGTTTAAACCATTCAAAAAGAAAGATTTTGGGCTTTAAGTTGTGACTTAACTAAGATCCCACTATATCCATATGCTTTCTAAAATTAGCTCTCATTATTCAGTTTTGCCGGGAGAGGACTTTGTAGCATAAAACCCGTTCTGGATAGTGATATGACGAAATGGATAGCATTTGAGGACGATGGGGAATACCAGGTATTTTGAGAATGAAAGGATTATCTGTCGAATGACTCTGCACTGAGTAGCTATGGTATAGATATCTCCATGTGATGGGGAGTCTGATCGGGATTGTGAATACCCGAATTACAAGGGCTTCTTTGAAGTGCCTTCGGTTCCGTTTGAACCCGGAACGGACTTATATAGATGTATGTCTGACATTACACTTTGAGATGTAAAGCTGGTTTCTATCAAAAACATTTCTGTTTGGTGGCGGAGAATTTATTTTCTTAGTTTAACTCTTCTCTGAGACGTACGAACTCATAGGTTATGTAGTTGATGGTTACTAGTGATATATTCCCAATTTGTTAATGTGGCATGCTAAGTGCTGCTGATCATTTGTTGATCAAATCATGACTTTTTTGAAAAGTGTAGCTTTGTGGACAAGACCTCATCAGGACAACCTGAAAATGGTCGAAATAGGAAGAATGCAGCAAGGTTATGAGGGTCGCGCTCTTTAGGGTATGTCCATTTCCTTCTGAATAAAAGGTGGTATCATGGTATGGAGCCCAGATATTTAACCTATGTGGTTGTTGCTTTATGGTTGTTGGTGTTGAGGATCCTCGGATAAAGGTCGGTGACGACCGGGGGATGGCATACTCGTGATAGTTAGTTACCTAGTTATAGAGGTAACCCGACCTTGTGTTGGCAGAAAGCCGGTTAGGTTCTCGAGGCGTCCCTCCAACCCATGTGGTGTAAGAAGTTCCTTAGCCTGACCATTTGTTGGAAATCCAAAGAAATAATATGCGCCCTGTATGGTTTTAGTTGTATAACCTACCATTTACTTATGGCGGTGACCTTCCATTTAAGTGGTAGCTATAGTAGGAATACCATAATGTGGTATGCTGGCTAAGATTAATATTATACATTCGAAAGGTTTTCTGCACTATGCACTAATAATAATATCAAAAGGTTTTTTTGAGTATCAAGCATGTTTGACTATCATAAGGAGAAATCTCCTCTAATTGTGCGCTTGCATTGTGTGAGTGGCGAGAGGCCTTATGGTAGTTTCATTTTCCAAAAAGCGTTGCGGATTTTATTTTATTTCTTTTGTTTGTATGTTCAAGATAAAACTGTTTTGTTTTCTCACACCAGTCCCATGACTGACCTAGAGTTTATTGTTCCCTTTCTAAACTCTGGGTGCCCACAATTTTCAACACAGGCAGCCTAGAGTCAGGTTTTCAGATAATCAAATAATAGGTGTAGGTTTTGGCAATCTTCGAAGTCTTTGGATTTTAGCAATCGCTTTGTGCACCGGACTTGCTCAAGTTCAGCATTGATGGTGGTTCGAGCTTATTGGATTAGATTCTTTGAAGCTTTTGGGTTAAGCTATTTGGTTTTGAGGCATTGGAGATGGAGTTGCAGTATGGATGTTGGATTCTTTTGGAGACTATATTGGTGCTATTTTTCTGCTGTTGTGTTCTGCTGAGGTACATGTATATTTTCTCTAATGTTGGATAAATTGTTTTTGAGATGTTGTATTCATGGATTTGTATCAATAATTTTTTTTTTCTTCCGCTGTGTTGTTGTACTTAGTGTGTTATAAGCTTCGACGAACCAGACTCAATGTTTGAATATGCGGCATTCGAATACGGGTGAAGTATTTGGATGTCGTTTTTTGAAGGTCGAGTAAGGGTCATTAAAATTATTCTTTTAAAGATTATTTATTATTATTATTATACTATTTAAAGTTAATTTATTATTATATTTATATTGTTTAAAGCTAATTTTTATTATATTAATACTATCTTAAAGTTAATTTATGTTTATCTTGATATTATTTTAAAAGGTTAATTTATTAACATACTAATATTGTTTTAAAGTTATTGAAGTATATTTAAAATATTATTTAAAGTTACTTAATGATGTTTTAAATATGGCTTAAAGAGAATTAATTATTTATTTAAGATGTTTTTACATAATAATTTGTTTTATTTAACAATGTTTTAAATGATAAATTGTTTTATGAAAAGGTGTTTAAAAATAACGAACTGATTATGTAAAAGAAATTATTTTTAAAGAAAGACTTATATAAAGGTTTTTGGTTTAATAAAAGAGTTTATTAAGGGAATTTATAAATTTTGAAAGAGATTTTGGAAATTGTATAGTAGTTTTACTTTTAAGGGTTTTCAAGATTTGTAAAAGGAGTTTTATAAGTGATCTTGAAGATTTTTAAATAGAGGTTTATAAATAACTTGGAGATTTATAAAGAAGTTTATACAAATAGATTTGAAAGTTTATAAAAGAGATTTATAAAATAAAAGAAATTTAGAAAACAAGAATTTATAAAAGTAATTTTTATAAAAGGAAATGATATTCGATTTCACTAAATGACCTTCTTAATTATGGTGGTATGGAATATTCTTTTCTATACTTAACACCGAAGAAATAGTATTTTGGGTAATCGTTATCTCTGTACTAAATAAGTTTTTTTATGTTTCATTTAATATGATTTGAAATAAGAAACCTTTCTTAAATGTTTTTGTGAATATACTTTATACGGAAAAGTTTCCTATGTTTGAAAAAGAAATGGTTTGTGGATACACTTATACTAGTGAGATAAGTATACTAATATTTTAAAAAATATTTGAAAGAGGATTTCAAATTATTGAAAGATTAATTCAAGAGGCTCAGTTGTTTCCATGGGAAATGTAATCTCTGTGCTAAATGTCTATTTTAATTGATTAAATAATCGACTATCAAATCTGGACCAAATTATAACTCCAGAAATATTTAGGAGAAACACGTTATTTATATGGTATAGTTATCTGAAGATGTACTGCACATATATATCTTATTTTATTCTCCTAGACAAATTATAGGAAGATCCATCCATTAAAATGGCTAGGGGGTGATCCCCGCTCCTATGTATTGTCTGATTATTTCTAAAAGAACCGAGGTTGAGTTTACAAAAAATTATCGATTTTTGGTTCGAAGAGACGAGGATCGAATCTGTTATTCGAAAATCTCTTTGAACCAACATAAGAGTTCGAATGGAAGAAATTTTAAAGATAACTGAAGATATAGTTCTTTAAAATGGAAGGGCTACTTGCTACTAATCTTGAGGTTGATTCCAAAATGGATGTAGTAGAGGTAGTGCCTTCGGTTTCGTCCAGGTTCAGAATGAACTAGTATGGATGAATGCCGACGTTGCATTCTGGATGGAGGGCAGTGTTAGTACTCCAAGTGGGATGGCTATTCTAAAAGTTAAAGGATACCCTCAAGCTTCATCAACTGAGAAATGACTAAAGTAAGGACATGCACTAGGGCTATGTGGGTCACTCCTATTAGGATATGATCATCCCATATCTAGAGTCGATAATTATGTATGCTTCAAGACCCATTGTGGTTGTTTATCAACCATGGGGTGACCATATTCGACGCTATCCAATAAGGGGTAGGGCGGGTCTTGAGTAGGTGAGGTGCAACGTGTTGTAGCCTACCGTACATTTTACCTAAAGGGGTATGGATTCGATGGGTACATCCTTACCGTTTCATAGTTGAAATCCATTTTCCAATACGAGCCTTTGAAGTTGATTCTATACCTATTATGCTAGAATTTAATAATGTAACTAATTCGGTTATGATTGTTATGTATTTGTACCTTAAACATTATTATAATATCACTGGATTTTCTACAGAAAGTGTTTTGGTTATCATAAGGTAAAAGCCCTTCCGTTTTTATATGCGGCGTGGTCTTACGAGATACCATTGATTTTAAAGGATTTCACAAGTTATAATAAATAAAATACCTTGTTATTCTTACGCTGGTTTACCAGACTGATCCGGGTGTTATTTTTCTTATAATGCTCGGACCAGCCCGAATATATTTTCTAGATTTAAGTGGATCCTTTGGGGCTTCCAAGAGGCGAGTTGGATTCTCTAAGCCGTAATCACGAATCTTATATTTTTCCGCTATTTTGTTGTACTTGATTTTTGTCTGTATTTGTCCGTAATTGTAAGAACGGGCTGTTATTACTGTCTAGGCTAAAATAGGTTAGTGTACTCTTATATTGTGTATAATAATGATGATTTCTTTTTATAAAGATCCTGTGTATAAAGATCTTGTGTAATTGTATATTTCTCATCAAAATGTGAGATTTAGTTTTTTCTTTTCTTTCTTTTTCCCAACAATTTGTCTTTCTCGCACTTGGATGTTGGAATGCGAATACCAAAGATGTATTTAGTGTCAATTTCTTAGCATCAAAAAGGCAGGTCGTTACACGTGGTATCAGTGCTTAGGTTGAGCGAACACCTAGGCTTGGGTAGCGCAAACTCATTAGAGATAGGATTAGTAATATCCTAGAATGAGTTAGAGAGTATGTATATAAGAGTGCTTATTTTTTAGCGATATAAATTTTTTTTATATTGTGTTGTTTGATCTATTAGGTAGTTTATGAATTTTGGTCGAATGCGTCTCGTCCACGTTATCGATAGGGATTCGTAAGCAATTGTATAAGGCCAAACCGATACAGTATTGTTTTAAAACGGGTAAATGAAATAATTTTACCTGAGAGCATAATTTATATATATAGAATAATTTTTAGAAAAAAACCAGTATAGTCATTTTTGATGTGTTTGGTTATTAGAAAATGATAATATTCCGTCATTATCATCCAGGATTTAATTAGTCATGCATGTCCAGTTCCGAGCATTGACTATTGTTTGTTGATCTATTAGTAACCTTTTTAAAACCTAGTTTGGGTAGATAGGAATTTTAAGAACATTAAAACGAACACCTTGTGAATTAAGTTTCACAATTTAACTATAGTGCGTCGATGTTAATGTTGGGTATCAAATAAATGGTGTTTGTTAAAAGAAATTTACAATTTTATGAAATAAATATTTTAGAAATGATTTTATATGAAATTTGATTTTGTAAAATTGGGTTTTAATAAAATAGGTTTATTGAAAGAAAACGGGAATATTTTCTAAAATAAATACATGAAAAATAATTTATATAAGGAGATGATTTTATAAAAAAAATGATTTATAAATATATATTTTGTAAATAAAAGGAATTTGAGAACTTAAACCTCGGTGGTTTTGGGAAAATTTGTATTTCTCAAGGCTTTGGAAATTTAAAAAAAAAGTATTATTTGAAAGTATTTATGAATAGAAATATTTTAAAAAGGAATTTTAAGAAAACATGAATATTTTATTCCAAGTGATTTTGTAGGAAAAGAAATAATAGTTTTTCTTAAAGTCGTTTTAGTATGTAAATATCTTAGAAACGATAATTGTTTACTTAATAGTATTTCCAAGTATGAATATTTTGGAAAGAAAATTTTAAAGGAAGGTGTGTTATCTTTGGTTTGGTTTTGGGGAATAAGTCCAAATTTGTTTTGCGATGATCAGAATAATCTTCTAAGTGACGATCAAATGTTTTCCTAGGAGAATGTTGTAGAGCACTTAGTAAATTTTTACCTTTATCATCGTACAATCGGAAAGGGTTAAAATCCTAAACGAATTCAAGACAGATTGGAACTTGATATTTTCGTTAAAATGATTTAGTGGAAAATATATATAGTATTGTTTCAAAAAGGGATCTAAAAATAAGAACTATTTTAATAATTAACTAGTTCAAATGACTCGAAGGTGACTAAAAAAGGGCAGGAGATGTGTTCAGATGCAAACACTTCTCTTGAGTATTACCTTCTTGGTAAAGGGATTTATGTTATTATTCGGTAATACCTAGTTCCTTGATATCATTTTGAAGTTACTCAGGATATATGTATATTTTCTAAATGTTGAAAATAAAGTATCATTTCAAAAGACTTTTGAAATAAAACCCAGGTATTTGGCTCCTAAGTTTTCAAAATAATTAGGTATTTTGATTTAAGAGTGGGTTTATATATGAAGTTTTAAGCTGGTCAAGTTTATTAAGAAGATTTAATAAACTTTGTTTCATTAAATCATGTCTTTTGATTTTGAAATCTAGGAATTTAATTGATGTTATTGGGCCAACTAATAAACATTTTTACCTTTGAGTGTCCAAAGAGAAGTAGATTCTAGGATGGAATTTGGATGTTGGCATCCTACTCATCTTAGCTACTTACCAGACCAAACAGGTAAAGGAGTTGTATTGGTCACTCATTTTTAAGACCCAAAATTATTTTGGACCTACATCTAAGTAGGTAAAAGTGAATAGAATAAAAAATCTGTTGTTTTGTATATACTCTTACGATATAGGAGAGTATTATAAAAATTAATAAATTAATAAATTAAAATGACTTTATGATTCCATAAATGAAGTTGTGTCATTTTATAATGTTCGACCTAAATTGAAATTTTGTGAAATATTTCCATAAATATTTCTAGGCGAGTTAAATATAATTGGGTCGATAAGAACCTTTAGATGAGCATGTAGGTAGTATGTAGATCATTTTCTCTACTCACATAATTCTCGATCTAAGATTCGGGTACATGATTTGAGGTGTTTCACATCGTTGCAAATAAGGATCTACTACTCGTTTTTGATTGCGAACACAAGGTGAGGGTTTTTGACATGGAACCAAGGTTTTCTTTTAAAGTATATAGCTATGTAAGGATAAGGGAGGTTTCTAATCAAGAAGCCTGATCAGAGTCCACATTAGTAAATCAGGTGAGCGATACTAGTTTGAAAGTGAAGTTATGTATTCGAGTTAGATCGAATCATATTTTGATATGAATGATCTATGAACATCATGTAGACTTATGAATAATATTGGGTGTTCATGTGGTGAAATTTCGGGGATGAAAATTCCTTTTAAAGGGGGGAGAATGTAACGGTCTGCAATTTTATCGCTTTGATTTTTGTAATATTTAATTAGTTTTAAATATTCGATTTAGGGTTTTTATAATAAATCCATGTTTCACATAATTGTTTGATTTTTGGTGTCGTGTTTTAATTTCATTTATAAAAAATTTCCATAATTTTTAATTTGGAAAATAATTGGACTTCAGTTTGATGTGTTTTATACCAAATGGTGGTATTTTGAATTTAGCAAACTTGTTAGCCGGTGCATTTTATTTTTGCTTTGTAATCACATTACACTATTGTGCGTGATCGTATTTTATTTTCTATCATCCGTGCCTCGTATGCAAACACAGTATTGTGAAGCAAACACCCAAAACAACACAAATGCACACGGATATATACAAATCCTTCTCTAAATCATTCGCAATCATGCACAGTACACACCCCCTCTTTTCTTCAACTCAGCCAACATTTTGTCTCCCTTATCAACACGGCCTTTATTTCCCACTGTCTCATGCTGCCATGCATGTACCATTGCATATATAGGGTATATTTTATATGTATGTATCGAAATGCATCTTTTTCTTCATTTATGTTTCAATTTTTAATATTTCCTATAGACTAAGAGGATAACTCCTTCAACATCCAAAAAATAAAATAAAAATCAACACTACTCTTCTTCAAAAATCAACAATTCTCAATCCTTAACAATAAGCCTATGGTTCCAACACAAAAGCCGTTCATATCATCCTATAGTATTTTTAGAAATTGATCGCTTGGAATTTCATTGAGGGATGGCCGAGATATCATCATAATTAAGTAAGTGGGAAAGTTTTGATAAGAACTTAAAAAATGTATTCCTTTTGATCTTCTACGAATTGAAATGTGGTGTTAGCATCATTGGAGTCGTACGGAGGACTACTATTTTTGGTGAAGTTTCGGTGGAGTTTTCTGATGGTCATCGACGATGGTCGGAATGAGGGTTAAGATTCATCAAAGATGAGGGCGTCAAGGGAAGAAATGGAGAGTGGCGTCGAGTTTATTTTGGAAAATGACACCTTGCGGTGAAGTTTGGCAGAGTTTGGAGCTTGGATGAAAGTTGTGACATTAAGGGTGACACGGGGGGTTGCTCCAGGTCTGAAATTGCTAGTCACATGGGTTGTGAATGATGGTGACTAGCGAGTGGAGATCGTGAAGCCTAACTTGTTGGAGAAGATGGAATTAGATTTAATTGAGTGTAGCTCTATATCAGTTGGAATGATGCAAGCGTGTGCAAAAAATTCATGTTCAAGCATGAGTGGATGGAGATGAGGAAGATGGAGAACTATGCAGGTTAGGTTCTTGTTAATGTGGGCTTGGGCCATAAATGCTTGGGTGGGGATCTTTATAATTAAAATTGGTTTAAGTTATATTAATTTGTTATTAAGTTCAAATTGCTATAACTCATCCGTATTAAATCCGTTTAATCCATGGATTATGGCATTAGACTTATGTTGACGAGTATTACACTTAGATATAACTTGTTGTTAGTTTTGATGTAGCGTAAATTAATGATAATTTAATACTGACTAATTATAATTAGGTCAATTTGGATAATTACGTAGTTTAATTAATTATCCTTCATGGGCGTTATCTATTTGGCCAAATAAACACCATTCTATTAAAGTAATTTGAATAGAGTAATCTGGATACCTGTTCAGCGGAAAAAACACTATTCCATTAATTAAAACTAATTGGACCCTGTTTAGCAGAATAAATCCTCATTCAACTATCTTACAGATTTGGACATCTAGTTATATGTCATTAATTGATATGCCAATTTGAATAAGTGATGTGTTAGCCAGTGATGGTTAATTGTTGAATTTATTTACATAGACGTTGATTATGTAAATACTAGTTATTAACTTGTTGGGCGAATTCTCACCCAGAAGATCTAGGGACCAGGAAGTCACAATGTCACCCGGGCTTGCAGCCTCCACTTCGTTCGACAGCCAAGAAGCTCAATACTAACCTAGATGTCCATCCAACGTTCAACCATCACCTCATTCGGCTCCACCACATTCGGCTCCAACTCATTCGGCTCCACTTCATTCGGCTCCATCACATTCGGTCCCCACCTCGTTCGGCTCCACCTCATTCGGCGTCCTTTATACCACCAAACCACCGGACAAGACCCTTGCCGGTCCAAAGCCCACACCTCGCTACTGCCGAACCACAATCGCCACCGGACCAACCATACTACCGAACCACCACAACACCTACATGCCGAACTACCCAACACCGGTCCAAGCCTCCATATCCACGCAACACCGAATGAGCCTCGCCGAACCACATAGTTGCAAGTCCAGATCGCTTCAGCCCGTGCCCGCCAGCAGTTATATACTTCCAAGACCCCTGCCCCCTACCTCATTCTATAAATAGAGGGGCAGGGGTACAACAATGGCAGACAAGTTTGAGAGCTCAAGCAAGGAAGGAACTTTCAAACTACTTTCATACACTTGTATACAACGCATTGTACTTGTAACCTGAAAGAAAGAAGATAATAACATATAAAGTGGACGTAGGCACATTCTGGCCGAACCACTATAAATCTGTGTGTCTTTTACATTTCAGCCCCTACTTTTCTCATATTTACATACTCATCTAAAATCATTGAAAATTACATATAATCAACTAAATAACACGACTTGGAGGTGTTTGTCCATTTTTTGTGCAAACATTTTTGGTGCTTTCACTGAGAACTGAACTCAGACTTCATCTTCTCCCACTCAACCTTCTTCCTAACAACATCACTCGTTGCTTAGAAATCATGCCTTCCAAACAGAGAAGGGATGTTAACAAAGGAAAGAACATCGCAACTAGCAGCCTTCCAGATCCAGCAATCACAGATCAGCCCACTTCAACAGCAGTACCAGATGAAAATCAGGAGAATCCTACTGGTCCCGCAACGGAACAACCAATCACTAGGGCAGATCTGGACAGGGTTGTGGCTGAAGTAACTAACCGCTTCACATCCCAACAAGAAACTTTGGTGGACCAACTCATGTCACGCTTAAGGGATGCTGAAGAGTCCAACCGCAACACGGAATCATGGGGTGAATCCCAATCCGGAGGATCCCGGAGGCAACAAAGGTCTTCACTCTTCGAACAAGCTACCAACAGGAAAAACGATGATAGGGGCCGCGCCCGGACTCAGCCCGAATTTCGACTCGAGGAAGCCCTGGGAACCGAACCTAGCGGGGGAGGCACCAGGCGAGGGTCGGATGTAGCTGAGCCAGTCATGCCACCTAATCATAGAAACCCCGCTGAACGGAGCCGAGCTAGAACCCAGCCCGAAGTTGACCCCATGGATGTGCTCGAAACAGAACCCCACAGGGGAAGATCAAGGCAGGGGGCAACTGTAGCTGGTCCTAGCGTGCATCCAAGCAGCCAAAGACAACCACTGGATAATGCTAGAGGTGATAGACTGTACCATCCCTACAGGGCATCTGGACGAGATAGATCCCGCAGGGAAGAACCGAGCTCATTTTTGTCCGCTCCAAGTTCTGACGAACGAATGGCACGATTATTCAGAGAATGTGTCCAACGGGAGCAAAGGGACCGGGGAATAGGCGCTAGGGTCACCAGTCCCTTTACCCGAAATATCGAAACTGCCATCACTCCCCGGGAATGGAAAATGCCAACCATGGAACCTTACAAAGGAACTTCCGACCCCATCGTACACCTGCAGAGGTACACCCAGCATATGCTCATGAGTGGAGCAACAGAAGGAGTATTATGTAAATGCTTTCCGCTATTCCTATCAGATCTAGCTACCTCCTGGTTCTGCCATCTACCCCAAGGATCCATCAGCTCATGGGAGATGTTAAAAGAAAGGTTTATTAGCCAGTTCCGCATCCATGTGGAAAAACCCAAGGATGCTTATTCTCTATCCAATGTCAAACAGAAATCCGGAGAGACGCTGCAACAATATCTAACACGGTTCAACGCCGCAGCGGCAGCAGTTCAAGATGCCGATGAAAAACTCACTCTGATGGCCCTCTGTAGTGGTGTACATCCAGACACCAAGTTTGCCAGAAGATTAACTAAGGAAAAACCAGCTACCTTGCCTGATTTCTTCCATGAAGCTGGAAAGTATATGAGACTTGAAGACGCTGCTACGGAGAGGCAGTCAGGGCAACAAGGCAAGATAGTTCAGGACAAGGTTCCCACTACAGCTAAGGACGCTCGAAGAAATGAATCTAGAGACAATGCTGGGGGCAGAAAGGTTGAGAAGCGCCAATATCGACCAGGGCCAAGATTTGACTCCTACACTCCTTTGAATGAAACAATCGAAAACATCTACCTAGCCACTCAGGGCGAACTCGGATACAAGCGCCCCCCGCACAAGAAAGAATCAGATAACGCACTCAAGTCCGGAAAGTTCTGTCGCTTCCACGAATCCCACGGACATGACACCAATGAATGCCACCATCTTCGGGACTTGATCGAAGAACACATTAGAAGAAGACTGGAACGTTATGTGAAAGGTCAGAACAGGACTCCAACTCCTGCCAACGAGAACTCAAAGCAACCCCTCCCAGAAGTAGGCGGAGGGAATCGCAACAATCACAACACCAGTGGCTCTAGTCAAGAGAAGATAGTGGTCCTTACCATCTCAGGAGGACCACACATCGCCGACAGAAGTTGGGCAGAGATGGAAAGGTACGGCAAGTCGCTTAGAAATGCCGAAGGATATGTTAACTCCATTACGGAGGAACGCCACCCGAAACGAAAAGAAAACAATGACATTGTATTCAGTAGGCATGATTTGGAAGGAAGACAGTACCCACATATGGATCCCATGGTCATCTCTGCCTGGTTTGGTCCAGCTAAAGTTTTTCGGATTCTAATAGACACGGGAAGCTCCGTTAATATCCTGTTCAAACATGCTTTCGACAAAATGAAGTTATCAATGAAGGATGTATCCCCCTGTGACAAACCACTGCACGGTTTCACTGGAGATGCAAAGATGCCTCTCGGGCAACTTGACCTCTTCGTCGAAATAGGAAGTCATCCCCGCTCCGTTGTGCGAAAACAAACGTTCGTACTAATAGAAAACCACTCGGCTTACAACGCTTTCTTGGGAAGACCAGCCTTGTCTGACTTTCAGATTGTATTAGCCCCCTGGTGCCTGAAAATGAAATTTCCAACAGACAACGGAGTAGGAGAAGTAGAAGGAGATCAAGATGCTGCCCGAGACTGCTACGTAACTGAACTTCGCAATAACCGCAGAAAGAGTAAAGGAAAAGATGCAGAGACTACTCTCTGCATGAAAAGCTTGGAGGCATAGCAACTAAAGAAAGCCCCTCCTCTTCGATACACAAGCGATCCCTTCAATGAACTAGACCCCAGGGATAAAGAGGAGGAGGCTACCGCCGAGCCTGCAGAGGCTATGGAATTCGTATCGGTAGATAAGCATGATTCAAGTAGACTATTAAAAATCGGATCTCAGCTGAAAACGGGATTGAAGGATCAACTCATTGACTTCCTCCGCCACAACTTAGATGTATTTGCGTGGACCCATGCCGATATGACAGGAATCTCCCCAGACATAGCATGCCACATGTTGAACATCGATCCCACCAAGGTACCAGTAAAGCAGAAAAAGAGGAGCATGGGGGCAGAGCGATCAGCAGCCCTTGATGAGGAAGTAAAAAATCTACTTGCTAATGGCTTCATACGGGAAGCCATCTACCCAGAATGGATCGCTAACCCGGTGCTAGTAAAAAAGGCCAATGGAAAGTGGCGAACATGTATTGACTTCTCCAATCTGAATGACGCTTGCCCGAAAGACTGCTTCCCACTTCCCCGAATTGACCAACTCGTAGACAGCACAGCTGGGCACGAACTCCTATCTTTTATGGATGCATACTCCGGATATAACCAGATCCCCATGCACGCTCCCGATCAGGACCACACTAGCTTCATCACCGACCGCGGATTATATTGTTACAAAGTCATGCCTTTTGGACTCAAAAATGCTGGAGCTACCTATCAACGCCTCGTCAACAAAATGTTCGCAGGACTGATAGGACGAACTATGGAAGTATATGTGGATGACATGTTGGTAAAGTCCAGGAAAGCCAACGACCATGTAAGCCATCTGGACGATATGTTTCAGGTACTTCGCCGGTATGGAATGAAGCTGAATCCTCTAAAGTGCTCCTTCGGAGTTTCATCGGGAAAATTCTTAGGATTCATCGTCCACGCCAGAGGAATCGAAGCAAACCCTGAACAAGTCCGGGCTTTAAAAGAAATAAGGATACCTTCCACTCGAAAAGAAATGCAGAGCCTAAACGGGAAGGTGGCCGCCCTAAGCAGATTCATTTCCAAGGCAACTGACAAGTGTGTCCCTTTCTTCGAAGCACTCAAGAAAGACAAAGGGAGGTTCGAGTGGACCGACGAATGCTTAAAAGCCTTCCTCAACCTAATCGAACACCTTCAGAGACCACCAGTACTCTCAACTCCAAATGAAGGTGAAGTGTTATACCTATACCTCGCTGTATCATCTCATGCTCTAAGCGCCGCCTTGGTAAGAGAAGAAGACCGCACACAACGCCCGGTTTACTTTGTAAGCAAGAGATTTACGGGGGCAGAAGCCAGATATCCTAAACTTGAGAAGTTAGCATATTGTTTATTGATCGCGTCACGGAAACTGCGACACTACTTCCAGTCTCACTCCATCAGGGTTCTAACCGATCAACCACTAAGACAAGTGCTCCATCGTCCTGACACTTCTGGGCGACTCCTCAAATGGTGCATCGAACTAAGTCAGTATGATATCACCTACCATCCCCGCACCGCTATCAAAGGACAAGCCATGGCTGATTTCATTGCCGAATTCACTACCAACGAAGGCAAGGAACAATCCGAAGTGGCAAAAAACATCAAGTGGAACCTCTTTGTAGACGGAGCATCGAACGAACAAGGCTCGGGGGCAGGTATTGTGATCGTCACCCCCAGGGGAAGAAAGTTGTACTATGCATTAAGATTGGAGTTCACGGCCACTAACAACGATGCTGAATATGAAGCAGTAATAGCGGGATTGGAACTGGCCCTAGAAATTGGGATCAATTCCTTGTGTATTCATAGTGATTCTCAGCTTATCGTAAACCAGGTACTAGGAGAATTCCAGACTCGAGGAGAACGGCTCACAGCATACCTAAAGAAAACCAGACTGCTGCTCGATCGATTGGACCATTATCTAATCAAACACATTCCTCGAGAAGAAAACCAAGAGGCAGATGAACTTGCAAAGCAAGCTAGTATGAAGGACAGCACCATTCCCGGAGCACTAGCAATCTCAAGGCAGCTAGCCCCGAGTTTCGAACAAGCGAATCTGATAACTGCAATCGAAGAAGGAACCTGGATGACTCCTATCCGGAAATATTTGCAAGATGGCATACTACCCGACAGGCGTGACGAAGCCAAGAAGATCTTGAGGAAAGTTCCCCACTACACAATACAAGAAGGCATCCTCTACCGGCGTGGCTTCTCTAGCCCCCTATTAAGATGCGTCGCCGGAAGGGAAGCCAAGGAGATATTAACAAACATCCATCAGGGAGGATGCGGAGATCACACTGGAGGACAGACTTTGGCAAGAAAGATACTCCGATATGGATATTACTGGCCCACACTAAACAAAGATGCCCTAGACTTCGTTAAGAAATGCGACAGATGTCAGAAGTTCGCCAAGATCCCTCGACTACCCACAAACGAAATTACTCAAATGACCAGCCCTTGGCCCTTTGCTGTATGGGGAATTGACTTAATTGGCGAACTGCCAACGGGCCGAGGCGGAGCCAAATATGCTATAGTGGCAGTCGATTATTTCACCAAATGGGTGGAAGCGGAACCTTTAAATAAAATATCTTCAGCAAAAGTTATCAACTTCTTGATCAAAAACATCCTGTGCAGGTATGGAGTCCCCCTCAAGATCGTATCAGACAACGGACTCCAATTTGACAGCGAAGAATTTGCCGACTGGTGCCAAGAGCATGGAATTCATAAAAGCTTCTCATCAGTAGCTTACCCTCAGGCAAACGGACAAGTTGAAGCTGTCAACAAAATTCTCAAAACCCTAATCAAGAAGAAACTTGAAAAGTCAAAAGGCGCTTGGGTGGACGAACTTCCTACGGCACTATGGGCATACCGCACATCTTTCAGAACATCAACGGGACATACTCCTTTCTCTTTGGCATATGGATCGGAGGCAATGCTCCCAGTTGAGACTATTGTGCCTTCCCACCGTAGGATCCACTACAACCCAGAAGAAAACGAAGAACTCCTCCTCATGTCTTTGGATCTGATTGAGGAAAGGAGAAACGATGCAGCACTCAAAGCAGCAGCTCACAAACAAAAAGTGGCAGCACTATACAATTCCAAAGTCAAGCATCGCAGCTTACAAGAAGGAGATCTTGTCCTCAGGCGAATCTTTCCGCGCCCCGGGGCACTGGACCCCATCTGGGACGGACCATATGTAATTCACAAAGACCTCCACAATGGAGCTTACATTTTGTCAACAGTGGACGGAGAGGTGTTCCAGAGGGCATGGAACATCCGACACCTCCGTCGATACTTTTCTTAACTTGTACCGCCCATATGAAGTGAATTAACAAAGAGAATCAGTGGACGTAGGCATTTTCGTGCCGAACCACTTTAAAAAATCTTGTCTCTTTTTAACTTGTTCCTTTATGTCTTGGCTACTTGTTAAGCGTTATCCCTTTCTGTTGAACAAAATTCTATGGCATCTCCACTCAAGACGCACCGCGGCCTCATCTGGACTAGGCCTAACAGGTACGCTACGATTCTATGCACTCGCCAATGAGACTCTTTTGCCCCAGCATCCCTCTGCTGCGGGTTAACTCATTGCGCGCCTGCCCTCAAAGCCAACTGTAATGAGCCGATTATAAGTCATCATAAAGGCCGACTATAGCCGATGGCAGCTCATTACGGCGTTCGGCTCGTCGGTAACTGTGAACCTACTTTAAGCCCCAACATAAGGTGTGGCCAGCCAGGGGTAGTTCACGGCCAACGGCACCCACGCTAGCCGGCCACGGTAAATCGAATAATACCCACGATTACGGACCATAATGGTTCGGGTAGTTACCGTGCGCGATCTCGGCTCCGATGTGTCTTAAGTGCGGCTGTGGTAAAAAAGAAAACTCCCCGCGGAGGCGTAAGATGGGTGACAAATGTCTCCAAGACCCACAGCTAGGGAAAGTGACTACAAAACCCGTTTGCCACGAACTTAAGCACATCGACGGCCTTCCGTGACTGGAAGTTTTACTTTTACTATATTTCCATTTCATTTAAATATTTTTCTCCTATCCTGTATAACAAACTCTAAAGTACAGGAAACCAAATAGGAAGCATTCACTCATGAGGCTCTAAGCCTGCGTGCTGGGTAGCAGGGCGCTCGGCTATACCCGTGAACAGTTACACAAGACACTCAAAGCTACCGCCTGCGAATAAAACATAAAGGGCGGTACTCTCTTCTCTTGTACATAAATGCGTAACTATAACTTATTCATACACTGACATTGCGAAACGTGCAATTATATTTCAAGCAAAAACTTAACATCAAACACAAGTGGAATCACAGGCATATACATAATTATACTTCTCACACAGCACATAAAGATAGCAACAACATTTAAACATGACAAAATCAGCTTATATTATAAGATCACACGAAGTTATTCTTTGCAAATAATTTTATTACAGTTGCATATCAAAGACTAACATGAACAGTGATAAAAAAGAAACAAAAAGATGGCAGATGCATCCACACTCCATCACCAACTCCCCCAGCCTACTTAGCCGCAGGATCGGAGCCCCCAGCATGTGGATCTGAAGTCCCACCTGTCCAGATCAGAAGAGGAATTCATTAAACGAACGATCAAGTTATGAAAACACGAAAAGAAAAGAAAGGGAAAAGAATAACTCACCAGCATCCGCCGCTTGATCCTCATCATCCAACTGCACGCCCGCTTCCTCTGCAGCGAGTAGCCGCATCCCCTCCTTCACCGCCGCTTGCTCCTCCTTTGAGAACTGAGCAGTAACCACACTCAAGTTGAAAGCCTCTCCGCCTTCCTTACCCGCATTCACCCTGGCCTCCTCTAAAGCCTGGAGATACACCTTGGCCATGACCCGAGGGTAATCGTCCATCCAAGACAAGCCGCCCTCCTTCCAAGTGTGGAAGTACATATCCTGCAACATCTCATCCATCATCCCCTCGTTTTCCTCAAACTCCCTCACCCGGGCCTCGGAAGCTTGCAACTTGGTGATGGCGACGTCCCTCTCTGATTGGTATCTCAAGCAGTCAGCCTGGAGTGACCTCCTCATTTCCTCTTCCTTCAACTTGAGGGACCTCCTCATCTCCTCCATCTCCTCCTTCAACTCGGCCTGAGCCATCTCCGCAGCCTCGAGCCTCCCTGACAACTCCTCTACCCGCTCGAGATCCGCATTTCGAACCTCATCCACCGTTGCGATAGCTATGTTGATCCGTTCCCTGCAAGCGACCTCCATCTTCCGTAATTCCGCCCTACTGGCCTTCTCCATGGTCTCTTTCAGACGCTTGGAGGCTTCCTCATGCTGGGAAATCTGGATGGCTTGGTCGGCGAGTTGCTTGGCCTGATCGGCAACCTTTAACCTCAACCGAATGTTAGCACTCCCGATCTCTTCCCCGGCCTTGACCAACTTAGCATGATGCTCCATTAACTTCTTGGTCTCTGCGGCCACCCGGTCGATATTAGCCTTGGCCTCATCCCCCATGGTGACTACCCGTGTAGTAAGTAAATCAAGATCTAAAGATTTGGCCTCGTCCAGCACTCTTACCATGGGGTTGCGGGGAAGTAGGTGCTCGCCCGTGGTCTCATCGAATGAAATGTCCCGAAAACTTGGGTCTAAATCAGGATGGCCGGCAAAAGGGTCACGAGGCACGGGGCGAGGCACATCGGGACGCCTTATATGAATGACAGTAGAACTCTTGGAAGGAGGAGGAGGGGGGCAGGGCTCCGTGCTCTCCTCCGTAGTATCACGAGGAGGCTGAGTAGGGGGAGGCAGAGTAGGAAGCTGCGAAGCAGAAGAAGACTCAAATAAGGAACGGCTCCGCTTCCTTTTCTGAATGCCCTCTTCGATGACCCCAAGAAGAGGGCGGTACTTGACTACGTCCCCAGTGCGATCAGTAGAAGGTTTCGCGGAAGCTCTCCTCGACTTAAATTGTTCAAGGCGGTGTCGAACATCCGACGTTTTACCCGCCTGGCCTGCCCCTGGAATAAAGAACAAGTGTTACGAACATACAATAATCCGCAATTCAAAAAATGTGCTAAGTTAAAAAGAAAGAAAAGTGAGGAGACACATCTATTATACAAACCCGGCGGAGGAGTGGGATACTGCAATAAGTCCTGGATCTCATTCCAGGACGGAAGTGAACCGTAAAAAATTTCTAAGTCCTTATCGAAAATAGAATCGGCAGAAGACAAAAGTTCACCTTGCATCGCCGGAATCACCCTAGCTGAGGAACCCTTAGAGGATGGGTCAGTGCCAGCCACAGCTTTGCCGGTTTCCTTTGCCTTCTCCGTTCCCTTCTCCGTTTCCGACTCTCCCTCCGACTCCCCGAAGGCCCGACGGAGAGCCTCATCCAGTTCGAGGTCTTGTTCAGAGGTTAGAGCAGCAACACCACTACCACCTTGACCGTCGCCATCTCCTCCACCCTCCGACCCTTCTCCAACTTCGCCTCCTTCCTCCTCTTCTACACCTTCCTCCTCCGGGACAATCGGGCAAGTACTTGGAGAAGGGCCATCGGACTTCCTCAGTTTCTTCCCCCCGACCACGGGACGCTCTGCGAAAGGCTCCCTCTTACCGCTCTTTACCTTATCCCCCTCCTTAGCTTTAGCAGCCTTCTCCTCAGCCGTGTCTCTTTGCTTAACCACGGACTGGTGCGGTAAGATCAAATTATACTCCAAGAGGGTTGCGTTCCTGATCAAGAAGGAGGCCGACCGGTCCCGTGCCGGAATAGCCTTTAGTTCAGCAGCCATTCGCACCAAGGAATCATCCTCCACAACTGCAATACCACCTGTCGCTAGCCAGAAATAGAAGCATGTCAGAAAAAACACTACAGTCAAAACATGGAAAATATAAATGAAATCCATCTTACAGCCAGAAGTGAAAAGGCGGAAAGAAACAGCATCGTCCTTGATGAAGAACCACTCTTTCTTGAACATGGTAAACTTGGAATATAAGTCCAGAACTGGTTTGAAGGGTACGGCCGCCTCCAGACTAATATACGGAGACCCCTTCTTATAGCCTCTCAGGTTGTACAAGTATCGGATTTCCCGGTTAGAAGGAGGACGCCCGTACCTCCTCTGGAAGATGACAAAGAGGCTCACCAGGATAGCATATGAGTTAGGCTGAAGCTGGAAGGGAGCCACCTTCAAATATGTGGTGAAGCTTACTATCCAAGCGTTGATAGGGGGGATAGCGCCGCACATGCAATGGTACCTGCTAAAAGCGAAGTAGCCCTCGGGAGGATTATATGGCATCACTCCATCTCCCGGCAGCAGCATAAGAGCCCTATCTATCCCGAAGGAACGGGATATGACGTCAAGTTGCTCCTCCTTTAGGGAGCTAGGAAAGCAATCCGGGGGAGAGACCAAAAGTTCCTGTGGACCATATCCGTCCACTAGAGACCTCGGAATAGGTCGGTGTTGCCCGGATCCTGGTTGGACTGGGGGCAAGGAAGAAGAAGGCTCTCCTGTGCCTCTAGACTTCTTTCTATCCGATCGTGTTTCCGCTTTGCGAGACATTTTCTGCAACACAAGGAAAGCAAGGCATTAGAACAGGGAACATAGAAAAGTAAACAAACAAGTGCGTGCAAGTGTGGGATTTCATTCGCAAACTAAAGTTTTCAAGGTCATCGTGTTCATTCGGTCATCAAGTTCATTCGGTCATCGTGTTCATTCGGTTTCCATCTCATTCGGTCATCAAGTTCATTCGGTCATCATGTTCATTCGGTTTCCATCTCATTCGGTCATCATGTACATTCGGTTTTCCATCTCATTCGGTCATCATGTTCATTCGGTGGTACTGTATCAAGGGCATTCGGTACACAAGGCATTCGGCCCCAAGGCCGTAATCTCATTCGGTGAAACGAAGACGTACGTGTGTATTCGGCAATAAGTGTATACCTGGTCCGGTATAAGGTTGGTTCGGCAAAACACTTGGTTCGGCAATAGATTGATTCGGCGCTTGCTGGTTCGGTGAAGAAAAACAAGGGGGGTACGGCCTCTATATATAGGCGAACTCACAACCACCGAACCAAACGACTCGCCCAACCGGACCAATAATACCGGACCACCAGAAGCCGAATGTGAATAGCCGGACCAACCAAAAACCGAATGAAATTCTCTCTCTACCGATCAAGACCAGGAACTAGTGGCGTGCAAAGCGCCTCCCTCAGATAAGTACCGAACCCCAGAACTAACTAATAAAATAAGATTAAGATAACGATGAATAAGTCGTAAAATCCTCACCGACGTGGATTAAATCGTTTACACGTGTACGCGACCTCGAATGGTCCCTAGGCACGCTCTGAATGGTTGTTAACCCTACCATCGTGGGAATTTACACTTTGACACGCATTCTTAAGCCCATCGGTCATATGGATATTTGATAATTATTATGAAATGGCTAAGCTACTTACACATGTACGGGGTTGCGAACGATCCCTAGGCATGCTCTGAGCTGGCAATAAACCATCTTCACAAACATAAACCGGGCATCGACGATGCCAAGCCCCTTCGGGGCTCACTCTATCGTCCTTAACGGCACAGTTCGCTTCAACTCGAATATTTCGATCATGAACGGTCGTTATTCGAAATCACGCTAAAACTGTAAATTTCTTTGCAGGACATTAACGGAATACGAACGTCCGATCACCGGCATTACAAAGCCAATCTCCCCGCCACAAGAAAAACAAAGCGCGACACATGCAAGCACGTGCCCCACTTTGGGGGGCAAATGTTGGGCGAATTCTCACCCAGAAGATCTAGGGACCAGGAAGTCACAATGTCACCCGGGCTTGCAGCCTCCACTTCGTTCGACAGCCAAGAAGCTCAATACTAACCTAGATGTCCATCCAACGTTCAACCATCACCTCATTCGGCTCCACCACATTCGGCTCCAACTCATTCGGCTCCACTTCATTCGGCTCCATCACATTCGGTCCCCACCTCGTTCGGCTCCACCTCATTCGGCGTCCTTTATACCACCAAACCACCGGACAAGACCCTTGCCGGTCCAAAGCCCACACCTCGCTACTGCCGAACCACAATCGCCACCGGACCAACCATACTACCGAACCACCACAACACCTACATGCCGAACTACCCAACACCGGTCCAAGCCTCCATATCCACGCAACACCGAATGAGCCTCGCCGAACCACATAGTTGCCAGTCCAGATCGCTTCAGCCCGGGCCCGCCAGCAGTTATATACTTCCAAGACCCCTGCCCCCTACCTCATTCTATAAATAGAGGGGCAGGGGTACAACAATGGCAGACAAGTTTGAGAGCTCAAGCAAGGAAGGAACTTTCAAACTACTTTCATACACTTGTATACAACGCATTGTACTTGTAACCTGAAAGAAAGAAGATAATAACATATAAAGTGGACGTAGGCACATTCTGGCCGAACCACTATAAATCTGTGTGTCTTTTACATTTCAGCCCCTACTTTTCTCATATTTACATACTCATCTAAAATCATTGAAAATTACATATAATCAACTAAATAACACGACTTGGAGGTGTTTGTCCATTTTTTGTGCAAACATAACTTGTAAAGTTAATTTGAACTTAGTGGTAACTTGTTTAAGTACCATTGTGATCGCCAGGCCTGTTTTCGAATTTAAATAAATATGGATCTGAATCAAAATTCAATTTCAAACAATTATAAACGTTTTATATAGTTTTTATTTTAGTAAAGTGTTTTATATAATAATTATTTTACTAATAATGTTTTAAAGTTAACTTATTTATATTCTTAATATTATTTAAAATTATTAAATTATATTCTAAATATGGTTTAAAGATATTTTATACTTTAATATCAGTGGAAATTTGCCACAAGGGCCTCTTTAGCAAATGCAATTAGTTTTTAGGACAAACAACTCAAAAAATTACTTTTAAGGACAAAATACATATTAATTAGTCTCTAAGGCCTAAAAACCTATAAAATTATGTCCTTGAAAGTAATTGGACTCCTAACTTTGTCCTTAAAAGTAATTATTCTGCTGGCTTTGGCCTTGAAATTAATTTCTATGGAAGTGTGTCCTAGAAACTAATTGGATTGCAAAGTTTGTCCTTTTAGTGAATTCATAATTAGCTTTAAACAATATTAATATAATAATAATTTAACTTTAAGTAGTATTATAATAATAAAAATAAATAAACTTTAAAACAATATTATTATAATAATAAAATTTAAATTATTAATAATATAACAAATAACTTTGAAATAAAATAATCAACTTTAAATTATAAAATAATTAACTTTAAATAATTATCTTCAAAACAAATTATTATTTATAATAATTTGTTTTGAAGTTAATTATTTTTTATTTTAAAGTTGATTATTTTACTTTAAAGTTATTTGTTATATTATTAATGTTTTAAATTTTATTATTATAATAATATTGTTTTAAAGTTTATTTATTTTTATTATTATAATACTGTTTAAAATTAAATTATTATTATATTAATATTGTTTAAAAATAATTTTTATTATATTAATATTAGCTTAAACTTAGTTTATTATTATGTTGATATTATTTTAAAAAGTTAATTTTTTAATATACTACTATTATTTTAAAATTGTTTAAGTATATTTAAACTATTATTTAATGTTACTTAATAATGGTTTAAATATTGTTTAAAGAGAATTGATTATTTATTTAAGATTTAGATAATAATTTGTTTTATATAATGATGTTTTAAATGATAAATTTTTTTCTAAAAAAGTGCTTGAAAATAATGATTTGATTATTTAAAGGAAATTATTTTTGAAGAAAGACTCATATAAATTTTTTTATTTAATAAAAGAATTTATTAAAGGAATTTATGAATTTGGAATGAGATTTTGGAAATTGGATAGAAGTTTGGTTTTTAAGGGTTTTCAAGATTTATAAAAGGAGTTCTATAAACTTAAAGATTTCTAAATAAAGGCTTATAAGTAACTTGGAGATTTATAAGAAGTTTTTATTAACAGATTGAAAATTTATAAAGGAGACTTATAAAATATATTTTTTATAAAACATGAATTTATAAAAGTAATCTTTATAAAGGGAAATGAGGTTCAATTTCTGTAAATGACCTTCTTAATTACGGTGGTATGGAATATTCTTTTCCATACTTAACACTGAAGAAATAGTGCTTAGGTAATCGTTTACTCTATATTAAATGAGATTTTCTTTTGATCTATCTAATATGATTTTGGAATAAGAAATCTTCCTTAATTTTTTTCAAGAATATACTTATACTATTATAAGTACATAGAAAGGTTTCCCAAGTTTGGAAAAGAAATGGTTTGTGAATATACTTACACCGATGAGATTAGTTTACGAATATTTTAATAAGTATTTGAAAGAGCGACTTCGAATTAATGAAAGGTCAAGATAAGAGACTTAGTGGTTTCCGTGGAAAATATAATCACTTTTTTGAATGTTTGTTTTTATTTAAATAACCAACTGTCAAATCTGGACCAAAATATAACTTTGGAAATATCTAGGAGAAACAAGTGATTTATATGGCACAACTATCTTCAATAGTGTTGTACTGAACATACAAATATCATGTTGTTTTCTTTGGACAAATGATAGGGTGACCCGTCCACTTAAACGGTTAGAGGGCGATCCCCACTCCTATATATTGTTTGATTATTTTTAAAAGAATCAGGGTTGAGTTTATCGAAAATTATCGGCTGTTGGTTCGGAGAGATCGGGCTTTGATTTGTTATCCGAAAACCACTTCGAATCAACATAATCATTCAAATGGAAGACATTTTGAAGATAATTGTAGATGGTGTTCTTTGAAATGCAAGGGCTACTTGCTACTAATCCCTATGATGATTTCAAAATGGTTGTAGAAGAGGTAGTGCCTTTCTTTCATTCAGACCTAGAATGAACTTATATGGACGAATGCTGGCATTGCATTCTGTTTGGAGGGAAGTATTAACGTTCTAAGTGGAATTTCTATTCTAAAAGGTTAAGCATAGCCTTAAGCCTCATTAACCTGGAAATGACTAAAGAAAAACATGCGACATGGCTATGTGGGTCGCTCCCATTAGGGTATGATCATCCCATATCTAAAGTCGATATTTATGTATGCTTAGAGGCCCATTATGGTTGTTTATCAACAATGGGGTAATCATATTTGGTGCTATCTAGTAAAAGGTAGGGTCGGTTCTGAGTAACTGAGGTGTAATGTGTTGTAGCCTCATGTACATTTTATCTAAAGGTGTATAGATTCGGTGGATAGACCCATAATCTTTCATAATTTGAATCCATTTTCCAATGCAAGCCTTCAAACTTGACATATACCTATTTTGTTGGAATTTACTAATGTAGCTATTTCGATTATGATTAGTATGTATTTGTACCTTAGAAATAATTATAATATCATTTGATTTTCTATATAAGTTGTTTGTTATCGTAAAGTAAAAGCCCGTCCAAGTTTATGTGCGAGTGGTCTTACTAGATACATTTAATTTACATGATTTTACAAGTTATAATAAATAAAATTCCTCATGATTTAAGTTTCTCATGCTGGTTTGGTAAAACTGATCCGTGCGTTATTTGTCTTATAATGCTCTGGTTTGCTCAAGCATATTTTCCTGATTTAGCTAGATCGATTGGAGCTTCCAATAGGCAAGCTGGATTCTCAAAGACGTAATCACATATCTTATATTTTTCCACTGTTTTTCTGTTCTTGATTTTTATCTGTATTTATCGGCTATTATAAGGACATGCTGTTATACTGTCCATGCTGAAATAGGTTGGTGTACTCTTACGTAGTGTATAATAATGATGATTTCTTTTTGTAAAGTTCTTGTGTATATTACGAATTTCTCTTCCCAATGTGAGAGTCTCTTCTATCTTTTCTTTCTTTTACTCCAACTATCTATCCTCTTAGCACTTGGATTTGGCACATGAATACTAGGAACATATGTAGTATCGATTTCTTAGGGTCGAAAAAGCAGGTCATTACACTACACTCATCAAATCAACAATTATTCTATAATACGAGTCAATAGAATAACCTAAAAAAATATTATCGAGCATCCCATATCTCCCTGTGTTACCAATCAATTTATTCAAAATCCACGTTATATAAATTAAAACACAATACAAATCAAATATTTTGTATGAGGATTCAAGAGAGTAATTGAAAAAGTATTACCAAAGGTCTCATACTACTTGGTTTTTCTTATGCGTTTAGCCAAAATTCTCATGTTATATAATTTCACATAAACATCAATATAAACAAATTTCAAACCAATCCATATATACATATAAAAAGGGATTTATAGTTTAACATGCTTAAAATCATTCCAAAATGTTTCACAACCGGCTTATCTTCAAAACATGCTTATATACTCAAAATCCCCTTTCGAAAATATTCTTGAATCCTATTTATCAAATATTCACTTACAGAAGAATTTCATTGTTTGAAATATTGTTAAAACCCTTTATTTATACCAGTAAAAATTCCGTATATTCCAAACCTTTTGAAAATTCTCTATTTTCATTTTCTACACGACTTTTATATCCAAAACAGTTTCCAATAAATCATTTTATTTACTAACTACTTTTATTTATTTATAAATGTACTTCAATTAAATTTTAAAACCCATTAAATAATTTTACAAAGCTTTCCAAAATATCAATAAAAGAAAATCAATAGAACGACCAAAATATAAATTATGGAGCAGAATTATACAAAATCATTGGTAAATATTATCGTATAGCCCAAAACATCAAATTTTTGGCCATCCATATAATGCACAAACAACTCACAAAAAATTTCATCATCAACACAAAATTATATCCAATATCGCAAAATCAATCTAATGGCCTAAACAAACAAATCAACAAGCAACTCAATCAATATTCGGGATGAGTTTATAACATAGGGAAAGATATAGATATAGATGTGAGTTTATAAAATCAATGAATTGTCAAATGAAGTCTTACTGCCTCTTTTGTCATCTCTAATTTCGCTGCCTCCAACCACCATGCTTATGCCAACTTCTACCTATGCTGACATCTCGGCCAAAAAATCACCACGCCTCAGACCTTTACCACAGCAACAGCTCCACCATATGGGGATCCTTCTCATTGCTGCAACTAAGATTGCTCCGAAGTGCATGCATTGTTGTCAGGTCCATAAAATATTAACTCTAGATTATGACGTTCGATAGCCACCTTCACCGCACGCCCCAGGTTACATCAACTTTGCCCCAACAGCTTTAGTCACTGTAGCGTCCACCCTCTTCACCACCGTCGACATCACCCAGCATGAACGCTTCCGCTTTTTTTTGCTTTATGAATTATGATTTAGGCATTATAGGCTAGGATGGATTGATAGGGCTTTGAGATTGCATCCAAGTAGAAAAGGAAGTTTCTAGAAAAAAGAGAAAGGAGTGAATTAAAATAGGCTTGGGCTAATTGATTTTGGCCTAGTTTTAATTAATTTTCTTTTCATATCTTTCTTTTTTTAATGAACTCTTTTAACTTATTTGTAGTTAAATTTCAATCTAACTTAAAGTAATTTACATTCACTCCATGAAATTCTATTTCAGTACTAGAAAATTTTGTTCATTTCACAATTTATTTGTTTCTATTTAATTATTCATTACAACATTTTATTAACTTTTAATATATTATTTGAATTTTTAATAATTTATTCAATATATTAAAACAAAATCTTTTATTACATACACTTCAATTAAATATAAATTTATTTTCAAAATAATAATTTTAAAAAATCGATTTGAATGTTTCTATTTAATTTAATTTATTTATTTACGACATAGAATGCATGGTTGTTATATGTACCGAACTATGGTCATAATATAATTATGATGTCATATGACAGACCATATTCAAAGTATAGCCTAGCCATCTAAGATCAACAGTACTCTCGATTCTAAAGTCTATTACATATCGTTACATAATATCTTATATTTTGACATAGTTGCATTAACCTGTACAAAACTCTCATTTAATCGTTATGCAATTGTTCCAAAGAAGCACAAGTGCATTACCTTTGACGTACCTAGCAGTCATGAGTAATTCACCGTCCATCGTATGGAAAGCATTATGTGCACTAGCCTCGATAGTTGTATAGATATCCTTTTCTTGATATATCTTAACTAAAAATATTTAAGGATAAGTATTTTTATATTCGATTCAAAACTCATGTTTGTGACACATTCCCAAGAACAATGTAACATATCGATTTTATCAGGATCCGAAGGTCGACATTCTTACACCCACTGTATAAAATGCCAGAAAATCGAACTGTTATGGCTAAAGAAGAAGAGGTAGAAGAAAAAGATAGAAGAAGTAAGAAAACAGAACAGAAACAATAACAGAATCTCACAATCGCAGCGGTACAACATATAATAGATAAATGAATAATTTTTAAAACAAAGAACTATATCAGTTATTACATTACATCACATCATCATCAGAGTGTACAACAACAATATACAACAAAGCTGGACAATTATATGAATTCGTCCCTACAAGTGAATTTACAACGGAGAGATAATATCATATACAAGTAATACGCCTCGCCATCTAGCTCGCCACTTGAGCTCCATAGCACTCCTGAATCCAGAATGATCTGATAACCTGACTCTAGACTGCCATTTGTAAAATTATGGGCACCAGAGTTTAGGAAGAGAATAATAAACTCCAGGTCAGTCATGGGACTGGTGTGATAACTCAAAACAATCATTTATCTTTTAAAACAACAACAACAAGGGAAGTGAAAAATATCCGCAATGCTTTTGGAAAATGAAACTACCATAAGGCCTCCCCGCACACACACAATGCAGACGCAGAATTGGAGGAGATTTCTCCTTATGATAGTCAAAGATGCTTACAACGCAAAACAAATCAATTTTTATATATTATTATTAGTGCATAGTGATGAAAACATTTCGAAAATAGAATATTAATCTTAGCCAGCATAAGTACCATTATAGTATGCCTACTATAGCTACCATATTAAATGGCAGGTTCTACAACTAAAACCGTACAAGGCTCGTATTATTTCTTTGGATTTTCAATAAATGGTCAGACTAAGGAACTTCTTACTGCCACATGGGATCGCCTCTGGCAGGACGTCCCGAGAACCTAACCGGATCTCTGCCAATGCAGGCCGTGTTACCTTTGTAACTAGGTAACTACTACTCGAATATGCCACCCCTCGGTCCTTTGGGACCATTATCCGAGGGCCCTCGACCACAAAGCAACAACCACACAGAAAATGAGATTGGAGCAACCACATAGGTTAAGCATCAGGTTTCCATACCTGACACCACCCTTTTCCATAAGGAAATGACATACCCTAAAGGGCGCGACCCTCATAACCTTGCTGCATATTCCTGTTTTGACCATTTCCGAGGTGTGAGGTCTGACGATGTCTCGTCCATAAAGCTAGGCACAAAGCCACGCTTTGATCAACAAATGATCAATAAATAATCATCACATAGCAACACTCAGCATGCCACATTACCAAATTGGGAGTATATCGCTGATAACCTTCAACTACAAAACCTCTGAGCTCGTACGTCTCAGAGAAGGGTGTTAAGCTAAGAGAATAAATTCTCCGCCACCAATAGAGATGTATTTGAAAGAAATCTGCTTTATAACTCAAAATGTAATGTCAGACAAGTAACCATACAAGTCTATTTCGGGTTCGAACAGAACCGAAGGTACTTCAAAAGAAGCCCTTGCAATCCGGGTATTCACAATCCCGATCGAATTTCCCATCACAAAAGAAATCTACATACCATAGCTAACGGTGCAGAGACAATCGATAGGTCATCCTATCGTTTTCACAAATACCCGGTCTTCACCAACGGTCTTCAATGCTATCCATTACGTCGTATCACTTATTCGGAATGGGAAATATGACAAAGGTCCTCTCCCGGCTAATCCGAATAGTGAACGCAATATTTTTAAAACACATGGATATTGGGATTTCAATTAAGTCATAACTTATTAACCAAACCCTTTCTTTCAAATGGTTTAAACAAATTACCATTTTAAATCGTCAAACAAAAAGATTTACTTCACAAAGTTTAACCAGTTTCACAAAGATTTATTCCCAGATTCCCAGATAAATTTCCATTTCAATTGGATTAACTCATTAAATCTTTAATCAAGATTTAACTTATAGCTATCAAAACTATTCACAATTCAAGTCTTTTATAATATAAAAGATACACCATTTGAAATACTCCTTTATTTCAAGTCAAGTTCAACAACCTTTCACAAAGATTAATTCATAGCCTTCAAAACAGTTTAATTTCAAATTTACTTTCTTTTAACACAAACGGGAATTTCTTTCCTTATGTGAAAGCTATTAATATTTGAAAACAGATAGTTTTCGTTTTGGGAAAAACTGATTAAAAAATTTCATGAGTTAAAGCCACTCAAGTATAAACTTGGATTTAAATTTAAAATTTCCAAAACTATATTTTAAATGGTTAAAAACCCATATAAACACCTTTTATAACTTGTACAGTCTTTAGACCATAGTACCCAAATCACTGAATTCAATTTCAAATATTGAATTCAAAATTTAAATAAATTATTTAAATTCCAACTTTTTTATTAAGTTATTTAAAATAACTCTTATTTTTGAAATTCATTTTCAGAAACTTTCAATCCCGATTCCAAAACTAATTTGGATTCGAAAATTCAATCTTTAGAATTGTCAAAAATCTGCGACTTAACTGATTTCCACGTGAAATCCACATTTTGTGTGTGTATTGTGCAGTCCAAGGGTATAACACAATAGTGCAAGAACATTCAACCATCACAGATCAAAATATAACAATATATTTGATAAGCGGTATAATTATAACGCTTACCTTTCGTTCATAGATCACAGATATATATATGTCACAAATAAACAAATTACAGATCACAACACACATCAGGATATATCATAAAGCATCACATATCAAAGATATCAAACTATTCAACATCCAATATAATTCAAACATCCATAAGTAGGTTAAATTTAGTCATCCGATTAATTTAAATCAAATAAATTTCTATGAATAAAATTTGCTAGTTATGGTAAATTAATAGCCAATTTATTATAAAAAAATTTAATAAATTATCCTTTCATTGATCATTAATTAACTCTTAATTAAGAGCTAATACTTGATTAATTATTTTTAATTAATTATCAAACCAATTAATTTCTTCTTAATGAATTTACAAAATCATTTATTTTTTAAAAAAAAATTTCTTCAACTTATAATAATATAGATCGAAATCCATTTACTTAGCCCTTTTTCCCGTAATTTGGAATTTTATTTAATATGGTTTCAAAAATAACTTTGTCTTTTTAAAACTCCTTTTTAACTTATCCAATTCTCAAAAATAATTTTTTCTATAAACTTTCAACATGAAATTTCAAAAATCCAATTTTTTTATCTATTTTCGGTATGTAATGATACCAAATATATATTCGGCTAACCAATAGGCTTCAACAATCTCAATCACAAAGATAATCACACGGATTATAAATCAACCAACACACAACATATGAAATAAATTCAAACGTTTGAGGAATCCAGTTTGATCCCTCCAACCTGTTTCCCTGCATCCAAAGATGTTAGCACAATACCAATTCCACTTCGAGGTGAAATACCGCGGTATATGGGATTTATAAAATATTATCCGCTATTTTGCGGCGCAATAGGGTCTCATCCTCTATATAATGCGCGAAATCAACTCCAAATACATATATAATACCAATTCCATATCAAGTTGGAATTATCGTAGTATATGTGTTTAATAAATAACATCCGCTTAATATACGGCGTATAGCGTCTATTTCAAAGCAATAGATAATAACTATCATCCAATCACACAATCAAGTAATTTTAAATTTAATTCGAAACAATTCGATTGAGTGAGAAGTTCTCACCTTGAGTTTTCGATAACAGTTGTAGCGCTTTGTTTTGAATAAAATTAAACGTGCGTTTAATTTTACCCGAAATTATCACTAGCTCCAAACGACTCCAAACCAGCACCATTGCGTAGTGCTTGACAAAACAAACCCAACGTAAATCGTCTCGTCAAATTCCGACCTCGTATCACAAAGTTTTAAGTTTTTAAAGATTGAACGAATTAATATATATATATTAATTTAAAACTCTAATTTTTATTTTTAAACCTAAACTAATCAGAGCCGTTCGATCCAGAGATGAGAATCTGGTCACGAATCCTGTTCTTTTCCATCGCGTGACAACATCCCAGGTTCGAACCCATTTCCGTCCACCCATCTTCGTGTAACATCCCGGAATTTTTAACACGGGATTTGTGAACATTTAATTCATTTTAAATATTTACTATGGGTTTAAGATTTATTTTGAACTAAAAGGATTGGTTTCAATCATAATAACAAGTTAAAATTTCTAAGGTGGAAATTTAATTTGAAATTGAACAATAATAATTTAACTATTCAGAATTGAAATAAAAGCAAATCTGGATGTAAATAGTGATAAAAATGGTTTTAAAAATTTATTTTGAGTTATTTGAGTGTAAATAGCGTGGTGGAAATTTTAGAAGAATTTTAAAGTCGATAAATTAATAATTGGGATTTTATATCAATTTTAAAATGAATTTAATATTATTAAAATGCAATTTAATCAGATTTTGGTTTGAAATAAGTCAAAATGATTTTTAATGTGTATATAAATTTTATATGATTTATCGATAAGTTATTAAAAATTTTGAAAAAAAGAAATTTTAAGCGATTTCGTCAATTTTGATAATTGCCCGATTAAATAGACGAGTTAAAATAGACTTCCGGGGCACGGTCTCGGAATTCAACGAAACCAGTTCCATTGGATCCGTAATAGTTATCGGATTTATATTTTCATAGTAATCGGAGTTGTCGTTTGACCGTGGCAGCTCGAAACGCATAGAAATCGTTTTAATCGGTTTAAATTAAAATTGATCGTTTAATTTTGTAACTCGCACATACTACCGAATTAGCTTATGAAACCCGTTCCATTGTGTCCGGAACGCGGAAAAACCCTAGAATCGCCTATCGGAACGTGAGAATTAGAGTTCGTTTACATAAGATGTTAAAAAGAGAATTTTATTAATAAAATATTATAAAACAATATTATATATTAACATTATCGTTCAAACCTTAGTATCATATTCCAGCCGCCACTCTCTTTTACATTAATGGCCGGTAATCATTTTCATTTCTTCCTCGAAATCTCTCAATCCATGCAACGATTTTGAAAATCTCCAACTGGAAAGTTGTAGAGAGTGAGAAAATCGTGAGATCCAACGGTTAAGATTGCGTTTCGTCGACCAGAGGAGAGGAGAGATGGCCGCGTTCATGCCTCGTTTATGCGCGCGTTCCTATGCCTGGCCGTGACCGAGCTCAGGGGTACTCGGGCCGATGGTGGAGGTTGAGGAGCCCTTCGATATCGTAAGCTCTGATCGCTTTCTCGTGCAGTGGGGTGGTCAAAGCCCTAGTTCTTGAGTGAGTGGGTTCATGTCGTGCTTCCTACCTGTAGCGCGCGTTCGTGAGAAGTAAGAGGAGAAGCGGCCTAGATCTCGTTCCTGATGAACGGCTCTGATTGTTTGTGGTAAATTAAAAAATTAAATAAAAGGAATTTGTTTTAAATTTAATTCAAATCTTTAAAATTTAATAACTAATACATATGATATCAGATTCCAACGAATTTGGTAGTGCCGGAATCGCCGAAAAGAGTACTATGCGATGGTGCAGTTCCGGATCCATTCTGGGCAAGTAGAAATTTAGGTTAAATCGAACGTCGTTCGGTTTAATTTAAATTTCGAACGCTCGCCGAAACTCAAGGTGAGTTAATCTCACTCACATCTGGAATGTTAGCTGATTTTAGTAGTTAATATTTAAATAACTGTGTGATGGGTTGAAATGTTATTTATATCAGCCTGAATTGATATATATTGTTGTTATTGTGCTAATATTTATGGATGCAGGGAAAAACAGGTTGGAGGGATCCAACTGGATTCCTCACAATGTAGTAATTATTTTTATAATTGAGATGATGCCTGTTTATATATTGTGATCGATAAATTTGAAAGTAAATTGTATTGTGATATTGTGGTATAAACTACAAACCCAGAATGTTAATTAAAAGAAATTTGGAGTTTTAATTATAAAGAAATTAAATTGGGTTTTCAAAGAGTTAAGAAATTAATAAATAAGGAATTTAAAAGAATATAAAACTTAGAATCTGTTGGATGGAAAACTGAAAAAAAATTGTATTAGAATATTGCTGGATAAATTATAAATCCATAATTTAATTACAAACGGATAAATTGAATTTTAAAGAAATACAAGATATTGTTAAATAATGAATTTAAAAGAATTAAAATTTGAAATCTATTTGGAATGAAAATTGAAAAAATTTAGTATAATCTGGAATGATAAACAAAGAGAAACGTTATCAGTTGATAAATGTGAAAGTAAATTTTTATTATTAAAACTTAAACCTGAATCTAAATAAATTGACAGAATTGATAAGAAGGATTTTGGGATATTTGAGTGGGAATGAGCTTCCCTGGGAAAACCAAGTTCAAGTTTTAAACAGATTTTATTAAAATAAGATTTGAAGTTCAAACTTGTTTTAAAGAGCGTTTTGCAAATTATTATTTTGAAGTAACTATTAATAAATTAGCAATTGTAAATTTTATAAATACCTTAATAATTATTTTTACAAATGGATTTGTTTAAAAGACTAGTTTTGAACTAAGTTATTGGAATTAGTATTAACCTTTTAAAACTCTACTTATAAGTTTAGTTTAAACGAAAACCCTTGTTTACAATCAAGATTTATATCCTAATAAATGGTTTAACTTTAAATGTTTTGAAACTATATTTTAGTAAATAACTAGTAGTAAATTTACATATTTTAAAGTATATTTCAATATAAAATGTTTTAACCGTTTTAAATCTAAATGTTTTGAACTTGGTTATTTCCAATGGGAATATATGGTAAAGGATTTACCTTGTAAAGTAAGAAATTTTGGGAAATTGGTTTCAAGTGGGCTTTGGAAATTTGAAAATATACCTTTTAAAGATATTTGAGGCAAATAAATAATGTGGAATATTATTTATTGTGTGATGGATGCTTGTGGATGTTTATGAATATAAATTGGTAGTTAAATCACCGACTATCAATATTGGAAAAATGCGCTGATCATTTCGAAGAGACCGGAATCAAGATTTATTTCTCGAAAACCACTTCGATCCGGTTTGTACGTTTCGTGCGAAAACGTGTTCGGAGTCGAAGATGGAGCAGTGAAGTGCAAGGGCTAGTCGCTACTAATCCTGAGGATATTTCCAAAATGGATGTAGTAGGAGTAGTGCCTTCGGTTCCGTTCGAACCCGGGACGGACTTGTATGGATGAATGCTTGCGAAACATCGTCAGGTGGACGATGGGCATTCTAAGGGAAAACGTTCTAAAGGTAACGCTTAGCCTCAAGCCTCGTCAACCGGGAATGACTGAAAATCAGGGGATATGCAGCAAGGTTAGGTGGGTCATGCCCAAGCAGGACAAGATATTTCCCCTGTCTAGATGTCCCTTTTCATTTCGGCTTAGTGGGTGGTTGGTCACGCCAACCATGGGTTTATCTTGTTCGGGACTGTTCAGTAAGGAATGGTTCCGACCTTGTGTTGCAGGGGATGAAGGGAGTAGTCCTCGGTACGGTGATCTAGGCCCGTACTGTGACAGGTGGTACCCAGTGCCTAGTCATTGTTGGAAATCCATTTTCCCTACGAGCCTTGTACGAGTTTTGTTTGTATTACCCACTTCGGTGGCTAGTAGCTGGAATTTAATAGATGTAACAATTTCGGCTATTTTATAAGTATTTGTAAATAGACCCTATTATAATATCAGAGGATTTCTATAAAAAGAGTTTTAGCTATCATAAGGTAAAAAACCCGACATGTTTATTTGTGGCGTGGTCTTACGAGATGCTTTTCTTTTTCAAAGGATTTTTGAAACTTTAATAATCAATTTGGATGCATTAGTATCAGCTGGTATTCCAGACTGACTCGGGTGTTATTTCATTATAATGCCCGGGTCAGACCGAGTATTATTTGTTCAGGACAGGATGCTATGGAGCAGGAGAGGAGCTGGAGCCCGAGACGTATTATATGTATCTATATATATATATATATATATATATCCGCTACTATGATTGTATGGTATGTCTGATTTGTGATTGTTGATGTATGTGATACTCTGATGATATGATGTATATAAACTGATATGGTTTCATTTTGTGTAAAGTTATATATTTACTATTATATTTTATTCCGCTGCGACTGTGAGATTCTGATATTGTTTAGTTTCCTCTTCTTCTATCTCTTCTTCTTTAACCCTAATGGTTCATATTTCTGTGCCGCTTGAGTCAATTTGTATAGAATAGTGTTGATTTCAAGGGCATACGGATTTGCGAGCTGTCACACTTCGATTGTCGCGCCTATCATCAATCGCCAGAAGTTGATCAGACGATGCCAGAAGATGCGCCCACTCGAGCTTCACCACTGCCCCTGACGCCGCTAAACTCGGCTGCGTGCTCGCACGGAAAAACGCGAATGAACTTCAAACGTTCAAGCTCGAATTGACGATGATCCGTAGCACGAAAATCCATCATCACCGTTGAATGGCTAGTACTCGTTGAGATCTTTATTTTTGTAGTTGATGATTTTGGATGAAAGTGAATGGATGGTGAGGTAAACAAGGTGGAAGCTCGACAATTCCTGACCATCGAAATAAAAATGGCGGCCAGGGTTTCTTTTCTAGGGTTTCTGAAAATATGAAGAGGATGAGTCCTTTTATAGAAAATTCACCCAAAACACTATTCATCCGACTTTTCCGAACTCTAAATCTCGCGCGGTGACCGGCGTTTCTGGGGTTTACCCCGCGTTCCGGACACAATGGAATAGGTATCGAGGGCCAATTCGATCGTCTGTTCGAGTTATGTAAATAAACGATCAAATTTAAATTAAATCTATTAAACCAATTTCTATGCGTTTTGGCTTGCCCCGGACAAACCTTCCGATTGACACGAAATTTTGAAACGTTACAATAATATAACATTACAGATCCGATGAAACTAGTTTAATCGAAATCCGAGACAGTTTGAAAAGTGACTATTTTCACTAGTCGATTAAATATCAAAATATTAAATTTTCACAAATTAACTTTTAGTTCAATTTTAAAAGTTCACAAACATTGTTCTAACTCCAATATGATTTAATATAACTTTATAAATCATTTTTAATCACATTAAACCCAATTCCCAATTATTTACGAAATTTCCAAATATTAAATTATTGATTTAATTATCCAATTAAATCCAGATATTCGGAAGATAAATTATTCGACTTATAAATTTTACTTGTTAATATTTAAAATCAATTAAATATCCGAATTTTAAATGACAGAAATTCTGGGTCGTTACAATCTTCTCCCCTTAAAAGAATTTCGTCCTCGAAATTTCCAAGTAAGAAAAATGCACCAAATTCATTAATTTTTTCAAAACAATTCGTTTAAATTAAGTTTCAAATTCATTTAAATGTTTAACTTTTCCAAAATCCATAGTTAAACCTCTTACAAAACTTCACTAATATTTTCAAATCCATATATAGTTATCTTTTCAAAACCAACTATATCGTTTAGCTCTTAACTTCAAATCAAAACTTAGTTTTCACAAATTTTTCCAAAATTTCCCGAAAATTTTCTAACGCCTTAAATTTTCAAAAAATTTCGCCATAACCCCCTTTGTACGGAGGAACTTTTACAATATCACAATAGATATAAATATATATACATCGACCCACACGGTCGAAAAACAGAACAGTTCATATTTCCAATTTTTATTGCGTAGGCATACCTTTTTAGCATTCTTAAGAAAAGCAATTATTATTTAGCATTTTACGCAACCAAAACCAGCCAACGGTAGCCCCGGTACCTGTACTTACTCAATATAAATACGTAAGTGACATATATAAGAAATTATTAACATTTTACTCTTTTAAACAACTACAACACATGCATATTAAAAGAAATGCATACTAAGGAAGGTTTATAAACAACTTATATGATTTCGACATTACTTGTAATTGTTTACAACCAATTTATATACAACAACATTCAATTATTCATTTTCAATTAGTTTACATTCACTAATTTACATTCATATTGGTTCACTTTCAATTCAAATCAATTTCTATTCAATTTAAATTTACTTAACTTCCAATTTGAATTTAATTGCTTTAGCTTTCAATTTTATTCATTCAATTGCATATGAATTACTATTCAATCAATTAACAATAATCTAACAACCAATGCATATCCAATACAACCGAATTTATTCTCTTTACATTCAACATTCATATTTACTTTGTTTTCCTTCAATTTGGTTTAATATTCAATTAGTCTTAAATGAATTAACACTTAAATCCATTATTCCATATCAATTCATTACATTCGATTGATTAATATTCAATTCATTAGTTCAATTACTAATTTATTTTACAAATAAAGTTGAATCTCCTTTATATAACTCAAGTTCATATTTGTTTAATGACTTCATTTCATTAATTCATTTTGATACCAAAATCAACTTCATTCAGCATCACTTAAGTTATATTCCATTTCAAGTTTCCACTTATAAATCCAATTCAGAATCCAACTCCAAAGTAAATTCTATTTAACTTTTACCAACGTCAATTTTATCATTATTCAGATTCAGACCTCGTTTTTCTTAACAAAGTTGTTTAACCATTTTAATAATTGGTTTTACTGACATCTTCACATTTAATAAGTTATACAACTTATTATTCAACTTCCAAATCTGATTTAATTTATTTAACTTCTGTTAGTTAAATTTCACATCATATATTTATTATGCTAACTCAAATTTCATTTCAACTTTACTAAAGTTAAATCTTTATTATCTCATATTATAAGTTCAAAACTCATTTCACTTTTTTTTTTCAATTACAACTTGGATTTTAATTTCAAATCTGTTTATCACAACAAAATTCAATTTCAATTTACTATGATAGCAAATCCATCACACAAATACTCGAAAATGATACTGATGATGCTGCAGTCATCACCCTTACTATTCCCCAGCAATAGTAGTGAATTCAGTGCTTTAAATTCTTTCAAAATTTTCCTTTTATTCATAAATCACATTTATAAATCCTTTTATCATATAATTTCACTATTTCACTTTTAATTTTGAAAAATAACTTCTAAAATAAATAGGATTCAAAATTTCCAAGTTCATAGTTCAAATTCATTTTTTTATTTAAAACTCATATTATAGTTTCACTTCTTATATATGTAATGACCCGGAATTTTCGAAGCCGAAAATTCCAGATAGTTATGAAAAAGAAGAAAGAGATAGAAGAAGAACAGAAACATCAACTGCTCACATTCGCAGCGGATAAAATATAATAATAAATAATAATAGATTACAAAAGAATACTATATCTGTCGATTACATTTAATATACATCAGAGTTTCACATTATATACAGTCTCTGAATATTTACAATTATCAAGTCTCAGATTAACAACAATATAAATACAGCGGAATACTCTATACGATATTGCCATCCACCTCGCCTCCTAAGCTCCAGAACGTCCTAACCTAAAAATCCGTAATACTCGGTCTGACCCGAGCATTACACCAAAGTAACACTCGGGTCAGGCTAGAAACCAGCGTGAGTAAATCCAACTAACATGGAATACAAATTATACAACTTACATAGAACCCGGGGTAACTCATTTCAATTCACAAAGCCACAATTTATTATAGTCATTACTTATTCCACACATAAGTTTTATAAGAGCCAACACTTAGATCAAATAGTCCGATTCACTTAAATCATTTCATCCCAACTATTAATTTTTCATAACGATTTATAAAAATTCAAAGTAGTTTCGGGTATTTCCCAATACCCGATCCTGGCCTCGTCGAGTCTCATGTCATCCTAACCCAAGCTATTCAAATGAAATACACAACATTCATATCGGAGATATCAACCCATTCAAAACATCCAATTCCATTCAATCATCCATAAACAAAGCCTTATCACATACAAATCAATTCAATTGATTCAAATTGATTTTCAAACCTCAAACACTTAGATTCCTTCATTTAACGTTAATTAACCCCAAATCAATTAGTTGGTCAACCTATTATTCTTCATCTTAATTTATCACCCCGGATTAATTACCTTTCATTTGCATTCAAGTAATTATCTTTAAATAACTGCACGATATTAATTATTCTTAACCAAAATCAATAAGTAATCTTAATTACTTCATGAATTAATTAACTATTTTAATTACATTAATCCTTAATTACTTATATTAAATAACTTCATAAGTCACTTATTATGGATCAATCAATCTTAATTAATCAATCTTTGATTACATCATTAATTATATTAATTATATAAATTAAGGATTTCCAATTATATTTTAATTTGTTCTAATCTAAATTAATTACTTTAATTCAACCACAATATTAATCATTCCCGGTTAATCTCAACCTGTAATTAACTATCCCCTTTATTTAATAATTTAATTACTCCTTTATTTAACTATCTTAATTACTTCCTTGATTAATTTCATAAAATAATTATATTTTATTAATTACATTAAGTAATTACCTATCAACCATAGTTGATTATTCTAAATTAGTTAAGCTTAATAAATTAACTTAAACCTCAATTAATTGGTTCAAACTCTTAATTTCTAATTAATCAACTCAAATCAACAATTAATTGAATTAATTAGTTATCCACTTAAATTACCCTACTAATTTAATGAATCACAAATCATTAAAACCTTATTAACATTAAAATGAAGCATTTTCTTATTTATAATTTAAATTTAAAACAACTTAAAACCCCACATATTCGAGTCAAACCACAATTAACTCGAGAACCAACCAAACCAAAGTCACATCATCAATTCACAGTGCACATCAATTCAATCATTCAACCAAATATTTAAATTTAACCATTTAAATTTAAATAGAAATCCAAAAGCATGAGATTTACTCACCTTTGATTTTGCAAATCCAAACCTGATCTCGATTTGTTTCCTTCAAATTTTGGACCTTGTATAATATTTATACCACTTATCAATATTCGATTTAAGCAAACAATTAACCAATGTTTAATAGTTTAATTTTAACTAATGATTTAATTCAACCAAATAAATCTAAATTTTTGAACTAATTTTCCTTTTTACCAATCTAAATATAATTAAGCTGGTTAACTAATAAATTAATCATCGGTAAACTTTTTTTTTAAATAGAACTATTAAAAATTTCTTTACGGTAAAAATAAAAATTTACATATTTATATCTATTCATTTATTTAAATCAAATTAATTTAAATGCAATTACCTTGCTGCCTTACCAATGCGACGAACCCACATCACAACTTCGCGTTGACAACCCACAGCACACCGCCACTCTCCATCACCTCGCGAACGGAACGGTTACAATGAGGCCAAACCTTCCAACCTAGACTCGCGCGCGCTCGACCTCCAATTCTTCCTCCATCATGCTGCCGCCATCTGGGTTGCGAAACCCTAATTCGCTCAACCACTCCCTGCCGCCACCACGTGAAACCACCCATCAACACGACTCTGAAGTCGCAGCCATTCCGCACAAGCGACTTGGCTTTCGAACGGAGACATGGCTTCAGCCGACCCACGCAAGCGTTTGCGATTCTCTTCCACCCCTCTTTTTTTTTTTTTATTATCTTCGATGTCGATTTAATTTGAATTGGGCTAGGGCTTCAAACAATAGAAAGGGGATGCGAATAATTCAGCCACTTTTTTTTTTAAAAGTTAAAATAAAGGAAGCGAAAGAACTCAATTTTCGAACGGCATGGACCTCCTTTTATTTTATTTTATTTTTTTTCGATTTGGCTTCTGTTGAAAGATGAAAGAGGAAGACAGGAATAAAATATTGATTATGGGGAAGCTTCACGAGTACGCTTGATGTTAACAAAAATATCTTGGCGTGTCGACTATAAAATATATTATATTATAAAACCTTCAAAACGTCTCGTTTATTTGCCATTTAAAATTCTGAACTCCTCTTGAGGGATGCTGCAAGGTAATTATAAGGTTTTACTCGTATTCCGAACATAATGGAACGTGTTTCAGAAGCTAATTCGATCATATGCATGAGTTACGAAAGTAAACGATCAATTTTAAATTAAATCAATTAACTAGTTTCTAAGCGTTTTGAGCTGCCAGGGTCAAACGACAACTCCGATGGCCACGAAAATTGATATCCGATAATAACTAACTATTACGGATCCAATGGAACTAGTTTCATCGAATTCCGAGACTGTGCCTCGAAAGGCTATTTTTAAATTCAAATTAAACGATATATTATTAATACTGTACAAATTATCTTTAAATTTAAATTTCTATTATTCTATTACCATCAGTATGATCATTATAAATTTTACAAGCCTTCAAATTATTTAAGCAGGCTTAGAAATTTCAGGTTCAAAAATTTACCCAATTTTCAATTATTAAATTCAACATTTAAACTATATAACTCAATGATTTAATTATCAAGAATATTGGAATCTTGAATTCAAGTTAAAATTAACTTTTAAATAGTTTAAAATCAATACCCGTTTACTTTTCCAAAACCCACAATTCAACACCATATCAACTAACTTTTATTAAAGACCCGCTATCCTTAATCAACTTCCCAAAACCTTCTATAGCTTTCACGCAATACCCTTTTGCTCACTTCTTTCAATTTCAATTTAAAAACCAAATTTTGAATTATCAAAATTTCTTAAAAAAATTTCTAACTCTCTAAATTTCCGAATTTTTTTGTCGGCGTCTCCTTTGCGCGGCTAGCTCGGTACTACTATAAAAGGCCTCTACGGGCTCCCAAATTCCAAAAGAAAACAAAATCCAAGTGGCTACATCAAAAATCCAATCCAATCTCATACAGAAACTTAAATACATACCTTTTGTCGGGCAATTCACATTTATCCTTTGTAATCAAATCCAATTTTCTTTTCCCCTTTAATACCTGCATATCTTGTTTAACAACAATATTCAATCGTAACTTACAAATCATTTTATACATTCTCTTATATAGGTTTCCATATTTACTTCTATTCAAATTCGTTTTTTTCCCGTTTTAATATGAATTCAACTTATTTCAATGTTGAATATTAAATTTTATTTCCATTTAACTGAGTCTTATTAGTTCCATCTACTATTCTATTTCAATTTCATATTTAAAATCGTTTAATTGCTTAACAAAAAGTTTCTAACTCCCAAAATTTTGGAAATTTTTTGACAGAGTCTCCTTTGTACAGAGGAGCTTTTGCAATTTGACAAGAGATACAAATATATATACATCGACCCACACGGTCGGAAAAAGCAAAAACAGTTCATATTTCCTATTTTTATTGCGTAGGCGTACCTTATTTAGCATTTTAAGCAAGCAGCTTATTAATTTAAGCAATTAGCGCAATCCAAACCAGCCAAACGGCCTTCAGGTACCTGTACTTACTCAATTTAAATATGTAAGTGCCATATAAATAAAATCTATTAGCATTTCACTTATATTCAATAACTAAACACATGTATATCATAAGCAACAAGCACTAAACGCTTTCCATAAGCGATTTATATAACTTTAAAGCTAATCCAATTGCTTCCAACCAATTCATATACCATTCCATTCAATTTTAATGGTTTGCAACCCAGTTTCTTATATTCAATTGATTTTCAATCCAAACAAGCTCATATTCACTTCAAATGATTCAGAATCAATTTTATTTAATCTCCATCAACTCATAGCATTTTAATTACTTTTATTTACGCCGAACAACAACTATTTTTATGCAATTTTGACGATATTCGCTTAATAAAGTATCTATTTTAGTTTGTAACTGCTTTAAATTAATTTCAACTCATTATATATTTAATTCCATTTCATTTCTAATTTATCCACCAACTATTCATTGCATTTCATTTTATTTCCGCATTAGATTCATGCAAACAATTCATTAAGCTTGGCACATTCAAATTTATAAATTAATGACCATTTCCAAATTAATTTTATCCAAGCTTCTATTTAATGGGCTTTCACTCTTATTCGAAGCCAAACTTCCATAAATTCTAGACTTAAGTGAATTTACGTTAGTTTATTCCAAGACCAAACTTAAGTTTACTTCCATTTGATTCTCATTTAATCAAATTCCATTGAATTTAGTCTGATAATCCAATTCCAATCAGAACTTTGATTTAGTTTTTATTTAATCATACTTCATCTATTTGTTATTTAACTCAATTGACCCGTTTTAAAATTTTAATTTACTTACTTAATTCGTTATCTAATTTATTTTATTAATACGAGGCCATTCTCAATTTATTTCTATTCACTTGGGTTTTGTTTTGCAACTCAAACCATTTCTATTATAATCACTTCTCTTATATCTAATTTACTTGCAAATTTTCATTAAATATTGTTCAAATTACCTTTGAATTTCATTTGTAAATCAAACCATCACATTTTTCAATCCAATTTTATTTTATTTTTATTTTACAACATCTCCTCTTGTTTAATTTATGTCTAATCCAAGTTGAATTCTATCCACAATTCGAATTCATTACCAAACTCCATTATTAATTTACAATCCATTTATTTACCCGAGTTAAATTTTATTAACGTACTCAATCAAACAATTATTTAACCAATTAGCTTATTTCCAACTTCTAAATCAAGATTCGATTTTAATTACAAAATCACTTCACTAAAATTCTAGTTTGGATTTCCTTTTTATTTCCCCAAAATTCCAACACTTTTTATTTAAAATTTTAGCAATGCTTTTGAATTCACATCATACTAATAAAATAGCTCTTTATAAAAAAATACTTTTTATAACTCGATGTCTCAACCAGTCCATCCTTGTCCTCACATAAATTCAATCATACATTGGCCAAGCGTAGGACTGAAAATCTATAAGTAATTGATAAACCCGTTTTCAACACCCGGTGAAAATACTTGGAAAATAATTTTATTGGAAATCTAGAAAACGGTTTTTGAAAATAGAGGAAATATCTTTAGTGAGGATGCTCTGGAAATCATTCCCCCATCCATGGTCCCAGTTAACCCGATGGTTACGTTGCCATCCCGGCAAAATCCACAGATAACTGTAGGCCTCCGCGCCCCTCGATTACACCATGGAACCCACGACAGATCGTAGCTACAACTGGGGTTACGTAGCTATCACAGCAAAAACCCATATAACTGTAGGCATCGGCACCATCGAATTTCGTTGCCAAAAATGAAACTTATCCACTCCACTTGACCATAGATCGCAGTCTACCGATGTTACATTGCCTTCCCGGCAAAATCAAGTGTAGACCATTGACACTCATCCTCCACATGATTTCGCTATGGTCCCCACAGTAGATCGCAGCGACATCAAGTTACACTGTCGTCACAGCATAACCCAAATGCCTCTGTATGCATCAGCGCCCTTGACTTTCGCTACCCAATAATCCTCAGGAACTAGTTTTGTCCGGACTCCTCACAGGATCAACTTTAGAACCCCCCTTGGGCTCAAGGCAGCACCACCCAGTAGCACTCATGAGAAGTTCATTTCAAGGGAAAGCTTTTTCCCCAGAGCCATCATCAAAACATTTTATACTATACACATATAGTATCTTCAAATCATACACCTAGTATGATCTCATACAAAGCTCATTTATACAAAATCGATTATTCCAAAATCGATAATTCCCAAATTAGGCTTTCCAAATTCAATATTGATTTTACCCAAAATCAAAAGCCTTTCCAAATCCAAAGGTTCTCAAAACCTTTTCCAAAATCCTCATAAGATCCTTATATATATATATATATATATATATATATATATATATATATATATATATATATAAAATTTAAAACTTTGGATCATTTCCAACTTGTATAAAACCCTTTTATACTTCAAACACTTTCAAAAATCCATCAGAGTGAGATATACTCACTTATTCCAATTTTCCCTTAATCCCCATTTGGATTATCACTTCAATTCTTGTCTCAGTTGGGTATTAAATCAATAATAGTTTGAACTCCGACCAATTTAGAAAATAGCTTGAATTTTTTTAAAAATAGATAAGAAGTTGAAAAATAACTATTAATTTGCAAAATCGTTGTAAAATAGTTAACTAATTGTAAAATAATTGAAAAATAATTAAATAGTTTCAGAGATTTTAAATAATTACAAAATAGCCATAAAATAGTAATTAGTAGTTGAAAATAGGAATTAGTTTATAAAATAGTTGAGAAGTTGTTAAATGGCTCAAAAAATAATTGTAAAATGAGTATAAAATAATTTGGCTTTAAGAAAGAAAGGTTGTATATATTTAATAGATTAGAAAAATAAGTTTGTATCAAAACAATTTATATTAAAACTAGTCAAGAGTCAATTGTTCACTTTCCAACTAATTTCATTTAATTGACTCAATCCCAGCTTAAATAACTTCGATTTCTATTAAATTTTATTTAAACCCAATTCAAGTCGAATCAATCTTGATTCTCTTTCCAATTTATACCAAATTCCATTTAGTTTTAATCATGTTCGGCTTATATTATAATTTCAAATTATTCCAATCCATTTGAATTATTATCAATTGAACTCATTTCAAATTCACATCATTTCGATATAATCCAATTTAATTTCCCATTTAATTTTAAACTTATACATCTTCAATCACCAATTCAATTAATTCAAACCAAATCAAATTTTGAACTAATTCAATTTCAATCTTGAATTCAAACTATCTCGAATTATATAAATTCGAGTTAAATTCTCAAAGGTTGGTTTAACCTTTTAAACCAATTTAATTTTTATTTAAAGTTTTTAATCAATTTAATTTCTGAGTCCAATTCTCAAAATTCCATTTTAAATTATCTTAACTTATGTATTTCAATGTTCAAATAAGAATTCAATACAATTTTATTTGTTTTCAAAATTAAATTTATTATCCAATTTTATCTTCCAGTTTGAAGCCAGTTCATAAACCAGTTTATTTTACAATTCAATTATTCAAATTTATTGTATTTATACAATTCCATTCTCAATTTAAATATTTTTATTAACAATAGGATGATATCATCCAATTTATTTAAAATGTCCGTCCATTTTCAATTTTTAAATCTCAAACCCGATTTGAGGTCACACAAACTACTAATTCAAATTGTTCATTCAAACTTATTTAACTTCTCCCGACTTAAATTCAATTTACTTAATCCAGTCAACCTTACTCAATTTGAATTTCTGTTTCTACTTCAAAACTCCTTCCCTCTTATAAGTTCAAAACTTATATCACTTTGGGTTTTTACATCACACTTCAGGGAAAAAAAAATCAAAACTCAACCTCTTAGAGTTTACTTCATTATTTCAAATTATCTTTGATATCATGTATATCCATACATACATACATATTTATTTCTTGGCCTTCCCAGCCATGTTTTAAAATCTTAAACCACCCTTGGTTTTAAATTCAGATCAAACTTCAACCAACCCATTGTTTTCAACAAATCCCAATTATCCTAATAATACTTATTTATTATTATTTTTTTATTTTGAATCAAAAAATTTCAAATTCTGGGACCAGATTTAGAATTTCATTTTCAATCACTTAAATTTTAATTTAGTTGTATTTCTATTTCTACTTAATTTAATTCCAATTCAAGACTTCAATTTGGTTGTATTATATTATTTCTTAGTTTTCATTTCAATAAATTTAGCAACCAATTGCTTTAATATTTATTAGAAGGGAATATTGCTTTATATATCAAAATATATTTATATAAAATCATTTAAAATCTTTTTATAAGAAAATAACAAGTACGCTCTCACATATATATTCTTAACTCATTCTAGAGTACTACAGACTCTATTAAATGAGTAATTCCCACCAGAGCCAAGGTTCTCGCTTAACCTTTCATCTCTGATACCAAATCTAACGACCCGGAATTTTCGAAGCCGAAAATTCCAGATAGTTATGAAAAAGAAGAAAGAGACAGAAGAAGAACAGAAACATCAACTACTCACATTCGCAGCGTATAAAATATAATAATAAATAATAACAGATTACAAAAGAATGCTATATCTGTCGATTACATTTAATATACATCAGAGTTTCACATTATATACAGTCTCTGAATATTTACAATTATCAAGTCTCAGATTAACAATAATATAAATACAGCGGAATACTCTATACGATATTGCCATCCAGCTCGCCTCCTGAGCTCCAGAACGTCCTAACCTGAAAATCTGTAATACTCGGTCTGACCTGAGCATTACACCAAAGTAACACCCGGGTCAGGCTGGAAACCAGCGTGAGTAAATCCAACTAACATGGAATACAAATTATACAACTTACATAGAACCCGGGGTAACTCATTTCAATTCACAAAGCCACAATTTATTATAGTCATTACTTATTCCACACATAAGTTTTCTAAGAGCCAACACTTAGATCAAATAGTCCGATTCACTTAAATCACTTCATCCCAACTATTAATTTTTCATAATGATTTATAAAAATTCGAGTAGCTTCGGGTATTTCCCAATACCCGATCCTGGCCTCGCCGAGTCTCATGTCATCCTAACCCAAGCTATTCAAATGAAATACACAACATTCATATCAGAGATATCAACCCATTCAAAACATCCAATTCCATTCAATCATCCATAAACAAAGCCTTATCACATACAAATCAATTCAATTGATTCAAATTGATTTTCAAACCCCAAACACTTAGATTCCTTCATTTAACGTTAATTAACCCCAAATCAATTAGTTGGTCAACCCATCATTCTTCATCTTAATTTATCACCCCGGATTAATTATCTTTCAATTGCATTCAAGTAATTATCTTTAATTAACTGCACGATATTAATTATTCTTAACCAAAATCAATAAGTAATCTTAATTACTTCTTGAATTAATTAACTATTTTAATTACATTAATCCTTAATTACTTATATTAAATAACTTCATAAGTCACTTATTATGGATTAATCAATCTTAATTAATCAATCTTTGATTACATCATTAATTATATTAATTATATAAATTAAGGATTTCAAATTATATTTTAATTTGTTCTAATCTAAATTAATTTATTTAATTCAACCACAATATTAATCATTCCTGATTAATCTCAACCTGTAATTAACTATCCCCTTTATTTAATAACTTAATTACTCCTTTATTTAACTACCTTAATTACTTCCTTGATTAATTTCACAGAATAATTATATTTTATTAATTACATTAAGTAATTACCATCAACCATAGTTGATTATTCTAAATTAATTAAGCTTAATAAATTAACTTAAACCTCAATTAATTGGTTCAAACTCTTAATTTCTAATTAATCAACTCAAATCATCAATTAATTGAATTAATTAGTTATCACTTAAATTACCCTACTAATTTAATGAATCGCAAATCATTAAATCCTTATTAACATTAAAATGAAGCATTTTCTTATTTATAATTTAAATTTAAAACAACTTAAAACCCCACATATTCGAGTCAAACCACAATTAACTCGAGAATCAACCAAACCAAAGTCACATCATCAATTCACAGTGCACATCAATTCAACCATTCAACCAAATATTTAAATTTAACCACTTAAATTTAAATAGAAATCCAAAAGCATGAGATTTACTCGCCTTTGATTTTGCAATCCAAACCTGATCTCGATTTGTTTCCTTCAAATTTTGGACCTTGTATAATATTTATACCACTTATCAATATTCGATTTAAGCAAACAATTAACCAATGTTTAATAGTTTAATTTTAACTAATGATTTAATTCAACCAAATAAATCTAAATTTTTATACTAATTTTCCTTTTTACCAATCTAAATAAAATTAAGCGGGTTAACTAATAAATTAATCATCGGTAAACTTTTTTTTTAAATAGAACTATTAAAAATTTCTTTACTGTAAAAATAAAAATTTACTTTTTATATCTATTCATTTATTTAAATCAAATTAATTTAAATGCAATTACCTTGCTGCCTTACCAATGCGACGAACCCACATCACAACTTCGCGTTGACAACCCACAGCACACCGCCACCCTCCATCACCTCGTGAACGACATGGTTACAATGAGGCCAAACCTTCCAACCTAGACTCGCGCGCGCTCGACCTCCAATTCTTCCTCCATCATGCCGCCGCCATCTGGGTTGAGAAACCCTAATTCGCTCAACCACTCCGTGCCGCCGCCACGTGAAACCACCCATCAACACGACTCTGAAGTCGCAGCCATTCCGCACGAGCGACTTGGCTTTCGAACGGAGACATGGCCTCACTGGTAGCCGACCCACGCAAGCGTTTGCGATTCTCTTCCACCCCCCTTTCTTTTTTTTAGCTTCGATGTCGATTTAATTTGAATTGGGCTAGGGCTTAAAACAATAGAAAGGGGATGCGAATAATTCGGCTACTTTTTTTTTAAAGTTGAAATATAGAAAGCGAAAGAACTCAATTTTCGAACGGCATGGACCTCCTTTTATTTTTTTATTTTTTTCGATTTGGCTTCTGTTGAAAGATGAAAGAGGAAGACGGGAATAAAATATTGATTATGGGGAAGCTTCACGAGTACGCTTGATGTTAACAAAAATATCTTGGCGTGTTGACTATAAAATATATTATATTATAAAACCTTCAAAACGTCTCGTTTATTTGCCATTTAAAATTTGAACTCCTCTTGAGGGATGCTGCAAGGCGGTTATAAGGTTTTACTCGTATTCCGAACACAATGAAACGTGTTTCAGAAGCTAATTCGATCATATGCGTGAGTTACAAAAGTAAACGCTCAACTTTAAATTAAATCAATTAACTAGTTTCTAAGCGTTTTGAGCTGCCAGGGTCAAACGACAACTCCGATGGCTACGAAAATTGAAATCCGATAATAACTAACTATTATGGATCCAATGGAACTGGTTTCGTCGAATTCCGAGACTGTGCCTCGGAAGGCTATTTTTAAATTTAAATCAAACGATATATTATTAATACTGTACAAATTACCTTTAAATTTAAATTTCTATTATTCTATTACCTTCAGCATGATCATTATAAATTTTACAAGCCTTCAAATTGTTTAAACAAGCTTAGAAATTTTAGATTCAAAAATTTACCAATTTTCAATTATTAAATTCAATATTTAAACTATATAACTCAATGATTTAATTATCAAGAATATTGGAATCTTGAATTCAAGTTAAAATTAACTTTTAAATAGTTTAAAATCAATTAATTATTCCAATTTAATTTGTCAAAATTTCCGTGTCGTCACAATATATAAGATTATTTCTCAATTGTAAATCATATTAATTATAATTGCATACTTATAATTCATTTGCTTATATAATATCTTCTTTTTCAATTGTTGCTTTTATTTAGATTATTCAAACAACTTTTGTTAACTTATACATATTCTTACATTTTCAACAACCAAACAATGCAATTTATTATATACACTTTGATAATTCTGAAAAATTATTCCTTTATATATATAATATAATCGAGGTAAAATTATTTCATTTACCCAATTTAAAACACTATGTCAGTTTATCTCGTTTAAGAGTTTAGAAACCCCTATCGAAACAGTTAGCTAGACTGCACCGACCAGAATCTATAAACAATCAACTGACAAGTCAACACAATACAAAACAATTTCATATTCACTAACAAATACGCTCTCATATCTATTATTACACTCAAACTCATTCTAGAGTATTGCTGACTCTATCTCTAATGAGTAGTCCCTAACAGAGCCAAGGTTGTCACTTAACCATATGCTCTGCTACCAAATGTAACATCTCGATTTTATCGGGATACGAAGGTTGGCATTCTTACGTCCACTGTATCAAATGCCGCATAATCGAATATCGGAAAATTGAACTGTTAGGCTAAAGAAGAAGAGGTAGAAGAAAAAGATAGAAGAAGTAAGAAAACAGAACAGAAACAATAACAGAATCTCACAATCGCTGCGGTACAACATATAATAGATAAATGAATAATCTTTAAAACAAAGAACTATATCAGTTATTACATTACATCACATCATCATCAGAGTGTACAACAAAAATATACCACACAACTGGACAATTATATGAATTCGTCCCTACAAGTGAATTTACAACGGAAAGATAATATCATATACAAGTAATACGCCTCTCCGTCTAGCTCGCCACTTGAGCTCCATAGCACTCCTAAATCCCGAATGACCTGATAACCTGACTCTAGACCGTCCGTGCGTAAGATTATGGGCACCCAGAGTTTAGGAAGAGAACAATAAACTCCAGGTCAGTCATGCGACTAGTGTGAGAACTCAAAACAGTTATTTATCTTTTAAAACAACAACAACAAGGGAAGTGAAAAATATCCGCAATGCTTTTGGAAAATGTAACTACCATAAGGCCTCCCCGCATACACACAATGCAAACGTAGAATTGGAGAAGATTTCTCCTTATGATAGTCAAAGATGCTTACTACGCAAAACAAATCATATTTTTATATTATTATTAGTGCATAGTGATGAAAACACTTCGAAAATAGAATATTAATCTTAGCCGGCATAGGTACCATTAGTATGCCTACTATATCTACCATATTAAATGGCAGGTTCTACAACTAAAACCGTACAAGGCTCGTATTGTTTCTTTATATTTCCAACAAATGGTCAGGCTAAGGAACTTCCTAATGCCACATGGGATCGCCTCTGGCGGGATGTCTCGAGAACCTAACCGGATCTCTGCCAACCCAAGGCCGGGTTACCTTTGTAACTAGGTAGCTATACTCGAGTATGCCACCCCCGTTCCTTTGGTACCTTTATCTAAGGGCCCTCGATCACAAAGCAACAACCAAACAGAAAATGAGATTGGAGCAACCACATAGGTTAAGCATCAGGGCTCCATACCTGACACCACCCTTTTCCAGAAGGAAATGACATACCCTAAAGGGCGCGACCCTCATAACCTTGTCGCATATTCCTGTTTTGACCATTTTCGGGTTATGAAATTTAACGAAGTCTCTTCCAAAATGCTAGGCACAAAGCCATGCTTTGTTCAACAAATAATCAATAAATAATCATCACACAGCAACACTCAGCATGCCATATTACCAAATTGGGAGTATATCGCTGATAACCTTCAACTACAAAATCTCTGAGCTCGTACGTCTCAGAGAAGGGTGTTAAGCTAAGAGAATAAATTCTCCGCCACCAACAGAGATGTATTTGAAAGAAACCTGCTTTATAACTCAAAATGTAATGTCAGACACGTAACCATACAAGTCTGTTCAGGGTTCGAACAGAACCGAAGGCACTTCAAAAGAAGCCCTTGCAATCCGGGTATTCACAATCCCGGTCGAATTTCCCATCACAAATGAAATCTCCATACCGTAGCTAATGGTGCAGAGACAATCGGTAGGTCATCCTATCGTTTTCAAAAATACCCGGTCTTCACCACCGGTCTTCAATGCTATCCATTACGTCGTATCACTTATTCGGAATGGGCTATATGACACAAAGGTCCTCTCCCGGCTAATCCAAATAGTGAACGCAATCTTTTTAAAACACATGGATATTGGGATTTCAATTAAGTCACAACTTATTACCCAAACCCTTTCTTTCAAATGGTTTAAACAAATTACCATTTTAAATCTTTAAACAAAAACATTTAATTCACAAAGTTTACCTAGTTTCACAAAGATTTATTCCTAGATTCCTAGATAAATTTCCATTTCAACTGGATTAACTCATTAAATCTTTAATCAAGATTTAACTTATAGCTATCAAAACTATTCACAATTCAAGTCTTTTACAATATAAAAGATACACCATTTGAAATACTCCTTTATTTCAAGTCAAGTTCAACAACCTTTCACAAAGATTAATTAATAGCCTTCAAAACAGTTTAATTTCAAATTTACATTCTTTTAACATAAATGGTAATTTCTTTCCTTATGGAAAGCTATTATTATTTGAAAACAGATAGTTTTCGTTTTGGGAAAAACTGATTAAAAATTTTCATGAGTTAAAGCCACTCAAGTATAAACTTGGATTTAAATTTAAAATTTCCAAAACTATATTTTAAATGGTTAAAAACCCATATAAACACCTTTTATAAATTGTACAATCTTTTAGACCATAGTACCCAAATCATTGAATTCCATTTCAAATATTGAATTCAAAATTTGAATCAAATGATTTAAATTCCAATTTTTTTATTAAGTTATTTAAAATAACTCTTATTTTTGAAATTCATTTTCAAAAACTTTCAATCCCAATTCCAAAACTAATTTGGATTCGAAAATTCAATCTTTAGAATTGTCAAAAATCTGCGACTTAACTGATTTCCACGTGAAATCCACATTTTGTGTGTGTATTGTGTAGTCCAAGGGTTTAACACAATAGTGCAACAACATTCAACCATCACAGATCAAAATATAATAATATATTTGATAAGCGGTATAACTGTAACGCTTACCTCTCGTTAACAGATTACAAATATATATATGTCACAGATAGACAAATTACAGATCACAACACACATCAGGATATATCACAAAGCATCACATATCAAAGATATCAAACGATTCAACATCCAATATAATTCAAACATCCATAAGTAGGATAAATTTAATCATCTGATTAATTTAAATCAAATAAATTTCTATGAATAAAATTTGCTAGTTATGGTAAATTAATAGCCAATTTATTATAAAAACATTTAATAAATTATCCTTTCACTGGTCGTTAATTAAATCTTAATTAACAGTTAATACTTGATTAATTATTCTTAATTAATTATCAAAACCAATTAATTTCTGCTAAATAAATTTCCAATGAATTTACAAAATCATTTCTTTTTTTTAAAATAAATTTCTTCAACTTATAATAATATAAATCGAAATCCATTTACTTAGCCCTTTTTCTCGTAATTTGGAATTTTATTTAATATGGTTTCAAAAATAACTTTGTCTTTTTAAAACTCGTTTTTAACTTATCCAATACTCAAAACTAATTTTAATCTATAAACTTTCAACTTAAAATTTCAAAAATCCAATTTTTTTTATCTATTTTCGGTATTAAATGATACCAAAAATATATTCGGCTAACCTATAGCCTTCAACAATCTCAATCATAAAGATAATCACATGGATTATAAATCAACCAACACATAACATATGAAATAAATTCAAATGTTTGAGGAATCTAGTTGGATCCCTCCAACCTGTTTCCCAGCATCCAAAGATGTTGGCACAATACCAATTCCATTTCGAGGTGAAATATCGCGGTATATGGGATTTATAAAATATTATCCGCTATTATGCGGCGCAATACGGTCTCATCCGTTATATAATGCGGGAAATCAACTCCAAATACATATATAATAACAATTCCATATCAAGTTGGAATTATCGCGGTATATGTGTTTAATAAATAACATCCGCTTAATAAACGGCGTATAGGGCCTATTTCAAAGCAATAGATAATAACTATCATCCAATCACACAATCAAGTAATTTTAAATTTAACTATTTAAAATTTAGATCGAAACAATTCGATTAAGTGAGAAGTTCTCACCTTGAGTTTTTGATAACAGTTGTAGCGTTTTGTTTCGAATAAAATTAAATGTGCATTTAATTTTACCCAAAATTATCACTAGCTCCAAACGACTCCAAACCAGCTCCATTGCGTAGTGCTCGACAAAACGAACCCGACGCAAGTCGTCTCATCAAATTCCGACCTCGTATCATAAAGTTATAAATTTTTAAAGATTGAACGAATTAATATATATTAATTTACAACTCTAATTTTTATTTTTAAACCTAAATTAATCAGATCCGTTCGTTCCAGAGATGAGAATCTGGCCGCGAATCCTGTTCTTCTCCATCGCGTGACACATCCCAGGTTCGAACCCATTTCCGTCCACCCATCTTCGATTGTCTCGCCTACCATCAATTGCTAGAAGTTGATCAGATGCGCCCACCTGAGTCACCACCGCCCATGACGCCGTTAAACTTGGCTGCGTGCTTTCGTGGAAAAACGCGAATGAACCTCAAACGTTCAAGCTCGAATTGACGATGATCCATAGCACGAAAATCCATTATCACCGTTGAATAGCTAGTACTCGTTGAGATCTTTATTTTTGTAGTTGATGATTTTGGATGAAAGTGAATGGATGGTGAGATAAACGAGGTGGAAGCTCGATAATTCCTGGCCATCGAAATAAAAATGGTGGCCAGGGTTTCTTTTCTAGGGTTTTTGAAAATATGAAGAGGATGGGTCCTTTTATAGAAAATTCACCCAAAACACTATTCATCCGACTTTTTCGAACTCCAAATCTCGCGCAGTGACCGGCATTTCTAGGGTTCACCCCATGTTCCGGACACAATGGAATAGGTATCGAGAGCCAATTCGATCATCTGTGCAAGTTATGGAAATAAACGATCAAATTTAAATTAAATCGATTAAACCAATTTCTATGCGTTTTGGCTTGCCCCGGACAAACCGTAAATCCAATTGAGACGAAATTTGAAACCTTACAATAATATAACATTACAGATCCAATGAAACTGGTTTCGTCGAAATCCGAGACTGTTTGAAAAATGACTATTTTCTATAGTCGATTAAATATTAAAATATTCAATTTTCACAAATTAACTTTTAATTCAATTTTTAAAGTTCACAAACATTGTTCTAACTTCAATATGATTTAATATAACTTTATAAATCATTTTTAATCACATTAAACCCAATTCCCAATTATTTACGAAATTTCTAAATATTAAATTATCGATTTAATGATCCAGTTAAATCCAGATATTCGAAAAATAAATTCTACGACTTATAAATTTTATTTGTTAATATCTAAAATCAATTAAATATCTGAATTTCAAATGGAAGAAATTCTGGGTCGTTACAAACAATATATAAAATACTTTTTCTAAAGATTTTCTACTTATATATGTTTAATGTGTTAATATCAAAACATATATCACAACATAACAACACATATAAAAGAAAGCGAAACCAAAAGCATACTTTATTTCGAATAAGATTCTTTTATGATAGTTAAGTTATATAACAGTTTACATGATTTCCCCTAGGACACACCTTTGCTTTATCAATTTACTATCTGCATTTTGGGCAAATTATGGAGCCACATTCCCATACTATCGATTAGTCTACATAAATTAGATTGAGCAAGTCCCTTAGTGAATGCATCTGCGATGTTATCTTTAGTATATACTCTTTCAACTACTATCTCTTCATCATTGATAAATTTTCTTATTATGTGGAATTTGCGAAGGATGTGTTTCAACTTCTTGTGAGCTTATGGTTGCTTGACAATCAGTGTTGTCACATCATTGCCATAATATTTCAGCACCGAACCTATAATTCCTTCGTGGTCGAATCAGCCACAACTCTTTGTTGGAAATTTACCAACTAACGACCCTCCATGGAGGTTAAATATGTGTCCTGAAATAGATTTTCTATTGTGCACATCACTTTGAAAAATCAAGTCCGGGTCCCACTTCAAAAGGAGTTCATTGTTTCCGTATATAAGAAACATCCTTAGTATTTCTCAAATATTTTAGGTTGAATGATTTTCACTTGGGTTTGATTAATATCAACTAACTATAATTAGTGCAAAAGCGACATTTAACCCAGTATATGGCCAAACATATGTAACAACCTAGTTTTTAATAATAAGTAATTTAAGTTAGTCATAGTATTTTGATTAATTAAATTGGAATTAGAGATTTATTTAAAAAGTGGGTTATGAAATTATTTGACTAAAAGAGTTAAATAAGTTGAAATGTGAAAATAATATTTTAGAAACGTAATGAAATTAGAATATAATATTTTTATTTGGTAAAGAAGTGATTTGGAATATAATTTGTCTTCATTTGAGTTAAACTGAGTTTGGTTTTAAAGGTAAAATAAAATGCAAATATAATTATATTTATTAGGCGCAAACATTAGTAACAAAGCCTAAGTCTAATCTTTCATAACCCAAATCTAATTTCCATAATTCTCTAATTCCAGAATTCTTTTTCCTTCTCCTCTTTAATGGATATCTATATATACTTCCTTTAGGACATTTTCACAACTTCGTATACAAGATTATAAAAAACTCACTCGACTTCTAAATTCAAGACAAAAATATTTAAATTAAAATAAATTATCAAACTCAGATATATATATCTCCAAGCTTGTATGTACCTATTGCTAAGAGGGAGACTCATTCATCATCTCCATGGTGGGTTGCATGCGTAGGTTAAGGTAAGGAATCCGAGAGGAGGAAGCAAGCGCGATATACTGGTGAGTGATCACCACACTTACATATTTATGTACCAATCATTTCAGACTTTTTATATGAATTTCTAGTGCTATATTTGGTTGTATATATTGTGTGTATGAACTCATCGTTGAAACGATTAAGGTAGAAGGGTGGATTGCCATTAACAAGCAATCAGTTTTTTGAAGATGACCTTTGACTAGTCGATCTGTGAAGGAGACCGATTGACCAATCACTGGTAATTTTCGTATGTGCCCTTACATTTTTCCATGTGCGTGTCTTGTAGTCAACGTGCGCATTTTTGTACTTCGACCTGTATCAGCATGCTCTTGTTATTGTGTCCTTTGATATGCTTTAGTTTCTGTTTGCATTATGTTAGTATAACTATACATGTATTCAAATGTTCATGTATACTTGCTTGATTTAATTACCACCTTCATGTATATTTCTTGGATTTTCTACTCTCGCAAACCATTGAACTCATGTGTAAGCTTCATTATTCCATTTGTACATGTGTGTGTGGGTATTTATGTGCATGTTTCCAATAATTCCACACATTATACTAAAAATTTAATTAAGACGTATATTTATCTTTTTATTATACTGATATTTTTCTATTAATAAAGCCATTGTATTTGTCCAACCTTGTATTTTGATAAGGTTAAATCTTTCTATGTTTAAATTATTTGGATATGAGATTTATGGTAACTTATGATAAAAGTATATGTGTTTGTATATATATATATAATAAATCAAATCAAATGTACATAAAACCCAATATAATTTATTTAGAGACTTTGTGCTCGCGTACACGCGTGTGTGTGTATAAAGTTTTGGAACTGTGTTCGATTAATTTTAAATATAAATATATATTATTATTAACTTGGATGTTTATATATGTGAAGGTAGCAGTTAAATTATTGAGCAGTTAGAAATAAATATATATGTATAAATATTAATTTTGTAAACAAATTTTGAGTTTTAAAAGAAAGATATGATTTTTTCCTAATGACATTAGCGAGTATTAGGTTATTGAATTTCATAAAGAAAACTAAACTTATTTATTATAAAGAAAATATTATAATTGTATTACCAAATTACTTTTGTAATGCCTACTATTTATTCAGTTTTATATATTGATTTTGTTATATAAAGTTATATGTTGTGTATGTTCTATTATTAGGTATTGAGTCATTTATTTATATTTATTTGAATAATCTATTTTATATTTAAGTTTCTGATTTCTAATTCCTTATCTTCCTTATACATTAACTCCAATGATATGAGCGATTCAAGATTGATATTGATTTAGTTGATGATTTTATATGATACGATGATAACATCCTTATGTGATTTTTTGATACTAGTTCTTTATAATGAGAAATCTAAATAAACGGATTAGTGGTACCATATAGTATGAGACTTTTGATAATACTTTTTTAGTTATTCTTTGGGCTCATTATATAGAATAAAGAAGGGTGAGCGTGATGTGTGAGCATTGAATAAATAGACTAGTATCACATGGTCGATTGGAATGCCCTTGATTTATTTATTCGGTTATTCTTTTGCCCGTGAATGACACTCCATACGGGGTATATTGTATGTGATACTCGCCGCATTGAGTATAATTAGAGCCGTGTGCAGACCATTATATATATATATATATAAATTATATGTGTTTGTTTACCTTTTTCTAGCTCTTTTTATGATTTGAGAGTAAACCAGGTTGGTCAGTTTCCACCCTGGCGGCCTAATCGTGGGATTGCGCCCCAATTCCACGACACCATTTGATGCATATCATGAGGTTTGGGTTATGTGATCCATAAGGTAGGTGCCCTGTAGCATTTTGTGTTACTAAGGCCAGCAGTTAGTTACCTATAGGGGCAAAGCAAGGCCGTGACCAATGCTACGCGTTGATGAGCCACAGGTGGATATGTGTCACAATTTTCATCAAGGTAACTAAAGCTGTAGGAATATATCCAACTATATAGCATACAACATAGTAGATCCTGGGTTCTTGAATCTGGCATATGCCCATCAGTCTCCCGTAATGTTTCAGTTCACGTGAACTGAAGTTGTAGAAAAAGATCTGGATACATAGCATATAACATATTAGATTTTGGGTTCCTAGAGCGAAAAGGCCATTAGTTTCCTGTTTGGTTTCAGTTTACATGTGGTAGATAGGCATATGTGATACGAGATTGTACCTAAGACTATGTCTAGAGTATGATCAACCCGGACTCTTCTTTAGCAGACAACTTAATATTGATTAGATTAAGGCATTGTCGTGAGCTGGCTTAGATCTTTTTTATTGGTTTTAATGATTTGATGATGATATTTTATAATATGATATTGAGAGATATTTAGGCATTTCTTTATGCTAGCCCGATGTATTTAGTGATATCTCACTCAGTGATGTTTTCAGGATTTAGACGATGGTTTCTAGATATGTATGATTCACTCATTTGTGTTGACTACGTGATTTTTGATTTGATAAGTTTCCAATGGGTGATGATATATTTTGATATTAGGTCTAATTATTTCATATAGATTTGAGATATTTAGGTGATGTAATGCCTTGAGGATTATTATATATATATATATATATATATCTGTGTGTGTATATATATACACACACACTTTGACATATCGTCTAGTGTTTTGAATATCTATGATAGTGATATTATATTATTATTCCTTGTTTATATTGTATCACCTTACCATGATCCTTGATTAGACATAGTCCCACCCATGTTTTGTTTTATACTAACCGGCTCAGTCCGAGACATTTCAGGTACATAGACGATATGACCATCTCTTATTTTATTAGGATAGAGGAGATGTATCTTAGGATTATTGTATGATACATATATTACATTGTTTTACTGTATATGTCGGACAGTGGGTTTGTATACTATGTTGAGATAGATTACAGCCGAGATGTTTTGTGTCATTACAACATTGTTGTATAATATATTATATTATATGTTATCATTGTGATTGACCCTGTGTATTCACTATATATTATGTATTATTTTGTCCTAGAGGCATACATGACTATTTCTTTGTACCAATACTATGTACATGTAGGTAAGTTATATATTCGATGTTTTAATACATACCAGTGTTAGTCCATGGGAATATTCACGTGCGTACCCCATATAGCCTTATTATCTATATCTGTTTGTATTACTCTGTAATACTCTTAGGATGGGTATATAGGTGGGGTGTCACAACGTACATATTGGAACCTATTGTTGAAGCATAAGAAATCATTCTCATATACTTTATCTCCACATCCGTGAACGGGGAGTCATTCTAAAAAAGAACAGTTTCTTACCACACTATAACATTTCCGTGCTTGGAATTTTCCATAGTAAACCTTCTTAACATGGTATTAACGCACACTGAGTAGGACAATCCCAATAATCTTTTAGATCTATCTCTATATATATTTGTACCAAGTATAAAGGTTGCCTTTCTTAAATCTTTCATTTAAAAATTATTGGGCAACTAAGGTATATTGTTACTAATCAGTAGTACATCGTCAATGTATAAGCTACGAATGTAACAACATCATTTTATTCTTTCCTGCATATAAACATATTCTCTGTGATTTGGCTGAAACCAATCTTTTTTATTACCTTATCAAAACATTTATTCCAACCTCTTGATGTTTGTTTAAGACCATAAATTGATGTTAAGAGTCTACATGTCTTGTTACCCCTCCCACCGACTTTAAAATCTTTTGGTTGTGACATATGAACAATCTCTTATATATCAAGATTATGCTATATTAATATCCATCTGCCATATTTCATAGTCATAACAAACATCAATTGCAAGAAGAATCCAAATTGATTAAAGTATGGTGTCTAGAGAAAACATTTAATTATAATCAACACCTTGAATTCGCTAAAAACCTTTTGCTAACAACCTTAGAAAGGTCTTAACCTTTCTACATGCACCTATCTATTTCTTAATGATCCATTTACAATCGATTGGTTTTACCTCTTTGGATACATTTTCCAAAGTCCAAACATATTTTCATCGTTTTTTATAATTTCCACATGCATTTATTGAATTTTATCGAATCAGCGCAAGGAAAATTCTTTTCTCTCCAAGGCTTATCGTTGTGCAAGAGTTCAGTGTTATGGATGACGCAATCCGCTTTCTTCCAGTCAAAAAGAAACTCGTAGCATCTATCTAGTGTGCAAGATACCCTACTAGACCTTCTAATTAGTTGCAAGTATTCTACAAGTATTGAATTACTATTTAAATATTAAATTCCTATTGGATTTTCTTTGATCTCATCCAACTCTATCTTACTACCATAAAATTATTGAGATTGAAATTCCTTTTAAAAGTACTTGACATTTCTCGAAATGGATATTATACCTCGGTATGAAATAAATTGTATCCTCGAGAATATATAGATACCCTAAAACCTTGTATAAAACTAATTTTTCCTTAAGTTTATTGGGGTTTAAAGTCTTAATGTAATCCAGATAAACCCACACCTAAGATAATTAAGGTGTAGTTTCTTACTAGTCTAATATTCTATAATGTTTTAGGGCATAGATTTAGATGGTACGAAATTCATTATATGCCAGGGTTACAAGCACATATTCCCAAAAGGAAAGAGGCGACTCAATATCACTTATAGTTGATCGAACCATGTCTATACAGTTACATTTCTCCTTTCTAAAATACCGTTGTGTTGAGGAGTATAAGGAGGTGTAACTTGATAGAGAATCTCATTCTCTTTTAGGTACACTTAGAGCTCATATTCAATGTACTCACCGCATCGGTTAGATCGAATTATTTTGATTTTCTTATATGTTTGATTTTCAAGTTCGTTCTTATATTCTATGAAATTATCATAGACCTCTGACTTGTTTTTCATGATATGCACATATTCGTATATAGATAAATCATCGGTGAATGTAATAAAATATAAGAACTGACCTTTGGTAGCTAAGAACATAAAACATAGATATCTATGCACTAGTCCTAAGAGTTTATGTAACATTCCCGAATTTTAGCCAAGTTTAATGTGATAATTAATTTAATTTTTGAAATTTAATTTTGAATTAAATTGAGTTTTTCCAAAATAAAATAAGATATTTGTTTGTTTATATATATATATTGATTTTTAATTGAAATTTGAATTTGAAAACTCAAAAATAAATATATTGGATTTAAAATTTATTTTTAAGTTAATAAGAATTTGTTTTCTAATTATATTAAATATGCATTTTGATTTGAAAATGATATTTTGAATTTGATATAATAAACTTTTCAAAGGCTAATTAACAATTAAATTCTAATATATTTATTCATGTATAATTTAATTTTAAAACCATTTTCTTTAAAAGATTATATAAATTATTAATAAAGAAAATGTATTAATTTAAATAGGAAATAATGTAAAGTTATATTTAAAATATAGGCTAAAGTGTTTAAAATATAAACATAAGTACTTAATTCAAACATGGGTTTAAAAAACATTTAAAAATATAAATTAAAAAATATATATAAATATAATACATATGTGATTATATTACATAAGTTATAATAGCATAAGGGGTTTAAAACATAATTTGTAAATTAAAACAAAGTTTATAAAAAAAATTTAAAAGAGGGATTTAAACGTAAAATTTTCACATATGACATTTGTAAAATTATAAAAACATGCATTAGACAAATATAAATTATATGATATGAAAATTTGTACAAGTGTTAACCAAATAATTTGCAAGTGGCAAATTTATTTTCTCTTAAAATTTAAAATAATAAACAACATGTTTTACAAAAGAATGAAACTAGGCCACATTTTTCTTCATCTCCATTTTCAAATCTGAAAACCTGAAATCAAAAGAAAAAAAACAAGAACAAAAGCTGAATAAAAAACATCTCAAATCTGAAAGCAAGTCAAGCCTGGAAATCAAAAAAACAAAACCTCGAAGCAAAGCAAAAGCTTCAGCCTGGAAATCAAAAACAAATGCAAGAATCAAGTTTTAAATTCAACTCCAAAACAATAGGCAATGCAAGGATTTAAGCTTCAGGCAACTCAAAGATCAAGCAAAAGAAAATTCAAGCAAATTCAAGTAAGCAAGATTCCATATTAAATCAAATACAAATTTCAGAATTCAAAAGCAGGCTCTGTTTAAAACATTCTCAAGTGAGCGACTTTTACTTTAAACCTTGAAATTGCTTATATGATTTAATATTGTGGGTGATGTTGAAGTTAAATGATGAAAGATGTTTGAAATGGATGCAAATATGTTTGTTTATACATATAAATATACAAATGTTGAATATAATTGTCTGTGAACAGGTATAATGGCATCTGTTTTTGTTTTACAGGTTTATAAATTCAAGAAAAACCCATATCTCATTGTTTAAACTGATTCTAGTCATGAATCCTGAAGCGAAAATGTTTATAAAAACATAAAGTTATTTTAAAAAATAGTCTCAAGTAAAAAATATTAGGTAAATAATTTGAAAAATAAGAATTTCTGCAAAAATAAAACAAAGTCTGAACATTCGACTATCAGATTTTTACGATTTGATTATATGATTAGGATCGTAATCGAAAACGATGAATTTTAATGCAAATTTCAATATTTTTAGCTCATTAGTGAAAAAACCGCGATGATCAAAAATTGATTTATGGCCAAATTCTAGCAATTGACGGGTCTGGGACCATCTGGGTTGGTGGAGAAGGTAGTTTAGAGGATGCTGATTATCAGAAAAATAGTCGCTGTCTTTTTTAGGCTATGGCGATGATGCAACGTTAATCTAGGGTTTAATACCCAGTGTTGGTTAAGGTGTTTACTGAGGAGTTTCCGACATCAATGATTAATTGGAGGAGATCGCGTCGTAGGGAAATGTTGCGTGGGGCTCTGGCAAACATTTGGGTGGAAGGGCAGAATTTCAGATGGTCGGAGGTGGCCACGCAGGGAGTTTCTAGGTGATCGGTCTATTCAGATTGGTGATGGGTAGCTCATTTTCGACCTACGGCATATTTAAAGGTCATGATGAGTTAGGTTGGTCGGCGGTGACGTCGATGACTTGTCGAGGGTAAGGGAAGTGGTCGGAGGCGATCGACATGGTTGTACACGTGCACATGGTACATATTTGTCTATGTTATTGTGTTTTTGGGGAAGACGATGATATGCTCGGGAATGAACTCTAAGTTGTTGGTGAATTTGCTCGAAGGAAGGGTGGTACGCGAGTTTCTTGGGGGGATGCTCGGGTTTACCTCGGGTTGAGCATGGGTCAAGATTTGCATTAGTTTTTAATTTTTAAAATAAAATCAATTTTTGTTTAAATAAACTTTTGTTAAAACCAGTTCTTTTGTAAATAATAAACGATTATCTAATTTTAAGCTGGTTAAAAGTTTTTTTATGAAATTATTTTAAATTACTAAGGTTAAAGGTATATAAGATACATATAACTTTTGTTTTAAAATTTATTTTAAATAAACTAAGAAATGGGATTAAGTGGTTAATAGGATTTTAAGAAGATAAATGGCTTATTTTAAATAATGTTTTGATTATTAATTAACTTAAAGGTTTTGAATTTAAATTATTTATTAATGATAATTTATTTCAAAGGTATCTAAAATAAGAATTAAAAGATGATTATGTAAAAAATGAGATGAACGGGTTATCTTAAGATTAAAGGATAATTAATTTGAAAATTTAATGACAGTTACTTAATTTAAAGGTTAATTAAGTATTAATTGAGGATTAATAAAAAATTTATGAATTAAGTTTAATTAGTGATGAATAATTTAAAGGGTATTTAATTACTTAAAGACAATTACTTAATTAAAAGTAATTAATTAATGATTAATGGCTAATAAATCAAGTGATTATACATTAATTAATTTAAGGATAATTACTTGACAAAAGTAATTAAGGATAATTAATTAATAATTAGAGGTTGATAAATCAAGTGATTAAGCAATAATTAATTAAAGGGTAATTAATTTATGTGTTAAATTAATTAAGGTAATTACCTTAATTTGAGGATAATTAATTAATTAAAGGTTAATTAATTAATGAAAGTGATCAAGGGATGATTTAATAACTAAGGGTCAATTAATTATTGTAATTAATTAAGAATAGTTAATTAAAGAATAATTAAATAATTAGGGGTTAATTATTTAATGATTAAAGGTTACTTGAATTATTAATTAAGGTTGATTAATCAATAATTAAAAGTTAATTAATTAATTATTAAAGGTTAATTAATACATGATTAAAGGATAATTAGTTCAAATGGTTTGTAATTAATTAATATTAATTAACCAGGATTAGTGATTTATTCATGAGTAATTAAATTAATCAGTTGAACTATTAACCTTACTTGTGGATATTCGGATTGTATGAAATGCTTTGAATTGTTTGATATCCCTGGTGTGTGATGCTTTGTGATATGAATTATTTTGATTTGAGCTGCAATAAATGTAATTCATTTATCTGTGATGAATTTATATCTGTGAATCTATGAATGAAGATAAGCGTTATAAGATTATACCGCTTATTGATATTTCTGTGTTTGGATTGTGATGATTGATGATGTTGCACTATTGTGTAAAACCCTTGGACTACACTCTACAGACACAAATATGGATTTCATGAGGAAATCGGTTAAGTCATAGATATTTTAAATTTAAATATTATTTTGTTTAAAAGTTGAATTTTGAATCGAAATGATTTTGGAAATGGAATTGGATTGAATATGAAAAGCTTTTGAAAAGGGAATTTGAAATTGAAGATTGGTTTGAATATAATATATCTTGTTTAAAGTTTTGAAAATATTTTTGGAAACTATGGTTTGAAAAGAAATAATACAACTATATCTTATATATGGATTTTAAGCCATCTTTAAGGTGTTTTAAAACATTATTTTGGGAACTTAAATTTAACCCAAGTTTATACCTCTAAAGGCTATAACTTGTGTGTATATGATCGGATTTTTCCGGAAATGAAAGGTATTATTTTCAAATAATAATAGTTTTCATATAAAAGGAAGAATTCCCAGTTTTGTCGAAAGGATTTTCGAGTTATGAATAAATCAAATTTTAAAAGGAAATAGTTTTCAAAGCTATCATTGTTAAAGATTTGGTAAATATTATTGTTGAACTGAAACGAATCTTTTACTTAAAAGATTAAAGACTATAAATGAATCTTGGTTAAAGGTTTTGGGTGAGCTTTGTTTCAAACTAAAGAGGATCTCGAAGATAGATCTTTTGTTTATATATTGTGAATGGATCTTTGTTAAACATTGGTGAATTTGTTTTCAAATTGAAGAGGATCTTAAAGGTATCTTTTGTAATAAAGATTTGGAATTGAAATGAAATTTTGTTGAAAGCTATAAATTAATATTTGTGAAAGATTGGTGAACTTTCTGAAGTGGATTTTTCTTGTTTAACGATATGAAAATGGTAATTTGTTTAAACCATTTGAAAGAAAGGTTTTGGGCTTTAAGTTATGACTTAACTAAGATCCCACTATATCCATATGATTTTTAAATAAGCGCTCATTATTTGGCTTAGCCGAGAGAGGACTGTGTCATATAACCCATTCCGAATAACGATACAACGTAAATGGATAACATTTGAAGACTGGTGGTGAAGATTGGGTATTCTCGAGAACGAAAGGATTACCCGTCGAATGTCCCTGCACCGAGTCGCGTCGGTATAGAGATCTCCATATATGATGGGGAGCCCGATCGAGATTGTGAATAACCGGATTATAAGGGCTTCTTTGTGAAGTGCCTTCGGTTCTGTTCAAGCCAGGAACACACTTATATGGATGTGTGTCTGACATTACACTTTTAAATGTAAAGCTGGTTTCTATCAAATACATTTCTGTTTGGTGGCAGAGAATTTATTCTCTTAGCTTAACACCCTTCTATAATACGTATGAGCTCAGAGGTTATAAAGTCGTTGGTTACTAGTGATACATTTCCAATTTGGTAATGTGGCATACGAAGTGTTGTTGACCATTTGTTGATCAAAGCATGGCTTTTGTGTAAAGCGTAGCTTTGTGGATGAGATTGCATCAGAACCTCACAAACCGAAAATGGTCGAAATAGGAAAGATGCGACAAGATTATGAGGGTCACGCCCTTTAGGGTATGTCCGTTTCCTTCTAGAAAAGGGTGGTATCATGGTATGAAGCCCGGATATTTAACCTATGTGGTTACTACAAATTTATTACTTTGTGGTTGTTGCTTTATGGTTGAGGATCCTCGGATAAAGCTCGGTAACATCCGGGAGATGGCATTACTCGTGTAGTAGTTACCTAGTTACAGAGGTAACCTGACCTTGTGTTGGCAGAGATCCGGTTAGGTTCTCGGGGCGTCCCTCCAAAGGTGTACCCATATGGCCTAGGAAGTTCCTTTTCCTGACCATTTTTTGGAAATCCAATCACCAATACGCATCCTGTACTATTTTAGTTGTAGAACCTGCCATTTAACATGGTAGCTATAGTAGACATACTATAACGGTACATATATTGGATAAGATTAATATTATACTTGTAAATGTTTTCTGCACTATGGGCTAATAATAATATCAAATGGTTTTGGTGTATCAAGCATATTTGACTATCATAAGGAGAAATCTCCTCCAATTGTGCATTCGCATTGTGAGTGTGCCGGGAGGCCTTATGGTAGTTTCATTTTCCAAAAAGAATTGCGGATTTCAAATTTTAAATTCTTTGTTTTTTTCTTAAAACAAATGTTTTGTTTGCTCACACTAGTCCCATGACTTACCTGGAGTTTACAGTTCCCTTCCTAAACTCTACGTGCCCACAATTTTCCACACGGGCAGTCTAAAGTTGGATTTTTCAGACAATCAAATAGTAGGTGTAGATTCGATAGCATTCCAGCATTTGGATTTGGTGATAGCATTTATTCACTTGGACCGACCTTGCTCAATACAACGTGATGGTGGTTCGAGTTTATGGTTTGGATATAACAGATTTTGAATTGGAGACTTTTGAGCTTGGATATGGAGTTGCAGTTCTGGATTCTATCTTTCTTTCTATTCTTTGTAAGGTCATATTTATGATATTGTGTTCGTTGCTGTTGCTGTCTTATTATTTCCGCTGTGATCTTGTATCTTTGATACTGATATCAATTGTATCAATGTGTTGTATCAAATTTTGTGTGTCAATGATATATATTATTCATTCTTCTTCTGTTATGCTGTTGTACTTAATGTGTTATAAGCTTCGGCACGAATCGAATTTCAACGATTGAATCTACGGCATTCGAATACGGGGAAGTATGGATGTCGATTTTCGAATGCTAAATTTCAGGTTATGACAGTTTACTAACTCTTTCATTGCTTCCACTGAATGTGTGCTAGGACATTTTACCTTTAAGACACATTGTACAAGTATCAAATGATTCAGAATTAAATGAAGGTAAAAACTTTGATTTCTTAATCTGGTTAATCGTTTCTTAATTATTTGACCTAGTTTACAATGACAATGGTAGCTGCCATTTATTTTAGACACATTATTATTTTCAATAAAAAAATACATAATTATAGTTAAGTATATAAACATCCTTAAGTATATGAACGCAAATAGTTTTGTTATCATAACAAATACTCAAAACATTGTCATTACAAATAAAAATATAATTATATTATGTCGAATGTGAAACAAAGACTATTCCACTAATAAATTGCGGTACAAAATAACAATTATATTAAACTAAATCATGTCTATTAGCAAGCTTCACATGGTAATCTTCATCTATAATAGCTCTATTTGCAAGGAATTCCATCGTCCTCGTTGCTATGGGCCTCTTATTTTTATGTTCCTATAACGTATTACATATATGATTTCCATACCAGTATCTAAAACCTACGATGGGGCAATTTTAGATTAAAAAAATCCTCTTAGAAAAATACTTTTATGATTGAAATCATATTTCTTTCCTTTAAGCATCTTAAAATAATCTGACGTTTAATTTTTCAAATTTCTCTTCTTTGAGCAATTGTGACATTCACCCCTCTCTTCTTTTGCCATAGATTTACCCTTGCAGCCTTTTGACTAACTCATTCTCTTCTTCAAACTATTCAAAGCGGATGTGCTCATTGTTGTGAGTACCACACTTGGTTCTTTTATGAACGTACTCTTGGTCATCCCTAGCATATTAAGGACATCCAGAATGAATTCATATTGAAATTCAGTATACATGGATCAAATTGCGAAGTTTGTGATCCAAGAATTAAGTCAATTTGTAATTCGATGTCATTGTTAATTCCCAACTCAGTCAATCTCTTTATGTATCTAATCATATTAACTATGTTATCCTAGATGGGAGTACCTTTGACCATTTTTGTATGAACAAATTTCCATAAGATTATGTACCTTGAGGTATGAAACTATTCACCGTACAACTTTGGTAGGTGCTAATATATGGATCGAACATCCATATTCTCACACTATCTTTGGAGCTTAGTGTTCATTGTTTATAGTATGAATCATTGAGAAAGTTCACAATCTATTGACATGAATTATAGGATGCTATTTATTTGGGAGTGACAACTTTATCAAGTTTAACCTTAAGCTCGTTGGTGACTACATGCCAAAGTTTCTCGCATGTGATTGTTACTTTTATACTCCTTAACCGATCCTTGTGTTTTGCATCGGTTAGTGTGTTTTTCTATAGAGGTAGCTTCATTATTGTCATTTATGCATATTTATTGGAGCAAACTGATAACATTGCATATGTTCTTATCCTTATTTGATTGATTTATTATATTTAACTAATAAGGCCCCCACTTAAGTTTTCATCTCTCTAAAACCTTAAAAGATATACATGAGTTTCTTAAATTCTTCAATGGGTGTTAGGATTCGTTTATCATGTTTATTACAACTTTGAAGGTGATCAACAAATTATAGTCTCCATAAAGGGTAAGTAATTTTTTATTAATTATATCTTATATATAATTCCTAATAATATATTCATTTTCTTCATAATCATCTTTATGACCTTGAGGGTTCGTAACAAATCATAAAGCATATTAGATACTCTAGACCCATCGTTTTGCATTAGTCGAGTAATTTTGTAACCCGTGAGGGTGCATAAAAATGTTACAAAATACTCCTTCCAGTCCAGGGACAATATAAACATCACAACAAATGTTTAATGGCTTGAGGATGCTCAATAACCGTAGGTATATAAAGTACTCTATTTATATTGTAAACGATGGAAAAAAAGCTTTATTTTAAAATCATATTTTAAAATAATATTTCTAACGACTGCCCTATACTCCCAGTGCCCAATATACCTTTAGTGCATTATAGTGGTACCTGACTAAAATAGAGTGGTAATCAAGTGGTAAGTAATCGAACTCCAATAGAGAACTTATAATATATCTTACAATGCATTGAATGATATGATAATCAAACAGATATAAAACAGTTGAGATAGAAACATAAGTGAACCATCATAGTTTAGAGCATAGATTCTACGTAGTTATACAAAGTAGTAATAGAGTTTATACAACTGAAAAATAAACTCAGTATCAGTCTCAATAATAGAATGTAGCACTGATAAAGATCCATATTGTTTCACAGAAGAATAAGCAAATAGATTCAGATAATATCATATATAACAGTGCCAGTCCCAACTTGTCATTTGAAAATGTAATGAACGGGATTTTCGACCCTTGAAAATCGACATTAATACGCACACTTTATTATGTGCCGAGCATTCAAATGCCGGAAAAGCCAATTGTTAAGAGTAAAAGAAAATAAAGACATAATGGAATCTCACACGAATGGAATAACATATATTATTTCAACAATGTTTATAATGGAAAACTTTTAAATAAATATATCAGAGTTTATCCTAAGCTCGACACAGCCTATAAATGCCAAAAACAACAAACACAGTAGAAAAGTAAATTACGTCCATACGTTAATGAACATCTCCAGCTCTCCTCTTGAAACTCCAAGGATCTTCAGCTAATCTTGAAACTACTATATTAAATATACCCAGATCGGGCTTAGAAAATCAACGTGAGACACGAATTATAAATATGTATGATGGTGTCATGGATTGGCTTTGATGTCAAACAAAACCTTTGGAAAGAAGAGTATCTCATAAGACCATGCAAGACATAAACACGTATGAGTTTTTGCCTTGTGGTAACTAAAACATTTATATCAAATCATTTGATATTATTTCTAATAACATTGCTCTGAAAATCCTTTCAAATAACTTATTACAATAGTCGAAATTGTTATATTTGTTGAATTCGACGGCATATTTAGGTATACAGTCAAGTCCATAAAGGTATGTATCGGAAACGGATTTCAAATAATGATAAGGTAAGGGACTACCTTTAGGCAGTACATCTACAGAGGAAATTACCAAGGCACAGCCCCATTGGCCTCTACTAACACAGACCATAGATAGTACCGAATATGTCATTACCACGGTCATTTCTGACCTATCCATGGCCATAACATACACAACAAACCAGATACACAAATGGAAATCTTGAAAGGTAATGATTATCTTCGAATGGGTGCAACCCATATAGCCCTGCTGCATCTATCCTGTTTTTGCCATTACCTATGTACGGGGCTTGGGGCAATATTTTACCTTTCACATGATGAATTGTACTTTGAATGCTACATTGCCATTTCCGGTGGCATACTAATTTGTTTCCTCAAAATTACAACCCCTGAGTTCATACGCCTTAGCAAAGGGTGTTAAATATAAAAGGGGTTACCTCTCACACCACCAAACAAATGTACTTTTGTAAAAACCAATGTACGTGGTCTTAGAAATGCAATGTTGGACAATCGTCCATACAAGTTGTCTAGAAACATGACAAACTGAAAGTACTCCTACTACATCTTGTTTGGGGATTACCTCTAGGATTAATAATGAGTAGTCCTTGCATTGAAGATTTCAAAATGAAGGTACTACTGCCACCATATGTATATAATATGGAATCATGAGGTTAGTGGAAAGCTGCCCTATATTATGAAGATATTCCTTTTCAAGATCATTGTCTTCAACATGTCTTCAATTTCGAATGCATATATTGGTACAAAGTGGTTTTCGAATAGGAATCACCCAAATTCGATCCTCGTCTCTTCGAAGCATGTCGATAAAAAGATGTGCATATGTGCATATGTGCATATGTGTATGCAAAAATGTTAAGCCTCTTTCGTTAAATCCTCTTTTCTTCTTTTACTCAAAATATTATTTAATCTTGAAGATATCTTTTTATCCAATAAAATATCTTTTAGAGACATATATACTTAAACCATTTTTGTTTCGGGATATACAGAATTGTAAAACCTCTTTTAACTTTAGAATATCAAATAATTTCCTTTTATTTACTTTCGGAAAATGTTTTCATATTCTATATTATCATAATTAATAAAGATTTCGTTTTTTCGAAACATGTTTTAAGTGAGTCAAAAACAAAGTTATTTAAGACACCGTTTACTGTTAACCCAAATCACTTAGCATTGAGTAAAAAAAGATTCATAGATTTTAGATTAATTATACTCCATACTAATTTTCCTTTTCAGCCTGTACTATTAGTCAAATAACGGTGAAATCACCTTTTAAAGTCACGCGGATAGTATAATTAAAATGTTCTCTTTACCATTAAAATCTCATTTTAAATATTATTTAACCTTTTTAGAAAACTAAAAATCTCTTTTCTTTTATCTTTAGAAAATGTGATCCGAGTAAATCAAATTAACTATCCCCTCCATTGGGCCAATCCGGATAGTTGGGGGAGCAGGCAACCAGTTTCCTAATCTTCAGCCTAGGGACTATCTCTCTGTCACTCATAAGGCACCAATTTGATCAACTCTAAACTTTTAAAAGTATTTGATTTATCATTTGAAAAATATACCTAAAAAATTTGGAAAGAAAACCCAAGTTCGGATCATTTATTCAACGTTTACCAAATGCAATTACTAAATTGTCGGTGAATAGTGATTTTAAAGCTTTATAGATAAAACACCAATTTCGTTACATATATATTAATTTTTATAATTCAAATTACTTTTAAAACATTTTAAGTTATTTATGGAATTTAATTTATATTTTTAAATATTTAAAACATGCATTTTAAGAGTTGAAAACAATATTTTACGAACTACCAAAACGTGACAATTTTGAAAACTTTATTTGGACATATCTCAAACTTTACTAAATGAAATCTTGATTTTTCTTTTTCATTTGAAAAACATACCTATCAGGGTCCGAAATATTGTTATTTTAATAAATTCGACTTATATTTCATTCTGCATATTAATTTAACTTTTATGGTGCGAAATTGCGAACTATCGAAACACGACGGCTTATTTTTCACCTTTTAGTCAAATTTTATAAAACTTGTCCGAAGCACTCTCAAATCATTTTAGTACCATATTAAACTATATTAAACCAATTTTTCACTATTCTACTTTATTAAAAATCTCATTTTCACTTTATTCCATATCTTTAATATTAAATTATTATAATATTAAATTTCCATCTTTTTAATTCAAAATTCTTTTATATTAAACCATATGTTATTTTTCCAAGTATTTTCCATCTTTTAAACTATTATTTTCAAAATCAAACGATTTGATTTACTTTTTTCCAAATAAATTTAATAATCCTCTTTACTTTTCCAAAACCATTTCTATTTACAAGTTCACGGTTTGCTTCCCTTTCGCTTGGAGCTACAGGCCAAAACCGATATCTTTTTGATTTAAAATTCAAAAGAGGCTTGATACTCCTTATACACACATTATTTCAGAATATAATGGGGATAATTTCTCATGAATTTACCATGGTTATTTAAAATGATCATTTCAAATCCGATGGATAGATTTTCACATTATTATCAAAAAAGTTCTACTTCACTCAACAAAGTCAATATATGTCTAACATAAGCAACCAATCAGCCAATAATTAATCATTTTAGCATCCAAACTATGCTAATCAACCAAGTATACTTGCATAGCATCAATCATAGAAAATTTTAAGATAAATTTAAATACAATAGAAGTAGTATTCTCACTTTCATGCTATGTGATTGTAAATGATTTTTTAATCGAAAAAACGTTCCCTTTCTCCGCACTAAAGCTTATGGCACTTGCCTCCAGATCTTAGTGATCCTCGGCCAAGCTTTTGCAGAGGTGGAAGCTTGACTATCAGATGGTGATGGTGTAGGCTATGCACTTTAGTGAGGAAGAGGTGGAATTTGGCTAATTTTTGAAGAGATTTGATATCGTCTGTGTATGGAAACAATTTTAGCAGAACTTCGACGCGGTGTTGAAATATTTTTACTATTTAGAAATTCATTGAAGAAGAGCTGGTAGAAAGCTCAATAAAAGGAGAAGAGAAGTGAATTTGTGAAGAAAGGAAGAGAATGTGCATGTGTATTCATAGAGTAGAAATCCTTACGCATGAAATTACCAAAATAGCCCTCCCTCCCTATCATAGCTTTGGCTGAACTCCCTTTCCCCGTGCCTTCCATCACTTCATGATGACTTAGGTGCGTAGGTGTGTAAGTGATGGTAAGTTGATTTTAAGTTTACTTTTTCATATTGCTTTTGTTATACATAAGGAGTTTATATGTATATATGTTTAGATTTTTTTTGGCTTCGATTTGATTAATTGTGTTACATATTTATATGTATATGTGCATGTGTGCATGTTCAAACAAGTTTTGTACAACCTGAAATAATTTCAATTCGTTAAACCGTTGTAAATCCGAAATTTGATTTTCGGTCATATTTTCAGTTTTAATCAAACCGCTTATTTATGTAAACATAAATTGAAAAAAGTTTTCTTATTCCTTTAAGTAATTAAAACAAGATTATTTAAGTTATATAACCATACTTATTGATATAAAAATCTAAATGTAAAAATACGACGTCGACCTGCCAAAATGCGACGAAGTTTGTATATTTTTATAAAACAAGTATATATATTTATAAAACCATTATAAATCACTTGTTAACATTATATAATAATTAAAGTGAATTATTCATCATTAAAAAACAATTATCTGAATATTTAAAATTAATTAAATATTCCAATTCAAAGTGATAACATTATGCGTCATTACAGAAAAACTCCTTGTGCCAATACTAAAAACTAATTTCTAGTCTACTCATTTAAGAGTATCCAAGATAATAAGAAGCAAAGCATAAAACCTCTAGTTAGACAATAGTATGATGTAAGCGATAAATAATCTCTGGATACTATATATGTTGATATAGTATAAGATACATTAGGTATGGAGAGTCATACCTGCCATGTCTCTGCATCCAACAAGTTGTCACATAAACACGGATCCATCCTAAACTATCTTCATATGGTATACCGATATTCAGCGTACAGAATAAAGTGTTGGGGTATCTAACACAGTTGTACTTACACCATAAGACATCCATCATAGCCATGCATCAATCAAAGTAAACACAACAATTGTAGCACACATAACAGACAACGTAATTAAAGTTACCCTCACTTAGGTCTCAAATCACCACTAGAAGCCCTCAGATAAATGATAACGTGTATGATTTCCACATACGCAAGAGACTCATAATGTCGAAATCGGATTTGGGGATCGATCACATATCATCACATAGGTACTTCCCTCATATGGTCAGTCTGGACCATCATATGGGTCCATGAACACATGTGAGCATCATCACATCCCCTTGCCCCACGAAACACGCATCACATCCCGAGTTATCAATGATCCCTTTAGCACACGACTTGATATTAAACACATGCTATTCCATAATTTCACATAGTCGAACATGCCCCTTTTAGACCATCACTAAGTCCATATATACACTCCTCCTTTGAAGTACTTGATAAAAGTTTCGCATCATTGATTCGTCGGAGCCTGGAACATTACACTTAGTTTATAAAGTCTCCTCCATGTTTTCCTCGAAGTCAGCCATCGCAAAGCCTAGAGTCATCCGCTAATCCAACGTCAACCAAGGGATTCCACTTCATCTTCAAAAACCATTACATCAAACTTCCCGTCTCAATATATCAACATCCTCCCACCCAACCACTTGATGATCGATGATGGAGGGTCAACTTGGTGCCACAACCACCTCGAACTGGTTACATGTTAATTGGACTATAGAGCAATTTTGGTGATCGATCGGTCACTATGCTTCTACCATAAGCATGCCACTCTCTTCCTCAAAGTTAAAGCTCCACTATCCCAACATAGGTTGCCTACTTCCTTTCATCACAGCCCCAAGCACTCGCTCCACAAAAAATACAGATCCATATGGGTTAAGTATGACCCATACATGGAATAGATATGATACTATGGGCCGAGTATTATATGAGCCATATATGGTACATGACTTAGCCATTTCTGCTAAGTCCACTCCTTTCCCTCTCTATTTCAGTCTAACTTTGCATCTCCTTGAAGTTTCCACCAAAATAGCTCAGAGTCCTTTCACCTAAACTCCGACGATCTACTCCTCAATTCTCAAAGTCAACAATGGATTAGATATGATCTATTCCATTATAATCGATCCATGCCAAATTTGAACTGTCCCAACTCTAACCTTTACGTGATCGATTCTAAAGCTTGTCTACATCATCATCTACTCCCAAAATCAGTCACAAGCTCTCTGAAGTATTTTGGATTGATCGTCATTATGGATCTGCAATAAGAGATCAACGATGATCGGTTATCCCATAATTTAACTTCATTTTGGTAATTTTTAAGTTGGTTTCCCTCTTATTCCAAATTTCTTAACCATCAATACGGTTGGATCAAATCAATTTGGCTCCAAACACTTTAGATCCGATTGAATCCCTAAAGTTTATATTGAACTCTATGTCTTATCCTAAGCATAAAACATAATAGAGCTGCCAAACAAACACTATATCAATATTATAAATGCAATTCAATCATCATACGTGTAATATAATCACCATGTATCCAAAATCAAGCTAAAATGTAAAATGGGGTACCATCAGAACCCAAATTAGCCTATTTACGTCTAAATTCAATTTAAATCATCTTAACTCATTTTTAAGACATAGGTGAGTTTTGATTTGTTCAAAATCAAGTTTTTTGTTTTAAAACATCATTCAATATCATATAAGCATCTGTAGCAAAGCGAGAGACAATTATCACTCACCTAATATCCAAAATACATGACAATCAAGGCAATAAAACCCCGGTCAACATGATCATGAACCCTAAGGTGTTATTCTCAAAATCCAAGATGCTTTTTTTGCTAATCACCATTAAATAACTTGATTGGGGTAATTAAAGTAAGGTTTTAGGCTACTTTTTGGCTAAGGAGATAATTAATGAAGGTTCAAAGTTTTGGGAAGTATGGAAGAGTGATTAGGGAATGCCCCATCATGTCATATCAGTCCAAATCTCGAAATAGGTTAATGTGCTAAGTACGGGCTTAGTTTAATGAATCTTTAATCCATTTAAAAATTAACTAACTTCAAATGGTTATATCTCCTAAAAGTAAGTTCAAAAAGCTAATACCGTTCTATGAAATGAGAAACATGATATCTTTCCAATGGACGTGGTCTGGGACCTTAACTCGACTACTATGAAAAGTTATAGACCTTATAATTTTTCAAGGGTAAAATTATCCTATAAAATTCCTACATGTTGAACATGTCAAAAATCAATGCTTCTCAACGTATAACCTAACTGGAAGTCATTTGAGTATAAAATAATATTTATATGCTGGTCGATATGTAGAAATGTATGGACAATGCAGGTCGTTACATTCTCCCCCTTTAAAAATTTTAACCCTAAATCCCAAAAACAAGTAAGGTCAACCAACAAGTTACCCCACATGCCTATCAACCATAAGTAAACAAAAGATTTATCAAATAGGTAAGAAAACACAGTTAACCCCTTACTGTAGCGTGCAAGGTACGAAACTACTCTATATGATATCGAAAGTGAAAGTAAATGCGATAAAAAAAGTATTAACAAGGATAGAGCTCTGGATAAGCATTTCTCACACTCTCTTTAGTCTCCCGAGTGCAATCGCTCTCACTTTCACTCAATTGAACCTACGCTACTTTCACCATCTTCCACCATCTTCCACTTAAGCTGCTTTATATCACGAGCAATTGTACGAATAGGACTACAAGACCTTAATGCATCTAGTTCAACATCGGTATCATCCAGTTGATCCTATTTGACCATCATGCTTGAGTTGTGCACAAACTTCTAGAAATGAGAAACATGAAACACATTGTGCACACCCATCATTTTCTTAGGTAAGTCGACTCTATAAGCTAGGTTCCCAATCCTCTCAAGATTGAAAAACAATCTATATATCTCGGTGCCAACTCTGCTCTAGCACCAAGTAAAATAACATTCTACAACGGGGAGATCTTGACAAACACCATATTGCCGACAAAGAACTCAATACCACGTCTTCCCTTATCAACATAACTTTTAGGCAGCTTTCATTCATCGTTGAATGATCTCAATCTTCTCTAATGTTCCTCTAATCATGTATGGCCCCTATATCAGTTTCCTGCCTACTTCCCACTAATATGAAGGACCATTGCATTATCAACCATATAATACGTAAAATGGTACCATACAGATGCTAGATTTATAATTATTATTGTACGTGAATTCAACAACATGCAAGTGCTCATCACACGAGCCCCTAAATTAGAGAATGCAAGCTTGCAAGAGAACCTCTGAGATAAGATTCACTCTTTCAGTATGCCCATCAGTTTATGGGTGATAAGCTGTACTCAGATGCATCTATGTTCCCAACACGTCCAATAAGCTCTTCCAAATCCACTAGTGAATAGTGGATCTCTGTTACTCAAAGTGCTCTTTGTCTTATCGTGGAATTGCATGATACACTTCACATACAACTCGTTTAGTTTGGATGTCGTTCTATTCGACTTTGTGGGTACTAATCGAGTTCTCTTTATCAATCTATCAACGATGAACTGGATGCTATCATACGCTCCTTTGGTTCTCAACAATCCATTGATGATATCCATCGATGTTTATTCCTATTTTCACTCAAGAACCACATGGCTGTCCAGCCTTCACTAGTTGATAGTTCATGCGTTTGGAGATGAATGCCTTAACATATTTCTTCGTCCCTTCCCAATGAAATGTTTACCTCATATCATGGTATACTTTACTACTGTATAGTCGATCTGGAATAATGGCACTCTTGTAGCACCTCATCCCTCAACCTATCGACATCTAGGTCAAAAAAACTTCTATCCTTACGGTGCCAACCATCACCATCGAGCCCTTACTACTTCATCTTCTAGGAATCTACTCCCTCTTCTATCTTATCCATGATCTTCGCTTGTCTGGCATCACATCTTCGACTAGTACCGGTTTGCTCAATCAAAGTAGGTCAGATAGTCAAACTATCCAACATCTCTAGCTCTAGCTCATATTGAGGTCTGAAGACATAATAATGATACAATCTAACTATGTCCACTCTAAGTACATAGCTCCTAAGTTGGCATGTCTTATATCCATTGCGTCAGCGATTGCATTCCCATTACAAAGCATATATCAAATTTTAATGTCGTAAGAAGCTAAGTATTCTAACCATCACTACCGATGAAGGTTAATATGCATTTTGGAGAAGAGGTACCTCAACGATTTAGGGTCAGAAAATAGCTTAAACCTCTCCCCTAACTGATAGTGCCTCTAAATCTTCAGGTCAAAATGATATCGTCACCAACTCCAAATCAGGACTTAGGTATTTCTTCTTATGCATTTTAAGCTATCAGCTAGCATATATGACATATTTACGCCTTTACATTAGTATCGAACCCAAACGAGTACCGCATCTAATCCAGTATAATATGCATCTATGTGGCCATTACCGAACCAATTGGCCACTGATCCATATGCGATCTGTGTGGAGAAACTCTACCATCGATCCATGTGGTCGCTGATCGAAATGTACTGCAGCAAACATGAAAGTTTCCGATGTTGAATTCGAGCTAGGGGTTGGGTACATAAGGGAGACTTTGGGCTTGCAAAGGTACAGACAAAGAGTTTGCTCTTACCTAATTTTAGCTAAGTGCAAGTGTAAATGGGTCAATACTGACCCATATGGTTAGGTGCCAACTGATACATTTTTGGATAAGTAAACGAGTTTGTACTTATCTTTAGGGTATGCATGGTCGATCGCATGAACTTTTGATTGTTGGTTTTTGAGATATGGCCACCATTGATCAATCTAGCTACGCCAAATAGGACACGATAAAATAGTGGAGCTATGCAGGCTTGCTTTAAGCTTGGTGTAGAGAATCTTTAAGATGTGTATGGAGCCGACTTCAAGATTTATATAAGGCAACAAAGGGAGGTTTTCAGAACTTCGATGACTCAACGACGTGAGTGATTTGGATCGAACGCTTTAAGCAGAAAGTGCTCACAGTATCTGGGAATCGCCAAAAGAGGCAAATTCGATATGGAGTGAATTTGTGGAGTGGAACATATATGGTTTTCTATTATTGGGACCTATGCTAAAGAAATCATTAATAACTATGTGGTCTTGATGTATGCTCAAGAAGAAATGATTGATGAAGCACTTATTGTACATTGACATCAGGTAATCAAATTTACCCTGGACCTTTACGTGGTGGTTTAGTTTCCAAGCTTTACAGAGCGGCATGGATTCAGGCATCAATGTGATAGTAATGTTGAGTAGTCATTGATCAATATAGGGTGATCATAATAATTATCTTACATCCAACGACATTTGAGTTGAGAGATGCGAGATATTTGATGTTTTCCATGTATGCTATGGATTTCACACGATGTTGGTATATTGAGTAGTATACCTAGGCACCCTTTATTGTACTTTGAGTAATCGTACACATATATGATGGTAGATTAGCATATATCTATGTAATATGCTAAATCTTTAGATCTAGGGTAGGTCCATATGTTTCCACTTATGATACATCTATTTTGTAATTATAGAACGCTCGTACTGGACTTTTATCTAGTCTACGACTATTTTCTTTGCTTCTTATCTTCTCAGGTACTTTTAAATGAGTGGATTAGAAATGGTAGATATGAGATAGCACATGGAGCTATATGGAGGATAAGCATGTGGCTAGCGCTTTCATATATCTACTTTTGGATCTATTATTGCTATATTCTACTATGCAGTACTATGGAGCTATTATTAGTACTATTTATCTATTAGAGACAAATTTCTATTTAGGTTTGATTATTCAGATGTATAAACTCTATTTTAACTTGTCATGTATAATTATGATAGACTGATGCACTCTGATTTATTTTGGTTCATATAGTTATATTCTTGTCTCACAAGTTTTGTATACGTATTTGTTATTATATTTTATCTTATTCATTATGAGATATATCATAGGTTCTATTTTATATTGCCAATATTTCACTTTGAATGCCATTCTGCATTGTTCGGCTGCTGTAACAGCATATTATTAATAGTATTTGAGTATCGAAGGTGTATGGCGATCGTCATAGATTTTCTCCATAAACATCTTGTTAACCAAATGCTAGTAAGTCGCTCTAGTGTTCTATACAAACGATATGATTTCTTTTGCAATATAGCCACAAGTCTGTAGTAAATCTCATATAATCATGATCGGAGATTTGCAATCTGATTGTAGTCAAAATTATACATCTATAAATGACTACAATTTATCTTTGATTATTCCATTCATTAGTTAGTTGATTCACAAAAGCAAAAAAGCGGCCCTTTAGCTTTTTTATTTATGTCTAAATAGTCTAGTGTTTGATGGCCAATTTCCTATTGGATTAGAAAACCACCAGTTAAATTTAAATTAAAAATATACCACAAGCTCATGGCGTACAATTTGTAGGATCATTTTCACCCTAGAGACGGGTGAATATGGTGATACCAAAAATTAATGCAGAAATAAAAATCATAACAGAAAGTGATGCGGTACAGATCACACATAGTTTTACCCAGCTTCGGCAAAAACCTGCCAACGTGCTGCTCCTAAGGTTTCTACTAGAAATTAAGTAATCAGATGCTTACAAATACACGTAAACTTGCGATACTCGCTAACTTGAGTAACCTAACTCTACGCTCGAAACCCTGCCACAGCTCAGCCAATGAGTTGCGAATTCTCAAACTACACCCTGTAGTTTGTACATAGTTACACAACTAGAAAATTACACAATTTTAAAATAGAGAATAAAATAAACCAAAAAAACAAGACCCTATTTTTAAAATTGAAGCCCAATAATAAACAAAGCCCGCCAAAAATTAACAGTGTGGCAAAATGGAGAAGTCCATTCCCTTTTCTCTTTTATTTTGTGGCCGCTTGTTTCTTTTGCAATCTGGAAATAGGGTTTTCAAATTTAAAGACACCGATGAAAATCACTTGATTAAAGTGATGATTTTTCTTCGATTTTCTTTGTTAATCAACATCCTGGCTTTAAGTGCTCACGGTCGCTTCAATTTTGTCGAGCTTGAATGGATGTTGTAAATTGGTATGTGATTTTTCCTTTTTCAATTTTTGATTATGCTCGACTTCGATGATTCTTCCAGTGATGAATTGGTTTGAATTTATAGGGCTAGAAACCTTACTAATTCATTTGTATATTTTTTGTTTGAAGTTTTCGTTATTTTATCACTTACATTGCTTGGTCGTTCGATCATTGATTGAATGCTTGTAATGAATTCTTACTTCTTCATCTTATCATCAGTTTAATATGTTTGAATTTTTGTTCCATCCTTTTTTCTCCTATTCATCATTCGCTGACTTGTTCCTATGAAACTTTAAAACAATTTTATGAATTTATTTGGTTGAACACTTCAACACGGTTTTGTTTGACCATTTCTTTATGACTTGATTTTGTCTGAACTGTTACTGATAGTTTCCAAGGCTCCTTCACTGTTTTTGCTATAGTTGGTCTGAGTTCTTGTCATTTCATTGATCTGAACTGATATATGTGTATGTATATGTATGCATATATGCATACATGTGTATATGTGACTGCTGTATACTCATGTTGCCTTTGTATATTTCTGGTGGTCTAATTTCATGAACAAATTGCTGTCCTTATGCACTTTTATTCTCTGGAGTCTTTTCATGCCTAAATGTAGTTTGCGTACATGCCTGGTAGTCCGGTTCCTTATTGATTTAGTCTAGTTGCATTCATGTTCACCTACTTCATGTTTACTTGTACTTGTGTAATTCCTGCCTTTTGGTTTCATGAGCATGTCTGGTCTGTTCTTGTTGCACTAGCTTGTTGAGTTTCCTAATCGAAGTATATTTGCATGTTGGTTTGTTGAGCTGGTACACTTTATGCATGGTTATTGTAGTCCGTTTTGGTGATCTCATGTAGCTTTGAGTCTTCATTGACTTGGTCTGATAAATTTGGTGCCTTTATATTCTGTTTCATGGTTTGCCTGGACTATATGTACTTATGCCTTGTTCTGTAGTCTTGTTGATAGACTTGTGCACTTGATATGATTCTGGTCCATTGTAGACATATCTGGTCTAGTTGCACTTCAGTGTACTTCTCTGGTGCTCTTTGGTGTTTGGTTAGTCAATGCATATATGTATGTTGGTGGTTGCATTTGAATTAAGGTTGCATGTTGTCATGTGGTTCTTTAATGATCTGGTTCGATTTCATGTTGCATTGAGTCTTGTTTCAACTGCTTTGTACATGTCTGAATGCATGTTGTATGTTCTGGTTGAGGATGTTTGCATGTTATTTGCATTTGCACTTGAGTTGAATCTAGCCTAGGCTTGGGTTTGACCTTGTGCTCACCTATCCCTGCAATTATATCAAGCAAGTGTATATCGGTATGCACGGCCTTGTGGCATGTATAGTGATACACTGTGCATGTCACAAGTTGTTCGTTTAAGATGAATTAAAAAAATAATGATGAATAACCCAAATAACTTGTAACGATCTGGATATTTTAACGGTTTAAATAACGTAATTAACTGAATTTTTCTTGGAAATAAACGATTGAATTTAGCAATGAAATTTATAAACTTGTTATGCGTCTATTCAAATATAGCAAATGGTAAATTTTTATTAGAAAATGTGTAAGTTAGTTCTGTTGCGACATTTTCAATTTCAATTTAAAATCAGTTAAATTGATGGAATAAAATGTTTTCGAAATATGAATATTTTTATATAATAAAAATGTAAATCATTTTCTGAGCGAGGCGTCATATTTCATTTTGCCAAATTTGAATTGCTACTGCTCCGTTTATCTTATTTTCGACGTTGTAGTAGCATTTTCGACAACTAAAATCGACTTTGACAGGATGATTGTATCATTGATATCTGTGTACCGTTCTATTTGTCTTGTAGTACTGATCTCCTTAGTACATTCATTCTTGTATTTTAGTGTCCAGAACGTGACGAAGTCTATATAATGATTAGCCGTAACGATACCCATTCGAGTCCTTTTTTTTCCCTTTGTCCATTCGTTTATGAAATGAATGGCCACTAACCTTTGTAATTCCTAGAATTTAATCTATGACTTTTAACATTCCTATGATATCAATTTATTATATGCTCATTGGTTATCTACTTTCGGCCTGGTTCTGATAAAAGAAAGTATATAGGTCATATATATATTTCGAACAAAAAAAGAACCTTTCCTCTGATATTCGTTGTAACAACCCGTATATTTGGACCATTTAAATTGACAATAATCCACACATGTCAACTTAAATAGTACAAAACACGAATCGTTAATGGATTATATGTATATAAATGGGAATCATTACAGAATCACAGAAGATACAACATAAAGAATAGTGCGGCAGAATTACAACAATGTCATAATAGTAGTTCATGAAGCTACTAAGTAAATACAACAATGTCTCAAGCAAACAGTGAAATAGAAATACATAGATGTCCGATAATAATCAAAGTAAAATAGAGCAATACTGATAAAGTAAAGATAAATGATAGTCTTCAAGTCTTCAACTTCCAAGCAGCACAGCAAAAGAAATCCTCAGGCTGACCCGAACATAAGCATAAACAAACACTCGAGTCGGGACATATATTCTTATACAGATAATATGGTTCAAATTTGAAATAACAATAACTCAAAGATGAATGGAATAATATTTTTCAGGATCCGTTAAACTATCTATATACATAGTAGTGTACGCTAAATAGATAATGCCTAATAGTAAAATAAAATATCAAAACAGTGTTAAGGCATTACCATTTTCCCCTTAACACATTTATATAGCATTATAGTCTATACAGCACTCTAAAATCCACCGTAAACTAGTGGGATATCACGGAGTACTCCATAGGTATAATACAAAACAAAACGTAGTGGTCGCGTATAGGGATACAAGTATGACAAGGCACATGAGGCAATACCCAAAGTAATGAAACTACCGTTTGCCTGATCCGGACTGGTGAGAACGCATCGCCGCAACAATCGCAACACCGTGAAACAACACTCCCAATTCAAGGGTGCGCATCAATCAAAAACAAGTAATGAGTAGTTTACGAAGAAGTGTGTTCGCTTGAGGTAGCGAACCCCATTAGGCCCGGCACGGCTCCTGTTTTAGTCATTTCCAATTTGACATAAGTGTCAAGGTCATCCATTATCGTTCTCTTTCTTCAGTCATCAACCTACATCATTCCAACCACTTCATTCTGGATCACACTCCGCGTGTAGTTATTAAAGTGGTATTCAGTTTAAATAGTGAGTATGTCCCTAACCGATTCTGGTTTCTTTAATAACTTTCGTAATTATTACACCGATTAGTCGTTTAATAAATTTCAAAACCAAATCAATTTCAATCTCACTTAGAATTTGAAAACCAACATTTCATATGTCTTTCTATATCAATTTCTATAATTTACGTTTCAAAGCTTTGAAAGTTACTATTTCAAAACTCTACAATTCAATTTCAATTTTAATTTAAAACAAGTTCAAATATTGATTTAAATTCATATATAGGTTTCATTCCATGACCATTTAAATTAAGTTAATTTAACATTCCAATCAATTTAAATTCATTGATGGATTTAATCCAATAATCATTAAAATTAAGTTAACTTAACATTCAAACAATTCCACTTTAATTTCCAATTCATTAAATCAATTTACGCTTACCTATATTATATCAAAACCTACCAATTTAATTAAATTAAATTTGTTAAATTAAATTCTTTATATTACAAGTCTTATATTTATTTCAACAAATAAATCACACTTTATTTTCTTATTAAAGAAATTCAATTTCACTTATGTACTTATTTTATTTAAACAAATTTCAAAAATTAAATTATTACAGAAACTCAATTTCACTTATTAAAGAAGTCCAATTTTACTTATTAAGAAGTTCAATTTCACTTATTAAAGAATTTAATTTTATTTAATTATTAAATAACTCAATCTTATTTAATTATTAAATAATTTCAAAACTTAATTATTAAATAATTTCAAAACTTAATTCAATAATTTACTTGAATTTAAACAAAGTTCTTTCATCAACTACTTTGTTAATATTTTGTTTCAGATTATTAAATATTAACATTTAAATTTGACTAGAATTCAAATTCCAGCTTCATTTTAAAAACCCTTATTGTTTATTCACATAAAATCTTTATTTTTATTTTTAAATCAAATTATTGACCAATCGGGCTTTTATTTAATTCTCTATCCTAAGTCAAATTTTTAATTGGGTATTTATCATTTCAACCCAGTTCCATTTCAAATTCAAAATCAAAGCATAGCAAAGGGAACTTGTAGTGTGATAACTAGGATGGTGTCAAAGTAAATAAACAACCAATAACAACAATAAATAACAATCCAATAATTAATTCAAATAATTCCGAAATATTCCTATAATTTACATTGTTGTTTATGCAAATTAATATAATTATTTCTAGAATCTACACTATCATTTCATGTAGATTAAAGATTATTACACTATTATTTTTTGCAATTCTACATTTGGTTTCTATTATTCAATTTCATACTACATCAATTTATACAACATAAATTCAAATGGTTCAAGGTGTAATTATCCATATTTCTACGTGTCAATTAACTAAACATTTAAAGGGGTCATATTATACAAATTTCATCTAATCAAATTCAACACATATATCAATTTTAACTATCCTACGTCGAATTCCATTTATATTATTTATCACTTCATTCATTAACAATTTTAATGTCCAATGTCAACATCAAACAAACAATCATTTATCAACCAAACTTGATTATTATCGTATAACAATATAAGTTGTGAAATTTAATTCACCTTTCGTGGTTAGAGAAATTGAAGGCGAAGCACGAAGAGGCACGAATGGAATTGGTTCAACACAGCTCAACACGAACAATGGAACAACTGCAATCATCGACAAAAGCAAGATGATATTAATTCAAAATGAACGCTCATATATATTTTACAAAATTATATATGCTTTTACCAACGATGAAGAAAAAGAAGAAAGCTGAGAATTTTGAAGCTGCTGCAAATGGAACTTCAACCGTTTGCTGCTGTATTAAACATAGAAGAAGTGATTACTATTTTTCAGTAACAAAATAAACACTGCGTATGTTCTCTTCTGCAAATTAACACGGTAACTCTTCCTTTATTATAAAGCAAACTATTCACTTTCAAATTGAAAGCACAGTGCACACTTCTTCTTTTTTCTTTTATAGAACCGAGACTTTTCTCTTCTTATAATACATAACCCATCACTTTCTTCACAATGAACTCAAAGCACACACTTGCGCCCATATACACACGCACACGACATGCACACAACATGTACAGGCTCCAAACATATGCATGCACACGCGAGGTCAGGGCTGGGGTAGTGGCACGGCGAGGCAGGGGATGTTGGATCATTGCGTGCGCTGGCAGTGGTGGCTGGAAGGCGGTTCAGGCGACGGTGGTGTGCAGGATCTGGAGAGGAGGGGAACACTGGTGTCCGGTGGGCGACTGGACGGTGGAGGACGCGACGGCCAGTGGTGCGGGTGTGATGCACGGTCTGGAGGGGGAAGGTGATGCGCGCATGATGTCAGTGGAAGGATGGTGGAGGAGTTCAGTTTCGGTGTAGGCGGGTTGCGTGGCCAGGGGTGGCGGCTCGGTCTGCGCGCATCCGCGCGTAGGAGGAGGGTGAGGTGGAGTCGGTGCGCGTGGACAATGGAGGTGTGCATGCACATGTATTTGGCTAGGTCATTTTCCTTTTGCAATATTTTTATCTTTTGCAAATTTTTTAACAGTGGAGGAAAAATAGAAAAGAAGAAGGAGTAAAGGTGAAGAGAAGAGGAGAGGTTTACCTGTAGCAATTCGTGAATGGGTACAGAGTACAATAAAGTTTGTGTTTATATTTTATAAAATTTTGAGAAACGTATTTGCACAGTAATTTTTGTTCTGAAATATGAACCGCCTCACCTATTTTCCAAGCTACAACTACCATCTCCCAACCACTCAAATGAATACACCAGCAAATATTTTATTTTTCAAAATTTTGAATTGATACGGCTACAAATTTTCGCTGAGTACTATTTAACCGGTCTGCTTGGATCGGTTAAATTAGCGCGACGATCTACGTCGGACTCCGATTTGCACAAATGAATATACCGTTTTGATCAACGCGACGAGGCGCTTCCAACGGTACACAGATAAATTCGATATGACAGTTTTATCAAAATTTGAAATTTACGCTGATTAAATTTTTCGTTTGACAAAATAATTTAAATGAAGCAAGCATGACAGAATTTAACGAAACGAATTACGACGTCTTGATCAGATAAATTTTTACAACACTGCTGTGTAAAAAAATTTGGATTTGAAAGATTAATTTTTCATAGTTTAAAATGAACTGATATACAATAAAAACGCGAACGAAATTTACTGCAATATTTTACGATGAAACTTTTACTATATGCGTAACTAACTAGACGCATCTTATAAATGAAATTTGGGCGTTAATTGAGAACGTATATAAATTTCAAATTTTTATATTAAAATAATAAATTTTAAATTTTAAATTGGGTCGGAAATTCAGGGTCGATACATTCGTCCCTTCCAAATGTTTTTCTATTCCGCTTCATATTCGCTTTCACCACTCTTTAATCTATATATAAAATAAATCAAAAAATATCTATATAAAGTTATACAAATTTTTATATATATCAGCTGCTATTGAGAAACCCTCAAACCCACCCTCTCTCTCTTTCTTTACTCACACTACTGGCCATGGCATTTTGACCGCCTTCACCCCATACCACGCACGCAACCACCTGCTCATTATCCCACCCTGACTGCCACGTTATCCAACGCGCGAGCCTCTCCACATCCGCCACCACCTCTCACCAGAAACCTGCTGCCAGATCTTCGTCACCACCCGCAAGGACTCACCGACCGAACAACCTCCAGACCCTTCACATTTAAGCCATCCTCCAACTACCAATTATCGGCATTGCATCGACTTCGACCGCCCATCATTCCCCATCACTGAACACTTCAACAGCCCATTGCCCGGCAGCCTTCATTGCAGGCCCGCCTTCCCACTACTCAGGACATCCTCTCACCACCTCGTCTTGTAGCCCACTTCCACCTGACAGGAACAAGCACCTGACCATCTCCGCCAATCACCACAGCAACCTCCCCTTCTACCAAACAAAGCCTAGCACCCATCCTTGAACCCAACAGCCACGCTGACCGCATGTAGTTAACATCCGCCTTGTCCCCTTGCCTTCACCTTGCTTGGCCTTCCGCTATTTCTTCTCCTCCACCTTAGCCATGTTCAGCCTCTCTTTGTCTCTCTGCCTATACAGCAGCCGAAACCCCTTCAAACCGAAGCCCGCCTTGTTCTTGTCTTCCATTTTAGCATAGTATATATATTTTAACATAACATATATTTTAAAGTATATAATTTTACAGTATATTTATTTGCATATCATATGGTTTGCATATGTTTTTTTGAAGAAACTTGTACATATTTGTTTGCATACGTGTATATATTGTCTGTATTTTGAGTAGCTTATATACATATATATTTTTATTGCTTATATATAGTCTACATACATGACTTTTTGAGTAGCTTATATATATATATATATATATATATATATATAGAAAATAATATTGATTTTTAAGAAATACTGAGATACAACATATAAAATATTGGTATTTGATTTTATTAAACGTGTTTTGAGAAAAGATTTTTAATAGAATATACATAAAGATTTTATTCTAAATATGTGTTTTAATTAAATATTGGTTTTAAGAACAAGAAATTATAATATATTTTATTTCCGCTTATATATATAGCTGTTTTGATTTGCTTTTCTCATCGATTCCGAGTTATCAGCTTTGTTCATCGAATTCGTGTCCATCATGCTGTGCTTTGGGATTTATGCTTAGATTTGTAGCTTGTTGTGTATCTAATTTCTCTAGCCTCGAAAGGTGAGAAATCACTCACAATTAACATTCTTATATTTAGTAAATTTAATCCACATTAAACGATGATTGAAATATGCTGTTAAATTTAAATTGTTAGTTATTTAATTGTTTAATATGATTTATTATCGTATTAGTTCATCGATGTTAATTGACAATATTGATACCATTACCTATTATATATATATATATTTCTTGTTTAAATTATTGATTTTGATCATATATGATGGTCATTGATATGCATGTCATTTTACGCTATTATTTTATTTGTTCTCACTCTGCAAGTTCCCTATTAGTTAGGAATTCCCTATGGGTTAAAATGATACTTACCCGAATGATATTATAGATTAGGGGAAAATCACTATGGGCTGAAATGATAAACCAAAGTGATTTTATTTACTTTGAAATTTTGGGATTGCGGGTTGAAATGATATATACCCGTAAATATTAAATTTAAAATGTGGACTGAAATGATAAATATTCGTATCACTTGAGCATACGATAGAAAATTTTGTAAGGACACCGTTGGTTTATTTTTAATAACTAATTTCCAAAGTTTGAAAGGAAATGTATGGGTTTTAAATAAATATTGATTTTTATATTATAATATACAAATTTTATTTTAATATATGTATAAAATTTAGATTTTTAAAATTATATGTTTTGGAAATTTTAAAATTATAAGACTTGAAATGCAAATTATAAAATTTTACTTATACCTTTATTATTTTCAAAATATATAAAATAAGTTTTAAATTATAGATTTACTTTAGTAATAATATTTTTTAATAAACTTTAATTTAATTAATATATATATAATGTGTTTAACGTATTTATTTAAGTTTATGTTAATATTTTAAATAGATTTTGTAATAACTTTAATAATAGAGTTTGAAAAGACAAACTAAAATTTACTTGAAATTTAAATGGGTTAATAATTGAATTTAAATATGACGTGAACTTATTGATTGAGATTTTAAAGGATATGATTTCATAACTTGATTTAATTAAATGTGATTAAATGAATATTTCAAATAAAAATTGAAACTGAATATTTAATTTAAATTTGTAAATTTGAGATTTATTTAAATGTTATTAAAAAAATGACTTAGCAAGTAATACAATTTAAATAAAAATTAAAGTTGAATTTTGAAATATAAATGAAATTTATCAAATTGAGTTGTGGTAAATTTTTAAATATTTAACTTTAAAGCCTGTTGAATCAGAAATGGTTTAATTTTGAAGTTCAAACCTAGATTTGAAATCGATATAAATTGAAAGTGGGTTTATTGAGTATTTGAATTTAATTGTAATTGATGAACTGAAATTGATTTAAAGTGAATTATGGAATAAAAGTGGATTTGAATTGATTTGTGAAATTTAGAGAAATAATTTTAATATATAAAATATTTTAATAAATAAATTATTTTAACCTATAAACTATTTTAAATATAAACTATTTTCAATTTATAACTATTTCAACATATATAAATTATTTCAATATCTTAAAACTGTTTAAGATGGAATTGTATAATTTAGATTTAATGGATTTAAATGCGAATATTTTGATAAGAAGATTTAAACTATTTTGTGCCTCTGATTTTTGAAGCAAATATGATTTTGAAAGTGATATGATTTTGAAATGATATGATATTTGATATGAAGTATGAACTGTTTGAAATGATTATAAAAGTGATTTTATAAAATGACTACGGTGTGAAATAAGCGTTTGGTAGTTAAAGAGACCGGGACCAGATATTGTCATACTCTCTGCCAATACCGTAAACCATTTTAACAACTGTGTACGTAGTTGAGATTCGAGAATGAAGTAGGATGGTTTGGTCTACGATTCTGTATGAGGTATTTATGTAGCCTTGACTCCCGTGAGTCAGCTCAGATGTGACTAAAACAAGAGCCATGCCGTGCCAAGTGGCGTCGCTCCCCCTATCGGGCACATTTCTTCGATTCCATTCTATTACTTTGTGATTTTATTGGGTGCACCTTTGATTTGGAAGTATGTCTCGAGATGGGCTGTAGTAGCTGCTATGCGTTACCACCGGTCTGGATCCACAAACGTATCTCTACCCTTGCATTACTTTGCGTGTCGTGTTCACATGCCCTAGCATGCCTTCTACGAGTTTGGTTTGCACCATACCTATGGAGTGCCCTTTGAGTAAACCACCGGTTTGGTGGAGCTTACGATACTATATAGACTATGAGAATATATAAAATGTGTTAAGAGGGATATGGGTAACGCCTTAACGCTATTTTAACACTTTACTTTACGGATAGACATATTATAATAGCGTATAATACTACATAGTAGATAGTTTCACGGATCCTTAGACGATGGAAATCCTAAACATCCTTTAAGTTATTTGTATTATAGTTGACATTTCACTTGAGTTGAATTTACTGTTATAAGAATGTTAATCCTGACTCGAGTGTTTTGTGTTTGCTTTATGCTCAGTAAGACTGAGTATAACAGCATTTGAGAATCACCTTTGTAGATGGAGCTTTGTTTGAAGTCCCATCTATCTAGGTTTCAGTTTATTTCAGTCATTTATTTTCAGATTTATCAGTTTCTTATGTATTAGATATTCATTTGTATTTGAGATTCTATTGTACTTGTTTCAGGCTCTGATGTTGTAGTAGCTTCATTAACTGCTATTTATCTATTTCGCTGCTTACTTTTATATTACTCCGTGTCTATAATTCTGTAATTGATTTATTTACTGTATATGCTAAGTTTTGCCAAATATAAATTAACAATCTGTTGTTTTGAGCAATTCAAGTTTGACGTGTGAGTCTTCTTGTCTATTTAAATGGTTCAAAATACCAGGTCGTTACATAACTGAGGAAAAAATGAATTTTAAATTCAATTTTATTTTTACAAATTTAACTTTGTTTTTTTCAGTTTGCCATGCCAGTGTTGAGTTTGTAGATAGTTCAGATACTGGATACAAGCTGGAAAAGAGTTGAAGACCAAATATGAGCGTTGAGTGAATTATGTAGTGAGGTAAAATTTGTGTTGTAATTGAAACTTGTATTTGAAATTGAAAAATTGGATATTGAAACTTGTATAGTGGGAGCTTAAATTTGTACCATTGAAATGAAATATTTGTTTGAATAAAAATTTTCTTAAAAATGAATTTTGAGTTATTTATTTTATTCAACAAATACTTATAAAATTATGTGAAAACTAAAATAATACAACAATAAATACATTTAAACGAATATATATATATATATATATATATATATGTTTGTTATCATCAAACAAAAATCAAAGGTATTCTACACAATTCTAGTACGTGGCAGTATGTGTCGACCGGTAGGGAACTGTGTTGATTTTAGAAAATTCTATTCAATCAAATTAACCAAGAATTGAAGTTCTTTTAAGCTAAAAAATGTAAAAACTAATAAAAGCTAAAATGGATAAAAATATGAGAGTTTGAAAGCAATTTAGAGGTAAATATCTTCTTATGATTACATAAATCAACAAAATGAAATTATGATCTTCTTTTTGGTCATTAGTGAATTTAGTTGATAAGTTTATCGTAAGTATGGCCTATTTGTGTTATTAATCAGCCCAACATAAATCATCAAACTTTAACATACCCAGTAAACCACTTTTTGAATCTCAAAAATTGAAAATAAAATCTATTCTAAGCGTGATCTATTAACTATTGATTATAAATATAGACCATCAAATTTTGATTTTAATATTAACTTTATTACCATAATCATATATAGATAAAGAGGTAATTTATCTTTGAGGCATAGCCTATTTGGTGTCAGCAAATAGGCTATCAAATTTAAAGCTAAAAGAAAGTTTATTACCCATTCAAACATTGTCATTAAACATAAAAAGAGATCGAAAATTAGCAAAATGTTGAATCTACATGATTAAGAGAGCTTCATTACCCCTAAATTAAAGAGGTTTAGCCTCTCATATTTGTTATCATTTCAACAACTGTAGATTGCAACATGAAACAAAATAAGAAGAAAATTCAAGCTAATTAAAAAGAGAGCTATCTAAAATGAAGTAAAAGCTAATCTACTTGCATAAGAAATGAAACTAAGCTACTAACATAAGAGGAAAGAAGGTTTAAAATATGGAAGCAAAAATATGCACATTTACATGCACATTAAATACCCTTACACTTATCTTTTTATTCATCCTCAAATAAATTAAAACTAAGATAAATCTGTTTTCGTAGGTAGCACGATTGCATTAAGCATATGCAATAACCCATTAAACCTCTAGGTGTCTCTAGTAGGACGAGAGTTGTCTCATGAAGGTTTTCAGCGGATACTACACACTAAATCCAAATGCGAAATAAAAAATTCTGTAATAATCCGCATAATTTACGATTGTATATTTAAATGTTTTATTTAAATATGGCATCGTTGGTCGAATTAAATTCCAGAATGCTACTTTTTGTAAACTATCTAATTAGGACTCGAGACCACTTCCATTGAGTCCAAAATGGCATGTGTGACCTTTTTGGTTATAACCAATGATATGTTTGGAGTTGAGTAGAATTTTGCTATTTTTCTATTTGGCTTTGGGTTTGGGTTTCAGCCCATTAACCTAACATAATACCCTAACTCCACCCCCTCTTCTCTTCATTCAATTTCATTTCGTAACACTTTCAAGCTAAAGTAAAAATGGAGAAAAGAAAGTGAAATCAAAATTCCTAAGCCCTACATTACTAGAAAATATAAATTCAAGTTCTAGAAATCAAAGAGAAGCTTAGGTAAGCATCCTCTTCATCTTCTCCATCTTAATCTCTCTTCAATTTTCAAAAATTACTAAACTCTAACTTAGGAAAAACTTCATCTTTGATAATAGATTGAAGATTCTAGAAGTGTATTGAAGAGGAATTGGTCTTGCTTTGTTTTAAAGCCTCTCATTCATTGTCCTCGAGTTTTAAAGGCAAGTTCTTGAACTCACATCTACGTCTATAGCTTTCATTGTTGTTGGGTATGAATTCCTAACATCTATTCCATGTTCATTTTCTTTTGATTTGAATTGATTTGGTGAATTTTTCAATTTTGGGGTATTGAAGTCAAAATCTTTAAAGATCCTATCTTGGATGTTTGAATATGTTATTTGTGGCATATCGAAGAGCCTATATGGTTGGGTTGTCGCTTGGCATCAATCCCTAACCTTCGTCGCTCGTCCGATCACTTTCGAATCAATTTGGCCATCATTGGCCTAGGCAAACTGTTGCCCAGAATAGGCAACCATACGTCTGGTTGGAAGGTCCAGACGTCTGGTTTAGGTAGTAGACAGAAAAATATACGGTAGAAAAGAAAAAATGGCAGTGACAAAATCCAAACATATGATTAGTAGTTCAGACGTCTGGTTAGTGTTCAGACGTCAGGTTATTTGTTCAGACGTTTGGGAGGTTTCTAAAATATTTTTAGAATACAAATCCAGATGTCTGGTTGAACCCCCAGACATTTGAAACTGTGAATTTTGCCTATTTTGGCTGTTTTTGAGTGGATTTCCAATTTTTATCGATTTTTTGATCTGATTGGTTGTTGTCATTTATTATCGACTTTGATGACTTCTTTTTAGGATTTTAAGTAATATCTATTTCATGGATTTAATATCGATTTCCATGGGTTTGATTCACGTTTTCGTATGTGAATTCTTGGTGATTAATTGTTTCTACAATCATTTCTATGATTTGTCACTTTTAAATACAAATGTTTCTATGCTAGTAGTAAATACTCAAACTCTTTCACAAAAATGATTTCAGCATTACTTTTAATACAAAGCTCGTCTTTAAAACCATTTTCTAATCTATTAGTATATACAAACCTTTACCTTATTTATATGAGAAATCTAATTAAACGACTTAGCAAAACAAGTAGTATGAAACGCTTGCATTTACTTGGTCGGTTAATTTTTAGACTTGTTTGATTGAAATCCTATGACAATTTTCGAGTGGAAATCTACAATTTGTTCGTAAATACTTAAGCTAAGCAAGTGGCTATAGGACATGAAGCTAAACTCATTTATTTACTGGCCTAGTGTAATTCACATTTTTATTGATCAACGGTGATTATTTTATGGTTTAGACTGGCGATATGCGATGTCTCTTTGTCCACGTTGGGGGACTGTACCTCGTTTTATTGAGCTTCGTCTCATTTCTTTTATAGGCTAATGACCGATGGGTTCTTTTGAATTTCGACTCATTTTTATGGGCAAGCGACCCATGTTCTTTTATGGAGTTCGGTTCATCGGACGTACCGTTGTTGTACTACGCCGTTGTTCTAGCTTATCAGGTTCATCAGGCATACCGATATTGTACTACGTCATTTTTTTGAATGATTCGAGTTTCTGGTTCCTCGGACATACCGTTATTGTACTACGTCGCTGCATCGACTTATTGGTTTGCGACCATGGGATAGCGACCCGTTTGTGATACATGTGTTGGTGAGTTTTCATGCTCCCATTTTTGATAGGCCTCCTCCTTGTGATTTTTGAATTTCTAACTGATGATTTCTAGAATTTGTATTTCACCAATTTTTGCGATTTATATTGATAAGCTTTATCAATGTTTGTGATTTGGTGAATACGCTAAAGAATATGATGTTCTTTTTAGTGTTTTGAGATTCTTGAGATATAGTATGATTTTTTATTGTTATTAAATGTATACTTGTCACTGTATGGCATTATTTTTATCATACATTTTTGTCTTATCTCTTATCCTACCTCATTTTATATGATATTTATAGCTAGATTGATCTGTTTATTATTTTCTTCTTAAATAATACTCGGGTCACACCGAGGTATTTCAGGTGCTTCTACTTGACTTCTTATCAGGTTCTGTCATCTAACTTTTGGCTAACTACTTAGATTAGTAGTTTTTTGTTTTATACATTCGAGATAGAGACTCCTTGATGTGTACATATTCTTTTGTCTAGCATTTGTACATATTCTTTTGTGACGTAGTCGATCTTGCGTGACCACTACTTTGATGTACACTTTTATATGTTATATTTATATCTGTTTCCGCCTTAGTGATATGAATACCTGTAACTGATTTATGTTATGCTTATTTTATATTTGTTTTCGAATACCACATAGCCACCGTGTAGCAGTTTTTAGTTTGTAATTGATGTGTCATATTCCCTCTTGAAATGAAATGCATGTAATACTATCTGACATATCGGTACTCCCACAAAGCAATTACATAAATGGTCGCTCCTCAACAGCCTTATTCTTTATGCAGGTCGACGGCATTACCCTATAGTGTCCTTGGCTAGTGTTGAGTATAGAGGTGGGGCGTCAAAGCATGGTACCAGAGCCAAACTTCAAAACAATATAGAATAATTTAGCAAGAATCATTGTCCTAAGTCTTTCTTAGGAATCGTTCCTTAGGATTTATCCGAGTCTTAGGACCCGTTCTATCCTAATTTCTTTTATGATGCCTTATTTTATCAATCAAGTTTGTTTAATATTCATTCCGAGATTTTTCTCTTCTTTCTTTCTTATTTAAAGAAGAGAAATGGTTAGACCTGGCCGTCCGAGCACTGGTCAATCCAGTGCTACTCCTCAGGATGGAGTATGTATGTATGCCCACCAGCTTTTAGATCTTATAAAGAATGCTCAAGCTATCGGACCCATTCTAGAGCCTACTCACCATAAATCTGGGTTTACATGCTTATGAAGTATTTATTCCAATTTGGGTGGAAAGCCATTCAAGGGTTCCGAAAGCGTTATAGAAATCCAAGCTTGGCTTAAATCATGCGACTGCATCTTTTCTAACATGAATCTTGTTAATCTACGTCGAGTCCGAGTGGCTTCTAGCATGCTCCAAGAAAGAGCATTGGATTGGTATGAGCTTTTGATTTCAAAAATTATTGAAGCGGATCTTACTTAGGAGCAATTCTAAGAAAGATTCGAATTAATGTTTGTGCCGAAAGCTGAAAAAGTAAATTTAGCTCGACGCTTTATTGAACTTATTCAAGGTGAATCTTCTATGACGAACTATGTCGCATCTTCTGAACCCCTCTTTAAATATGGGGTCGAGTATATTAACACCCCATTGAAGAAAAATTGGAGGTTTTCCTATGGGTTGAATAAGAACCTCAAAAAGCCTTTACTTCTGAAACTAGAAGTTTCTTTTGATCAGCTTGTTGATATCGCTCTTCGACTTGAAGATGCCGATAAAGAAAGAGATGTTGAAGGTGTGGGTGCCAAACAGAACTTCAACATCAACAAGAAGAGGTATATTAAGTTCAAGCCTAATCCCTACAGGAAAGGGAAACAAGCAACTTTGGTAGCAAAGAATCCTACCTCTAGTCGTGGGAAATGCTACAATTGTGGTGCTAAGGACCATTATGCGAATAGGTGTCCGAAATCCCTTTTTTATCGTTATTGCAAAAATTCGGGTCATCTTTTATCTTCATGTCCCAAACTTCCAAGCAAGAAAGAGGGAAAACTAAATGTTGTGCAAGCGCCTAGTAACACTTCTCTTGGTCAAGGTATTTATCATTCTATCCTTGATGCCATTATTATGTTTTGTGATCACCCTATTCGAGTTCTTTTTGACACGAGTGCATCCCACTCTTTTATATCAAAAGAATTTATTGATACTTTTTCTTTAAATGTTATGGCTTTGATGACTTCACTGAAAATTGCGAATCCGGTTAGTGTAAAAATGTCGAGATTATTTTATGTGATTATTCATTCCGAGCCGATTTGTATGTTATGCGCTACTTAGGCTTCGGAATGATTTTGGGAATGGATTAGCTTAACGGTTATGAAGCCCACATCCAATGTCCTAAGAGGACTATATATCTTCGACATCCTCAATCTGTTAAGCAGATTTCTATTGTTCTTAAAGATTCAGATTCTAATTTGGTGGCAGCCTTATATTCTCTAAACCCTCATGATAATGATAATGATGACGATGACGAGGAAGATCTCATTTCCCTCATTCACGTTGTTCGTGAATTTTCTGACATATTTGTGCCCGTTTTAGGATTACCACCTAAGCAAGCAATCGAGTTCAGAATTAATCTAATACCTAGGGCTCTACCTATCACTCGTCCTCCTTATTGTATGTCCAATAAGGAAAACAAGGAGATGCACAAGCAATTATCCAAATTGGAAGCAAAGCAATTTATTCGTTCTAGTTCCTTCCCTTGGGGAGCTTCAGCTATCTGTGTGAAGAAATCCAATGGTGCACTTAGGCTTTGTGTTGACTACCATAAGCTTAATGACCTCACCATTAAGAATAAATATACTTTACCTCGGATTAATGATTTATTTGATCAACTTAGTGGTGCTAGAGCCTTTTCACAGTTAGACTTAGCAATCGGCTTTCATCAGCTTTGTATTGCAGAGGATAGCATTCCTTTGACATCGTTTCGTACTCTTTATGGATCTTATGAATGGCCTGTTATGCCATTTGGTTTAACGAATTCTCCAACTTATTTCGTTGACCTTATGATTCGAGTTTTCAAAGACTTCCTTGATTGATTCGTTCTTATCTTTATAGATGATATTCTTGTTTATTCTAAAACCGAGGTAGAGCATGAAAAACATCTTCGGATTGTGTTGTGAACTTTTAGGAGCAACCAATTGAAAGAAAAAATTTCTAAGTGCACTTTTGGCAATCCCGTGTGAAATGTTTAGGACATATCACTTCTGAATTCGAAATTTCTGTGGAACCTTCAAAGATTGATGCGATTCAAAATTGGAAGAGACCGGAGTGTGTGATGGAAATTCGTAGTTTTCTTGGATTGGCGGGTTATTACTGTCGGTTTATAAAAGACTTTTCTAAAATTTCCGTGTCTTTTACTAGTTTGATAAAGAATGGAGTTAAGTACATTTGGTCAAACAAATGTGAAGCTTCTTTTCAGAAATTAAAAGAACCCCTTTCCGGTGCTTCTGTTCTTGTGATTCCCGAAGGGAATCGAGACTTTATTGTTTATACCGATGCTAGTTGTGTTAGTTTGGGTGTCGTTCTTATGAAAAGGGAACACGTAATCATGTATGCTTCTAGGCAATTAAAGCCTACCGAGACTAGATATGCCACTCAAGATTTAGAGCTCACGGCCATTGTTTTCGCCCTTAAAATTTGGCGTCATTATCTTTTGAGAGAGAAATTTGTTCTCTACACCTATCATAAATCTTTGAAGAATTTGTTTTCACAAAAGGAACTTAGTTTGCGTCAACAATGTTGGCTCGAGTTCCTTGCGTCCGATGATCTTGATATTCTTCTACTCCCAGAAAGGGAATTCTGTTGCCAATTCCCTTAGTCATAAGCAACAAGCAGTTATTTCAACGATGATATCCAAATGGAATGATCTCGAGACTTTATCCACTTGTGAGATTCGAGATCGTGAATCTGATTCATGTTCATCTTTTGTTCTCTGTAGCCTTGAGGCTTATCCATCTCTTTTAGACCATATTCTTGATGCTCAAAAGCATGATTTCGAATTGGCTCATCTTAGCCGAAGTTGTAAGGATAGAAATATTGATGGTTTAAAAGACATTGAAATCGATACTCGTGGTGGCATTCGAAAATTTGGTTGAATTATCATGCCAAATATTAGTGATCACCGTAAGGACATTTTTAAAGATTCTCATCGTTCTAAATTTACCATTCATCCCAGTAGTAGTAAAATGTACGCAGATATGAAGCGACTTTATTATTGAGATGGAATGAAATCGAATATTGCTAACTTTATTAAGCGTTGCATGACTTGCTCTTTAAGGCCGAGCATCAATCGCCCGGTGGGTTATTGACATTCCAATTTGGAAGTGGGATCATGTCTCCATGGATTTTATTGATGGTCTTTCTCGATCTCGTTCGGGTCATGACTGTTTATGGGTGATTGTAGATAGAATAACAAAATCCACCCATTTTATTCTCGTTCGGTCCAATCGGACCGTACCTCTTTTGGCCAAACTCTATGTTAAAGAAATTGTTAAATTGCACGGAGTTCCTACTTCTATTGTTAGTGATCGTGACCAATTGTTTACTAGTGGATTTTGGAAGAGTCTTCAAAAAGCTTTGGGAATGAAGCTTAATTTCAGCACTGCTTATCATCCTCGGTTCGATGGACAAACCGAGCATGTGAACCAAACTCTTGAAGATGTTCGCGCATGTGTTCTTGATTTTGATGGAAGTTGGGAAGATCTTATTTTTCTTGTTGAGTTTTCTTACAATAATAGCTTCCAATCTAGTATTGGTATGCACCTTTTGAGGAACTCTATGGAAGGTCATGCCGATCACCTTCTTGTTCGCTTGAGGCCAGTGAGAAGCTAGTTTTAGGTCAAGATTTTATTTGCGATTCCATAGAAAAGATTGATCTTATTCGTCGTAGGATGAGAGAAGCTCGAAACGGACAAAAGTCCTATGCCGATAACCGAAGAAGGAATTTGGAATTTTCTGTGGGAGATTTGGTGTTTATTCGTGTTTCACCTATGAAGGGTGTTGTGCGTTTCAGTCGATCGGGAAAGCTATCACCACGATATCTTGGTCCATTTCCCATCACCGAACGTATTGGTTCTGTGGCTTATCGTCTTTTATTACCGGCCCAATTTTTTACTATTCATGACGTATTCCATGTCTCTCAACTACGTAATTGTCTTAGAGATTCTGATTCTATTCTTGAGCCCGGTGTTATTGAAGAAATTGAAGTTTCGCCTAATTTTACTTATGAGCAACATCCTATTTGTATCATTGCCACGAAGGTTAAACATCTTCGTAATAAGGATGTCCCACTTGTGAAAGTTCAATGGTCCTCAAATCCTAAGGATTGCTCTTGGGAATCCAGAGAATTCATCGAGCAAACACATCCAGACTTAGTCTCTCGTGCTCCTTGAGGTGAACTTCTCATTTCAAAATTTCTTCATTTGTGTTGATATGCTTTTAAGGTTGTTACCCTTTATTTTCTTCTTAAGTATTACGAGGACGCAATTTCTTTAAGGAGGGAAGTTGGTAACAATCTGCATATTTTACGATTCTATATTTAAATGTTTTATTTAAATATAACATCGTTAGTCGGATTAAAGTCTGAAATGCTACTTTTTGTAGACTATCGAATTAGGATCGAGACCACTTCCATTGAGTCCAAAATGGTGTTTGCGGCCTTTTTGAGTATAAACATCGATATGTTTGGAGTTGACTAGAATTTTGCTATTTTTCTATTGGCTTTAGGTTTGGGTTTCAGCCCATTGACCCATCATAATACCCTAACTCCACCCCATCTTCTCTTCTCATCTCCTAACACTTTCAAGCTAAAGTAAAAATAGGAAATCAAAATTCCTAAGCCCTAGTTTACTAGGAAATTCAAATTCAAGTTCTAGAAATCAAAGAGAAGCTTAGGTAAGCATCCTCTTCATCTTTTCCATCTCAATCTCTCTTCAATTTTCAGAAATTCCTAAACTCTAACTTAGGAAAAACTTTACCTTTGATAATAGATTGAAGATTCTAGAAGTATATTGAAGAGGAATTGGTCTTGCTTCGTTTTAAAGCCTCTCATTCGTTGTCCTTGAGTTTTAAAGGTGAGTTCTTAACTCACATCTACGTCCATAGCTTTCATTTTTGTTAGGTATGAATTTCTAACATCTACTCCATGTTCATTTGCTTTTGATTTGAGTTGATTTAGTGAATTTTCCAATTTTGGTGTTTTGAAGTCAAAATCTTTAAAGATCCTATCTTGGATGTTTGAACATGTTATTTACGGCGTATCGAAGAGCCTGTAGGGCTAGGTTGTCGCTTTATATAAATCTCTAGCCTCCGTCGCTCGTTCGATCGCTTCCAAATTAATTTGGCCATCATTGGCCTAGGCAAACTATTGCAGAACAGGAAACCAGACGTCTGGTTGGAATGTCCAAACGTATGGTTAGGGCAACAGACAAAAGGAATAAACGGAAGAAAAAAATGGCAAAGACAAAATCCAGACGTCTGATTAGTGGTTCAGACGTCTAGTTAGTATTCAAACGTCTGGTTATTTGCTCAAACGTCTGGGAGGTATCTGAAATATATCCAGAACCCAAATCCTGACGTATGGTTGAACCCCAAATGTCCAGAACTGTCAATTTTGCCTTTTTGGCTGTTTTTGAATGGATTTTCAATTGTTATCGATTTTTTTGATCCGATTGGTTGTTGTCATTTATTATCGACTTTGGTGACTTCTTATCGGGATTTTTGGGAATATCCATTTGATGGATTTGATATCGATTTCCATGGATTTGATTCACATTTTCATATGTGAATTTTTGATGATTGATCGTTTCTACAATCATTTCTGTGATTTGTCACTTCTAAACACAAAGGTTTCTATACTGGTAGTAAATACTCAAACTCTTTTACAAAAATGATTTCAACGTTACTTTTAATGCAAAGCTTGTCTTTAAAACCGTTTTCCAATCTATTAGCATATACAAACCTTTACCTCATTCGTATGAGAAATCTAATTAAACATCGTAGCAAAACTAGTGGTATGAAACGCTTGCGTTTACTTGGTCGGTTAATTTTTAGACTTGTTTGATTGAAAACTTGTGGCAATTTTCAAATGGAAATCTACAATTTGTTCCTAAATATTAAAGTTAAGCCAGTGGCTATGGGACATGAAGCTAAACTCATTTATTTACTAGCCTAGTGTAGTTCACACTTTTTATTAATCAACAGTGATCATTTTATGGTTTAGACTAGCGATATGCGATGTCTCTTTGTCCACGTGGGGGGACTGTACCTCGTTTTATTGAGTTTTGTCTCATTTCTTTTATTGGCTAATGACGTATGGGTTCTTTAGAGTTGACTCATTTTTATGGGCTAGCAACCCATGTTCTTTTATGGAGTTCGGTTCATAGGATGTACGGTTGTTGTACTACGTCGTTGTTCCGGCTTATTAGGTTCATCGGGCGTACCGATATTGTACAATGTCGTTGTTCCGAATGATTCAAGTTTCTGGTTCCTCTGGTGTACCATTATTGTACTACATTGTTGCACCAGCTCTATGGTAAGCGACCATGGGATAGCGACCCATTTGTGATACACATGTTGGTGAGTTTTCATGCTCCCATTTTTGTTAGGCCTCCCTTTTGTGATTTTTGGATTTCTAATTGATGATTTCTAGAATTTGTATTTCACCAATTTTTGTGATTTATATTGATAAGCTTTATCAATATTTGCGGTTTGGTGAATAAGCTAAAGAATATGATGTTCTTTTTAGTGTTTTGAAATTCTTGAGATATAGTATGATTTTTTGTTGTTATTTTATGTATACTTGTCACATTATGGCACTATTTTTATCATAGATTTTTGTCATATCTCTTATCCTATCTCATTTTATATGATATTTACAACTAGACTGATCCATTTATTATTTTTCCTCATAAATAATACTTGGGTTAGACTGAGGTATTTCAGATGCTTCTACTTTACTTCTTATCAGGGTCCGTCATTTGACTTTTGGCTAACTACTTAGTCAGTAGTTTTTTTTTTATACATTCGAGATAGAGACTCCTTGATGTATACATATTCTTTCGTCAAGTTGTACCTATTCCTTTGTGATGTAGTGGATCTTACATGACTACTACTTTGATGTACACTTTAATGTGTTATATTCATATCTATTTGCGCCTTAGTGATATGAATACCTGCGACTGATTTATGATATGCTTAATTCTATATTTGTTTCCGTAGATCATGTAGCCACTATGTAGTAGTTTTTAGTTTGTAATTGATGTATCAGATTTCCTCTTGAAACAAAATACATGTAATACTATCTGACATATGGTACTCGCACAAAGCAATTACATAGATGGTCGCTCCTCAACAGCCTTATTCTTCGTGCTGGTCGACGGCATTACTCCGTAGTGTCCTTGGCTAGTGTGTGTATAGAGGTGGGGCGTCACAAATTCCTTCCATCTTCATTCTCTTATTTCCTCTTGTGCATGCATATTTTTCATGAAGCCTTCATTATAGTTCCATTCACATTCCTATAAAATAACATAAAAAATGTCCAAGTAAATTTTCTCAAATTATTATATGCATAAAAATGACCATTTTACGCCTACACGAAGATGAATAAATGATGATTTCAAAGTAATTTGAATTTTGGTTTAAACATGTTAAAGTAACCTAAGTGCTCATTTATTTAATTAAATTAGATTAAATATGGAAGCAAAAATATGCACATTTACATGCACATCAAATACCCTTACACTTATCTTTTTGTTCGTCCTCGAATAAACTAAAACAAAGATAAATCCATTTTCGCAGGCAGCACGACTACTTTAGCGTATGCAATAAGTCGCTAAACCTCTAAGTGTCCCTAGTAGGATGAGTGTTGTCTCATGAGGGTTTTTAGCGGATACTACCCACAATATCCAAATGCGAAATAAAAAATTCCTAAATGCACGATTTATCTACAAAGATATGAATGCAAGGTTTTTGAAAATATTTACAAATGAAGGATTCACTTTCAAATTGAAACAAATAAGTTAAATATAAGTTTTGGTTATTTTCTTGTAAATTTAAGTCCTTTTATTTATCAAAATTTCCAACAAAAATTAAGTTATCAATATAATTAGACTTAAGTTTGGCTAGTTGTTTCGGTTGATTACATAGTGCAACTATGAAATAGACCCTTAGTTAATTATCAAAGTTTATCAAAGTAGTATTTTCATTTCTTTTGAGTAATAAGTCAAATCAAATAAATAAAAATAGTGCTTGGATTTCAAATGTTTTCTCTCTCTATTTTTGAAAATTTTATTGTTATTAACAATATTTACATATACCTAACTCAGAAAACCGAGGCTAGATATATAACCAATGCACTACCTTGTGGGCTTATGTGAGGGGAATATAAAGCGTGATAAGTGAACACACAAGTGTGTACACATATCGACTGTAGGCATTATTAATGAAAGAATTTTTATATACGTACAGCTAACTCAGATAAACTGAGGCCAGATATATCGATCATGCACTACATTTCGAGCTTAATGAGAAAGGTACAAAGCATGGCGAGTATACACACTTGCGTGTGAACACATGACGCTAGGTATTAATAATACACACACAAACACACATAAATATTTTATACATATTTTTTTGATTTTTAAAGTGAGTGTTTTGTAAAATCATCTTAGCACCATTTAACTTAGAAGATCAAAAATGTTATAGCTTTTACTTTAAATCTACCACTCTTTTAAACAAAGATTTCAATTAGTATATACTACGTAATTATCACCTGTGAACCTTCCAATATACTAGTTAAACCACAATTACTTATAATCAAACTTCTTTTTATTTTTTTCATGACAAATAAATTTTCAAAAATTTCAATTTAATAACCAAAAACATATATTTATCCTACATTGTTTCTTTAGAAATAAATCAAAATGCTAGAATAAAAAATTATTTTGAGATTTCTTTTTAATTGTTTTGGTTTTGGAAAGAAAATTCAAAAAATAAACCATGACAAATAAAAAAATGAACATGAGACTCCCTACCACACTTGATTTTGACTATGTCCCCACAGTCAATCCAAGTGAAAGGAGAAAAATAAAAATAAAAGTATGACCTATATTTACATGAAAATGAATGGTTATATATTTACACAACATCAGAAAACATATCGCCAAAGAGTAAATAAAATGGTCTTCCAAAGACCAATTCGCTTGTCTCGTCAAATATGAGAGAAACAAATTAAGCATAGAAAACCAAACCATAAAAGATTTCAAAATTAAATATTGATTTGGAAAAACGAATGTCATTTTATTAAAAATCGTATGATTTTTTTTATTTTCGATGATTTTTACGGTTGATGGAACAATTAATTGAAGTTCAAGTTTATTTTCACCAAATTGAAAGTAAGATTATCATTGAAAACTCCCTTAGAACTATCGATTGTAAAATCAAATGATGATTTAAAATCTTTCCCTTGAGAGTTCAACAACTCATCTTTGAAAAGTCCGAAAAATTAAGTTCGACAAATTCGTCTTCCTTTAATGAATTATCAACAACTTCATTGCATATATCAAGTTCAATATCCAAAGTTCTTGTACTCAATTTTTCAAAATCAGAAAAAGGAAGATCGAAATTTAAATCTAGTTTCTCACCCTTAAGAGAATTGAAATCCAACTCAATTACAATATTCTCAACAATTTCATTAATATTTTTATTTTCAATTTCAAAAGTTGTTATTTGAAAATCATCAATTTTGTTAAAAGATAGATTACTATTCGACTCATCACACATTGTGAGTTGATTTTGCTTCTCATGTTGTAACGATCCAGAATTTTGGTCGTTAGATTTTGAACATTTAATTCATTTTAAATGTTAAATGTGGATTTTGAATTGATTTTGAAGTAAAAAGATTTTGGTAAAATCAATATAATTAGTTACAATATCGAGTATGGCAATTCAGTTGGATTTCAAAAATAATAATTAAATATTTGGAATTGGATAATTAGTGAATCTGGACGTAAATGGTTATGAAAATGGTTTCTAAGATTTCTTTTTCGTCTTGTTTGATTTGATTTGTAATATTTAATTTTTGGATGGAATCAAAGATCGATAAGCTGAATTTGGAATTTCTATATTTAATTTAATAATGGGATTTGATATATAGTAATGGTAAATAATCAGATTTTGATTTAAAATGAATCAGAATGATTTCTAATGTGATTATAAATTCTATATGATTTATTATTGAGTTAGTAAAATTTTAAAGGTGAAATTTTAAGTGATTTTGACGGTTTATTGCTCGAACTTATCGACAAGTTAAAATAGCCTTTCGGGATACCGTCTTGGAATTCGACGAAACCAGTTCCATTGGATCCGTAATAATGTATTATTATCGGATTTCAAATTTCGTAGCGTTTGGATTTACCATTTTCTCGTACGGGTGAGAAACGCGTTGAAATTAAAATCGATAATTTAATATTTAAACTCAATTCAAAAAGCTATCTTCCACATATGATCAAATTAGCCTCCGAAACACGTTCCATTGTGTTCCGAATGCGGGTAAAACCTTATAAATGCCTGGCGGCACGTGTGATTTGGAATTCTTTTGTAAAAGTTTGATAAATTTGAGAATATGAATAGAATAATATTTTTATAAACGTATATATACACACACATAATGGTCGAACCCTAGCCTAATCTTCTTCAGCCGCCTCTCCAACAAACCAATGGCCGAAATCACTTATCATTTCCCCTCGATTTTCTCATCATCCATGCTTTGATCGAAGAAACTCCCAACTGGAAAGTCGGCGAGCTCGACGAGATCTTGAGATCCAATGGTCGTGATGGTTTATAATTCGTCGATGGCGATGTAATCTATTCGCGTTCGCAGCCGTTCGCGATCGTTTTTCGAGCTGATGGAGGCACCGAGCTTGCTCGTTTTCTGGCCGTGGGTGTGCGGCGACATGTCGTTCGTTGTGGTGGTCGCCAATCAAGCCAAAGCTCATCGTAGAGGGTGCGGCATCAAACCCTAACTAGGCGCTGATGGGTTCATTTTAGCCTATGCGCGATCGAGAAGAAGAAGAGAGCGGTCATGATTTCGTTTGGTAAATAAATAATTAAAAGGAGAAATTGTTTTTACAAATTTTATTTACCACCTTTAAAACTGAATATCTTTTGCTTGCGTAGTCGGATTTCGAAGAAATTGGCGGCACTGGAATCGCAGCGAGGAGCTCTATGCTGCAGTTTAGATCTGAGATCGATTGGAGTTCATGAAGATTTTAGGTCAAATCGAAGGCGTTATTTTAAACGCTCGACGAAACTCAAGGTGGGTTAACCTCACTCACATCTAGAATGCTAGTTAGTTTTAAATATATAATATTTAAATGATTGATTGAATGGTTGAATATGAAAATTATCATTAGATTTGATATATATTTATTTGTCATGCTACCATCTGTGGATGCAGGGAAATAGGTTGGAGTACCCAACTGGATTCCTCAAAATATTTAGGTTTGTTTAAATATTCCATGATATGATTATTTGATGTACTGTGATGAATTTTATTGGTAATTGGAGTATTGGATGTTATGGTTTGATTGAATATATTTGGATATAATGAGTTACCAAAAATATATAAATTGGATTTTTGGAAAGAAAGTAAAGGAAGAGAATTTGTAAGTGAAATAATTATAGAGAATTTGAATAAATTTAAGGATGAATTGGAAAAGAATAAAAGTGATTTTAAAATTTTAATAAATAAATTCCGAGTATAAAAAGGGAATTTTGATTAAACAAGAAGATAATAAATTTTAAACTTAAGTGTTATTAATTAAAGGAATAAAGAATTTATTTTAAATTTAAGATTCAAATTATTGGAAAATATAAAGAAGGAATTTGGGGAAAATATGGAATTGGTATTTTCAGTTAAAAAGATTATAAATCATAATTAAGAAATAAAATCCAAAGTCTAGGGGTTTTGAAATAAAATTGAGTAAGAAAAAGAATTTATTTCAAAATGGAAGGAATTTGGAAATCAATTTGAAGATTGACTAAGTGTTTAAAACCCGGATTTTTAAAAGAGAAGCGAGACTTTGGAATTTATAAACTGGGTTTACAAAGGTGAAGTAATATATCAGTGGATATTTGAAGAATAAATTCACGATGGGAATTTATTAAAGGAATGGAAAATTTTGTTTAAAAATAAATAGTGATTTATTTTTTAAATGATGTGACGAAAAGTATATTTCCCTGGATAGCCAAGTACATTGTCAAAGTAAATTTTTCTAAATATAAGTTAAAAGCTTTAATGTTGTTTAAAAAAAAGCATGTTTAGAAAATTTATTATTTCTAAATGTTTAAATTCTAAAGTAAGTATTTTTCAAATCTATTATTGTAGTAATTATTTAAAGGTGACTTGGTTTTATGTTTTAAAAATGATAAAAATTAATTTTATGCTTTATAAAGTAATTTATTTTAAATATTCTTTAAGTATATATTTTTAGTAAAGTATTAAAGTGGTTTTTAAATTTAAATGTTAATGTATATTTTATAGTATAGTGTTTTAATTTTTTTTTTAAAAATCTAGAATGTTTGGACTTGGTTGTTTTCAGTGGAAATAGAAAATATTTGAGGAATTTATTCCGTATCAAAAGGGTGGTTTGAAACTGTTTTCAAAGAGGGTTGAAAATGGAAATATATCTCGCAAAGATATTTTGAGGATAATAAATAATTTGGGAAATTATTTATGTTTGATGGTTGTTTGTGAATGTTATTTGATAGTTAAATAACCGACTATCAATATTGGCTAATGCGCTGATCGTTTCGAAGAGACGGGGATCGGGATTTATTTCCTGAAAACCACTTCAATCCGGTTCGAACATTTTCGTGTGGAAAACAAGAGTTTGGATTCGAAGGTGGAGCAGTGAAGTGCAAGGGCTAGTCGCTACTAATCCTGAGGATGATTTCAAAATGGATGTAGTAGGAGTAGTGCCTTCGGTTCCGTTCGAACCTGGGACAGACTTATATGGATGAATGCTTCCAGAACATCGTGAGGAGGGCGATGAGCATTCTAAGAGATGTGTTCTAAAGAGGTAACGCTTAGCCTCAAGCCTCATCAACCGAGAATGACTGAAAATCAGGGGATATGCAGCAAGGCTAAGTGGGTAGCACCCATTAGGGTGAGGTCATCCCCGTCTAGATGTCCCTTTTATTCGGCTTAGTGGTGCGGTTGCTAATCCCAACCGTGGGGTAATCTTACTCGAGATTATCCAGTAAGGGGTAGTCCCGGTCTTGTGTTGCAGGGGATTTAGGGTGGATCATCGGTACGTTGATCCAGACTAGGTACTGTGATAGGTGGTACCCAAGTGCCTAGTCATTAGTTGGAAATCCATTCTCCCTACGCGCCTGTACGGTTTTGATTGTGCCCAACTATTGCTGAAACGTAAGATGCAAGCATTTCAGCTAGATTCTATTTTATTTTCTATAGACAGTATTATAATATCAGACAGATTTGATAAAAAGTGTATGGGCTATCGTAAGGTAAAAACCCGACATGTTTATTTGTGGCGTGGTCTTACGAGATGCTTTTGATTTCAAAGGATTTTGAAACTTTGATAATCAATTTGGGTGTATTTTTCTCACGCAGGTATTCCAGACTGACTCGGGTGTTATTTCATTATAATGCTCGGGTCAGACCGGGTATTATAGATTACAGAAAATGATGCTGTGGAGCTCAGGAGAGGAGCTGGAGTCCGAGACGTATTACCGTATTTGTTTATATCCGCTGCTGCGATTGTTTAAAATTGTCAGGCTGATAATTGTTGTTTGTTTATGATACTATGATGATGTAATATATAAAACAGATATAGTTTTCATTTTGTGTAAAGATCTGTTATTGACTATTATATTTTGTTCTGCTGCGATTGTGAGATTCTTTTATTGTTTAGTTCCTTCTTTCTTCTATCTTCTTTCTTTTTCCTCAACAATCTGTCTTTTCCGACACCCGATCGTCGGCATATTATACTGTAGCATAATTTGTGTCGATTTTTGAGGGTCAAGAGAGGACGGGTCGTCACACATGTTGCTTCGTGTATGTTTTAAACAGCAAATCCGTGTGATCTTTGTGGATTTCGTCCATTTTCGCAATAAAATCAAATTTATTAATTATTAATTTGAGAATTTTCAATTTGAACTTGTTGAGAACAAAAATTATCACCGTATTTGGAACAACTCTCATTGCCAAAATCATTTAAACAATTGTTTCCATTTTGATTTCGAATTTCATTTTGGAACTCGAAATTGAATTAGCATGGGTTAAACTCAAAGTCATTTGAATTTTAAAGTGAATCCAAGTTTTTATTATTTTGAAATTCTTGACTTGAATCATTGCACAAATATGAATTACACAAATCATTTACCCTTTGATTTTGTTCTGTAGAGAGTCACCATTACAAAAAGTGCATATTGCTTCACCTCATTTGCATCGGTTGAAGTAAAAACTGATGCAAATAGAACTATTTGCATCAGTTCTATCTTAATAACTGATGCAATTGCTACGTGGAAAGCAATAGGTAATAAAAAAAAATCAAATTTGCATCAGTTCTCACCAACAACCGATGCAAATAGTTTTAGTCGCATCGGTTTTAAAGTCAACCGATGCAACTACATGTTGATGGCAATATGAAATTTAGGTGGGAAATAATGAAAAATTGGCTCTAAAGTTTACTTTGGACAAATGTACTCCTTCCTCCTCAACAACCCACTCCGAAAAAGAAAAAAATACCGTGCCCTTCCCTTCTTTTCATTTTCAAAATCGAACAAAAGAAGAAAAACTTAAAACAAAGCTTTTGAAAATTTTAATGGCGAAGTTGGCAGCAAACTCGAAATCGAAGTTAACCCCTGTAATTTTTCATCATCATTGCTTCCGCAGCCGTCGATTCCTAAAAAGAAGAAGATAACAAGGGTGATTCCAGAAACATTTCCTGGTTCCTCTTCTTCCATCGCAGAGGTAGATTCTCCAGAGGCGGTACAAGTACAGATTGCTGCTGCTGAAGCAGAACTTACGAAAGGGGAAGATGCATTTGCTGTCGTCATGGTATTATTGTTATACTGCTTACAACTTTCTTCATTTCCTTTTCCGATTTTAGTTTCCCTTTCCAGTGGTTTTCTGTAAAACAATAATTATAATTAATTGATGACTAAGGGAAGAGGATGTGGGTTGTGGTGGTTATTGGCAGGAGTGAATGATTTTAGAGGTGAAGCAACAGTGAGGAGGAGAGTTGCAGTGAGGTCATTGTATTGATTTCTGGTGATTGTTGAAGAGGAGGGATTGAGATGAAGGATGTAGGAAGGTTGAAGGAGGTGGAGAAGTTTTGGTTGTGGAGGAGTTATTGATGGAACTGTTGTTGAGGCGATGAAGCACTGGGTTGTCGAAGGCAGTGGATATGTGGTAGTGTAGGCAGGGAGGAGTTGAAGTCTGTTGAAGGAATGCTGGAGGTGCAGTTGTACGATGGATGTGTTTGCTCTGATGATGCAGTTTGATGATGGAGGTTGTAGGGTTGTACTGATGATGAAGTTGATGATGGTGGTTATGACAATAGTGGATGGGTGGTTACGCAGTAGTGATGATGGGGGTGTGGTAGTGCTTGGTTGATGAATGCAGCAGTGAGGTGGATAAAGTGTGATGTTCAAGGAAAATGCAATATTTTTATGCATAATTGATGATGTTGTTTGGGAGGTGAAGTACGTGGCTAAGTATGCGTTGATAATGATGCTGTTATGGTTTGCAAGGGGAGATGCAATGGATGTTAGAGAGTGGTTTGAGTGGATGATGTATGGCAATTTGGAGAGGCTAGAGTTGTTGATGGCGGATGTTTAGTGGGGATACTGCAGAAGTGGTAGTGTGGGATGGAGTAGAAGTAGAAAGTTGATGGTTGAGAATGGTGAATGGTGGCAGATATGCAGATAGTTGGTGGTGGAGTTAATGATGATGGTGATGGTATGTTGTGATGTTATGTGGTTGTAGAAGTATAGTTGCTGTCAAGTGTGGTGGAGAAGTGAATTGTGGCTGGTGACGAATTTGCAGCGGTAGCAGCATGGAATTGAAGTTTGTAGGGCAGTGGGTGGTTGGAACGAAATGTGCAGAGGTATATATTGATATTTAGTGGTAGGGCAGTTGTTGGGCATGTTTCCACCTGCTATCGAACCAACCCCAATTCCCTGCATAGCCGAACCAATCACATTCCCACCGGACCAACCACACCGGACCAGCCTCCACCGAATCAACCTTCACCGATACAAGGCCTCACTGCTCCAACCACTACCGGACCACTCACCACCGGACCAAGTCCCACCGAACCAAACTCCATCCACTCACAACCGGACCAGGGCGTACCAGACCAACACTGCCAGGCCAGACTATGTCATCCCAGGCCCACCAGCAGCTATATACATCCAAGACTCCTACCCCCAGCCTCACTCTATAAATAGAGGGGCAGGGGTACAACAATGGCGGACAAGTTTGAGAGCTCAAGCACGGGTAGAACTTTCAAACAACTTTTAGATACTTGTAATCAAAGCTTTGCACTTGTAATCTGAAAAGTAAAGGAGAATAACATATAAAGTGGACGTAGGCACATTCTGGCCGAATCACTATAAATCTGTGTGTCTTTTACAGTTTAGTCCATCTATTTTATATATTTGCATAAATCACCCAAATCACTAAGAACAACATATAATCAACTAAATCATACGACTTGGAGGTGTTTGCCCATTTTTTGTGTAAACATTTTTGGTGCTTTCACTGAGAACTCGAGCTAGAAGCTTCAGCTTCTCCCACTCAACCTTCTTCCTAACAGCTTCGCTCATTGCTTGGAAAACATGCCTCCCAGGAAGAATAAAGATGTTAACAAAGGAAAAAACATCGCGACTAGCAGTATTCCATATCCAGTCATCGCAGTTCAAGGGAATCGTTCCGTTCCAACAGCAAATGGAAATCAGGCAAATCCGACAGCCCCTGCCACATAGCAACCAATCACTAGGGAAGATCTGGACAGGGTTGTGGCTGAAATAACTAACCGCTTCACATCTCAACAAGAAGCCTTGGTGGACCAACTCATGTCACGCTTAAGGGATGCTGAAGAATCCAACCGCAACACCGAATCATTCGACGAGTCTCAGTCTGGAGGATCTGGGAGGCGACAAAGATCTTTCTTCTTCGAAGAGGCTAACAACAGAAACAACAATGGAAGGAGCCGAGCCCAGACTCAGCCCGAATTCCGACCCGAGGAAACACTTGGAATCGAACCCAACGGGGGAGGTACCAGGCAGGGGTCGGATATGCCTGAGCCTGTCATGCTACCTAACCATGGGAACACCAATGGACGGGGCCGAGCTAGAGTCCAGCCCAAAGTTGGGCCCGAGGGAATGCTTAGAACAAAGCCCAGCAGGGGAAGATCGAGACAAAGGCCAACTGTGGCTGACCCCAGCATGCTCCCAGAAGACCGGAGACAACCATCGGAAAATGTTAGGAGTGATAGACGATACCATCCCTACAGGTCATCCGGACAGAATCAATCCCGCAGAGAAGAACCAAACTCATTTCTATCCACCCCAAATTCTGATGAAAGGATGGCGCGATTGTTCAGAGAGTGCGTCCAACGGGATCAAAGGGATCGGGGGATAGGCGCTAGGGTAACCAGCCCCTTCACCCGCAATATCGAAACTGACATCACCCCCCGAGAATGGAAAATGCCAACAATGGAACCTTACAAGGGAACCTCTGACCCCGTTGTACACTTGCAGAGATACACACAGCATATGCTCATGAGCGGAGCAACAGAGGGAGTGTTGTGTAAATGCTTCCCACTATTCTTGGCAGATCTAGCTACCTCCTGGTTCTGCCACCTACTCCAAGGATCCATCAGCTCATGGGAAATGTTGAAAGAAAAGTACATCAGCTAGTTCCGCATTCATGTGGAACAACCCAAGGACGCTTATTCCCTATCTAATATCAAACAGAAGCCCGGAGAGACAGTGCAACAATATCTAACCCGATTCAATGCTGCAGCGGCCGCAGTCCAAGATGCGGATGAGAAACTTATCCTAATGGCTCTTTGTAGTGGCGTACATCCGGATACCAAGTTTGCTAGAAGATTAACGAAAGAAAAACCATCTACCTTACCCGACTTCTTCCATGAAGCCGGAAAATATATGAGACTTGAAGACGCTGCCATTGAAAGGCAGACAGGGCAACAAGCTAAGGCAGCTCATGGCAACACACCCATAGTAGCAAAGGACGTTCGAAGAAATGACTCCAGAGATAGTGTTGGGGGTAAGAAGGGAGAAAAATGCCTATATCGGCCAGGACCATGATTTGACACTTACACTCCTTTGAATGAAACAGTCGAAAACATCTTCCTGGCCACCCAAGACGAGCTTAAATACAAACGCCCCCCCATACAAGAAGGAATCAGATCACGCAATCAAGTCTGGAAAGTTCTGCCGTTTCCACGAATCCCATGGGCATGATACCAATGAATGTCGTCATCTCCGGGACCTGATTGAAGAACGCATCAGAAGCAAGAGACTGGAACACTATGTAAAGGGTCAGGACAGGACTCCAGCTCCTGCCAAGAAGAACCCAGGGCAACTCCACCCAGAGATAGGCGGAAGAAATCACAACACCAGAGCTCTAGTCAAGAGAAGATAGTGGTCCATACAATATCGGGAGGACCACACATCGCCGACAGAAACTGGGCAGAAATGGAGAGATATGGAAAGTCACTTAGAAACAATGTGGACTGCATCAATTCCGTCATGGAAGAACGTTGCCCGAAGCGAAAAGAGGATAATGACATCACATTCAGTAGGCGAGACCTAGAAGGAAGGCAGTACCCTCACATGGATCACATGGTTATCTCTGTCTGGTTCGGCCCTGCCGAAGTTTTTCGAATTCTGGTAGATACTGGAAGCTCCGTAAACATTCTATTCAAGCATGCTTTCGACAAAATGAAGCTGTCAATGAAGGATGTGTCTCCCTGCAACAAACCACTACACGGTTTTACTGGAGATGTGAAGATGCCCCTCGGGCAATTGGACCTCTTTGTCGAAATAGGAAGTCTCCCCCGCTCCGTTGTGCGGAAACAAACATTTGTGCTAATAGAGAACCACTCGGCCTACAACGCCTTTTTGGGAAGACCAGCCTTGTCTGACTTCCAAATTGTCCTGGCCCCGTGGTGTCTGAAGATGAAATTTCCAACAGACAACGGAATAGGGGAAGTAGAGGGAGATCAAGACGCTGCTCGAGACTGCTATGTAACTGAACTTCGCAATAACCGTAGGAAGGATAAAGGGAAGGATGCAGAGACTACTCTCTGCAAGAAAAACTTGAAAGCATAGCAACTAAAGAAAGCCCCTCCTCTTTGATATACCAGTGATCCTTTCAATGAATTAGATCCCCGGAACAAAGAGGAGGAGGCCACCGCCGAGCCTGTAGAGGCCATGAAATTCGTATCTGTAGACAAACACGACCCAAGTAGACTGCTGAGAGTTGGGTCTCAGTTAAGAGCGGAGTTGAAGCATCAACTCGTCGATTTTCTTCGCCACAACTTGGATGTATTTGCATGGATGCACGCTGACATGACTAGAATCTCCCTAGACGTAGCATGCCACGTACTGAACATCGATCCCACCAAGGTGCCAGTAAAGCAGAAAAAGAGAAGCATGTGGGAAGAATGATCAGCAACCCTCAATCAAGAAGTAAAGAACCTACTTGCCAATAACTTTATACGAGAAGCCATCTACCCAGAATGGATCGCCAACCCGGTACTGGTAAAGAAGGCTAATGGGAAGTGGCGAACATGCATCGACTTCTCCAACTTAAATGACGCTTTCCCGAAGGATTGCTTCCCACTCCACCGAATCATCAAATCGTGGACAGCACAGCCGGGCACGAACTCTTATCTTTTATGTACGCATACTCAGGATGTAACCAAATTCCTATGCACGCCCCCGATCAAGACCACAATACTTTCATCACTGACCGGGGATTGTACTGCTACAGGGTTGCCTTTTGGACTTAAAAACGCTGGGGCTACTTATCAGCGCCTTGTCAACAAGATGTTTGAGAAACTAATAGGACGAACTATGGAAGTTTATGTGGACGACATGCTGGTAAAATCGAGGAAAGGCAACGATCATGTAAGCCACCTGGACGAGATGTTTCGAGTACTTCGCCAATATGGAATGAAGTTGAATCCTCTAAAGTGCTCCTTCGGAGTATCGTCAGGAAAGTTCTTGGGATTCATCGTTCATGCCAGGGGGATTGAAGTAAACCCCGAACAAGTCCGGGCTTTACGAGATATCAAGATACCATCCATTCGAAGAGAGATGCAAAGCCTAAACGGGAATGTGGTCGCCCTGAGCAGATTCATTTCTAAAGCAACCGACAAATGCATCCCTTTATTCGAAGCTCTAAAGAAAGACAAAGGGAAGTTCGAATGGACTGACGAATGCTCAACAGCCTTCCTTAACCTCATTGAACACCTCCAGAGACCACCAGTACTCTCAACTCCAAATGAAGGCGAAGAACTATACCTATACCTTGTTGTATCGTCCCATACCCTAAGCGCCGCTTTGGTGAGAGAAGACAACCGCTCGCGACGGCCCGTATACTTTGTAAGCAAAAGATTTACTGGGGCAGAAGCCAGATACCCTAAACTTGAGAAGCTAGCATACTGTTTGCTAATCACGTCATGGAAACTGCGACACTATTTCCAATCTCATTTCATTAGAATTTTAACTGATCAACCGCTAAGGCAGGTACTCCATCGCCCTGACACTTCGGGACGATTACTTAAATAGTGCATTGAACTGGGTCAATATGATATCACCTACCATCCTCGCACTGCCGTCAAGGGACAAGTCATGGCCGATTTCATTGCCGAATTCACTGCCAACGAAGGTAAGGAGCAATCTGAAATAACAGGAGATATCAAGCGGAATCTCTTTGTAGATGGAGCATCGAACGAACAGGGCTCGGGGGCAGGTATTGTGATAATCACCCCCAGGGGAAGGAAGCTGCACTGTGCTATAAGGTTGGAATTCGCCGCCACCAACAACGATGCAGAATATGAAGCAGTAATAGCAGGATTAGAACTTGCCTTAGAAATTGGAGTCAGTTCTTTATATCTTCATGGTGATTCTCAACTTATCACAAACCAAGTACTAGGAGAGTTTCAGACTCAAGGAGAACGACTCACAGCATACCTAAAGAAGACCAAGCTGCTGCTCGATTAATTGGATCATTATTCAATCAAACACATTTCTCGAGAAGAGAACCGAGAGGCCGACGAACTGGCAAAGCAAGCTAGCATGAAGAATAGCACCATTTCCGGAACAGTAGCCATCTCGAACAACTATCCTCAAGTTTCGAACAAGAAGATCTGATAGCTGCAATCGAAGAAGAAACTTGGATGACTACTATTCGGAAATACTTACAAGATGGCACACTGCCCCACAGGCATAACGAAGTTAAGAAAATCTTAAGGAAAGCTTCCCGCTACACAGTACAAGAAGGCATCCTCTATCGGCGCGGCTTCTCTAACCCCTTATTGAGGTGTGTCACTGGAAGGGAAGCCAAGGAATTCTTATCCAACATCCATCAAGGGAGCTGCGGAGATCACACTGGTGGACAGACTCTGGCAAAGAAGATGCTTCGATGTGGATAATACTGGCCCACTTTAAACAAAGACGCCTTAGTCTTCGTCAAAATATGCGACAGATGTCAGAAATTTGCTAAGATTCCTCGACTACCAATAAATGAGATTACTCAGATAACCAGCCCTTGGCCCTTTGCAGTTTGGGGAATTGACTTGATTGGCGAACTGCCGATGGGCCGAGGCGGAGCCAAATATGCTATAGTGGAAGTCGACTATTTCACCAAATGGGTGGAAGCGGAACCTCTAAATAAAATATCTTCGGCAAAAGTTATTAACTTCTTGATCAAAAATGTTCTATGCAGGTACGTGGCTCCACTCAAAATCATATCGGACAATGGACTTCAGTTTGACAGCAAGGAATTCGCCGACTGGTGCCAAGAGCACGGAATTCACAAAAGCTTCTCATCTATGGCTTATCCCCAGGCAAATGGACAAGTCGAAGCTGTCAACAAAATTCTCAAAACTCTAATCAAGAAGAAGCTTGAAAAGTCAAAAGGCGCTTGGGTGGATGAACTCCCTACGGCACTTTGGGCCTACCGCACATCTTTTAGAACATCAACAGGGCATACTCCTTTCACTTTGACATACGGATCGGAGGCCATGCTCCCAGTTGAAACTGTAGTGCCATCCCACCGTAGGATCCACTACAACCCAGAAGAGAATGAAGAACTCCTCCACATGTCTTTGGATCTAATCGAAGAAAGAAGAAATTATGCAGCACTAAATGCAGCAGCTCACAAGCAAAAAGTGGCAGCACAATACAACTCCAACGTCAAACATCGCAGCTTACAAGAAGGAGATCTTGTCCTTAAGCGAATCTTCCCGCGCCCCGGAGCGCTAGATCCCATCTGGGACAGACCATATGTAATTCATAAAGATCTCCACAACGGAGCTTATATTTTGTCAACAGTGGACAGAGAGGTGTTCCAGAGGGCATGGAACATCCAACACCTTCATTGATACTTTTCTTAACCTGTACTGCATATATAAAGTGGATTAACAAAGAGAATCAGTGGATGTAGGCATTTTCGTGCCGAACCGCTTTAAAAATCTTGTCTTTTTTTAACTTGTTTCTTTATATCTTGGCTGCTTATTAAGCTTTATCCTTTTCTGTTGAACAAAATCCTGTGTAATGGAATTTCCATCCTAGACACTTCACAGCGCAAACTCACCTAGACAAGACCTAACAGGTACTATACGAATCTATGCCCTCGCCAATGAGACACTTTTGCTCCAGCATCCCTCTGTTGCGGGTTAACTCATTGCTCGCGATGGCCCTCAAAGCCAACTGTAATGAGCCGATTATAAGCCACCGAGGTGGCCAAAAATAGCATAGGCAGCTTATTACGGCGTTCGGCTCGCCGGCAACTGTGAACGATTATAAACCCCAACATAAGGTGTGGCCAGCCAGGGGCAGTTCACAGTTGACAATCGGCACCCGCGCTAGCTGGCCACGGTAAATCGAATAATACCCACAATTACGGGCCATAATGGCCCGGGTAGTTACTGTGCACGATCTCGGCTCCGATGTGTCTTAAGTACAGCTGTGGTAAAAAAGAAAACTCCCCGCGGAGGCGTAAGATGGGTGACAAATGTCTCCAAGACCCACATCTAGGGAAAGTGACTACAAAACCCGTTTGCCACGAACTTAAGCACATCGAAGGCCTTCAGTAATTGGAAGTTTTACTATTTCTTATATTTCCATTTTATTTATAAGAACTCACCTCCTATCCTCTATAACGATCCCTAAAGTACATGACACAAAATAGGAGACACTCGCTAATGGGAATAAGAACTCACAGCTGGAGGACAAGTCATTCAGCTGCATTCCATATTCGATTACACAAGGCATTCAAAGCTACCGTCTACAGCAAAAACTTGAAGGGCGGTACTTTCTTCTCGTGTACATAAATATGTAACTATAATTTCTACGCACATCACACTAATATTGCAAGACATGAAATTATATTTTAAGCAAAAACTTAGCGTCAAACACAATTGAATCACTAACACATGCGCAGCTATATTTTATGCAACATATCAAAATAACAAGAGCATTCAAACATGACAAAATCAGCTTATGTTATAAAGTTACATGCCAAAAATCAAGTTGTTCGTTACATAATTACAGTCCGAAAATTACATTAATGTTTTAAGACTAACATAGACAGCAATGTCAAATAAGCTGAAAAATGTCCAGATCAAGCCAACGAGCCGACTGCATCGGGGCCTTGCTTCTATCCTCCTGGCCCTCCGTGGTCTACTTAACCGCCGGATCAGAGCTTCCAACATGCTGACCAGAGGTAGTTGGTGCTTCAGAGGTCCTGCCTGTCCAATTCAGGAGAAAAATTCATTGAATAAACAATAAGCAACCAAGCTATGAAAAAGCTAAAAGGGAAGACTTACCAGCATCCGTTCCTTGATCATCATCTCCCAACTGCATGCCTACCTCCTCAGCAGCAAGCAACTGCATGCCCTCCTTCACCGCCACTTTCTCCTCCTTAGTGAATTGGGCCATAACCACATCCATTTTGAAGGCCATGCCACCCTCCTTATCCGCATCAGCCTTGGCCTCCTCCAGTGCCCGGAGATAAATCTTGGCCATGATCCGGGGATAATCATCCATCCAGGATAAGTTTCCCTGCTTCCAAGTACGGAAGTACATATCCTGGAGCATCTCATCCATCATCCCCTCGTTCTCCTCAAACTCCCTCATTCGGACCTCAGAAGCCGACAGCTTTGCAACGGCAGCAACCCTGTCCGATCGGTATCGCGAGCGGTCAGCCTAAAGGGATTTCCTCATGGCCTCCATCTCCTCCTTCATCTTGGCTTGAGCAAGCTCCACAGCTTCAAGCTTCCCAGATAACTCCTCTACCCGCTCGAGATCCGCTTTCCGAACCTCATCCACCGTTGCAATGGCCATATCGATCCGTTCCTTGTAGATGGCCTCCATTTTCCGCAGCTCGGCTCTGCTAGCCTCTTCCATAGTTTTCTTTAGCCGTCTGGAGGTGGCCTCGTAGTGAGAGATCTGGATGGCTTGATCGGCGAGTTGCTTGGCCTGGTCGGCAACCACTAGCCCCAATCTTATGTTGGCACTCCCAATTTCCTCCCCGGCCTTGACCAATTGGGCGTGATGCCCCATCAACTTCCTAGTCTCCTCAGCAACCCGGTCGATATTTGCCTTGGCTTCATCCCCCATAGTTACAATCCGAGTAGTAAGCAAATCAAGGTCCAGGGACTTGGCCTCATCAAGCACCCTTACCATAGGATTGCGAGGGAGAATTTGCTCACCAGTAACCTCATCAAAGGAAATATCATGAGAACCCGGATCCAGATCTGGATGACCCGCAAATGGATTACGAGCCAAGCTGGGACGATCAATATGAGTAACGGTAGGATTCTCTGATGGATGCGGAGAGGGTATGAACTCAGTATCCTCCCCCGTGATATCGTGAATAGGCTGGGTTGGGGGCTGGGGTCCAGGTGAAGGTTCGAATAAGGAGCGCCTCCTCCTTTTCTTTTGAATATCCTCTTCAATTACTCCGAGAAGAGGACGGTAGCCGACTACGTCCCCGGAACGATTGGCCGGAGGCTTTGGTTTAGCGGAAGCTTTAAGGAGTTTGAATTGTTCGAGGCGGTGCCGAATGTCTGATGTTTTGGCCGCCTTACCCATTCCTGGGATAAAAACAAGTGTTACAAGCATGCATGGGACTATAATCCAAGAAACATGTGAAGTTAAAAGAGGAGTCAAAAATTCACCTTGAACCGCCGGAGTTGCCCTAGCTGAAATGCTCTCAGAAGATGGACCGGCACCAGTCCCGGCCTTATCAGTTTTCTTCGCCTTCTCCACCAAGGCCGATCCTTCCTCCAACCCCTCAAAAGCTTGGCGGAAAGCCTCATCTGTCCACTCTTGGATCTCGCCTGCTTGCCTAGGAGACAAAGCCCCGACACCATCACCACCATCACCTTATCCATCACCTCCACTCTCCTCCTTGCCTCTTTCCTCCTCTACATTTTCCTCCTCCGGAACATCTGGACATGTGCTAGGGGAGGGTCCATCGGATTTCTTGAGCTTCTTCCCCCGACGACTGGAGGTATCGAGAAAGGTTTCCTCTCACTGCTATTCGACATGGCCCCTCCTTTGGCTTTGACAGCCCTCTCCTCAGCTGTGTCTCTCTGCTTGACCACAGACTGACGTGGTAGAATCAAGTTGTGCTGCAGAAGAGTAGCATTCCTGATCAGGTAAGAAGCTGACTTCTCCCTTCCCGAAATGCATTCTATCTCTGCAGCCATCTGAACCAGGCGATCGTTCTCCACGAGCGCAAAGTCACCTGTCGCTAGCAAGAAATAAAAACACGTAAGAAGAAGCATTGCAATCAGAACGGAAGTTATAAATAAGCTTCAACTTACAGCCGGAGGTGAAGCGACGGATAGAAACAAAGTCATCCTTGACAAAAAATCATTCTTTCTTGAACATGTTGAACTTCGAATATAAGTCCAGGACCGGCTTGAAGGACACGGCCGATTCCAAGCTGATGTATGGAGACCCCTTTTTGTAGCCTCTCAAGTTGTACAAATATCGGATCTCCCGGTTGGAAGGGGGACGCCCGTATTTTCTATGAAAAATGATGAATAGGCTCACCAGGATAGCGTAAGAGTTGGCTGAAGCTGGAAAGGGGCCACCTTTAGGTAGGTGATGAAGCTGACTATCCAAGCATTGATCGGGGGAATGGCCCACACATACAATGGTACCGGCTGTAAGCAAAATATCCTTCAGGAGGGTCATACGACATAACTCCATTCCCTGACAGCACCATGTGTGCTCTATCAATCCCGAAAGAACGAGATATAACATCAAGCTGCTCCTCTTTGAGGGAGCTAGGAAAGAAGTTAGGAGGAGAGTTCAAGAGCTCCTAAGGGCCATATCCATCCACTAGTGATCTCAGGGTGGGTCCCTGTCGTCCCGGTCCTGGCTGAGCTGGGGGCACTGTGGAGGACTCTTCTCTGTCCTTGGATTTTCTCTTATCTGATCGAGTTTCCACTTTATGAGACATTTATCTGCAACACAAGAAAGTACGTCGTTAAAATAGAAGATATAAACATGCAAGTGTATGTAGCCTGGAATTTCACTCATAATTCAAAACATAAAGGAACATTCGGTAGTTCAAGGGCAAAAAGGTCATTCGGCGTTATACTCCCCAAGATCATTCGGCAAGTTCATTCGGTACTTGAGGTCCCCGAACTCATTCGGTAAATCAAAATCATCGGGTTCATTCGGTACTTAAGGTTCCCGACCTCCATCGGTAAATCAAAGTCAAAAAAGCCATTCGACAAGAGAATGTCTCACCTGATTCGGCACTTCAAATGGTTCGACAAATGGAACTGATTCGGCACTATAATCAATTCGGCAGTCGAGAATTTTGTCCGGCTATTTCAAAAGGTAAGGAATGAAGGAAGCATAAGGCCCATACTTATAAGCAAATATCAACGACCGGGCTAATTCGTTCGGCATTAGAGACCGGATAAGAGCACCCAAGATGAATGACTTAAAACAAAGCACGCCATATACAGGCATATGCCCTACTTTGGGGGGCAAGTGTTGGGCAGGTTTCCACCTGCTACCGAACCAACCCCAATTCCCTTCATAGCCGAACCAATCACATTCCCACCGGACCAACCTCACCGGACCAAGCTCCACCGGACCAACCTCACCGGACCAAGCTCCACCGACCAACCTCACCGGACCAGCCTCCACCGAATCAACCTCCAAATATCCAAGGCCTCACCGCTCCAACCACTACCGGACCACTCACCACCGGACCAAGTCCCACCGAACCAAACTCCATCCACTCACAACTGGACCAGGGCGTACCAGACCAACACTGCCAGGCCAGACTACATCAGCCCAGGCCCACCAGCATCTATGTACATCCAAGACCCCTACCCCCAGCCTTACTTTATAAATAGAGGGGCAGGGGTACAACAATGGCAGACAAGTTTGAGAGCTCAAGCACGGATAGAACTTTCAAACAACTTTCAGATACTTGTAATCAAAGCTTTGTACTTGTAATCTGAAAAGTAAAGGAGAATAACATATAAAGTGGACGTTGGCACATTCTGGCCGAACCACTATAAATCTGTGTGTCTTTTACAGTTTAGTCCATCTATTTTATATATTTGCATAAATCACCCAAATCACTAAGAACAACGTATAATCAACTAAATCATACGACTTGGACGTGTTTGCCCATTTTTTATGCAAACAGCAGTGATATTTAGTGGTAAGGTAATGATATGTTGATTTACCCTTATCCAAATCATTATAACTACTTGGTTACCATTGATTTACCACTGATTTAAATGTTGCCACCCAAAAAAATAGGGGTAAAGTAACCAACTTGTTGATAAAGTATACACCTTATAATTTTCATTATTTTTCCAATTGGCGCTTGATTTATCTCTTATGATAATATCTTTTAAGTCGTAAGTTATTTAGGAAGTGACACGGTATTGATTGTGTATATATGAATAGTCAAGTAGTCAAGTGAGTAATTTATTTCACAATTTGATATGTGTGAAGTAAAGCCATATATATGATTTGTATTATATGCAGCCTTGTTAATAATGCTATGTACAAATCAACAAAGAAAACTACATATTGTCTTATTTATTTATTCTACACCCAGATAAAATATTAGTTGTCTAATATGGTGCTTTTATATTGTTAAATACTTTGAAAAATTGTTAAATACTTAGTAGGTTTGGTATTTGTAGATACAATGATACATACTTGGCTGATACAATGGTACATACTTGGCTGATAATCTTATATATTTTTTTGACTGATACAATGATACATACTTGGCTGATAATCTTATTATGGAAATTTATTATACATTGGAAAATAGTAATTTTAATATTTTGGTTTATACGTTTATGAATTTTTTTTATAGTTTTTAAAATATTTTTATTTTAATTAGTTTAAAATGTTACCAAAATGTTTGTAGATGCATAGGATTTATGAATGGAGCTCTGATTGTCTACTGCTCCAGTATGCCTCAAAATAAATTTTACTTACTCGTTTTATTTAACCTACTTTTCGTATTAATATTTATTTTTATTGGACATAAAAAATGTTTCCCGAAAATAACCGTTTTAGCTAGATACATTGTTTATAAATAGTGTACTACCTTTCATCATGTAACTTAATCAATTAGTGATGCATACCAAAAGAGACCCAGCCCATTGTTCCGACACTACATTACTTATGTTCCATTAAAGCGACCTATTATGAGGTTGAGTCTTAAATTGAATGCATTAGTGAACTGATAGCCGTGGTGAAACCGAGTCCATACCTTAGTCCATATTTCCCGGTATCCTGATAGCCTTAGTGAAACTGAGTCAATTGGCCATTCGTCTTAGTCGGTAGGTGCCACCTCAATGGAAAAGGCCTCTTCCCATGCAGCCTGATTGCATGCACAATCAAGTTCAAGCAGATTTAATTTACTATAAAATTTCAGTTCATGACATACTTATCTGTTGCGTTTTTTAGTGTGTATAAAACTAACATTTGCTGTATACATCTAAAATGGGCTATTTAACTCAACTGCAGGCACTACCATTGCAAATCAATGGAAATCTTAAAATAGCAATGGAAATCTGAAGACATTGATGTAAACCAGATTTCGGAAAAGAAGACTAGAGGCCAGACTATAGTGGAAAGACTTCCTTCAGATGTTGGAAGCTGAATCCAAATTGAATTTAACTCATTGGCTGAACTGATAGGAAATACTTCCTTCAGGTGTGCTTATTTTACATGTTCTTATTTAATATAATAGTAAACAGAAAATCTTTTATTTTGCATGGTTTTCATTAGAATATAGTGTTCTCTTCAATGCATGTATGGATAATAAATGCAGTGTTTAGAATAGAAATTATACGTAGCCCAGATCCTAGTTCACTATTATTAACCAAAATTTTTAACATGCTATCGACCAAAACTATACACAACTTTACACAACTTTACACAACTAGAAATTGAGTAGTGATAGATGGGCCCTCTATAAATTATGTTCACATAGGTATCAAAATTTTGGAATAGATACTAGAAGGAATTTGTTTGATTAGCTAACCTAATGATAACCTTAGTCGTGTTGGATTACGCAAAAAGAAAGATCAAGGTCAGGCCCAGGGATTACACAATTTGACTTGAAGTAAGAGTTAAAGGTAGAGGTAGGTTGATGGATAATTTACAATTTTGATAAAGCTTAGTTATAACAAATGAAATAAGTCGATGACTAATCAACTAGGTATCCTATTTCACCTTCTTATAAACTGTTTCCAAACGTTCAATTCCAAACAAGTAATTTAAAAATTATTTGTGTACCTACAAGTAGCTGCCAAATATACAGTTATGAGTTACGACTTATCAATTTCTAAGCAACTTGTTTCTCCTTATAAATTGTTACAAACATTCAACAAACAAATAATTTATAAGCTGTTTCCACTTCTTGTAACCAGTTTTGAACATGCTCGCGATGTAAAATATCTGATTTTTTCATCTTCTTTGGAATACTAAAACAACTTCATTTGGGTTAATTCCCCCCTTTTCTAGGTATTGTACTAAATTCAACAACTTGCACATCTTGTAAAAGAAGAAAAAATGACAAATTGTTTACCGTAACAATTCATAATCTTTGTTTTAAAGTTTTTTGTTTACTTAATCATGGCATTTGTAACCAGAACAAGGTATGCCTCTCTTCATAAGTTAATAATGCTGTAATTTAATCCATTTTGTGCAGAATTTTGACATGATGTCAATTATTGAAACTTTAAATGGATATGCATCCAAAGAGATCAGTAAGTTGTTAAAAGATTCTGATAATTTCACCATTCAGTTGACTACTCAAGGTGGGTCTCTAAGGCAGGTGAGGAATTGTTTTTGAAATAGTCATCATTGTGCAATAGTTCATAACTCTATAACTAAAGTGCTTATTCAGATATTAACATTCGTGCTTATTGATGATACATATATAGGTTGTTTTAGCAGCACAGTCATTTTGCTTCCGTGGACAAGTTATTGGGCATAAACATTTCGAGGTAATAACAATCATATCCATATTTTTCTACGTGTATAACATGTTAGTTTGTTGTATGTGATAATAAATTCATTAGAGAGAGTTAGTAATAATAGTTTATGGCCATGCAGAAACAAGCACCAGCACTGATGGATAATTTTTGAGTTGATGTTGTGGTTTTCATTTCGAGGGTGCTTCGGTGGCTTGGATCAGAGTTTGATGTTGCGTTGATGGATTGGCGATCTCAGGTTTGTGGCGAGGCGATTTCAGTTGGGATGATTCGCGGTTTCAATTGGATTTAGGTAGAGGAGGTGAGGCGTTTCAATGTTTCTGGTTGCGATTTAGGGATTATCGTTGTTGGCTGCGAGGTCGTGGGTTGCTGTTGCTTGTGAACTGAAAATGGCAGGTGAAGTTGATTGGTTGTATGAAGATGTTTAAAGGTAGGGGAGTAATGGATGGTTGAGTGATAGGGATGTGGTGTTTACAGTGAAGGCAAGGTGGCGGTGTTTGTATAAAGAGAGGAAAAGGTGAAGCACTGATGATAGTCACAGTATGGTGAACTGAAGTGATGTGAACTAAAGTGGTGGTTGAAGTGGTGACTGGTGTGGACTGTTTGATGTTTGTAGATATATTTTTATGAGCAGTGATGAAGCAGGGGGATGCCTGTGCAGTGATGAAGGTAGTATGATTGAAGTGGAGAGTTGTGTGACAGTAAGGAGGAAATGTGGTGGTTTTAGCTGTGGTAGTTAATGTCAGTTGGAGGTATTGAGACAGTGTATTGAAGGGGCAATGTTTGATTATGCAGCAGCTCTGTGATCACCAGCAGCACTGTGATTATGCAGCAGTTTAAGGCAGTGGAGTGGCAAGTTGTTGCGGTGTTGTGAGAAGTATGGTCTTGTTGACAGGCAGTTGTACTGGCAAGATGATAAGTTGAAGTGATTTGTGGCTGTTGTGGTCAGGTGGGTAAACAAGGGTTGGGGTGGATGTTTGATATGTGAATGGTGCTGTTGTTGTGGATGGCAGTTTGTAGAGGAGTAGAATGCTATGTATGATGTGGGTTATGGTCGACAAGGTGGAATGAAGGCAAGTACGTGACAGTTTCTGTGTACTGGTCAGTGAGGGATGTTTAAAGGTGGGATGTTTAAAGGGGTTAGTAAGTAAAGTGTAGTTGTAGTTGTGGATGGGAGGAAGTTGTATTGGAATGACGGAGTGATTGTAGTGGGAAGTGATGTAATTGTTGTCAGAGAGGAAGTTGAGAGCTGCTGTGCGAAGTGTGGTTGAGTGTTGATGAAGAAGTGGCAGTTGTTTAGATGTTGATGGTGTGATGCAAAGGGAATGTTTGGGTCTGGCAGTGTAGAAGAGGAGCTGGCAATGTGCAAGAAGGTGGATGTAGTTGATGAATGAAATGTAGCGGTTTAAGGAAAACAGTGGGAAGTGGAGATTAATGAAGTGGCAGTAATGAACTTGTGGTCACAACATAGTAGGAGTATGCAGAAGAAGATTGATGGGTAGTATGAATGGGTGAAGTGTGGGTGGATGTCAGTGATATGGTGATGATGTAGTAGTGCTTGTTCACAGTGTAGAAGTGGACGTGCACTGGTATTGGGTTTTTGAAGCAGCAGGGTATATGGATGATTGTCAGGGCAAGAGAATGGGTAGGGTGGTATGGTTACTGATATGAATGTGTCCGCACTGATGTGGGATGTTTGATGAATACAGTGAGTTGTGTTGGAACAGAAGTGAAGTTGAAGTGGAATGTATTTGTAACATAAATTTGTAAAAGAAAATGTAAAAGTGAAGAAAATGTAGCATGAAAAATGTGAATGTAAAAAAACAAATGCGAATAATCAATAATATATATAGTCTATTTGAGTACTATAATAATGGTTTTTGAGAATGGCTTTTTTGCATCAGGTATAAATAGCTGATGCAATAGAAGGATTAGTTTGCACCAGTTGTTATAAAAAACCGATGCAATAGAGGGATAAATTTTCATCGGTTTTCAACAACAACCTATGCAACAAGTTCCTTTGTTGCATCGGTTTTCATTACAACCGATGCAACATGGAGGCTGTGTCCAAGCAACCAACCATGATATTATGCATCAGTTGTTAGTAACAACCGATGCAAAAAGGATCATTTTGCATCGGTTTCAGAACTGATGCGAAAGTGTTAGGCCTTTTGCATCGATTGCATATGCATCGGCTGTTGAACTGATGCAAAAGGGGGGTAAACAACCGATGCAAATGGCCTGTTTTGTAGTAGTGAGTTCAAGTAAAGATAAAATCATTTCGACGCTCTTTTCAAGATTTGAGGGTTGCTCATCAATTTGAAAACTTTGTTCTGCAAAATCCAGATTGTTTATATAGTTGTTACTAAAATATCCATAAGAATTTGATGTGAAATTATATGAATTATATTGATTTTCACAACTACCATAAAATTCTTGTGAATAAGGAAATTCAGACATTTTCAAGAATTTTTTTTCATTTTTTTTTTGGATTTTTATTTATGAAGGAAAATTATTTTCCAAAGAATTTATTTTTGAAACAGAAATTTGATTTTTTTTTTTTTGGATTCTTCATTTTTTTTGAAATGGTTTTATATTTTTTAGCCTTTTTCTTTTCCAAAAAAGAAATTAAATCAAATTTTTTTTTTTGGATTTTTGATTTTAAATGAAAAGTTTCGAAAAAAAGATTTAAAAACTAAGTTGAGGAATATTTAGATTTTTTAGTTTTGGATTTTGAATTTTGAATTTTTTTTCAAATACGCATGAACTAATGCAACTAAATTAATGCAAAGGCTTAATTACAAATTTTCTATCCTAAGTAGTTCCTAACCCAAAATTGTATAGTCATACTTTATCTTAATTCAATAAGATAGTTCTCAGCCAAGTAACAGACAGAATTTATCGGTACACCACAAATCACCGTATCAATGCAGTCGAAGGTTTAAGTATCTTCAGAGAAACAACCACTATAATATTTACGGATCATCGTAATATTTATAAATGGTTACTGCTCTGCCGCAGCCAAAACACCCAAAATTTAAATTGTCGAAAAGGACACCTTATCAATATACAATTAAGCCCTAAGTGTGACTCCATTAAGTATTATGTCTAACCATTATTATTAGCAAATTTATAAGATTAGATGCAAAACTAAAATTAACGAGTATTAACAATGCAACCGCAAATGGAATTTGATTTTGCTTTTAGTTTTGAAATTTTTTGGAAAATGCATGCAACCAACAATGCAAAATAAATAAAAAATAAAGATAAGAACATGATACCTAAGCATGCAGAATTATTAGCAATTTTTTTTAGAGGCGAATTTTTTCTAAACAAGCAAGCAAGCAATTATATTTGGCAAGCACTTCTTCCTTTTGATACTTTGCTTTGCTTTTGCAACCTGAAATTAGAAAGAAGATATATAAAAATTTTTTTTGTTACATATCAAAGAAGAGATTAAATCAAAATAAAACAAGCAAAACAATTTGAAAATCAAACAAATCGAAACTTGTTTTTTCTCCTTTATTTTAAAGAAAAGTCAAAAAAAAAAAATCAAATAACGAAATATTGAACTAATCTTTTGTAATAAAACAACCCATAACCCACAAGCCGTTCTCACAATTACTGTTTCTTTCAGATCGCAGAAGTAAAAAAACAAAAATCATGATTTTGAAATTTCTACCGCTTGAGGCTTTTGTGGATTATCGATTCGCGTTTGATTGCGAATTATGGAGATGGAGGCAGGTGTGTTGATGAAGTGGGTTCATTCATGGTAAATTAAGGCGTTCATGGTGGTTCTAGTCGATGTAGAGGAAGGCGTGGCAATTTCAGGTGAGGGTTGCCCAGTTGAACTTGTAGTTAGACGGAGTAGGAAGTAGTGAAAATTGGATTGGAGGATGGGTTGAAGGTGTTGTTTGAAGGGGACTATCCGTTTTTGTTGCTTCAGGTCGGTAAGGTAATATTGAGGTGGTCAGTGGCTAACTGGGTTGCATAGAAGAAAGCCGCAATTTGGTGAGGGTCATATTGGGTCGCGGTGGTTAATCTAGATGCTGGAGGTTGTTCGATTTTGGTGGTAGATGTGAATACTAGAGTGATGAAGGCAGTGGGAAGAGGTGAATGTTGTAGTGCAGTTTTGGGGTGGTGACAGAGGTGATTAATGTCAGGCAAGCAATGAAGGAATTTGATTGTGTTGATGTTGAAGGAGGTAGGCAGAACTGTTGAGGGGAATTGATTGGGTTGAAGGAGGTTGCATGCAAGTAAGTGGAGATGAAGTGGAGATTGTTTTTGATGGTTGTATGGCGGTGGATGAAATGTTTGGTGAAGTATTTGCTGCAATGGATGGAGGTGAATGATGTATAGTGTGAGTTGTAATAGGTGTGCAGCGTTTATGGAAAGACTGGTACAAAAGAGGTGGTTCTGGTAGGCTGGGATGAACTGTGGTTTGGTGTTCAATTGTGGTATATGTGAAGGCAGCAGAAGTGGAGTTGTAGAGGAGTGATGGTCAATTTTAATATGATTGGTGATGTAGATGAGCAAGAAGAGGAAATGTGTTGTTGGTGGTTTTGAAGAATGCAAGGGGTTGGTATGAAGTTTGTGCCGCTGTGATGTGGTAGTGAATGTGTATGGAGATGTGTTAGGGGGTTGTGGTTTTGGTTTAGTGTTTTGTGCACTGTTTCGTGTAGGTAGGGGAAGGCAGATTGTGCAAGTATGCTGGTGGTAGCTCGGTGGTAGGGGTTGGATGGTCGAAGTATAATAATGGTGTGGACTTACAATTGACAGTGGTGGTATAGGGGTCGAATGATGGTATGCAGAGTTGAAATGTATGTGTGCAGGTGGATGAGGTAGAAGGCAGTGGTCAGTGAAGTTGAATGGTATGGCAGAGGCAATAGAATGATATGGAGCAGATGGATGAAGAGAAGTATGTCTAGCAGTATATGTGAAACTGTATGTAAGTCCAGCAAAAGTATGTATGTATGTGAAAATGTGGAACAGTAAAACTATATGTATTGTATGTATGAAATGTTTGTGCAATGAAATTCACTAACGTAATAGTGAAATGATAATTGATTAGGAGTAGTGTGGTTGATGGCTACTGGAGGTGGCAGTAGATGTTATATGTCTAGTGTACTAAAACAGATAGCACGCTACAATAAACTCGTCGCACAAGTTTATTAATTAGAATTTTATTTCAAAACTCTCCCAAGATACAACAGACATAATCTGCACGAGATTGTAATGAGTATGTCAACTCTGTGATATATATGGAATATTGAGCAGTGGAGCAAAGAAGCAGAAGAAATTAGATTGGAATAGAATGAGAATGTGATCAGTATTCTCTCCTATTTATAATTTCGTCCGCATCCCTTCAAACAGTCGCGTCCGCTTGACGGGTCGCACCCGTTGCCTTTTGGTCGCTGCTGTTCGTTAACGGGTCGCACCCGCCCGTCCAACGGTACTGTTTTGTACCTGCTCGTACTGTTTCGCCCGCGCCTCTTTAGTCGGGTCGCACCCGCTTGCGCCGCATCTGTTTGCCCATGTCTGTTTCAATCGGTTCGCACCCGTTTGCTTCTAACGGGTCGCACCTGTTACTGTTTGCGTCCGCTTATGAACAGTCGCATCTCCTCAGGCAAAACCCCGCCTGCTTCTCTTCAAATTCCAGGCCCAACCCAGTTTCAGACAAAGCCTAAAACCGTTAAACAATGGCCTAGTAAAAAGAATGGTCATTTTAGACCCGTATCCGAGCCCGGCCCGGTTCGGTCGGACGGACGGCGGCGGCGGCGTGCGCGGTGGTGATGCATAATCTCCCTCCTCACAACGAAGCATACATTTGGGAGCCCCAGGCCCCCAACCTCCACTTGAGAAATCTATTAATATACTTAGATTTCTTAGTATTTTAGGCGATGTGGGACTTTATATACTTTTTATTCACTTGTTCTTTAGGAATTCCAACAATCCCCCACATGATTGATAATATACATATCCCCCACACAAAGCGAAATATCACAGAGTACATATGGAATAATGCTTTATCATGGATAAGTAGATATTTCACTTTGAACTTTCCCTAGTTAAAACTTATCGGATCTACTTGGCTAATCGGTGAATTATTTCGTCTTGAACCATCGGCCTTTATTGTATATCCAGACAATAAGCTTTACGAAGCATTGATTCCCTTCTCATCCAATCTCTTGGTTGTGTTCATTTTGGTCCTGAATAATTTTTGGTTCTGCGAGTGTTTTTAGAGAATAAAAGCCTTTTAATATTCTCATAGACCTGACCCAGCTCACACTAACATAGGTGATCGCAACCATTAAGAGTATCCTATGTATACCCCACTTGTTATTTCCAAGATATGGTCATCATTAAAAAACATAGTTTTAACCTTTAAAACTTCTGTAGGCAAGCATTATATTTTGCACCATAGGAATGGAGTAGGACCAAGTCCAGACAAATGCATTACTTCTTGAGTTATTCATAACTGGTTTGCCTATTGATCCTAGTCCGTGGGATCTCCAGTCGCTAGGATAGGTTTCCGTATAAGGTAACTCTTGTTGGTTTAGGCTTTTAAACCCATTCCCCTCGATGCGCAGTCAATTTTCTCTCTTGATAAACCTTTAGTAAATGGATCTTCTAGGTTATCATTTGTTCTCACATAATCTATGGAAATAGTTCCATTAGAGAGTAACTGCCTAACTGTGTTGTGGCGACGACATATGCGTCGTGATTTGCCATTATACACAAGGTTTTTTCGCTCTACTTAACGCTGCTTGATTATCGCAGTGAATACATATGGCCGTCACAGGTTTTGGCCAAAATGGAATATCTTCTAAGAATTGACGAAGCCATTCTGCCTCTTCGCCTGCTTTATCTAATGCGATAAACTCAGATTCCATGGTGGATCGAGCTATGCATGTTTGTTTAGTAGATTTTCATGACATTGCTGCTCCTGCAAGGGTAAAGACATAACCACTCGTTGATTTTGATTCCTTTGAATCTGCAATCCAGTTTGCATCACTATATCCTTCTAAGACGGCAGGATATTTTCCATAATGTAAGGAATAGTTAGTGGTATTTTTTAAATATCCAAGCACTCTCATTAGTGCTTTCCAGTGTTCCTTCCCTGGATTGCTTGTATACCTGCTCAAGCGACTTACTGCATAAGCTATATCCGGTCTTGTGCAATTCATGAGATACATGAGACATCCTATTACACGAGAATATTCCAGTTGCATTACACTCTCATTAGTGTTTTTATGCAGTACTTCTGATGGATTAAAAGGTGTGTTTACTCCTTTAATTCCAAAATTTTGAAACCTTTCAATCACTTTTTCTACATAATGTGATTGAGATAACTCAATTCCATTAGGTGTTCTTATTATTTTTATTCCCAAAATAACATCTGCAACACCCAAGTCTTTCATGTCGAAATTATTGATCAACATTTTGTTTATGGTCTCAATTACCTGAGTATTTGGACCGAATATTAGCATATCGTCCACATATAGACAGATCATCACATATGATTGTCCAAGTTGTTTATAATAAACAAATTTGTCACATTCATTTACACGAAAACCATTTCTCATCATGACACTATCAAATTTTGCGTGCCATTGCTTTGGAGCTAGTTTTAGTCCGTATAATGATTTGACTAATCTACAGACTTTGTTTTCATTTCCTTTGGAAATAAATCCCTCAGGTTACTCCATGTAAATCTCCTCATCGAGATTTCCATTTAAGAATGCTATTTTTACATCCATTTGATGAATCTCTAGATTATAGATGGATGCAATTGCTATTAACATTCTTATAGAGGTTATTCGTGTTACCGGCGAATATGTATGAAAGAAGTCTACTCCTTCTTTTTGACGATATCCTTTGGCTACTAATCTGGCTTTATACTTGTCGATAGAGCCATCTGCTTTCATTTTCTTCTTGAAAATCCATTTGCAGCCAATTGGTTTTATTCTTGGTGGAATATCAATAATTTCCCAAGTTTTATTACTTAGAATTGAATCAATCTCACTTTGGATTGCTTCTTTCCAACATGAAGATTCAGAAGATGACATTGCTTCCTTGTACGTTTGAGGTTCGTGCTCTAATATATATGTAAAAAAGTCCGAACCAAATGTTTTGGAAGTTCTAGCCCTTACGCTTCTTCTTGATTCACCATCCTCAATTTCATGATGAGTTTCATCTTCATGCGAATTGTTTGATTCTTCCCTTGTCCTTTTTGGGACATTATTTCCTTCATTCCTTTTGTGTGGAAACACATCTTCAAAGAATGAGGCATCTCTTGATTCCATGATTGTATTTACATGAATATCAGTTATATCAGACTTGAATACCAAAAATCTGTAGGCACTACTATTTTGGGCTGGCCCAAGATAATAATAATCAGCTGTTTTTGGTCCAAGTTTGACTCTCTTGGGAGGCGGAACTGGAACTTTTGCCAAGCACCCCCACACTTTGAGGTATTTAAAGCTTGGTTTGTGTCCTTTCCATATCTCATATGGAATTGTTCCCGTTTTATTGTGAGATACTTTGTTTAATATGTGATTAGACATATTTAATGCTTCCCCCCACAAGTTCGTCGGTAGACCAGAAGTTAAAAGCATGGCAGTAATCATGTCTTTTAACGTTCTGTTCTTCCTTTCGGCTACACCATTTTTTTGTGGTGAATATGGTGCTATTGTTTGATGAACTATTCCATTCTCTGCATAGAACTGTTCAAACGGTGACTCATATTCTCCACCTCGATCAGATCTCAATATCTTGATCTTTTTATTTAACTGATTTTCTACCTCAACCTTGTATTTTATAAACGCTGTTATTGCTTCATCTTTACTATTTAAAAGATATACATAGCAATATCGCGTATAATCGTCAATAAAATTAATGAAATACTTTTTCCCACCTCTTCTAGGTAGTGATTTAAAATCACATTGTTTGGGCCAAAATTGGTCACAAACCCCGAATACCGCGAAAGCACCAGTTTATGAATACAAATCAATAATATTCAAACACAAATCTCAGGTCTCAGCAAATATTAAACAGTAATCCCAAAATAAAGAACAAAGACACATGTTTTATAGTGGTTCGGCTATCTCCGGCCTACGTCCACTCCAAAGTTTTTATCCTTTTATTGATTATCCTTGATGATTACAGATGATTACAGCAGTTACAAAGTCCAAAACTTGAAATAAATAGCAGCAATGATGATATGGAATGATTCTGGCAGCGTCCAAGCGTGTTTTCTCTCTCTAGAATCTCCGACCCCCTTTCTGAATGACCAGGGGCTCTATTTATAAGCGTAGGAGGCTGATATTTCTCCTAAAATCTGGGAAGACCGCTTCAGGCACGTGAGGGGGCCCACATGTGCGAAATCTGGAGGTCCGGGCCCACATCAGGATCGATTCGAAGTAAGGTTCGAATCGATCAAGAAATGATCCAATTGATCTGAAATTTGGTGAGAACATTCTTCAACATGTATGTAAGCTCCTGTAAAAATTTCATTGCATTTGGATCAACGGTTTGGAAGATATGATCGTTTCAAGTTCAAGGATCCATGCGTTCTGCCAGGTTCGAACCCATGCTTCGAAACCATCCTCTCCGAAACCATCTCCTTCGAATCCATAAAGCCGACTCCTTCGAATCCATGCTCTTCGAATCCATGCTTTCTGAAGCCACGTCCTTCGAATCCGTGTCCCTTGCTTCGTATCCATCATCTTCGAATCCATGTCCACTGCTTCGTATCCATCATCTTCGAATCCATGTCTAGTGCTTCGCATCCACCATCTTCGAATCCGTTATCTTTGAGTCCATCAAGTTCCCATCGATTCGAAGCATGCGAACCTGATGGGTTCGAATCCATCCTGATGAGATCACGTTCTTTGTGTTCGCATCCATCCTGATGGGTTCGAATCCGATGGATTCGAACCGAGTATCACTTTGTCCCCTTTTTGATGGATTCGAACAACGTGCCTTTCCTACCTTGAATCCATCATATTTCCTTCATACGAACTCCAATTAACCTGAAATTTGAAACATAGCCTTCCCCAGTTCTTATCATCATCTCCAATCAATTTCGTCTCGATCGGAGTTCATCAAAATTTTGACGATATCGATCGTAGCCTTATCTCCAATCCTGATATCCATTATTTCTTGCCAATTTGTTGTTATTCTAGTTTTGACCAAAAAATGGGATAACACTTTGCCCCCCAAAACATGCCTTGTGACAACAAGACGTGTTTTGAATAGTTCCGAATCCAATATCCGAGGTCCATAGCCACATTGCCAGAGTGTATCATCCTTGACTGCTTCGAGTCGATGCCTGATTCCAAATCCCGTAACCAAAGCCTTAGCCAATTCCATATCCATTTGAACTTGTCAACCGAGTCCCAATCTATCCTTATCCAATAGCCAATAACCGAATCCATGACCTCTCCGGGTTGATATCCGAATCTATAACCTCTCTGGACTCTTGCCAAGCGTAATCCACACCTGACGACCATGGTCCAGTGTCCCTGGACATTGAGCTAACCTCTCCGGGTTCTTGCCAAGCGTAATCCACACCTGACGGCCTTGGTCCAGTGTCCCTGGACGTTGAGCAACACCGTGGCTTAAGTCCTAAGCCGGATCCTGGTCTCTCCGGACCCTTGTTGAGCATAGTCCATACTCAACGACCTGAAACAATAATCGATAATATGGGGCCTAAGTCCTAGGCCGACTCCTGGTCACTCCGGACCCTTGTTGAGCATAGTCCATATTCAACGACCTGAAATAACAATTGATAATGCAGGGCCTAAGTCCTAGGCCGAATCTTGGTCTCTCCGGACCCTTGCCGAGCATAGTCCATACTCAACGACCTGAATGAGTCAATTTACCGCATTCGGGAAAAGCGACTCACCCCTTGCCAGGCATAATCCATACCCGACGACCTTTTATTAAAAATCAGATAAAAATCCAACCAAAATCCAATCCAAAATCCAAATCAAAACCAGAAAATCAGAAAACCAAACCAGCAGCCAAAACAAAATCAATCATCCGAAGGAAAAATCCAAACAAGAAAGCAAACAAAAACTAGGAGTCCAATCCAAACTCCAAAACCAAACCAGAAAACCAAGTGTCCAATCCAAAACAGAAAAACAGATTTCACAAGCCATAGCTTCGCAGTTTATCATCATTCAGAGCATGCCTAGGGGCTATCTCCGTCCCCGTACATGTGTAAACGACTTAGCCGTTTGCTAATAGCTTGTTACTTATTCCATATTACCCACGTCAATTGATAACCAATCGACCATCATTCCTGGGCCTCACATCATCACGGTGTGAGGTAGATGGTGGCTGCTCCTTCTCCACTGCTGCATTCCGTGTTCCAGTATATTGCCTCAGCTGCCCATTCCTCACATGCTCCTCAATTATGTCTTTTAAATGTCTGCAGCTATTGGTATCATGCCCGTCTAAGTCATGAAAAAGGCAGTGCCTTCCTAATGCTCTCTCTCGATCCGAGGGTTCTCTCCTTGCCGGCCTCCGGTAAGGAAGGCGATTCCGAGTTTCCATGTATATCCGTTCCAGCGACTCGTTCAACCCTGTGTATGTAGAAAACTTTGGATCCTTCCATCGCTTTCTGGCCTTTCCTGAGTCGTCATCTAGCTTCCTCTTTCCCTTATCCTTATCCGAGCTTCTATTGGATGGTCCTACACCCTCGGTCACATTTACTTCCCTTAACTTTAAATCCATACTTGCGTCTTCTTGCCGAAGGAACCTTTCGGCTTCGTGAAAGAATTCGTCGAGATCCTGTGGGGGATCTCGTATCAGAGATACCTTGAAATCCGAGTCCTCCCTAACTCCTGATACTGCTGCCATTAAAACCATCGATGGATCAGGTCGATCCACCGAAGCGACTGCCGCACTGAATCGAGTTAGAAAAGCTCTAAGCGATTCACCCATCCTTTGCTTCACCGATGTCAATGTCATCACATTCTTCGGCCTCTTGACGTGAACCCGAAACTGTCCCAAAAACTTTTCCACCAATTCCCTCCAAGTCCTTATAGATCCTTCTCCCAGCTGCCTAAACCACATTGTAGCTAGGTCCGTCAGATACAAAGGGAAGCATCGGGCCATCACTTCCTCCGATGCCCCCAGCACCTCCATGTGTCTGGTGTATCTCATCAAGTGATCAGTTGGATCTGCCTTGCCATCATAAACCTCCACGCTAGGTAGCTTAAACTTAGGTGGATTCTGAGCCATCCTTATTTCCCGAGAAAATGGACTCCTATTCACCCCTTCCAAGTCTCCGTTGGACAAACCACCTCGCACAGTTCTTCTGATGATTTCCACTAATCCGGTATTGTCTGGTGGGGGTTGCCCTCCATGCCCCCGAGGGAACTCTGGCACATATTCCTCGTGGGGTTCACTAGTAGCAACGTTAGCTCTAGCCTGTTGAACTCCTTCCAAAGGTCCTCCTGTATTGGATCCTATGGGCCTGCCCCCAAGCCCTTGTTGATTTCCCTCTGGCTCCGCATCCCGTCCTCCGTTGGGTTCCACAACCCTAGTTCCTTGTCCTGCATCCACCGTGGTCGTGGTTGTCCCTAAGTTCTGCATCCCTACAGCTCTCATTTGCTCAAAGAAAGTCTGCATCATTTCATGTTGGCTCTTCAATAATCTCTCTTGCAAAGAATTTGCCATAGCCTCCATTTCATCCCGAGTTATGTAGATTGAAGCCTGTCCTTCCCCGGCTCCGGAGGATGCTTGTTGACTTCCTTCCTGTTGGCTTCTCTCAGCCCTTTGCCTTCTACTATTTTGTCTAGTCATTGCCTTCAGACCGAAACTCCTCAAACTTCTTTAAATCCAAACTTCAAATCCGATGTAGCGGGTGCTAGTCGTTCTCAGTGGAAGCACCAAAGTGTTTGGGCCAAAATTGGTCACAAACTCCGAATACCGCGAAAGCACCAGTGTATGAATACAAATCAATAATATTCAAACACAAATCTCAGGTGTCAGCAAATATTAAACAGTAATCCCAAAATAAAGAACAGAGACACATGTTTTATAGTGGTTCGGCTATCTCCGGCCTACGTCCACTCCAAAGTTTTTATCCTTTTATTGATTATCCTTGATGATTACAAATGATTACAGCAGTTACAAAGTCCAAAACTTGAAATAAATAGCAGCAATGATGATATGGAATGATTCTAGCAGCGTCCAAGCGTGTTTTCTCTCTCTAGAATCTCCGACCCCCTTTCTGAATGACCAGGGGCTCTATTTATAAGCGTAGGAGGCTGATATTTCTCCTAAAATCCGGGAAGACCGCTTCAGGCACGTGAGGGGGCCCACATGTCCGAAATCTGGAGGTCCGGGCCCACATCAGGATCGATTCGAAGTAAGGTTCGAATCGATCAAGAAATGATCCAATTGATCTGAAATTTGGTGAGAACATTCTTCAACATGTATGTAAGCTCCTGTAAAAATTTCATTGCATTTGGATCAACGGTTTGGAAGATATGATCGTTTCAAGTTCAAGGATCCGTGCGTTCTGCCTGGTTCGAACCCATGCTTCGAAACCATCCTCTCCGAAACCATCTCCTTCGAATCCATAAAGCCGACTCCTTCGAATCCATGCTCTTCGAATCTATGCTTTCTGAAGCCACGTCCTTCAAATCCGTGTCCCTTACTTCGTATCCATCATCTTCGAATCCATGTCCACTGCTTCGTATCCATCATCTTCGAATCCATATCTAGTGCTTCGCATCCACCATCTTCGAATCCATTATCTTCGAGTCCATCAAGTTCCCATCGATTCGAAGCATGCGAACCTGATGGGTTCGAATCCATCCTGATGAGATCACGTTCTTTGGGTTCGAATCCATCCTGATGGGTTCGAATCCGATGGATTCGAACCGAGTATCACTTTGTCCCCTTTTTGATGGATTCGAACAACGTGCCTTTCCTACCTTGAATCCATCATATTTCCTTCATACGAACTCCGATTAACCTGAAATTTGAAACATAGCCTTCCCCAGTTCTTATCATCATCTCCAATCAATTTCGTCTCGATCGAAGTTCATCAAAATTTTGACGATATCGATCGTAACCTTATCTCCAATCCTGATATCCATTATTCCTTGCCAATTTGTTGTTATTCTAGTTTTGACCAAAAAAGGGATAACACACATAAATCTGTATGTACCAAACCTAATGGTTCGGTGCTTCTGTCAACAGATTTAAATGGTTGTTTGACAGTTTTTGCTTCTACACATGTCTCACATTTGTAGTTCTTATCTACTTGGAAATTTGGAATCAATCCCAAGTTTGATAATTTCTTCATTTTTCGGAAGTTTATGTGTCCTAATCTATCGTGCCATAGTAAAATTTCGTGCTCAAGCAAGTAAGAGACTTCAATTTTATTATTAGCACAATCAGAATACATAGATTTATTGCCGATAACGGCTACATTTGGCTTAAATAGGCCATCACATAAATATCCCCTTTCGATATACATTCCAGCTTTGGACATAACCATCTTGTCTGACTCAAACACCATCTTGAATCCCTTCTTTGATAGGACTGCACCAGAGATGAGATTCTTGCGTATGTCTGGAACGTGAAGCACGTCATTCAATTTGACAATTTTTCCAGAAGTGAACTTGAGGATAACTGCGCCACTGCCTTCGATCATGGAAACTGCAGAATTACCCATGTAGAGTCTTTCTTTCTGATCGAATTTCTGGCATGTTGAAAACATGGATTTTTCAGAGCAAACATGACGAGTAGCTCCTGTGTCAACCCACCATTGGTTAGGGTTCTGAATCAAATTGCATTCAGAAATAACCGCTGAAAAGTTGGACTTATCCATTTTCATGTTGTCAACTGTTAACATCTCTGTTTTAGTGTAAAACAGTTAAATTCTTAAGATGTTATATGTCTAGTGTACTAAAACAGATAGCACACTACAATAAACTCGTCGAACAAGTTTATTAATTAGAATTTTATTTCAAAACTCTCCCAAGATACAACAGACGTAATCTGCACGAGATTGTAATGAGTATGTCAACTCTGTGATATATATGGAATATAGAGCAGTGGAGCAAAGAGCAGAAGAAATAAGATTGGAATAGAATGAGAATGTGATCAGTATTCTCTCCTATTTATAATTTCGTCCGCATCCCTTCAAACAGTTGCGTCCGCTTGACGGGTCGCACCCGTTGCCATTTGGTCGCTGCTGTTCGTTAACGGGTCGCACCCGCCCATCCAACGGTACTGTTTTGTACCTGCTCGTACTGTTTCGCCCGCGCCTCTTCAGTCGGGTCGCACCCGCTTGCGCCGCATCTGTTCGCTCGTGTCCGTTTCAATCGGTTCGCACCCGTTTGCTTCTAACGGGTCGCACCTGTTACTGTTCGCGTCCGCTTATGAACAGTCGCATCTCCTCAGGCAAAACCCCGCTCGCTTCTCTTCAAATTCCAGGCCCAACCCAGTTTCAGACAAAGCCCAAAACCATTAAACAATGGCCTAGTAAAAATAATGGTCATTTTAGAGCCGTACCCGAGCCCGGCCCGGCCCGGCCCGATTCGGTCGGACGGACGGCGGCGGTGACGCGCGCGCGCGTGTGGTGGTGATGCATAATCTCCCTCCACACAACGAAGCATACATTTGGGAGCCCCAGGCCCCCAACCTCCACTTGAGAAATCTATTAATATACTTAGATTTCTTAGTATTTTAGGCGATGTGGGACTTTACGTATTTTTTATTCACTTGTTCTTTAGGAATTCCAACAGTATATGATGGTTTTGTGGGTTGTATATGTTGTTGTTGGTTAATGGTATGATAGCAAGTGCAAGGAAGTGAAAACGATGGAGTGATTGTGATAACTGGTGAAGTGCAGTAGTGTTTGTGGCAAGCAGAAATGGTACTAATAAAGTAAGCAGTTTTTGTAGAACTGCAGCGGTGTTATGGTGATGGACTGTGTGGGTTGTGACTGAGGTGAATGTGCACTTGCACAGTTGACAAAAGAAGGTAGTAATATTGAGTAGAGCAGTAAGGAAATAGACAATGATGATGTTGTGGTAGAAGTAGGAAGGTTATTGCAGGAATATATGTGCAATGATGCACAGTTTTTTTTTAAAAAAAAGAAACAAAAAATGTAAATGTAAATTGTGAATGTAAAAGCAAATGCTAATAAAAAATATTTTTGTTTTCTGAAATTGTGTATGTATATATATACACATATATATACACATATATATATGTATATATGTGTATGTATATGTACATACATTAATAGAAATGCTAGTAGAAAAACAACAGGCACTCAAATCAAAATGCAAGCAATCAGACAAATACACAGCACAATTTATTTTTAAATATGCAAATTAACACACAAAACGAAAACATACAAAAATAAAATAACATAATTTGAAGAATAGAAATTAAAATCAAGTTAAATTCCTTGGCAACGGCGCCAAAAACTTGTTTGATGCAAATTTTCTATCAAATTAGAAAACCACTGATTAAATTTAAATTGAAAATATATCGCAAGCGCACGGTGTACAACTCTAGTACATGGCGAGCATGGGTCGATCCACAAGGAATTGTATTGGTTTTAAAAATTCTATTCAATCAAATTATCCAAGAATTGAAGTTGTGTTAAGCTAAAAAAATGTAAAAACTAATAAAAACTAAAATGGATAAAAATATGAGAATTTGAAAGCAATTTAGAGGAAAATCCCTTCATATGATCACATAAATCAACAAAATGAAATTATGATCTCTCTTTTGGTTATTAGTAAATTTTAGTTGATATGTTTATCATAAGTACGGTCTATTTTTTCTATTAATTAGCCCAACATAAATCATCAAATTTTAACATACCTACTAAACCACTTTTTAACTCTCATGAAAATGATAATGAACTTGGAAATAAAATACATTCTAAGCGTGATCTATTAACTATTGATTAGAAATATAGACCATCAAATTTTGATTTTAATATTCACTTCATTACCGTAATCATATGTAAATGAAGAGGTAATTGGTGTTTGTGTTTGTTTAAGCATATGCTATTTGGTGTCAACAACATAGGCTATTAAATCCAAACCTAAAACAACAAAAAATTTACCCATTTAAACATTGTAATTAAGCATAAAAAGAAATGAAAAAATTAGCAAATGTTGAATCTACATGATTAAGAGAGCTTCATTACACCTAAATCGAAGAGATTTAGCCTCTCATATTTGTTATCATTTCTACAAATGTAGATTGCAACATGAAACAAAACCAAGAAGAAAATTCAAGCTATTTAAAAAGAGAGCTAATGAAAATGAAATAAAAACTAATCTACTTGCATATGAAATGAAACTAAGCTACTAACATAAGAGGAAAGGAAGTTTGTAAATAGAAAAGAGAATGAACAAAAATTGCATAGAAAAGAAAATTACATAGAAGAAGAAAATAGTTAAGTAGCCATGAAAAAGAAAGAGAGCCTATATTTATTTTGAGCCTAAAACTAAACTAACTAAAGAGGATGTTAAAAGCTTAATTACATGTACATATAGAGTGGTTATACATGTCTAAAACCCTAATGCATATTTTTGGAGACTACCCAAATTGCCCTTGAGGAAGTGTTGTCACCAAGTTATCATTACCCTCTAATTAATCCATCATCAAGTATACATGTAACTTTAAGCTCCACTAACATATGCATTAGCTCCTAATTGATTAAGGTAAGTGGGTGGGTGGGGTCCTCTATGATATATGAGTTTGAATCATTTCCATCTTTATTCCTTTGTTTCCTCTTATGCATGCATATTTTCCATGAAGCCTTCGTCATAATTCCATTCAAATTCCTATAAATAACATAAAAATGTCCAAGTAAATTTTCTCAAATTAATATATGCACAAAAATGACCATTTTGCCTCTATATGAAGATGAATAAATGATGACTTGAAAATAGTTTGAATTTTGGTTTAAACATGTTAAAATACACTACATGCTCATTTATTTAATTAAATTAGATTAATATGAAGTAAAAAAATTCACATTTACTTGCACATCATCTAGCCATGTCTACCGCTTTCTACTGGCCTCCCTATCCATCATGGAATCCGCTGCCAATTTCACGCGCAATGCATCTTGAATAAAGTAATTTGTTAATAGCTTTTCCACTTCTTACTCTAACGAGGCGAATCATTCCTATCCCACATTGCACTTTCCTATTTCGTTGCGCGAAAGTTTGTGTTGGCATTCAGTGCATGACACACAACTTTAGGTGAAATTCTGCACATATTGGGATGATCCGTGTGAACACATCCTTGTTCGCTCGCATGAAGCCCACCAATTCCTTGTTATCCACAAGCTGAGTTGAGTCCATCTCACAGTTTGGTACCGATCCACGAGGCATAGATCAGTACCGATTCCTAAAAAAGGCTGAGTTAGCCATGATCTTATTAATTTGGCTTCTTTAAAACGTAGGAGACGTGGGCAAGAACGTGAGGTAGAGTTTTCCGACGACTTGCAACTATAAATATAGGGATAGGAGCATATGTTTGAGGATCTTTTTTATTGTTTAACATATTCTTCTATTCTCCTAGTAATTCCATGGATCATCATTGATCCATAAGAACAACAATGTAAAGACCTAACAAAAAGTTCCAAAATTTTTAAGTGGACATAGGCATCTTATTAGCCGAACCACGATAATTGTTGTGTGCTATGATTTCCCCCATTTCAAGTAATTTTCTTCAATTTATTCTCTACCACTAATCTTTGGTTGTTTGTGCAAATTTTCGGTGTAAAGATTTTGGTGCTTTCAATGAAAATGTTGATCTTAGTTTGTTAGGATATATTTTCTACCTTTGGATAGTGTAAATTCACGGATAGATCCATTAGTTTTAATTTTGCAGCCCAAGACTATTCAGATTCTATCAGAATCTATCGAAGGATTAGTTTAATTTATGGCTCCATGAAAAGTTTAATTTATGGCTCCATGAAAAGAGAAATTTGCTGCTTTCAGGCCTGCCAGCAATACCGAGAACACCGTATCTCAGCATGTTGGCAAAGTTGCACAGCCGAATGCACTTAAAATCCAAAAACTATCAGATATCATAATAAAAGTTAAGATGGACTAGAAGATGAAGGAGATGAATGATACACTGCAAGAAAGTCAGATGAGATGAATAGGGAAATGAAGGAGAGCCTTTACTTGCTAAACCAATTGATCCGGGTCGCAAAAGTAGGAGGAGGGAGCCGATGCCATCCGATTTAGAGGAGTAAATTTCTTCGTTATTCGGCGGAAAATGTAACAACCCACTTTTCCACACAGTTTAAGATGACAATTAACCACATGTCCAATCCAAATTGAATGGAAAGGGGATAGTTAGGGAAAAGAAAGAAAAAGGAAGACAAGAAGAATCTAAACAACACAGAATCTCACAGTGGAACGAATAATCTAGAATATATAACAAATCTTTACACAAACAAACAGCTCTAATGTATGTATATGCATGCATCAATCAGAGTATACTAACCTATTCAACATGAACAGCTATAACAATTGTCCTCACAATTGTTGATAAGTGCCACCATAAATGCAATGGAAGAAAAATAACTATCTACGTGAATACGCGTAAAGGCCCGTTTTCCCGTACCCTTTGAATCGACAATAAACCATACATGTCCAGCTCAAATTGTACGAAAAGACGGATCTTTAAGGGTGATAAAGAAAAATAGACAAAACATAATCTCTTACGAATGGAATAACATATAATATTAAACAAATATTTTTACAGCGGAAAACTTTTAAATACATACATCAGAGTCTTACCTACATTCAGCTTGGACAGTTATAAAACTGCCCTTACAAATGCTGACAAACATCAAACAAAATTCACTCAGTACAGCGGATAATAAAATATGTCCATATGTCGATGAATATCTCCAGCTCTCCTCTGGAAACTCCAACCATCTTCGACTAAACATGAAACTACTCGGATCTGACCCGAGTGTTGAAAATACACGGATCAGGCTTGATAAACCAGCGTGAGAAAAACTCATTAATAAATGACAGTGTCATATATTAGCCTTTGGATAAAAATCCTTTGAAAAGAAAGAGTATCTCGTAAGACAAGTCCACACATAAATACGGACATGTTTTTACCTTACGATAGCTAGAACACTTTTATATCAAAACCTTTGATATTATTTCCAATGACATTCTTTGAAAACCTGTGCAAATAAACTTATTAGTCTTAGCCGAAATTGTTACATTGCAGCATACTAGGCTCTACAAACAAAACCGTAGGTTCTTATTGGAGAATGGATTTCCATACAAATGACGAGGTGCAGGATCTACCTTCCGAAAGGGGTACACCTCTAGATGAATGTCCCGACGACCATCACAAAGGATCCTCTACCAACACAAAACCGGCCCACCTTTATAACTAGATGGTACCGAATATGACATCTTTCGGTAGTTACCGAACTTTATCGAGGGCCCTCTAGCATACACCACATTAATTTACACCCTGACGTCATAGCGGGAAGAAATATATCTAGAAGAGGATGACCATATCCTGATTGAGAATGACCCACTTAGCCTTGCTGCATCTAATCCTGTTTCGGTCATTTCTGGTTTGATGAGGCTTGAGGCAAACGATTACCTTTTCTCGCAGCACATATCACATCTTTGAATGCCACATTGCCATTTCCGTTTAACTACTAATTACCTTTCACAAAAATGCAACCCTTGAGCTGGTATGTCTCGAGGAGGGTGTTAAACTAAGAGAAGTTGCATTTTCCGCCATCACTGATGTACGTTTGTAAAAACCAATGTACGTAATCGTTAGAAATAAAATGTCAGACAAACGTCCATACAAGTTGTCCAAGAACAGGACAAACCGAAGGCGCTTTCCTCGGCCATTACTAGGCGAGAAGCCCTTGCAACCCGCAAAATCTCCATCACGAAGAGACCACTGCTATAAATAACTCTATAACGGGGGCCAACTAGAGCATGTTCAACAAGCAGTCTTCTCGCTAGGAAGATCCACGGTCTTTAATCACCATATTCAACATGTCTTCACGTTCGAATGTATACATTGGTTCGAAGTGGTTTTCAGATAGGAATTAACCAAATCCGACTCCAGTTCCTTCGAAATCTAATTATCGATAAAAGTGAATATGAGTATATAGGATTTATTAAGTCTCTTTTCACTTTAATTTTTTTGGGATGATTTTGAAATCTCTATCTTTTAACTTGGGATAATTCTAAGTAATTCATTTTTTTGCTTTTGAAAAATATCTCAAATTTTCTTACTTAATTCTTGATCCAAATTCCTTAACTTTTAAGCGGGTCAAAAACAATGTTATTGAAGACATCATTTACGACAAACCCTAAATCAATCTTAGCAAACATTTTTGAGTCAACAGGATCATAGAAATAATTTATTTTGAAAATTGCTTAACTTTTGGATAATACGAATCTTAGTTCAATTCAAAACATAAACAATCTTTTTATTTAAGAGCATACGGGCTTTCCCTACGATCTGCTCCATCCCTCGCTTAAGAAAAGAAAACATAGGCCATGTATATTCAGGGCACTGGTTGCTCCATCCCTAACCTTAGTTAAACACCTTGTTTTTTCTTCGCAGATCTCATAGGCGGGACAAATGTACTAGTCGTTTCCGCATACTCAGATTTTTCAACTTATTTTGGAATTGTTTATAAATATTCCAAATTATCTTTCGAAAAGCTTAATTGCCCTTTTTTAAAATATTCATAATCGATTCTGGGAAACGTCATTACATTTAAACTCATATTTCAAAAGTTATACAATTCGCAGCATAAAAGTAATGCGGAAAGTGCCGTGTAAGCTTATTTGATTAAAACAACTTTTAAACATTCGATAATTCATATTTTTAAATCCAAATCTCTTTTAAATCATTTAAATAGATTTATCTAATTTATTTCATATTTTTTCATAATTAAAAGTGTTCATTTAAATAGATTTCTTGTTATGGTCATTAAACTGCACTAGCGCGCTTTTTCTTGAAAATTGATTTGGACTTATTACAAAATCTACTTATCGAAACTTTAATTTTCTTTCTTCGTTTAGAAGATATGGATATAATAGTCCGGAATTTTATTATCTCAAAGAATTCCAAGCCATATTTCACTCTATACATTCATTTGAACTATTTGGCGCGAAATCGCAAACTACGTTGCGCGACGCGTCTAGTTTTAACTTATTTTTCAATATTTGAAATAATCTATTAAAATTGGATTTCAACACTTATAAAATCATTACAAATCATTTTAAATCAATAATTTCACTTTTTAAAGTATTTAAAATATATTTTCACTATTACCACGTTATAATATTATTATATTCCCATTATTTTAATATTAAATTTTAAATTACAATTTCAATTCAATTTCAATTCCAACTTCAAATTAAACACATTTAAAACTTAGATTTAAATCTAATTTCAATTTAAACTTCCATTCAACCTCAAACTAAACTTTACTTTTTCATCGATTTCAATTTCAATATTCATCTTAATTTCAATTTCTAATTAACAATCCTTTTCAAATCCATTTCACTTCAAATTTCAAATTCTCTTTCATTTTAACTTTAATTTCACTTCTAAATGAAAAGAGACTTATTTTTCCACAATATCTCATACTACTAAAATATGGTCTATTTGAACAAAGGGATTACTAAACTAATAGAAATTTGATGTCCAAATTATCATCACAACCATACAACAATCATATAACATTAACATATTCAATACGGTAAATATCATAACATTACTACGAATTATCTAACATATCCAAACAATTAAGCAAACATCCATTTCACCAAATAGTGATTATCTAACATAACAATTAAGCATGATAATCAATATAATTCAAAAAGCGATGAGAATTTCTCACCTTCATATCCACTCCGTCAAACATTAACATAAGATTTCCGTCTCTCGCGTGCTATTTCCAACGTATCGACTTTTGCCGCTTCCTTTCCGAACGCTTTTGATTTCCTTTCGTTTTTTTTTCTCTTTCTTTTTTTTCCTTTCTTCTCCCTTTTTTGTTTTTTTATATGGAGGACGTGAGATTTTTTTGGAAGGAGAAGAGAGTGTGGCCTTGGGGTATAGACGTGTAGGAAGGGGTAGGAGTGTATGGGCTTGGGTTTTGGTGAGGTGGTGCTCGGCCTAGGGGGTAGGATCTCGGGTTTGGTGAGGTGGTGCTCGGCTTGGGATTAGGGTGGCTCGGCCGTGGGTGTAAGGAAGGGTAGGCATGAGTTTTGGGTGAGGAGGAGGTGGATAGGTGGTATTTTGGCTTGTGTAAGGTGATTTAAGGTGATGGTTTGGAGTATAGAGGTGATAACTTGAAGGTAGAAGGGTAATGGTGGAAGTAGAGAAGGTTTTTGGAAATTTTTGTGAAATGAAAGTGTAGTGGAAATGAAGAGATGTGTGGTTGTATTTATAAGTGAACATCTTTAGTGGTAAATGACATTAATACCCTCTTCATTTTTGGATTTAAATATACTTTTATTTTATGTGAAAAAGAGTGATTTGATATGTATTAATGGTGATGGTAAGAAATAGAAATGATTACTTATCATTTCTTTCTTAGATTTTGTGTTTAAAGAGGAAACTTTGCATTGATTTGATTTGCATTAAATGCATGGATGTATGTGTCATTAATTCCTTAAATTAGCTTTCTTTTCACTTTTTCATTTGCTACTTTTCTATGTATAAGCATAACATCTTATTAATGAGATGTGAAGTAGAGTAATGATGTTGTTTTATAAAAGCTTTAATAATTTTTAAATTTGTCAAATCATACTTTTTATTTTTTTATACATTTATGTAAACATTTTCAAAAGTAAACTCCTTTTGTTTTAAGTGCTGAATGTAGAATGTTTATATAGTTTGTAAACTTGTATTTATAAGCTGGAAAACGTATCAAGTTACAACAACTTGTCGACAACTTGTTTTGGTTGAAAACGGTGTTTTTGACGACAAAGTTTACAGTCAAAATTTGACATTTTTATTAAGCTATATATTGAAGTAAATCAAACTTTAAAACGAAATTTTTACTTCTTTAAATAAATTAAAACATGTCTCTTTATATTTTAAAACCATATTTAATTAATATCAAAATCTCTAATTTTACAGTGTATGTAAAACTATCAAAATGCGACAAATTTTGCTTATTTTTGTAAAACGATTATTAACAAACTTTTAAATAATTTAACATACTTTTATTATCTTTATTAGATGTTTTAAATAAGATTTACCTATTTAAATAGATATTTAAATTCGTTTATTTAAGCCTTTATTTATTTTTAACTTTTGTCGATTTATTCAAAAATCCAAATTTATACTTTTTAATTTATTGATTATAAGAATAGATAATTATTTATTATATATAACACATTATTTAAGATTTAAACTCCTTTTTAAATTTAAATCGAACAAAATCTCTCATTTTCGAAATAGCGAAATTACGGGTCGTTACATTCTTCCCTACTTAAAAGCATTTCGTCCTCGAAATGAAATCAATGATACAGAACTATAAAGGTCAACAATATATGTCAAAGGAAATACTATCACTAAATACCGATCACAAAGTACAATCATTCATCCTGGTCCTAACCTGAGTGCGTACTACACACTTGAGGTAAGTCAATTATCTATATTAGTCAACCCAAAATATCATACAAAAAAGACTACATCCTATATCTTAACGGGTACTACGTGCTTAAGATAATCACAACTGCTATAATGCAACAACCCCAAAATATCCCAAAGTTAAACACTAATCATCGGATGAACCCTCTGATGGTGCTTCTAAGTCTATCTCTTCTGGTTCCTCGTCTTCCTCAAACGGCTCCTCCTCATCTATCTTTGGAACTATGTCCCACCCTAATGGCTGCCACTACTGGCCTCCTAGGAATCATGGTTCATGATGCTCTATCTCAATATCCTTTAAACCGATATCCTCAGCTACCATCGGAATGGGAGATCCTATCTCCTGAATGGTAGTACCCATAACCCAAATAATCTTCTCATCGTCTTCTGAATCATCTTGCTTGTAAAACCTCGCATCGTAAGTCCCTGAGACTTCCGTCTCTATCTCCATGGGCTCTTCAATCAGTGGCTCGATCTCCATGGGCTCCTCCATGGGTTCCTCTTCCTCCGGTTCCTCATCGTCACTTAAGGGATCTAACATCCAGTCATCCGCCTCATCCTCTGCCTCGTCATCTTCCTCTGCTCCTGCATCGATCTCTATGTCTACGGGCAACACATCCTCAATATCTGGAACAATTATCAACAGCTCATCGTCAGAGATATCAATCGGGTGGTCAAATGATCACGGTACTATACTCGAGGGTTCTCCTATAGGTACATCTTCCTCATCACTCGTGATCGACGTATCAAAACTTCCAAGTCTCCGTATTTAGCTAAGGCTTACTTGAATCTTTACCTAAGTGCTAGTCTTTCAGCCTTGGTTGGTTTCTACAATTTTATATATGAGAACTCAAAGTTAGTTATCATTTTCTATCAAAGATTCTATTTTTAGTTCATTTTTATTTTATTAAGTGCTTCTTACTTAATTATTATCATCACCATCATTTTTTTCTCTAATGGGTTCTAGCAGAATTTGGACATTGACAAAATAGCAAAATGATAGCTTATATATTGATTCCAAAATACATTCATACTAAATGACTTCTAAGAAGTACACTCAAATTTTTTTACAAAAAGTCCTATCGTTAAAAATACTTAGATAAGGCTTACTTATACATGTTTAACTAACTTAAACTTCCACTATCCCTTTCCCTTTTTCTGCAGTAGTTGGTGGATGAGTAAGGGTAACAAAAGGCCTCGGCTATTCTTCCGCCTTGAGCATTGGACAGTCTTTGGCAATATGTCCTAAAATGTGGCGGTAATAACAACTCTTGGGGATAGTTTTCTTAAAGGTCTTGATGTTTGCTCCTAATTTACGTTGTTTGACTATATGTCCTAATTCTTTGCACCGATAACAACACTTTTCCTTCCCTTTTGGGGATTTGGGTTTCTTCTTTGTTCTAGGGCAATCATGTAGAAAATGTCCTAGCTTCTTACACTTAAAGCAGCGTATATCTTTTCGAACAGGTTTTTCTTCCTTCTGTTTCCTTATTTTCTTGGCCGGTGCTTTAGTAGTTGGCTGTAGAACAGCATCTTCGAATTTTAGGGTATTCCTTATCATTTCCCTAAACGATCATGGATGAAGCTTACCATGCTACACTGGAGCTCATCACATTTTCTTAACCAATTCTTAACTTCTATAATCTTTTTTAATCCCGAGAACTTCCTTTGTCTTAAGAACTCGAACTCCCAACAAAGTGAAGCGAAGTTCAGTGGGTTTGGTCTTTCCTGAAAAGAATATTATTTCTCTACACATTATCATCAAATACCTTATAGTCAAATTGTGAAATTTAATTCACGAGGCATTTGTTCTTATTTACCCATTTTATACTTATCAAATCATTTATCATTTCTTAAGGCTGAATATCTAGGGTTATGAAAGTTCTATAGTTTTCAACAATTGATTTTTTTATAGGAATATCTTATAGTCAAATTATGCAATTCTAATCACAAGATATTCATACTTTAGTTTTACTAAGCAAAAATCACAATCAATCCTTAATTTCTAACCCAAAAGGTAATAATGTCCCCTTTAATATTTATATTATAAATCCAGGGTAAAATTATTTCATTTACCAATTTCTTTAAAACAAAATCACTTTTATAAAATTAACAAATACGCGCTCATATATATAATACTCTCATAACTCATTCTAGGGTGTTACTACCCCTATCTCTAATGAGTTACTCATCCTAGGATATTACAAATCCTATCTATGATGAGAGATTTACCCATAACAGTGTCAAGGTTCTCGCTTAACCTTTAACTCTGATACCAAATGTAAAGTCCCGTTTTCCCGTACCCTTTGAATCGACAATAAACCATACATGTCCAACTCAAATTGTACGAAAAGATGGATCTTTAAGGGTGATAAAGAAAAGTAGACAGAACAAAATCTCTTATGAATGGAATAACATATAATATTAAACAAATATTGTTACAGCGGAAAATTTTTAAATACATATATCAGAGTCTAACCTAAATTCAGCTTGGATAGTTACAAAACCCGCCCTTACAAATGCTAACAAACATCAAACAAAATTCACTAAGTACAGCGGATAATAGAATATGTCCATACGTCGATGAATATCTCCAGCTCTCCTCTAGAAACTCCAACCATCTTCGATTAACCTGAAACTACTCGAATCTGACCCAAGTATTAAAAATACCCGGATCAGGCTTGATAAACCAGCGTGAGAAAAAATCAATAATAAATGACAGTGTCATATATTAGCCTTTGGATAAAAATCCTTTGAAAAGAAAGAGTATCTCTTAAGACAAGTCCACACATAAAGACGAACATGTTATTACCTTATGATAAATAAAACACTTTTATATCAAAAACTTTGATATTATTTCTAATGACATTCTTTGAAAACCTTTGCAAATAAACTTATTAATCTTAGCCGAAATTGTAACATTGATTAAATTCTAGCATATTAGGCTCTACAAACAAAACCGTAGGTTCTTATTGGAGAATGGATTTCCATACAAATGACCAAGCGCAGGATCTACCTTTCGAAAGGGGTACACCTCTAGATGGATGTCTCGAGGACCAACACAAAGGATCCTCTACCAACACAAGACCGACCCACCTCTATAACTAGATGGTACCAAATATGACATCCTCCGGTCGTTACCGACCTTTATCGAGGGCCCTCTAGCATACACGACAATAATTTACACCCCGACGTCATAGCGGGAAGAAATATATCTAGAAGAGGATGACCATATCCTAATTGGGAATGACCCACTTAGCCTTGCTGCATCTAATCCTGTTTCGGTCATTTCCGGTTTGATGAGGCTTGAGGCAAACGATTACCTTTTCTCACAGCACATATCACATCTTTGAATGCCACATTGCCATTTCCGTTTAACTACTAATTGCCTTCCATAAAAATACAACCCCTGAGCTCGTATGTCTCAAGGAGGGTGCTAAGCTAAGGTAAGTTGCCTTCTTCGCCACCATTGATGTAGTTTGTAAAAAAAACAATGTACGTAATCGTTTGAAATGCAATGTCAGACAAACTTCCATAGAAGTTGTCTAGGAACGGGACAAACTGAATGCGCTTTCCTCGGCCATTACTAGGCGAGAAGCCCTTGCAATCTGCAAAATCTCCATCATGAAGAGACCACTGCTATAAATAACTCTATAATGGGGGCCAACCAGAGCATGTTCAACAAGCAGTCTTCGCGCTAGGAAGATCCACGGTCTTCAATCACCATCTTCAACATATCTTCACGTTCGAACGTATACATTGGTTCGAAGTGGTTTTCAGATAGGAATTAACCAAATCTGACTCCGGTTCCTTCGAAATCCAATTATCGATAAAAGTGAATATGGGTATATAGGATTTATTAAGTCTCTTTTCACTTTAATTCTTTTTGGATGATTTCGAAATCTCTTTCTTTTAACTTAGGATAATTCTAAGTAAATCATTCTTTTGCTTTTGGAAAATATCTCAAATTTCCTTACTTAATTCTTGATCCAAATTCCTTAACTTTTAAGTGGGTCAAAAACAATGTTGTTGAAGACATCGTTTACGACAAACCCTAAATCAATCTTAGCAAACATTTTTGAGTCAAGTGGATCATAGAAATCATTCATTTGGGAAATTGCTTAACTTTTGGATAATACAAATCTTATTTTAATTCGAAACTTAATACAATCTTTTTATTTAAAAGCTTCCGGGCTTTCTCTTCGATCTGTTCCACTCCTCACCTAAGAAAAGAAAACATAGGCCAGGAAAGTTTAGGGCACTGGTTGCTCCATCCCTAACCTTAGTTAAACACCTTGTTTTATCTTCCCAGATCTCACAGACGGGACAAATGTACTAGTCCTTTCCGCATACTCAGATTTTTCAAATTATTTTGGATTTGCTTATAAATATTCTAAATTATCTTTCAAAATGCTTAATTATCCTTTTTTAAAATATTCACAATTGATTCTGGGAAACGTCATTTCTTTTAAACTCATATTCCAAAAGTTATACAATTCACAGCATAAAAGTGCCACGGAAAGTGCCGTACAAGCTTATTTGATTAAAACAAATTTTAAACATTCGATAATTCATATTTTCCAATTCAAATCTCTTTTAAACCATTTAAATAGATTTATCAAATTTATTTCATATTTTTCCATAATTAAAAATGTTCATTTAAACAGATTTCCTGTTATGGTCACTAAATTGCACTAGGGCGATTTTTCTGGAAAATTTATTTGGACTTATTTCAGAATCTACTTATCGAAACTTTGATTTTCTTTCTTCGTTTAGAAGATATGGATATAATAGTCCGTAATTTTCTTATCTTGAAGAAGTCCGAGCCCTATTTTACTTTATACGTTCATTTGAACTTTTTAGCGCGAAATCACGAACTACCTTTGCGCGACGCGTCTAGTTTTAACTTATTTTTCAATATTTGAAATAATATATTCAAATTGGATTTCAACACTTATAAAATTAATGCAAATCATTTTAAATCAATAATTTCACTTTTTAAAGTATTTAAAATATATTTTCACTATTACCATATTATAATATTATTATATTCCCATTATTTTAATATTAAATTTTACATTCCAATTTCAATTCAATTTCAATTCTAACTTCATATTAAACATATTTAAAACTTAGATTTAAATATAATTTCAATTTAAATTTCCATTCAAACTCAAACTAAACTTCACTTTTTCAAAATCGATTTCAATTTCAATTTCACTATTCTTCTTAATTTCAATTTCTAATTAACTATCCTTTTCAAATCTGTTTCACTTCAAATTTCATATTCTCTTTCATTTTAACTTTAATTTCACTTCTAAATGAAAAGAGACTTATTTTTCCACAATATCTCATATTACTAAAATATGGTCTATTTGAACAAAGAGATTACTAAATTAATAGAAATTTGTTGTCCAAATTATCATCACAATTATACAACAATCATATAACATTAACATAAATACGGTAAATATCATAACATTACTACGGATTATCTAACATATCCAAACAATTAACCCAACATCCATTTCACCAAATAGTGATTATCTAAAATAAGAATTAAGCATGATAATCAATATAATTCAAAAAGCGGTGAGAGTTTCCCACCTTCATATCCACTCCGTCAAACTTTAACGTAAGATTTCCGTCTCTCGCTATTGTGCTATTTCCAACTTCTCGACTTTTTCCGCTTCCTTTCCGAACGCTTTTGATTCCCCTTCGTTTTCTTTTCTCTTTCTTTTTTTCCTTTTCTTCTCCCTTTTTTCTTTTTTTATATGGAGGAGGTGAGCTTTTTTTGGAAGGAGAAGAGAGTGTAGCCTTGGGGTATAGACGTGTAGGAAGGGGTAGGAGTGTATAGGCTTGGGTTCTGGTGAGGTGGTGCTCGGCCTAGGGGGTAGGAGCTTTGGTTTGGTGAGGTGATGCTCGGCTTGGGCTTAGGGTGGCTCGGCCGTGGGTGTAAGGAAGGGTAGGCATGAGTTTTGGGTGAGGAGGAGGTGGATAGGTGGTATTTTGGCTTGTGTAAGGTGATTTAAGGTGATGGTTTGGAGTATGGAGGCGATAACTTGAAGGTAGAAGGGAAATGGTGGAAGTAGAGAAAGTTTTTGGAAATTTTTATGAAATGAAAGTTTAGTGGAAATGAAGAGATGTGTGGTTGTATTTATAAGTGAACATCTTTAGTGGTAAATGATATTAATACCCTCTTCATTTTGGATTTAAATATAATTTTATTTTATGTGAAAAAGAGTGATTTGATATGTATTAATGGTGATGGTAAGAAATAGAAATGATTACTTATCATTTCTTTCTTAGATTTTGTGTTTAACGAGGAAACTTTGCATTGATTTGATTTGCATTAAATGCATGGATGTATGTGTCATTAATTCCTTAAATTAGCTTTCTTTTCACTTTTTCATTTGCTACTTTTCTATGTATAAGCATAACATCTTATTAATGAGATGTGAAGTAGAGTAATGATATTGTTTTATAAAAGCTTTAATAATTTTTAAATTTGTCGAATCATACTTTTTATTTTTTGTATACATTTATGTAAATATTTTCAAAAGTAAACTCCTTTTGTTTTTAGTGCTAAATGTAGAATGTTTATATAGTTTTGAAACTTGTATTTATAAGCTGGAAAACGTATTAAGTTGCAACAACTTGTCGACAACTTGTTTTGGTTGAAAATAGTGTTTTTGACGACAAAGTTTACAGTTAAAATTTGACATTTTTATTAAGCTATATATTGAAGTAAATCAAACTTTAAAATGAACTTTTTACTTCTTTAAATAAATTAAAACATGTCTCTTTATATTTTAAAACCATATTTAATTAATATCAAAATCTCTAATTTTACAGTGTATGTAAAATGTCAATGCGACAAATTTTGGTTATATTTGTAAAACGATTATTAACAAACTTTTAAATCTCTTAACATACTTTTATTATCTTTATTAGATGTTTTAAATAATATTGACGTATTTAAATAGATATTTAAATTCATTTATTTAAGCCTTTATTTATTTTTAACTTTTGTCGATTTGTTCAAAAATCCAAATTTATACTTTTTAATTTATCAACTATAAGAATAGATAATTATTTATTATATATAACATATTATCTAAGATTTAAACTCTTTTTTAAATTTAAATCGAACAAAATCTCTCATTTTCAAAGTAGCGAAATTACAGGTTGTTTCAATACGTTTTAGGGGGTCTAACTCATCTCCTGAAGCTTCAAAATGTCCAACTTAACCTAGAATTATGTTTGGTCTTTTTAGAGCAAGACAGGTGTGTAGCGTGTCACTACATAGCCGATTAGGAGTATATATTAAATAATATAGTTTCGATCAACACGCCTGATCGATGTTGAAAAGAGCATACCACTTAACATATTACAAAAGTATAATGAAACAAAGCAGGAATAAATACTGGTGATACAACAAAATAACAACAAGTCATCGAGAACAGCAAGGTACTAACATACGACCAAAATCAAATCAGGGTGGGAACGCCGAACTGCTTTCTTGCGACTCAACTGGAGAAGAAATTCGTCGCGGGAGGCGAAGTCTGAAAGGGGCCGATGAGCTCCGACCTGTAATATTGTTGAATAAAAAGATAATACGTATGCAAATACCTTCAAAGTGATATCTTGGTTTATTAAACACAAGTGCATTTCGTTCCTTCCATATAAACCAACAGAAGAGAGCGAAGAAGACATCCAGGAGGAGATTGTGGGGATTGTGTTGCCAATGATCAAATATGTCTGGTTGATCAGGGATATGACTGAGGAGGTGGGCGCTGGTAGCAGCCCAAACTGAGTAAGTGAAGTCACAGTCTCGAAATAGGTGGGGGATATCTTCAAGTTGATAAGAGAAAAAGGCACAGGACGGATCGACCGTAATATTTAGGCAGGAAAGCCTCGCTTTAGTGTTGATTCGTTCATGAGCCAGGCACCATTGGAGGAAGGCGATACGCGGCGGAATAGGACATTCCCAGAGTCTGGGGAAGGTGAAAAAGCGACTGGGGTTATGAAGGTAAGAATAACATGAAGCGACTGTGAAGCCCTTAGCTGGCGCAAGCTCCCAGACTACTCGGTCTGACGAGATGGTGAGTTGAAGAGAATGAAGCAGATTGAACATGGAGATAAGTTCTGAGAAGGTGCCAGAGTCGAAGAGAGATGGAGGGCAGAGGGAGTCCAGACCACGACTGATACAGTCACTAACTGATATGAAAGGGGTGTGCGTATGGGAGAAGAGGTGGGGCAAAGATTTGGCCAGGGGGAGTTGATCATGCCATGTATCTAACCAAAACACACAGTTTTTACCATTTTTGATGACAGCAAGGAAAAGAGATTTAACTCGGGGTAGGGTATGGAGCACTCCATCCCAGAATGGAGAAGGTCTACTATGCGGAGGGAAGTGAAGGACGAGGTGGCTATTAGAACGGTAGTGAGTCGAGAGAATCCAATCTTTCCAAATAAAATTGCCAGGGGAGAGTAATCTCCAAAGCCATTTAGCGAGGAGTGCGGAACTAAAAGCACTGAGGTTGGTGATACCAAGACTGCCCTGGTTCTGATGCAAACTGGCAGTATACCAGTTGACAAGTCTTTTGACACCACCACCGTTCCAGAGGAAGGTACACCTAATTTTATCAATTCGGTTGATGACCCAGGTGGGAAGTCTGCAAAAGGACATCCAATATGATGGGATGGCTGATAAGACAGATTTGACTAAAACAAGGTGACCAGCTATGGAAAGAGAACGAGCCTTGCAACTCAGAAGTCTCGATTCAATCCTAGAAATTAATGGGGACCAGTCTGATCGATGCAGCTTAGTAGGACAAAGAGGGATACCGAGGTAAGAAAGGGGGAAATCTGAAAGGTTACAATTGAGCAGCAACGAGATGAGAGGGCCAAGGTGATTCGAGTTGCCTAACATGATGACGGAACTCTTTTTGAAGTTGATGGAAAGGCCAGATATGAGCTCAAAAGAGTACAAAGCCACTTTCAGGCAGTGAATGTAATCTATCTGGGGGGAGGCAAAAAGTAATGTGTCATCAGCAAACTACAAATTAGAAACTGTCAACGAGGAGTCCGGGAGTGTAATGCCAGAAAAGAGGTTGCTGGAAGTGGCAAGTTTGATCATCTTATTAAAGACGTCGGCTACCAAGACAAAGATGAGAGGCGAGAGAGGGTCACCCTATCTCAGACCACGAGCCGACTTGATCTGACCCCTTGAAGCACCGTTGATCGATATAGTCGAGAGGCTTGATATTAAAATATGCTTGATCCAATTACACCATTTGGGGGGAAATCCCCTATGCTTCATGAGATCAAGAATGAAGTTCCAATTAACCAAATCAAAAGCTTTAGAGAAATCGAGCTGCAGTAAAACACCTGGGGTCGATGTTTGGTGGCAGAAGGAAATGATTTCCTGAGTTGATGCTACACAGTCCATAATGTTTCTTCCGAGAATAAAGGCTGACTGCTCAATCCTGACCAGAGGAGCAATAACTGTTTGGAGGCGATTGGCGAGGACCTTGGTAATGATTTTAAAGGTTGTGTTGAGAAGGCTGATGGTGCGGAAGGATGAAAGGGAATTAGCACTAGGAGATTTAGGGAGGAGGATAATACTAGCATAGTTTAATCGAGAAATGGATGAGGGCTGAGTTTGGAATTCTGCACACAAGTCTAAAATATCAGCTTTAATTGTTTCCTAGAAATGTTTGAAAAAGAGTGGGCCGAAACCATCTGGGTCGGGTGCTTTGTCATCAGACATACCTTTCAAAACAGCCCAAATCTCCTCTTCTGTGAATGGATGGTCAATAGGGATGAGGGAGGGGGCAGGATAAAGAAGTGACCAATCAATGATCGGGAGAGCTGGGGAAGGGCTACTGAGGATATTTCTGTAATAATCCGTGAACAAGCGAAGATGATCAGAAAGGTCGGAGTAAGAAGTGTTGTTATGAACTATTTCCGAGATTGAGATGGATCTACGGCGGCCACTGGCTAGGCGATAGAAGTAAGAGGTGTTTTCGTCCCCCGCCTCGAACCATTTAGCTTTAGAACGATGTTTCCAGCCTAACTCCTCTTGCTTTACAAGTCTATCCAATTCTGATTCAAGGCTATTCAGGCGCGACCGTTCCATGTCTGAAAGCGAATGAGACTCTTCAATAATATTTAGATCTAAGATCTCGTCTTGGGTAGAAGAGATGCAAGAACGAAGGGACCCCCAAATGGATCTGGCCCAAGGTCTGATAATTTTCCTAAGGGAACGGAGTTTGAAGATAATTCTGGCAGATGCTGAGTGGATTTGTATAGGCTGGGACCAAGCATGTTTGATGAAGTCGTCAAAGGAAGGCTCTAGAAGCCATAGGCGTTCGAATCTAAAAGGACGCTTGATGTTGGGCAAGGAACCGGTATCTAAAATGAGAGGGAAATGGTCTGAGATGGTCGTAGCAAGTCCAGAGACTAAGGAAAGAGGGTGAAGGTCGTCCCAGGCTGCATTGAAGAGAAATCTGTCTAGTTTTGCTAAGGCAGGTTCGGCTCTACGGTTAGACCAGGTGAAAAGGCGATTGCAGATGGGAGGGTGGATGAGAGAGCATTCGTTGATGATGGAATTGAAAGAGTCTGAGTCCGATGAATTGAAGCAAGAATTACGCTCCTCAGGGGTTCTGGTTGTATTGAAATCTCCTCTAACTATCCAGGATCCATTGGGATAAGACGCGAAGGAAAAGCAATTGGCCCAGAGAACATTCCTCTCGTGACTATTCTGAGGACCATAGATGTTAGTGAAAAAGTAGATTATACCTGATTGAATGTGGCGGAGCATTACATGTAAGGCTGAAGGATGAACCATGGTATGACAATGGGCCCAAACAGCTTCATTCCAAGCGGTAATGATACCCCTCTGGAGCCAACATCATTTATGTGGGCCCAACCCGATAGGGTGGGGCCCCCCATGTGTCTAATGAAGGATTGTGGTGGGTCAATCAATTTAGATTCTTGTATAAAAAGAATGTCTGCTTTATGAGGAGATAAAATGAGACTGCCAGCATGCCTTTTAGATGGCTCTCCCAAACCTCGTACATTCTAAGAAATTAGTTTCATTGGGAAAGGGACAAACGCTCAAATTCTAGTGCTTGCATGGCAGTATAGTGATCATCACTCAAACTCACACCTATGCAGTGAGCCATTTTTTTATTTAGACTCCTATTAGCTGAGGAAAAAACAACAGTTTTATAGAAACTACCAGGGAGGGAAGCCGCCCTGCTGATTCTGGAACTACGGCAAACAGTTGCTGGAGTGAGTAGAGGAGACCTTGGACGAGGCAACGGAGAAGCTGGAGGAGCTGCCCGGACAGACGCAAATGGGGTTGGAACATTGGAATGTGTCTGGAGTCTGCCAAGGGGAGATGAGGATAAGTCAGGATTCACAACTGGGTTAACCTGCTGTTCTTCGGGCCAAGCATCCCAGCGTTGAGAGCCAGACCCCCTCGGATTAGTGTCGCGAATTTGGGTAGCTGGTGCAGGCACTGGGAATATGGCTGGGTCATAGTACATCGCATCGAATCTGGCTTCATCTGAGTCGTCTGAGAGTATGGGTTCAACAAGGCATCTGAAATCCATTTCGTAGTCAACTCCCAGGAACATCGTTTCTGGCCTATGAGTTGGGTGAGCAATCTCCCATTTTTCCACTGTAACGACATGATCCTCGTTCTTCAAGTGCGCGACAAAAGAGCAAGGTGTACTAACTCCGTTGAAAAACTACATCTTAACATATAGGAACCGATGATCGAAATTAGCCCAGTAAGAGTCATCGAACGCAATAAAGCGACCCAAGGTGCTTAGGGCATTACTGGCCGCAAGCGAATTATTTCTAAGAAATTCGGGAAAACCTTTGACCCGAGACCACGCTGCTGGTTCAAGATGAGTAGACTGGTGGTTAGTTTCTGACCATTACTGTAAGAGGACAGAGCCACCAGGCTTCGATAAGGTTCTCCGCTGAAGGGCTTGATCGCGGATCGAGGTGGTAGGGCAACAAAAGATGAAACTGTTATCTGACAGAATCTAAAGTGGCCACTCATGATGATGAAAGCTTTTGGAAAGAATGAGGTGGAGGGATTCGATGGACCAAAAGCCGTCAATGATTGTAGCAGTGAGATAGAGAGAAGAGTCGGCCATGGAAAATATTTTTGTGGAGGGAGGTTTAGAGTGAGAGAAACAGTGTTTGGAATGTGGAAGGGGGGATCGAGGTGACTGTTGTTGAGAGTTGCCTCGATTCTTGGGTAAGCAAGCTGTGAGTGGGGTCCTTTCCACGTGTATTGGACAACTTTTGGGTTTGTTTTTAATGGCATTGGCTGAAGCATTTATATGAGCAGAAAAGTAATTATTTGTTTTCTTGGGACAATGCGAATGTGCATGCCCGAAGAAGCCACAAAGATAGCAGATCTTTGGGTCCCTACAATTTCTTGCCACGTGTCCCAGACTAGCACACCAGAGACAGTGACCTTTCAGCTTCAGAAATTCAATAGTGGATCGAGCGTTTGTGAATTCAGGCAAGATATTACGGCGGCGCTGATAACCAGAGGGATTGGATAGGACCGGGGAGGTGGAGCTCAACACTTGAGCATATGTTTTCCTGGTGAAGGGAGGGAGGGGAGGAGGATAAGGAAGAAGAGGTTCCGATGTAGAAGGCTTAGATGAATCAGGACTAAGGAAGCCTGTGTGCACTGAACGAGTGGGTGGAATGGACGGCGGATGAGGGTTAGTGAAAGGCAGGGAACTGAGCTTAGATCTGTATTTGTCAGGGACGAATGAGATAGGGGGTGGGGGAGGAGGAGTTTGCTTAGGGACGGAATGAGGACGAGACGGAATGGGACGGGATAAGGATGCCATTATTTGGTAGTGGAACCTTTATTGTTGAACCCTGGAAGTTTTTTAATAGGACAATAGAATTATGTTTGGTCTTACCCGAGCATTATAGGAAAACAATGCCCCGGTTAGTCTGAAAAAACCAATGTGAGAAACACAATCAAATGGATTCTTAATGTTCAAATAAACTTTCAAAACAAAGGTATCTCGTACGACCACACTATACATAAACACGGATGCATTTTTACCTTATGATAACCGGAACGTTTATATCAGAAAATCAATTGATATTATGATAATGTCTAAGGGCGAAAATAATAATACTCAAGTAGTTGTGATGCTCTTGAGTGTACATCACAACAATATTAGGTATATAATCAAAAGTCAATAAGATTTGTTCGCTAATTGTGTAGGATTTCCATAGAGGAGCATACAGTACTTCGAAAACGGTCCTCCTACACAAGGATCAGAGATATCCTTCCGAAGTAGCATACATCCTAGTGATATATCGTAGAAAAAAATAGTTGGTCTTGCTAAGACCGAGTGCATCGCCCCATGCATGCATAACAACTTTAAGTGACATCTAGGAGGAGCCAACTACACCCTATGGGTTTGCCAATCCTACCAGCCATGCCTCCTATCTCTGGTTTTAGTCATTTTCACTGGTGAGGCTACATCCAGCATTTCAGCCTACGCACCCATATCAAAGTAGATTATAGAATCCCACAGATTCCAATACCCTAAAGGGTCTTGGAATCACACAAAGATTCCCATATCTCAATTATATATTGGAATCACACCCGGATTCCTATACCCCAATGGTTCTCGGAATCATACATGGATCCTAACATCTCAATATATCACGAATCTCCTCCATAGACCCGTATGTGGTTTTTGGAGTTGTTACGGGTTCGGGTCATCTCTTACAATTACACTCTTCTGTTTCACAGGTGCTCCACAAAACCAAACATCGATTTTCGCAATCCTCAATACCGGTTCTTTAGGAAATAATCAAAAAAATACATAAGAGCGGAGATCACCCCCTAACCATTTGAGTGGACAGATCTCCTTATCATTTGTCTTAAAAGAACAAATCGAGTTTATACATACAGTATAGCACCTCTGATGGTAACTGTGCCATATGATCCCCATGTTTCCCCTAGTTATTTCCAGAGTTAAAATCCTTCGGTGTTACGTATAGATTATTCTCCTTACCGTCAAAATTAAGAAGGATTGCATATTTAGGACAAGATTTGATAGTCGGTTATTTAACCATCAAATAAACAAACATTCAAAACAAAGATTACAATTCCGATGTGTGACGGTCCGAATTTTCGATGCTCGAAATCGACATCAATACGTCCACTGTACTACATGCCGAGCAATCAAATGCTAGAAATACCAGATCATAAGAAAAGGAAGAAAGAGGTAGAAGAAGAAAATAGATTCAACAAAACAGAATCTTCCAATCGCAGCGGAACAATATATAATAGATGACAGCTGGTCTTTATACAAAAATAACTATAACTGTTATTTATACATTACATCGTCAGAGTACAATACATTAATATCCCAATACTAGACAGTTATACAACTTGTCCTCACAAATGCTGAATATACAACATACCATACACAGCGGAATAAAATCAAATACACTTAATATGTCTTCGTCATCCAGCTCGTCTCCTGAGCTCCATAACATCCTATCTTGTATCTGTAATAATCAGTCTGACCCGAGCTTTATAATAAAATAACACCCGAGTTAGTGTGGAAAACCAGCATGAGAAAATACTCTCAATTTGAATTATTAAGGTTATCAAAATCCCTTTGAAAATCAAAGGTATCTCGTAAGACCATGCCACAAATAAACACGATGGGTTTTGCCCTTACGATAACCAAACCATTTTATATCAAAATCATCTGATATTATAATAGTGTCTAAGTACAAATACTTTATCGAATAGCTGAAATTGTTACATTAATTAAATTCTAGCATACTAGGATCTACATTGGAAACCGTAAAGGCACATATTGGAGAATATATTCCACACTAATGACTAGGCACTATGGTATCGCCCATCACAGTACACATCTAGAAAAATGTACCGAGGACCATGCCGGGATCCCCTGCAATACAAGACCGGACTATCCATAACCTAGATAGACCAAATATGCTATCACCCCGGATGTTCCCACCCTTTTCTGGGCTCCTTCCATGCATTGTAGAAATAATATCCGAAGATATCTAGAAAAGTGATAAACAAACCCTGATTGGGTGCGACCCATTTAACCTTACTGCATCTCCCTTGCTTTTCAATCATTCCCAGTTGATGAATCTAGAGGTTACGATTACCTTTTTAAGGAAAATTTCCCTTAGAATGCTCATTGCCCTCAATGACAATGTACTGATAGCATTCATCTATGCAAGTCCGTTCTGGGTTCGAACGGAACCGAATGCACTATTCCTACCACATCCATTTTGGAACAACTATTAGCCCTTGCACTTCACTGCTCCATCTTCGAGTCCATGCTCTTGTTATCACTTTGAAAACGCACTCATTGGATCAAAGTGGTTTTTGGATAACTTATCCGATCCCGGTCTCTTCAAAGACAACATTCGATATTTCCCAGTAAACTTAACCCCGGGCTCTGTAGAAAATAATCAGACGAAAATAAGATCGGAGATCATCTCCTAACCATTTATGGATGGATTTCCTTATAAACATCCTAAAAGAACGAACAAGTTTATACATACAGTAAAACACCTCGAACTGTAACTGTACCATATAATACCCGTATTTCTCCTAGATATTCTCAAAGTTATATTTTAGGTTCAGATTCGATAGTGGGTTATTTAACTATCGAATAAACAATCATCAAATCAAGATTCCATTTCCTATTGGATTTCACCTAGTCTTATTCAATTTAAATTTTCAGTCACTTAAATATCTTCGTCCAAAATATATACTTGCCTTACCGAATTTGGTATATTCTCAAACTATCTTTTTTTAAAATATTTGAAACCCCTTTTAAAATAATATGGAAAGTATCACTGCGATTCGAACCATGGATTCATAACTCAATGGTTATGTCTCTATCCCTGAGAAATCCAAAACTTAACGGTAGGCACTCATTGTCTCCGATTATGCCATGAAAGTATACAATTACCTTCCGAAACATTATTTAACAATTTTTTTCAAAATAATACTTATAAAATCCCTATTATAATTTCCCAAGTTAAACTTTAGGCAAATACTCTTAAATAAAAATTATTATGTAAAATATTATTAATATTGAAATAATTTATCTTTTAAAATAATAATACAGATTAATTCTTAAATAATGATTAACTTACCATCAACCATTTATAAATACTCTATTAATAATTAAAGATATTTTAAAAATTTTAAAATAACTAAAACATTAATTTTCTTAAATATTTTTAAATTTTTTAAAATTACTTAGTAATAATTAAAAATCCTCCTTTTTCAAATAAACTTAACTTCTCAATAAAATAAACTTTTTAATTCTAATATAACCAGTCTAATATTTATAAATCTTTCTCGATTTATTCCCAATTTGATTTACGTCCCAATTCCGTAAATCCCCTTTTTACATTTCTAAAAAGAAAAATCTATCTTTTCTTTTTAAATTGAATTAACCATCTCGTTATAAATTCTCACCGTGAATTTATATCTTAATTTTTATCCATTGATAATCATTTCATTTTATTTATAAACCTTCTTTATAAATTCCATACTCTCATTTACCGTTTATAACGTTTCATAATACTTAATCGATTTTGAATCGATTTTAAAATTGAATTCCATTTTTAAATCAATTCCTTAAATAACCTAACTACATTCCGAACCCCACCAAATTCCGATTCCACTTCCATTCATAATTTAGACTCTTATTTAATATCTAGCATAGCCATTTTATATTTTATTCACAAATTCCCTTTTTATTTTCCCAAGTATTTAAATTCTCAGTTTTTAAATAATCCTTTTAAACTTAAACAAACAAGTTTTATTATTAAAAAACCTTTACATTTTTCTTTCCGAAATCTCTATTTTCCATATTCCGAAATTATCAAGTACAATTTTAAAATCAAAACTATTTATTTTACCCAGATTCATTTTTTTAAAATTAATCCAAATTTCATTATAAATATTTTACTTCCAATTTCTTTTTTAATTTTCTTTTTAATTTCAATATACATATTTATGGTATTTTAAAATACCAAAATCTAAACCAGTAATACCATAGCATCCAAATTCCACTATAATCTATCCTAGATTATTCAAACAAATCTTATACCACTATATACGAAAATTAAATTCAACTTTTTAAGAGTCCAGCTGGATCCCTCCAACTTGTTTCCTGTATAACCATATGTTAATACAATATAAAATTACCAATCCCACTTCGAGAGAGATATCGCGGTATATAGGGACATCCCCTATTATGCGGGGAGTGTAGGGTCTCATCCGCTGAAATATGCTGAAACAATCACTCTAATTACTAATATATTTACTATTATATATAATTTCACATTCAGTTGATGACAGGCCTTTCTGATTCATGCTCTACGGCCTTCTCACTTGAACCATGATTGTGAGCGGGAACTTGTTGTCCTTGAGTTGACGAAGCTGAAGCATTTCTGTTCCTTTTCACATACTGCTGGAGTTTGTTTTCCTTCAAGAGTTGTTCAATTACCTCTTTCAACTGACGGCATTCGTTGGTGTCATGGCCGGGATAGTTGTGGAACCGGCAGAACCTTCCACTTTTTTCCATCCTAATTCCAACTCTCATTTTAGGTGGTGTCGGATAATTGACATCATTTTTGGTTGCAAAGAAGATGTTTTCAGGGGTATCGGTCAAGGGTGTGAAATTGAAAGAACGGCCTTTCTTAGCGTCTCCCTGTTTCTTTCCACTATCATTTCCCCTTTTCTGAGTGTTAGATTCTTTCTTGTTCGAAGGAGGACCATTGTTTCCGGCTTCTGCTGATACCACCTTAGCCGGTGTTTGGAGGCTCTCCAAGCGCATGAATTCATCCGCTTTCTTGTAGAATTTGTCGAGCGAGTTTGCTTCTTTCATTTTCAACACTTTCCAAATTCGCTTGACTTGTCAATTGCCCTCATCAAGTATGTTAGGACCATGCTGGCTCAACATTATCTACCTTGGCCAATGCTATGTTAAAACGATTTAAAAACGATTTGATAGATTCTCCTGGATTTTTCTCTAGACTTGACAGTGACATTATATCCTTTGCTTTAGAAGCATACAATCGAAATTGCTCCTTGAATTTCCTGGTCAAATCGAAGAATTGATCAATGGACCTGACTGGCAGCTTTGTAAACCACAATAGAGCCACACCTTCGAGATATACCGGGAAATATCGACATTTAATTTCATCAGACGCCCTGGAACTAGTCATATGCCAGTCGTACTTATACAGAAACTCGTTAGGATCACTCGTCCCCTTGTAAGCTGGAATAGTAGGGGGAATGAATTTCCTTGGGAACTCTGCCTTCAAGATCTTTTCAGCAAATGGAGTTTTGCTTGAAGCAAAACCCCACTCTTTCTCATCTTCATCTCTTCGCATATTTTCTTTCATGATTTGACGAACCATACCCGAAAAATACTCTTCATCATTTACAGGCTCTGGAGGGCATACATCAGCCACTCTCTCTGAATTCTGCCTTGACAATCGTTCACGGAGGGTCGGCTGCGGCCCTAATCCTCCAGCTTGAGGAGGAGTCTTTTCTACAGGGTCTGCGGCTCTTTGGGAAATGTTCCTTCAACATCCCGAACTCGCACAGTAGGGTTCCCATCATTATTAACCGGTTGACTATTTGCCCCTAGCAGATCATTCAACTTACTCAAGATCAGGGCATTCTGGGCATTCTGGGCTTCCAACTGTGCATTCTGAGCATTCAATTGTTGATTCAGCCCCAAAACTACGGCGTCCAATTCTGCTCGCGTAACTCCAACAGTTGGAGCTGCTTGACTTGAAGGAGGAGAGGTAGCAATATTCTCTTGGACATTGTCGGATCTTACAGAACTTCGTTTTCTCCCAGGAGCCATTATTTCCAATAAACTTCTGGTTTTAAAAGAAATCCTTTCAGCAGACCTTTGCGGAGCAATGGTGGAAGTTTCCCGAGTTGGTTTCTCAGTGAAAGCTCCAAAAAATGTTAACGTAAAAAATCAGACGCTAACACCCCAGTGTAGATTGAAGTTGAGAGAAAGCACCACCCGTGAATACGGGAACTAAAAACAAGTAGAAAAGTCACAGAGAAAGCTGAAAAGACAACAGCTTTTATAGTGGTTCGACTTAGGGTAAGCCTACGTCCACTTTAACTCTCTTTATTACTGAATTGATTACAACTTTTACAACAATCTTCAATTACGATTCTGATGAGACAAACAACTATAACTTTGATGTAGAAGAATTCTTTGAATCCATGTAGATTGCGTTAGATTTCCTCTCGAAGTTAGTTGAGATGCCTTTCGTACTTGAAGTGTCGAGTGAGTCGAGAATTCAGCAGAGTATCGGCGCTTAAAGAGATCGGCCCCAAAAGTCCCCTTCATGCTTGAGGTGGGTTGATATTTATAGGGAAATTCTCCTCTTGAGTCGTAAGTCGTCATTGACTTATGGTAGGTCGTGGCCGACTCATCTGACCTAGCCCCATGGTCTCACAAAAGTTCATTTGTACAAGTCCTAAGTCGCCCACGAGTCAACATCTAAGTCGCAAATGAGTCAACTGGTCCTCTTGATGCGGCATTGAACCTTCACCCAGTAGCTTTAGGTTGTGGACGACTCAAGCTAGGTCGTGAGTCATGTACGAGTTAACTGATAAGCTTGTTCCCTTCAGATAATAACCCAAGTCCTGAATCGTGTACGAGTTAAGAGGTCACTGTGTTAAGTAAGGAGCAGCGCCTCATTTGCTTAAGTCGCTCACGACACATGCTAGGTTGTAAGTCGGAGATAGCTTTAAGTCATTAACTCATTTCCTTCTTAAGTCGTGTTCTCTCTTGAACCGTTAAGTCATCCTGTCCTTGAGTCATGGGCTTCCTTAAGTCGTAGAAACCTTAAGTCGTGGATGCCTTAGGTCGTGAAGCATCCCTTCTCTTTTAACCCGTTAAGTCATAGATTTCTTTATGTCGTAAGTGACCAAGTCCTTCAACTTGCTAAACCGTTAGGTCGTCCATAACTTGAGTCGTAGACCGTCCACTTCCTCAAGTCGTTGACTCCTTTAAGTCGGCCAATCCTTGACTTGTTAAGTCACGTAATTTGTTTGAGTCGTGCAGTTTTTAAGTCGTAGGAAATTGAGGGTTAACATACGCCATGAATAATCAACCATTTCTTTTTAAAATCTCTTTATTTTATAAATATCTTCAAATTCATTTACAAAGTTTCTTTATAAATCTCCAATCCTATTATAAAACATTCTTAATAAATCTCAAACTCCCTTTACAAAACTTCTCCTTTTTAGAACTCTAAAACTCATTTGTAAAATTCTTTTATAAATATCGAGAACCATTTATAAAACTCTTCCCATATATAAACAACTTATTTACTAATTTCAAGTCGGTAAGATTTCCTTGATAAACCATAAATTATTTAAAATAGCTTTAAATAATTAGTTATTTAAACATCCTTCTTTTCATTTAAATTATATCTTATTTAAAATAATAACATAAAATCTCATTAAAACATATTAAACTAATTTTTAAGCATTATTATTGTAGTAAAAAGTTAACTTTAAAACAATATTAATATAATAATTAATTAATGTTAAATGTTATTAAAATAGAAATTAATTAACCTCAAACTAATGTTAATATGATAAATAATTATCCTTTAAATATAATTAAATAACTTAAATCAATATAATCAATTAACTTTAATTAAAAATTAAAGTACAGATAATCATTTTAAATAATTAATAAAAATACAATTAAAACATTTTTAAATAACTAAATAACTTTTAAATAGTAATTAAACACTCTTATATAACATTAAGAAATAACTTTTAAGAATCATATTAATAAAATAATTAACTTTAAATCATTAATAAAACAATTATAAATTATCTTTAAAACATTATTATTAGTAAGTTATTACCCTTTTAATCTTATTACTAAATAATAATTGTCTTTAAACCTTATAATAAAAATAATTAATCTTAAAGTAACTTTCAATTCAATAATTAGTTTTTCGAATTTGAAGGTGGCTTAACAATTGCCATGGTATTTAACAATCTACCATATTATTCAATTAACTTTTCAAGTCAATAACGGATATTTACATAATTTACGATGATATAAATATATCCAACACTTAATCATCATTAGTTAATATATCACTTATTTCAAACATCATATCAATTTACGGTATAAAATTAAAATTTCAAAACTATAAAGTAGCAGAACGGGGATTTATTCTCCTAATTAAGTATCAAATTAATTTAATTAGCGGAATGGTGTTTTATTTTGCTATACCGAAGTCCAATTACCATATTCAATCCAATTTAACTCAACAGTAATTTAATTGGCCAAATAAACATTCATAATTATGGTATATAAATTATAAACAACGTTATTATTTAAACAATGTTATTTACACTTGGTCCATTTAAATATGTCATAATTTTTAAGCATCCCAAACCTACCAATAAATTACACTATGGTATTGTACTCGCCGACACAAGGCCAACACAAATTTCCCCAAGTTAAACAAATGTCATATGATCGAGATACCAATTTAGAAAGTTAAAATTCTTTAAAGCTTTTGATTAATCAAGTAAAAATTCAATTTCTCACCCCAAATAAAACCAAGCCCGGCCCACAACCCAACAACGGACCTGCTACCCATACTCTACAGGTCTTCTTTCCAAATTTCACGCACGCACCTGCTACTTTTGAACTCGATGACCACTATCCCATCATCGCCGCTACATCATTGAACTACCACCCACAACGCATTGCCACCATCGCCACCTCCAGCCAGAGTGCGGCGCAGCTCAATCGCCGCTAGTGCAACCAAAATGTTGAAACCCAAGCACCGCAGCAAACACAACCTTTAAACCCTAATCGCCTCACACCACTTAACTCCGGCCACCAGAGCTCAAGCGAACACTGCCACAACTCCGCCTCATCTCCATACTCCTTCCGGTGCCCTTTGTTGCTCGCCTTGATAAATGGTTCGTCGGAAAATTCAAGATGATCGGAAAAAACTAATCGACCAACTATGACTGAACCAAAGCATCGAACAAACTGCGAACTCATTTAAAATTCATGAACCGATGACCCGAACATAACCGTGCCTTTTAATCACAAAGCTGCGATCAACAAATTCGCATCCATACCAACACAGTTGAGGTTTATCGATGATTTTGCCAACTATACTCAATGAAATGACCTGCAACCATTTTTAGAAAATAATAAACAAAAATACAAACAACTTTCGTTTAGATCACTCGAGCTAAAACTCAAGGGTTTGGAAGCGGTTGATTTTTGAATAAGGAAGGGGAGTGATTTGTTTTATTTTTGAAACACAAAGGAGTAGAGGAGAAGAGCAGAGGAGAACTCAAAGAATGTGTAAATGAATTTGTAGACGCTCCATGTCCATTTTCATACGATGCCTGTGTTTATATAAATGCCAAGGAAGGACAAAAATTAATTTCAAAGCCACCAAATTTTCAGGAAAAGTACCGACAAAGGTAGGAAATATATATGCAAAATGATAGTGTTCCTACGCCTTTGTTTTTGAAACCTCAAATGTTAAAAAATTTAGGGTACCTCGCCACACCAGACCGCATCCGATTATGAGCCGTGCTCAACGTAAAATGAATTGTAATTGCATATAGAATTGGAACGCGATCAAAAAAAACAATAAAATAGACAAATTATTAATTTCTTTGAAGTTTTCAAAATGACAAGTTTGCCGTAAAATACGTCAAATAGAAATTTATTTATTTTTCAAATTAAAAATTATGGAATTTTTTAAAAAATTAAACTAAAAATACTCACCAAAAATCAGTTCTTAATTTGAAACATATATTTTATTATAATTTAAATTTAAATTTAAATACTTAAACAAATTAAATATTCTAATTCGAAGATCCAAAATACGGGCCGCTACACTCTTTCCACTTTAAAGAATTTCATCCCTGAAATTTCAGCATACGAATGCTCAATACTATTTATAAGCATGCATGATGATCATAAATTATTCATATACAGAATCTGATTCGATCACTACTCGAATACATGACTCTTCCAAGTCAGTATCGTTCACCCGATTCACTAGTGCAGACCCTGATTACGCTCCTTGATTAGGAACCTCTGCCCTCCTTACATAGCCATATAGTATGATAGAAAACCTTGGTTCCGTACCAAAACCCTCATCAAGTGCTCGCCGTCGAAAACGAGTAATAGATCCTTATTTGGAATGGTGCGAAACACCACAAAGTTTCATACTCGAATATCGGATCAAAACTATATGAAAAGAGAAATGATCTATATCCATTTTACGTACTTATTTAAATTGGTTATTCTAATACCAATTCTATTACTACTAAATTATTTATGAAAATGTTTTATAAAAATTCCAACTTAGATTCAAATATTCTAGATGATACAACTTTATTTATGAAAAACATTTCCATAAAACATTGCTTAAGTTTTAAAAACTAGTATAATACCATATTACATCCTAATGGTACACACCATTATCAAATTCAGACTTTATTTCGAACTCACTTAAGTATTTTAAACATTCGGGTTTTTATTCAAAATGCCCCTTTGAAATAATACTATATATTTTGGACACTTAAGGCTCAAATACTTAGATATTTCTTTCAAAAACTTTTGAAATGATATTATATATATTTTAATCTATAACAAATATATATATATATATAGCCCGAGTAAACCTCAAATTATACCATGGAATTTGGTACTACCAAACAGTGTTATATATTTCTTTACCAAGAAAGATAATACTCAAGAGAAACGTTTTCCATCCGAACGTATCTCTTACCTATTTTTAGTTAGTTTCAAGCCACTCAAACTAGTTAACATAAAAATAATTTTTTAATTTTCAAAATCCCCTTTTGAAACCATACCAAATATATTTTCAAATAAATAGTTTTAATCAAACTACTGGTTTCCAACTTACTTCGGATCCATCCGGATTCGAACTCGTTCCGACTGTACAATAACAAAAACAATAATTCTATAAGTGCACAATACCATTAGCCTAAGAAAGCATCTGATCGTCACTTAGAAGATTATTCAGATTACCACAAAAAAAATCGAGACTTATTCCCCAAACAAATCCAAAGGAATATACATTTCTTTTAAATTCTCTTTTTCAAAACAATTTATACTTAAAATATATTTTTAAATAACTATTATTACCATTTCCAAAATCATTTGTACTCTAAAACCATCTCAAATAAACTATCATCTCTTTTCTCAAATAACAAAATCATTAGAAATAATAATATACATCTTTACTTTTATATACCAAATCATGTCTTTCATATTTAATCAAAATCTGTTTTTACGCAAACAAATCTATAACAAAATTCCCTTTTAAAATGCCTATATTTGTAAAATATCTTCAAGTAACATTATTATTCACTTCATAAAACTTTGAAAATCATTTTCCAAAAGCACCGAGATTTAAGTTCTTAAATTTCTTTCATTGACAAGGCACGTTTTAATAAATCAAATTTATAAAATATCTCCCTTCAAAGGAAATCATTTCTATTTCGAAAATATTCCAGCTTCATTATATAAATCATTTTTCAAGTATTATTTCTGAAATATTTAAGTTTACTTTTAAATTTTTTTTGCAAATCCCAATTTAGAAAAACCAACTTTATATTCAATCATTTCTAAATATTTATTTCAAAACATTTCAAATTCTTTTTAATAAAACAACATTTATAATAAACCAAATTCTTATTAAATCACCCTTTTTATAAAATCATTTCTAAAATATTTATTCTAAAATATGCAAATTTTGTTTAAATAAAAACTTTTAGAAATCAAATTTTAACTTAACAATATCAACAAAGGCCTTATATTCAGATTGTGATACTTAATTCACAAGGTATTTGTTTCAAAGTTTCCAAATTCCTATCTACCCAACCCATTTTTCAAAAAGGAAGATTCAAGATAGATTAACTGATAATTGTCAATGCTCAGAATTGGGCGAGCATGACCGATTAAATCCTATATGATAACGATGGAATATTATCATTTCGATCTCCCAAGCACAACCAAGAATAACTATATTACATTTTCTTTGAAATATTATTCTTATATATATAGTATTTCTAAGTAAAATTATTTTATTTACCTATTTTAAAACAATACCTTGTAAATTGGTCTTTTTCAAGTGTTTAGAAAATCCCTATCAATAACGTTGGCCAAACGCAACGACCGGAACTCTTAAGCCACTCAATCGATTAAACAATACAACATAAAATATTTTTATGAAAATAACAAATACGCGCTCTTGTATTTATACAATCAAACTCATCCTAAGGCTTACTTACCCTATCTCAAATGAGTCAACCCCACTAAAGCCTAGGTGTTCTCTCAACCTAATCTCTAATACCAACCGTAATGACCCACTTTTTCATACAGTTTAAGCTGGCAATAAACCATACATGTTCAACTCAAATTGAATGGAAATGTAGATAGTTGGGGAAAAGAAAGAAGAAATAAGACAAGAAGAAACTAAATAACACAGAATCTCACAACGGAATGAATACTCTATAATAAATAACAAATCTTTACACAAACACACGAATGTAATATATGTATATATAGACATCAATCAGAGTACACTAACCTATTTAGCATGGACAGTTATAACAACCCATCCTCATAATTGCTGATAAATACCACCATGAATGCAGTGGAAGAAAAATAACCATCTACGTGAATACGTCTCAGGGGCTCTAGCTCGTCTCCTGAAGCTCCAAAATGTCTAATTAAATATGGAATAATGCTCGTTCTAACCCGAGCATTATAGGAAAACAATGCCCGGGTCAGTCTGGAAAAATCAGGTTGAGAAACACAATCAAATGGATTTTTAATGTTTAAATAACCTTTCAAAACAAAGGTATCTCGTAAGACAACGCTACGCATAAACATGGAGGAGTTTTTATCATACGATAACCAAAAGCTTTATATCAGAACATCCAGTGATATTATAATAATGTCTATGGGAAAAAAAAATACTCAAGTAGCTATGATGCTCATGAGTGTGCATCACAACAATATTATATATATAATCAAAAATCAATAAGGCATGTTTGCTAATCGTGTAGGATTTCCATGGAGGTGCGTTCAGTACTTCAAGAATGGTCCTCTTGCACAAAGATTCGAGATATCCTTTCGTTGCAGCATACATCCCTAGTGATGTACTATAGGAAAAACACAATAAATCTCGCTAAGACCGTGTGCATCGCCCTACACATGCATAACAATTGTAAGTGACATCTAGGAGGAGCTGACTACATCCTATGGGTTTTCCAACCCTACTAACCATGCCTCCGATCTCTGGTTTTAGTCATTCCCGCTGATGAGGCTACGTCTGACATTCCAGCTCACATACCACCATCAAAATAGTTTATGGAATCCCACATGGATTCCAATACCCCAATGAGTCTTGGAATCACATAAATTTTCTCATATCTCAATTAGATCTTGGAATCATACCCAGATTCCCATACCCCAACGGCTCTCAGAATCACACATAGATCCCAACATCTCAATATATCACAAATGTCTTCCACATAGCCATATATGGTTTTTGGAGTGGTAACAGGTTCGAGTCATCTTTTACGAGTACACTCTTCCGTTTTTCGGGTGCTTCACAAAACCAAACATCGATTTTTGGAATGCTCAATACCGGTTCTTTAAGGAAATAATCATTTAATACATAAGAGCGGTGATCACCCCTAACCGTTTAAGTGGATAGATCTCCTTATCATTTGTCCTAGACGAACAAAACGAGTTTATAAGTATAGTATAACACCTCTGATGGTTACTGTACCATATGATCTCCATGTTTCCCCTAGATATTTCCAGAGTTAAAACCCTTCGGTGTTAAGTGGGGAATATTCTCCCTACCACCAAAATTAAGAAGGATTACATATTTAGGCCAAGATTTGATAGTCAGTTATTTAACTATCAATAAAATAAACATTCAAAATAAAGCTTAAATTTCCCACGGAAATAACTATGCTTTTTAAATTAATCTTTCATTAATTTAAATCACATTTCAAATACTTGGAAATCACTTCCGTATTTTTATCTCAACATGATAAGTATATTCACAAACAATGGTATTTTCGGTACTTAGAAAATATAACCATATACTTATCTCAATGGTATAAGTATATTCACAAACCGTTTTGTTTCAATACTCAAAAACTTGAAAACTCTTAAAAAAAGATATGGAAAGTACTGTTTAATATCGGCTATGGATTGTTGCTTATGCAATGATTACATCGCTATCCCAGTGAATCCATAGTAAGCTGTAGGCAATCCCTACCCCTTGAATTACACTATGAAAATCAACAATTTCTTTTCAAAATCTCTTTATTTACAAATATCTCCAAATTTATTTACAAGTTTCTTTATATTTCTCCAATCCCATTATAAAACATTCTTAATAAATTTTAAAATATGCTTACAAAACTTCTCATTTTCAGATCTTTAAAACTCATTTATAAAATTCTTTTACAAATATCTAAAATAATTATAAAACTCTTTCCATATAATTTACCTTAAACTAATATTAATATGAATATTAATTATCCTTTAAATATAATTAAATAACTTAAATAAATATAATTAATTAACTTTAATTAAAAATTAAAGTATAGATAATCATTTTAAATAATTAATTAAGATATAGTTAAAATATTTTTAAAATATAACTAAATAACTTTTAAATAATAATTAAACATTCTTAAATAACATTAAGAAATAACTTTTAAAAATCATATTAATAAAATATCTTTAATATCTATTAAAACAATTATAAATTATCTTTAAAACATTATTATCAATAAGTTATTACCTTTTTAAATCTTATTACTAAATAATAATTATCTTTAAACCTTATAATAAAAATAATTATTCTTAAAGTAACTTTCAAATCAATAATTAATTTTTTGAATTTGAAGGAGGCTTAATGATCACTATGATACTTAACAATCTACCATATTATTATATTAACTTTTCAAGTCAATAATGGATATTTACATAATCCACGACTATATAAATAAATCCAACATAAATATCATTGTTTAATATATCACTTATTCTAAATGGAATATCATTTACGGTATAAAATCAAATGTCCAAAACTATGAATTAGCCTAACGTGGATTTTTACGCTAATAAAATATCAAATTAATTTGATTAGTGAATTATTCCACTAAACAGACGTCCATTTACCATATTCAATCCAATTAATCTCAATAGTAATTCTTTTCGCTTAAGAAACATTCATAATTAAGTTATATAAATTTTAAATAACATTATTATTTAAATAACGTAATTTAAACTCGGTCCGTTTAAATACGTCACAATTTTAAAACATCTCAAACCTACCAATAATTTATACTATGGTGTTATACTCACCGACAGGAGCTCGATGCAAAAAACCCTAAGTTAAATGAATGTCATATGACCAAGAAACCAATTTACAAAGTTTATATGCTTGAAAACTTTTAACTAATCTAGTAAAAATTTAATTTCTCAACCCAAATAAAACCAGGCCTGGCCAACAACCCAAAACTGAATCCGCTACCCAAACTCTACAGGACTTCTTCCCAAATTTCACACACGTGCCTACTACTTTTGAACTCGATGACCACTATCCCATCATTGCCACTGCATCATTGAACTACCACCCACGCCGCCTTGCTACCATCACCACTACCCTCATTGCTACCTCTAACTAGAGTGCGGCATAGCTCGATCGTTGCCGGTGCCACCAAAATTTTGAAACTTGAGAACCACAACAAACACACCCTTTCAATCTTAATCACCTCACACCACCTAACTCCGACCAACAGAGCTCAAGCGAACACTGCCACAACTCTGCATCATCTCAACACTCCTTTCAGTACCCTTTGTTGGTCGCCTTGATAAGTGGTTCGTCAGAAAACTCGAGATGATCAGAAAATGCAAATCGACCAACCATGGCCAAACCGAATTACCAAACACATTGCAAACTCCTTTAAAAATCATGAAATGATGAACTGAACATAACCGTGGCTTCCAATCACAAATCTGCAATCATCAAATTCGCATCCATACCAACACAGTCGAGGTTTATCGATGATTTCGGCCACCATACTCGATGAAATGACTTGCAACCATTTTTAGAAAATAATAAACACATATACGAAAAAATTTCTTTATATTACCCAACTAAATCTCAAAATTTTTGAAGCGGTTAATTTTTGAATGAAGAAGGGGAGTGTTTTTTTTTTATTTTTGAATGATATAGAGGAGTAGAGGAGAAGACTATAGGATAACTCAAAGAACGTGTAAAAGAATTTGTGGATGCTCCATGTCCATTTTCGTATGATGCCCATGTTTATATATATGCTAAGGAAGTACAAGAATTAATTACAAAGCCACCACATTTTCGGCCAAAGTATAGACAATGGCAGGAAATATATATGCAAAATACAGTGTTCCTAAGCCTTTATTTTCAAAAACTCAAATGTTGAAAATTTTAGGGTACCTCGCCACCCCAGATCGTGTCTGATTATGAACTCCGTTTGACATAAAATGAATTATGATCGTGTATAAAATTGGAATACGATCATAAAACAATAATAAAATAGACAAGTTATTAATTTCTATGTAGTTTCAGAATGACAAAATTTGCTATGAAATACGTCAAATGAAAATTTATTTATTTTTAAAATTAAAAATTATAAAAAAAATTCTAAAAATTAAATTAAAAATACTTCACCAAAAATCAGTTCTTAATTTGAAACATATATTTTATTATAATTTAAATTCAAATCCGAATACTTAAATAAATTAAATATTCAAATTCAAAGGCCCAAAATACGGGTCATTACAGAAAGCATCAGGAAGGAAAACAAAAGATGAAGAGAAAGGGGAATGCCACTTCGAAAGAAAGATTGGATCATGCTTAAAGTGGAGGTTTACGTATTGGTACCAAATCCAATCCTGGGATAGGTACTGAACCATCTTTGCTTGATTTGATCGATGATGGTGTTGACATCTTAGATGATGATGCTGGTGGTAATGCTGATCATGTTGCTGATGGCCAGGATGTTAAAGTTTGGGCGGCTGTTGTCGATTCTCTATGTAGAAAAAGAAATAATGGAACAGCTGGATGAACGGTTTTCCCAGAGTTAGGAGAGCCTAGGTATCATAGAACTAACCGAAACTATTTGCCAGGCCAAACACTCGGGGCAACCTCAGATTATTGTCGATAAGCAAATCGTTGGAACCAGAATCTTTGGCGAAGATATTGAAAAAGCAAGTGAATGAAACCTAGCATCGAAGCAACGATGAATATGACTCTTCTCCTAGTAGGATCCCATTCAATAAGGGTGATTTTACGTGAGGAATATCCCTAGAGGTTCATCATGTTGATGATGCATGGTGGAATGATGGATCCAAGGCAACATCTGTTGAAGTAAAATTGGCATATGGATATGACTAGGGAAACCGATGCAGTCAGGTGTCGTTGTTTCCTGATTTTTCTTAAGGATGTAGCAACAATGTTGTTAACTCAACTTTCGCTGAGGTCCATATTTCTTTGTATCAATTGGTAAGGAAGTTTGTTGAGTAGTTCCGCTTACATATAACTTACTCGAAGTATGTGATGTCGTTTTCCAACCTCTTCCAAGGAGCGGGAGAGTCATTAAGAGATTTCTTAAGTAGGTTCAATACAACGATTAATGGAGGTGAGTAATGCGAAAAGGATATTGGGTTGATGGCTTTAATTAGGGAGGTACATCCTGATATTAATTTTGGATGGAGTTCAAGATGAAACCCCTGCCAATGATGGATATACTTTATAGGAAGGAAAATCAATTTTTGCCCTTGGAAGAAGAAAGTACAACCGCTAGAAATGCTGATGGTGGACATTCTGCCGAAGTGGTAAAAAGTAAGATTGAAGTAAAGCATACCGAAGGGAGTTCTGGCCATATAGATGTGATTTTTGAAAACAATGGCACTAGTCATAAAAGGGATAACCGAGAATAGGGAGACAGGAAGTCAGATTCGAAGAAGCGGCCTAGATTCCCATAGGATGAGGATTATGCACCATTAAATAACTCCACCGAGAACATTTACCTTACCATGCAGTGTACTGAGCATTACAAGAGACCGTTTTCAAGGGAGTCAATGGAGAAAGAGAAGAGATCTGGTAAGTACCGTCGTTTTCATGAAACTCGCGGTCATAACATGAATAAGTGCAGACACTTGCTTCATGCAATTGAAGATTTATTTAGTAAAAGGAAATTGCAGCAGTTTGTTAAGACATTGCAGGATGGCGTGCAAGGAAGCACTAATCCCCGGGGATAGTCATTCCAACAAGGCCAAGCTAGGCCTTATAAAGACGTGCCTAGGCGGCTAGAAAAAATGGTTATTAATTCTATTTCTAGTGGACCTCATTCAGTTGAGAAGAACTGGAATGAGATGGAGTAATACACGAGTTCTTTAAAGCATGTTGTGAGTGAGATTTGTTTTGTTGTTGAAGAGGGAGCTCCGGTAAATCAAATCAAAACCACAACTGGTAATATTATGTTTAGGAACAGGGATGCCAATGAGACAGGAGCACCTACGCTAGATCCCTTATTGATATCGGCCATTATTGGGCCAGTGACTATGGAAAAGGTGTTGGTTGATTATGGTATATTGGTCAACATTTTTGTTAAGAAAGATTATGATCAGATGATGTTGGATAGCTAAGATTTGAAGCAGTGTCAATCTCGAACTCAAGGATTTAACGAAGTGGCATTAGAGACTGTAGGTTGTATGGATTTACAGATGGTTCTAGGTGAAGGTGACTGCAATAGAGTGTGAGTTGTGACCTTCATGGCAATGGTCATTTTTTCTATATATAACGCTTTATTGGGTCGATCGGGCTTAGAAAGTTTTTGGGTAGCCTTTTCCCCATGGTGCTTAATAATGAAATTTCCTATAGAGAATGTGGTAGGAGTCATACCAGGGGACCGGAGTGTCAGACGTGGATGCTATGACATAGAGCTGAAGGAGGTGAAGCAACATGAAAAGGGAAAGGATGTAAAGAAGACTCTCTGTGTTAAATCATTGGATATATAGCAACCACCACCTAAGCCATGGTTCGGTCGGCATAGAAGATTTTGTAAAGCTATGGATCTAAGGAAAGAGCCAAAGGATGTGAGGGCCGCTCCTGTCGATACAATCAACATGCTGTTCAATCAAAATGACCTTACTCGGGTCCTGAAGATTGGAGCTCAACACGACATGATAATGATGGAGTAGTTGATGGGTTTTCCTTTGAAAAGATGATTGTGTTCGCTTGGATGCATTCTGACATGTGTGGAATATCATTGGTGGTAGCATGTCATGCATTGAGTGTGAACTCCAAGTGTGTACCTATGAAGTAAAAGCAGCACAGCCTGGGTTCAGAGCGATCCGCTATACTAAAAGAGGAAGTGGATAAGATGAAAGATAATGGCTTCATCTGTGACGCCTTATACCTAAAATGGGAATCAAATCCGATCCTAGCCAAAAGGCTAATGGACCGTGAAGGACATGCATAGACTATTCAAACCTAAATAAGGCATGTCCAAAGTGCAGTTTACCATTACCAAAGATTGATCAGCTAGTGGATTCGACTGCTGGACATGAGCTGCTGTCATTCATGGATGCTTATTCTTGTTATAACCAAATTACAATGCAAGTCCCGGATCAGGAGCATACCAGTTTCATAACCAACTTAGGATTGTATTGCTACCTCACCATAATGTTTGGCCTGAAGAATGTTGGTGTGACATATAAAAGATTGGTCAATTCCATTTTCAAAAAGAAAATCAAGCATTCGATGGAGGTGTAAATGGACGATATACTTATAAAGTCATGGCAGTCGACATGGCAGTCGACGAACCATGTGGAGGATTTGGCAGAGTTGTTCAACATGCTTCGAAAATACAGAATGAAGCTCAATCCTATGAAAAGCTCTTTTAGGGTCACATTAGGAATTTTGTTAGGTTTTATTGTGAACTCGAGAGGGATTAAGGCCAATCCTGAAAAAATTAAGGCTTTAAGAAATACAGATGCCCCAAAGATGATAAAGGAGGTGTAGAGCCTGAATCGAAAAATAGTTGCGCTAAGCCGGTTCATTTCGAGAGCTATAAACAAATACATACCATTCTTTGATGTCCTCAAAGTGGGGAAAAGAAACTTTGCATAGACGCAGGAGTGAAAGAATGCTTTTTAGGCTTTAGTTGATTTTTGGAAAGTCTACTTGTTTTATTGAAGCCTTTGCAAAGAGAGGATATATTCATTTATTTAGTATTATTGACCCACGCACTAAGTGCAACACCCATGCGTGAAGAGTCCATAGTCTAAAGGCTTATATATTACATCAGTAAACAATTGATATGAGCGGAAAAGAACTACCCTAAACTAGCTAAAATAGACTATTGTCCGTTGATCATTTCAAGGAAGCACCGTTCGTGTTTCCAAGTTCAACCGATTAAAATGCCAACCGATCAGCCTCTAAGGCAAGTTCTACAACAACTTAAAACTTCTAGGAGGCTACTGAAATGTAATTTCAAACTAAGTCAGTATGACATAAGGTATCTTACCCAAAGAGTGATTCAGCGCTAGGCTTTGGCGGACATCATTGTTGAATACACCGCTCGGGATGATAATGTAAAGGGTAGCATGGAACTAAATGCTAAGTGGAAAATATATACTAATGAGGCATCCAACAAACTTTACTCGGGGGGAAGAGTTGTTCTCGTAATCCCTGATGAGCGCTCAATCTGCTATGCCCTGATACTTGATTTTCATGCGATGATAAGCCGAATAGGAAGCATTGATCGTGATTCAAGATTGCAAAAGAGTTAGGAGTAAAACTTTGCACATTTTCTACAATTCCCAATTAGTGGTATGCCAGGTTAGAAAGGAGTTTCAACTAAAAGGGGGCAAGGCTAGCCCCCTTTCTAACCAAGTTTCAGGAGTTACTAAATGACATCGAATAATGTATATTCTTAGAGAGGAAAAAGCAAAAGTCGATTCACTAGGCAATTGGTTAGGTCAGGGGATGTGTTACTCATAGGCTTGGTCCCAATGGAAGTGTTATTAACTTCAAGCATCAACCAAATGGATGTCGATTAGATCTTGGAGGATGAATGTGAAAAAGGTTTGTGGATGACTCCAATCAAGGATTACCTTCTAAAAGGAATCCTCCCTAGACGATGGAATGAACGACGATAGCTCCTCTATAATGCTTCGTGATTTGTAATTTAAGGAGTCATGTACACACTGCTATGACATGTCATCGGTAACACCGCTAAACGAGTACTAGAAGACGTCCACAAAGGGGCTTGTTGTGATCATATAGGGGCAGATCTTAGTAAAGAAGATTCTTTGCGATGGATATTTTTGGTCAACTGTCAATTGGGGTGTAGCTGATTAAACTAGGAGGTGTGATAGAGGCCAAAGATTTGCAAAGATTTCTAGAGCCCCACAATGGAGATTATGCGAATGAATTGTCTATGGCCATTTGCAATATGGGGAATTGATATCATTATTGTGTTATCGATGTCTGAAGGTGGTGTGAAGTATGCCATTATTTTGTCGATTATTCCACAAAGAGGGCCGAGGCGGAACAGCTTGCCATGATCATTGTAAAGAAGGTTATGAACTTCATCGTTAATAATATAATCTGTCACTATGAAATCCCAAGGATGATTATTTCTAACAACATGACTCATTTCGACAGCATCAGGTTTAAGACCTTTTGCAATTGTCATCGTATCAAGAAGAGGGTTGTGGCGGTTGCACACCCATAAGCGAATGGATAGGTGGAAGTTATGAATAAAATAATCAAGTCCATTTTGAAGAAGCGATTGTAGAAGGCTAAGGGCAAGTGGATTGATGAACTACCATTAGCACTTTTGGGTGTTTGCACAAATGATGGGAAAACAACTCCAAGTCGTATGATTTAGTCTATTTTATGTTGTTCTTAATGATTTGGATGATTTATGCAAATATTTAAAAAGCAGGGACTAAACTGTAAAAGACACACAGATTTATAGTGGTTCGGCCAGAATGTGCCTACGTCCACTTTATATGTTATTCTCTTTCACTGTTCAGATTACAAGTACAAGGCTTTTATTATAAGTGTATGAAAGCTGTTTGAAAGTTCTGTCCGTGCTTGAGCCCTCAAACCTTGTCCTCCATTGTTGTACCCCTACCCCTCTATTTATAGAGTGAAGCTGGGGGTAGGGGCCTTGGATGTATATAGCTGCTTATAGGCATGGGCTGATGTGATCTGGCCTGGCAATGCTGGTTCGGTAACGCCTTCTTCACTTTGGTCCGGTAGCATTGGTTCGATTATGAAAGCATGGATTGGTCCGGTGGTGTTGGAGTTGAGTTCTGGTCCGGTGGTCTTGGTCCGGTGGCCCTGGTCCGGTGGTGAGTGGAGCTGAGTTCTGGTCCGATGGTTTTTGACCGGTGGCCCTGGTCCGGTGGTGAGTGGAGTTGAGTTCTGGTCCGGTGGTCTTGGTCCGGTGGAAATACGCCCAACATTTGGCCCCCAAAGTGGGGCATATGCCTGCATATGTCGTGCTTTGTTTTAGATCATTCAGTTTGGACACTCTCATTCGGCCCAAGTGCCGAACCAGTTGGTACGGTCATCCTACGCTTGCCTATAAGTGTGGGCTTCACGCCTCTGTTATTCCTCACTATTTGAAATAGCCGAACCAAACTTCTGTTTTGCCGAATCAACCATATAACCAGACCAGTTTTGTCTGCCGAACCAGGTGAGGCTTTCTTCTGCCGAACGAACTTCATGCTCGAACTACCGATTGAGCTTGGGGAGTATGAGTGTCGAATGGGCCCTCAGCCTCGAACTACCGGATAAACTCGGGGAGTACGAGTGACGAATGGGCCCTTAGCCTCGAACTACCGAATGAACTCGGTGAGTACGAGCGCCGAATGGGCCCTTAGCCTCGAACTACCGAAGGAACTCGGGGAGTACGAGTGCTGAATGGACTTTTAGCCTCGAACTACCGAATGAACTCGGGGAGTACAAGTGCCGAATGGGATTTGATGTTTTGAATTATGAATGAGATTCCATACTGTAGGTACTTGTTTGTCTACATTTCTTGCTCTGATGATGTGTTTTCTCGTGTTGCAGATAATGCCTCATAAAGTAGAAACTCATTCTGACAAGAAGAAATCCAAGGACAAAGGAGAGTCCTCCATAGTGCCCCTAGTTCGTGCAGAACCATAATGTCATGGACCAACCCCGAGATCATTAGTAGACGGGTACGGTCCTCAGGAGCTCTTGAACTCACCGCCTGACTGCTTTCCCAGCTCCCTCAAAGATGAGCAACTTGACGATATATCTCGATCTTTTGGGATTGACAGAGCGCATATGATGTTGCCGGGGGAAGGAGTGATGCCGTATAACCCCCCAGAAGGGTGCTTTGCTTACAGTAGGTATCACTGAATGTGCGGAGCCATCCCTCCGATGAACGCTTGGATAGCCAGCTTCATCACATACTTGAAGGTGGCCCCTTTCCAGCTTCAGCCCAATTTCTATGCCATCTTGGTGAGTCTGTTCATTATCTTCCAGAGAAAATACGGGCATTCCCCTTCCAACCTGGAGATCCGGTACCTGTATAACTTGAGAGGCTATAAGAAGGGGTCTCCATATATAAGATTAGAATCGACCTTGTCTTTCAAGCCAGTCCTGGACTTATATTCAAAATTTAGCATGTTCAATAAGGAATGGTTCTTTGTCAGGGATGACTCTGTTTCTTTCTACCGCTTCACCTCTGGCTGTAAGTTGAATCTCATTTATAATTTCCGTTCTGACTGCAATGCTACTCCTTATGTGCTTTATTTCTTGCTAGCGACAGGTGGCTTTGCGGTTGTAGAGAACGATCGTCTGGTTCGGATGGCTGAGGAAATTGAAGCCTTTTCGGAAAATGAGAGGGCAACTTCTTATTTGATCAGGAATGCTACTCTTTTGGGGCTCAACTTGATTCTGCCACGCCAGTCTGTGGTCAAGCAAAGAGACACAGCTGAGAGAAGGCCGCCAAGGCTAAAGGAGGGGATACTGCGAAGAGTGGCAAAAGGAAACCCTTCTCGAAACATCCAATTGCCGGGGGGAAGAGACTTAAGAAGTCCGATGGACCCTCCCCCATCACATGTCCAGACATCCCGGAGGAGGAAGATATGGACTAGGAAAGAGGCAAGGATGAAGGACGTGAGATGGAGAGTGGAAGTGGTGGAGAAGGTGAGGGTGATGGTCATAGCGATGATGGTGGCGACGGACAGAGTGGTGATGGTACTGAGGCTTTGTCTTCTAAGCAAGCAGGTGTGATCCAGGAGTGGACAGACGATGCTTTCCGCCTAGCTTCTGATGGGTTGGAGGAAGGATCAGCTGTAGTGGAGAAGCCTAAGAAAGCTAACAAGGCCGAGACCGGCGCCGATTCATCTTCCAAGAGCGCTTCAGCTGAAGCAATTCCTGCGATTAAAGGTGAATTTTTGACTCCTGCAGACTCCATTTATGATAAGGATTTAGGAACATTTTATGGCTAACTCCCGTCCGGGAATGAGATCCAGGACTTATTGCAGTATCCTACTTCTCCCCGCGGTTTGTATAACAAAGCATATCTTTACTCTTCTTAACTTGCTATATTTCTTGAGTTATAGTTCAATGTATGCCTGTAACACGTTGTTTTTATCCCAGAAGTGGGTAAGGCGGCCAAGACGTCAGATGTTCGGCATCGTCTTGAACAATACAAACTTCTTAAGGCTTCAACTAAACCAAGGCCTCCAACCAACCGCCATGGAGACGTAGTCGGCTATCGCTCTCTTCTTGGAGTTATCGAAGAGGATGTCCAAAGGAAGAAGAGGAGTCGTTCCTTGTTTGAATCCTCACCTGGTCCTCATTCCCCAACTCAACTTCCTCGGGATACCACGGAGGAGGATATTGAATTTATACCTTCTCCGCACCCGTCTAAAAATCCTACCATTACCCAGATAGATCATCTCGGCTTGGCTCGTAATCCGTTTGCAAGTCATCCGGATCTGGATCCGGGTTCTTGCGATATTACCTTTGATGAGACTACTGGTGAGCACTTTCTCCCTCGTAATCCTATGGTAAGAGTACTAGATGAAGCTAAGTCCCTGGACCTTGATTTGCTTACCACTCGGGTTGCAACTTTAGGGGATGAAGCTAAGGCGAACATTGACCGGGTTGGTGAGGAAACTAGGAAACTGATGCATCATGCCCGACTGGTCAAGGTTGGAGAAGAAATTGGGAGTGCTAACATTCGACTGCGGTTAATGGTTTCCGACCAGGCTAAACAACTTGCTGATCAAGCTATCCAGATCTCTCAACATAAGGCCGCCTCAAGACAACTAAAGAAAATCATGGAAAAGGCCAGAAGAGCAGAGTTACGGAAAATGGAGGCTTCTTGTAAGGAACGGATCGATACGGATATTGCAACGGTGGATGAGGTCCGGAAAGCGGATCTCGAGCGAGTACAGGAGCTATCCGGGAAACTTGAAGCCGCAGAGCTTATTCAAACCAAGCTGAAGGAGGAGATGGAGACGATGAGGAAATACTTCCAGGCTGACTGCTCGCGATACCAATTGGAGAGGGATGCTGCTACTGTAAAGTTGTTGGCTTCTGAGGACCGAATAAGGGAGTTTGAGGAGAATGAGGGGATGATGGATGAGATGCTTCAGGACATATACTTTCGCACTTGGAAACATGGCAACTTATCTTGGATGGATGATTATCCCCGAGTCATGGCCAGGATTTATCTCAGGGCCTTGGAGGAGGCTAAGGCCAATGCAGATAAGGAGGGTGGCGTGGCCTTTGGAATGGATGTGGTCACGGCTCAATTCACCAAGGAGGAGAAAGCGGCGGTGAAAGAGGGTATGCGGCTGCTTACTGCTAAGGAGGTTGGTGTGCAGTTAGAGGATGATGATCAAGGAGCAGATGCTGGTAAGTCTTCCCTTTTGGCTTCTCGTAACTTGATTGCTTATTGTTTATGACTATTAATGGATTCTCTCCTGAATTGGACAGGAAGGACCTCTGGAGCACCAATTACCTCTGGTCAACATGCCGAGAGCTCCAATCCGGCAGGATAAAGGTGAAGCCCCGACGCAGCCGATTCCTTGAATTGATCTGGATATCTTTCGGTCTGTTTGACATTGCTGTCTATGCTAGTCCCAAAACATTCGTGTATCTTTTAAGCTGTAATTGTGTTATTGGTAACGAACGACTTTTCTCTTGGCATGTAATTTTTAACTTAAGCTGATTCTGTCATATTTGAATGCTTTTGTTAATTCGGTGTGTTGCATAAGAAATACAGCTGTGCACACGCCCGTGATTCAATTGTGTTCGATGTCAAGTTCTTGCTTAAGAAATAGTTTCATATCTTTCAATGTTAGTGTGATGCGTGAATAAATTACAGCTACATATTCATATACAAAAAAGAAAGTACCGCCCTTCATGTTTTAGTCGTAGATGGTTGCTTTGAATGTCTTGTATGACTGAGTATGGAATGCAGCTGAGTGACCTATCATTCAGTTGTGAGTTTCTATTCCCATTAGCGTGTGTCTCCTATTTTGTGTCCTGTACTTTAGGGACCATTATAGAGGATAGTAGGAAAGTTTTTAAATAAAATAGAAATATAAGAAATAGTAAAACTTCCAATCACGGAAGGCCTGCGATGTGCTTAAGTTCGTGGCAAACGGGTTTTGTAGTCACTTTCCCTAGCTGTGGGTCTTGGAGACATTTGTCACCCATCTTACGCCTCCGCGGGGAGTTTCTCTTTTTTACCACAACCATACTTAAGACACTCGGAGCCGAGATCGCGCACAGTAACTACCCAAGCCATTATGGCCCGTAATCGTGGGTATTATTCGATTTACCGTGGTCGGCTAGCGTGGGTGCCGATCGTCAACTGTGAACTACCCCTGGCTGGCCATGCCTTATGTTGGGGTTTATAGTAGGTTCACGGTTGCCGACGAGCCGAACGCCGTAATGAGCTGCCTAGGCTATAGTCGGCCAACTCGGTGGCTTATAATCGGCTCATTACAGTTGGCTTTAAGGGCCGATCGCGAGCAATGAGTTAACCCACAACAGAGGGATGCTGGAGCAAAAGTGTCCCATTGGCGAGGGCATAGATTCGTATAGTACCTGTTAGGTCTCGTCCAGGTTAAGTCGCGCTGTGATGTGTCTTGAATGGAAATGCCGTTACACAGGATTTTGTTCAACAGAAAAGGATAAAGTTAACAAGCAACCAAGATATAAAGGAACAAGTTAAAAAAAAAGACAAGTTTTTAAAGTGGTTCGGCATGAAAATGCCTACGACCACTGATTCTCTTTGTTAATTCACTTCATATGGGCAGTACAAGTTAAGAAAAGTATCGACGAAGGTGTTGGATATTCCATGCCCTCTAGAACACTTCTTCGTCCACTGTTGACAAAATATAAGCTCCGTTGCAGAGATCTTTATGAATTACATATGGTCCGTCCCAGATTGGACCTAGTGCACCGGGGGGCGGGAAGATTCGCTTGAGGACAAGATCTCCTTCTTGTAAGCTGCGATGCTTGACTTTGGAATTGTATTGTGTTGCCACTTTTTGCTTGTGAGCTGCTGCTTTGAGTGCTGCATCATTTCTTCTCTCTTCAATTAGATCCAAAGACATGTGAAGGAGTTCTTCGTTCTCTTCTGGGTTATAGTGGATCCTACGGCGGGAAGACACTATAGTTTCTACTGGGAGCATGGCCTCCGATCCGTATGCCAAAAGAGAAAGGAGTATGCCTCGTTGATGTTTTGAAAGATATGCGGTAGGCCTAAAGTGCCGTAGGAAGTTCATCCACCCAAGCGCCTTTTGACTTTTTAAGTTTCTTCTTGATTAGAGTTTTGAGAATTTTGTTGACATCTTCGACTTGTCCGTTTGCCTGGGGATAAGCTACAGACGAGAAACTCTTGTGAATTCCATGCTCTTGGCACCAGTCGGCGAACTCCTCGCTGTCAAACTGAAGTCCATTGTCAGATATGATTTTGAGTGGAACTCCGTACCTGCATAGAACACTTTTGATCAAGAAGTTAATAACTTTTGCCGAAGATATTTTATTTAGAGGTTCTCTTCCACCCATTTGGTGAAATAGTTGACTGCCACTATAGCATATTTGGCTCCGTCTCGGCCCACTAGCAGTTCGCCAATCAAGTCAATTCCCCATACTGCAAAGGGCCAAGGGCTGGTCATTTGAGTTATCTCATTTGTTGGTAGTCGAGGAATCTTAGTGAATTTCTGACATCTGTCATATTTTTTGACGAAGTCTAAGACGTCTTTGTTTAAGGTGGGCCAGAAATATCCATATCTGAGTATCTTCTTCAACAGAGTCTGCTCTTCAGTGTGATCTCCATAGCTTCCTTGATTGATGTTGGATAAGATTTCCTTGGCTTCCCTTCCAGCGACACACCTTAATAAGGGGTTAGAGAAGCCACGTCGATAGAGGACGCCTTCTTGTATTGTGTATCGAGAAGATTTCCTCAAGATTTTCTTGACTTCGTTATGCTCGCTAGGCAATGTGCCATCTTGTAAGAATTTTTGGATGGGAGTCGTCCATGTTTCTTCTTTGATTGCAGCTATCAGATTCACTTGCTCGAAACTCGGGGTTAGTTGCTTTGAGATGGCTACTGTTTCGGAAATGGTACCGTCTTTCATGCTAGCTTGCTTTGCCAGTTCGTCGGCCTCTTGGTTCTCTTCTCGAGGAATGCGTTTGATTAAATAGCGATCCAATTGATTGAGTAGCAGTTTGGTCTTCTTTAGATATGCTGTGAGTCATTCTCCTCGAGTCTGAAATTCTCCAAGTATTTGATTTACAACAAGTTGTGAATCACTATGAAGACATAAAGAACTGACTCCAATCTCTAAGGCAAGTTCTAATCCAGCTATTACTGCTTCATATTCTGCATCATTGTTGGTGGCAGCGAATTCCAACCTTAGAGCATAGTGTAGCTTCCTTCCCCTGGGAGTGATTATAACAATACCTGCCCCCGATCCTTGTTCGTTTGATGCTCCATCCACAAAGAGATTCCACTTGATGTCTTCTCCTATTTCAGATTTCTCCTTACCTTCGTTGGTAGTGAATTCGGCAATGAAATCGGCCATGGCTTGTCCCTTGATGGCGGTGCGAGGATTGGTGATATCATATTGACTCAAATTAATGCACCATTCAAGTAGTCGTCCAGAAGTGTTGGGACGATGAAGTACCTGCCTTAGCGGTTGATCGGTTAGAACTCTGATGGAATGAGATTGCAAATAGTGTCGTAGTTTCCGTGAAGTGATTAGTAAATAGTATGCTAGCTTCTCAAGTTTAGGATATCTGGCTTCTGCCCCCGTAAACCTCTTGCTTACAAAGTATACTGGCCGCTACGCGCGGTTGTCTTCTCTCACCAAAGCGGCGCTTAGAGCATGAGATGACACAATAAGGTATAGTTATATCTCTTCGCCTTCGTTTGGAGTTGAGAGTACTGGTGGTCTCTAGAGGTGTTCGATTAGGTTAAGGAAGGCTGTTAAGCATTCGTCAGTTCATTCGAACTTTCCTTTGTCTTTCTTTAGAGCTTCGAAGAAAGGGATGCATTTGTCAGTCGCTTTAGAGATGAATCTGCTTAGGGCCGCCACTTTTCCATTTAGGCTTTGCATTTCTCTTCGAGTGGAAGGTATCCTGATATCTTTCAAAGCTCGGACTTATTCGGGGTTTGCTTCAATTCCTCTGGCATGGACGATGAATCCCAAGAACTTTCCTGATGATACTCCGAATGAGCACTTTAGAGGATTCACCTTCATTCCAAATTGGCGAAGTACCTGAAACATCTCGTCCACGTGGCTTACGTGATCGTTGGCTTTCCTCGACTTTACTAGCATGTCATCCACATAAACTTCCATAGTTCGTCCTATTAATTCCGCGAACATCTTGTTGATGAGGCGCTGATAAGTAGCTCCGGTGTTTTTAAGTCCAAAAGCATTACTTTGTAGCAGTACAATCCCCGGTCAGTGACGAAACTAGTGTGGTCTTGATAGGGAGCGTGCATAGGAATTTGGTTATATCCTGAGTATGCGTCCATAGAAGATAAGAGTTCGTACCCGGCTATGCTGTCCACAAGCTGATCGATTCGGGGGAGTGGGAAGCAATCCTTCAGGCAAGCGTCATTTAAGTTGGAGAAGTCAATGCATGTTCTCCACTTCCCATTAGCCTTCTTTACTAGTATCGGGTTAGCGATCCACTCTAGGTTGATGGCTTCTCATATGAAGTTATTGGCAAGTAGGTTCTTTACTTCTTCATCGAGGGCTACTGATCGTTCTTCCCACATACTTCTCTTTTTCTCCTTTACTCGCACCTTGGTAGGATCGATGTTCTGTACGTGGCATGCTACGTCTGGGGAGATTCCAGTCATGTCAGCATGCGTCCATGCAAATACATCCAAATTGTGGCGGAGAAAATCGATGAGTCGATCCTTCAATTCTGCTTTTAGCTGAGATCCGATTTTCAATAGTCTACTTGAGTCGTATTTGTCTAGAGATACAAACTCCATAGCCTCTGCAGGCTCGGCGGTGGCCTCCTCCTCTTCATCCCTGGGGTCTAATTCATTGAAAGGATCACTGGTATATCGAAGAGGAGGGGCTCCCTTTAGTTGCTATGCTTCCAAGTTTTTCGTGCAGAGAATAGTCTCTGCATTCTTCCCTCTATCCTTCCTGCGGTTATTGCGAAGTTCAGTTTTATAGCAATCTCGAGCAGCGTCTTGATCTCCCTCTACTTCCCCTATTCCATTGTCTGTCGAAAATTTCATTTTTAGGCACCACGGGGCCAGGACAATTTGGAAGTCAGACATGGCTGGTCTTCCTAAAAAGGTGTTGTAGGCAGAGTGGTTTTTTCTATTAGCACAAATGATTGTTTCCGCACAACGGAGCGGGCATGACTTCCTATTTCAACAAAAAGGTCCAGTTGCCTGAGGGCCATCTTCGCATCTCCAGTGAAACCGTGTAGTGGTTTGTTGCAGGGAGACATATCCTTCATTGACACTTCATTCTATCGAAAGCATGCTTGAATAGGATATTTACTGAGCTTCCAGTGTCTACTAGAATTCGAAAAACTTCGGTTGGAGCGAACCAGGCAGAGATGACCATAGGATCCATGTGAGGGCACTTCCTTCCCTCTAGGTCACGCCTACTGAATGTAATGTCATCATTCTCTTTCCGCCTCGGGTGGTGTTCTTCTATAACAAAATTAACACAGTCTTCATTGTTTCTAAGCGACTTTCCAAATCTTTCCATCTCTGTCCAACTTCTGTCAGCGATGTGTGGTCCTTCCGATATGGTATGGACCACTATCTTCTCTTGACTGGAGCCGCCGGTGTTGCGATTTCCTCTGCCTATTTCTGGGGGGGGTAGCCTTGGGTTCTCATTGGTTGGAGCTGGAGTCCTGTTCTGATCTTTTACATAGCGTTCCAGTCTCTTCCTTCTGATGTATTCTTCAATTAAGTCCCGGAGATGATGGCATTCATTGGTATCATGCCCATAAGATTCGTGGAAGCGGTAGATCTTTCCAGACTTAATTGCGTCATCTGATTCCTTCTTGTGCGGGGGCGTCTGTATTTAACTTCGTCTTGGGTGGCGATGAAGATGTTTTCGATTGTTTCATTCAAAGGAGTGTAAGTGTCAAATCTCGGTCTTGGCCGATATAGACGCTTTTCTCCCTTCTTGCCCCCAGCACCGTCTCTGGAGTCACTTCTTTGAACGTCCTTTGCTGCAGCAGATGTGTCGCCATGAGCTGCCTTAGTTTGTTTCCCTGTCTGCCTTTCAGTGGCAGCGTCTTCAAGTCTCATATACTTTCCGGCTTGATGGAAGAAATCGGGTAAGGTAGCTGGTTTTTCTTTCGTTAATCTTCTAGCAAATTTAGTATCCGGATGCACACCACTAAAGAGGGCCATTAAGATAAGTTTCTCATCAGCATCTTGGACTGCAGCCGCTGCGGCATTGAATCGGGTTAGACATTGTTGCACTGTTTCTCCAGGCTTCTGTTTGATATTAGATAAGGAATAAGCGTCCTTGGGTTGTTCCACATGAATGCGGAACTGGCTGATGAACTTTTCTTTCAACATTTCCCATGAGCCGATGATCCTTGGGGCAGATGGAAGAACCAAGAGGTAGCTAGATCTGCCAAGAATAGTGGAATACATTTGCACAATACTCCTTCTGTTGCTCCGCTCATGAGCATATGTTGTGTGTATCTCTGCAAGTGTACAACAGGGTCAGAGGTTCCTGATGTGCACATAAATGTGCATATTTTTACCACCATATTTAATCTATTTAAATTAAATAAAGGATCATATTGGGCATTTTAACATGTTTAAAACCAAAATTCAATTATTTCCAAATTTTCATATATTCATCTTCATATAGGGGCAAAACGGTCATTTAAGTGCATATATTTCTTTGAGAAAAATTAATTGAAAATTTGTATATATTTTTGTAGGAAATTAATCTCAAATAGAAGTGGTTTCATGAAGATATGCATGCATAAAATTAATACAAAGGAATGAAGATGGAAATAATTCAAAGTGAAGAACATGGAGGACCCCACCTACCCACCTACCTTAATGTACAAATTAAAGGCTAATGCACATGCTTTTGGACTTAATGGTTTCATGTACACTTAATGGGGGATTAAGACATGTTAATGGTTACTTGGCCTCCACACTTCCTAAGGGGCATTTTGGGTATTCCCCAAAAATATGAATTAGGGTTTCATACATGTATAAATACCCATATGTTTCATGTAACATGATCTCCTCTCTTAGTCTCTCTTAGGCCTCCTTCTCTTTAGTTTTAGTTTAGAAAATAAATCAAATCTCTCTTTCTTTCCATGGCTACTTAGCCATTTCTTCTCTTATGTAATTCTTTTCTTTTATGCAATGTTAATTATTGTTTCTTTTTTATTACATGTTCATTTACTTTCATGTTGTAGTGTAGATCTCTTCTCTTTTATGCAAGTAGACTAGTTTTCTTTTCATTTGCTTTCTTTTTTTCTTTCCTTTTTGCTTTCATGTTGTTGCTACACTTGTTCATATGATGACAAATATGAGAGGCTAAACCCCTTCAATTTAGGGGTAATGAAGCTCTCTAATTATGTAGCTTCAACTTAATTTGATGTTTATGCTCTCTTTTTATGCTTAATGAGAATGATTGAAGTGGTTTAATGATGTTGTTTAGCTTTGAATTTGATAGTCTATGTTGTTCATAACAAATAGGCTATGCTTAAACAAACAAAACACAAATTGCCTCTTCATCTACATATGATTATGGCAAAGAAGTGATTGTTGAAATTGAAATTGATGGCTTATATTTCTAATTAATGGTTAATAGGCCATGCTTAAAATAAATTTTGCTTTCAACTTTGTTGTCATATTTTATGAGATTTAAAAGTGTATTAGTGGTTGTGTTATAGTTTGATGGTTTATATTGAGCTAATTAATAGCACAAATATACCATACTTATGATAAGCACATCAACTAATTCACTAATGACAAGAAAAGAGAGATCATAACTTCATTTTGTTGATTTATGTGATCTAGAGAGTGGAAATCGCCTCTAAATTGTCTTAACACTCTCATATTTTTATCTATTTTTTTTGTCATTTTTCTTCTTCTTTTTAGTTAATCACTCTTCCAACTTTGGTTAATTTGATTGAGTAGAATTTTAAAATCATCAATTCCCTGTGGATCGACCCGTATTCGCCACGTACTACGATAGTACGCCGTGCGCTTGCGGTTATTTTTAATTTTAAATTCGTTCGACGGTTTTCTAAACCGATAGAATTTCCGTCGACGAACAAGTTTTTGGCGCCGTTGCCGGGGAGTTGTTTTGATTTTATTTTTTATTTTTCGAATTATTTTTTTCCTTTTATTTTTGTGTGAATTTATTTTGTGTGTTTCTTTGCGAAAAAAAAATCCAAAAAAAAAATTGTGTGCTTGTCGTTTGATTTTTGTTTTCAATTTGTTTGATTGCCTTTTGCCTTTTCTAGTTGTTTTGTTCAATTGCATTTCTTATTTGAAAAAACAAAAAAAATCAACATACACAGTTAAAAAAAACAACAACAATTTTATTCCATTTTCTTTCCATTATAAGTTTGGATTCACAATTTTCTTTTTACAATCTCTGTTTGCACTTGCACTTTTCCCATCATTCCACATACCTCTTCAACAATCATCACCATATCTTTCACTCACCCCTGCCAACAAACTCCTCCTCATCCCTGTCAACAAACTCCTCCTCACACCCCATTCCATCACCTCCATAACTTAATCACTTCCACATTACAACTGCAGCAACTCCTCCACAATATCCACAAAATCCACAAAAAAAAATAAAAAAAACCAAAAAAAAAAAATCTTGAAAATGTCCGAGTTTCCTTTTTCTTACTCACTTGATTTTAGTTGTGAAAAACAATATAATCCATATGAGTTCACTCCAAATTCGTATGGATACTTTAGCAACAACTACTGTGTAAATAACTCAAATTTCGAACAATAAAATTTTCAAAACGATGACCAACGTTCGACTCTTGAAAATAGCATTGAAATGATTTCATCTTTACTCGAACTTTCTACACGACAAAATCAAGAGATAAATGATTTATGTAATTCTTATTTGTGTAATAACTCGAGTCAAGGATTTCAAAATTTGAATTCAATTCAAAATTCAAACAATTACGATTATAACCCATGCCAATTTAATTTCGAACTCCAAAATGAATTCCAAACTCAACATGAAAATGGGAACAACTTTTCAAACGAATTTGGCAATGGGAATAATCTTAACCATGTTACGAGTGAAAATTTTTGTTCTCAACAAATCCAAATCGAAAATTCTCAATTTAATAACTATAAACTGGATTTTGTTGAACAAATGAATGAAATTTACGATGATCACACGGATTTGTTGTTTGAAACTTATACGAAACAACGTGAACAACAAAATCAAATCTCAACGTGTGATGAATCAAGTGATAATCCATCTTTTACCCAAATCGACGATTTTCAAATAACAACTTTTGAATTTTATAATGACGATCTTAATCAAGTTGTTGAAAATATGGTAATTGAGTTGGATTTCAATTCTATTGAGGGTGCGAAATTCGATTTAAATTTCGATCTTCCTTTTTCTGAAAATTTGAATACAACAACTTTGAATTTTGAACTTGATTTATGTAATAAAGTTGTTGATAATCCAACAAAGGAAGACGAATTTAATGAACACGAATTTTTTGGACTTTTGGATGACGAGTTGTTAAATTCCGAAGGGGAAGATGAAAATCACCATTTTGATTTTGAAATCAATAATTGTGCAAATGTTTTCAATGATAAGCTTGAATTTCAAATTGGTGAAAATAAACTTGAACTTCAATCAATTGTTTTGTCGACCCTGAAAATCATCCAAAATAAAACAACTCGTAAGATTTTTAATAAAACGACATTCGTTTTTCCAAATCGACAATCAACTTCAAATTCTTTTACGATTTGGTTTTTCGAGCTTAAGCTGTGTCTCGCATACTTGACTAGACAAATGAATCGGTCTTTGGAAGACCGTTTCATTTACTTTTTGACTGTATACTTTCTCATCTCTTGTAAATAATAATCTTTCATGTAAATATAGGATTTTTATTTTATTTTTTTTCTCCTTCCACTTGGGTTGACTGTGGGGACACAGTCAAAATCAAGTGTGGGGGGGAGACTCAGCTTCATTTTTTTTTTCTTTTTCATGGTTTATTTTTGCCTTTTCTTTAAAAAAAAAGTCCCAAAAACATCTTTTGATTTATTTTTAAAGAAACACTATAGGATAAATATATGGTTTTGGCTTATTAAATTGAAATTTTTGAAATTTTATTTAGCTTAACAAAAATAAAAATGAAGTTTGATTACAAATAACAATGGTTTAACTAGTATATAGGAAAATTCATACGTGTTAATTATGAAGTACATCCTAATTGAAAATCTTTGTTTTAAAAAGTGGTTGATTTAAAGTAAAGGATATAACATTTTTTTTGTCTTCCAAGTTAAATGGTGCTAAGATGATTTTGCAAAACTATCTCTCTCTTAAAAAAATATATATATATATAAATAAAAATAAATGATAACATCCAAGTATTCACTCTCATTTAATAGTCCTCACGGTTATGCATCGGTGATTACTTGGAATTTTTGATTATGTGCTTTCATACTCATTTAAAAGTCCTCACGGTTATGCATGTATGGAACACATGTTAAAAAAAAGACTTAATAAAAACCACCTAAGGTCGATAGGTGTATGCACGAAACTGTGTGCACTCGCCATGCTCTGTACTCCCCTCACATAAGTCCGAAAGGTAGTGCATGGGTGGTATATCTGGCCTCAGTTTACCTGAGCTAGGTGTGTAATTTTTCTTGCAAATAATGAGAGAGCAAGCAATTGAAATCCTAGCACTATTTTTACTTAGTTGATTTGATTTGTTATTGAAAAGAAATGAAAATACCACTTTGATAAACTTTGATAATCAACTAAGGATCCATTTCATAGTTACACTTTGTTATTAACCAAAACAACGAGTTAAACTATAGTCTATTTGATATGATAACTTGATTTTTGTTGGAAATTTTGACGAGTAAATGACATAAATTTTCAAGATAATAACCAAAACCTATATTTAACTTATTCGTGTCAATTTAAAAATAAATCCTTCATTTGTAAATATTTTCATCCTGCATTTGGATTTTGTAGGTAGTATCCGCTGAAAACCCTCACGAGACAACACTCGTCCTACTGGGGACACCCAGAGGTTTAACGGCTTGTTGCATACGCTCAATGCAATCGTGCTCCCTACGAAAACGGATTTATCTTAGTTTTTCTTTATTCGAGGACGAATAAAAAGATAAGTGTGGGGGTATTTGATGTGCACGTAAATGTACATATTTTTACCACCATATTTAGTCTATTTAAATTAAATAAAGGATCATATTGGACATTTTAACATGTTTAAAACCAAAATTCAATTATTTCCAAATTTTCATATATTCATCTTCATATAGGGGCAAAACGGTCATTTAAGTGCATATATTTCTTTGAGAAAAATTAATTGAAAATTTGTATATATTTTTGTAGGAAATTAATCTCAAACAGAAGTGGTTTCATGAAGATATGCATGTATAAAATTAATACAATGGAATGAAGATGGAAATAATTCAAAGTGAAGAACATGGAGGACCCCAACTACCCACCTACCTTAATGTACAAATTAAAGGCTAATGCACATGCTTTTGGACTTAATGGTTTCATGTACACTTAATGGGGGATTAAGACATGTTAATGGTTACTTGGCCTCCACACTTCCTAAGGGGCATTTTGGGTATTCCCCAAAAATATGAATTAGTTTCATACATGTATAAATACCCATATGTTTCATGTAACATGATCTCCTCTCTTAGTCTCTCTTAGGCCTCCTTCTCTTTAGTTTTAGTTTAGAAAATAAATCAAATCTCTCTTTCTTTCCATGGCTACTTAGCCATTTCTTCTCTTATGTAATTCTTTTCTTTTATGCAATGTTAATTATTGTTTCTTTTTTATTACATGTTCATTTACTTTCATGTTGTAGTGTAGATCTCTTCTCTTTTATGCAAGTAGACTAGTTTTCTTTTCATTTGCTTTCCTTTTTCTTTCCTTTTTGCTTTCATGTTGTTGCTACACTTGTTCATATGATGACAAATATGAGAGGCTAAACCCCTTCAATTTAGGGGTAATGAAGCTCTCTAATCATGTTGCTTCAACTTAATTTGATGTTTATGCTCTCTTTTTATGCTTAATGAGAATGATTGAAGTGGTTTAATGATGTTGTTTAGCTTTGAATTTGATAGTCTATGTTGTTCATAACAAATAGGTTATGCTTAAACAAACAAAACACAAATTGCCTCTTCATCTACATATGATTATGGCAAAGAAGTGATTGTTGAAATTGAAATTTGATGGCTTATATTTCTAATTAATGGTTAATAGGCCATGCTTAAAATAAATTTTGCTTTCAACTTTGTTGTCATATTTTATGAGATTTAAAAGTGTATTAGTGGTTGTGTTATAGTTTGATGGTTTATATTGAGCTAATTAATAGCACAAATATACCATACTTATGATAAGCACATCAACTGATTCACTAATGACAAGAAAAGAGAGATCATAACTTCATTTTGTTGATTTATGTGATCTAGAGAGTGGAAATCGCCTCTAAATTGTCTTAACACTCTCATATTTTTATCTATTTTTTTTTGTCATTTTTCTTTTTTTTTAGTTAATCACTCTTCCAACTTTGGTTAATTTGATTGAGTAGAATTTTAAAATCATCAATTCCCTGTGGATCGACCCGTATTCGCCACGTACTACGATAGTACGCCGTGCGCTTGCGGTTATTTTTAATTTTAAATTCGTTCGACGGTTTTCTAAACCGATAGAATTTCCGTCGACGAACAGTTCCCCTGTAAGGTTCCATTGTTGGCATTTTCCATTCTCGGGGGGTGATGGCAATTTCGATATTGCGGGTGTAAGGGCTGGTTACCCTAGCGCCTATCCCTCGATCTCTTTGATCCCGTTGGACGCACTCTCTGAACAATCGTGTCATCCTTTCATCAGAATTTGGAGCAGATAGAAATGGTTTGGTTCTTCTCTGCGGGATTGATTCCGTCCTGATGACCTGCAGGGATGGTATCGTCTATCACTCCTAATATTTTTCAGTGGTTGTCTCTGGTCTTCTTAAAGCATTCTAGGGTCAGCTACAGTTGGCCCTTGCCTTGATCTTCCCCTGCTGGGTTCTGTTCTAAGCACTTCCTCGAGTCCAACTTCGGGCTGGACCCTAGCTCGGTCACGTTCATTGGTGTTTCCATGGCTAGGTAGCATGACAGGCTCAGCTACAGCCGACCCTCGCCTGGTACCTCCCCCGCTGGGTTCGGTTCCAAGTGTTTCCTCGGGTTGGAGTTCGGGCTGAGTTCGGGATCGGCTCCTACCATTGCTGTTTCTGTTGTTAGCTTCTTCGAGGAAGAAAGATCATTGTTGCCGCCGAGATCCTCTAGACTGGGACTCATCCCATGATTCAGTGTTGCGGTTGGATTCTTCAGCATCCCTTAAGCGTGACATGAGCTGGTCCACCAAGGCTTCTTGTTAGGATGTGAAGTGGCTAGTCACTTCAGCCACAACCCTGTCTAGATCTGCCCTAGTAATTGCTGCTGGCTGCTCCGTGGCAGGGGCTGTCGGATTTGCCTGATTTTCATTTTGTACTGCTATTGGAATGGGACGATTCTCTTGATCTGTGACCACTGGATCTGGAATACTGCTAGTTGCGATGTTCTTTCCTTTGTTAACTTCTTTCTTATTCTTGGGAGGCATGTCTTCCAAGCAATATCCAATACTGTTGGGAAGAAGGTTAAGCGGGAGAAGCTGAAGCTCCAAGCTCCCCGTTCTCGGCGAAAGCACCAAAAATGTTTGCTCAAAAAATGGGCAAACAACTCCAAGTCGTATGATTTAGTCGATTTTATGTTGTTCTTAATGATTTGGATGATTTATGCAAATATGTAAAAAGCAGGGACTAAACTGTAAAAGACACATAGATTTATAGTGGTTCGACCAGAATGTGCCTACGTCCACTTTATATGTTATTCTCTTTCTCTATTCAGATTACAGCTACAAGGCTTTTATTATAAGTGTATGAAAGCTGTTTGAAAGTTCTGTCCGTGCTTAAGCCCTCAAACCTTGCCCTCTATTGTTGTACCCCTACCCCTCTATTTATAGAGTGAAGCTGGGGTTATGGGCCTTGGATGTATATAGCTGCTGGTGGGCCTGGCTGATGTGATCTGGCCTGGCAATGCTGGTTCGGTAACGCCTTCTTCACTTTGGTTCAGTAGCATTGGTTCGATGGTGAAAGCATGGATTGGTCCGGTGGTGTTGGAGTTGAGTTCTGGTCCGGTGGTCTTGGTCCGGTGACCTTGGTCCAGTGGTGAGTGGAGTTGAGTTCTGGTCTGGTGGTCTTGGTCCGGTAGCCCTGGTCCGGGGGTGAGTGGAGTCGAGTTCTGGTGCGGTGGTCTTGGTCCGGTGGAAATACGCCCAACATTGGGCTTATAAATAAATCCTTAAGTTTGAGAATGGCCATACATTCATTGTAGTCTATGGATCAGAAACTATGATTTCAATCAAATTGGAAGTACCTTCTCATTGGACAACCTGCTATGATCCTAGAACAAATGAAACGCTCTTATTGGAATCACTCGACATGATTGATGAGAAGAGCGATGAAGCTGACTTGTAAGTTATATCTCATTAGAAGCAAGTATCCCAACATCACAACACACGGTCAAGAACCATACTTTCAAGATCAGCGATCTTGTCTTTAAAATATTCTTTTCTGGTCCTACGAATATTAGTTCGAGATGGGAGGGTCCGTGTGCGATTGAACATAAGCTGGGAGATGGGATATTCAAGCTGACGACTATTGATGGGATCTCGTGGGTATGGAATAGCAAATATCTGTGGCACTAATTCACTTGAGTTAGACTTTGTATATATTTAATTAGCTTTGATGTAAAAGGACAGAGTCTACCATTTTTTGTAAATATAAAGCAATTTGGCTTCATGAATTAATGAATACATGTTTTCATTAGCTTAATTAGGTGTTGTTAACAATAGCAATATTACACACGTATGCATATTAACGATGCAGGTATTTAGGTGCCCGGAGATAGGCGCCTTCTTGAACTTCAACAGTCCATGATCGGACCCGCGAAGTAATACAATTCCAGGTATCGAGTGAGAAATAGCGATCAACTCCCCCAAGCCATGACTTAGGGGCAAGAGTATATATGCCAAAGGGTGGAAAGAGTTGGTTTACCTTAATAGCTCATGCCCAAAGTTTGGTTTAGCATCGATGCCTTGCCCAAAGGATGGCGAGGAAGAATGTCAACATCTGAAGTAAGGCGAGATCCTACACAAACATCCAGAATTGGACGTTCGAATCACCACATTAGGTGAACAATTCCAATCGAATGCCCCGAGCCAGGCATGGTCGGATTAAAACATCCATAAAATGGATGTACAAACCATCATTTTAGGATAATAGACCCAGTCAATGCCCAGAGGTAGGCATGACTGAAGGAAAGCGCCCGGAGATAGATAGCTATACATTATTTCTCGAATAAAGAAATAATGCAATTTTGATCACTATTATTGGTTGGGCGAAAACCAAAGATATAACAAGATAGACCATTAAGCTAGTCTACCAGTAACAGAGAAATGATTCGCATATACAGAAGAAAGAATGATAAATGCACTTTTCAAAACTCGGATAAATCTACATAAGGCTTGTAAAGAAAACAAGTCTAATTTTTATTAACATACCACTTAATCAAAGCATGAGGGCGACACTCGCACAACTTCAGCCTATTTGCACGGTAATTCAAACAAAACATGAGATGACAAAAACAAGGGAGGATAAAATTAAATATTTTTCCTTCCCTTTGACTCCTTCTTCTTCTCCTCGAAAGAGAGCGTTCTAGACTTATAGGCATACTCCTACTTCTATCTTTGCCTTTATGACCCTTTGAAAGATCGCTCATCGAAGTTTCAAAAGGCATAAGTATAGGTTGATCGGGCGACCAGATCGATAGGGGAGGAGGTATATCAACATATTTTTCTTTCTTGATCTCCTTAGACGTCAATATTTTTGAGTTCGAAGCATCTCTTCCACGGTGGCCCTAAGGGAGGATCAAAAATCCCAGTTGCATTGAGGTCTTCTTCTTCTTATGCCGAACGGAGGTCATATTCATGTCTTCCTCCAAGGAATGAATCATTTCGACACCCAAACTGGGAGTCGGACTAACTAAAACATTTGGATTTATTTGAGAAATAGACTCAGACATTGAAGGTTGTATGCCTAGTAGTGAGCCTCCATGGGGTAGAGAAACAATAGAGGTTGATGTGAAAGTTGAGAAACATAAAAGCTTAGATTAGTAACTTCGACTAGCGTCATATGAGCCATCCCAAACACGAGCAAAGTCAGTGATATACCTCCAGGGGGCATGAGCTTAACATGGGATGGAGTGCCACCAGAACCTCCCTCTAAGTATTTATGAAGTTGAGGCTTATTGGGATTGTGTCCAGCATTTGACGGAAGTGCTGAAGTAGTTAAAACCCCAAGAATAATGTTCATTGTTGAGTCATACAATGCGGATCCGAAGCCTCACTATGGTCTTTTTTATCCTCAATATCATATTCAAGGTGTAGCATTTGTTCACCAACCCTGACTGCTTCCAGGTCCTCTACATCTAGAAGGTTGAGCTTCAATTTTCCTACATTGACCTCCGTCTCATCGGAAAGCTCTTGTTGTTCATTCACAATTTCCTTCCATATTTAGGCTATTGCCTCGGGATATCCTTCATCGACAAACTTTCAAACATAATCACATTTGCATTATGATTGATGACTAATGACTCGAATTTATCCTTAATCCGCTTCTCTATGGCTTTAATCTAATTTTTAACATCTTTCGTCCGAGTCTCAGCATCATCCCTTGCCTTGCAAGCATCTAACAACTCCTCACAGTAGCTTTGGGCCTTAGGAAGAGCATCAGCTTTCTCTTTCTTCTCTTTCACTCGTTGTTTCTTCATCTCCTTAAATTCGTTAGTCAGCCGACCATTCTGTAAAGATAGACTATGACTCTTGAGGTGAGCAGCCTTGGTTTGTTTCTACTAATTTTGGCACTCTTCCATGGCCAACATGGTTTGGTCACCCAATTTTTTCTTAGACTAAGCTAACGAGGTATTGAGCTTCTCGACCTCCTAATCGAGATTAACTATGATGCACTTACCTTACTCTTTCTCAATTTTTATCCCACGGAGCTCTAATTTTCTATTATAAGAACCTTCAAAATAACTTAAGCTAACCGTTCCCACTAAAAGTAACTGTTGTATAAATCATCGACGTAAGTCACGGTATCGGTTCTGATGTGTAGAGGAATGTCCTTCGGATCAGTGACAAACTTGACGTCATCAAGAATTTTTTTGAAAATTTACTCTACAAAGCATCCATACGGGGGTTGGAAGGAATCTCCTATTATGTTTGAACTAATTTATTATCGGTCATCTAATGAGGAATATCAAAAGTAATCGGCCCTGATGTCTACTTGGAGAATCATAGCACATGAGTGGTGCTGTCGGTTGTATTGATAATGGGACAGGGACAAAAATGTGCGATACATCAATAGATGATGTAAGATCTGCTCTTGAAGAATGTATATTTGCGCTGTGTCATGGAGATAAAACACAAGATGTATGTCTTCTATCTTGACTCTGGTAGTCTCATCTCAAATGCCTCCCTGAATCAGAGTCATAAGAGGTGTCATAAGGATGACTATGTGATCATGCCTTCTATGTTTGCACCCCTGGCTCTTAATAGCATCATCATCCCCCTACGCACCATTACCTATGGATGAAATAAGAATGAATTAGATCCAGCAAGCTAAAAGCATGGTGTGAATCAAACAAGGTGCGGTGTTTTGTGTGTGTCCTAGTGTCCCTCCACAGACCATGAGCTTGGAGTTTGCTAATAAGGTGATTTCCTCTGTACGAGTGGTTGGCATTCGTCAGGCAGATGGATATGGGATCTAATATCCCCAATGCTGGCGTTGCCCTATCTTTAAGAACCGAACTCATATGCATTCGAGCCAAGGTTCCTATAAATGTCTTCAAAAGGTAGAATGGGGGTTTCATCTACTACAATGGCAAGTGGAGGTTGTGTAGGAGTTTGCAATGGGACGACCTTTATTTTGGGCCATCGCTTTGGAAGAAAAGGTTACCGGCCACCGCCTTTATTAATGGAGGACCCATGACAAATATCTGCATCATCATTACCTCCTCCACTACTTCTTCCTTCCTCGGTATGCTCACGTGCTCTTTAGTCTCAACATCAAGATTTGGAACTGGGGGCACCACTTGGCCTCCACCACCACTATTTGACGAATAACTTTCATTGTCATCATCTTCCACAACTTCTGGATTATGGCCATGATATAGCCTTCTTCCCGCAGTGGTAAGCATGCAAATTCTCATCCATAATCAGTGTTGTAATCTCCCTTCTTTGAATGTAACGTTATGGAGGGGTGCAAGAGTGCTGGCTAAAGCTGCGCCGCTAGGCCTTCTCGAGCTATCGGCAAAAAGAGGAATAATTGTATGCGTAGCCGAATCTATATTGATCGTATCAAAAAGGATGAGGGTAAGATTTGCATCTAGAAAACCATCTTTATGCAAAGCTAGGTGGACAGTGGACAAAGAAAATTTCATCCTTGAAATAGCTCAGTTTGTTCCAAAAGCCTTCGACCATCCAACAATCCCTAAAAGATTTTAGATATGTAAGCGAATGGGATCCTTTTTGGTGGTTGAAGATGTATAAATAGAGGATCTCCTAAGTGTCGGGCTCACAATTCAGATGGAATAAATAATATAGATGTTATTCAAGAAAGCATAACTATTGAGATGTAGTTGGGCCGGGGCAAATTTCATGAACAACAACTGAATGGCAGGAAATATTTGGCTATACACTTATCTCAGTTTCAAGACGTATATCCTACTGGCAGGAGATGCATCCCTTGGTGGCATAATGGAACCAATACGTCCTCGTAAGGGATATAGTGCCTCTCGCATATTCTTCAAAGAGATGTCACATCAGCTTTTGATATTGAGGAATCCTAAGAATCATCTAAAATAATGGCATCACCCATACCTACGTCAAGGGCAGCCTCGATTATAGGCCCCTCAACCGGCACAAAAGGAATCATTCAAAGAGGCTGTTTCACATGATGGCTAACTGATAGAAGTCCAAATTGTGCAAGAGTCTATTTTTTGTGAGACGTGTGGTAGAGATAGATTTTGTGTTGGCCTCAGCATATGCAGGTATCAAAGACCCTACAACCAAGGTAAAGAGATACTTAGAATGTCTACGATCCATAACTAACAAAACTTCACACATAAGTGATACCGACACATTAAAAGCTGTAATTCTCATGCTGATAAAGAGTCCTATAAAGTTACTGTAACAAACCCAACGAATATCAACCTGCGCAGATCGATCGAGTCTTATAATCGATGGGGGGTAAAAGTGTGTAGTCAAAAGTGTTGTGCAGTGTAAACTTTCGAGATGGTACAATGTGCACATCTAACGCTGTACAAGTCAAATCAATCTACATCTAAAGTGATCGCTGTCACAAACCATCCCAACGAATCGTACGTCTTCAATTATAGCCCAACCAAATTTTAGTGTAAATTCCAATTGTAACCTTTCAGGAAATTTCTAGGGTCTTTTTAAAAAAACCGAGTTCATAGGTAGAAACTTGAGCTGGGGCGGTGTATAGCCGAAGCTAACATAAGCCAATACCTTTAAGGCTTAGCTTGAGTCACGCTTTGAGGAAACAAGGCTAAGGACTGACCAAATCTATGTTGTGTATACAGTGCCCCTGCACTCAATTTTTCGTTGAACTTCTCCAAGGGTAGATTGGTGGTAATCCATGGAAGAAGAAAATATTCATGTCTATTTTCCTCTTTTTCACTTTTGTCGAGCATGGTTGAAGAATAAGATCGACATTGAACTTGATCGAAGCTTACGCCAATAGTGATCATCACTAGATTACGTCACCTACCTAAGGAAATTTGATGTATTTTGGTTTGGGTATGGAAAAAATTGAATCTTGAGTTGTCCAGGAAATTTGATGCTCAAAAGTTAGAGAATAGAACCTTTGATGGTGGTGATGATTGGAGGCATTGACTTTGGGTGATGGTTGTCGACGTGAAGTTTAGTAATGGGGAATTGGAAGCTTGGAGAAGAGGGACTTTGAGGTAGAAGACAAATGGATATGAAAATGAACGGAATTAAGGGTTCAGTGGATTTGAAGTAACTGAACCAAGGACTTAGGAAAAATAATAGCCTGGAAAACATAGTTTATGGACCGGTACCGATCACTGTTTCGTGGAACGATACGGAACCATTAAAAATACTACTACTACTACTAATAATAATAATAATAAAATATATAATAATGCATATGCATGCGTGTGTGTGTATGACAATGGACATGTGCATGTGTATACGTGTGAATGAACACAAGACATAAGATAACCTTAATTTCAAAAGGTAGAGCCCAACTTGAATGATTTAAAGAAGGAAATCATTGAAAGCTTTCTAAACTTCGAAGAACATACTTCAGTTTTTATACGACATAGAAGTTATAAGTTCCAAACTGCTTGTAACGCCATAACGACTGATAAAAGATGCAACACTCTACGTAAGCGATTAAAAGGAAAATATAACTTCTTTTTGAAGTAGAGCTTGAATCCTGATGTAGAACCTTTAGTTTGTTTCATTCCAAAGTACATCTTGTTAAAACAAGATATACTTTGGAGGGAAAATGTTATCCAACATTGTAACTAGGCGATATTCGAACGTGTCAGATCGATTGAACTAAAAGATTATCAAACAGGAATCCATAGCAACAACTGCCAAGTTCAGATGTGAGGCAAGATCGACAAATGAAGTCCAAAGATAACAAATAATCTTCAAACAAAATCAATCATGGTTCCTACCATAAGCACTAGATTTAAAGTTCCAGCATGTAAGAGAAGTCATAGGTCAGTACCGATCTCTATTCAGGGTTGGTATGAATCTCAGAATTCTTCCCTAATCACCATTCACCTTATACCATATGGAGATGAAGCAATTACAATCTATTTCATGCCAATTGGAATGGTTCGCAAGCCCATATCAACCCATACGTCCAATGGATAAATCAAATATCTTTGTCTAACCTTTAAACAAAGGAAATCATTCTGGTTTAAGTCCGTAACCACACAATCAAGTAACAAAAAAAAAGATACGAGACAACCAAACATTCACAAGATGTTGAGGAAGGATTCAGAGCCATCTCATAGATTACTACTGATCCTTGAGGCATGTATCGATACCGATCACTAAAACAAAGCTGAGCTGGTCTTAATCTTTTCAGTTTGGCTTCTTTAGAACATGGGAGTCATAGGCAAGAATGTGGAATAAAGTTTTGCAATGAAATGCGGCTATAAATATAGAGATAGAAGCATAGTTTTGGAGATCTTTATGGCTGTTTAACAAATTCTTGTATTTTCCTTGTAATTCCATGGATCACCACTGATCCCTAAAAACAGCTTTTGTAACCACCCAGAATTTATGTCATTTGAAATTCGTATATTTAATTGATTTTTAATATTAACAAGTAAAATTTGTAAGTCGAACAAATTATATTTCGAATATCTAAATTTAATTGGATAATTATCCAATTAAATCGATAATTTAATATTTGTAATTATAGAAATAATTGGAAATTAGGTTTAATGTGATTAAAATTGATTTGTAAAGTTGTATTAAATCATATTGGAGTTAGAATGATGTTATAGAACTTTTAAAATTGAATTAAAAATTAATTTGTGGAAATTGAATATTTTAATATTTAATTGACAAGTAAAAATAGCTATTTTTCAAACAGTCTCGGATTTTGATGAAACTAGTTTCATCGGATCCGTAATGTTATATTATAGTAAGATTTCAAATTTCATGTCAATCGGATTTACGGTTTGTCCGGGGCAAGCTAAAACGCACTCAAATCGGTTTAAGTGAATTTTCAATTTAAATAGTCGATTTGAAAACCTACCTTTCAAATACGATTGAATTGGCTCCCGATATATATTCCATTGCATTTGGAATAGGGGTAAAACATTATAAACGCCAGGCGGCATGCTTCGTTTCGAGTTCGGAAAAAAATCGGATGAATAGTGTCGCGTAATTTTCTATATAAGGCCATCATTCTTTCTATTTGCAAACCTAATCAGCTCTAGGGTTTCCAGCCGCCATTAAACAAATCAATGGCCAAGAATTTTGAAAATTCTTCTCTTAATCTCTCTCAATCCATGAAGAATTAGCAAATACTTTCAACTACAAACTTGAAGAGGATCACGAGAGCTTCAAATCCATACAGATATGATCGTGATCGACGTAACGTAGAAGGAGAAATCGAGCCACGTTTGTGCTGCCTTCATGCTCATTTTTCAAGGTGAATAGGGGGCCGAGCTCAATGATAATCAAGGCGACGATGGCTCTCGAGTTGGGCTTCGCAACGGAGGTCACTGATCGTCTTCAACTTCAACGTAGTGGCCTCGAAAATTCAATATATACTGATGGCTATGGGTTAGGTTTGAACGTGCAAACTTGACGGAGGAAGAAGGATACCCGCGGCCCAGATCTGATGGAGCAGAAATCAATGGCCATATTTGCTGTTAGGGTTAGAAAATAAAAATAGAAATTGAATTATTATATTATATAATTCGTTCAAACTTTAAAACCCTATAACTTTTTCATACGAGGTCGGAAATTCACGAAACGAATTGCGTTGGAACCATATTGACGAACACTACAATATGGAGCTAGTTTGGAATCGATTGGAGTAGTGATAATTTAGGGTAAAATTAAACGCGTGTTTAAATTTATTCGGAATGAAACACTGCAACTGTATTGGAAGCAAGATGAGAACTTCTCACTCAATCGAATTTGTTTCGATTTAAATTTTAAATAGTTAAATTTAAAATTTCTTGATTGTGTGATTGAATGTGGTTGCTATCTGTTGTATTTAAATAGACCACATACGTCGTATATTAAGCGGAGGTTATTATATTAAACACATATACCGTGATATTCCACCTTGAAGTGGAATTGGTATTATATGTGTACTTGGAGTTGATTTACCGCATTATATAGCGGATGAGACCCTATTGCGCCGCATAATAGCGGATAATATTTTATATAAACCCATGTACCGCGATATCCCGTCTTGAAACGGGATTGGTATTGTGCTAACATCTGTGGATGCAGGGAAATAGGTTAGAGGGATCCAACTGGATTCCTCAAATAATTGAATTTGTTTCAATGTTGTGTGTTGATTATTTATAATCTCTCTGTGATTATCTTTATGATTGAAATCGTTGAAGGCTAAAATTTAGCCGAATATAATTTTGGTGCCGTCGGATACCGAAAATAAATAAAAATTTGATTTTTGAAAATTCAGGTTGAAAGTTTTTATTAATTTTTTTTTGAGAATTGGATAAATTTAAAAGAAGAAATTCTAAAATAATAAAGTTTTATTTTTAATCTTATTGAATAAAATTTTAAAATATGGGAAAAGCTTTAATAAATGGATTTCGGGTAATATTATTTAAAAGTTGAAGAATTTATTCAAAATACGGATTTTAAAGAGTTGAAAAATAAAAGAATTTGTTTTCTTTAAAAGGAATTTATTTTTTAAAAAAAGGAAATAAAATTTGAAATCCATTTTTGGTAATTGAATTTAAATCTTTTGAAAATCCATTTGGAAATTTATTTGGTGTTTTGAAAAGAATTTGGAATCAATTTGAAAATTGATTTGGGGTTTAGTAGAAATTGATTTCAATTTGAGATTTGAATGAAATTCACTTGGTGTTTAATTTCTTGGAAAATCAATATGGAATTTGATTTGGTTGTTTTTGAAATCAATTGAAAATTCTAATTGTTATTGAAAGTGAATATTAAATCGATTTGAAAATCGTATATCAGTGGATATATGGAAATTTAAATTCACCATGGAATTTATAAAGGAAAGGGAAATTTGTTTAAAAATAAACATTCATTTATTTTTGAAGTGTGGAAATAAATTTACGGATTTGGAACGTAAATTTAAAGTAAATCGGTTAGGATTTATTTAATTGTTTAAATGAACCATTTTGAAATGAAAGTGTATTCTACCTAGAAAGCCGAATGAAATTTGTGAATAACTTTGAAAAATATATACATATATATATGCATATAATCCTAGAATTGGTTTTGAACAGGATACTTCGGAGAAATTAACTTCTTAAATTATTTTAAATCCTTTAAGTAAAGATTTATTAAGTTTATATAGAAAAGATTGTTTCTAAGATTTAATCAATAATTGTTTTAGTAAATAGTTATTTAAATAGTTATACTCTATCTACTAATTTTATTTTTAAAATTAGTTTGGACTTAAGTTATATGTAATATTGGTATAATATTTTTATAACTAATATTTTAAGTAAAGTGTTTAAAGAAAAATAGTTTTATTTCAAAGTGTTTTCCCGATATATTTTGGATAAGTGTTATAAATTATTTTAAAGTATTTGAACTCAGCAGATTTCCAGTGAAATGAATAGATATTTGGAAGTGTTACCGCGTAAGGAAAATGATTTGAAATTTGTTTTCAAAAGTTGTAAATGTGAAAAGTGATTTGAAATTTGTTTTAAATGGTTGAAGTGTGGAAAAATATATCTTGTAAAGATATTTTTGAAAAATATATAATTTGGGAAATTATTTGGAATCTGGTGATATTGTGCATATCTATTGATAGTTAAATAACCGACTATCAATATTTACCTTTAAATGGGCATTTGTTGTGATTTGCTTGAATTTGAATGCTACACTTATTTTAAAATAAGCGCTCGTTATTCGGTTTAGCCGGGAGAGGACCTTTGGGTCATAAATCCCACTCCGAATAGTGATACGTCGTAATGGATAGCATTTAAAGACCGGTGTTGAAGACCGGATATTTTCGGAAACGGAAGGATTACCGTCGAATGTCTCTGCATCGGTTGATCTCCGATATAGAGATTTTATCACCCTTTATGATGGGAAGTCCAGATGTGATTAGTAAATATCCGGATTGCAGGGGCTTCTTTGGAAGTGCCTTTGGTTCCGTTCGATCCCAGAACGGACTTGTATGGATGTGTGTCTGACGTTACAATTTGAGATGTAAAGCTGGTTTCTATTAAATACATTTCTGTTGGTGGCGGAGAATTTATTCTCTTTGCTTAACACCCTTCTCTAAGACGTACGAGCTCAGAGGTTATGTAGTTGATGGTTACTAGTGATACATTCCCAATTTGGTAACGTGGCATACGAAGTGCTGCTGATCATTTGTTGATCGAAGCATAACTTTTGTAAAAACCATAGCTTTGTGGACAAGACTTCGTCGGACCTCACACCCCGGAAAGGTCGAAACAGGAAGAATGCAGCAAGGTTTTAGTGGGTAGCGCCCCTTAGAGTATGTTCATTTCCTTCTGGATAGAGGTGGTATCATGGTATGGAGCCTAGATACATAACCTATGTTGTTGCTGCAAATTTGTTACTTTGTGGTTGTTGGTATTGGGGGTCCTCAGATAAAGGTTGTCTACAACCGGGGGATGGCATACTCGTGTCAGTAGTTACCTACTTTTGCAGAGCTAACCCGACCTTGTGTTGGCAGAGATCCGGTTAGGTTCTTAGGGAGTCCTTCCAGAGGCGTACCCACGCGGAAATGGAAAGTTTCTTGGCCTGATCATTTGTTGAAAAATCCAAAGAAATAATACGAGCCCTTTATGGTTTTAGTTATAGAACCTGCCATCTAATATGGTAGCTATAGTAGGCATACTATAATGGTACCTATGCTGGCTAAGATTAATATTGTGCTTTCGAAATGTTTTCCTGCACTTTTCACTTATAGTAATAATATCAAAGAAATTTTTTCTACGTATCAAGCATGTTTGACTATCATAAGGAGAAATCTCCTCCAATTCTGCGTTTGCATTGTGTGTGTGGCGGGAGGCCTTATGGTAGTTACATTTTCTAAAAGCATTGCGAATCTATTTTAAAATATTTCTTTGTTAGTTTTTTCTAAAATAAACTGTTTTAAGTTCTTACACCAGTCCCATGACTGACGTGGAGTTTATTGTTCCCTTCCTAAACTCTGGTGCCCATCATTTTCCACGCAGGCAGCCTAGAGTCAGGTTATCAGGATATTCTGGAATTCAGGAGTTGCTGTAGAGATCTGGAGGCAAGCTGGATGGTGAGACGTATCACTTGTATATGATATTATCTTTTCCGCTGTGTATTCAGTTGTTAGGATAGGTTTATATAACCGTCCATTAATGTGTGGTGTTGTATATTGACTCTGATGATGTAATGTATAAAATGTACAGTTCTTTTGATTTAAAGATTATTCACTTATCTATTATATATTGTTCTACTGCGATTGTGAGATTCTGATATTGTTTCTGTTGCTTCTTCTTTCTTTCTTCTTCACCACTTCTTCTTTGACCCTAACAATTCGGTTTTCCGGCCTTCGATTGCTCGGCAGTTGACACAGTGGACGTATAATGTCGATTTTCGGGAGTCGAAAATCCCGTTCGTTACAATTTGGTATCAGAGCATTTGGTTAAGCGACAACTTTGGCTCTATTGGGAATTACTCATTAGAGATAGGGTCAGTAGTACTCTAGAATGAGTGTGAGTGTAATCATAGATACGAGTGCGTATTTGTTAGTGAATATGAAATTGTTTTGTATTGTGTTGACTTATCGGTTGATTGTTTATGGGTTCTGGTCGGTGCAGTCTAGCTAACTGTATCGATAGGGGTTTCTAAACTCTTAAACGAGATAAACTGACATAGTATCATTTTAAATTGGGTAAATGAAATAATTTTACCTCGGTTATATTTTACATATAAAGGAAACAATTTTTCAGAAATTATTAAAGTGTATATAAATTGATGGTTTGGTTGTTGAAAATGTAAGAATATTATAAGTTAATTTAAAGATGTTTGAATAATCTAAATAAAAGAATAATTGTATAAGCAAATGAATTATTAAGTATGGAATTATAATTAATGTGATTTACAAGTGTGAAGTAATCTTTTATATATATATAAGAAGTGAAACTATATGAAAATATTTATAAATATGAGTTGTAAATAAAAATGAATTTGGACTATAAATTTGAAAGTTTTGAATCCCGTCTATTTTGAAATTCGTATTTCAAAGTTAAGGATGTTTTTAAGTAAGATAAATCAATTTGGAATAATCTTATGTAAGTGAAGTGGAATAGTGAAATTCTATAAAAAAACTTTAAATGTGAGTTATAAGTAAAAGAAATTTTTTTGAAAGAATTTAAAGCACTGGATTCACTACTGTTGCTGGGAAATAATAAGGGTGATGACTACAGCATCATCTGTATCATTTTCGAGTTTCGGTGTGATGGATTTGCCGCCGTAGTAAATTGGAAATTGAAGTTTGGTTGTGATAAACAAATTTGAAATTAAAATCCAAGCTGTAATTGTTGAATATAAGTAATCAAGTTTTGGACTTATAATATGAAATAATAAAAAATTTACTCTGGTAAAGTTGAAATAAATTTGAGTTGGCATAATAAAGCATATGATTTGAAATTTAACTAAACGAGGGTTAAATAAATTGATTTGGATTAGATAAGCTATCAAAATGGAAATTAAACTGAAGTGATTATATAAAATAACTTTGAAGTTTAAATAAGTTGTATAACTTGTAAAGTGAGAAAATGTAAATAAAACCAAATGATAAAATGGTTAAACAATTTTGTTAAGCAAAACGAGATCTGGATTTGAATAAGTGATGAAATTTGACTTTGGTAAAAGTTAAATAGAATTTACTTCAGAATTAGAATTTGAATTGGATTTATAAGTGGGAATTTAAGTTAAGTTAAACAAATGATGTTTGAAATGGAATATAACTTAAATGATGATGAATGAAGTTGATTTTGGTAAAATAATAAAGTGAAGTGATGAATATGAACTTGAGTTTTGCAATGAAATTCAACCTTATTTGTTAAATGAAGTAGCAATTGGATTGAACTAATGAATTGAATGTTAATCAATCTAATGTAAATGAATTGATAAAGAATAAGGGATGTAAATGTTAATTGATTAAAAACTAGTAAACCGGAAATTGAATAATTGAATGGATGTCAATTTAATATCAACCAATTGGAATTAAAAGTGTTAAACCAAATTGAATGTAAATTTAATAATTTGGTTATGTTGGTTATGATTTGGTTGTTATATGATTGTAGTTGATTGTATATAATTCATTAAGTGTTAATGAAATTGAATTCATAAATGGAAAGCTATGTAATTGAATTTGAATTGAAAGTGAACTAATGTGAATTGGTTGTAGGCAATTAAAATTTGTATTGAAACCTTATAAATTGCTTATGGGAATTATTTTGATTGCATTGCTTATGAAAACTATGTGTTTTCAATTGAAAATTAGTGAAATGTAAATGAATTTCCTATATATATCACTACATGTTTAAATTGAGTAAGTACAGGTACCGGGGCTGTAGTTGGTTGGATTTGGTCACGCTAAAATGCTAATAAATAACTGCTTTGCTTAAAAATGCTAAAAAGGTACGCCTACGTAATAAAAATAGGAAATACGAACTGTTTTTCTGTTTTCCGACCGTGTGGGTCGATGTATATATATTTATATCTATTGTGATATTGCAAAAGCTCCTCCGTACAAGGGAGACTCTGCCAAAATTTTCCGTAAAATTTGGGAGTTAGGAAATTTTTGAAAATTTTTGGAAAATTTTTGTTAACGAAAAGTCAATGTCTAAACTGAAATGAAAATGTAGGAATTGAACTAGAAAAGTGTAACCATCGAATTTTGGAAAAGTTAAGAAATTAAAATGAATCTTAAATTGTTGGGTGTGTTTCGACTGGGTCAACCCACCGAATCAATCCACGCCCACCATTGCACTACCGGACCAGATCCCACATCCATGCTCCTACCACGGAACCAAAATCTCACCGAACCAGCTCCTTCCCATGCCTGCCGAACCAAAGCCACTCCACATACCACCGAACCAAAATCTCACCGAACCAACTCCTTCCCATGCCCACCGAACCAGCTCCTTCCCATGCCTGCCGAACCAAAGCCACTCCACATGCCACCGAACCAACCCGTCTCCCAACATACTACCGAACCAACGTACTACCGGACCAAGGCATATCAAGCCAAAACCATCACCGGACCAAGGAATGCCGAACCAACTTTGCCAGGCCAGATTGCATCAGCCCAGGCCCACCAATAGCTATATACATCCAAGACCCCTGCCCCCATCCTCACTCTATAAATAGAGGGGCAGGGGTACAACGATGGCGGACAAGTTTGAGAGCTCAAGCACGTACATAACTTTCAAACAACTTTCATATACTTGTAATCAAATCTTTGTATTTGTAATCTGAAGAGTGAAGGAGAATAACATATAAAGTGGATGTAGGCACATTCTGGCCGAACCACTATAAATCTATGTGTCTTTTACAGTTTAGTCCCTGCTTTTTACATATTTGCATGAATCACCCAAATCACTAAGAACAACTTAAAATCGACTAAATCGTATGACTTGGAGATGTTTGCCCATTTTTTGTGCAAACATTTTTGGTGCTTTAACTGATAAATCGAGCTAGAAGCTTCAGCTTCTCTCACTTAACCTTCTTCCCAACAACATCGCTCATTACTTGGAAAACATGCCTCACAGGCAAAGGAAAGATGCTAGCAAAGGAAAGAACATCACAACTAGCAGTATCCCAGATCCAGTGATCAGAGATCAAGAGAATCGTCCTGTTCCAACAGCAAATGGAAATCACGAAAATCCGACAGCCCCTGCTACGGAACAACCAATTACTAGGGCAGATCTGGACAGGGTTGTGGCAGAAGTAACTAACCGCTTCGCATCTCAACAAGAAGCCTTGGTTGACCAACTCATGTCACGCTTAAGGGATGCTGAAGAATCCAACCGCAACACCGAATCATGGGGTGAGTCCCAGTCTGGAGGATCTGGGAGGCGACAAAGATCTTTCTTCTTCAAAGAGGCTAACAACAGAAACAGCAATGGTAGGAGTCGAGCCCAGACTCAGCCCGAATTCCGACCCGAGGAAACACTTGGAACCGAACCCAACGGGGAAGGTACCAGGTAGGGGTCGGATATGGCTGAGCCTGTCATGCTACCTAACCATGGGAACACCAATAGACGGGGCCGAGCTGGAGTCCAGCCCGAAGTTGGACCCGAGAGAATGCTTAGAACAGAGCTCAGCAGGGGAAGATCGAGACAAGGGCCAACTGTGGCTGACCCCAGCATGCTCCCAGAAGACCGAAGACAACCACCGGAAAATGTTAGGAGTAATAGACGATACCATCCCTACAGATCATCTGGACGGAATCAATCCTGTAGAGAAGAACCAAACTCATTTCTATCTGCTCCAAGTTGAGATGAAAGGATGGCGCGATTGTTCAGAGAGTGCGTCCAACGGGACCAAAGGGATCGGGGGATAAGCGCTACGGTAACCAGCCCCTTCACCCGCAATATCGAAACTGTCATCACCCACTGGGAATGGAAAATGCCAACAATGGAACCTTACAAGGGAACCTCTGACCCCGTTGTACACTTGCAGAGATACACACAGCATACGCTCATTAGCGGAGCAACAAAAGGAGTGTTGTGTAAATGCTTCTCACTATTCTTGGCAGATCTAACTACCTCCTAGTTCTGCCATCTACCCCAAGGATCCATCAGCTCATGGGAAATGTTGAAATAAAAGTTCATCAGCCAGTTCCGCATTCATGTGGAACAATCCAAGGACGCTTATTCCCTATCTAATATCAAATAGAAGCCCGGAGAGACAGTGCAACAATATCAAACCCGATTCAACGCCGCAGCGGCCGCAGTCCAAGATGCCGATGAGAAACTTATCCTAATGGCTCTTTGTAGTGGCGTACATCCGGATACCAAGTTTGCTAGAAGATTAACGAAAGAAAAACCAGCTACCTTACCTGATTTCTTCCATGAAACCGGAAAGTATATGAGACTTGAAGACGCTGCCACCGAAAGGCAGACAGGGCAACAAGCCAAGGCAGCTCATGGCAACGCACTCGCTGCAGCAATGGACGTCGGAAGAAATGACTCTCGAGACAATGCTGGGGGAAGGAAGGGAGAAAAACGCCTATATCGGCCAGGACCAAAATTTGACGCTTACACTCATTTGAATGAAACAATCGAAAACATCTTCCTGGCCATGCAAGACGAGCTTAAATACAAACGCCCCCATACAAGAAGGAATCAGATCATGCAATCAAGTCTGGAAAGTTCTGCCGTTTCCACGAATCCCATGGGCATGATACCAATGAATGCCGTCATCTTCGGGACCTGATTGAAGAACACATCAGAAGGAAGAGATTGGAACACCATGTAAAGGGTCAGGACAGGACTACAGCTCCTGCCAAGGAGAACCCAGGGCAACTCCACCCAGAGACGGGCGGAAGAAATCACAACACCAGCGGTTCCAATCAAGAGAAGATAGTGGTCCATACAATATCGGGAGGACCACACATCGCCGACAGAAACTGGGCAGAAATGGAAAGATATGGAAAGTCACTTAGAAACAATGAAGACTGCATCAATTCTGTCATGGAAGAACGCCACCCAAAGCTGAAAGAGAACAATGACATCACATTCGGTAGGCGTGACCTAGAAGGATGGCAGTACCCTCACATGGATCCTATGGTCATCTCTGCCTGGTTCGGTCCAACCAAAGTTTTTCGAATTCTAGTAGACATTGGAAGCTCGGTAAATATCCTATTTAAGCATGCTTTCGACAAAATGAAGATGTCGATGAAGGATGTGTTTCCCTGCAACAAACCGCTACATGGTTTCACTGGAGATGCGAAGATGCCCCTCGGGCAATTGGACCTCTTTGTTGAAATAGGAAGTCATCCCTGCTCCGTTGTGCAGAAACAAACGTTTGTGCTAATAGAAAACCACTCGGCCTACAACGTTTTTTTGGGAAGACCAGCCTTATCCGACTTCAAAATTGTCTTGGCCCCATGGTGCATGAAGATGAAATTACCAACAGACAATGGAATAGGAGAAGTAGAGGGAGATCAAGACGCTGCTCGAGACTGCTATGTAACTGAACTTCGCAATAACCGCAGAAGGGATAAAGGGAAGAATGCAGAGACTACTCTCTGCATGAAAAGCTTGGAAGCATAACAACTAAAGAGAGCCCCTCCTCGTCGATATACCAGTGATCCTTTCAATGAATTAGACCCCAGGGACAAAGAGGAGGAGGCCACCGCCGAGCCTGCAGAGGCTATGGAGTTTGTATCTGTAGACAAACATAACTCAAGTAGACTATTGAAAATTGGATCTCGACTAAAAGCAGAATTGAAGGACCAACTCATTGATTTTCTCCGCCACAACTTGGATGTATTTGCATGGACGCACGCTGATATGAATGGAATCTCCCCAGACGTAGCGTGCCATGTACTGAACATCGATCCTACCAAAGTTCAAGTAACGCAGAAAAAAAGAAGTATGGGGGCAGAACGATCAGCAGCTCTCGAGGAAGAAGTAAAGAACCTACTTGCCAATAACTTCATACGAGAAGCCATCTACCCAGAATGGATCGCCAACCCGGTACTTGTAAAGAAGGCTAATGGGAAGTGGCAAACATGCATTGACTTCTCCAACTTAAATGATACTTGCCCGAAGGATTGCTTCCCACTCCCCCGAATCGATTAACTCGTGAACAGCACAGCCGGGCACGAACTCTTATTTTTTATGGACGCATACTCAGGATATAACTAGATTCCTATGCACGCCCCCGATCACGACCACACTAGTTTCATCGCAGACCGGGAATTGTACTGCTACAGAGTAATGCCTTTTAGACTTAAAAACGTCGGAGCTACTTATCAGCGCCTCGTCAACAAGATGTTTACGGAACTAATAGGAAAAACTATGGAAGTTTATGTGGATGACATGCTGGTAAAATCGAGAAAAGCCAACGATCATTTAAGCCACCTGGACGAGATGTTTCAAGTACTTCGCCAATATAGAATGAAGCTGAATCCTCTGAAGTGCTCCTTCGGAGTATCGTCGGGAAAGTTCTTGAGACTCGTCGTCCATGCCAGGGGAATTGAAGCAAACCCCGAACAAGTCCGGGCTTTGCAAGATACCAAGATACCATCCACTCGAAGAGAGATGCAAAGCCTAAATGGGAAGGTGGCTGCCCTAAGAAGATTCATCTCTAAAGCAACCGACAAATGCATCCCTTTCTTCGAAGCCGTAAAGAAAGACAAAGGAAAGTTTGAATGGACTGACGAATGCTCAACAGCCTCCCTTAACCTAATCAAACACCTCCAGAGACCACCAGTACTCTCAACTCCAAATGAAGGCGAAGAACTATACCTATACCTTGCTGTATCATCCCATGCACTAAGCGCCGCTTTGGTGAGAGAAGACAACCGCGCGCAGCAGCCCGTATACTTTGTAAGCAAGAGATTTACGGGGGCAGAAGCCAGATACCCTAAACTTGAGAAACTAGTATACTGTTTGCTAATCACGTCACGGAAACTGCGACACTATTTCAAATCTCATTCCATCAGAGTTTTAACCGATCAACCGCTAAGGCAAGTACTCCATCGCCCCGACACTTCTGGGCGACTACTTAAATGGTGCATTGAACCGAGTCAATATGATATCACCTACCATCCTCGCACCGCCATCAAGGGACAAGTCATGGCCGATTTCATTGCCGAATTCACTACCAACGAAGGTAAGGAGCAATCTGAAATAGCAGAAGATATCAAGTGGAATCTCTTTGTAGATGGAGCATCAAACGAACAAGGCTCGGGGGAAGGTATTGTGATAATCACCCCCAGGGGAAGGAAGCTGCACTATGTCCTAAGGTTGGAATTCTCTGCCACCAACAACGATGCAGAATATGAAGCAGTAATAGCAGGATTGGAACTTGGAGTCAGTTCTTTATGTCTTCATAGTGATTCTCAACTTATCGTAAACCAAGTACTAGGAGAGTTTCAAACTCGAGGAGAATGACTCACAGCATATCTAAAGAAAACCAAGCTGCTGCTCGATCAGTTGGACCACTATTTAATCAAACACATTCCTCGAGAGGAGAACCGAGAGGCTGACGAACTGGCAATGCAACCTAGCATGAAGAACAGCACCATTTCCGAAACAGCAGCCATCTCAAAACAACTAGCCCCAAGTTTCGAACAAGAGGATCTGATAGCTGCAATCGAAGAAGAAACTTGGATGACTCCTATCCGGAAATACTTACAAGATGGCACACTACCCAATGAGCGTAACGAAGTCAGGAAAATCTTGAAGAGAGCTTCCCGCTACACAGTACAAGAAGGCATCCTCTATCGACGCGGCTTCTCTAACCCCTTATTAGGGTGTGTTGATGGAAGGGAAGCCAAGAAACTCTTATCCAACATCCATCAAGGGAGCTGTGGAGATCACACTGGAGGGCAGACTCTGGCAAAGAAGACACTCTGATATGGATATTACTAGCCCACTTTAAACAAAGACGCCTTAGACTTCGTCAAAAGATGTGACAGATGTCAGAAATTTGCTAAGATTCCTCAACTACCAACAAATGAGATTACTCAAATGACCAGCCCTTGGCTCTTTGCAGTATGGGGAATTGACTTGATTGGCGAACTGCCGATGGGCCGAGGCGGAGCCAAATACGCTATAGTGGCAGTCGACAATTTCACCAAATGGGTGGAAGCGGAACCTCTAAATAAAATATCTTCGGCAAAAGTTATTAACTTCTTGATCAAAAATGTTCTATGCAGGTACGGGGTTCCACTCAAAATCATATCGGACAATGGACTTCAGTTTGACAGCGAGGAGTTCGCCGACTGGTGCCAAGAGCATGGAATTCACAAAAGCTTCTCATCTGTGGCTTATCCCCAGGAAAATGGACAATTCAAAGCTGTCAACAAAATTCTTAAAACTCTAATCAAGAAGAATCTTGAAAAGTCAAAAGGCGCTTGGGTGGTTGAACTTCCTACGACACTTTGGGTCTATCGCACGTCTTTCAGAACATCAACAGGGCATACTCCTTTCTCTTTGGCATACGGATCGGAGGCCATGCTCCCAGTTGAAACTGTAGTGCCATCCCACCATAGGATCCACTACAACTCAGAAGAGAACGAAGAACTCCTCCACACGTCTTTGGATCTAATCGAAGAAAGAAGAAATGATGCAGCACTCAAAGCAGCAGCTCACATGCAAAAAGTGGCAGCACAATACAACTCCAAAGTCAAACATCGCAGCTTACAAGAAGGAGATCTTGTCCTCAAGCGAATCTTCCCGCGCCCCGGAGCGCTAGATCCAACCTGGGACGGACCATATGTAATACATAAAGATCTCCACAACGGAGCTTATATTTTGTCAACAGTGGACGGAGAGGTGTTCCAGAGGGCATGGTACATCCAACACCTTCGTCGATACTTTTCTTAACTTGTACTGCCCATATAAAGTGAATTAACAAAGAGAATCAGTGGACGTAGGCATTTTCGTGCTGAACCACTTTAAAAACTTGTCTCTTTTTTAACTTATTCCTTTATATCTTGGCTACTTGCCGAGCTTTATCCTTTTCTGTTGAACAAAATCCTCTGTAGACAACATCTCCATTCAGGGAATCACAGCACAACTTCACCTGGACCAAACCTAACAGGTATTATACGAATCTATTCCCTCGCCAATGAGACACTTTTGCTCCATCATCCCTATGCTGCGGGTTAACTCATTGCTCGTGACGGCCATTAAAGCCAACTGTAATGAGCCGATTATAAGCCGTCGAGAAGGCCAACCATAGCCTAGGCAGCTCATTACGGCGTTCCGCTCGCCGGCAACTGTGAACCGATTATAAGCCCCAACATAAGGTGTGGCCAGCCAGGGGCAGTTCACAGTTGACGATCGGCACCAACGCTAGCCGACCACGGTAAATCGAATAATACCCATGATTACGGGGCCATAATGGCCCGGGTAGTTACCGTGCGCGATCTCGGCTCCGATGTGTCTTAAGTACGGCCGTGGTAAAAAAGAAAACTCCCCACAGAGGCGTAAGATGTGTGGCAAATGTCTCCAATACCCACAGCTAGGGAAAGTGACTACAAAGCCCGTTTGCCACGAACTTAAGCGCATCGAAGGCCTTCCGTGGTTGGAAGTTTTACTATTTCTTATATTTCCATTTTATTTATAAAAACTTTCCTCCTATCCTCTATAACGATCACTAAAGTACAGGACACAAAATAGGAGACACTCACTAATGGGAATAAGAACTCACAGCTGGATGGCGGGTCACTCAGCTGCATTATATATTCGATTACACAAGGAATTCAAAGCTACCGTCTACAGCTAAAACATGAAGGGCGGTACTTTCTTCTCTTGTACATAAATATGTAACTATAATTTATTCGCACATCACACTAACATTGCAAGACATGAAATTATATTTTAAGCAAGAACTTAGCATCAAACACAATTGAATCACTAACACATGCACAATTATATTTTATGCAACTCATCAAAATAACGACAGCATTCAAATATGACAAAATCAGCTTATGTTATAAAATTACATGCTAGGAATAAAGTCGTTCATCACAAATGACATAGTTACAGCCTGAAAGTACATTAATGTTTTGGGACTAGTATATACAGGAATGTCAAGTAGACCAAAAAAATTGTCCAGATCAAGTCAAGGAGTCGGCTGCATCGGGGCTTCGCCTCTATCCTATTGGCCCTCCGAGATCTACTTAACCGCAGGATCAGGACTCCCAGCATGTTGACCATAGGTAGTTGGCTCTTAAGAGGTCCCGCCTGTCCAAATCTGAAGAAGAATCCATTAAATAAACAATAAGCAACCAAGTTATGAAAAGACTAAAAGGGGAGACTTACCAGCATCAGTTCCTTGATCGCCATCCTCCAACTGCACACCTACCTCCTCAACGGCGAGCAGCCGCATACCCTCCTTCACCGCCACTTTCTCCTCCTCGGTAAAATGGGCCGTGACTACATCCATCCTGAAGGCCACACCACCCTCCTAATCCGCATCAGCCTTGGCCTCCTCCAGAGCCCGGAGATAAATCCTGGCCATGATCCGGGGTTAATCATCCATCCAGGATAAGTTGCCCTGCTTCCAAGTACGGAAATACATGTTCTGAAGAATCTCATCCATCATCCCCTCGTTCTCCTCAAACTCCCTCATTCGGACCTCAGAAGCCAACAGCTTTGCAACGGCAGCATCCCTCTCCGATCAGTATTGCGAGCGGTCAGCCTGAAGGGATTTCCTCATCGCCTCCATCTCCTCCTTCAGCTTGGCTTGAGCAAGCTCTGCGGCTTCAAGCTTCCCAGATAACTCCTCTACCCGCTCGAGATCCGCTTTTCGAACCTCATCCACCGTTGCAATAGCCATATCGATCCGTTCCTTGCAGGTGGCCTCCATTTTTCGCAGCTCGGCTCTGCTAGCCTCTTCCATGGTTTTCTTTAGTCATCTGGAGGCAGCCTCGTGCTGAGAGATCTGAATGGCCTGATCGACGAGTTGCTTGGCCTGGTCGGAAACCACTAACCGCAATCTTATGTTAGCACTCCCAATTTCCTCCCCGGCCTTGACCAGTCGGGCATGATGCCCCATCAACTTCCTGGTCTCCTCAGCAACCCGGTCGATGTTTGCCTTAGCTTCATCCCTCATAGTTACAATCCGAGTGGTAAGCAAATCGAGGTCCAGGGACTTGGCCTCATCAAGCACCCTTACCATAGGATTGCGAGGGAGAAGGTGCTCACCAGTAACCTCGTCAAAGGAAATATCATGAGAACCTGGATCCAGATATGGATGACCCGCAAATGGATTACGAGCCAAGTCGGGACGATCAATCTGAGTAACGGTAGGATTTTCAGATGGATGCGGAGAGGGTATGAACTCAGTATCCTCCTCCGTGATATCATGAAGAGGCTGGGTTGGGGGTTGAGGACCAGGTGAAGGTTCGAATAAGGAGCGAATCCTCTTTTTCTTTTGAATATCCTCTTCAATAACTCCGAGAAGAGGACGGTAGCCCACTACGTCCCCGGAACGGTTGGTCGGAGGCTTTGGTTTAGCGAAAGCTTTGAGGAGTTTGAATTGTTCGAGACGGTGCCGAATGTCTAATGTCTTGGCCACCTTACCCGCCCCTAGAATAAAAACCAAGTGTTGCAAGCATGCATGGGACTATAATCCAAGAAACATGTGAAGTTAAAAAGAGTAAAGAGGAGTCAAAAATTCACCTTGAATCGCCGAAGTTGCCCTAGCTGAAATGCTCTTGGAAGATGAATCGGCACCAGTCCCGGCCTTATCAGTTTTCTTTGGCTTCTCCACCAAGGCTGATCTTTCCTCCAACCCCTCAAAAGCCTGGCGGAAAGCATCATCTGTCCACTCTTGAATCTCGCCTGCTTGCCTAGAGGACAAAGCCCCGGCGCCATCACCGCTCTGTCCTTCGCCACCATCATCACCATCACCTTCTCCATCACCTCCGCTCTCCTCCTTGCCTCTTTCCTCCTCCACATTTTCCTCCTCCGGGATGTCTGGACATGTGCTGGGAGAGGGTCCATCGGATTTCTTAAGCTTCTTCCCCCCGGCGACTGGAGGTATCGAGAAGGGTTTCCTCTTGTTGCTCTTCGTCATGGCCCCTCCTTTAGCTTTGGCAGCCCTCTCCTCAGCTGCATCCCTCTGCTTGACCACAGACTGATGTGGTAGAATCAAGTTGTGATGTAGAAGAGTAGCATTCCTGATCAGGTAAGAAGCTGACCTCTCCCTTCTTGAAATGGCTTCTATTTCCGCAGCAATCTGAACCAGGCGATCGTTCTCCACGACCGCAAAGCCACCTGTCGCTAGCAAGAAATAAAAACACATAAAAAGAAGCATTGCAGTCAGAACGGAAATTATAAGTGAGATTCAACTTACAGCCAGAGGTGAAGCGACGGATAGAAACAGAGTCATCCTTGACGAAAAACGATTCTTTCTCGAACATGCTGAACTTCGAATATAAGTGCAGGACCGGCTTGAAGGACACGGCCGATTCCAAGCTGATGTATGGAGACCCCTTCTTATAGCCTCTCAAGTTGTATAAATACCGGATCTCCCAGTTGGAAGGTGGACGCCCGTATTTTCTTTCGAAAATGATGAATAGACTCACCAAGATAACATAAGAGTTGGGCTGAAGCTGGAAAGGGGCCACCTTCAAGTAGGTGATGAAGCCGACTATCCAAGCATTGATCGGGGGAATGGCCCCACACATACAATGGTACCTACTATAAGCAAAATATCCTTCAGGAGGGTCATACGGCATAACTCCATTCCCTGGCAGCACCATATGTGCTCTGTCAATCTCGAAAGAACGAGATATAACATCAAGCTGCTCCTCTTTAAGGGAGCTACGAAAGCAGTCAGGTGGCGAGTTCAGGAGCTCCTGAGGGCCGTACCCATCTACTAGTGTTCTCGGGGTGGGTCCATGACGTCCGGGTCCTGACTGAGCTAGGGACACTGTGGAGGACTCTTCTCTGTCCTTGGATTTCTTCTTATCTAATCGAGTTTCCACTTTATGAGACATTTATCTACAAACACAAAAAAAAGTACGCCATTAGAATGAGGGAAGTAAACAAGCAAGTGCATGAAATCTAGAATTTCATTTATAAGTTTAAACATAAAAGGCATAAGGTTCATTCAACATTCAAATTCGCAAACTCATCCGGCAATCACACTCCCCATGATCATTTGGGAATTCAAGGCCGAAAGATCATTCGGTACTCGAAATCCCTAAGTTCATTCGGTAGTGCAAAGCAAAAAAATCATTCGGCAGTCCCGGCATGAGGTTCATTCATCACTCAAACCCATTCGGTAGTTCGAGACATGAAGGTCATTCGGCAATCACCTGACTCGGTAGTCAAACGTAATTTGGCAATATGATTGCTTCGGCAGGAAAATCTGATTCGGCTATCTCACTTGGTAGGGAATTGCGAAAGCATAAGGCCCATACTTATAGGCAAATATCAACAACCGGACCAATTGATTTGGCATGCGAGACAGGATAAGAGTGTCCAGGATGAATAACCTAAACCAAAGCACGCCATATGCATGCACATGCCCTACTTTGGGGGGGCAAGTGTTGGGTGTGTTTCGACCGGGCCAACCCACCGAATTAATCCACGCTCACCATTGCACTACCGGACCAGATCCCACATCCATGCTCCTACCACTGAACCAAAATCTCACCGAACCAGCTCCTTCCCATGCCTGCCGAACCAAAGCCACTCCACATACCACCGAACCAAAATCTCACCAAACCAACTCCTTCCCATGCCTACTGAACCAGCTCCTTCCCATGCCTGTCGAACCAAAGCCACTCCACATGCCACCGAACCAACCCATCTCCCAACATACTACCGAACCAACGTACTACCGGACCAAGGCATATCAAACCAAAACCATCACCGGACCAAGGAATGCCGAACCAACTTTGCCAGGCCAGATTGCATCAGCCCAGGCCCACCGGCAGCTATATACATCCAAGACCCCTGCCCCCAGCCTCACTCTATAAATAAAGGGGCAGGGGTACAACAATGGCGGACAAGTTTGAGAGCTCAAGCACAGACAGAACTTTCAAACAACTTTCATATACTTGTAATCAAAGCTTGGTACTTGTAATCTGAAGAGTGAAGGAGAATAACATATAAAGTGGACGTAGGCACATTCTGGCCAAACCACTATAAATCTGTGTGTCTTTTACAGTTTAGTCGCTACTTTTTACATATTTGCATGAATCACCCAAATCACTAAGAACAACTTAAAATTGACTAAATCATATGACTTGGAGGTGTTTGCCCATTTTTTGTCCAAACATAAATCGAGTTGGAACGGTTTGTTTTTGAAAAAGAAAAAAAAGTTAATGGATTTTAAGACTTTTTCTTACTCGGTAATTTCGAGGACGAAATTCTTTTAAGGGGGAAGTTTGTAACGACCTAGAATTTTTATCATTTGAAATTCGTATATTTAATTGATTTTTAATATTAACGAGTAAAATTTGTAAGTCGAATAAATTATATTTTGAATATCTAAATTTAATTGGATAACTAAATCGATAATTTAATATTTGAAATTATAGAAATAATTGGAAATTGGGTTTAATGTGATTAAAATTGATTTGTAAAGTTGTATTATATCATATTGGAGTTAGAATGATGTTATAGAACTTTTAAAATTGAATTAAAAGTTATTTGTGGAAAGTGAATATTTTAATATTTAATTGACGAGTAAAAATTGACGTTTTTCAAACATTCTCGGATTTCGACGAAACCAGTTTCATCAGAACCGTAATGTTATATTATAGTAAGATCTCAAATTTCGTGTCAATCGGATTTACAGTTTGTCCGGGGCAAGCTAAAACACACTGAAATCGGTTTAAGTGAATTTTAAATTTAAATAGTCGATTCGAAAACCTATCTTTCAAATACGATCGAATTGGCTCCCGATATATATTCCATTGCATTCGGAATAAGGGTAAAACATTATAAACGCCAGGTAGCACGCTTCGTTTCGAGTTCGGAAAAAAAATCAGATGAATAGTGTCGCGTAATTTCTATATAAGGCCATAATTCTTTCTATTTGCAAACCTAATCAGCTCTAGAGTTTCCAGCCGCCATTAAACAAATCAATGGCCGAGAATTTCGAAACTTCTTCTCTTAATCTCTCTCAATCCATGAAGAATTAGCAAATACTTTCAACTACAAACTTGAAGAGGATCACGAGAGCTTCAAATCCATACGGATATGATCGCGATAGACATAATGTAGAAGGAGAAATCAAGCCACGTTTGTGCTGCCTTCATGCTCGTTTTCCAAGGTGATTGGGGGGGGGGGGCGAGCTCAGTGATAATCAAGGTGATGATGGCTCTCGAGTTGGGCTTCGCAACGGAGGTCGCCTATCGTCTTCAACTTCAACGTAGTGGCCTCGAAAATTCAATATATATTGGTGGCTATGGGTTAGGTTTTGAACGTGCAAACTTGATGGAGGAAGAAGGATACTAGCGGCCCAGAGCTGATGGAGTAGAAATCAACGGCAAGATTTGCTGTTAGGGTTAGAAAATAAAAATAAAAATTGAATTATTATATTATATAATTCGTTCAAACTTTAAAACGCTATAACTTTTTCATACGAGGTCGGAAATTCACGAAACGAATTGCGTTGGAACCGTATTGACGAACACTACATTATGGAGCTAGTTTGGAATCGATTAGAACTAGTGATAATGTAACGACCCGGGATTTTAGACATCTCGAGTTGTGAATATTAATTTATAATATTCAATAATATTGTATTTTTATATACAATATTTCCATAAATTAATAATTTATAATCTTATGAAATTTTCCCAAATCAACATAATTTGAATTTTCAAGTATATATTAAATTTTAGATCGGTTTAAATGAAATTTCTCATACATGTTTTGTTTTGTGAAAAAAATAAATAAATGCTATGCGCAGATTGTTTTGGAAACATATATGCATTTTATTTAGAATTTAATGTGTATATTTTATCCTATAAGATAAACTATATTAGAGAATATAAAATTATTAAAATCAAATAGTTATATATATAGGGAACAATAAATTTATTCATAATGAGAATATGAAGTTATAACATTAGATTAATTTTTAGAGATGTATATAAAGTTAGGATAAAATTAATAATAAAATAAAGTGAAATATGAGATTCCGGTATATGTATATATGTATATATATAATGTTGTCTGTATTAACTAAAAAGAAATATTAAGTATTTCTAAATAATGGTATATGTTAAATCAGAAATGTGTAAATGTGTGATGATAAGTTAGATGAAACTATATGCACCTAGATAACAAGTAATTTAGAACATTCATAGATAATATATGTCTATATTATAAATAAAATTTTAAACATAATCATATATATAGTTATAAGAAGGATTTAATAATCATTTTATACTACTATGAAGTATTATAACATCGAGTATTTAATATTGAAGTCATTTTATTTATAATTTATGTATATGAATATTTTGATGTAAAATGTTACGTTCTGTTTAAAAACCCTTTGTATTCTTATAAAAAAAATTAAAATTAATAAGATAAGAGGTTATTTTAATTTATTAAGTTTTCGCCTTTATTTCATAATATGAACGGCAAATGCAAATTTTAATTAAGTCAAATGCAAAGATAATTTTCAAGATACTTTGCAACCTTGGTTTAAGTAACATATATTTGCATAGGTATATATACTATGAAGTATTGTTTTCTTATTTTTGCTTTAAAATATAGATAGTGTGATGAAACAAATGTTAAAACATTAATAAATATAGGCTATCCATTTTCTGAAGTATGCATTCATATACTTTAAAAGGGTTGTATAGTTTACATAATAATCAAAGACTTTAAGTCATGATCTGTTAAGATAAATGCTAATAAAAACAGCCTTGTATTAAGTTAAACTTCGTGAAAGATAGTGAAAATCTTTAGTCAGTAAACAAACATTTTTGTAAACAAAGAGGATGTAAATTATTACAGTAAGCAAGAAACAAGAAAATATAATATAATAAATACTAATTTAAGCTGGGAAGACTTAGAATGTTAATTTAAATTACCTTTCAAATTTTTATTTCACCCCAAACACAAACACTTAATTCAACAACCAAGTAATATAACCAATACATACTTAAAACAATACCTGTGTATACTTTTGTAATGATTCCTGTCAGTATGTATATAAGGTTGTCCTTGTTCAAATCTAAATACGTATATAAGTATTTGTTATTGAAAATGGTTCCCATCACTACATACATATATATGCCTTTGCTCTAATCTAAGTACAGATGTCTGTGTAAACAAGAAACATTAACATAGTTAAGAAGTAAGCCAACCTATTACTGTAAGTAGAAACAAGAAAATTAGAAGTGAGTTAACCTATTACTGTAAGTAAAGAAAGTAATGAAACAAACAAAGATCACGGCAGTAAGATTGTCTAATGAAAGTAAAACAAATATCTAACAAAAATCTATAGTTTCTCTCACAATCTTTTCAGCAGGAGTAAAATCAAATTGCAGACCAACATAATGGCAACTCCAGCATATATTTTTGTCAATTTTGTTCCCTGTTCTCAAGTGCAGCTGCATCTTTATAACTGAATCATCTCAAGTTCGAACCATGGAATATTGAAAACATATAATTCAAGAAAACAAAGCTCTATTAATGTCTTAAGAAATTAAAGAGTAAGAAGAAGAGAAACAGTGTTCATTTTATCTAGAAGAAAACAGTTTGGAGTTTGCTATTCCAGTTCAAAGTACAGGGATTTTTAAAGAAGCCGTTCAAATTTCAGATTTCAACTTTAGCTAAGATTTCAGCTTCAAGTTTTGAAGCTTCTGGAATCGATGTGGAAGGTGAGAAACTAAGATTTTTTTAAAAAAAAAAACAAGAAACCTGGAAAATTTTACTAACTCTGTACTGTAAATATCGTGTTAAGTCTTCCTTCGAAAATCTAAATCTCTTCACCTAAGCTATATTGTATGTTGATGTAAACTAGAAGTTTGTTTACTTTCAAGTATAGTTGGTGGAAAAAATAAAATTGTGTAGAAACAGCATGTGTATCTCGATAGAATACTGTTTTACAGTAAAAACCCAAATCTGGTCAAATTTTAATATTTTTATTTCTAGGATTTAAGTATGTAATCTTGTTTATTATAAAAAAATATGAATTTTAGTGGTTAAATCATAATTTTTAGAGATGATTGTGTTAAGAAATGGAAAGATGAACAGATTTTAATCAAAAATATTTTGGACGTTTTAGTCTAAGAGAGGTGACGTGGTCTATTCGGAGAGGGGTAGGCAATCATGGCGGAGGCTTCTACCTTGGTCGTTTCTCGACTTAGGGACAAATTTGATTGGGCGAACAACATTTAGGGTTTTGGTCAAGTTTTGGAAATGGTGGAATAGATCAGGATTTTAGGGAGGGTGAGGTGGCCGAGCTCACTGGCTTTTGGCAAGGAGTAGAAGTGATGGAGTGGTTTTGATCTGGGAAGGTGGCGTACCCAGTAGGGGTCGGTGGTGGTTGCAGTGGATCAATGAGTGGGAATAAGTTGGTTTTATGGTTGCAGGGAGTGGTGTCGAAGGTCGAAATTTCTATCAAGGGCAAGGGGACTTCAGCGAGGTGGTGATAGGTTCCTAGAGATGATGCGTGATCGGTCTATGGCGTCGCGGCAGGTTATTGGGGTTGCTGTGGTTCGTACACATGCACACCGTGCACGGTGAGTAGGGAAGCTCTGTTTTTTTTAGGCGTGGGTACGGCCTGGGCTCGTTGTGATTGGGGTCGAGTTGCGTATGGAACTGAGTTCGAATACGACGAAGGGTCGATCAAAGTTGATGTCTTCGGCGAGGCAAGGAATTGTAAGTGTTTGATGGAAGGTGTGAATCTGGAGATAAAAAAAGAAAAAAAGAAAAAGAAAAAAGGGGGAGTAGAGAAGATGATGTAGTGGATTTTGCTATGCGTTGTTAGGAATTGGGCTCGGCCCATTTGCAGTGTTTTATTAGTGTATACATGGGTCGTTGGTAATTGAGTTGCAGCCTTGGTTTTGGTTTTGCTAACTGAATTAAAACAGTAATCTTTGATAATAGTAGTGTGGGAGTAATATTCACAAGATTATTTCGTAGGTGTGAAATTAGAAATTGGTCAGTGTGTTTGGGGTGCACCAAACTTTTTTTATAAAAAAAATGTGACTTATGTTTAAACTAAACAAGGAAGTCAAGTTGATCATTTTGAGTTTAATTCAAGTTATTTTAATAAGCTACTTTATGGAGAAATAGACAAGCTTTTAAATAAATAATTTATTTAACTATTTAGCGACCCTTGAGTTTAATTGTAAAAGAGAATAAGTATAAGTGAAATAATTAAGTAAATTAAATAAACGTTATACTTTTGAATAAACACAAAGTGCTTAAGTAATTTTATAATAATTACATAATTTCCCATACAATAAGGTGTTATTAAGAGGTTTATTTTATCACTAGATCTTACGCCGTGGTACGATCTCATGTGAAGATTAAATAAGAAATTTTTTATAAGCCTAGCAGATAAAATTAAAATACCATTTGAATATGTGTGCCGTTATGAAATTTTACATGGCTTATCTGAATATATGTGTTAATAATAGATTTTTATTTTATTGACTGACACCCTGACAGCGGAAACTGACACCATTCTGCTGAATAGTAAAATTTAATACTTGTTGATTGTATATGCCATCTATCTGATCTTATCTGTGTAATTGAATCTAGCATTGCTAAATTATGAACTGAATATTCATACATGTATCTGTATTTCCATGTTAATCATATTTGGAAATATATATCGATCTTTAGGTGATTGATTGAATTGTGAAATGTGGATGGTGAATTGATAAGTACCATTGAGACTAATAAGCCTTGTTCTGCTTTGATTTATTTTGAACCTAGATTGTTAAAAGAGAAATACTTTTCATATTTAAAGGAATTAAGTAATTTTGAAATTCAAACGTAGTATTTTGAAATCATTTTAACGGGCATAATTTCCATAGGTATGTATTATTTAAATTATATCAATTATTAAATAAATTGTAATCAGCTCCTTAAATGATAATTTTTATTAAAATAAATTTCAAGTATATTTTCTTTAACATACATCTATTTTATAAAAAAAATGTTTAATTAATATTTTAAAATAACCATATAAAGAATATTTTATTAAACTTATGTATAATAGTTGAAAACTTCATAAGTATGTTTTGGACAGAAATGGTTTTATATATATATCGAAAGGGATAAGCTTTCTTAGCAAATTTTAATCCGTTAGGATTTGAAATATGAACAAGGCTTAATGGTTGCAATGGGAAATAACTTGGTTGTATTGATTGATAGTTAAATAACCGACTATCAATATTGGACAATACGCTAATCGTTTCGAAGAGACCGGGATCGAGATTTATTTCTCGAAAACCACTTCGATCCGGTTTGTACGTTTCGTGGAAACGAGTTTGGATGCGAAGATGGAGCAGTGAAGTGCAAGGGCTAGTCGCTACTAATCCTGAGGATATTTCCAAAATGGATGTAGTAGGAATAGTGCCTTCGGTTCCATTCGAACCCGGGACGGACTTGTATGGATGAATGCTTGCGAAAACATCGTCAGGTGGACGATGGGCATTCAAAGAAATATGTTCTATAAAGGTAACGCTTAGCTCAAGCCTCATCATATGGGAATGAATGAAAATCAAGGGATATGCAGCAAGGCTAGGTGGGTAGCACCCAAGCAGGGTGAGGTCATTCCAGTCTAGATGTCCCTTTTTATTCGGCTTAGTGGGCGGTTGTTGATCCCAACCGCGGGATGATCTCACTCGGGATTATCCAGTAAGGGATAGTCCCGGCCTTGTGTTGCAGGGGAGCAGGCGTACTCCTCGGTACGGTGATCTAGGCCCCGTACTGTGGCAGGTGGTACCCCAGTGCCTAGTCATTAGTTGGTAATCCATTCTCCCTACGAGCCTTGTACGAGTTTTGTTTGTATTACCCACTCTGTGGCTAGTAGCTGGAATTTAATAATGTAACAATTTCGGCTATTTTATAAGTATTTGTATATAGACCCTATTATAATATCAGAGGATTTCTATAAAAGTGTTTTAGCTATCGTAAGGTAAAAACCAGACATGTTTATTTGTGGCGTGGTCTTACGAGATGCTTTTGGTTTCAAGGATTTTCTAACTTTAATAATCAAGTTGAGTGTGTTTCTCAAGCTGGTTTACCAGACTGACCCGGGCTTGGTGTGTTTCCTATATGCTCGGGTCAGACCGAGCATATGTATTCCAGGTTTAACTAGAAGAGTGGAAGCTGATCAGGAGAGGAGATGGATCAGGAACGTATTCCCGTAGATGTATATATTTAGTCTGTTTGGTCATGTGGTTATGATTGTAAGGATATGGTTGATATAACTGACCGAGTTGTATAGTTGTAACTCTGATGTAAAACATGTATATGATATAAAGTGACAATTTTGGTTTCATGTAAAGGTTTGTTAACATTATAATTTAGTCAATCCACTGTGAGATTCTGATTTGTTCTCTTTTCTTCTATCTTCTTTCTATTTCTACCTTCATTCTTTTTTTCATTATCCGTTTTCTGTACTATTTAGCTGACAAGTGTGGTTTAATGTCTGTTTAAATCGGTATGAGAAAATGGGTCGTGACATTGTGGTATCAGAGCCTAGGTTGAGTGAATATCTAGGTTCGAGCGAGATGCTCCTTAAGGAATAGGGTCTGTAGTAGCTTGGTTAGTCTGAACGTATATATATATACATATACGAGAGCGCGTACTTCTTAATGGTATAAAAATGATTTTTTTATATTGTGTTAATTGATGGAATAAGTGGCATATGGATTCTGGTCAATATGAGTAGCTAACGTTATTGATAGGAATCACTAAACACTTGAACCAGGCCAACGGGCACAATATTGTTTTAAAGGGGTAAATGAAATAATTTTACCCAAAATATATTTTCTATATAAAGCGCATGTTTTTCTAAATATATATGGTATAAAAAATATTTGGTTTGGTTGTGATGATAATAATTCATCATCCAGGATTTAGAGACCTTAGTTGTTAACCTTGTGTATTTCCATGGGTTGCCCTTCTTGACTTGGACATTCCCTTAGAAATATGACTCTTTGGAATTCGGATCTTTAGAAAAAGATTTTGCTCAGTTTATTACTAAAGAAATTTGGAATTTTAGACTAGTAAATTTTAAAGATAATTTTCAAATAACGAGTTCCTTAGAAAAAAAAATGTGTTGAAATTTAAAGACCATATAACAATTTAACTGTTATGTAGAGATATGAATCTATGAATTATAAGAACAAGTTGCTTAGAAAACTAACTATATAAAGATATATTTTCTCCATCTGATAATCATTTTGTTTTTTTAAATATGGATTTAAATAATTTTTAAATAATTTTTTTTCACAATTTTTTTTTTAAAGGTGAATAAATTTTGAAATATAACCTTTGATGTATTCTTTAGTTTATAAAATTCTAAAACCTTTGGATCTCATAATTGGGTTTTGATTTTTATTATAGAGAACTCGAAGTATTAGCCAGGGTGGGGCAGTCTTTAAGAAAGGTAGGGATAGTAATTATGATTCGGCTGGAAGTCCTCAGGAGGATCAAGGAGAAACATCAATGTCTGGGGAAATTCCAATAGAACATATCGATCAGCCTCAGCCTCGTGAAGAGGAGCCAGAGGAGGAATTTGAAGCTGAAGAGGAGCCAGAGGAGGAATTTGAAGCTGAAGAAGAGCCAGAGGAGGAGTTTGAAGTTGAAGGGGAAAAAGAAGAGTTTGAGGATGAAGAATGTGTCGAATCAGAGAATGAAGATGCGGTTATTTGGGATCTTGATAATGGCGTTGAGATCGAAGATGATCAGGAAGAGCTCGAGGATGAGGAGGGTGAGGTTACATTCCGGGAGGGCCAGGTCCAGGGGATGTTTGGGAAACTGATAGTGAGGTTGAGGTCATCCAATTATCGGGACCGGATATAGAGGACTCTGATAGTGAGAATCCATAGTTAGTTAGGTTGTTTCCTATTAGTAGGGTGAGCTTTTTGCAGGTGTTTATGACACAGGGACGTCGTGGTTGTTAGATATTAGATGTTTGGTAGGGTAATATATATATCTATATATATGTAGGGTTGAATGGACGATAGTAACAACTGTAGGAATGTTCTGGATGGTAATTAATGTAATGTATGTTTTGGATAAACATTTTGAATCTATGTATTTACTGGTTTGGCTTGATATTGATCTGTTCTAATCTGTGTAAATAATTTTACTAAATTAGTTATGGAATCTCGGGGACGAAATTCATTTAAGGGGGAAGGAATGTAACGACCCGGGATTTTAGACATCTCGAGTTGTGAATATTAATTTATAATATTCAATAATATTTTATTTTTATATACAACAATTCCATAAATTAATAATTTATAATCTTATGAAATTTTCCCAAATCAACATAATTTGAATTTTCAAGTATATATTAAATTTTAGATCGGTTTAAACGAAATTTCTCATACTTGTTTTGTTTTGAGAAAAAAATAAATAAATATTATGTGCAGATTGTTTTGGAAACATATATGCATTTTATTTAGAATTTAATTTGTATATTTTATCCTATAAGATAAACTATATTAGAGAATATAAACTTATTAAAATCAAATAGTTATATATATCGGGAACAATAAATTTATTCGTAACGAGAATATGAAGTTATAACATTAAATTAATTTTTAGAGATGTATATAAAGTTAGGATAAAATTAATAATAAAATAAAGTGAAATATGAGATTCTGGTATTTGTATATATGTATATATATAATGTTGCCTGTATTAACTAAAAAGAAATATTAAGCATTTCTAAATAATGGTATATGTTAAATCAGAAATGAGTAAATGTGTGATGATAAGTTAGATGAAACTATATACACCTAGATAACAAGTAATTTAGAACATTCATAGATAATATATGTCTATATTATAAATAAATTTTTAAACATAATCATATATATACTTATAAGAAGGATTTAATAATAATTTTATACTACTATGAAATGTTATAACATCGAGTATTTAATATTGAAGTCATTTTATTTATAATTTATGTATATGAATATTTTGACGTAAAATGTTACGTTGTGTTTAAAAACCCTTTGTATTCTTATAAAAAAAATTTAAAATTAATAAGATAAGAGGTTATTTTAATTTATTAAGTTTTCGCCTTTATTTCATAATATGAACGACAAACGCAAATTTTAATTAAGTCAAATGCAAAGATAATTTTCAAGCTACTTTGCAACCTTGGTTTAAGTAACATATATTTGCATAGGTATATATACTATGAAGTATTGTTTTCTTATTTTTGCTTTAAAATATAGATAGTGTGATGAAACAAATGTTAAAACATTAATAAATATAGGCTGTCCATTTTCTGAAGTATGCATTCATATACTTTAAAAGGGTTGTATAGTTTACATAATAATCAAAGACTTTAAGTCATGATCTGTTAAGATAAATGCTTAATAAAACAGCCTTGTATTAAGTTAAACTTGGTGAAAGATAGTGAAAATCTTTAGTCAGTAAACAAACATTTTTGTAAACAAAGAGGCTGTAAATTATTACAGTAAGCAAGAAACAAGAAAATATAATATAATAAATACTAATTTAAGCTGGGAAGACTTAGAATGTTAATTTAAATTACCTTTCAAATTTTTATTTCACCCCAAACGCAAACACTTAATTCAACAACCAAGGAATATATCCATTACATACTTAAAACAATAACTGTGTATACTTTTGTAATGATTCCTGTCAGTATGTATATAAAGTTGTCCTTGTTCAAATCTAAATACGTATATAAGTATTTGTTATTGAAAATGGTTCCCATCACTACATACATATATCTGCCTTTGCTCTAATCTAAGTACAGATGTCTGTGTAAACAAGAAACAATAACATAGTTAAGAAGTAAGCCAACCTATTATTGTAAGTAGAAAGAAGAAAATTAGAAGTGAGTTAACCTGTTACTGTAAGTAAAGAAAGTAATGAAACAAACAAAGATCACGGCAATAAGATTGTCTGATGAAAGTAAAACAAATATCTAATAAAAATCTATAGTTTCTTTCACAATCTTTTCAGCAGGAGTAAAATCAAATTGCAGACCAACATAATGGCAACTCCAGCATATATTTTTGTCAATTTTGTTCCCTGTTCTCAGGTGCAGCTGCATCTTTATAACTGAATCATCTCAAGTTCGAACCATGGAATATTGAGAACATATAATTCAAGAAAACAAAGCTCTATTAATGTCTTAAGAAATTAAAGAGTAAGAAGAAGAGAGACGGTGTTCATTTTATCTAGAAGAAAACAGTTTGGAGTTTGCTATTCCAGTTCAAAGCACAGGGATTTTTAAAGAAGCCGTTCAAATTTCAGATTTTCAACTTTAGCTAAGATTTCAGCTTCAATTTTTGAAACTTCTAGAATTGATGTGGAAGGTGAGAAACTAAGATTTTTTAAAAACAAAAACAAGAAACCTGGAAAATTTTACTAACTCTGTACTGTAAATATCATGTTATGTCTTCCTTCCAAAATCTTAAACTCTTCACCTAAGCTATATTGTATGTTGATGTAAACTAGAAGTTTGTTTACTTTCAAGTATAGTTTGTGGAAAAAATAAAATTGTGTAGAAATAGCATGTGTAGCTCGATAGAATACTGTTTTACAGTAATAACCCAAATCTGGTCAAATTTTAATATTTTTATTTCTAGGATTTAAGTATGTAATCTTGTTTATTATAAAAAAAATATGAATTTTAGTGGTTAAATCATAATTTATAGAGATGATTGTGTTAAGAAATGGAAAGATGAACAGATTTCAATCAAAAATATTTTTCCAACGTTTTAATCTAAGAGAGGTGACGTGGTCTATTCGGAGAGGGGTAGGCGATCATGGCGGAGGCTTCTACCGTGGTCGTTTCTCGACTTAGGGACGAATTTGATTGGGTGAACAACATTTAGGGTTTTGGTGAAGTTTTGGAAATGGTGGAATCGATCAGGATTTTAGGGAGGGTGAGGTGACCGAGCTCATTGGCTTTTGGCAAGAAGTAGGAGTGATGGAGTGGCTTTCGATCTGGGAAGGTGGCGTACCCAGTAGGAGTCGGTGGTGGATGCGGTGGATCAATGAGTGGGAATAGGTTGGTTTTATGATTGCAGGGAGTGGTGTCGAAGGTCGAAATTTCTATCAAGGGCAAGGGGACTTCGGCGAGGCGGTGATAGGTTCCTAGAGAAAATGCGTGATCGGTCTATGGCGTCGCGGCAGGTTATTAGGGTTGATGTGGTTCGTACACGTGCACACCGTGCACGGTGAGTAAAGAAGCTCTGTTTTTTTAGGCGTGGGTACGGCTTAGGCTCGTTGTGATTGGGGTCGAGTTGCGTATGGAACTCAGTTCGAATACGACGAAGGGTCGATCAAAGTTGATGTCTTCGGCGAGGCAAGGAATTGTAAGTGTTTGATGGAAGATGTGAATCTGAAGATAAAAAAAGAAAAAAAGAAAAAGAAAAAAAAGGGGAGTAGAGAAGATGATGTAGTGGATTTTGCTGTGCGTTGTTAGGAATTGGGCTCGGCCCATTTGCAGTGTTTTATTAGTGTATACATGGGTCGTTGGTAATTGAGTTGCAGCCTTGGTTTTGGTTTTGCTAACTGAATTAAAACAGTAATCTGTGATAATAGTAGTGTGGGAGTAATATTCACAAGATTATTTCATAGGCGTGAAATTAGAAATTGGTCAGTGTGTTTGGGGTACACCAAACTTTCGTTATAAAAAAAATATGACTTATGTTTAAACTAAACAAGGAAGTCAAGTTGATCATTTTGAATTTAATTCAAGTTATTTTAATAAGCTACTTTATGGTGAAATAGACAAGCTTTTAAATAAATAATTTATTTAACTATTTAGTGACCCTTGAGTTTAATTGTAAAAGAGAATAAGTATAAGTGAAATAATTAAGTAAATTAAATAAACGTTATACTTTTGAATAAACACAAAGTGCTTAAGTAATTTTATAATAATTACATAATTTCCCATACGATAAAGTGTTATTAAGAGGTTTATTTTGTCACTAGATCTTACGCCGTGGTACGATCTCATGTGAAGATTAAATAAGAAAATTTTTATAAGCCTAGCAGATAAAATTAAAATACCGTTTGAATATGTGTGCCGTTATGAAATTTTACATGGCTTATCTAAATATATGTGTTAATAATAGATTTTTATTTTATTGTCTGACACCCTGACAGCGGAAACTGACACCATTCCACTGAATAGTAAAATTTAATACTTGTTGATTGTATAAGCCATCTATCTGATCTTATCTGTGTAATTGAATCTAGCATTGCTAAATTATGAACTGAATATTCATACATGTATTTGTGTTTTCCTGTTAATCATATTTGGAAATATATATCGATCTTTAGGTGATAGATTGAATTGTGAAATGTGCATGGTGAATTGATAAGTACCATTGAGACTAATAAGCCTTGTTCTGGTTTGATTTATTTTGAACCTAGATTGTTAAAAGAGAAATACTTTTCATATTTAAAGGAATTAAGTAATTTTGAAATTCAAACGTAGTATTTTGAAATCATTTTAAAGGGCATAATTTCCATAGGTATGTATTATTTAAATTATATCAATTATTAAATAAATTGAAATCAGTTCCTTGAATGATAATTTTTATTAAAATAAATTTCAAGTATATTTTCTTTAACATACATCTATTTTATAAAAAATGATGTTTAATTAATATTTTAAAATAACCATATAAAGAATATTTTATTAAACTTATGTATAATAGTTGAAAACTTCATAAGTATGTTATGGACAGAAATGGTTTTATATATATACATCGAAAGGGATAAGCTTTCTTAGCAAATTTTAATCCGTTAAGATTTGAAATATGAACAAGGCTTAATGGTTGCAATGGGAAATAACTTGTTTGTATTGATTGATAGTTAAATAACCGACTATCAATATTGGACAATACGCTAATCGTTTCGAAGAGACCAGGAACGATATTTATTTCTCGAAAACCACTTCGATCCGGTTTGTACGTTTCGTGGAAACGAGTTTGGATGCGAAGATGGAGCAGTGAAGTGCAAGGGCTAGTCGCTACTAATCCTGAGGATATTTCCAAAATGGATGTAGTAGGAATACTGCCTTCGGTTCCGTTCGAACCCGGGACGGACTTGTATGTATGAATGCTTGCGAAAACATCGTCAGGTGGACGATGGGCATTCAAAGAAATATGTTCTATAAAGGTAACGCTTAGCCTCAAGCCTCATCAAATGGGAATGACTGAAAATCAGGGGATACGCAGCAAGGCTAGGTGGGTAGCACCCAAGCAGGGTGAGGTCATTCCAGTCTAGATGTCCATTTTTATTCGGCTTAGTGGGCGGTTGCTGATACCAACCGCGGGATGATCTCACTCGGGATTATCCAGTAAGGGATAGTCCCGGCCTTGTGTTGTAGGGGAGCAGGCGTACTCCTCGGTACGGTGATCTAGGCCCCGTACTGTGGCAGGTGGTACCCCAGTGCCTAGTCATTAGTTGGTAATCCATTCTCCCTACGAGCCTTGTACGAGTTTTGTTTGTATTACCCACTCTGTGGCTAGTAGCTGGAATTTAATAATGTAACAATTTCGGCTATTTTATAAGTATTTGTATATAGACCCTATTATAATATCAGAGGATTTCTATAAAAGTGTTTTAGCTATCGTAAGGTAAAAACCAGACATGTTTATTTGTGGCGTGGTCTTACGAGATGCTTTTGGTTTCAAGGATTTTCTAACTTTAATAATCAAGTTGAGTGTGTTTCTCACGCTGGTTTACCAGACTGACCCGGGCTTGGTGTGTTTCCTATATGATCGGGTTAGACCGAGCATATGTATTCCAGGTTTAACTGGAAGAGTGGAAGCTGATCAGGAGAGGAGCTGGATCAGGAACGTATTCCCGTAGATGTATATATTTAGTCTGTTTGGTCGTGTGGTTATGATTGTAAGGACATGGTTGATATAACTGACCGAGTTGTATAGTTGTAACTCTGATGTAAAACATGTATGTGATATAAAGTGACAATTTTGGTTTCATGTAAAGGTTTGTTAATATTATAATTTAGTCGATCCGCTGTGAGATTCTGTTTTGTTCTCTTTTCTTCTATCTTCTTTCTATTTCTACCTTCATTTTTTCTTTCATTATCCATTTTCCGTACTATTTAGCTGACAAGAGTGGTTTATGTCCGTTTAAATCGGTACGGGAAAATGGGTCGTGACAGATAATTTAGGGTAAAATTAAAAGTGTGTTTAATTTTAATCGGAACGAAACACTACAACTGTATTGGAAGCAAGGTGAGAACTTCTCACTCAATCGAATTTGTTTCGATTTAAATTTTAAATACTTAAATTTAAAATTTCTTGATTGTATGATTGAATGATGGTTGCTATCTGTTGTATTGAAATAGACCCCATACACCTCATATTAAGCGGAGGTTACTATATTAAACACATATACCGCAATATTCCACCTTGAAGTGGAATTGGTATTGATATGTACTTGGAGTTGATTTTCCGCATTATATAGCGGATGAGACCCTATTGTGCCGCATAATAGCAGATAATATTTTGTATAAACCCATGTACCGTGATATCCTGTCTTGAAACGGGATTGGTATTGTGCTAACATCTGTGGATGCAGGGAAACAGGTTGGAGGGATCCAACTGGATTCCTCAAATAATTGAATTTGTTTCAATGTTGTGTGCTGATTATTTATAATCTCTGTGTGATTATCTTTATGATTGAAATCGTTGAAGGCTAAAATTTAGCCGAATATAATTTTGGTATCGTTGGATACCGGAAATAAATAAAAAATTGATTTTTGAAAATTCAGGTTGAAAATTTATATTATAATTTATTTTTTTGAGAATTGGATAAATTTAAAAGAAGGAATTCTAAAATAATAAAGTTTTATTTTTAATATTATTGAATAAATTTTTAAAATATGGGAAAAGCTTTAATAAATGGATTTCGGGTAATATTATTTAAAAGTTGAAGAATTTATTCAAAATACGAATTTTAAAGAGTTGAAAAATAAAAGAATTTGTTTTATTTAAAAGGGATTTATTTTAATTTTTAAAAAAGGAAATAAAATTTGAAATACATTTGGGAATTGATTTTTGGTAATTGAATTTAAATCTTTTGAAAATCCATTTGGAATTTTATCTGGTGTTTTGAAAAGAATTTGGAATCAATTTGAAAATTGATTTGGGGTTTAGTAGAAATTAATTTCAATTTGAGATTTGAATGAAATTCACTTGGTGTTTAATTTCTTGGAAAATCAATATGGAATTTGATTTGGTTATTTTTGAAATCAATTGAAAATTTTAATTGTTGTTGAAAGTGAATATTTAAAATCGATTTCAAAATCGTATATCAGTGGATATTTGGGAATTTAAATTAACCATGGAAGTTATAAAGGAAAGCGAAATTTGTTTAAAAATAAACATTAATTTATTTTTGAAGTGTGGAAATAAATTTACGGATTTGGAACGTAAATTTAAAGTAAATCGATAAGGATTTATTTAATTTGTTCTTGAAATGAAAGCGTATTCTCCCTCGAAAGCCGAATAAAATTTCTGAATAACTTTGAAAAATATAAACATATATATGTATATAATTCTAGAATTGGTTTTGAAAAGGATACTTTGGAGAAATTAACTTCTTAAATTATTTTAAATCCTTTAAGTAAAGATTTATTAAGTTGATATAGAAAAGATTATTTCTAAGATTTAATAATTAATTGTTTTAGATAATAGTTATTTAAATAGTTATACTCCATCTACTAATTTTATTTTGAAAATTAGTTTGGACATAAGTTATATGTAATATTGGTATAATATTTCTATAACTAATATTTTAAGTAAAGTGTTTAAAGGAAAATAGTTTTATTTCAAAGTGTTTTTCCAATATATTTTGGATAAGTGTTATAAATTATTTTAAAGTATTTAGACTCGGCATATTTCCAGTGAAAATGAATAAATATTTGAAAGTGTTTCCGCGTAAGGAAAATGATTTGAAATTTGTTTTCAAAAGTTGTAAAGGTGAAAAGTAATTTGAAATTTGTTTTCAACTGATTGAAGTGTGGAAAAATATATCTTGTAAAGATATTTTTGGAAAATATATAATTTTGGAAATTATTTAGAATGTGGTGATGTTGTGCATATCTATTGATTGTTAAATAACCGACTATCAATATTTACCTTTAAATGGGTATTTGTTGTGATTTTCTTGAATTTGAATGCTACACTTATTTTAAAATAAGCGCTTGTTATTCGGTTTAGCCGAGAGAGGACCTTTGGGTCATAAATCCCACTTCGAATAGTGATACGTCGTAGTGGATAGCATTTAAAGACCGGTGTTGAAGGCCGGATATTTTTGGAAACGGAAGGATTACCGTCGAATGTCTCTGCATCGGCTCATCTCCGATATAGAGATTTTATCACCCTTTATGATGGGAAGTCCGGACGTGATTAGTGAATATCCGGATTGCAAGGGCTTCTTTGGAAGTGCCTTTGGTTCCGTTCGATCCCCGAACGGACTTGTATGGATGTGTGTCTGACGTTATAATTTGAGATGTAAAGCTCATTTCTATCAAATACATTTCTATTGGTGGCGGAGAATTTATTCTCTTAGCTTAACACCCTTCTCTGAGACGTACGAGCTAAGAGCTTATGTAGTTGATGGTTACTAGTGATACATTTCCAATTTGGTAATGTGGCATACGAAGTGCTGCTGATCATTTTTTGATCGAAGCATGGCTTTTGTAAAAAGAATAGCTTTGTGGACGAGACTTCGTCGGACCTCATACCCTGGAATGGTCGAAACAGGAAGAATGCAGCATGGTTTTAGGAGGTAGCGCCCCTTAGGGTATGTTCATTTCCTTCTGGATAGAGGTGGTATCATGGTATGAAGCCTAGATACTTAACCTATGTTGTTGCTGCAAATTTATTACTTTGTGGTTGTTGGTATTGAGGATCCTCAGATAAAGGTTGTTTACAACCGGGGGATGGCATACTCTTGTCAGTAGCTACCTACTTTTGCAGAGGTGACCCGACCTTGTGTTGGCAGAGATCTGGTTAGGTTCTCGGGGCGTACTTCCAGAGGCGTACCCATGTGGCAATGGGAAGTTCCTTGGCCTGAACATTTGTTGGAAAATCCAAAGAAACAATACGAGCCCGGTCGGTTTTAGTTGTAGAACCTGCCATCTAATATGGTGGCTATAGTAGGCATACTATAATGGTACCTATGCTGGCTAAGATTAATATTGTACTTTCGAAATGTTTTCCTGCACTTTGCACTTATAGTAACAATACCAAAGAAATTTTTCTGCGTATCTAGCATGTTTGACTATCATAAGGAGAAATCTCCTCCAATTCTGCGTTTGCATTATGTGCATGGCGGGTGGCCTTATGGTAGTTACATTTTCTAAAAGCATTACGGATCTATTTCAAAATATTTCTTTGTTTTTTTTAAAGATAAACTGTTTTAAGTTCTCACACTAGTCCCATGACTGACCTGAAGTTTATTGTTCCCTTCCTAAACTCTGGGTGCCCATCATTTTCCACACGGGCAGCCTAAAGTCAGGTTATCTCGATATTCTGGAATTCAGGAGTTGCTGTAGAGATCTGGAGGCAAGCTGGATGGCGAGACGTATTACTTGTATATGATATTTTCTTTTCCGCCGTGTATTCAGTTGTGATGACAGGTTTATAGAACTGTCCATTATTGTGTGGTGTTGTATATTGACTCTGATGATGTAATGTATAAAATGTACAGTACTTTTGATTTAAAGATTATTTATTTATCTATTATATGTTGTTCCGCTGCGATTGTGAGATTCTAATATTGTTTCTGTTGCTTTTTCTTTCTTTCTTCTTCTACCTCTTCTTCTTTAACCCTAACGATTTGGCTTTCCAGCCTTCGATTGCTCGACATTTGATACAGTGGACGTATTAATGTCGATTTTCGAGATTCGAAAATCCCGTTCGTTACAGCTTTGTAAGATCCCATTGTAAACTTTAACAAAGTTTAAGTGGACGTAGGCCTTTAATTAGTCAAAGCACCATAATTGTTTTGTGCTATTGTTTCCCTATTTAATTTTGTACTGCTAATTTCTAAGTGTTTGTACCAACCTTTGGTGCAAACATTCCATATGTGAGATTCTGATGTTTTTGTTCTCCTCTTTCTTATTCAATTTTTTCATTTTTTTTCTTTACCCTAGTGTTCTATCTTTCCAATACTTGAATGCCCGACATGTGAATACCGTGGATGTATTAGTATTGGCATTAAAGGGTCGAAAAGGTTGTACGTTACAATTATTCTAATATTAGATAATACAATTAAAATCATTTATTTTTTGCAAAGGAAAAAAAAATTGAGAATCTGTTCAAGGAGAAGTGGACAGACAACAAAATCTTAAACAAAGAATTTGGAAAAACAGCAATGAATGAAAATGCCCACAACAAGAATCAATTTTGTAAGTACATATTTATTTTTCTCAGAAACAAAATGCATATGCTAAAATTTAAATTTGAAGAATGTATGATATACTTATATTCTTAAAATAATGGTATTATTGCTAATATACATAATGTAGTCAAGTATATAATTACATATACATGCATATACATAATGCTAATAAAATGTATCTTTGCAAAAATATAGAATTACGAAGACATGTTATGTTAACATAAACACCTTAAGTAAAATGATATGTTATATTAGCATTATGTCTGATATACTATTATCTGACCTAATATTTTATAATGTAACATTAATGATTGTGTGTTATTTTTCATGATAAACACCGAAAAGGTGAATAAACAAGACTTTCCAATCCAATATGAAAAAGGAGGAAATTGATAAATTTAGAGCTGAATTTTTTTTCAAATATTCAATGATTCTGAAAACAATTGGTTAGTGCATTAATGCCTCCCAAACTCATCACAAGAATAGCAGCTACAAATAAAGAGATAGTAGAATCCAAAACGAAAATAACCCTCATAGTCTTTTAAATTTGATTTGAATTGAACTTAAAATTAGCTTGTACTTTTCTTTGTAATTTGGGATGTATTTCTCTTAAAAACATGTATGCTATCTTATGATGTTTGTGCTTTTAAATCTAAACAATGTATGTGACTGTGGTTAATTGTTCAAAACTATGTTTGATATTCTTAGAGGTTATTGTCATAAAATGCTAGATAAAACTAGCATTATGCTATAATAATTTTTTCAATGTTTGTGCTGTGATATTGTCAAAACCATAAAATCCTGGTACTGGAATGCTATTATTGTCTATTATACTAAAATACTATATACAACTAGCAATATCCAAAAATTCACTTTTAAAATTTAGACTATCAAATTTTACTGAAATGATATTAAAACTTGCACTACTAAAAAACTTACCGTTAAATATTATTACTACCAAATTTTGTTATAAAATTGCCACTACATAACTAAAGATGTTAAAAAAATGTGATAGCCAACTGGATACCCTAATAATATGTCGGTTGCTAATAAATTTCTTTTGTACTAAAATGCAACACACAACTATCATTACTGAAAACTTGTTGTTAAATATATATATACTATCAATTTTTTTTAAAATTGCTACTATATTATTGGAGCAGAGCTATCCCTACAGTGGAGTAATTGGGTAAATTTCAAAAAAATTACCTCTTTGGATCTTTTTTAGGCCTATGTAGTCTAAATTTACTTGAAACTTTTCTAAAATTCATTTATCTTAAATCAATATTTTATTTAAATTTATAAACAAAATTTCATATTATATTATATATGTGTGCAACATATACATATATATGAGTACGTGGACATGCAATAATATAATATGTACATGGATTGACATGTTCGTGTGTAATGACCGAAATTTCGGGCACTTTGTATTTAAATATTTGAATTATTTAAATATTTCAATCTTAGATTTAATATGAATAAATGTGTTATTATAACCCTATCATTCCCCATTTTAAATTAATAAATAATGAAGGAAACTTGTTTTTGAAATTTGTTTACAAAAATAAATAGTTCGAAGAAATACCGATAGTGGGATCAAAAACCGTTTTTTCAATAAATGACATCACAATATGTGAAATTATCATCCCAAGGTACTGCCTTGGATAACAATGCAATTTTGACAATCAAGACCAGAATAATGCGGTGTGTGCCGACGAGTTTCACAGCGATCCGACATCCCGTGTGATCATACGAGCTCGAAATGTATGATAATTTATTGGAGAAAAAATATAAATAATATATATTTTTTTATATAAACCCCACCCCTCATGCACACTTTTCTCACTCTCCACACTTTTCATTCTTTTTTCATCTCATGTAAACGAAATAAAGTAGCCACCATTTTCCCTTGATTAAATCAAGAGCTACAATCAACCTAGTGGCACTGTTGGTTGGGGCTCCGGACCTCCCTAGCGGATCGCGACCTGATGTGGTCAATCGAGGGGAGAAAGCATAAAAAATTTTAGGAGGAGCCAAGCTTCACATGGATGGGTCCACCGCATAGAGCTTGTGAAGTGGACCACGATGCGGTTGGCAGTTTGTCGATTTGTTGAGTGATGGGGGAAATATCGAAGAGAGAAGGTTGCATCTATACGTGTTCGTGTATCACTATGCAAGGCCTATGCAAGTTGAAATAAGGGAAGATGGGGGTTAGTTTAAGGAAGGTAATTAATGGATTAATTGTGATTAATTAAGTCAATTAATCTCGATTCAAATTTAATTCGTATCTCTTTCATATGAGATCCAATCGAGACATCATCTTTGTCGTTGCACGCATAGTGAGATTACCTATGTCTTTGTTTGGTCTAGGGTTAGGCGACATTTAATTCGTATATGTTGTGTGTGCATCTTTTGTCGTTGATAGCACCTAATGGTAGCAAACCACATAGCTTTGCTGCATATCCCTTGTTTTAGTCTTTCTGAGTTTTAAGGGTTGTGAGGTCAAGGAATGCCTTTTTCTTCCCTTAGCAAATCCCACTTGGAATGATAACACTACCCTCCAGGCAACAATGCAATATCAGCATTCATCCATACAAATTGTTAAGGGAATGAAAAAATCAAAGGCACTACTTCTACTACATCTTCAGGATTAGTAGTAACTAGTCTTTGCACTTCAAAGAACTACATCTTCGATTCCATCATCTTAACCCAATCATGAACCTCTTCCGAAGCATAGAACACACGTATGGTTTTCGACTGGTTACGGTTTCGAGCCATCTCATATAAGTACACTCCTCCGCTTACTCATTGCTCCAAAACCAATCGATAGATTCTGATAAACTCAACTCTGGTTCTTTTGGAAATAAATGGAGAGCAAAGATCACCTCTAACCTTTTAGGTGGATGAATTTAGTTATCATTTATCCTAAAAGAACACAATAAGTTATATGTACAGTATAACATCACAAGAAAATAATGTGCCATGTAATTCTCGTGTTTATTCTAGATATTTCTGAAGTTATATTTGGTCAATATTTGATGGTTGATTATTTAACTATCAAATAAACAATCTATCAGATCATATATTTATTTTCATAAAAAAACCAAGCATGACTAAACATATAAGTAACACTAAGCCTCTTCAATTAATCCTTCAATTAATTAAAACCAATTTGTAAATACTTGTATCAAAATACTTTTTACTAAGATATACATATGTATACCACTCAATCACTATTCATTTATATTCTTTCAATGCTTGGAAAAATATCTATATACATATCTCAACGGTATAGGTATATTCACAAGACGCAACACTTTCAATACTTGGAAAATGTATCTACATACTTATTTCAACGGTTTATGTATATTAAAAAATCTTCAAGAAGATTTCCTCTTTTCTAAATTTATGTTTTAAATGAGCTAAAAGAAAATGTTACTGAAAACATTGTTTACTATAAACCCAAACCACTTTTCTGTTAGGACCTCTTTTGTATGGTTTCAATAACAACAACTATACAATTATATATATTACACATCTTATCAAGATTATAGGTATATACTATGAGAGATCGGCATGCTCAATGATATTGTGGCTTGAAGACAAACAAAGACCTATAGACCATGCTATGATTAAGTAAGATTGTTTTAGTATGTTAAGAGTCTTAGATAAAACATTGTATAGTGTCCTTGAGTATATATGCACATACGATTTCTTATACACTAAAATACATTGAAAAACTAAATTTACCATCCACAGCCGTCTTTGACAATACTTAGGAAATTATTTCCTAAAGCGGCAGATGTCTAAGGTTTCCCCATAGACGCCTGCCATTTGAACAACTGCAAAAATTTGAATAGACACTCTGTTAAACGAATACAAATCTACATTCCATCGAAAGGTTGCAGCTATTAAAATGTATAGACCATATCTAATAGTAACAACTCCTCATCTACATCTCTTTAAATCTGTAAATACTAAAATGATTGAGATTGACAAATCAATTGAACTAAATTAATTGAATCTATTCTCTCTTGATTTCTTATTACTTTCTTGTGCATACATTGCTTACATACTATCATCTATAATAACCAAAATAATTTTGGTTAACCACTTCCCACAACTCAAAGCATTCACATTCACATACTCAAAGGAGATCATTGGAAGATCTATACTATCAATCAAAATCCATGTTATTTGGAACACAAGATTGTTAGAGATATACTTTTGTATTAGCCTATTCCCCCGGATGAAGCGAGGGTTCGTTAGTTAATGGAAATACCGAAGGAAGGCTTTGGAACTAGACGTAGGGCGGGAGGTCCAAACTAGTATAAAATATCCGGTATGCTCACTTTTATTATTTACCTTATTTATATTCAATTATTATTCTCTGCTTAATATATTTAGTAATATACACTCTTAAACATATATTTATATAAGTTACATTACTTAAAAAGATCCTATAGGCTTTCATTTGTATCAGAGCAAGGTCATTTCAGTCTTTAGTAACACATACTTGAAAAATCAATAGTATGGCAAACACATTTCAAGAAGATCAATCAATTGCTCGTCCTCCACTATTTATTGGTTCTAATTATGCTTATTAGTTAACACATATGTGAATTTTATGGAAGCCAATGGTTTAGAAATATGGCTAGCAACTTAAAACAAATATAAAGCACTTGGCACCGACATTGGAACTTGGACTGATGTACAAAAGTAGAGGCATCTAACAATGCTAAAGCTATGAATGTATTATTTTGCTCATTTGACAAAAATGAGTTTTCACATGTCATTCTTTGCTCTACTACATATGACAAATGGCGCACTTTACAAGTCACATGTGAAGGAAAATCTAAAGTCAAGCAAACTGAAATTCCGATTTTACAAAACCTATTTTCATCTTTCGAAATGAAAATAAGTGAATCAATTATTGATATGTATTCTATATTTCAGACCATTCAACACGATCTCAGGGAACTTAGAAAAAATCATAGATTTTGATTTAGTCGCATGAATTTTAAACTTTGAAAAATGAATGGAAAATAAAAATTTTAGCCATTGAAGAAGCTATTGATCTTTCTCAACTTAAAGTCGAAGAGCAAATAGGAAATCTGGTGTCGTATGAAGCTAACTTATAGGCTAGAAACGATTAAAACCATGAAAAGAAACCATAGCTTTCCAAGCAAATAACGAAGATTTGGACTAAGACGAAGATGAGATTGTTTTTATTGCCAAAAACTATAACAAATTTAAGAATTTCAAGAAGATGACCAAATTTCAAAATGATGGCAAACCAAACTCTTCAACTCAAACATCGATTGAATACTATGAATGTGAAATTTTTTGGCCACATGGAGAAGGATTGTCCACAACTCAATAATGATAAAAGGAAAAGCAAATTGAAAATTTCAAGAAAAGGAAAAGAGCTTTTCAAGAAACAAGGAATGATTTGGATTCATCTTCTTCATCTAACAGTGATAGTAAAAGCGACTCGAAGCAAGAAAATATGTGTTTTATGGCTAACTTTAATGAGGTGCGATCTGAACTTATTTATGACGAAATAATGGAAATTAGCATGGAATTTGATGATAAGTATAGTGATACATCTCAGGGGATAAGTCGTACACAACTTAAGGAGGAAGACTTGGGTCGTTCTCGAGTTAAGGTAGTATTGTTTTCAAGTCTTAAGTCGTGCACGAGTCAACCAGGGGAGGAAGGTCATAAGTCGCAGGAAGCTTCGGTTTTAGGTCGGCAACGACCTAAGGACTTAGGTCAGCAACGACCTAAGGAAATGTGGCTGAAGGAAGAGGCAACACTTGACGCTGCTGATTTGAGTCGCTCCATATGTCGTAAGTCGGCATGTAGTTGAATCGGCCGAAGGCTGTTGAGATGTAATTGCTTTGAGTCGCCTATGTGATAAGGCACGCACTGTGTTGTGAGACGAGTCGCTACCGACTTAGGTGAGTCGTAAGTCGTGGGTCAACTAATATTGAGTTGCGTTTATTTTTAGGTCGTGTGAAGGTATTGTGATGTAATTAGGTTGGTAACAACCTTGTCTAAGTCGTATGTGTTGTATATATGTGCTGTGGTGCAATTAAGGCGAGTAGTATCTTTTAGGTCGACAACAACTTAGTTGAGTCGTGAGTCATGAGTCGGCAACGACTTAAGGGAGTTAAGTCGGCAACGACTTAAGGGTCAGGGGTTGGAAACTTCTATAAATAGCGAGTGTGTTATAATTTCAAGGGATGTTGATTTTTGAATAAAATTCTTGTTTGACTGTTGTGTGCTTTCATCCTAAATTGGTAGTTGAGTGTAATCTCCTATCTCCACTTTCGGTTAATCGATTGCGCTCGATTCAACGATTGTTGAAGCCAATTCACGGTATCAAGTGCGCTTGATCAACGTTTGAAGAATTATAGATCTTCTCTCACGGTATCGTGCGCGATCAACGTGTCGAAGATAGCTAGAATTCGGTATCTTTGTGATCAACGAATTTGGGCATTTCAGTATCTTCAATCCACCGTTTGCTACTTTCATCGATCTTTATCGTTTTGTTAATTATCCGCTGCATCAGTATGGTATCAGAGCTAGACTTAGCCAATCATAGCTAAGCCGAGTCTTGGAGCCAAGGAGTTTGAAGTTGGTGTTCATCCTGTTCATCTTGAAGTTGCAACAAGTTAGAAGCTTTCGATCCATTTCATTTTGGATCAAAGTCCGGAAAGTGTTTGAATTTTTGTAGAAGAGTTTGAGTTGTTTGAATTTGGCCGTGAGGATTTTGCGCGCCAAAGTTTGAAGAGTTTGAAATGCTTGAGTTGAGTCGAGCCTTGTTAGAAGCCGAGCTGACCTAACCTTAGGTCGTTGCTATTGACGAGTTAAGTGTTTAAGCCGTAATTTGTTGTTCAAGTTTGAATTTGATTTGTTGAAGTGTTTGTGTTGATTCAATCATGCCACCATGGAGAGCTAATCGTCATCAGAATGTTGAAGCGTTGTATAGAAGAGAAGAAGCCGAGCAAATGGAATAACGCATTAATGAGAAATTTGATGAAGGCATTGGAAAGTTAAAGAAGTTGATGAATGATTTGAATCAAAATCAAAGGAGGAGATCACCAATCTCGAACCATGGAGGAAACTGAGTTTCACCATCGGTTATGGAAGCGAGAAGGGTATCACCGCAATCTTTTAGAGAGAGAAGAGAAACGTCAATTTCATCAAGGAGAGATCACCATGACTATGGACATGAAGAGAGAAGAACTCCACGTGAGTTTGAAGAAGAGCCATATAGAGATGAAGAGAGACATAGTAGAAGGGACATGTGTGATCGAAGGGATGATAATGGTCGGGATCGATATAGACGTACATTTGATTTTGATGAAGAGGGTGATAGAGCTAGCATTCATTATCGAGATCGAGACCAAGTTCGAAATTCATATCGAGATGTAGATGATGATCGTCGTTGGGAGTCAGGTATGAAGATGGAAATTCCAGAATTCAATGGTGGAATGGTAGCAGAGGAATTTCTTGATTGGTTGTCTAATGTTGAAGAAATTTTTGACTTTAAAGAAGTTCCTGAGCATATAAGAGTGAAGTTAGTTGCTACTAGGTTGAGGGGGAGAGCTTTAGCGTGGTGGCAGCAAACTAAACTTACAAGGGAGAGAATGGGAAAGTCGAAGATTGAATCATGGGAGAAGATGAAGAAGTTGATGAAGGCTACATTCTTGCCTTACAATTATCAATCACTTATGTATCAGAGGTTGCAGAATCTGAGGCAAGGGACGAAGACTGTTAATGATTACACTGACGAATTTTATCAGCTGATTGCTCAAAATGACATTATCGAGACAGAGGAACAGCTGACTGCTAGATTTGTTGGAGGGTTGAGGATGCAGATTCAAGATATGGTGAATATGTTTGATCCTAGATCCATAGCAGAAGCACATCAGAAAGCGTTGGCTTGGGAGAAGCAGGGAAGGCGTGGAGGTGGTGTGTTTACTAATTCCAACAATCAAGTGAAGGGTGTTAGTGGAAGCTCTAATGTTCCTAAATCTATCAGTAAACCAGTAGTGAATGAAGTTGCGAAGACGAAGGTCAACAACAGTTTCAAGTGTTACAACTGCCAGGAAGTGGGTCACAAGAGTAATGAATGTCCGAAGCCGAAGAAACGAACTATGATTGTTGAAGTTGAAGGTGAGGATGTTGGTGAATGTTATCCTAATCCAGTTGAGGAGGAAGAACAGGATATTGCGTTAGGAGATGAAGGATGCAATCTAATGATGAGGAGGTCTTGTTTAATACCGAAGCAAGAAGAAGAAGCTAGTTGGTTGAGGAGTAACATCTTTCAGTCAACATGCACTATTCTGGGAAAGGTTTGTAAATTTGTGATTGATGCAGGAAGTTGTGACAATATTCTTTCTACTGAAGCCGTGAGAAAGTTGAAGCTGAAAACGGAGAAGCATCCAAATCTTTACAAGTTAGCGTGGCTGAGAAAAGGAGGAGAGGTGAAGGTGGACAGGTGAGTTCGAGTTCCATTTTCTATTGGGAAGAAATATAAAGATGAGATCTGGTGTGATGTTGTTAAGATGGATGTTTGTCACTTGCTTTTGGGAAGACCATGGCAGTATGATCAAGCAGTGCAGCATGACGGTCGGACCAATAGCTACAGCTTTATGTTTGAAGGTGTTAAGATTATTTTAGTTCCAAAGAAGAGACAGCAGGAAGAGAGTAAATCTGAGGAAATTGAGGAACTGAAAACTTTATTGACTTTGAAGGAATTTATTGAAGAAGTAGAAGAGAGTCCAAAGGTGTTTTTGTTGATTGGACATGAAGCCACTGAATCTGTAGAAGTTCCAGAGGAAGTAAAACCGGTATTGGAAGAATTCAGTGTTGTGTTTCCTGAGGAGTTACCAACGGAGTTACCACCATTGAGGGATATTCAACATCAGATAGATCTTGTGCGAGGGGCAGTATTACCACACAGGCCACATTATAGGATGAGTCCTAAGGAGCATGAGGAACTGAGAAGGCAAGTGGAGGAGTTGTTAGAACAGGGGCGCGTTCAGGAGAGCTTGAGTCCATGTGCAGTGCCAGCTTTATTGGTGCCAAAGAAGGATGGTTCGTGGAGAATGTGTACGGACAGTCGGGCTCTAAACAAGATCACTGTGAGATACAGATATCCTATGCCGAGGTTTGATGATTTGATTGACCAGTTGAGTGGAGCTGTTATATTTTCAAAGATTGATCTTAAGAGTGGATACCATCAAATTTGTATTAGACCAGGTGATGAGTGGAAGACTGCTTTCAAAACCAGGGAAGGTTTGTACGAATGGTTGGTTATGCCGTTTGGTTTATCAAATGCACCGAGTACTTTTATGAGAGTGATGAACCGGATTTTCAGACCATACATTGGGAAATTTGTGGTAGTTTACTTCGATGATATTTTAATCTACAGTGGGAGTATGGAAAAGCATGTCCAGCATTTGCGTGAAGTACTGTTGATTCTACGACAGGAGAAATTCTATGCAGCAGCAAAGAAGTGCGTGTTTATGACGGACAGTGTTTTGTTTCTGGGATATGTTCCATCGAAGGAAGGAATTCAAGTGGATGAAAGTAAAGTAGAAGCTGTCAGGAGTTGGCCACAGCCCAAGACGATTACTGAAGTGAGGAGTTTTCATTGATTGGTATCTTTCTATCGAAGGTTCATTCCACATTTTAGTAGTGTTATGGCACCTATAACCGATTGCATGAAGGGAAAGAAGTTTGAGTGGTCAGAGGAAGCAGGGGTTGCTTTTGAGAGGATCAAGACACTATTGACGACAGCACCAATTCTAGTTTTACCGGATTTTCAGTTGTTGTTTGAGTTACATACTGATGCATCGAAGGTTGGAGTTGGTGGAGTTTTGAGTCAGAAAGGAAGACCAGTTGCTTATTTCAGCGAGAAGTTATCTGGAGCTAAGTTGAGATATAGCACTTATGATGTTGAGTTTTATGCAATTGTTCAAGCAGTGAAGCACTGGAGACATTACCTGTTTCAGAAGGAGTTTGTTCTCTATAAGGATCATGAAGCTTTGAAGCATTTGCAAGGGCGGGACAAATTTTCAGCTAGGCATGCTTCATGGGTCGCGTATCTACAATAGTTTAATTTTGTTGTAAAGCACAAATCAGGGGTGACGAATCGTGTAGCTGATGCATTGAGCAAGAGGAATCATTTGTTGACAACGATGAAGGTTGATGTGACAGGATTTGAGCTATTGCCAGAATTGGTTGAAGAAGATCCTTACTTTATGAAATTTGTTGAGAAAGTCAAGGATGGGAGTACTGATGAATTTGTGTTGATAGATGGATTCTTATTCAAAGGGAATCAATTATGTGTACCAGAATGCAGTTTGAGAATGACAATTGTGAAAGAGTTGCACGAAGAAGGCCATGTGGGTAGAGATCGTACTTTGCAGTTAATTTCTCAGTCTTATTATTGGTCGTCAATGAGAAGGGAGGTTGAAAGGTTTGTGCGTAGATGTCATTTTTGTCAGGTTTCGAAAGGGACAGCTACAAATGCGGGATTGTATATGCCATTACATGTTCCTATAAAACCATGGATAGACATTAGCATGGATTTCGTGTTGGGATTGCCGAGGACTCAAAGGGGGAATGACTCTATATATGTTGTGGTGGATCGCTTCTCGAAGATGGTACATTTTGTTGCTTGTAAGAAGACAACGGATGCTGTTCATGTTGCTCAGTTATTTTTCAAGGAGATCTGTCGACTTCATGGATTGCCAGAATCTATTGTGTCGGATAGGGATACTCGTTTTCTGAGTCACTTTTGGTTAAGTTTGTGGAAGATGGTCGGAACGAAGTTAAACTTTAGCAGCGCTTATCATCCGCAAACAGATGGACAGACAGAAGTTGTCAACAGATTGTTGGGAAATTTGTTACGATGTCTTGTGAAGGACAATCTGAAGAGTTGGGACATGAAGTTATGCCAAGCAGAGTTTGCTCATAATCATGCAGTAAATCGTAGTAGGGATTCAGTCCATTTCAGGTTGTATATTCAAATTTACCAAGGGGACCATTGGACTTAACGGTAGTACCACAACCAAAGGGGATGGTTAAACGAGCTGTAGATTTTGTTGATGGTTTGACGGAATGCCATAAAATTGTTCAGGAACGATTAGAGAAGTCGAAGGAGAAGTATAAGCAAACTGCAGATTTGAAGCGATGAAATGTTGAATTTAACGAAGGTGATTTGGTTTACGCTGTGTTAACCAAGGATCGTTTTCCAGTAGGCGCTTATAACAAGTTGAAAGCCAGAAAAATTGGTCCTGTAGAAGTTGTGAAACGGATTAATGAAAATGCTTATAAATTGAAGATGCCGGAGGATGTGTACACTTCTGACGTGTTCAATGTTAAGCATCTTGTATCGTATTATGGAGATGGACAATCGGATGTGGAAGGATTTACAAATTCGAGGACGAATTTTTCTCAACCAGGGGAGGATGATGTAGCTCAGGGGATAAGTCGTACACAACTTAAGGAGGAAGACTTGGGTCGTTCTCGAGTTAAGGAAGTTTTGTTTTCAAGTCTTAAGTCATGCACGAGTCAACCAGGGGAGGAAGGTCATAAGTCGCAGGAAGCTTCGGTTTTAGGTCGGCAACGACCTAAGGACTTAGGTCAGCAACGACCTAAGGAAATGTGGCTGAAGGAAGAGGCAATACTTGACGCTGCTGATTTGAGTCGCTCCATATGTCGTAAGTCGGCATGTAGTTGAGTCAGCCGAAGGCTGTTGAGATGTAATTGCTTTGAGTCGCCTATGTGATAAGGCACGCACTGTGTTGTGAAACGAGTCACTACCGACTTAGGTGAGACGTAAGTCGTGGGTCAGCTAATATTGAGTTGCGTTTATTTTTAGGTCGTGTGAAGGTATTGTGATGTAATTAGGTCGGTAACGACCTTGTCTAAGTCGTATGTGTTGTATATATGTGATGTGGTGCAATTAAGGCGAGTAGTATCTGTTAGGTCGGCAACGACTTAGTTGAGTCGTGAGTCATGAGTCGGCAACGACTTAAGGGTCAGGGGTTGGAAACTTCTATAAATAGTGAGTGTGTTGTAATTTCAAGGGTTGTTGATTTTTGAATAAAATTCTTGTTTGATTGCTGTGTGCTTTCATCCTAAATTGGTAGTTGAGTGTAATCTCCTATCTCCACTTTCGGTTAATCGAGTGCGCTCGATTCAACGATTGTTGAAGCCAATTCACGGTATCAAGTGCGCTTGATCAACGTTTGAAGAATTGTATATCTTCTCTCACGGTAGCGTGCGCGATCAACGTGTCGAAGATAGCTAGAATTCAGTATCTTTGTGATCAACGAATTTGGGCATTTCAGTATCTTCAATCCACCGTTTGCTACTTTCATCGATCTTTATCGTTTTGTTAATTATCCGCTGCATCATATAGAGAAACGAAAAAACTAAATAAGGAATATGTAAGAAAGTTAACTAGAGTAGAAGTAGAAATTATACAAGGTAAAAAAAAGTATCATAAACGAAGAAGTAGAAATTATGCAAAAAAATGTGCAACATTATTTTCTCAAAATGACAATTTATTAAATGATCTAGAAAATTATAAGTTAGAAAAAGTTAAGCTTGAAAAATAAAAATTAGAATTACAAACAAGTTTAGATTCTATAAATATTGAAATTTGTGATCTTAAAAGTAAGTTAGATAAAATAACAAATAATGTGACAAAATTCAACAAATGATTTTTTTAGAGAATTTGATTAAAATATCAAAATCATCTGAAAGCAGAAAGGATTGGGTTTTAGAGGCAAACAAAAGTCAAAGAAGTATAACACATCATACACCAAATTAAAAAGGCCAAAGTTAGAAACCAAGATTAAAAATTCATGCACAAATATAGTTAAAATATGGATTCCTAAAACAGATAATAAGCTAATTGGACAAACTACATTGATGAATACTTGATGAAAGTTTTACATAACAACAATTACATTTCTAAAGGAACCAAATCCTCATGGATATGGCTACCTTCTTACACTAACACATGACCTTAAACAAAAAATGTGGGTACCAATTAAAATTTTCTTATTTTACAAGTACCCAAAATTAAAATAAAAAGTAAAGAGAAATGGATACTTGATAGTGGTTGCTTCAAGCACATGACTGGAAACGCTCATATGTTATCCAATATAACATATATCGATGGTGGCTCTATGACATTCGAAGATAATTCAAAAGAATTTTTCATCCGTATTGGAGAAGTCATCAATATCGGTATTTCTAAATCTCATACTATTAATGTTTTATTGGTGGAAATTTTGAAACATAACTTACTAAGTATATGTGATAAAGGATTTGAAATTGATTTCGAGAAAGAAAAATGTAATATCTTTGACCAAAATAGTCTAAGTTTTGAAGGATTTAGAAATCGTAACATATGTTTTTAAACATGAATAAAAAAAATTACAACTATATGCTTAGCCACAAATCATGATGATCCATGGTAATGGCAGAAACAGTTTTGTCACAAAGATTTCAAAAAAATCAACAAACTTGCTAAAAATGAAGTAGTTAGAGGATTACCTAAGATCAACTGCAAAGTTAAAAACTTGATGACGCCTGTTAACTTGGTAAGTTAAAGAAAAGTTCTTTTAAATCTAAAAAGAAAATCTCCGCAAAGTAATCTCTCGAACTACTTCATCTCGATTTATTCAGGTCGACTCAAATACGCTCTACAAATCATAACAAATATATTTTTGTAACTATTGATGATTTTTCAAGATATACCTAGACATTATTTTTAAAATATAAAAGTGACACCTTTGAAATGTTCTAAATTTTGGCGAAACGAATCATAAGTTTGATGAATTTAAAAATTAAAAGTATACAAAGTGATCATGGAGGCGAATTTAAAAATGAACTATTTACAAATTTTTGCAATAGAAAGGAAATTAGTCATACTTTCTCATTTCCACGAACACCTCAACAAAATGGTGCTGTAGAAAGGAAAAATCGAACTTTACAAGAGTGTGCATGAACCTTACTAGATAGTAGTAACCTACAAAAAACTTTTTGGACTGAAGCTGCTGCTACCGCATGTTATGTATTGAATCGTGTAACACTTAAGGCCAATGACAAAAAATGCATGTTAGGAATATTTTTCAAAAATACACCTAAATTATCATATTTTAGAGTATTTGATCAAAAAAAATTTAAACACAAAAGATTATCCAGGAAAATTCGATTCTAAAACCGATGAGGGAATATTTGTTGGATATTCAGATCGAAGTAAAGCATACATAATTTTTAATAAACGAACAAATATTATAGAAGAAAGTCTTCATGTATCGTTCGATGAAAACTTTACAAATAATAAAATTATGATGTTGAAGAAGTTATAAATAAAACTAGTATACCTATGCATGAAAATAATAATAATGTCAATAACAATAATGATACTATGATAATGTCACCACCTAGGATATTAAAAGACTGTCCTATTAGTATTATTATGGGTGATTTAAATACAAGAGCATCAACCAGAAAACAGTTAAATCAAATGAGTAATATTGTATTTATATTAAATTTTGAACTGGAAAATTATAAAGAAGCATTAAAAGATGATTTTTGGATTATTGCAATGCAAGAAGAACTTAATCAATTTGAAAGAAATGATGTTTGGGAACTTGTACCAAGACCAAATGATCAATCTCTAATTGGAATGAAATGGGCTTCTAAAAATAAAGCAAATAAAAATGGAAATATTATTCAAAATAAAGCAAGATTAGTAGCTCAAGGATATAATCAAGAAGAGGGAATTGATTATGACGAGACATTTGCTCCTGTACCATGTCTCGAAGCAATATAAACATTACTTACTTTTGCATGTCATCATAATATTAAAAAAATTCAAATGGATGTAAAAAGTGCTTTTCCAAATAGCTTTATAATAGAAAATATTTATGTTAAACAAACTCTACTATTTGTTCAACAAAAATATCCCGATCCTGTATTTAAACTTAAAAGGCTCTATACGGATTGAAACAAGCATCTCATGCTTGGTACAACAGATTGAAAACTCATTTACTAACTTCTGATTTTCAAATTAGTAAACTAGACTCCACTTTATTTATAAAACGAGAAAATAGTTGCATATTAGTCGTACAAATATATATCGATGACATTATTTTTGGCTCAACTAATAAAAAATTATGCAATGAATTTTCTGACATTATGATAAGCGAATTTGAAAGGTCACATATGGGTGAAGTAAACTATTTTTTATGTTTGCAAATAAGAGAACTAGAAAATGGAAGCCTCATAAATTAAGAAAAGTACTGTCAAGTTTTATTAAAATGCTTTGAAAGGGAAAATATCTCAAGTAAATCAACTCCAATGAGTACTATGCTCCATTTAGATAAAAATGAAAATGGATAAGATTTCAATCAAAAATTACATTAAAGTATGATAGGATCTCTATTGTATTTAATAGCTTGTAGACCAGATATTATGATGAGTGTATGCTTATGTGTTTGGTTTAAAGAACTGCCAAAACAATTACATCATCGAGCGATTAATTGAACCTTAAGATATTTAACAAAAACTAAAGAGTATGGACTTTTCTATGCAAAAGGAAGCTCGTTCGAACTCGTGTCATATAGTGATGCTAATTTCAGGATTCATAAAATAGATAGAAAAAGCATAAGTGGCACATGTCATTTTGTTGGTCAATCTTTAGTTTTGTGGTTTAGTGAAAAACAAAACTGTCTCCTCTCGACATGTGAAGTCGAATACATCTCGTCATCTTTAGCATGTGCACAAGTAATCTATATGCAACAAACTCTTCAAGATTTCGGTAAAATCATAACAATTTCTCATATACATTATGATAATACAGTGCCATAAATTTATCAAAAAAATCTAATAACCATTCTCGAACAAAACATATTGATATTCATCACCATTTTCTAAGAGATAATGTGGAAAAAAGAATTATATCACTAGATTCTGTAAACAGCGAAAATCAAGCAGCTGATATTTTTACCAAACCACTAAGCGAACTAATTTTTATTAAATTGAGACGAGATCTAGGAATATGTTCTTAAAATAAATTGGTAAACTAAAATAAAATTTTATTTAATTTATATAAATTATACATAAATAAATTTGAATACTTGAGCACAAAATAATTTTATCTTCATAACAATAAATAAGTTTGTTAACATTCTCTGGTTAAATATTTTCTTCTAACAACTAAAATGCTATATATATTAAACCAATTTTTCTTACGAACTACATACATATTTTCTTTTACCAATCATCATTCTTAACTATTTCAACTCAAAAATTTTTCCGATCATGACTCCACTTATTCAATTGTCGACTATAAATCACCCTCATCAAATAACACCCACGTTTCACCAAAAATCCACATCTCCATCAACTCACTCAGCCTCTCTGAACATTTTTGCATTACCTATGTATCACTTGCTGTTCTCCTAAGTAAAAGAAAGCCAAACGGTCAATTGATCTACAATAGAGGTCCCTCACCGACGAAGTTGATGAAATAAGTCATTATTAACAAGAAATTATGGGAGTTCAATGTGAAATGTGTTATGAGTAACGACGTCAAGGATATCATCTAAATTTTCTCAAAAAATGTATTCTAGCAATTTGTGGTCATTCACCAATAAAAATTGCATATATCAAAAATCTTCTTGCTTACAAGAAACTCCTATAAAAGCATATAACATTACTTCAAGAAATTTATGCAAGCCAGGACCATCACACTGATGGATTGGCACTCCAGCTGATCCAAATTGGTCTCCACTAAAGCCGCTAATTAACGATACAAAGGTTGAACTTGGGATATACAACAAATTAAAAACTTTGACCTCACTAACAACAACTAAATTGTAACAAGCATTTCATCAAAATAAGTTACTTTTGTAATATTTTAATATATGTATATATTGTTTTATGTAAAAATATATATATTGTTTTATGTAAAAATTCTTTTGAAATTTAAATAAATAAAGATTGACATTTTCTTTTGATGCATAATTTCTAAGAAAACAGACCATCTGTGACAATATCACAGACGCCTGTCACGGTTTCCAGGAAAATAATTTTCTGAACCACATACATCTGTGATAATTCCCAAACATTTATCGCTAGCTTTAGGAAACTATTTCCTGAAACCACAAACATTTGTGAAAACTCATAGACGTCTATCATATGTTTTGGATAAAAAATTTGTGCAACCATAGATGTGATATCCCGAAAATTTTAGCAATATCAATTTAATAATCTGTGTTAAAAATTAAATTGATTTGATAAAATTCTGTTAATAAAATTTAACTTGATTTAATAATCCAATTAAATAAATGCTTAATTGGTGAATTTTATCTTTTGAAAACTAATAAAATGTTTTCCTATTTATAATTATATATATATATTTATATATATTGTAAATAGACAAGTTTTGATTTGAAGTTAAATAAACAATTAAAATCTTGTTTTTAAATTCTAATATTCATTTTGATAATTTGAAATTATATAAGAAAATTTAAAATAACCTTTATATAATTAAACATTAATGCATTTACATAAGTTAAATAAGATATGTAATTTATAATTTCTTTTATAAATTATTTAAATTAATAAATATGTTATTTTCAAACAATATTAATAAATGTATAAATATAGATAGATTTTGAAAGATAATATTATTATTTTAAAATTAAAATATGTTGATATAAATTAGTTTTAAATTTGATTTTTAAATGTATGAATATCATTTGAATTTGAATTAATTTTTAAATTCAAATGAATAAACATATCTAAATTTTGAAAGTAAGCTTTCATTTTTATATAAATTGTTTTTTTCATTTTCTTTAAAAAAAAGGAATGCATATACATTTACATATGGATGTAAGTAATATATATATACACATAAGTATTAACAAATAAAGAAAAGGGTTTTTATTTACTTTTAAATTAAAAAAAAATAAGTAAAATATGTATAAAACAAGTGTTAATATCCTAGGTAACTAATGAGACAAATGTAAACAATTAATCTACTCAATTTGACAAATGCAAGGATTTAGAAAATGTGTCCTTTTATTTTTAATTTTTCTTTTAATTTTTTTGAATAAATCATTTATACTTATATAAAACTTGTTTCTTCACCCTCGTTTTTTTTCTAATGTTCATTTTTCTAAGTTAAAAAAAAAATTCAGCTGAAAACAACTCAGTAACAAACGCTCGAAAATCCAAAATCAAATTCAATTCGAAGATCTAGAAATTACTCCTCAAACAAAAAAATTCAATACAAATAAAAACTCTAAAAACTCTCCCTCAAAACTAAAATCAAAGCCTGCATGTTTTGATCTTGTAATCCACTGTAAAAAATTTAGATCATGCAAACCTGTAAAATCCAATTCTTTAATTTGTTCATGCCTGTATACAAATCTGTAAAGCAATTCCTCAAAATCAAAATCTGGAATTCTTATCAAACCAAAATCTGAAGCTCTTTTCATATTCATCAACTTGAAAATCATTTGCAACATTAAATGCCTGAAATCATTCTGCAACTACAAAACTCCAAAAGCATGCAACTGCATTCTTTAAAACTTGAGATCTGAAGCAACTTCAAGTCCCATTAGCCTGCATTTCTTTAAAATCTGGGTTTAGCCTCTGCAATCTGGAACTTGGACCTGCATGCAATTTTAAATCAGCAAACACTCAAGTTTTTATCAAATTCTAAGAAGCAGTCAAGTTGAAGTTTTTAAAGAAAAAGGGCACTCTGGTTTTTAAATCAAAACAAAAGGCTTTTCAGGAAAAAAAATGTGTGCACTGATTCATCTCTGTTTTCAGGTGAGTAACAACATTTAAAAATAATAATTTACAAGTCGGATCTGTTGCTTGATTTTTATCTGAAATAAGTTGTTATGTTAAATATATACAAATGTGTGTTTCTGTATGAATGCATAGTGTTATTTTATATACTGTGGTACTTGTTCCAGGGTCAAGAATTAATCAAAATTTACTTGCTACTAATACAATCTTTGTTAAGGCTTGAGCATTGGACAAAGTAGGTTTGCTGTATTATAATTTAAGGATAAAAAAAATCTAGTTAAATAAAACTGAATTATATTTCCTCTGGAAATAAATAAGCATCAACAATCTTAAAAATAAGTTAAAATAAATTGTCAGGATTCTTTGTTTTAGGTATATGAATCAAAAGCTTAAGCTAAAATTCGAGTTTTAAAACAAAAATCACTATTTTTAGTTATGGGATTAAAGAGTATTTCTGGTTTAACCAGAAATTGGAATTTGGAAAAATTCTGTTGAACTAGATGGATTTAAGGGTCGTAGCTCTTCAAGGATGTAGGGAAGTGGTCAGTGATGATAAAAAAAAATGGTGGTGGTGGTGGAAATTCATCGTGGTGAAGGTGATGGTTCAAATTTATTTCCTAAACCTAGTTTTGGGGAAGAGCAATGATTTGATCGGCATGAAGGCTATAGTGGATCGAGTGCAACTATTTTTAGGAGGATGGTTGCTAGGGTGTTGAAGAAGGGTTTAACGGCGTTGCAAAGTCTCCAATGGCCGGAGGAGGGGGAACAAACAGTTTCCAGGTTTGGGATTTCGTGGTGATAGTGGTTCTTGTATATTTCAAGTTTTGGGTTTGGGGGGAACTCAAGTTTGATTTCATGATTTTTGTGGGATTCTGATGATCGTGGATGGGTCGGGGTGCTAGCGTCGACTTGCTTGATACCTTGGTGATGGCCGGAAGTGGCCAAGACCACCTTGCATATGCACGATGCAGAGGAGTGTGGCAGAAGGTTTTGGTTTTGCATTTTTTTTGTACTCGTGTAATACTCGAGTAATTCGAGTTATTACTCGAAGTAGTTCAGGGTTGTACCCGAAGCTAAAACATGGGGGAAAGCTCGGGTATTTTTCTGTAGTTAACAGGTTTTAGAAACCTGTACAATTTCAATTCAAAAGTTTGTTTTTAAATCTGAATGCAGGTTTTAAACAAGAATTTAAAACTTAAATTTAAAAAGAATGGTTTTCAATCGGAGTTTGAATTCCAGTTTCTAAATTTAATTTAAACCTTATAAATTGAAATGTTTAAAAAACTTTAAAGGAGTTTAAATAAATTGAATTTAAAGATAAGGTTTTAAAAACTGGAGTAGAAGATTTAAATATAAGTTTTAAATCTGTAAATCAAATCCAATTTGAATCATGTTTTGAAAATAAATGAAGTTTTTAAAATTTTGAAAAGTTTAAACAGCTTTTGATGTTGAATCATATTTTAAATATGATTTGTATCTTAAATAAATATGGGTTTAACTTCCTTTTATAAAATGAGAAATTATTTAGCATAAGTTTTAAAAAGGTTTTAGAAAGTTTTTAAAACTTTGATAAAGTTAAGTTTGGTTTTCATTTTAAATTTAAATTTTGAAATGAAATTTGGAAACAAATTTTAAAGTAAGTTATTTTAAATATTTATTTGTTAATGATAATGAAATTATTAATAAGAAATGTTTTACTTATAATAAATCAAAGATTTAAATGATTTTGGTTTATTAAATTAGTAAGGTAATTAGATGGATAATTAATTAATTTAATTAATTAATTAAATAAGGATTTTGAATTAATTAATTAAGGTTGAGTTAATTAATTTGGAAATAAGAAAATTAATTAAATAAGTTAAGATTTTAATTAATGATTGGAAATTTGTTTATCAAGTGGTTAAGATTAATTAAGTTAAAAAATTAAGTAATTAAATAATTAGTGATTAATTAAGTGATTATTAAAGATTAATAAGTTTGTGATTAATAATGATTAATTTAAATTAATTACTTAAGTAAGGTAATTAAAGAAATTGATGATAAGTTAATGAAGGTCATTAACTTAGGATTATTTATTAATTAATTTGAATGATTAATTTTGATAATTAATTATATTAATTAAATTAAATAATCATTGTGGAACTTGGTTAAGTATGATTACTTGATATATGTAATTAAAGTTATTAATTACTCATTGTAATTAATTAATTTATTTGATTATTTTAAATTAACTAATTAAGTCTAATTAATTCAGAATAATCATTGATGGGTTGATAAGTAATTAATGAAGGATAATTACTTAAAGAAGTAATTAAGATGAGTAATTACTGGATGTAAATTATTGAAGTATGGAAGGGTTTGAGGTTAGTTACTGGTGTAATCATTATGGAAGATAATTAGTTTGTGATAGAAATTAATAATTAATTAGTTGGTGTAATTAATTTAAGCATTGACTGATTAAGTCATATGGGAAATAATTAAGTAATGTAATTAATTAAGAGTAATTAATTACTAATAAATGATATAATTAATTATTTAAAATATAACTAATTTAGGGGTACTCAATTTACTCAATGCAGTAATTAAGAATACTTAATTACTGAAGTCAATTAATCAAGGTGACAAATAATTTAGGGTTAACTACTTAATGAAGTTAATTAATTTAAATGTAATTAGGAATCATTAATTAATATAACTAATGATGTTATTAAGATTAATTAATTGAGATTAATTAATTAATGATAAGTGATTGGAGTAATTAATTAATCTGATTAATTAAGAATTAATGTAATTAATTATAGTTAATTAATGGTTAATTACTGTATTTGATTAAGAATAATTAATTTTTGAAATTAATTACTTGAATGTAATTAAAGGATGATTAATCAAGAGTGATTAATCAAGAAGGAATTAATTAGTGGTTAATTAATTAGTTGATTTGTTTGTAATCAATTGTTATATAAGCAGGATTTATAGATTGAAGTAATTAATTAATTTACTTTAAATTAATTAGAGATGATGTAATTAATTTAATTCATTTTAAATTAATTATATATGGTGTGATTATTAAAATCCTTGTTTATATATGGATGATATGGTTTACCTTGAATGGTTTGAATCTCAGAAATGAGATTAGTAATTTTGTGATGATAGGGATGCATTGGTTGCACTGTGATGATGATATGAGTTATCTATGGGTGATGATAATGTAGATTATCAATTTGTGATGATTACCTGTTTATGATGATAATGTTGATTATCTATTGTGATGATGTGAATTATCTATCTGTGTGTATATAGATAATTAAATTGAATTGTTTTAAACTTAAAACAACTTGGACCTAAAAGACATGTTTTGGATTTCGATGAGACCGGGAGCAGGTTTCCATATTTGGATATCCGAAAACTACATCGATCCAAATTAACGAGAAGTCGTGAATCTCAAGTGAAGATGAAGATTCAGAGTGCATGGGTTATCGTCGTTAACTTTGAGGGTGATTCCAAAATGAGTGTAATGAGATAATGCCTTCGGTTTCGTTCGAACCCGGAACGAACTTGTATGGATTGAGTGCTTTCAGAACATCGTCAGGTGGACGATGAGCATTCTAAGAGATGTGTTCTCTAAAGGTAACCGTAGCCTCAAGCCTCATCAGCCGGGAATGGCTAAAAAAGGAGAGGTGCAACAAGGCTAGGTGGGTCATGCCCATTTCAGGACAAGATTTTCCCCTGTCTAGAAGTCCCTTTTATTCGGCTGTGTGGGGCGGTTGATTCGCGACAACTGCCGGGTTATCTTGTTCGGGACTGTCCAGTAAGGGATGGTTCCGGCCTTGTGTTGCACGGGAGTTAGGGTGGCTCCTCGGTACGGTGATCTAGTCCCCGTACTGTGATGTGCGGTACCCCAGTAGCCCTGCCATTGTATGGAATCCAAAATCCAATAAGTGCCAACGGTTTTGATTGTATTACCCAGTTTTGTGGCTAGTAGCTGGAATTTAATAATGTAACAATTTTGGCTATTTCTTATTTGCTTGAAAACCCTCGACCTATTAAATATCACTGGATTTCCTATCAAATATTTGGTCAGCGTAAGGTAAAAACTTTTCCATGTTTATTTGTGGGGAGTCTTACGTGATACCTTTCTTTCCAAAGGTTTTCAAAAGTTAAGCAACTTTAACCTGTTACTCACACCAGACCCATGTCTGACCCGGAGTTTATTTTTGTTTTTCATAAACTCTTGGGTACTCAAATTTTTACGAGTAGCCAAGGGATTCAGGTTAGCTTTGACGAATTGTGGAAGAGCAAATGGAGCAGGAGACTTCTGCGTTGTAGTTATCTAGCATTCCGCTGTGTTGGGATCTTTGAGTCGTTTGTTTAAGTTGTTTTGTACTGAGTTGTATAACTAGAAGGGTGTTTATAACTGTCTAGTATGTGTTGTATTATCTGTGTAACTCTGATAGTTGTGGTATACTATGTAATACTTATGTTATTAATATAATTTATCCGTTCCGTTGTTTAGGTTCTGATGTGTTGTTTCTTCTTTCTTCTCTTTCTTTCTCTTTCTATCCCTTTCTTTCTTATTAATGATGCGTCATTCTGTGGAGATGAATGGCGGGTCGTTACATTGGTATCAGAGCGCTAGGTTGAGTGAATACCTAGGCTTTGGAGTGTTTTCTTTCTTGAGAGAGCGCATTTGTAGTTTTGTTATATCTATATATATATATATATATATATATATATATATATATATATTATTTCTACCTATCTGTTGGGTTTCCCGTTCAGGTTTTCCAATATAGGTTATAAAGGTAGATAAGGTAGTGGTGTGTGTAACACGGCTACTACCATTGGTTGGAGTTGGATGTTTGAGGTTGGAAGTGTGTCCGTCGAGAGTGTAGACCTAATACCTCCCCGAGTGAGTTGTGCAGTGGTGTAGAGATTTCATCGATCTCTGAAAGAAACCTGTTAAGGTTCGGAGTCGTCTTTGAAGTTGGATGAGTTGAGTTTGGATCTGTTGGTTGACAGAAGTGAGTAATGGTATCTCGATACCTTAGGAAGTAGTAGCTGCGTGATGAGATGCAGTGACTATGGATTGTGTCCGAAGATGTTTCTTTGGAACAAGTTTTAGGAGATATGTCTGCTTCGGTGTTCTGGCCGAGTTCAGCAGGATGTGGTGGTTAGCTTTAAAGTCCAAGTTTCTCGAAGAACTTTGGATTAGGAAGTTTTTTGGCTCTGGTGTTAACAGTGCAGCTCAGAGTGTACTGTATGCTGGCAAGGAAATTTTCTGGCTTAGCAAATTTTCTGGAGATGGAGTTTAGAAGCAGCTGAGTGAATCCATTTCTTCGATGGATTGGCTAGACCAGCGTAAGCTGTTCTGATTGGTGAAGAGAGAACGGTTTTCTTTGATATTAGGCTTGGTTGGTCGCAAAAGTGACTTGCGATAGCTGAGTGTTCTTTTGAGGTATTGAATAATTTTTTGGATGTCTTCTGGGAAGACAGAGGCTTGTCCACATCTGGAGATTGGGTTTTCTTATCGTCTGGATTCCAGGAGTGATGTCCATGGTTCAGCATAGTAGAAGGACGGTTCCTTGAGATAGGGTTTGGTGAAGCAGCTCAGGATTTGTAAAATTTCTGAGTTTTCTTTTATGGATTTGTTGAGCCATATTTCTGGAAAGTGATGTCCAGTTTGTGCTCATGATCTTCATCAGCATTTTCTTATCTATTTTGGATCAGAGTTGTGTAGCGGAAGCAGTTTTGGAGTATTTCTATTTTGTCTTTTCCAGATAGGAGAAGTGAGTTTGTTCTTTTGATGTTTGAAGGGTAGAGATTGGTGATCTTGGTCTTGGTTGATCTTGAGGAGATCGTTGTGTTGGATTGTTTTTGGTCCAGCTCGTTTCTTTTTGGGGCATCAGCAAGAGTTGAGCTGATCGGTTTGGATATAGGCGGCCCAAGATTATCAGAAGAGTTTTATGGATAAGAGATGAAGGAATTTGGGTTCCGGAGCCAGAGATTTGTTTTGGATAAGTTTTTCTCCGATCCAAGGAGCTATATGTTTTGGGTAAGACTGGAAAGCTAGCTCCGAGGTGTTTTGGATCTCTTCTATGTTTTGGTTGGGTTGGTATTTGGTTTTCAAGAGTTGAATTGCCAGTTTGGATAATTGGATTTAATGAGATTCACGTATCTCTGAGGGAGTACATGTATGAGTTATTTCTGGTTGTGGAACCAGTTTTTTTCAGGAAGGTTTGGTTGTTAAGTCAGACTTGTCTGTAGTCTGATATCTTGTTTAGTTCTGTAGATCTAGCTGAGTAGGAGCTCGGTAGCTTCGTAGTTTAGATTGTTTGGATTATGTAGAGCGAGTATCACGATATATATATATATATATATATATATATATAGACATACACACACTCTTGGGGAAACTCGAGAAGATTTTATCCAGAATTTTATCTGGATAATTAAATTTGTTTGATTAGATAAATTGGTTGCTTTGATTGTTAGCATATGATTGAAATATGCTTGTGTTTAAATAAAATCTTAAATGAGATTATTAAATTACCTTTTCTTTTAAATTTCAGGGAAGAAATTCTTTTAAGCGGGGAGGAATGTGATATCCCGAAAATTTTAGCAATATCAATTTAATAATCTGTATTTAGAATTAAACTGATTTGATAAAATTCTTTTAATAAAATTTAACTTGATTTAATAATCCAATTAAATAAATGTTTAATTGGTGAATTTTATCTTTTGAAAACTAATAAAATGTTTTCCTATTTATAATGTGTGTGTGTGTATATATATATATATATATATATATATATATATATATATTTATATATATTGTAAATAGACAAGTTTTGATTTGAAGTTAAATAAACAATTAAAATCTTGTTTATAAATTCTAATATTCATTTTGATAATTTGAAATCATATAAGAAAATTTAAAATATATTTTATATAATTAAACATTAATGCATTTAAATAAGTTTAATAAGATATGTAATTTATAATTTCTTTTATAAATTATTTAAATTAATAAATATGTTATTTTCAAACAATATTAATAAATGTATAAACATAGATAGATTTTGAAAGATAATATTATTTTTTAAAATTAAAATATGTTGATATAAATTAGTTTTAAATATGACTTTTAAATGTATGAATAACATTTGAATTTGAATTAATATTTAAATTCAAATGAATAAACATATCTAAATTTTGAAAGCAAGCTTTCATTTTTATATAAATTGTTTTATTTCATTTTCTTAAAAAAAAGGAATGCATATACATTTACATATGGAAGTAAGTAATACACACACACACACATAAGTATTAACAAATAAAGAAAGGGGTTTTATTTACTTTTAAATTAAATAAAAAAATAAGTACAATATATGTATAAAACAAGTGTTAATAACCTAGGTAACTAATGAGACAAATGTAAACAAATAATCTACTCAATTTGACAAATGTAAGGATTTAGTACATGTGCCCTTTTATTTTTAATTTTTCTTTTAAGTTTTTTTTTAATAAATCATTTATACTTATGTAAAACATGTTTCCTCACCCTTATTTTTTTTCTAATGTTCATTTTTCTAAGTTAAGAAAAAAAGTTCAGCTGAAAACAACTCAGTAACAAACCCTCCAAAATCCAAAATCAAATTCAGTTCAAAGATCTAGAAATTACTCCTCAAACAAAAAAAAAATCAATACAAATCAAAACTCTGAAAACTCTCCCTCAAAACTAAAATCAAAGCCTACATGTTTTGATCTTGCAATCCACTGTAAAAAATTTAGATCATGCAAACCTGTAAAATCCAATTCTTCAATCTGTTCATGCCTGTATACAAATCTGTAAAACAAATCCTCAAAATCAAAATCTGGAAATTCTTATTAAACCAAAATCTGTAGCCCTTTTCATATTCATCAACCTGAAAATCATTGGCAACATTAAATGCCTGGAATCATTATGCAACTACAAAACTCCAAAAGCATGCAACTGCATTCTTTAAAACTTGAGATATGAAGCAACTTCAAGTCCCATTAGCCTGCACTTCTTTAAAATCTGGGTTTGGCCTCTATAATCTGGAACTTGGACCTGCATGGAAGTTTAAATCAGCAAACACTCATGTTTTTATCAAATTCTAAGAAGCATTCAAGTTGAAGTTTTTAAAGCAAAATGGCACTATGGTTTTTAAATCAAAACAAAAAGCTTTTCAGGAAAAAAAATGTATGCTTTGATTCATCTCTATTTTCAGGTGGGTAATAACATTTTAAAAAAACATTTACAATTCGGATCTGTTGCTTGATTTTTATCTGAAATAAGTTGTTATGTTAAACATATACAAATGTGTGTTTCTGTATGAATGCATAGTGTTATTTAATATACCGTAGTACTTGTTCCACGGTCAAGAATTAATCAAAATTTACTTGCTATTAATACAATCTTGGTTAAGAATTGAGACTTGGACAATGTAGATTTGCTGTATTATAATTTAAGGATAAAAAAAACCTAGTTAAGTAAAACTGAATTATATTTCCTCTGGAAATAAATAAGCATCAGCAAGCTTAAAAATAAGTTAAAATAAATTGTCAGGATTCTTTGTTTTAGGTATATGAATCAAAAGCTTAAACTAAAATTCGATTTTTAAAAAAAAAATCACTATTTTTAGTTATGGGATTAAAGAGCATTACTGGTCTAACCAGAAATTGGAATTTGGAAAAATTCTGTTGAACTAGATGGATTTAAGGGTCGTAGCTCTTCATGGATGTAGGGAAGTGGTCAGCGATGATAAAAAAATGGTGGTGGTGGTGGAAATTCATCGTGGTGAAGGTGATGGTTCAAATTTATTTCCTAAACCAAGTTTTGGGGAAGAGCAATGATTTGATCGGCATGAAGGCTATAGTGGATCGAGTGCAACTATTTTTGGGAGGATGGTTGCTAGGGTGTTGAAGAAGGTTTTAACGGCGTTGCAAAGTCTCCGATGGCCGGAGGAGGGGGAACAAACGGTTTCCAGGTTTGGGATTTCGAGGTGATAGTGGTTCCTGTATATTTCAGGTTTTGGGTTTGGGGGAACTCAATTTTGAGTTCGTGATTTTTGTGGGGTTCTGATGATCGTGGATGGGTCGGGGTGCTAACGTCGACTTGCTTGATACCTTGGTGATGGCCAGAGGTGGCCAAGACCACCGTACATATGCACGGTGCAGAGGAGTGTGGCAGAAGGTTTTGGTTTTGCAGTTTTTTTTGTATGCGGGTAATACTCGAGTAATTCGAGTTGTTACTCGAAGTAGTTCAGGGTTGTACCCGAAGCTAAAACAGGGGGGAAAGCTCGGGTATTTTTCTGTAGTTAACAGGTTTTAGAAACCTTTACAATTTCAATTCAAAAGTTTGTTTTAAAATATGAATGCAGGTTTTAAACAAGAATTTAAAACTTAAATTTAAAAAGTATGGTTTTCAATCGGAGTTTGAATTCCAGTTTCTAAATTTAATTTAAACCTTATAAGTTGAAATGTTTAAACAACTTTAAAGGAGTTTAAATAAATTGAATTTAAAGATAAGATTTTAAAAACTGGAGTAGAAGATTTAAATATAAGTTTTAAATCTGGAAATCAAATCCAATTTGAATCATGTTTTGAAAATAAAAGAAGTTTTTAAAATTTTGAAATGTTTAAACAACTTTTGATGTTGAATCATATTTTAAATATGATTTGTATCTTAAATAAATATGGGTTTAAATTCCTTTTATAAAATGATAAATTATTTAGCATAAGTTTAAAAAAGGTTTTAGAATATTTTTTAAAACTTTGATAAAGTTAAGTTTGGTTTTCATTTTAAATTTAAATTTTAAAATGAAATTTGGAAACAAATTTTAAAGTAAGTTGTTTTAAATATTTCTTTGTTAATGATAATGAAATTATTAATAAGAAATGTTTTACTTATAAATCAAAGATTTAAATGATTTTGGTTTATTAAATTAGTAAGATAATTAGATGGATAATTAATTAATTTATTTAGTTAATTAAATAAGGATTTTGAATTAATTAATTAAAGTTGAGTTGATTAATTAAGATTAATTAATTTGGAAATAAGAACATTAATTAAATAAGTTAAGATTTTAATTAATGAATGGAAATTAATTTATCAAGAGGTTAAGATTAATTAAGTTAAAAACATAATTAATTAAATAATTATTTATTAATTAAGTGATTATTAAAGATTAATAAATTTGTGATTATAATGATTAGTTTAAATTAATTACTTAAGTAAGGTAATTAAAGAAATTGATGATAAGTTAATGAAGGTCATTAACTTGGGATTATTTATTAATTAATTTAAATGATTAATTTTGATAATTAATTATATTAATTAAATTAAATAATCATTATGGAACTTGTTAAGTATGATTTCTTGATAAAAGTAATTAAAGTTATTAATTACTCATTGTAATTAATTAATTTATTTGATTAGTTTAAATTAATTAATTAAGTTTAATTAATTTAGAATAATCATTGATGGGTTGATAAATAATTAATGAAGGATAATTACTTAGAGAAGTAATTAAGATGAGTAATTACTGGATGTAAATTATTGAAGTATGGAAGAGTTTGAGGTTAATTACTGGTGTAATCATTATGGAAGATAATTACTTTGTGAAAGAAATTAATAATTAATTACTTGGTGTAATTAATTAAGAATTGACTGATTAAGTCATATTGGAAAATAATTAAATAACGTAATTAATTAAGGGTAATTAATTACTAATAAATGATATAATTAATTTTTTAAAATATAATTGATTTAAGGGTAATCAATTTACTCAATGCAGTAATTAAGAATAATTAATTACTAAAGTTAATTAATCAAGGTGATTAATAATTTAGGGTTAATTACTTAATGAAGTTAATTAATTTAAATGTAATTAGGAATCATTAATTAATATAATTAATGATGTGATTAAGATTAATTAATTGAGATTAATTAATTAATGATAAGTGATTGGAGTAACTAATTAATGTGATTAAATAAGAATTAATGTAATTAATTATAATTAATTAATTAACGAAGTAATTAAAGGTTAATTGCTGTATTTGATTAAGAATAATTAATTTGTGAAATTAATTACTTGAATGTAATTAAAGGATGATTAATCAAGGGTGATTAATCAAGAAGGAATTGATTAGTGGTTGATTAATTAGTTGATTTGTTTGTAATTAATTGTTATATAAGCAGGATTTATAGATTGAAGTAATTAATTTAATTTACTTTAAATTAATTAGAGATGATGTAATTAATTTAATTCATTTTAAATTAATTATATATGGTATGATTATTAAAATCCTTGTTTATATATGGATGATATGGTTTACCTTGAATGGTTTGAACCTTAGAAATGAGATTAGTAATGTTGTGATGATAGGGATGCATTGGTTGCATTGTGATGATGATATGAGTTATCTATGGGTAATTGCAATGTGGATTATCAATTTGTGATGATTACTTGTTTATGATGATAATGTTGATTATCTATTATGGTGATGTGAATTATCTATCTGTGTATTTATAGATAATTAAATTGAATTGTTTTAAACTAAAAACAACTTGGACCTAAAAGACACGTTTTGGATTTCGATGAGACCGGGATCGGGTTTCCATATTTGGATATCCGAAAACCTCATCGATCAAAATTAATGATAGGTCGTGAATCTCAAGTGAAGATGAAGATTCAGAGTGCAAGGGTTATCGTCGTTAACTCTGAGGGTGATTCCAAAATGAGTGCAACGAGATAATGCCTTCGGTTTCGTTCGAACCCGGAACGAACTTGTATGGATTGAATGCTTTTAGAACATCGTCAGGTGGACGATGAGCATTCTAAAAGATGTGTTCTCTAAAGGTAATCGTAGCCTCAAGCCTCATCAACCGGGAATGGCTAAAACTGGGGAGGTGCAGCAAGGCTAGGTGGGTCATGCCTATTTCAGGACAAGATTTTCCCCTGTCTAGAAGTCCCTTTTTATTCGGCTGTGTGGGGCGGTTGATTCGCAACAACTGCGGGGGTTGTCTTGTTCGGGACTGTCCAGTAAGGGATAATTTCGGCCTTGTGTTGCAGGGAAGTTAGAGTGGCTTCTCGGTACGGTGATCTAGGCCCCGTACTATTACGGACGGTACCCCAGTAGCCCTTCCATTGTATGGAATCCAAAATCCAATAAGTGACAATGGTTTTGATTGTATTACCCACTTTTGTGGCTAGTAGCTAGAATTTAATAATGCAACAATTTCGGCTATTTCTTATTTACTTGAAAACCCTAGACCTATTATAATATCACTGGATTTCCTATCAAATATTTGGTTAGCGTAAGGTAAAAAAATTTCCATGTTTATTTGTGGGGAGTCTTACGTGATACCTTTCTTTCCAAAGGTTTTCAAAAGTTAAGCAACTTTAACCTGTTACTCACACCAGACCCATGTCTGACCCGGAGTTTTTTTTTTTTTCATAAACTCTTGGGTACTCAAATTTTTACGAGTAGCCAAGGGATTCAGGTTAGCTTTGACGAATTATGGAGGAGCAAATGGAGCAGGAGACTTCTGCATTGTAGTTATCTAGCATTCCACTGTGTTGGTATCTCTGATTCGTTTGTTTGAGTTGTTTTGTATTGTGTTGTATAACTAGACAGGTGTTTATAATTGTCTAGTATGTGTTGTATTATCTGTGTAACTCTGATAGTTGTTGTATACTATGTAATACTTATGTTATTAATATAATTTATTCGTTCCGCTGTTTAGATTCTGATGTGTTATTTCTTCTTTCTTCTCTTTCTTTCTCTTTCTATCCCTTTCTTTCTTATTAATGATGCGTCATTCTATGGAGATGAATGGCGGGTCGTTACAATAGATGCCTGTGGTACCCATACAGATGTGTGTCGCTGGTCTCGGCTTCTATTTCCAACACCTTTATATAATCAATTTTTGCCCCCTTTTTAATTTTTTACCAGCATATTCTCAAACTACACTCAAACCCTAATTCCTAAAATCTCAAATTACTTACCGATGGATCCTAAAACTCCGGATTAACAAACGATCCAAGAAAGGTCAGTCCTCTTCTTCTCAAAACCCCTTAGTCAATGATGCCCTCATTCAACAATGGCTTCAAAATAGCATGATTGCTAATAGAAGATTTGACGAGCTCAAACAAAAGAAGCTTCATTTCGGCCCATTCTACATATTATGCAAATTTGGTGAATATAGCATTCAAGAACTCAATGTTGCCTTCGACAGTCGAGATATAAACAATTTCAAAGAAAACAAGGTACAAACAGATCAATTAACAATCTCTCCTTTTTACGCCAATTTGTGTAGTAGTGATATTTGGACTCCTAACAATGACGATGGTTGGTTATGGATGATTGTTTATGGACGTATTTTAAAGATTAGCATAAACACCATTGGTTGTAAACTTAATTGTTCTTCGTCGAGAATCAATTTAGAAGAAGTTCCCAACCACATGAATTTATTGTAAGACAAAATAACTCGTCAAATTTGGGAAGACAGGATGCCACAGTGGAAATCTATTTACTTATGTCCAAAAGCTAGGTCGTTAAACCATATAATGGTCAATACGATAATTCCATGCCTAGGAAGTCATGAACGAATCTATAACAAGGACCACAAAGCCCTTTATGCTATTTTTGATGGGATACAAATAAATCGGGCTAAGTTTATTCACGACGAAATAAAAAGATTTTGGTCTCATCACCGATGCATGATTATATATACTCCATATATTATGCGTCTCTTAAATGCTCTTGGGGTACCCTTTTATATCTCTCATTTTGAAGAAATCGCTGTTAAAGAGGGCAGAATAAGATTTTATCTTTAATGCACCATCCCTAACGGCCACCTCGAATTATCTCCATAGAATAATGGTCCTTGCAGTAGCAACAAGAAGTGCATCGTGGTCCAAAACTCATTCCTGCTCTTTAACATACTTATTCACCTTATCCTTCGCAACAACCTGCCTCCTATAGTCATGCTACGGAATACTATTCTGATTCGAAAATTTGAGAAGCTCGCATTGAACCAATGCAAAACAAATCGATTCATGATTTAACATTTAAAAATAAAAACTAATCCTGTTCAACTAATGAGCTTTGAAAAAAAATATGACTAGCTTGGAACGTTCTTTTTCAACTAGGATGACTAAAATGGAAAAGACTTTAGAAAAAGTTGTTTCCACTTAAGAAAAAGTTATGTGAAAATTTTGTGGTAGATCATCTTCTTAATCATCATCTTCACATACACCACCACCTCGAGCACAAACATCAATTTATCACGCTCATACCTCTTATGAAGAACCTTCTCAGGATAGAGGCAAAACCACACATCACATCATCAGCATTACATGGCCTTCCGGGGACTTTTCATTCAGGAAAATGAAGAATATCATGATCAAACTAATTGGCCAGGAGCATACGACAAAGATCCTTCGCCGTATTTGGAGTACTATGAGAATTAAAGTATTCTTCAGATCAGTACAACTAGCTTGTTTCTTTCTGCTCTTTTTATATGTTTTATTTGTCACTTATGTTTATGCTTCTCTTTGTTTAATGCACTTTGTAACTTACCTTTTAAAACATAATTTTGTTTGTCCTCGCTTGTGTGTGTTTACCATTAATTATTTTTTTCTCGCATCTATTACATATCTATCACTATCTATTTATTTAAAGTATGCATAATATCTTATCTTTTAATTTGATAATGACAAAAGGGGAGAAATATATGCATATACAAAGGGGAAAACAAAATTCACTTTTTCTATTTTTGATTATGAACCACTGTAATATCTCTTATGTTTTTATTATATAGTTGTCATCATCAAAAAGGAGGAGAATGTTAGAACTTCTATTCTATGGTTTCAATGACAACAACTATACAATCATATATATTATAAGTCTAATCAAAATTATAGGAATATATCAGCATTCTCATAGATATTGGGACTTGAAGACAAACAAAGACCTATGGACCGTGCTATGATTAAGTATGGTTATTTTTGTATGTTAAGAGTCTTAGATAAAACATTATACGGCCTCCTTGAGTATATATGAACACACGATTTCATATACACTAAAATGCATTAAAAAACTGAATTTACCATCCATGGACGTCTGAGCAAAAACCATCGACGTCTACGACAATACTCGAGAAATTATTTCCTAAAGCCACTGATGTATGAGGTTTCCCCACAGATGTCCGTCATTTGAATAACTACAATAATCTGAATAGACACCTATGTTAAATAGATAGAAATCAGCACTTCATCTAAGGTTGCAACCATTAAAATGAATAGACATTATCTAGCAGTAACAGCTCCTCACCTATATCTCTTTAAATCTATAAATACTACAATGATTGAGATTGACAACTCAATTGAATTAAATTAATTAAATCTATTCTCTCTTGATTTCTTATTTGTAACATTCCTAATTTTTGATAACATTATTAATCAAATTTAATTAGATAAGTTAAATACAATAATGTAAGAATTAAAATGATATTTGAAAATAAAATTTAATCCTGTGCATAAAATTGTAAATGGGCTCAAATTGACTAACATGTTATTAATTTACATAAAGGCCTGTTAGAATAACATCTTTCATTTCTATAACTCATCTATTCATGTATCCTTTCATTTTCTCATTTTTACATTCATTCTAAAATCCTAAAAACGCAAATCAACCCTTAAGAGAAGCTAGACATTAACAAGGGAAAAGAGGAAGAAAAATTAAAGCAAAGCTAAGGACCAAAGCTAGGGGAACCAATCTTCTACATATCTTATTCCTTATCATATCTAAGGTGAATAATATTTTATATCCTCTCTACCTTGTTTTTATAGTAATATGTTACCAGATTAAGATTAAATTCGTTTTTGTGATGTTTTGGATGATGATATGCTTGAATTATTCTATGTTTTATTTAAACCAATTCATTTACACATGAATTTGCATGGTTTTAGGGCAAAACCGATTGTTATTGATTTTAAAATGCCATGGAAAAATTATATGTAAGGTAAAACAAGATTTTAGAGATAGGCTTAAAATTTCATAATTTCCAAAGCTATAGAAAATTTATTATGAATTTCAATGATATATTTGGGTTTAAAATTTAAGTCAATTATTTCAGGAAGAATTTAGGTCTGAAATTTTAATATGTTTGATAACACGATGAAAGGGAATTTCTGTGAGTTTTGGGGGATTTTTTCCGATTGAATAGCTATGAAAAATAAATTATTTCAAAAAGGCTTATGCGTAATATTGATGTTGCTTAATGGAAGGGGTTAAATGTTACTTTTTCCCTTGATTTAGATCTGATAAATGCAGTAGTTATTTTAAAAAGTATTTGAAAAGTTTTAAGAAACCAATCAAAGGACTACAATTAAGCAGATAGTTATAATGCAATTATTAAAAATAGCATAATTTTAGCCTTTATTCAGAAAAGTTGGTTCCGCCTCCTATAGTAATGCCTTTCGAATCCAATGCTTCTGCTCCAACTTAGTTGAAACCAATCCAGCCAAAACCCACATGGTTAAAATCAATACACAAGGTATCACTTAGATGGTACGTAGTGGATTGGAAGAAAGGTGGAAGCTATGGGGTCGAAAGCAATGCTTCCGATGGGGTCAAAACCTTAGTTTTGTTTTCAAAAGTCAAGTGCCTACATGTTTTAATTAATGCTTTCGATGTAGTCGAAGCATATGTATTCAAAAGGGGTTTTTCTAAATAGCTTTCAAAAGGGTGCCATTTTATGTTTAAAAGTAAAGGCTTTCGATGGGGTTACTTTTTTTAAAATAATGCTTTCGGAAGTAGTGGTTCGGACCCGGTTGAAACCCAGTAGCTTTTCCTTAACCTTTCAAGTATATTTAAGTTGTCAATACTTTTGTAGGATGCTTTTGTTCTGAACTTATGTTAAGCTACTTCTTAAATGTTTTCGAAAGGGGTCATGGGTCTCAAAGGAAATGGTATCAAAAGAGGGTTTCAATGCTATTTTTCTAAGTTTTACACAAAGGGTTTGAGCTTTCGAATAGATGGTTTTGACACCTTCAAAAAATTTCCTCAAAAAAAATTTCTTAAAGATTTCAAAAGAGATACTTTCATGTGTAACCACTTTTACCCAAAAGATGTTGTTAAAGAGTAAAACCCAACGTTTTTGAAAGGGGTACTTTCACTGGTTTCGAAGCTATATTTCTAAAGATTATTAAGCAATGTTTGGACACATTCAAAAGGTATGATTTGGTTTTGAAAGGATTGATTTATAGAGCTTCGAAAGGTATATACTTAGAGTTTGGAAAAGAGGTTTTCTGTGCTTTCGATGGAGGTCATCCAGTGATTTCGAAAGTGATGTTTTAAGGCTTCAAACAAATAAATCATTCTCATTTTAAAGGAAAAACCATGGCATAAACAAAGATCTCCGATTGAAGTTTTTAAAGAAGTTTTCCTCGAATAGCAGGTTGAAGGGATAAACCAAGTTTTATATAAAATAGTTTCAAGGATATTAAACCACAGATGTTGGTATTATTTTATTGTTATGATTGCTTCTTCATATATTTATTCACATTATAATTAACCCATAATAACGCTTTGGGGAAGGGCAGAATAACCAGCTAGGTTGACCCAGTAGTGAATATGACTCAAGAAATGTTAAAAAGATATTGGCAGGAGCTAATAGGTTCACAGTAATCCCATGAAAACTATTTAAAGCAAAAGATATTGGTATGGGACAATAGGTTCATAGTCAACCCATGAAAACTATGATTTGATATTAGCAGGGGCCAATAGGTTTATAGTTAGCCTATGAAAACTATATCCGAATTAAGATATTAATAGATACTAATAGGTTCCTAGTCAGCCCATGAAAACTAGGATAAGAAGAAAAGATATTGGAGTTAATAACGTCCCGCCTTTTCGCACGCTTTAAATCGACGATAAACCACACACATCAGACTTAACCGTACAGAAGGGTGGATTGTTATGGGGTAAATAAGAAAAAGCAGAGAAAGAAAACCAAATAGAATCTTGCAGCGGAACGATAAAATATCATAATCAAATAAACATTATATGAAGCTGTTTTACAAAATGTTTGATTATACTTATATATAACACATAACAGAGTTACACATACCAGAGAATAATAAACAACAATGCAGCGGAACAGTGAGAATATAGTGGAATACTATAATAACTAATAATAATAAATCTTCGTCTTCGTCCTCCAGAATACGGTCTTCAAATCCTGAAATGCTCAGGCTGACCCGAGTGAATCGAAAAGACAAAACACTCGCGTCAGAACTAAAAGATCTTATGTAAGTTAAATCAATAGTGAATAATATGAGTGGAACGGCAACAGAGATGTTTATGGGATTTGACATCTCCTATCCAGTGTCTAACGTGAGTGCAGTAACTTAAGAGATGTTCGGGATTCACATCTCCTAAGGATCCGTTAAACTATTTACTATGTAGTAATATTTCGCTATTATAATAATGTCTATAGTAAAATAAACTTACTTTTAAATAGCGTTAAGGAGTGTCCCAATATTCCTCTTAACACGTAATAGTCCCAGTAGTTCATCCAGTATCATGGTCCCTCCTGATCGGGAAGCCACCAGAGGATACCACACGGGCTACGGGAGAAAACCAAACTCGTACAACGCACGATAGGGTAGTTGACACGGCACATAAGGCAATGCAAGGGTAGATATACCAATTGCGCACACGGGCAGGTGGTAACACGTAGCAGCTACTACCGCCCATCTCGAGCCACACCCCAGAATAAAAAAAAGCGGCCACCGAATAAATCTAAAAGTTAGAGTATAATATCGAAGGGATGTGTACGATCAGAGGAATGACCTCATTGAACCCAGATCGCTCCTGTTTTAGCCACCTTATGCCAACTCACGGGAGTCGGATCCACGTATTTACCTCAAAAGAAATGCCTCCACCATCCTACTTCGTTCTGGAATCTTCGCCGCATACACAGTTGTCAAAGAGGTTTTCAGAGTTGGCAGAGAGTATATCAACTTCCGATCCTGGTCTCTTTAACAACCAACCGTTATTATAACACCGTGGTCATTTCAAAATAATATATACTTTTAAAAATCAAAATACCATTTCCATTTCAAACCATCTCCTTTATTTCAAAATAATGTATACTTCAAAACCCAATTCAATAATATATTATTTAAATAAAACCCGATTCCAATCACTAAATCTTCCTTTAATTTATATAAACTTGAAATATTCTTTTAAATCATCTTAAACGCAAACCACATTATGAAGTCATGTTCTCAATCATCAATTCCTATAGGTTTCAAGTCAATATATTCAAAGATAATTCTTTAAATAAATTAAATTTTCAAATAAATTCATTTCAAAACCATAATACTTCCAAGGTTATAACAACTCCAAAACAATACACTTTGAAACCATAATACTTTAAAATACTTTAAATTTCGATAAAAATTTCAATTTTGATATATTTCAGGTCTTTAAATATTCCACGATTTCCAAACCAAATCTGATAATATCATATATATCTTAACTCAATTTCCTATTATTTAGTTTAGAAATATTTATTTAATATATTTAATATCCTTTAAATAAAGCTCAAACTTGAAATATTTGTTAATTACCCTAAACCCTCATCAAGTTATAATATCGTTCCCTTTAAAAATCTCAAATTTAATAAGTTCCATGTTGATTTAATTAAATAACATTCTTAATTAAACTATATTTTAAAATTGACTTCAAATCCATCTTCTCAACCTTAATTTATCAATATCATTATAAACTCTATATATATTAAAATATAATTTAAATAAATACTTAACCATATTATCTTTTTAATAAAATCAAACTTTATTGTTAAAGTTATTATATAAATGAACAAAATTACACATAGCTTAAAATTAAGAATTTAACTATATATAAAATAATATTTTTAGAATACCAAAAATCAATATTTATAAACCCATATATTTCTTTCCAAAACCATAGAAATCATTTCAAAAATATTTGTATTTAGACCAACGGTTTCTGTATAAAATTTTCTATCCTATGGTCTAGTGATACAGATATTTATCATTTCAATCCGCAATTTAAAATAAAAATGCGGTTGTATATCATTTCAAACCAAATCCCCAATCAATAATGACAAATCAATAAAGTACTTGTAGATTTTAATGATATAAAATAAACATCCATTCATCCATCAACCAATAACACATCCGTCACAATCATCGTCCAAAACTGTCAATCGGTATCAATAGATAACTGATAATAGATAATAAGCATTTAACTGGCAGTTATATTCAATAATAAATTAAATAACGATTTAATTTAAATAAATGCAATTAACGAGATGATGATAAAAAATATGCCAAATAGTCATAAATAAATTTCTAATCACATCAGAAATTAATTCAACACACATAAGAAATTTTAGAAGTTGCAAGTGGGATAAGACACTCACCATTTGAATTTAAATTGAATTTAAAATCCAATTTAAACCCAAAATTTGACCAGTCTCATAATTCGTCCAATCCAATGCCAAATGTCCGGAATTCCATTACGAACCTAGCGGAGAAAACTACACGTGAATTGGACCTCGTACGTAGAAGTTATCGCGATTAGAATATTTGAAATTAAAATAAGTCAATTAGAAAAGAAAAAAAAAACAAACGCGTACACGTCACCTAGTCATCTTCCTCTCTAATTTCCAGCTCGACCACGTTCATATGCCACAACTTTGTCTAATCGAAGCTCCTCCTGTACATTGCCTGTAACAACCCGCATATTTATCGAGTTTGTATTTAAATATTTTATTTAGATATTAACTCGTTAATCGGATTTTGGTCCGAAAAGCTACTTTTTGCAAACGGTCAAATTAGGACTCGAGACCACTTCCATTGAGTTCGAAATGTCGTTTACAACTTTTTAAGTATAAACATCGATAGGTTTGGAGTTAGTGAAATTTCACTAACTTTTCCCGCTTTGGACTTTGGGTTAGTTTAGCCTATTAAGCCCAAGTTCCAACCCTCTTCTCCTCACTCTTCATAAATTTCCTAACTAACTCAAGCTTAGGCATTAATGGTGAAAAGAATTGGAAATTAAAACTCCAAGCACAAATTCAATTGCAAATCCAACATTCAACTCCAAATTCAAGTAGAAGATATTGGATTCAAGCTTTGGATTGCTTCTCCTTTCTTCTCCTTACTTTCAAGCTTCATCTTCATAAATTTTAGTGCAAAGGTGAGATTTTTATCTCACAAATCTAGTCTATAACTATATTGGACTGTTGGGAATGATTCCCTATCACTTTTGCATGCACATTTGCATTTGGTTTGGATTGGATTGGCGAAAAACTCCAATTTTTAGCGTTTTGGTGAATTTTCTGCACTTAGGTCGTTCTGGCCATTTTTGGTGTTCGGAGTTAGGTCGTTCGCTACCTAACCCTTAGGTCGTTCGCGTGTTATCGCGCTAGGTCGCACTGCCTTGAATTTTCACTTCGGAGTTAGGTCGTTTCACGTTAGGTCGTATGGGGTTTAGGTCGTAGGTCGTTTCTGGCCTTAAATCCCCTCTGCAGCGTTAGGTCGCTCAGCCTTTCCTTGTTAGGTCGTCACCACTTAGGTCGCGACAAATGTTAGTACGTTAGAGCCTTAGGTCGTAGGCCTTAGCTCGCATTTGAGCTTAGGTCGTAGGTCGCTAGCTCATAGCTCGTATTTGATCTTAGGTCGTAGGTCGCATCACCCTTAAGTCGTTCGACCTGATGCCTCTCTTAGGTCGCGCATCCCTTTAGGTCGCTCGTGAGTTGGTGGCGTAGGTCGTAGGTCGTTTAACTCTTAGGTCGTTAGGCTTTGTGTGGAGTTAGGTCGCGTGCTTTCCTTAGGTCGTAAGTCGCGTGTGCTTTAGGTCGCGCACTTTCTTTGGACGCGAACCCTTTTAGGTCGTTGACCACGCTAGGTCGCTTGGCCTCTTCACTGCTTAGGTCGTTAAACCCTTCCTCTTTTGGGTCGCTCCCCTTTATTTCTTAGGTCGTTGTGGCCTTAGGTCGTGATATTTATAGGTCGCGGCAAAGTTAGGTCGCTCGATCCTTGTTGCCGATAGGTCGCGTGCTTTCTTAGGTCGCGTACCTTTAGGTCGCGTGTCCCCTCTACCTCGTTAGGTCGCAAAGAACTTTAGGTCGCTCGACCTCCTTACCCACCAGGTCGCGCACTTAGTTAGGTCGCTCAGCCATTGTGTTAGGTCGCGTGAACCCTCAGGTCGTTAGACCTCACTTTGCTTTAGGTTGTAGGCCTCTTGCCTTCACTTAGGTCGTACCGTTTTGTCGGGGCGCTGCCCCGCACCCCGCCGGGGGCGCTGCCCCCTGGACCCCCGCGACCTGACCGGGCAGGTCGAACCCCGTAAGCGGTGGCGTTGCCACCCCCCCTGGACCCCCCCTCCGTAGGGGATCTTATCTGAAAAACATTGAGCTGATTTCCTTGGATTTTATTCGCATCTCCGTATGCGATCTTTGTGACTGATTGTTTCTACACTTGCTTATGTGTTTTGTCACTTTATAATATAAAGGTTTCAATACTAGTAGTAAATATCAAAACTCTTTTAACAAACAATTTCAACTCTATTTTTAATAACAAAGCTCTTTTCTTAAACCGTTTTCCAATCTATTAGTATATACAAGCCTTTACCTCACTCGGATGAGAAATCTAATTAAACGACTTAGTAAAACAAGTGGTATGAAACGCTTGCGTTCACTTCATCGGTTAATTCTTGGACTTGTTCGATTGAACCTCTTGTGACAATTTTATTAGTGAAGATTTACAGTTTGTTCGTAAATATTTAAGTTAAGCAAGTGGTTATGGGACATGAAGCTAAACTTCTATATTTACTAGCTTAGTGTAATTGACACTTCTCGTTGATCTTGATGATCGCTTTATGAATTAGACTAGCAATTGCGCGATGTCTCTTTCATTGCAAGGTTAGACTAGACACCACTTGTGTGATTCCATTCACACATACCTTTCTGCTTTTTGGTTAGTCTTGACCTCAATCTGTGTGATTCCATTCACACATGCGGGGTAGCTCCCCATGGTCTTCGGACCGTCATGTGATAGGCCTCTTTCCCTTTTTATGATTTCTGGATTTCTCGTGTTGATTTCTGGAATTTATGTCATTGACTTGTTATGAGTACAAGTTTAGGGTATGATGCCCTCTTCGAATCTTTGAGAAGATTCTTGTGATAATGATTATCTCTTATTGATTGATCTTCTGTTGATCATTATTTACATACTTATAGTGGTATGTCGTTATGGATGTTTATGTTTATGCCATATCTTTTATGTTATATCATGTCATCTGATATTTATAGCTAGACTGATCCGTTTATTATTTTCTTAAATAATACTCGGGTCAGACCGAGATGTTACAGGTGCTTCTGCTTGACTTCTTCCCAGGGATTCATCACTCTGACTTTTGGCTAACTGTTTAGATTAGCAGTTTTTGTTGTATACACTTGAGATATAGACTCATAGTTGTATTCTTTTGTATAGCACGTGTTGCTATTCTTTTGTATTATCGTGGATCTTACTGACCACTACTCTGATGTACACTTTCATGTGTTAGTTATATATTCATATCTTCTTCCGCCTTGTGATATGGATATCTGTGACTGATTTGTGATATGATTATTTCTATGTTAGTTTCCGAAGATTATTTATAGCCACCGTGTGATAAGCAATTACATGGATGGTCGCTCCTCAACAGCCTTATTCTCCGTGCTAATTGACAGCACTACTCCGGAGTGTTCTTGGCTAGCGTGGGTATAGAGGTGGGGCGTCACATCGCCGTTGACCACGCCGCTGTCTCCACCCCTTCGCATCGTCGTGTCGCACCCCCTCACCAGATCCGCCGTCTCCAATCGCACGTCTCTGCCGCTGGAAAAGCTAGGGTTCGAAACCCTAAACCACCAAAATCGGCCATCTCCGACCAAGTTAGACTATGCAACCACCATCGAACGGCTCCATACCACGATCCCTCCAAAACCCAGAAACCAATTGCTCAATTATTGTCCCAAGCGGAAACGCCCAATTCAACTTTGACCGCGATTACTAATTTCGGACACTGCCTTGAAAAACGAACACCAGACGTAGGTTCGTATCGACGAGATCTTCGTTTTGTATTTTTTTCGAAATTTTTCGAGGAGGTTGAATTTTCAATTTGATTTTTGGACTGCGATTGGATTTGAAATTGATTGTCTTCCATTGAGGAGGAGAGATAGCTGAAATGTACGTAAAGACAAATGGGAAACATAAGTAGGCTAGGGTTTATAACCGGGTATTTATAGGCAAGGTTGAATAGAATAGATGGATCAGATTGATCAATATATGGCCCAAAAAGCCCATTTCGACTCCGGAACGAAATTGGATCAACCGGTATGTCACAATAGATGTTTTAAAATATTTTAAACGCGACGGAACAAGTTTCAAGTCCAAATTCCATCGTATGAAGAAGTTATGCAAAAATCAATATTTTTCAAATTGATTCAATTGGTTTCAATTTCATCGATTTCAAGGCGTTTCGAGTCCGTACGATTAAACGACAAGCCCGATCGCTACAAAACTTGAAATCGTACAATAATTCACCGTTAAGGATTTGATGAAACTAGTTTCGTTGAAATCCAAGTCAGTGGCCAAAATGGCTATTTTTTCATTAATTAATCAAATTAATAAATTAACAAATTAAATCAAATTTCCAATTTTGACTCCGTAATTACCAAATTTCATCATTTTTAAATTTCTACATCATTTACTCTAATTTACCCAAATTTAAGTGTCAATTTAGAGTTGATTAATTTATCAATTTCAGTATTAACCCCAATTTTATAAAACTCGAAAATTATAAATTTAATTTCCAAAATTTCTATTAAATTTATTTTTCATTCTACTATTTAACTCATTAGTATCCAACGGATGAATTTGACACTGATTCATGGTTTATTACACTATTATTCACAAATTTTATCTTAATTTCAATTATTGTAATATTTAGATATTTAATTTCATTTATTTAAAATAAACCAAATCACTAAAATTTACATTCAAATAAATTAATAATCTTGATTTACAATCTTTACATCAACCAATAGTCATATTATAAATGGAATTGACATTATCTCCAATTATTAATTACAATCAGTTAAGATCTTACCATTGGTTTCATAAATTTATTTGCACTAAATTAGTTATTGCATTAATTCTCATTCATATAACATTAAGGTTCATTTAACTCTGATTGATTTCCAATTTTATTAAAATTTGATTTCTCATTTCAATTAATAGACTAAATAAACGTGCAACACACTATTATGGCCATCATTTACTTTTAACTGCATTTATAAGTTTATTGTTTACAGACCCAAGTTTCACATTTACATAATTTCAATTTATCGTAATCACATTCAATCTATCGAAAATTTAGCTTAGATTACATCCTTGCCATTCAATTATTATTGACTTTAATTAGCATTGCTTACCTTGCATTAACATTATTACTTTAAATCTACATTCAATTACAATTAATATTCTTAATAAATTTATTTACTTGGTCTCATGCTTTTTATTACACCAATTACTACCTTATAAGTAAATGTACGTTACTATTTTAATTTACATTCACCCTTTTCCGTTATTATATTAATTATCATTTTAAGTACATTTACTTATGTTGTATGTCCATTCTTCCCAACTAATTACCACCTATTATATTATTCCACACATAAATTCACTAGTTACGTTGCTTCCTCATATTCCACTTATAACCAAGTCATACATTTAAATTGTTTCACTTATTGGAATTACATCCAAGTTATTTACAATTAACTTACATTTATACAATTGCAGTTCATTTTAGTTATTATTTCATTAATATTATTTCCAATTTTATTTCTTTCAGTATTAATTTCAAAAACCTATTAAATTAAAAAATTATAATGTTTTCCATTATTTCTTTATTGGAATTTTATTCCAGTTGTCAAGAATTAATTTTATTTACCATTGCAACGTTTAATTTCTAACATTCGCTTGAATATAAATTATAATATTTTCATTTCTTTGTACATTTAATTACAAAATCTTATAAATTTAACAAATTTTAATTATCGAAATTTACGCTTCGTTACACTCTCCCCCATTCAAAACTTTTCGTCCCCGAAAAGGAAAAGAAGGGAAAATAAGAATTAGAAAATCAATATATCTTACTTAAAACATTAAATTTATAAACAAATAAATTTTAAAAAATTAATTAATTTAAATAAAATATACCAATTTATAACCATTAGATCATTTTATACTCAAATTAATAAAGTTTGGAAAACATTTTCAAAATATTTTCTAAGTCCAAAATTTACAGATAATTTTGACAGAGTCTCCTCTGTACGGGGAGGCTGAGGAGAAAGTATAGTATCAAATATAACAATATATAACATATAATTTTCAAAATAATATATGTCCCAACCGGGAAAACAATATAATAACGCTATAAACCGTAATCCGAAAACGTACCTATTTGTCGGGCAATTTACACTTCGTTTATGAAACCAAAAGAAGTAGCAATTGCTTCCATAACCTGTATTTCACTTATATAATCCAAAAGAGTCAATAATTATATAAAATGAAATGTTTAATTTGTTTCAATCAATAACAAACAAATCAATATAAACAACAATCACTTACACCCAGGCATACAACCATCACATAGAATCATCACAAATCAATCATTCATTCATATCAACAAAACAAATAGTTGTTCGTGTTCAAAACTTCAAATTGTACAGGATGAAAAATAAACTACTAAATGCATCATTAATCAATAGTCTCTGATGAAGCTAAATAGATTATTCATACATCCAAACAATTTAAAGTATCCTTGCCCAAATTACCATAAATCAAAACAAACTACCAACAATATCAGAAAATAGATCAAATTCATTCTTATTTATTTCATTTCATAATATTTGTTGTTTGATTTATTTTCTTTCATATAGTGATTTATCTTTTTAATTTACATTTTTTCTCTCTTACAGTTTCGTTTACATTTATTCACTTCTAACAAAATCTCATTTCACTTATTTATATCAAGAAATTTTCCTTTTATTATACTACATTCATTTATTCACTGCTTAATTTCATTTACTTAAGTTTATAATCTTTTATTTATACTACTTATCTTTCTAATATATTTAATTATAGTTACATTTCAATTATAACTTAAGTTTATAACAACCACAACATCCAATTCTTATTTATTAAAGAACTTCATTGAATACTTTCATTTTTATTTTTATTTTTTTACTTGTATAATATTCTATTACGTTTTCTTATTAAACATTTCAACTTTTTACATCTTTAGTAAGTTATATATATGTTAAAAAATGCAAAGGAAACTTATACAAGTTTTACCTCATCTTTTAATTTAATTTAATGTTTCAATAATTACATCTTTTGTTTTCTAAGTTATAAATTTCAATTTTTTTTAATTCCATTTATACTTATCATTAAATCTCTTATTTCCTTTAGAGGTTTCAACTATTAATTATTTAAGTTCCAATTCACTACAATAATTGAAACTATTAATTGATGGAAACTTAAGAACTAAATACCGGGTTTAATTTCGAATCATTTTAAAATAATAGATAAATGTATATGCTTACAATTTATATATCCAATTATCTTTAGACAATTTAAAATTTATATTTGTTTATCAAAATAAATCTGTAGTAAAACTACTATAGTGGCCTTCCCACTTCGAAACTCGAAAATGAACGTCGATGATGCGTGCATTCATGACCGAAATTATTTCCAGCGACAGAGAAGGGAGTACAAAACTTATTTCTTTCCGAAGTTCTTTAAAACAGTTCTTATATTGAAATATTTATATCAGAAAATACTTCTAATAATATTATTATTATATTTCAAAATCATTCAAAAGAAATTTTCAGAAATCCTGGAACTTAAGTTCTAAATTTCCCATTTTCATTTATTTTATCTTCAATCTTATTTCAACTATTATTTATAAACTTCATTACCTAACAACCAATATATTGCAACCAAATATATATATCATTTATAAAATTTTATTTTACATATATAGAAAATATAATAGGCAAAATTATTTCATTCACCTATATTCAAAACAAATATTGTGTCGGTCTGTCCTATTAAGTGTTTAGAAATCCCTATTGATGTCATAGCTTCCCATGCACCAACTAGAATTACAAAACGGAACAAATTTATTAAAACTTTTTATAACACTAACAAATACGCTCTCATATATATATATATTTATATATATATATATATATATATATATATATATACACACGCACACACATACAATCAGCGACTTCCATAGGGTATTACAACCCTACTAGTAAAGAGTCAGAGGCAACAAAGCTAAGGTTTATCGCTAAACCAAAGCTCTGATACTAGATGTAACGTCCCGCCTTTCCGCATGCTTTAAATCAACGATAAACCACACACGTCAGACCTAGCCATACGTGTAATAACCCGGATTTCTGGGCATTGTAATTTATAATATAATTGGGTTAATTAATAGAAATACTGAATTTATAGATTGAACAAATGAATCAAATTAAAAAAATATTTATATTTATATTGTGTTGCGTATATGCATATAGATTTTAAACAGAATTAATATATACAAGTTGAAATTTTATTTGTTTAAATATATGTATATCTAAAATTGATTTGAAATTTAATTTGAATTGGGCATTTAAATTGAAATCAGATATATATATATATATATATATATATATTAAATTATACTTTGGTTTTAAAATGTATATTTATTTGATTTTATTGAGAACATAAATTGTTTGTGTTGTTTTTCTTTTTAAAGGAAGTTATTTATATAAATTAGGATATATATTTATAAATTAGAAAATTTATTACAAAATTACTTATTAAAATTAGAAATATGTTAACTAATTTGGGTATTTATACAAATGTTTGTGACAATTTAAAAATAAATGAAAATACATCAACATTTGTGACAATTATAACATCCATTTAAAAACAAATGTAAGGTAAATATGGTACAAGATTAACAAGTGTAATCATCTCCTCCTAAATTAGACATTTGTAAGATAAATAACATACAATAATAATAAGTGTCATGTTTGGATTATATTTTACATTTCCTTTTATTTCGATGAATAAAGAAGAATCAAAATTTTCTTCATAAATTTTTAAAAAAAAAACAAAATAAAATCTGAGCCAAGTTTAGAATCAGGCTCAAGAATTCAAACAACAATAAGTCTTTACAAATTTCGAAAATCTGGAAAAAAAATTCATATCCTGTTAACATCCTCAAACCAGAAACATGAGCAAGAAATTAGCAACTTCATTTCAGTTTTAAAGCAAGGATCGGATCAATTCAACAACAAAATAAATAAGGATCAAAGGAAATCATGCTTGCAGCATCCAGAATTTATTCTCTGCTCAGATTTTTGCAGGTGAGTGAACAGTTAGTCTTAAACTTAGAAAGTAATAATTGTTGCCTAAATAATTGATGGGTGATGATGCTTGTTTATGTATATAGGAGTATGAAATCCGTGAATATGAATGTTTCTGAATACTCATGACTGATGCTGTGCTACACTGCATTTTTGGATTACAGAGATGTTAAAATAAATTAAATTTCAAAAGATTTTCCATCTAATCTTTGGAGCTTTGAGTTTCCAAACAAATCAATTTAGTTTGAACATCATCAAGATTTTGAAAACAAGTTAAGTATTTTAAGCATGGAAATCACCTGTAAACATGGAAATACGGTTGAAACTCAAAATATGGAATAAATAAATCTGTTGTGATGTATTGATCCAATAATATATCTCGAATCATCTTTGGAAGCTAAGATTTTTAAAACAAAAATACAAATTTTAAATATCATATTGAATGTAAATTTTGGGTTTGTCTGTAAATCGAGTTTTGGGTAAATTCTGAAGGATGGAACATTTGAAGTGGTCAGGAATGATGTTGGAGGTGGAGAAATGATCGTAGAACTTAGGAAAAATATCAGATGCAATTCTTTTTTTCATTTGAGAAGGCGGCAGAGGTGGATTTTTCCTAGAACCCTAGCTTTAACAGGGTTTGGTGATTTAACCGCCACCGCGTCTACAGGTGATCGAGTTCATCAGGATCTGGTGTGGTGGGAGCTTGGTCGTTGACGAGTACAAGGCCGAGATTGCAGATTTTTCTGGTGGTCGACGAAGTGAATTCAGGGAAGATTCAGATGAAGTTGCCTTGCTTCTGGAGGCTCGAATTTGCTCGATTTGGTTTCAATCGATTTAATAGAACCTGGATGGTAGGAATTGTTAGTGTGTGTGATTGTTGACTTATCAGGGATGGTGGTGATGGTCGGAAATGCTCCGACCATCTGTGCATGTGTACGAGCGTTTCTCGTATCAGTTTTTGCTGGGATTTGGGTTCTCGTGAGAAACTCAGAGGGGTGCTCGTGCAATTGGTTGTATGACTCGAAGTTCGAGTGGGTAGTTGTAGTTAACAGATTGACAGTTCAAAGTTTTAAAGTTTAAGTTTGAATTTTGGCTGCGAACATTGCTTCAAGGAAGACGGTGGGATATCTCGATGTTATCTTCGGGGTTGAGTACGGTAGTAGGAGCACAGTGTTGATAAGGGATAGTAGAAGAAGATGAAGGCGATGTTGGAATCAGGTTTCTCATGCAGTTTTGCTCGGGTTGAGCACGAGATTAGACTCGAGATTTATGCGAGTATTTTACCTATTGACTCGGGTATGTGGAAGTTGAGGTTAACCGGCGTTTAAAATCAAAAGGATTAACAAGATTTAAAGCAAGTTCTAAATTTTCAAAATGTTTTCATTCGGTAATTTATATGGGTTAAATCCTATTTATTTCCAAAGGTAAATTAAATGATAAAATTCAATGGAGTAATAATTATTTAATATATTAGGGGATGGTTAAATTGGTTAATGAAACCAGTTGAGTAAATAATTAATTTAACTATTAAGACAATGCATAAAGATTTATTAATTGTTGTAATCAATTTTTAAGGATTGATGTATTAATATGATTAAATTAATTAATATAATTAATTTAGAGAATGGTTAATTGATTAAAGATTAATTACTTAATGAAATTAATTAGTAATTTTGAAGGGTAATTAATGGTTGATTACCAAATAAGATTTATTTGATGAAATTAGTTAATGGAAGTAATTAAGAAAATTAATTACTCTGTGTAATTAATTAAGTGGATGTGGTTAATTTTAGTTAATTAATTAAGTTTAATTAATTTAAATAATCACTTGATGTTGAATTAAGTATAATTACTTAAGGTAATTAATAAGGTGTAATTACTTAGTAAAGTAATTAGTGGATATTTACCGGATGAAATTAATTCAAGGAAATTACTTGGGTAGTAATTAGAGGAAAATTACTTGATGAAAGAAATTAAGAAATGATTACTTAGTGTAATTGAAGGATTAATTTATATAATTAATCAAAGAGTTGAATTAATTGATGAAGTAATTAAGGCAAGTTAGTTTCTGAATATGATTAATCAAGATTGATTAATGAATGTGATTAAGTTAAAGGTTTATTACTATATAAAATTTGAGAATAATTAACTAATGAAAGTCATTAGAGGATCCTTAATTAATGTAATTAATGGAAGTGATCAATCTTGCTTATTAATGATTAAATGATGATGAATGCTTTGAATTGGTTGATATCTCTGATATGAATTGCTTTGTGATATGATATGTTGGATGGACGATGATAATGTTATAATCAATCAATTAGGAATTGCTGTGTAAATGTGTTATTCGACAATTAAAGTTGAGTTGTATGTAATTGGATAACTTTGGTTTTAGATGACATTGAATTCGAAGAGACCGGAGTTGGGTATTAGTAAATACTCGAAACCACTTCGATTCTTTATAGATTAGTATGTGGAATCAATAGGCTGATATGGAATGATTTAGGCAAGTTAGACCATTAAATCTAAGTAGAGATACTTAGAAATTGATGTGTGGAACAAGTGATGTTATGACAACTTGAGAAGTTGTAAATTGATAAGTAACCCCGGGTTTATTTAAGTTGTTTACTTTTGTATTCCTTGTTAGATGGGTTTAACCACGCTGGTTTCCAGCCTGACCCGGGTGTTACTTCGATGTAATGCTCGGGTCAGACCGAGTATTACAGATTTTCAGGTAAGGATGTTCTGGAGCTCAGGAGGCAAGCTGGATGGCAGGGACGTATGGAGAGTTTCCACTATGATATTGTATATATCTGAGACATGTTAAATTGTATCTATCCAATGTTGTATAGAATTGTTGTAACTCTGATATATCGATGTAAATTGATAGATACAATAGTCTTTGGTATAACTACTATTGATATTATATTTTATCCGCTGTGAATGTGAGTTTGTGTGTTTCTTTTCTGTTCTTTTTCTATCACTTTCTTCTTTTCTCTAACTATCTGGAAATTTCGAGTTCGAAAATTCCGGGTCGTTAAAGTAAGGAAGGGCGGATTGTTATGGGGTAAATAAGAAAAACAGAGAAAGAAAAACCAAATAGAATCTTGTAGTGGAAAGATAAAATATAATAATCAAATAAACATTTCATGAAGCCGTTTTACAAAATGTTTGATTATACTTATATAATACATATCAGAGTTACACACAATAGAGAATAATAAACAACAATGTAGCGGAACAGTGAGAATATAGTGGAATACTATAAGAACTAATAATAATAAATCTTCGTCTTCGTCCTTCAGAATACGGTCTTCAAATCCTCAAATGCTCAGGCTGAACCGAGCGAATTGAAAAGACAAAACACTCGAGTCATAGCTAAAAGATATTATGTAAGTTAAATCAATAGTAAATAATATGAGTGGAACAGCGTCAGAGATGTTTACGGTATTTGACATCTCTTATCCAGTGTCTAATGTGAGTGCATTAACTTAAGAGATGTTCGAGATTCACATCTCCTAAGGATCCGTTAAACTATTTACTATGTAGTAATATTTCACTATTATAATAATGTCTATAGTAAAATAAACTTACTTTTAAATAGCATTAAAGAGTGACCCAATATTCCCTTTAACACGTAATAGTCTCAGTAGTCCATCCAATATCATGGTCCCTCCTGATCGGGAAGCCACCAGAGGATACCACACGGGCTACGGGAGAAAACCAAACTCGTACAAGGCGTGATAGGGTAGGTGACATGCCACACAAGGCAATGCCAGCGTAGATAAACCAATTGCGCACACGGGCTGGTGGTAACGCGTAGCAGCTACTACCGCCCACCTCGAGCCATACCCCCAAATAAAAAAAAACAAAAGTGCCACCGAATAAATCCAAAAGTCAGAGTATAATATCGAAGTGATGTGTTCGATAAGAGGAATGACCTCATTGCCCCGAGATCGCTCCTGTTTTAGCCACCTTATGCCAACTTACACGAGTCGGGTCCACGAATTTACCTCAAAGGAAATGCCGCCACCATCCTACTTCATTCTGGAATCTCCACCGCGTACACGGTTGTTAAAGTGGTTTTCGCAGTTGGCAGAGAGTATGACAACTTCCGATCCCGATCTCTTTAACAACCAACCGTTAGTATAACACCACGGTCATTTCAAAATAGTATATACTTTTAAAAAGCAAAATACCATTGCTATTTGAAACCATCTCCTTTGTTTCAAAATAATATATACTTCAAAACCCAATTCAATAATATATTATTTAAATAAAATCCGATTTCCAATCACTAAATCTTCCTTTAATTTATATAAACTTGAAATATTCTTTTAAATCATCTTAAACCCAAACCACATTATGAAGTCATATTCTCAATCTTCAATTCCTATAGGTTTCAACTCAATATTTCAAAGATAATTCTTTTAATAAATTAAATTTTCAAATAAATTCATTTCAAAACCATAATACTTCCAAGGTTATAACAACTCCAAAACAAAACACTTTGAAACCATGTTACTTTAAAATACTTTAAATTTCGATAAACATTTCAATTTTGATATATTTCAGGCCTTTAAATATTCCATGATTACCAAACCAAATCTGATAATCTCATATATATCTTAACTCAGTTTCCTATTATTTAGTTTATAAATATTTATTTAATATATTCAATATCCTTTAAATAAAGCTCAAACTTGAAATATTTGTTAATCACCCTAAACCCTCATCAATTTATAATATCGGGCCCTTTAAAAATTTCAATTTTATTAAGTTTCAGATTGATTTAATAAAATAACATTCTTGATCAAACTATATTTTAAATTTGACCTCAAATCAATCTTCTCAACCTTAATTTATCAATATCATTATAAACTCTATATATATTAAAATATAATTTAAATAAGTACTTAACCATATTATCTTTTTAATAAAATTAAACTTTATTATTAAAGTTATTATATAAATGAAAAAAATTATACATAGCTTAAAATTAAGACTTTAACTATATATAAAATAATATTCATATAATACCAAAAATCAATATTTATAAACCCATAAATTTCTTTCCAAAACCATAGAAATCATTTAAAAAATATTTATATGTAGACCAACGGTGTCTGTATAGAATTTTTTATCCTATGGTCAAGTGATACAGATGTTTATCATTTTAATCCGCAATTTAAAATAAAAATGTGGTTGTATATCATTTTAAACCGCAATCCCGAATCAATAATAACAAATCAATAAAGAACTTGTAGATTTTAATGATATAAAATAACATCCATTCATCCATCAACCAATCACACATCCGTCACAACCATCGTCCAAAACTGCAATCAGTATCAATAGATAACTGATTATAGATAACAAGTATTTAACTGGCAGTTATATTCAATAATAAATTAAATAACGATTTAATTTAAATAAATGCAATTAACTGAGACGATGATTAAAAATATGCCAAACGGTCATAAATAAATTTCTAATCACATAAGAAATTAATTCAACACACATAAGAAATTTTACAAGTTGTGAGTGGGTTAAAACACTCACCTTTTGAATTTAAATTGAACTTAAATCCAATTTAAACCCAAAAATTGACCAGTCTCAGAATTCGTCGAATCCGACGCCAAAATGTCTAGAATTCCAATACAAACCTTGCGGAGAAAACTGTAACATTCCTGAAATTTATCAAGTTTAATTTGGCAATTAAATTTATTTTGGAAAATAAATTGTGAACTAATTAGAAAATTTTCTAGAATAAATAAATAACTTTGATTATAAACAGAAATTTAATAAGAAATTTAAGTATAAGTAGCTTAAAAATAAATATTTGGATTTGAAATATAAAAATAAAAGAAATTGTATTTGGATCTTTATTTAAATAAAAGAATTTTAATTTGGAATTTGATTTAAAAAAAAAATATTGAATTTATTAACTTTATATTTTCAAAGAACTAATACATATATAAAATTGTTTGTAATAAATAATTGGATTTCAAAATCATTTTTATAAAATTTTATAAGTACAAAATAAAATGTGATTTTATAATTAATAAATTAAGAATTATGTATGAATGATTATTTATTGATTTAGTTATTTCAAATTCATTTTATTTATAAATTGTGTAAGTATAAATAATGGGAAAATGTATACATTTATGTATATAAATAAGATTTAATAAAATAGTTAGTTTTATATGTAAATAAATATTCAAGCTTTGATATGAAGATATCTTTTTATAAGTATAAGAGTAAAAAAAACACATATGTAAGTATGAAGTGTAGAAGTTAACAAAATCTAAAGTTTATGATATGTTTTTTTTACAAATGGCATCAAGTATGTTTAATTTAAATAAAATAATGGAAAAAAAAAATTGAGAAAACTTTTAAGTTTCCCATATGCCATTATTAAAAAAATCTCACCAAATCTGAAATGTACAGTAAACAAGAGATTTGAGTATCTCAAATCTCAACACCCAAACATAAAGAAGTATAAAAAAAAAAAAAAAAAAAAAAGAAATCATGCAAATCTCGAAATCCCTCCTCTTCTCAAACAAAAATTCAAATCAAAGCAAATAATTCTGAAACAAAGGTTTGAAATCTCAAACATGTAGGCAGTGAAGTTCAAGGCTTCAACAAGCAACTACATTTTTCTTAAATCTGGAAATGGTTCTGCATGCAAAACAAAAGCAAAATCTGGAATTCAAGAAGATTCAAACTCAGTTTCAAAATAAATCTGAAGCAATTAAGACAAGGAGTTTAAAATGGAAGTGCAGTTTTCTCTGGGCTAAATTATAGCTGCAGAGAGAAAAGAATTTTAAGTTTTCAAATACTAGATCAAAACTCTGTCTTCAAGCAATCAAAACAAAGTTTAAGTCAAAAGAAAATCAAGTAAAACAAATGCAAGGTCAAAGAACAGATCAGGCTCAAGTGCTTCCAAATCAAACAAGTTGATGAAGTTTACAAACTGAAGCTTTGAAAACAAACAAAATGATAATCTGGAAATCTAGAAGCATAATCCAGTGCAAATGCAAGCTCTCTGGAAGATCACAATTTAAAGGCAAGTGAAGATTTCTTTTTAAGATTTAGATTTTATGTTGAAATCAATAAATAAAACAAGATTTGAACAATTTTTATTTAATAAGTTGCAGGGAATATCAAGTTCAAGGCTAAATTTGGTCTCTGGATTTCAAGTTGCAGAAAAAAAAAATTAAAACTGTTTTGGTATACTTCTCTGCCATTTAAACTGTAAGTAAGGAGGATTTAAAAACTTTGTTTATTTATGAAATGGATGAACAAAACAAAAGGGAAATGAAGATTTATACTTACAATTGACAGGTTTAAAACTCCAAGATCTTAAGAAGAAGATTTTAAATCTGGAAAAAAAAAAAACACCTGGAAGAAGCAATCCTTTCTGGAATTAAACAAACTGTAAGTGGAATCAAGATTGGTTGTTATTGTGAAATAAACAAATAAACACAATAGTAAAATAAGCCAAGTTCTTCTTATAAACTTTGCAGATGGAAGTTTTAAAATATTAAAGAAGGAACCAAAGAAAAAGAAAAAAAGAAAAAAATATAGTTCAGGCTCAAAGGAAATTCTCCTCTGTCCTTCAAAAAAAAAGGTGAGCAATCCTCCACCCTCTTTTATCTGATGCATATATAAAACTCTGATGTTAGTTGCTTCTTTGTTTTCATGCTTGTGAGCAAATTACACCCCAAGTCTTCAAAATCTGGTTCATATCTTGATTTCATGTGATAGTGTTTTGGTATGGTTTTGAATATGCCTACATGTTGAAGGTATACATAAATTTAGTGTGTGTATGTCTGTGAGCAACCTAGCCCTAAATTTATATGTGTTTTATTTCCTGCATGAATGTGAGTAAGCTTTTATTTTAAAAAACAGTTTTTTTTTTCTAAAATCAAGATAAGTGCAAATTACAGAACTAAATGCTAATTCACCTGAATTTAAAACTGTTTGATGAGAACTCCTCTGTTTCTTTTGAAAGTAAGTAACCTCACAAATGCAAGGAGGCTTGAATTGTCTGATGCATGTAAATACTTAGGAAAAATAAAAGAAAACAAGTTTGTCTGTAAATCTTATATTGATAAATGCTGTGTGTAAATATGTTTGCATGTTTTGATTTCTTGAAAACTGCATATAGTGTTAGTTATGAATTAGTATATTCTTTATTGGAAAAGCTTTATCACTTGAATGGTTTCAGCTAGCAAAGTCTGTGTAAGTAAATAGGTTAGTTAGGTGTAAATTTAGAATTATAAATTTTAAGTTAGTTTAATAAATCTGTAGCCTCTGTAAACCAAAATCAGTCGTCATTAGAAATAAACAAATATATCAAACATCATAAATATTTGAACTAGTGTATAAATTGAAATGCATGTTTGAAAGTAGAAGTTTTAAAACAAATATTACAGTTTAAATAACTATTGGGAGGAAACATTTCTGTTTAAACAGAAATATGAAATTGAGGTATCTGTGAGTCTTTGTGAATCTCAGGTGTTAAGATGTTTATGTTAGTGGAATATGGAGGTGAGAGGATGGAGGAGATGTTGGTGATTATGATCAGAGAGTGAGAGTCAGGTGAATTGGTTTCCAGGTTGATTTAGTTGCATGTTGAACTCAGGTGACAGTTTAGTAGTGTGCAGGGTTTTGACCCGAAGTAGAACTCGGGTGATTTTGTTTTTGACTCGGAGATGGTAGCATGAAAACTCGAAGTAGCATGAGAGTTTCTCGGGTCAGAGGAGTTACAGGTTTATACCTGAAGTTTTTTTTGCAGTTTTTTTTTTAGTGTTGATTGAATTCAAATTCTAGTGCAAAATTTTGATTTAAATGGAAATTGAATCTGAATTCAAATAGAGTTTTAAATTCAAGGTTGTAAAAAAAAAAATGAAACTTTTAGATTTAAACAAATTTAAAATTTTGTTTAAATCGAGTTTTAAAACAAACAGTTTCAGGTTTAAAATCTTGAAGCTTTGTAGTTTCAAACACTTGAATAAAATTTAAATGTTTGTGTGGGAATTTAATTTCAGGTGAAAGTTGAAAACTGAATTTAAGTGTAATTCAAAGTTTTAAAAATGAAATATCTTAAACAACTTTAAAGTTTAGTTTTAAATCAAAATTAAAACTGTTTCAGGTTTTGAAACACTGAAAGTTGTTTTGCAGTTTTAATGTTTTTAATGAAACCCATTTTTAAGTTGCAATTTGATTTAAGTACAAGTTAAACCTGAATTCAAATAGAGTTTGGAATTCAAAGTTTTCAAAAATGTAATATCTTAAATAAATTTAAAGATTGGTTTTAAATCAAAAATTTAAAACTGTTTTCAGGGTTTAAACCTGAAAATGGTTTGCAGTTTTTAAAAGTGTTGAATAAAATTTAACTTTTGTGCAGGAATTGATTCAAGTGTAACTTGAATCTGAATTCAAATGTAATTTTGAATTCAAAGTTTTTAAAATGAAATTCTTAAAATTTAAACAAGTTTTAAATATGGAATTAAGTCAAGAATTAAAACAGTTTTCAAGTTTAACTTTTTAAAAACCAGATTTTGATTTAAACAAGTTTTGTAAGTTTTAAACATTGAATAAATTTAAACATTTTTAAATAAGATTTAAATTGGTTTGAAATCAAATTAAAAACAGTTTCAAATTTACTATGAAACCCAGTTTTGATTTCAAACAAGTTTATAAATTTATAGAAGAATGAATGAACATATATCAATGTTTAACATAGATTTGAAATAAGATTTGATTTCAAATAAGTTTTAAAACTAGGAAGAATTTAGTTCTATTAATATTGAATTAAATATGAAGTGTTAATTTAGATTTAGGTTTAAATGGTTAAACATTTTAAAATATCAAAATTTTAAAATGGAATTTGAATTTAAATTTAGAAATGTATTGTTTTAATACATTTTGAATTTAAATGGGTCAATTAATAAGTAATTAAATTAGTTGAATAATTAAGGATTTCACTTAATTATTTGATTTTTAAATAATGATTTAGATTAATATTAATTAGAAATGATTTATTAATCTAATTCAAATTTTCTTAAGTGTAAAATTTATTGAATGTTGTTACTAATGGGTGATAATTATCTAGGGATAATTTAGTAATTAATTAATGCAATTAATTTTGATAATTGACTAGATTAATTAATTGAATATAATTAATTGTAATTGGTTAAGTATAATTAATTGTTGAAATTAATTAAGGAATAATAAATCTATTTATTAAGGACAATAAATTTTAACTAAGATTTAATTAATCAATAATTAAAAGGTTATTATTTAAAGTAATTAATTGAGGAATAGGTAATTAAGATTAATTAATTACAATTAAAGGATAATTAATTAAGATAATTGATTTAATAAATGAGTAATAAATAAAGGTGGTTAAAACTTAATTAATTATAGTTAATGATAATTAATCATTAATTTAAAGATTATAAATAGAAGTAATTATGTGAATAACAAATTCATAACCACACGGTTTATTCATCTTAATTAAAGGTGTTTGATTGTTATTGGATGTTCTGTGATGGATTGATATATTTGATATGTGATGTGATGCTATGTGATACTTTGTGCTAGTCTGCTATATTTGTGATGAATATACTGTCGTATGAATATGAAACCCTTTGACCCGTAAAACGACATTTGAATTTCGATGCGACAGGAAGTCGGATTTCAGTTTGGTTATCCGAACCCACATCGAATTGTAATAATTGAATCTGTGCTGATTGATGATGTTGTGCACTATTGTGTAAAACCCCTGGACCACACTATACACACACAAATATGGATTGCACGTGGAAATTTGGTTAAGTCACAGATTTTTGAAATTGTTTTAAAATTGAATTTTTTTTTTTCCAAAATAGTTTTGGAATTAGAATTGAAGCTTTTGAAAATGAGTTTTCAAAAATAAAAGTTATTTGAATAACTTGGTTGAGTTTTGAAATGTAAATAAATTAATTTAAATTTGAATTCAATATTTGAAATTGAATTCTATGACTTGGAAACTATTGTTTAAAAAGGGTATTCAACTTATAAATGGGTTTATATGGGTTTTTAAACCATTTTAAAGGTGATGTTTTGAAATTTAAATTCAACTCAAGATTTCAACTTGTATAAATTAGATTTGCTTTCTCATAAGAAATGGACTTTCAAGTTGTGTTAAAAGGATTTTTCAAGTCTAAAAGAAAAATTGTTTTCCAAGTTTTAGATAAATCTTTGGAAATGTGTTTTGAAAGCTATAAATCTTTAATTTAAAGATTTAATTGGGTTAATCCAATTGAAATGGGGATTGTTTTGAAATCTATGAATAGATCTTTGTGAAACTGGGTGAAACTTTGTGAAATAAATCTTTTTGTTTAAAGATTCAAAATGGTAATTTGTTTAACCATTGAAAGAAAAGTTTTGGATTTTATAAGTTGTGACTTAACTAAAATCCCATATCCATATGTTTTAAAATATTGCGCTCATTATTCGGTTTAGCCGGGAGAGGACCTTGTGTCATATAGCCCATTCCGAATAGTGATACGACGTTATGGATAACATTTGAAGACCGGTGGTGAAGACCGGGTATTTGTGAGAACGATAGGATAACCTATCGATTGACTCTGCACTGAGTTGCTCCGGTATAGAGTTCTCCTTAGTGATGGGAAGTCCGATCGGGATTGTGGATACCCGGATTTGCAAGGGCTTCTTCGGAAGTGCCTTCGGTTCTGTTCGAACCCGGAACAGACTTGTATGGTTGTATGTCCGACATTACACTTTGAGATGTTAACTGATTTCTATCAAATACATTTCTGCTTGGTGGCGGAGAATTTATTCTCTTAGCTTAACACCCTTCTCTGAGACGTACGAACTCAGAGGTTTTGTAGTTGATATTTATCAGTGATATTCCCAATTTGGTAATGTGGCATGCTGAGTGCTGCTGTGTGATGATCATTGGTTGATCATTTGTGATAGGATCATTTATTTGATCATTTATCTTTGTGATCATTGCTTTGGTCATCTGTTGACCCAAAGCATGGCTTTGTGCCAAAGCGTAGCTTTGTGGACGAGACTGCATCAGGACCTCACTCCCCGGAAATGGTCGAAACAGGAAAGATGCGGCAAGGTTATGAGGGTCGCGCCCTTTAGGGTATGTCATTTCCTTCTGGAAAAGGGTGGTATCATGGTATGGAGCCCAGATACTTACTCATGTGGAGACTGCAGATCTATTACTTTGTGATACTTTGTGGTTGTTGTGAGCGCGCTCGGATAAAGGTCCCAAAGGACCGGGGGATGGCATATTCGTGTAGTAGTTACCTAGTTACAGAGGTAACCCGGCCTTGTGTTGGCAGAGATCTAACCGTAACGTTAGTTCTCGGGACGTCCCGCCAGAGGCGTACCCATGTGGCAATAGGAAGTTCCTTAGCCTGACCATTTGTTGGAAATCCATTCTTCAATTACGTGCCTTGTACGGTTTTAGTTGTAGAACCTGCCATTTAACATGGCAGCTATAGTAGGCATAGTATCATGGTACCTATGCTGGCTAGGATTTATATTATACTTTCGAAAGATTTCCCACTATGCACTAGTAATAATATCAAAGAATTTTTCTCGTAGTAAGCATGTTTGACTATCATAAGGAGAAATCTCCCCCATGTGTGCGTTTGCATTGTGTGTGTGCCGGGAGGCCTTATGGTAGTTTCATTTTTCAAAAAGCATTGCGGGTTTCAAATTTAAATTCTTTAGTTTGTTTTAAAGACCAACTGTTTTTGTTTGCTCACACCAGTCCCATGACTGACCTGGAGTTTATTGTTCCTTTCCTAAACTCTGGGTGCCTACTATTTCCCACACGGGCAGTCTAGAGTTGGGGTTTTCAGATAATCAATAGTAGGTGTAGATTCGATAGCTTTCAAGCCTTAGGATTTGGCAATCGCAATTGGATCGAGTTGCTTCTCTTCATCTTGATTTGAGAGTTCGAGCTATTCTGGATTGGTGCCTTGGAGATGGAGATTACCGATACTGGAGTTCTTCCCTGAAGACTATTTTGGAGATGTGTTCCGCGGCTAGTGTTATCTTTTATTTCCGCTGCTATTCTTTGTATCTCTGATAATGGTGATATCTATTGTACCATTCTGTTGTATCAGTTATTGTATCAAATGTTGTATATTGATATATGTTGTTCATTTTCTTCCGCTGTGTTATTTACTTAATGTGTTATAAGCTCCGGCGACTCGAATTTGAGCGGTCGAATCTGCGACATTCGAGTACAATGTAAAGTATGGATGTCGATTTTCGAACGCGAAAAATTTGAGCCGTTATATTTGGTATCAGAGCTGATGGTTAAAACCTTAGCTCAGGAGTATAACATATTAAGTAACTCATTAGAGATAGGGTGAAGTATACCCTAGAATGAGTATATCCCTAAGATATCCGTTCGAATGCCTCAGTAAATTCTCTTACTATTCACCGATAGTAAGTATGAGTGCAAGAAGAGAACGAGATAGGGGACAGGGGAGTACCACTATAAATGGTCAATACCCTGCAACAGTGGAAATATCTTTTCTCTATCAATCTCCTTTGATTCGATTTCATATTCTTTTGATTGCTTCATAGCTGCTCCAGAAAGAAGCTTCGGTGTGATGGTGGCCTTACGAATCGTTGTAGAAAAATCCTTACTTTGTATCTTCATCGGTTTCTTATCAAGCTTTTCGATCTAAACTCTAATGAATTTGAAATTTATAATATTAAATAAATTGGAAATTTTAAATTAAGTAAATTGGTTAGCTAATATGAAGATTTGATCCATCTATCTATTCTCTGGGATCCGATATATTCTACGAACGATTAGTTACCCCTTCGAACTAATCAATGCCTTGCATATTCGTAGACCGGTGGACCCAAATATCTTGTGTAATGATTATATGAGTTGTTCTCATATTGTCAATATTCTTATTTGGTAAGCCAAATACAGAATTGGTATCCAGTCTGATTCGGAAAGATATCTCTATGTCTTTTATCCTTTCTTTGTCGTCTTCTCTGCAATTTCGAGGACGAAATTCTTTTAAGGGGGGAAATCTGTAACATTCCTGAAATTTATCAAGTTTAATTTGGCAATTAAATTTATTTTGGAAAATAAATTGTGAACTAATTAGAAAATTTTCTAGAATAAATAAATAACTTTGATTATAAACAGAAATTTAATAAGAAATTTAAGTATAAGTAGCTTAAAAATAAATATTTGGATTTGAAATATAAAAATAAAAGAAATTGTATTTGGATCTTTATTTAAATAAAAGAATTTTAATTTGGAATTTGATTTAAAAAAAAAAATATTGAATTTATTAACTTTATATTTTCAAAGAACTAATACATATATAAAATTGTTTGTAATAAATAATTGGATTTCAAAATCATTTTTATAAAATTTTATAAGTACAAAATAAAATGTGATTTTATAATTAATAAATTAAGAATTATGTATGAATGATTATTTATTGATTTAGTTATTTCAAATTCATTTTATTTATAAATTGTGTAAGTATAAATAATGGGAAAATGTATACATTTATGTATATAAATAAGATTTAATAAAATAGTTAGTTTTATATGTAAATAAATATTCAAGCTTTGATATGAAGATATCTTTTTATAAGTATAAGAGTAAAAAAAACACATATGTAAGTATGAAGTGTAGAAGTTAACAAAATCTAAAGTTTATGATATGTTTTTTTTACAAATGGCATCAAGTATGTTTAATTTAAATAAAATAATGGAAATAAAAAAATTGAGAAAACTTTTAAGTTTCCCATATGCCATTATTAAAAAAATCTCACCAAATCTGAAATGTACAGTAAACAAGAGATTTGAGTATCTCAAATCTCAACACCCAAACATAAAGAAGTATAAAAAAAAAAAAAAAAAAAAAAGAAATCATGCAAATCTCGAAATCCCGCCTCTTCTCAAACAAAAATTCAAATCAAAGCAAATAATTCTGAAACAAAGGTTTGAAATCTCAAACATGTAGGCAGTGAAGTTCAAGGCTTCAACAAGCAACTACATTTTTCTTAAATCTGGAAATGGTTCTGCATGCAAAACAAAAGCAAAATCTGGAATTCAAGAAGATTCAAACTCAGTTTCAAAATAAATCTGAAGCAATTAAGACAAGGAGTTTAAAATGGAAGTGCAGTTTTCTCTGGGCTAAATTATAGCTGCAGAGAGAAAAGAATTTTAAGTTTTCAAATACTAGATCAAAACTCTGTCTTCAAGCAATCAAAACAAAGTTTAAGTCAAAAGAAAATCAAGTAAAACAAATGCAAGGTCAAAGAACAGATCAGGCTCAAGTGCTTCCAAATCAAACAAGTTGATGAAGTTTACAAACTGAAGCTTTGAAAACAAACAAAATGATAATCTGGAAATTTAGAAGCATAATCCAGTGCAAATGCAAGCTCTCTGGAAGATCACAATTTAAAGGCAAGTGAAGATTTCTTTTTAAGATTTAGATTTTATGTTGAAATCAATAAATAAAACAAGATTTGAACAATTTTTATTTAATAAGTTGCAGGGAATATCAAGTTCAAGGCTAAATTTGGTCTCTGGATTTCAAGTTGCAGAAAAAAAAAAATTAAAACTGTTTTGGTATACTTCTCTGCCATTTAAACTGTAAGTAAGGAGGATTTAAAAACTTTGTTTATTTATGAAATGGATGAACAAAACAAAAGGGAAATAAAGATTTATACTTACAATTGACAGGTTTAAAACTCCAAGATCTTAAGAAGAAGATTTTAAATCTGGAAAAAAAAAAACACCTGGAAGAAGCAATCCTTTCTGGAATTAAACAAACTGTAAGTGGAATCAAGATTGGTTGTTATTGTGAAATAAACAAATAAACACAATAGTAAAATAAGCCAAGTTCTTCTTATAAACTTTGCAGATGGAAGTTTTAAAATATTAAAGAAGGAACCAAAGAAAAAGAAAAAAAGAAAAAAATATAGTTCAGGCTCAAAGGAAATTCTCCTCTGTCCTTCAAAAAAAAAGGTGAGCAATCCTCCACCCTCTTTTATCTGATGCATATATAAAACTCTGATGTTAGTTGCTTCTTTGTTTTCATGCTTGTGAGCAAATTACACCCCAAGTCTTCAAAATCTGGTTCATATCTTGATTTCATGTGATAGTGTTTTGGTATGGTTTTGAATATGCCTACATGTTGAAGGTATACATAAATTTAGTGTGTGTATGTCTGTGAGCAACCTAGCCCTAAATTTATATGTGTTTTATTTCCTGCATGAATGTGAGTAAGCTTTTATTTTAAAAAACAGTTTTTTTTTTCTAAAATCAAGATAAGTGCAAATTACAGAACTAAATGCTAATTCACCTGAATTTAAAACTGTTTGATGAGAACTCCTCTGTTTCTTTTGAAAGTAAGTAACCTCACAAATGCAAGGAGGCTTGAATTGTCTGATGCATGTAAATACTTAGGAAAAATAAAAGAAAACAAGTTTGTCTGTAAATCTTATATTGATAAATGCTGTGTGTAAATATGTTTGCATGTTTTGATTTCTTGAAAACTGCATATAGTGTTAGTTATGAATTAGTATATTCTTTATTGGAAAAGCTTTATCACTTGAATGGTTTCAGCTAGCAAAGTCTGTGTAAGTAAATAGGTTAGTTAGGTGTAAATTTAGAATTATAAATTTTAAGTTAGTTTAATAAATCTGTAGCCTCTGTAAACCAAAATCAGTCGTCATTAGAAATAAACAAATATATCAAACATCATAAATATTTGAACTAGTGTATAAATTGAAATGCATGTTTGAAAGTAGAAGTTTTAAAACAAATATTACAGTTTAAATAACTATTGGGAGGAAACATTTCTGTTTAAACAGAAATATGAAATTGAGGTATCTGTGAGTCTTTGTGAATCTCAGGTGTTAAGATGTTTATGTTAGTGGAATATGGAGGTGAGAGGATGGAGGAGATGTTGGTGATTATGATCAGAGAGTGAGAGTCAGGTGAATTGGTTTCCAGGTTGATTTAGTTGCATGTTGAACTCAGGTGACAGTTTAGTAGTGTGCAGGGTTTTGACCCGAAGTAGAACTCGGGTGATTTTGTTTTTGACTCGGAGATGGTAGCATGAAAACTCGAAGTAGCATGAGAGTTTCTCGGGTCAGAGGAGTTACAGGTTTATACCTGAAGTTTTTTTTGCAGTTTTTTTTTTAGTGTTGATTGAATTCAAATTCTAGTGCAAAATTTTGATTTAAATGGAAATTGAATCTGAATTCAAATAGAGTTTTAAATTCAAGGTTGTAAAAAAAAAAATGAAACTTTTAGATTTAAACAAATTTAAAATTTTGTTTAAATCGAGTTTTAAAACAAACAGTTTCAGGTTTAAAATCCTGAAGCTTTGTAGTTTCAAACACTTGAATAAAATTTAAATGTTTGTGTGGGAATTTAATTTCAGGTGAAAGTTGAAAACTGAATTTAAGTGTAATTCAAAGTTTTAAAAATGAAATATCTTAAACAACTTTAAAGTTTAGTTTTAAATCAAAATTAAAACTGTTTCAGGTTTTGAAACACTGAAAGTTGTTTTGCAGTTTTAATGTTTTTAATGAAACCCATTTTTAAGTTGCAATTTGATTTAAGTACAAGTTAAACCTGAATTCAAATAGAGTTTGGAATTCAAAGTTTTCAAAAATGTAATATCTTAAATAAATTTAAAGATTGGTTTTAAATCAAAAATTTAAAACTGTTTTCAGGGTTTAAACCTGAAAATGGTTTGCAGTTTTTAAAAGTGTTGAATAAAATTTAACTTTTGTGCAGGAATTGATTCAAGTGTAACTTGAATCTGAATTCAAATGTAATTTTGAATTCAAAGTTTTTAAAATGAAATTCTTAAAATTTAAACAAGTTTTAAATATGGAATTAAGTCAAGAATTAAAACAGTTTTCAAGTTTAACTTTTTAAAAACCAGATTTTGATTTAAACAAGTTTTGTAAGTTTTAAACATTGAATAAATTTAAACATTTTTAAATAAGATTTAAATTGGTTTGAAATCAAATTAAAAACAGTTTCAAATTTACTATGAAACCCAGTTTTGATTTCAAACAAGTTTATAAATTTATAGAAGAATGAATGAACATATATCAATGTTTAACATAGATTTGAAATAAGATTTGATTTCAAATAAGTTTTAAAACTAGGAAGAATTTAGTTCTATTAATATTGAATTAAATATGAAGTGTTAATTTAGATTTAGGTTTAAATGGTTAAACATTTTAAAATATCAAAATTTTAAAATGGAATTTGAATTTAAATTTAGAAATGTATTGTTTTAATACATTTTGAATTTAAATGGGTCAATTAATAAGTAATTAAATTAGTTGAATAATTAAGGATTTCACTTAATTATTTGATTTTTAAATAATGATTTAGATTAATATTAATTAGAAATGATTTATTAATCTAATTCAAATTTTCTTAAGTGTAAAATTTATTGAATGTTGTTACTAATGGGTGATAATTATCTAGGGATAATTTAGTAATTAATTAATGCAATTAATTTTGATAATTGACTAGATTAATTAATTGAATATAATTAATTGTAATTGGTTAAGTATAATTAATTGTTGAAATTAATTAAGGAATAATAAATCTATTTATTAAGGACAATAAATTTTAACTAAGATTTAATTAATCAATAATTAAAAGGTTATTATTTAAAGTAATTAATTGAGGAATAGGTAATTAAGATTAATTAATTACAATTAAAGGATAATTAATTAAGATAATTGATTTAATAAATGAGTAATAAATAAAGGTGGTTAAAACTTAATTAATTATAGTTAATGATAATTAATCATTAATTTAAAGATTATAAATAGAAGTAATTATGTGAATAACAAATTCATAACCACACGGTTTATTCATCTTAATTAAAGGTGTTTGATTGTTATTGGATGTTCTGTGATGGATTGATATATTTGATATGTGATGTGATGCTATGTGATACTTTGTGCTAGTCTGCTATATTTGTGATGAATATACTGTCGTATGAATATGAAACCCTTTGACCCGTAAAACGACATTTGAATTTCGATGCGACAGGAAGTCGGATTTCAGTTTGGTTATCCGAACCCACATCGAATTGTAATAATTGAATCTGTGCTGATTGATGATGTTGTGCACTATTGTGTAAAACCCCTGGACCACACTATACACACACAAATATGGATTGCACGTGGAAATTTGGTTAAGTCACAGATTTTTGAAATTGTTTTAAAATTGAATTTTTTTTTTCCAAAATAGTTTTGGAATTAGAATTGAAGCTTTTGAAAATGAGTTTTCAAAAATAAAAGTTATTTGAATAACTTGGTTGAGTTTTGAAATGTAAATAAATTAATTTAAATTTGAATTCAATATTTGAAATTGAATTCTATGACTTGGAAACTATTGTTTAAAAAGGGTATTCAACTTATAAATGGGTTTATATGGGTTTTTAAACCATTTTAAAGGTGATGTTTTGAAATTTAAATTCAACTCAAGATTTCAACTTGTATAAATTAGATTTGCTTTCTCATAAGAAATGGACTTTCAAGTTGTGTTAAAAGGATTTTTCAAGTCTAAAAGAAAAATTGTTTTCCAAGTTTTAGATAAATCTTTGGAAATGTGTTTTGAAAGCTATAAATCTTTAATTTAAAGATTTAATTGGGTTAATCCAATTGAAATGGGGATTGTTTTGAAATCTATGAATAGATCTTTGTGAAACTGGGTGAAACTTTGTGAAATAAGTCTTTTTGTTTAAAGATTCAAAATGGTAATTTGTTTAACCATTGAAAGAAAAGTTTTGGATTTTATAAGTTGTGACTTAACTAAAATCCCATATCCATATGTTTTAAAATATTGCGCTCATTATTCGGTTTAGCCGGGAGAGGACCTTGTGTCATATAGCCCATTCCGAATAGTGATACGACGTTATGGATAACATTTGAAGACCGGTGGTGAAGACCGGGTATTTGTGAGAACGATAGGATAACCTATCGATTGACTCTGCACTGAGTTGCTCCGGTATAGAGTTCTCCTTAGTGATGGGAAGTCCGATCGGGATTGTGGATACCCGGATTTGCAAGGGCTTCTTCGGAAGTGCCTTCGGTTCTGTTCGAACCCGGAACAGACTTGTATGGTTGTATGTCCAACATTACACTTTGAGATGTTAACTGATTTCTATCAAATACATTTCTGCTTGGTGGCGGAGAATTTATTCTCTTAGCTTAACACCCTTCTCTGAGACGTACGAACTCAGAGGTTTTGTAGTTGATATTTATCAGTGATATTCCCAATTTGGTAATGTGGCATGCTGAGTGCTGCTGTGTGATGATCATTGGTTGATCATTTGTGATAGGATCATTTATTTGATCATTTATCTTTGTGATCATTGCTTTGGTCATCTGTTGACCCAAAGCATGGCTTTGTGCCAAAGCGTAGCTTTGTGGACGAGACTGCATCAGGACCTCACTCCCCGGAAATGGTCGAAACAGGAAAGATGCGGCAAGGTTATGAGGGTCGCGCCCTTTAGGGTATGTCATTTCCTTCTGGAAAAGGGTGGTATCATGGTATGGAGCCCAGATACTTACTCATGTGGAGACTGCAGATCTATTACTTTGTGATACTTTGTGGTTGTTGTGAGCGCGCTCGGATAAAGGTCCCAAAGGACCGGGGGATGGCATATTCGTGTAGTAGTTACCTAGTTACAGAGGTAACCCGGCCTTGTGTTGGCAGAGATCTAACCGTAACGTTAGTTCTCGGGACGTCCCGCCAGAGGCGTACCCATGTGGCAATAGGAAGTTCCTTAGCCTGACCATTTGTTGGAAATCCATTCTTCAATTACGTGCCTTGTACGGTTTTAGTTGTAGAACCTGCCATTTAACATGGCAGCTATAGTAGGCATAGTATCATGGTACCTATGCTGGCTAGGATTTATATTATACTTTCGAAAGATTTCCCACTATGCACTAGTAATAATATCAAAGAATTTTTCTCGTAGTAAGCATGTTTGACTATCATAAGGAGAAATCTCCCCCATGTGTGCGTTTGCATTGTGTGTGTGCCGGGAGGCCTTATGGTAGTTTCATTTTTCAAAAAGCATTGCGGGTTTCAAATTTAAATTCTTTAGTTTGTTTTAAAGACCAACTGTTTTTGTTTGCTCACACCAGTCCCATGACTGACCTGGAGTTTATTGTTCCTTTCCTAAACTCTGGGTGCCTACTATTTCCCACACGGGCAGTCTAGAGTTGGGGTTTTCAGATAATCAATAGTAGGTGTAGATTCGATAGCTTTCAAGCCTTAGGATTTGGCAATCGCAATTGGATCGAGTTGCTTCTCTTCATCTTGATTTGAGAGTTCGAGCTATTCTGGATTGGTGCCTTGGAGATGGAGATTACCGATACTGGAGTTCTTCCCTGAAGACTATTTTGGAGATGTGTTCCGCGGCTAGTGTTATCTTTTATTTCCGCTGCTATTCTTTGTATCTCTGATAATGGTGATATCTATTGTACCATTCTGTTGTATCAGTTATTGTATCAAATGTTGTATATTGATATATGTTGTTCATTTTCTTCCGCTGTGTTATTTACTTAATGTGTTATAAGCTCCGGCGACTCGAATTTGAGCGGTCGAATCTGCGACATTCGAGTACAATGTAAAGTATGGATGTCGATTTTCGAACGCGAAAAATTTGAGCCGTTATAAAAACCACGTGTGAATTGGACCTTGTACGTAGATGTTATCGCGATTAGAATAATTGAATTTGAAATTAAAATAAGTGAATTAGACAAACAAAATAATACATAAATGCGTACACGTCACCCAGTCATCTTCCTCTCCAATTTCCAGTTCGACCACGTTCCTATGCCGCAACTTTGACCGATCGAAGCTCCTCCTATACATCGCCGTTGACCATGCCGCTGCCTCCACCCCTTCGCATCGTCGTGTCGCACCTCCTCACCAGATCCGCCGTTCAACTTTGACCGCAATTATTGATCGATCCGGACACTCGCTTGAAAAATGAACACCAGACGTAGGTTTATATCAATGAGATCTTCATTTCATATATTTTTTTGAAATTTTTCGAGGAGGTTGAATTTTCAATTTGATTTTTGAATTACGATTGGATTTGAATTGATTGTCTACCATTGAGGAGGAGAGATAGTTGAATTGTACGTACGGACAAATGAGAAATAGAAGTAGGCTAGGGTTTATAACCGGGTATTTATGGACAAGGTTGAATTAAATAATGGATTGGATTGATAAACGCGCTGAACAATATATGTCCCGAAAAGCCCGTTTCGACTCTAGAGAGAAATTGGATCAACCCCTATATCAAAATAGATTTTTTTTAAATATTTTAAATGCGATGAAACAAGTTTAAAATTCAAATTCCATCATATGAAGAAGTTATGCTAAAATCTATATTTTTCAAATTGATTTCAATTGATTTTAATTTCATTGATTTCGAGGCGTTTCGAGTCGGTACCATCAAACGACAAGGCCGATCCCTATGAAACTTGAAATCCTACAATAATTCACCGTTATGGATTCGATGAAACTAGTTTCGTCGAAATCCGAGTCAGTGACCGAAATGGCTATTTTTTCATTAATTAATTAAATTAATAAATCAACAAATTAAATCAAATTTTCAGTTTCAACTCTGTAATTAACAAATTTCATCGTTTTTAAATTTCTAAATCATTTACTCTAATTTACCCAAATTTAAATGTCAATTTAGAGTTGATTAATTTATCAATTTCAGTTTTAACCACAATTTCATTAAATTCGGAAATTATAAATTTAATTTCCAAAATTTCTATTAAATTTATTTTTCTTTCTACTATTCAATTCATTATTATCCAACGGATGAAATTAACACTAGTTCATGGTTTATTATACTATTATGCACAAATGTTGTTTTAATTTCAATTAATGTAATATCTAGATATTTAATTTCATTTATTTGAAATAAACCAAATCACTAAAATTTACATTCAAATAAATTAATAAATCTTGATTTACAATCTTTACATCAACCAATAGTCATATTATAAATGGAATTGATATTATCTCCAATCATTAATTACAATAAGTTAAGATCTTACCATTGGTTCCATAAATTTATTTGCACTAAATTAGTTATTGCATTAATTCTCATTCATATAACATTAAGGTTCATTTAACTCTGATTGATTTCCAATTTTATTAAAATTTGATTTCTCATTTCAATTAATAGACTAAATAAACGGGAAACACACTATTATTGCCATCGTTTTCTTTTAACTGCATTTATAAGTTTATTGTTTACAAACCCAAGTTACACATTTACATAATTTCAATTTATCGTAATCACATTCAATCTAAGGAAAATTTAGCTTAGATTACATACTTACCATTCATTTATTATTGACTTTAATTAGCATTTCTTACCTTGCATTAACATTATTACTTTAAATCTACATTCAATTACAATTAATATTCTCAATAAATTTATTTACATGGTCTCATGCTTTTTATTACACCAATTACTACCTTATAGGTAAATGTACGTTACTATTTTAATTTACATTCACCCTTTTCCGTTATTATATTAATTATCATTTTAAGTACATTTAATTATCTTGTATGTTCATTCTTCCCAACTAATTACAACCTATTGTATTATTCCACACATAAATTCACTAGTTACATTTTCTTCCTCATATTCGACTTATAACCAAGTCATACATTTAAATTGTTTCACTTATTGGAATTACATCCAAGTTATTAACAATTAACTTACATTTATACAGTTGCAATTCATTTTAGTTATTATTTCATTAATATTATTTCCAATTTGATTTCTTTCAGTATTAATTTCACAGCCATATTAAATTAACAAATTATAATGTTTTCCACTATTTCTTTATTGGGATTTTATTCCAATTGTCAAGAATTAATTTTATTTACCATTGCAACATTTAATTTCTAACATTCACACCAATATAAATTATAATATTTTCATTTCTTTCTAAATTTAATTACAAAATCTTATAAATTTAACAAATTTTAATTATCGAAATTTACGGGTCGTTACACAATAGGTTCTTAGTTATCCCATAAAAACACTGTAAGAGTAAAGATATTGGAGTTACCAATAGGTTCTTTGTGGTCCTATGAAACCTATGTAACTGGACAGGGAGTCCATAATCATTTACCGGTCATTAATCAACCCATGTAAATTATCAGGTTAATAGTAATCCTAGAAACTATAACTGACAAGATAGTGAAAATGAATGGGGATTGGTAATCCAGAATTTATTCACTTTTTTTAATATCATCATATCATATTGTTTTGAATTGTTTTAACCATTGTGGATGCTGGAGCACAGTATAAGGTTTTATGAAGGTTTTAAGATACTAGTGAGGGTAAAAACCCATTCCGCTAAGCGGCGTGGTCTCACTAGATATCTAAATGATTTGAGATGTTAAATTATTATTCATACCAGGCTTTATATTCGAATTGAAATTTATATTTCCCTTTAAACTCTTAGGTACTCAATTGATTTTGAGTAGTTTGAGGCTTAGGGTTTTCAGGTGATCTTTAGATGAATAAAGTTTCCAGTGACGTGTAAGAGGCATGCTAGCTACTTAGATTTCTTTTATTTCCACTATTGTTGGTTGTAAAGGCAAACTTGTTTTGTTGTCTTATTATATAATCTGATCATCTAAGGGGGCATCTTCATATGTCGCTCTTGGCATATTTTGTAATAAGTATATGTTGTTTAAACATGGTCTGTGCTTTGGGATTATGTAATGAATTTGAAATGGAATATGGACTTTATTGTTTAAAATTTTCCATATTCATATGTTTTTGTGTATTAATGTATCTAACATTGCCATATTTGGTTACCAAGGATTAATAACTATGGATGACTACAACATTCGTAGCCATTAGCTTTGGACCTCCAAGTAAGGGGATGTTACAAGTTGGTATCAGAGTGAACATTCTTGAATTTTAGCTAAAAATAAATTGATAATTGATTTAATATTTAGTATTTAATTTTGAGAAAAATTGGTAATCAAATTTAATTCTGGATTTTAATGTGAATTTATTTAGGATTTATTGGCATTTGAAATATAAAGATAAAAATTGGAATTCATCAAATTTAATAAAATATATGTTCATGCAAATGAATTATAATTTGTAAATTTAAATTTGAAATTTAATAAATATATTGACAAGGAATATTGTTAATGTGAAAATACTAAAATGAATATATTTAAAACAAATTCGATTTTATTTTGGAATAAATATGAAAATTCCAGAATGAGTTAAAATTATGTGTTATAAAATAATATTTGGGTTACAATTCAATTATAAACATTTTGGATAATAAATATAGTTGTATATAAATATATAAAAGCAATAAATACAAGATTTGAATTTTTACTTGTACAAAATATAAATAAACATAGTTAATGTATATAAGAAAGTAAAATTTGTAAATATTAACCTAACTAAGGATATAAGCATAAATTAAATTGAATATATTTAAATATCAATATATAAAATAAAATAAAAAAATGTTAGATAGATATGAATCATTTTTTGTTATAGTGCATAAATAGTTATAGAAGGAAAAAAAATAAATTGAAAATAATATAAGGTTATTTGGATGTAATGGATTTTAAAGATGTAAAAATAAAATAAATACAAGTGTACGTAAATAACTTGTAAATAAATTAATAAAAGGCTAAAAACATAGAAGCATGTTTAAAAATTAAAAATAAAGTAAGGGGCTGAAACATAAACTTATTTGAATTTAGACAAGTGGCAAGAAAATCTATTCTTTTGGATTTGAATCTTTGGAAACGTGAAAAGGAAGAAAAGACAAGTAAAGTTGCTTTTATCTTTCTCAAAAAAAAATTTGATCAGAGCTGAGAAATCAAGTTTAAAACGACCACAAATCTGAAAACAAACATGGAAAACAAAACAACAAACCAGGCTGTATTCAAACATTAACCTGGAAATATAAAAAAATCAAACTAGATTCAAAGTTGAATCAAAAAACAGGTTCAAAAATCAGCAAGCTTGAAACTGGAAATTCCAGAAACAATGCAAATCAAAAGTCTGAAGTAATTAACAACCTTCAACCTGGATCAAAGCATTCAGGTTTAAGATTTCAAAACAACAATCAAGATTCAATTCCAACATCTTCAACAAGTTTCAATTCAAAGTTCAAGCAAAGATCAACAAGTAGCAGATCAGTAATCAAGTTTTCAAGTTTGCAGTCCAGGGTTTTTCCTGTTTCAAAAAGGAAAAAAAATACAAAACTGTAAGTAAATGCTTTCAGAAATTTTGAGTTAGAATTTTTGTTGTTGAAAGATTTAAGCAAGTAATTCATCTGAAAATCAATTCAAGGTAAGTTGCAACCTGGAGTCAAACATATTATCAAAAATCTTGAATCAACAACAAACAAAAATTGCATGGTCCAGAGTTTCAAAACTCAATCTTCTCCTCTGTTCTTCAAAAACAGGTGAGCAACCACTTTAACCAAAAACTTAAGTGGTTAATTATCTTCTGCATGACAAATTTCTGAAATGATCAATGCTTGCATGTGTGTATATAAATGTATAATCTGTGTACATGGATGTGAATGAACTGTGTATGGATGTTTTAATGGTTCTTCTCTGTTTTAAATCACAGAGAATAGGAATAGAAGAAAAATTCAAATTTTGTATTCTCTTGTTCTAATCATTATTGTGAATTGAGTTACAAACAAAAGAAATTGTTTGTCTGATCATAAATCTAAGATTAAAATTTTAATTAAGTTAAAATATGTTCAAACTTACTTAGGGAACCAAATTGGCCTGGAAACATGAGTTTTGTTTAAAATTTAAATTCTTTAAATCATTAAATTAAGTTTTTGATTTGAAAACCTATATGAAAACATGATTTTTGAAACAGAAATCATGTTTTTTAGTTTAGGATTTTAGTTGCAGTTTGTAGATGAACAGGAAACACTTTTTGGTCGATTTCTGATAATCGTATGATTGTAAAACCCTGAAATTTTTCCCAGAGGTAGATGGAGGAGTATAGATTACGGGAAAAATGTAAAAAAATATTTATTACAAAAAATTTTGGGTCGACATGGAATTAGGGTTTAACGAGCTGTATTTGGGTCGGCTTGGTTCTCGTGCTCGTGAGGAGTAAGTTGTGGATCGAGTGCTTCAAGGTTTTGAGAGAGGGAAGTTTGATCGTAGATGAGGTCATGACTGGAGTAGCATCGCCTCTGGTGGTCGGCATGGGAGAGGCGAATTGTTTTTGTTTAATGGGTTTGAGTTCAGGTTCGAACGAAAGGCCAGATTTGTGATCTCGATTTTTTGCATCGAAGTGAGCTTTGTTTTCGAGTGTAAGGGAGTTTCGCGATTTGTGGGTGGTGGCGAAGTTTGCCAGAGCGGCGGCGGCCGGTCGTACACGTGCACGTACACGGCTATGGGGGGTGTCCAGATGATTGTGATTTGGGGAAGATAAGGGATACATGGGTTGGTCTCAAAGATGATAGTGGGTTTCCTGGAAGTTTTTCTCGAGTTTAAGCTCGAGGGAAGAAGGAACTGACTCGGGTTCCATTTCGAGTTCGTGAGTGTTTAAGCGATCACTGTTTTAAAATTTTAAACAAAAAAAAGCAGAGAGGAAGATGAGTCGCCTCGGGTTTAACTTCGGGAAGATGGGATTTTTGCTCGAGAAAAAGAACATGATAGCTTGGGTAAGTTTGAGTGCGTACGTAAAAAAAAAAAAACTGGAAAACAATTTTGACATTTTAAACAAAACAGTGTTCAGATTTTTTTTAGGGAAACAAGTTATTACAAACAAATTTTCTGTCAATACTACTTTCCTCTTGATATTGATGCTATCCTAGTTTTAAAAAAAAAATTGTTTCTTCAAAAAAAAATGTTTTAAAATGATGTAATTTATACATAAACTTTTGTCTTAAACAAACTTAATATGTATTAAATGGCCATAAATTAATATAAAGAACATTATAATGGTTAATTAACTTTTTTAAGTCAAGTTAAATTATTATTAAAGGAAATAAATAACTTAAAAGTTAATTACTTAATAGAAGTTATATAAATTAAACTTCTAAAAGAAAAGTATTAAAAAAAAATTCAAACAAATTCCAAATCTAAATTTAAATGATTTCAAAACTTGTTTTAGTTTTGAATAATCATATTAAGTTAGTTATTTAAAATTACTCTAAGTGCCTTCAAATTTAATTTGATGATGTAATTAAGTGATAGTCGAGATAAATACTTTATCTTAAATATTTGGTGTCTCATTAATAAAAGTAATTAAAGATTAGTTACTCAAAGAAAAAAATTACTTAATTAGAGGTTTAATTAAAGATTAATCAAAGATTTATATAAAGATTGATTCAGGTTAATTAATTATATGATTAGGTAATTAATTAATGATTAAAAGGTTAATTTATTTATGATTCAAGGGTAATTGATTTATGTGATTAATTAATTAAGGTGATTTATTTAAGGATAATTAATTAAGGGTTAACTAATTGTTGAAATTTATTAGGGATAATTTCTTATTGTAATTAATTAGATGGTAAATAGTTAATGGTTAATTAACCAATGTAATTAATTAAGGATAATACATTAAAGGATAATTATTTAATGATTAAAGGTTAATTAGTAATTAATTAAGAATAATTAATCAAAATATTAATTATAAATTAAAATTTAATTAATAAATGGTTAAGGAGTAATTAATCAAATTGATTTGTAATTAATTAATATTAATTAACCAAGATTTAAAATTTATTCATAAGTGATTAATCTGATTTAATTTAGATCGGATAATTTAATTTATTTTTACTTATGGATGTTTGGATTCTATTGGATGTTTGGATTGTTGATATTCCTCATATGTGATGCTTCGTGATATTTCGTGATGTGAGTTGCTGTGCATTGATCATTGATTTCTGTGATATGTTTCTGTGTAAGCATCCCTTGGCCGTAGAACGACATTTGAATTTCGATGCGACAGGGAGTCGGATTCGAGTTGATTATCCGAAGCCCACATCGAATTGTAATGATGAATCTTTGTAATTGATAAATTTACTTTATCTGCAAATCTGTGTATATAGATAAGCGTTATTTGAATATATCGCTTATCAATATTGTTGTGATTGTAATCTTTGATGATCGATGTTGTTGCACCATTGTGTAGAAACCCTGGACCACACTTTTACAAACACAATATGGATTGCATGTGGAAATTGGTTAAGTCATAGATTTTTAAAATAGTTTTAAAAATTGAACTTTGAATCCGAAAATATTTTTGAAATTAGAATTGAAAGCTTTTAGAAAAAAAAGAGTTTCAAAAATAGAAGTTATTTTGAATAACTTAATAAAGTTTTGAAATTTAATTAATTTGATTTAAATTTGGATTCAATATTTGAATTGAATACAAAAATCTGGGAATTATGGTTTAAAGATTTATACAAGTTATAAAGATGTTTATATGGGTTTTTAAATGATTTAAAAAAAAAAGCATTGTTTTGGGGACTTAAATTCAAACCCGAGTTTTTACTTAAATGGCTTTGACTTATGTGGAAGATTATCAAACATTGTTTTGAAACCGAAGATAATTTTAAATGGTATATCTTTCATATAAAATAATTAAATTGGAAATGGTTTGAAAGTTGTGAATTAAATCATTAATTTAAAGATTAGATAAGTTAACCCAATTAGAAATGAAATAGTTTTGGAAACTATGAATTAACCTTTGTGGAAAATTGGTAAACTTTATGAAATGAACCTTTTTATTTAAAAGTTTTGGAATGGTAATTTGTTTAAACCATTTAAAGAAAGGTTTTGATAATAAGTTGTGACTTAACTGAAACCCCATATCCATATCTTTTTAAGTATTGCGCTCATTATTCAGTTTAGCTGGGAGAGGACCTTGTGTCATATAACCCATTTCGAATAATGATACGACGATATGGATAGAATTTGAAGACCGGTGGTAAAGACCGGGTATTTTCGAGAATGAAAGGATAACCCGTCGATTGTCTCTGCACTGAGTCGCGTCGGTATAGAGACTCCCTAAGTAATGGGAAGTCCGATCGGGATTGTGAATACCCGGATTTGCAAGGGCTTCTTCGGAAGTGCCTTAGGTTCTGTTCGAGCCCATAACAGACTTGTATGGTCGTGTGTCTGACACTACACTTTGAGATATAAAGCCGATTTCTTTCAAATACATATCTGTTGGTGGCGGAGAATTTATTCTCTTAGCTTAACACCCTTCTCTGAGACGTACGAGCTCAGAGGTTATGTAGTTGAAATTTATCAGCGATATACTCCCAATTTGGTTGTGTGGCATGCTAAGTGCTGCTGTGTGATTGATGATCATTCGTTGATCATTTGTGATCAAAGCATGGCTTTATGGAAAAGCGTAGCTTTGTGGACGAAACCTCATCGAGCCTCACAACCCGGTAATGGTCGAAACAGGAAAGGTGCGGCAAGGTTGCAGGGGTAGCTCCCCTAGGGTATGACCATTCCTTCTGGAAAAGGGTAGTATCATGGTATGGAGCCCAGATACTTACTCATGTGGGCACTGTAGTATATATCTATTACTGTGTGATGTTGTTGGTGTAGAGGATCCTCGGTTAAAGGTCCCAAAGGACCGGGGGTGGCATATCTTAGGTTTTATTCCCCGGAAAGGGGGTAACCGGCCTTGTGTCAGCAGAGAGCCGGGTAGGTTCTCGGGGCGTCCCGCCAGAGGCGTTCCCATGTGGCAATAGGAAGTTCCTTATCCTGACCATTTGTTGGAAATCCAATCACCCAATACGCGCCTTGTACGGTTTTAGTTGTATTACCTGCCATCTACTTATGGTGGCGCCTCACTGTTTGGATGGTAGCTATAGTAGGCATAGTTCGGAATGTCTATGCTGGCTAGGATTTATATTATACTTTCGAAATGGTTTTTCCACACTTTGCACTTATAGTAATAATATCAAAGAATTTTTCTGCGTATCAAGCATATTTGACTATCATAAGGACAAATCTCCTCCAATTCTGCGTTTGCATTGTGTGTGTGGCGGGAGGCCTTATGGTAGTTTCATTTTCCAAAAGCATTGCGGATTTGATCTTTTAAAGCTTTGTTGTTTGTTTTAAAAAGATAAAACTATTTTGTTTGCTCACACCAGTCCGATGACTGACCTGGAGTTTATTGTTCCTTTCCTAAACTCTGGGTGCCCACTATTTTTTCCACACGGGCAGTCTAGAGTTGGGTTTTTCAGATAGTCAGGTTTAGTAGATTATCTGGAGCTAGTTCGGTCTTTGGACACGACTGACCTTGCTTAGCTTGGTGCATCGTTATTAGGAGTTCGAGCTATTTCTGGATGGGAGCTTTGGATTGAAGATGGAGTTCTTGGAGTTGGCATTGAAGGCATTCTAATTTTCCGCTGCTATTTCTTGTATCTCTGGTAGTATTGATAGCTAGTGTATCATTCTATTGTATTCAGTTATATCTGATATTGTATCAAATGTTGAATATGATATGATTTCATTTCTTCCGCTGTGTTGTACTTAATGTGTTATAAGCTCCGGAGAACCAGGTTCGACGTTTGGATCTACGGCATTTGAATACGAGTGTCGTATTCGGTGTCGATTTTCGAAGGTCGAGTCAGGATCGTTACAGTGGTATCAGAGCTGAAGGTTAAAACTTTAGCTCAGGAGTATAACACATTAAGTAGCTCATTAGAGATAGGGTGAAGTATATGCCCTAGAATGAGTAACCCCTAAGATAAATGTTCGAATGCCTCGGCAAATTCTCTTGCTATTCACTAATAGTAAGTATGAGTGCGAGAAAAGAACGAGATAGGGGACAGGGGAGTACCACTATAAATTGTCAATACCCCGCGACAGTGGAAATAACTTTCTCTATCGATCTCCTTTGATTCGTCTCTTCAATTCTTTGATTTCTTCATAACAACTAGAGGAAGAAGCTTCGGTGTGATGGTGGCTCTATGAACCGTATAGATAAGTCTCTATTTCGTATTCTCTTTCTTAGATTTCTATCAGCTTTTCGATTTTAACTTTAACGAAATTGAAATTTAATTTGAAATAAATTGGTTAACCAAAAATATAAAGCTAAATAGATTGTATCGATAAAACGATTTCGATTAAATCCAAATTTGAAATTCTATTGTAATTGCTTGTGAATATCAAAGCCCGAAGTGGGACAAGATATATGCTTTGGGGTGTTCTGACTTAAGTTTGGAATCCATATCTAGTATTTGAGAATTTCAAAAGATTATATCCATCTATCTATCATTGGGCCTCGATATATTCTACGGGTGGTTAGTTATTCCTTCGAACTAGCCAGTGCCCCTGCATAGTTCGTAGATCTGGTGACCCGAGCATCTTTTGTAGTATCGAATGAGTTTGTTCTCATATTATTGATATTCTGATTTGGTAAAACCGAATACAGAATAAATATTTCGACCTAATCTGATCAATCGTGTATTTATCTATCATCTATTCTTTCTCGTCTCCCTTGCTAATTTCAGGGACGAAATTTTTTAAGGAGGGGAACCTGTAACATTCCTGAATTTTAGCTAAAAATAAATTGATAATTGATTTAATATTTAGTATTTAATTTTGAGAAAAATTGGTAATCAAATTTAATTCTGGATTTTAATGTGAATTTATTTAGGATTTATTGGCATTTGAAATATAAAGATAAAAATTTGAATTCATCAAATTTAATAAAATATATGTTCATACAAATGAATTATAATTTGTAAATTTAAATTTGAAATTTAATAAATATATTGACAAGGAATATTGTTAATGTGAAAATACTAAAATGAATATATTTAAAACAAATTCGATTTTATTTTGGAATAAATATGAAAATTCCAGAATGAGTTAAAATTATGTGTTATAAAATAATATTTGGGTTAGAATTAAATTATAAACATTTTGGATAATAAATATAGTTGTATATAAATATATAAAAGCAATAAATACAAGATTTGAATTTTTACTTGTACAAAATATAAATAAACATAGTTAATGTATATAAGAAAATAAAATTTGTAAATATAAACCTAAGTAAGGATATAAGCATAAATTAAATTGAATATATTTAAATATCAATATATAAAATAAAATAAAAAAATGTTAGATAGATATGAATCGTTTTTTCTTATAGTGCATAAATAGTTATAGAAGGAAAAAAAATAAATAGAAAATAATATAAGGCTATTTGGATGTAATGGATTTTAAAGATGTAAAAATAAAATAAATACAAGTGTATGTAAATAACTTGTAAATAAATTAATAAAAGGCTAAAAACATAGAAGCATGTTTACAAATTAAAAATAAAGTAAGGGGCTGAAACATAAACTTATTTGAATTAAAAATAAAGTATGTGTCCATGAATGATAGCAGCTCATGTCCTGTCGTTCCGTCCACAAGCTGGTCTATTCTGGAGAGGGAAGTTGTCTTTTGGGCAAGCTTGGTTTAAGTCCGAGTAATAAATATAAGTTCGCCACTTCCCGTTGGAATTTTGGACTAAGACCGGGTTGGATACCCATTCAGGATAAGTTGCATCATGGATAAAACCATTAGCAATTAACTTTTCCAACTCTTCCCTCGGCACCTTAAACCTTTCAGGACCCAAGCTACGCCTCTTTTTCTTTGCTGCTGTGAACTTGGGATCAATGTTGAGCGCATAGCATGCGATTTTCGGTGACACCCCCACACATATTGGATAGCGTATATGCAAAAACATCCAAGTTGGCACCAAGAAATTTAATAACTTCCAATCGCATCTTGTTTCCACAGTGCGATCTAACTTTCAAGACTTTTGTTAGGTCATCCATATCGACCGGGACACGCACTGTTAATTCTGCTGGTAGTTCCCATTCCTCCCCTGAACTAATCTTTCTAGGGTTCAAAGCCTTGTCGAATCCGCTATGGTCCCCAAGCCAAGGGCAGCTCTATGGTTGCTATTCAGAAGGTTCACGGATGTGGAGAGTTCTCCCCACATCCTTTCCTTTTTCCCATCTTTTGGATTCACATAACTCTATAATGTAACATTCTTTGGCAGTGCACCGATCCCCTTTCACCACTCTGATTCCATTTGCGGTAGGGAACTTCATGGTTAGACAACATTGAGTCAAAGCTATTTTGAATGAGGGTGACTCTTCGATCATCCCCTCCAAGTTCCACTGGAAAGTCGACTATTACCATAGGTTGCTTGGGCTAGCCAGTGAACCCTTAGATCTTCGCTTAGCATGCAGATACACTTTTCATGCCATTTGGGTGGGTTTAGCTTCATTCCATACTACCGGAGTATTCCGAGCATTTCAGCATGATTTTCAATATGGTTAGCGTTTCCTCGAGATTTGACCAACATTTCATCCACATAAGCTTTTATAGTCTTTCTAATATGATGTTTGAACATAATATTTACTAGCCTATGGTATGTTACTCCTGCGTTATTTAACCCGAATGGCATTACTCGGTAGCAGTACGTTCCAAATCGGTAATGAAGCTGGTGTTTTCTTGATCTGGCTCATGCAGCGGGATCTGGCTATATCCTAAGTATGCATCCATAAACAGTAGCAATTCATACCCCGTTATTCGATCCACAAGCTGATCGATTCTGGGGAGTGGGAAGTTATCTTTTGGACAAGCCTTATTTGGATTCTAGAATTCTATACAAGTTCGCCTTTTTCCACTAGACTTCTTGACTAAGATTGGGTTCGATACCTATTAAGGGTAAGTTGCATCCTGGATGAAGTCTTAGCCATCAAGTTATCAACATCCTCTCTCAATTCCTTGGACCAGTCAGGGTCCAAGCTATACCTTTTTTCCTTTACAGGTGTGAATTTAGGTTCAATATTGAGTGCATGGCAGGCAATTTCGGGTGATACCCCACACATATTAGAGTGTGTCCAAGAAAATGCGTCCAAATTAATGTGGAGGAATTTGGTTAGTTCTGGCCACATCCTATTTCCAAGATGTGATCCAATTTTCAAGACCCACGTTGGGTCGTTCAAACAGGCTAGGACATACACCGTCAATTCCACCGATGCAGCCCGATCCTCCATCGAGCTCTTCTTTCCAAGATCCATAGCCTTGTCGAATCGGCTATGGTCCCCAAGCCAAGGGAGGCACTATAGTTTCTATTTGGAGGGTTCACAGATGTGGAGGGTTTTCCCCATATTCTTTCCTTTTTCCTTTCTTCTTGACTCATGCAATTCTACGATGTAGCATTCCCAGATGGCGCTATGGTCTCCTTTCACAATTCCAACTACATGCCCTACAGGGAACTTCTTTATAAGGCGCCATTGGGCCAATGTGGTTCTAAAGTTGGCTAATGTGGGCCATCCCAAAAAGGCGTTGTATGTTGACATTTCATCCATGATCACAAAAGTCTAAATGAGGATGACCCTTCGCTCACCCTCTCTGAGCTCTATAGGTAGGTCGATAGTCCACCAGTTGTTTGGGTTCATAAGTAAACCCCTGAATCTTTTTTGGCACATGGATATACTTTTCATGCCAATCTTCGTTTGATCGAAAGCACGTTTGAAGAGTATGTTAATAGAGCTGCCACTGTCAACCAAGACCCATCGAACTACAACAGGTCTAATTCCTATCGTCACTACCATCGGATCGTGAGTTGGAGCTTCGGCCTCCTCAATGTCTCGATTTGAGAACACAATATCATCATTCAAAACCTTTTGCATCTTAGCTGGAGTTTAGTCTTCCATAGCTAAACAAGATTCCTTCAGAGCATTCAACGAACTCGCATATCGCTTCATTTCTCCTCAACTTCTTTGTATGTGATGTGATCCCATAGATATTGTTCGGATAATAAGCCTTTGGTCGGTTCATTTCGATCCTTCTTCATTGGTTCCATCTTGATTCTCCGTTCTCTTGGGTGCTGAGGAGTCGCAGATTGAACAAGTTTTGTGGTTGTTTTACGTAATGCTGGAGTTGGTTATTCTGGATCAGTTTCTCAATAAGATTCTTTAGGTGGCGACATTTGTTCGTATTGTCACCGTGTGTCTCGTGGAAGTGGCAGAATTTCCCTAAGTGCTTCTACTACTTAGTTACATCCTTTCTGGGTGGCTTTTTGCATTCCTCTGCCCCTTAAATTGCGAGAAAAATGTTTTTTTGAGTGTCTCTTATGGGAGTGTAGCTTTCGGGCCTAAACTCTTTGATCTTTTTATTGATGCCTTCACCATTCTTTTTATTGGCGTTTTACCTATTATCTTTGAATTCTCGTCTTTCCCGGTAGTTCCTTCAGTAGTCCGAGAAGTGTGCGCATTTTGATTCATTGCTACATTGCTTTTGCCCGAAGTTCGCCAGTTGCACACTACTAGATTATAACACCCCTAATTTTATTGATATTATTTAGGAAATTAAATTAGAATAAATTAAATATAATAATTTTGATAAGAAGATTGAGGTTGATTAATAAATTAGGTGGTTGTGCTTATTAAAACTAATGAACTTATATAAATGGTTAGGAAATTAAACATAAGGGCATTAGGGTAAATAGCCATCCACACCTCCTACCCTTATACTATTCTCATTAGGTTTTGCACTTTCATTTTAACGCAAAACAAAAAATATAAATGTAAGAAGCATCAAGGTTGGCGTAGGAAGATGGTAGAGAAGAAGAAAATTTAAGGAAAGCTTGCTAGAAGAAAAAAATTCTCAAACAATCTCTAATCTCCTTATCTTAAGCAAGGTGAATAATAATTTCTACATATCTATTTTAATTTCACATCAAATGGTTTCCTATTTAAGGATAAATCTATTTGTGATGTTTTGAATGATAATATGCTTGATTATGACTTATATGTGTTTATACAAGTTTGATTAATAAGAGATATACATGGTTTAGGGCAAAGCCGAGATGAAATTTATTTTTAAGTGCCATGGGAAAACAACATGTTACAGAAAACATGATTTTGGAGATGGGTTTCAACTGTTGTAATTTTCCGAGTGTATATGGATTTTATACGAATTTTCTAGTGAAGAAAAAAGAATTATTGGGTTATAAATTATTTACAGCAAAAATAATGATTATTTGGGTTTGAAATTTATATATATTGAAAAACATATTAAAATAGATTATCTTGGATTTTTTCAAGTTTTTCCTAAGATCTTTAATGAATATATAAAATTATTTAAGGTACGTGACTTAAATGTTTTATATATTTAATTAAGGAGAAGATGCATTTTATAAAATAGAATTATTATTTAAATCTGAATATGCGGCAACACTTTTCTAAAAAGTAAAGTATTAACCAATAAGAATTTTGTAAAAGGGTAGGTTGGTTAAAAAGTTATCTTCTTTAAGTTAAAAACAAGAAAATCATGCTTTTAGCATGTTTCAGCCTTTTAGGCATACTACGTTTCGACCCAGACCTTTCATCTAAGTCAAAAGGATTAAACTTTTTGGCAAGGTCAAACCAATTCATATGGTATCAAGTACTTGGTATGTAATGAAGTGGACAGAGTCGAAGAGTTTGTAGTCAAAAGGTTGATGGCCAAAGAGGTTGGGATATGTCTTTTTATAAACTAAAGTTTTTACCTACTTTGCTTTTGAATTAAAGCTTTCGACTTGGTTGCATCCAATCAGGTCACATGTTTAAGAAATGTTTTAAACCTTTCAACAATGTCGAAATGTTACTGCCACTTATTATTTTTCTATCTTGAACCGTCCGACACGGTCGAAAGGTATCGTTTTTGTAAGCTATTTTTATATAAGACCTTTCGACATAGTCGAAAGGTTAGGTTTTGAAAGCATTTAAGAAACCTTTCGACAATGTCAAAAGGTTTGGCTTCGAAGGGATGTTTCAAAGAGATTTTGAAAAGAACTGCCACCTTTAATTTGTTAAAACCCTTCGAAGGGGTCCAAAGTAGGAGCTTTTGGCTTAGTTAAAAGGTTTACTTATTTTAAAAACCTAGCCGCTTCTCCCACTACTTTTGAAAGGTTTCAAATCTTTCAACTTAGACGAGTTACCCTTTATTATAATTGAAGTATAACATAAGCTTTCGAAGGAGTTGCTTTAAAAAGAGGAGGTCAATTGTTTTAAATGAAATGATTTAAGATTTCAAAGTAGACCTTCCGGTAGGGTTGAAAGGTTGCATCCTTTGTATTCGAAAGGTTTTAAAAGAGGACCTTCCGCATGTTTTAACTTGAACCTAGTAAGTTTTCAAAAGATATATGTTATAAGAGTTGAATACTTTTGGCGGGTTTAAATTGCCGAATGGTTTCAATGGTTTCGAAAGGTTGTTTTATAGACCTTTCGACATGGTCGAAACATTTGGTTTTGAAGGTTTGAAAACCCATACTTAAATTTTTAAAGGAAAACCCACAGCTTGTATAAAGGAGTTTTATAATGGCTTAAGTATATGATTTTGAAGAAATATTTCCTTGATGAAGGTATAAGTTAAAGAAGTTGACTATGTTATGATATATATAAACACACACACACACACACACACACACACACACACACACACATATATATATATATATTTCAAGGACTTTAAACCAACAGAAGTAGTATTATTAAAGTGTTGTTTTGCATCTTTAAATATGAATATGTTCACATGACAACCATAACTTTATTTTGGGAAAAGGGGTGGAAGGACCAGCTAGGTTAACTCAGTAATGAATATAAATTGCTTAAACTGCTAATGAGTAGAATTGAATCCATGGAGTCAGGGTGACCAAAAATATAGGATGCCTAAACTTTATAGTTTTTGGTGCATACCAAAAGGGTCACAGTAAATCCTAGAAAACTATGATAAGTTAGTTTTTGGTGCATGACAAAAATTTCATAGTTAACCCATGGAAACTATGTATTAATTGTATTTGGCGGGGGAAAAATGGTTTGTAGTGAACCCATGAAAACTATATTTTTAACGACTCGGATTTTGCCCGCTCGAAAATCGACATCCATACTTTACATCGTACTCGAATGCCGTAGATTCGACCATTCAAATCCGATTCGCCGAAGCTTATAACAACATTAAGTAAATAACACAGCGGAATAAAAGAATAATACATTGATATACAGCTTTGATACAATATCTGATACAACAGATGATCCAATAGATATCAATATACATCAGAGATATGATACAATAAATAGTAGCGGAAAACAAAATAGATGACATCTAGCAGCGGAACAATACAACTCTAAGATAGTCTTCAAAAGAGAACTCCGAGAACTGCAACTCCATTTCCAAGAATCAATCCAGCAATAGCTCGAACCCCCAATAACGATGCACCAAGCTAAGCAAGACTGGTGTGGTCCAAAGACTGAACTAACTCTAGATAATCTACTAAACCTGACTATCTGAAAAACCCAACTCTAGACTGCTCGTGTAGAAAATAATGAGCACCCAGAGTTTAGGAAAGAAACAATAAACTCCGGATCAGTCGTGGGACTGGTGTGAGCAACAAAAACAGTTTATCTTTCAAAACATTCAACAAAAGATTTTCAAAGTCAATTCGCAATGCTTTTTAAAATGAGACTACCATAAGACCTCCCGCCACACACACAATGCAAACGCAGACTTGGAGGAGATTTCTTCTTATGTTAGTCAAAGATGCTTGATACGCATTAAAAAGAAACATTTGATATTATTACTAGTGCATAGTGTAGAACAAATCATTTCGAAAGTAGAATATAAATCTTAGCCAGCATAGGTACCATTATATTATGCCTGCTATAGCTACCTCCTGAGGAAGCAGGTTCTACAACTAAAACCGTACAAGATCGTATTGTTTCTTTGGATTTCCAACGAATGGTCAGGCCAAGGAACATCCCATTGCCACATGAGAACGCCTCTGGAAGGACGTCCCCGAGAACCAAACCGGATCTCTGCCAACACAAGGCCGGGTTACCCCTAACTGGGTAACTACTGACACGAGTATGCCATCCCCCGGTCCTTTGGGACCTTTAACCGAGAGCTCTCTAATCAACATCACACCATAATAATAAGTGTTTCAACATGAGTAAGTATCTGGGCTCTATACCATGATACCACCCTTTTCCAGAAGTAAATGCACATACCCTAAAAGGAGCTACCCCTCATAACCTTGCCGCATCTTTCCTGTTTTGACCATTCCGAGGTATGAGGATCGACGAAGTCTCGTCCACAAAGCCATGCTTTATACAAAAGCCATGCTTTGGGTCAACAAATGATCATAAAATGATCACAAAGATAAACGATCAAACAAATGATCTTATCACAAATGATCAACACAATGATCATTTCACAGCAACATTCAGCATGTCACATTACCAAATTGGGAATATATTGCTGATAACCATCAACTACATAACCTCTGAGCTCGTACGTCTCAGAGAAGGGTGTTAAGCTAAAAGAATAAATTCTCCGCCACCAACAGAAATATATTTGAAAGAAATCAGCTTTATATCTCAATTTGTAATGTCAGACACACAATCCATACAAGTCTGTTCCGGGTTCGAACAGAACCGAAGCCACTTACAAAGAAGTCCTTGCAATCCGGATATTCACTAATCACGTTCGGACTTCCCATCACATATGGAGTCTCTATACCGGGGACCATTCGATGCAAAGACATTCGACGAGTTGTCCTTACGTTTTCGAAAATATCCGGTCTTCACCACCGGTCTTCAAATGCTATCCATAACGACATATCACATATTCGGAATGGGATATATGACACAAAGGTCCTCTCCCGGCTAAACCGAACAGTGAGCGCAGTATTTCAAAAACATATGGGTATTGGGATTTCAATTAAGTCACAACTTAAAACCCAAAACTTTTCTTCAAATGGTTTAAACCAATTACCATTTCAAATCTTTATATTACAAAAAAGATTTATTTCACAAAGATCAATTTATAGACTTTAAAACAATTTCCATTCCAATTGGATTAACTCGTTTAAAAATCTTTAAATTAAAGATTTATCTTATAGCTTTCAAACCGTTCCCAAATGTTCACTTTCAAAATTCATTTCCAAATATTCATCAATAACTTGGTAAACTATTTCAGTTTAAACTTGAAATCTCTTTTATATAATTTGAAATTCGTTTCTCCTATGAAAGCTTTTTATCATTTAGAAACAACAGTCTCATTTCGAAAAAAAACCCGATTTCATTTATACAAGTTACAATCTTTGGGTTAATTCAAATTCCCAAAAAAAATACTTTAAAAATGGTTTAACTCATAATGACTAGTATAATATCGTTAATCCCTAGTTTCAAATTACAGAATTCAATTTGAATATTGAATTCAAATTTAAATCAAAGTATTTAAATTCCAAAACTCAATCAAGTAATTTAAAAATACATTTTATCTTGAAATTCCATTTCCAAAACTCTTTCACATTTATTCCGATTCCATTTCCAAAACATTTAAATTTAAAAATTCAAATTTAAAACTATTTCAAAAATCTGCGACTTAACTGATTTCCTCGTGAAATCCATAATTGTGTGTGTATGGTGTGGTCCATGGGTTTTACACAATAGTGCAACATCATCAATCATCACAGATTAAAACATAGAATTATAGTTGATAAGCGATATAACGCTTATCTTCCATTCACAATTCACAGATAATATGCAGATGTAAATAAATGAATAAATCATACACGGCACAAACCACAGAATAAAATATCACAGATCAGACAGGACAATCAATTCAAGGCATCAGATATAATACGATCATCCATAAGTAAGGTCAAGCATTTAATAATCATTTATAAGCAGAATTAGTTAATCATTTTATCCTGATTAATTCAATTAATTTCCAGTTAAATTAATTACTTATGAATTAATTATCAACTTCTGATTAACTAATTACAAATCATTTAATATCAATTAATTTATCAAACACTTTAATTAATTAAATTATTCTTAATTTATCACATTAATTAAATCAACCTTTAACCAATTTCCTAAGTAATTAACTCTAGTTAATTAGTTAAAGAAATTTAACCTTTAATTACTTACCATAAAGTAATTATCTCATAATAACAAATCATGAATTACCATTTTATCTTTATCATTAATTTAATCAAAATATTCAAATTTAATTACAATTAGTAATTAACCCCTTAATTGCTTTCATTAAGTAATTAACAATTTACAATTGATTATCTTAATTAATTAATCTAGTAAATCATCAAAATTAATCACATTAATTTAATTACTTAATAATTCCTAGTTAATTACCTTCATTAACTAATAAAATTTCTTAATTACTTTTAAATTAATTACTGATAATCTTTTATCTAGATTAATTTCTTAATCACGCTACTAATTAAGTTTTAAATAAGCTTGAGAATTATCATCACAAGCCATTAATTATCTTTTTAAATTAATTGACTCTTAAGTAAACTTCTTTAATTATAGTTTAAATGGAAAGAAGGAAATTAACTTATTCAAAACACTTATGATCTTTTATTAATTATGGTTTAAATTACCCTCATCTTAATCATTACCAATTTACCCCTTGATTTTGAAACAACAGAGACAAATTCTTCAAATCAACACAAACTAAATTTCGAACCCCATGACTTCATATTTATATTGAAATCAATAAATACTTTTATCTTGAACTTGATTACTTTACTTTGGAACTTAACATTTATTTTGGAAACCAGGTTATAAAATTCCAATACCCTGAGCCATGCTTCTTCTCAAGTTTTAAACACTGGTAATTATGTTTAAACCACTCGATCCCTTCTTCCTCAACAAACTGCTTCTAACCCAGACACGTGAGTACGAGCGTGCACGTGCACCGGTCATCGGAGCCACCATGACCATTGCTGACACCTCCCACCCCTCGACGATCTTCCCTACCATCGATCCCGAGCATCAATCCAACACTTCCAGGCATAAATTGAAATCGAGCTACTTTGAACAAAAACCTGGAAAAAGCCTGGAAAGCAACACAGCCAACCCCCTTCGAACCTGTCATCGCCACATTCACGCCACCACAACCACCGGAACACGTGAAACTCCGTCTACACGATCGCCAACATCCCCTCTACCACCACCCAGAGCCACGCAAAGCTCGATCGTCTATCGGGGACGAACGATTCGAATTTCTCAGCCACTACAAAATTAGGTTTAGAAACTAAACCTCGCCACCGCCGCTTCCACGATGATCGATGACAACTCCGAGCATTTTTCCCCACGTCATCGTAGTCTCCTCCCCCTTCACGTACAACCCCGACCTTCATATCTCCTCAGATCGCCTGAAGTTGATCGAAATATACTTTTTATTCATTTTCGAACTACTCCTAAACCCCACCTCTAAAAATTATAAATTTTGCATTATAAATCATATTAAAGTATGATAATTCCATTCATATACCTGAATTCATAAATCATGAAGTTCAAAATTTGGCTTATTTAGAGTTAACTTTGATTTCTCGATTTCCAGAGAAGATTAAAAGTTGTTTTTGACTTCTATAAATTTTTAGAACTTAGCTTATATTAAAACAAACAGCTTCTGTTTATCTTGCAGGCTATAATAGTTATCAAATTAAGAGATCAAAAGTCATTTGCAAACCTGGGACTAAAGTCTATTTAAAAGTGGTCTTGTATTTTTGAAGTCATAGTTTATTTTGTTTTTATAAAATTTAATAGAAAAGGAAATTTGAAAGGCCTTTAACTTTCTATCTTTCTATGGGCCTTTATAGTCCACCCTTTTACTTTTAACCTAACCTTTCACCAATTAACCCTAGCACCTCCTCATATCATCTCCTACCACTTCACATTTTTGTGCTTGCCATGCCTTTGTGATGCCAAACCAGATCCTTTTCCACCTGAAAACATGTGTGGCCTAGCCCTAAGCATGTATGGCCGAGCATACATGTAGTTGTGGTCAAGCAAAAGTGGTTGAAAAGCTTGGTAATGTCATTTGTTGCTTCTACTTTTCTATTGTTCAACAAATCTTTATATTGTATGCATATGTTTATATGGTCTTGTTTATTTGTGTATACATGATCATTATCAAGGCTTTCCATTCATTCAATTCAAATCGTGTTTGTCGTGCTTTTGGAATCGCTCTTGTGTTTGTTGTTTTGGTCTCTAGCTTCAAAAAGGTTAGACTTTCTCACTCTGACATATATACTTATGAAAAGTGGATTGATGACAAGTGTTTAGTAATGTAAAATGTTTATGCAAGTTAATGATGATCATATGATATGCTATGCCATGTTATTACCATGTTATTACCATGTTAAAACTGTTAATTTTCACCTGACATCTGATACATGACTGTATATTGTGATATTGACATTGTTTATATTATTTCTGTATATGATCACACTGCATGTTCCCTGTTAGGATAAAAAATCATTATGGGCTGAAATGATAGGCCTGAGTTATTTTATTTATTTATTTAAACTTGGGATTGCGGGATTGAAATGATAGAACCCGGATTTTTACCTTTTAAACTGCGGATTGAAATGATACATATCTGTATCACTTGACCTAGGTTAGAAAACTATATACAGACCCGGGTTATTCTATAAAGTGCTTTGAATATTTTAAGTATTTTAAAAATATAAAATTATGAAATTTGATTTAAATAGATTTTGAAAGGTTTTAAAATAAATAAATTATGATTTTTCTATGTGTTAAAAATGTAATTTATGAATAGATTAACTGGATTTTGAAATATAACTTATGTTTGAAATTTGGAATTTTGACTAAAAATGATATTTAATTTACATGAATAAAATGGACTTTAATTTTATTTGGAAATGGTAAATATGATAAATTGATTTATATTTGAGTTTAAGTGATTTATTAAAGAATTATTGATTTTCTATAAATTTAAGTGGTTGAATAAATGACTGTTGAAAATGAAATTTTACAATATAACTTGACTTGAAAATGTGAAATTTGAGTTTTAAGTAAAGATGTTAAATTAATCAAATAAACTGGAAGTTTAGTTAAATTTGTAAAATGGTAATATAAATCTGAAACATATAGGTTTTAATTTATGAAAGAAACGTATAGGTTTTAATTTATGAAAGAAACGTATAGGTTTTAATTTATGAAAGAAACGTATAGGGTTTAATTTATGAAAGAAACGTATAGGGTTTAATTTATGAAAGGAACGTATAGGTTTTAATTTATGAAAGAAACGTATAGGGTTTACTTTATGAAAGGAACGTATAGGTTTTAATTTATGAAAGAAACGTATAGGTTTTAATTTACGAAAGAAACGTATAGGTTTTAATTAATGAAAGAACGTATGGTGTTCTAATTAATGATAGGAACATGTAAATTCCTAATTAATGAAAGAAGGTATAAATTTTAATTAATGAAAGAAATGTATAAGTTTTTAATTAATGAAAGAAACGTGTAAAGTCCTAATTAATGAGAGAACATGAAAGTTTTAATTAATGCAAGAACATGTAAAGTTTTAATTAAGAAAGAAACATGTAAAGTTTTTAGTAGTGTGGTATTGATTTGATTAATAAATGTTCATTATTGTAATAGGAATATAAAATTTAAAACGTACATTTGACACGTAGATTTTAATCAATGTAATGGTGTATTTTAAATTGATTAAAATGATAAATGTTACTTATTGTAATAATAATGTAAGTTAATAAGGTGCTTTTAACTTAACATAAGAATTTCGGTTTAAATTGTATATCACAGTAAGAAAGTTTATTTAACTATAAAGCTATGATAAATTGACATGTTAAAATTTTAAGCTTATCAATACTTTGATTATATACAATGTAAAGTGGAAAGTAGTACATTCCAAAAATGCTATGATTCCTTAAGGTAACATTTCCAAAATGCTATGATAATTTAAAGGAATATTTCAAGTTTAATAAATTTAAAGAAATATTCAGTGATTTGAAAATTTGGGTTTTATTTGAATGATATAATATTGAATTATTTTTGAAATGGAAATGATACAATTGTGATATTGTTTTGAAATGAGTATGATATTTTGGTCTTGGAAGTATAAATTATTTGAAATAAATATCCATGGGTTATAATAACGATTGGTTGTTAAAGAGACCGGGATCGGATATGGTCTTATAGCCGGCCAATACCGAAAACCACTTTAACAACTGTGTACGCGGTGGAGATTCCAGAATGAAGTAGGATGGTGGCGACGTTCTCGAGGTATATTACGTGGAGCCAACTCCCGTGAGTTGGCATATATGACTAAAACAGGAGCTATACCGGGCTACACAAAGGGTCGCACCCTTTCATCGAGCATGCTCCATCGGAAACTATTCTATTACTGTTGTGATTCGATTCGGTGGCGCCACTTTGATTCGGGGGTATTGTTCGAGGTGGGCGGAAGCTGCTGGCTTGCCGTCACCACCGGTCCGGGAGTGCAAACGGTGTATCTACCCTGGCATTGCCTCGCGTGCCGTGTCAAATCCTTATATCTAGCCCGCTACGATTTTAGTTTTAAAGATCCGACCGCGTTAAGGTTCACCATCCCCTTAACGCTATTTTCTATATGATTATACTTTACTGATTAGACACTACCGTATATAGCGTAGATTACTACATAGTAAATAGTTTAACGGATCCTTAGAGGATGGGCGGTCCCAAGCATCCTTTAAGTTACTGATGCATTTTGTTACTGTTCACTTGAGTTGATTTACAGTTTATAAGTATTTATGTCCTGACTCGAGGGTTTTGTGTTTTGCTTTACGCTCGGGTCAGATTGAGTGAGTTAGCATTCCAGATTCACCTTCGGTGTTGGAGCTTTCCTTGAAGATCCAGCCTTCTATTCTGTTTCAGTATCCAGTGTTTCAGTGATGTATCTTGTTCTCTTCTGTTGTATCTTATTTAACTCTGATGTATCTCATATTTATATAGTAGCTTCATAAACTACTATCTATTTTTCTTCCACTGCATTTTTATATACTCTGTGTCTGTGAATTTATTTACTGTATATTCTGAGATTTGCCAAATTTTTATTTACAACGCGATATTTTGAGCTATCCAATTCCGGCATGAGTGTCTACCTATACACTTATAATGGATGCAAATGGTTGAAAATATCGGGTCGTTACAGTTGGTATTAGAGCTTTGGTTAGCTCTAGGCAAAACTCAGCATATGGAGTAGATGTATTTACAGAATCACTTTCATTCAAGTTGAATCTCTCTCTTTTGACTCGATTCCTTTGAATTTTGGAACGTTCCCTGCGGTTCCAAAATCCATTCTTATTCCCCGCTACTCAACTTCACTTGATTCTGGAGTATCCCATAACTCCACTTCGAATGATCTTTATAGTGAATTGGCGGTCCCGCCAATCCCAAAAATTTTCTTGTAAAAGGAGTGAAACTCCTTTACAACAGCATCGATTCACCAAAAATTTTATATCCTCGGTTTAGATGCTAGTATCTCCTATTATCCCAAACTCTATCTCTTGAGGTCGAATGTAGATTTACCCCATAAAATCCACTTCGATCTTATACTTTAAGTCACGGTTGACCCGATTAAGGTTGCCCGTGATTTATTTTAGCTTATCCGCCTCCCTACTCTGTATTTAATCATCTTGTCTTTTGTTTCCAACATATTTTCAAACATTTTGAATTGTATTTGTCAATCTATATTTTGTTTATATATTGTGTTGTTTGAGTTGTTGATGTTGAGTTGGGTTTCCGATCGATTCGTCTGATCAACGCTATCGATAGGATTTCTAAAACACTTTGACAGAACAAACTGACACGATATTATTTTAAAATTTGGTTAATAAAATAAAATTTTGATATATATATTTATGGAACTTAATAAAATGATTCAAATTGATAATTTAAATGATAATACTTGATTTATCATTTATTGTTCTATAAATGAATTTATAAATAATTGTTTATAAATTTATATGGGAACTTAAATGAATTTAGAAAAAGAAATTTGAGAATTTAATTTCCGATGGTTCCAAACCTTTTGTTTAAAAGTTTAAAGGGATATAATATTTAAAATATTTTCAAATAGAAATTTGTTTCCAAAGAATTTTAAGTTTAAAATTAGTACTCTTCTCTTTGTCGCTGGAAAATAACTTCGGTGATGACTGCAGCATCATCGACGTTCATTTTCGAGTTTCGAAGTGAAGAGACTGTTCTGTAGTCTTGCTACAGCTTTGTTTTGGGAAATTAAATTGATTTGAATTTCTAAAATATGACTTAATTTATAATATATATAGATATATGATTGAAATTTGATTTGACATATTAAATATATATTATTAATTATCTCTAAATGGTTTGAAGAAATCGGAAATTTAATTCTTAAATTTTATTTTTAACAATAATTTCAATTATAAGAAGTAAATCAAAAAAATTTGGATAAATGATTAAACTTGAGATAATTGAATTGGAAAGTTTTGTTTGTACGACACAATTCCATTCCAATATAACTTACCTTAATTTCAGAAGTTAACAATGTAATTGGGTAATATACAATTTAAAAAGATTTTATAAATAAAATTTTGGTGGTTATAATAAATGTTATATACTTAAATTTTAATTATAAAATGATTAACAGAGGTAAATATAATAAAGGGTAAATGAATAACTTATAATAAAATGATGTTAAAAGAACTAAGAGTAAAAGAAAGCAGCTATAATAAGTGTAAGTATATTGAACATGAGTGATAAATATATTGAGAGGAATAAATTTAATTTTTATTAGGAATAAAGAAGAATAAAATTTATTAAATACATTGTGAGTGTAATAAATGATTATTTTTCTAACCCATGGTTTTAAAAAAAATTGTTAATTTAAGATGATTGGATAATAAGATAATGAAATTTGAGATAGTTAAGATTTATGTAACTTGTGTAAAAGTTTATTTTCTATTTAAATTGAAATCTCCATGCTTTCAAATTCATTTTCTTATTTTGTTTTTCAAACTATCTTTTGGTTGTTCTTATCGTCCTCATCTTGCTATAGACTGGTATATGCATCTTTCTATGATCTTTCTGTTTAGAAATCTTTCTGTAATCTTTGATAATCTCCACCTTGTAAAACTTACCAATAACAATAGTTATCAGGTATAACTTCAATCTTCTTGTCATCTTATCTTAATCCTATTTCACTCTATTTTTCTGTGCCCTTCCATACCTCATTCCTTTTCGGGGACGAAAAGTTTTGAGTGGGGGAGAGTGTAACAACCCTGTATTCTGTAATTATTTTATTGTATAATTTAATTAGTTTTAATGTAAGATTTTGATTTAAAAACTTATTTTACTTATTTGAAATGATTAAATTTATTATTTAAATATAATCTTGATTTTTATGAGTTATAATTCCAAACTTGTGTAAGTTGAATATTTGCCTGAAATGCTGATTTTGGTCAAAATAGTCAAACTGTGACTTTCAACTTAAAATTTTAAAAGTTTAAAAATTTAATTTTTTTCATTTATTTAAAGACTTTGGCTTTTGTTTTCTTAAAAATCTAATTTTGGAAATTTTCTTGAAATGATTTCTGATCATTTGTCCAAATAAAAATAAACAATGTCTGAAAATTTGATTTGGATAAAAAGTGTAACTTTAATAGAAATTCTAAATTTTATAATTCTAAAGGCAAAATTTTCATCTTGAACTGCATACAATTGTGTGACATTTTTTTCACTTTTGTTTTGGTCAGATTTGTTGTATACTTTTTTTTTTTAAAAAAGTTAGTAATAATTAGTGTGAAACGGAAAATAAACTTTACATTTCTTTTACATATGTTTACATCTGTTTCTTAACTTTATATTTAACAATCAATTGGATGAAGCTAAATCAAATGTTATTAATTATGGAATAATAGCTATTAAATTTTGGTTTAAAGTGATAGTTTATTTTTCCTAATAGAAACGTTAGTATTTTAAATTTATTTAATAAGAGAAACAAAATAATTTGTACGTTACTTTGGGAATATATTTAATTGTTGCTCTTGCCTTTTCGTTATCTATTTGATTTTTTTCTTGCATTAACAATGCAAAGTTTTCAGCCGTATATTCTCTTTTGAGAATCCAAAATCTTGCTCAAATCTTGCCTTAAATCATTTCCGTGTGTGAATTATTTCTTTCCCTCTTGCCTCCCATACGTTTCCACCTATTGGATAGAATTAAATTGCCTCTACCGTTCAAGCATTTTACTCTTGCCTGCCCTCTACGTAAATTAGTGAGCAAATGTTAATATATATTTCACGTTCAAAAGTTCCATACCACAAATTATTCATTTTGCTTCCATCAAAATTTGCGTGAGCATCTCTTGAAGGTATGAACCGGCGCATGCTTTTCCTTTCATTTTTTTTCTCGTTTTTCTTTCTTTCTTCTTTTCACTCTTGTTTTATTTCATTTGTTCTCCTTTCATTGTTTTGCTTTATCCTATTGCCTGCCACCGTGCTTGGCCATTCACCATATTTTTCCGACCCTACCCATGCCAGACCACCGAGCCTTGTTTGATAAAAAAAAAGGAATGAAAAAAATTCCATTTTTGTCACCTTTGTATTTTGTTTTTGAAGTAATATTGCCACCGAGCCTTGTTTTGAAAAAAAAAGGGAAATGAAAAAAAAAAGTTGCTTTTGTCACTTTGTATTTTTGAAGTTATAATCTATTTTTCCACTGGCCCTTGTTCTGGAAAAAAGAAATGAGAAAAAAAAATGTTTTGTCACCTCTGTAATTTGGCATTCTAGTCTATATTCCCTCTGCCCTTTTGTTTGAAAAAAAAAGAAATGAACAAAATTTGTTATGTCACCTTTGTTTTGAAGTTATAGTCTATTTTAAAAGTGGTCTTGTATTTTTGAAGTCATAGTTTATTTTGTTTTTATAAAATTAAATAGAAAAGGAAATTTGAAAGGCCTTAAACTTTCTATCTTTCTATGGGCCTTTATAGTCTACCCTTTTACTTTTAACCTAACCTTTCACCAATTAACCCTAACACCTCCTCATATCATCGCCTACCACTTCACATTTTTGTGCTTGTCATGCCTTTGTGATGCCAAACCAGATCCTTTTCCACCTGAAAACATGTGTGGCCTAGCCCTAAGCATGTATGGCCGAGCATACATGGAGTTGTGGTCAAGCAAAAGTGGTTGAAAAGCTTGGTAATGTCATTTGTTGCTTCTACTTTTCTATTGTTCAACAAATCTTTATATTGTATGCATATGTTTATATGGTCTTGTTTATTTGTTGTATACAAGATCATTATCAAGGCTTTGCATTCATTCAATTCAAATCGTGTTTGTCGTGCTTTTGGAATCGCTCTTGTGTTTGTTGTTTTGGTCTCTAGCTTCGAAAAGGTGAGTCTTTCTCACTCTGACATATATACTTATGAAAAGTGGATTGATGACAAGTGTTTAGTAATGTAAAATGTTTATGCAAGTTAATGATGATCATATGATATGCTATGCCGTGTTATTACCATGTTATTACCATGTTAAAACTGTTAATTTTCACCAGACATATGATACATGACTGTAAATTGTGATATTGACATTGTTTATATTATTTCTGTATATGATCACACTGCAAGTTCCCTGTTAGGATAAAAAATCATTATGGGCTGAAATGATAGGCCTGAGTTATTTTATTTCCTTATTTAAACTTGGGATTGCGGGTTTGAAATGATAGAACCCGTATTTTTACCTTTTAAACTGCGGATTGAAATGATACATATCCGTATCACTTGACCTAGGTTAGAAAACTATATACAGACCCGTGGTTATTCTATAAAGTGCTTCGAATATTTTAAGTATTTTAAAAATATAAAATTATGAAATTTGATTTAAATAGATTTTGAAAGGTTTTAAAATAAATAAATTATGATTTTTCTATGAGTTAAAAATGTAATTTATGAATGGATTAACTGGATTTTGAAATATAACTTATGTTTGAAATTTGGAATTTTGACTAAAAATGATATTTAAGTTACATGAATAAAATGGACTTTAATTTTATTTGGAAATGGTAAATATGATAAATTGATTTATATTTGAATTTAAGTGATTTATTAAAGAATTATTGATTTTCTATAAATTTAAGTGGTTGAATAAATGACTGTTGAAAATGAAATTTTAAAATATAACTTGACTTGAAAATGTGAAATTTGAGTTTTAACTAAAGATGTTAAATTAATCAAATAAACTGGAAGTTTAGTTAAATTTGTAAAATGGTAATATAAATCTGAAACGTATAGGTTTTAATTTATGAAAGAAACGTATAGGGTTTAATTTATGAAAGAAACGTATAGGTTTTAATTTATGAAAGAAACGTATAGGTTTTAATTTATGAAAGAAACGTATAGGGTTTAATTTATGAAAGAAACGTATAGGTTTTAATTTATGAAAGAAACGTATAGGGTTTAATTTATGAAAGAAACGTATAGGGTTTAATTTATGAAAGGAACGTATAGGTTTTAATTTATGAAAGAAACGTATAGGGTTTAATTTATGAAAGGAGCGTATAGGTTTTAATTTATGAAAGAAACGTATAGGTTTTAATTTACGAAAGAAACGTATAGGTTTTAATTAATGAAAGAACGTATGGTGTTCTAATTAATGATAGGAACATGCAAATTCCTAATTAATGAAAGAAGGTTTAAGTTTTAATTAATGAAAGAAACGTATAAGTTTTTAATTAATGAAAGAAACGTGTAAAGTCCTAATTAATGAGAGAACATGAAAGTTTTAATTAATGCAAGAACATGTAAAGTTTTAATTAAGAAAGAAACATGTAAAGTTTTAAGTAGTGTGGTATTGAATTAATTAATAAATGTTCATTATTGTAATAGGAATATAAAATTTAAAACGTACATTTGACACGTAGATTTTAATCAATGTAATGGTGTATTTTAAATTGATTAAAATGATAAATGTTACTTATTGTAATAATAATGTAAGTTAATAAGGTGCTTTTAACTTAACATAAGAATTTCGGTTTAAATTGTATATTACAGTAAGAAAGTTTATTTAACTATAAGGCTATGATAAATTGACATGTTAAAATTTTAAGCTTATCAATACTTTGATTATATACAATGTAAAGTGGAAAGTAGTACATTCCAAAAATGCTATAATTCCTTAAGGTAACATTTCCAAAATGCTATGATAATTTAAAGGAATATTTCAAGTTTAATAAATTTAAAGAAATATTCAATGATTTGAAAATTTGGGTTTTATTTGAATGATATAATATTGAATTATTTTTGAAATGGAAATGATACAATTGTGATATTGTTTTGAAATGAGTATGATATTTTGGTCTTGGAAGTATAAATTATTTGAAATAAATATCCATGGGTTATAATAACGATTGGTTGTTAAAGAGACCGAGATCGGATATGGTCTTATAGCCGGCCAATACCGAAAACCACTTTAACAACTATGTACGAGGTGGAGATTCCAGAATGAAGTAGGATGGTGGCGACGTTCTTGAGGTATATTACGTGGAGCCAACTCCCGTGAGCTGGCATATATGACTAAAACAGGAGCTATACCGGGCTACAAAAACGGTCGCACCCTTTCATCGAGCATGCTCCATCGGAAACTATTCTATTACTGTTGTGATTCGATTCGGTGGCGCCACTTTGATTCGGGGGTATTGTTCGAGGTGGGCGGAAGCTGCTGGCTTGCTGTCACCACCGGTCCAGGAGTGCAAACGGTGTATCTACCCTGGCATTGCCTTGCGTGCTGTGTCATATCCTTATATCGAGCCCGCTACGATTTTGGTTTTAAATATCCGACCGCGTTAAGGTTCACCATCCCCTTAACGTTGTTTTCTATATGATTATACTTTACTGATTAGACACTACCATATATAGCGTATATTACTACATAGTAAATAGTTTAACGGATCCTTAGAGGATGGGCGGTCCCAAGCATCCTTTAAGTTAGTGATGCATTTTGTTACTGTTCACTTGAGTTGATTTACAGTTTATAAGTATTTATGCCCTGACTCGAGGGTTTTGTGTTTTGCTTTACGCTCGGGTCAGATTGAGTGAGTTAGCATTCCAGATTCACCTTCGGCGTTGGAGCTTTCCTTGAAGATCCAGCCTTCTATTTTGTTTCAGTATCCAGTGTTTTAGTGATGTATCTTGTTCTCTTCTATTGTATCTTATTTAACTCTGATGTATGTCATATTTATATAGTAGCTTCATGAACTACTATCTCTTTTTCTTCCACTGCATTTTTATATACTCTGTGTCTGTGATCTGTGAATTTATTTAATGTATATTCTGAGATTTGCCAAATTTTTATTTACAACGCGGTATTTTGAGCTATCCAATTCCGGCATGAGTGTCTACCTATACACTTATAATGGATGCGAATGGTTGAAAATATCGGGTCGTTACAGTTGGTATTAGAGCTTTGGTTAGCTCTAGGCAAAACTCAGCATATGGAGTAGATGTATTTACAGAATCACTTTCATTCTAGTTGAATCTCTCTCTTTTGACTCGATTCCTTTGAATTTTGGAACGTTCCCTGCGGTTCCAAAATCCATTCTTATTCCCCGCTACTCATCTTCACTTGATTCTGGAGTATCCCATAACTCCACTTCGAATGATCTTTATAGTGAATTGGCGGTCCCGCCAATCTCAAAAATTTTCTTGTAAAAGGAGTGAAACTCCTTTACAACAGCATCGATTCACCAAAAAATTTATATCCTCGGTTTAGATGCTAGTATCTCCTATTATCCCAAACTCTATCTCTTGAGGTCGAATGTAGATTTACCCCATAAAATCCACTTCGATCTTATACTTTAAGTCACGGTTGACCCGATTAAGGTTGCCCGTGATTTATTTTAGCTTATCCGCCTCCCTACTCTGTATTTAATCATCTTGTCTTTTGTTTCCAACATATTTTCAAACATTTTGAATTGTATTTGTCAATCTATATTTTGTTTATATATTGTGTTGTTTGAGTTGTTGATGTTGAGTTGGGTTTCCGATCGATTCGTCTAATCAACGCTATCGATAGGATTTCTAAAACACTTTGACAGAACAAACTGATACGATATTATTTTAAAATTTGGTTAATGAAATAAAATTTTGATATATATATTTATGGAACTTAATAAAATGATTCAAATTGATAATTTAAATGATAATACTTGATTTATCATTTATTGTTCTATAAATGAATTTATAAATAATTGTTTATAAATTTATATGGAACTTAATCAGTCGCTGCACCAATTGTTTGACTTTACAAATGGTCTTGGTAACGGTTGAGACCCAGGCTCTCCTGTCTTCGGGAAAGCCACTCCTGTAGGGTTATGTTGGCTTGCAGTTGGTCTCAATGGAGTAGTTTGGGTATTCCTTGCATTATCAAACACATTGGCATTTTCTTCTAATTTGTCGTCTTGCTTTCCGTCCTTTGAGTCGAAAAGATCCACAACTATGTCTTCTATGGGGGTCTTTGCCCCTTGACTCAAATTCAGAATATGTTTCCTTATAGAGGATGGAGTACTTGCATCTCCATCCAAGTTAAGTGTTGTTGTCACCCTTCTTTGTGGTTGTTTTTTGTTTCTTCTATTTAGACATGAAAAGAAGGAATTTTCTTGCCCCTTAGCAGCCACGGGTTTGGGAATAGTCCTTATTGCGGGATTTGGCTATAGGGTTAGGAGATAGTTAAGCTTATCCATTAGAGCCTTTTGCATACATTCTATTTTTTGGTTGATATCATCAACCATTTTATTTAACTCATCCCTGGCAACAACTTGATGACTGAAGGAGGCTGGCGCTTGATTTTCTAAGTTAGCGCCATTTACTTCGTTTTGTTGCGTATTAACATCTTCTCCAGCTACTACTTCCCCTATGGACCTTCCAGAGGAAGTTCTTCTTCTTCCATGGGCCATTGATTCAAACAATGGATTCTCAAACAGAAGATTAGGAATTTAACTACCGGACATATGGATTCAAAGTAGATAGCTAGATCTAGATCCCGAGTTGGAGTTCTCAGTGAAAGCACCAAAATAAAAAAAAATGGATCAACACCCTGGTTTAAGTTTCAAAGCATCAACCCTGTTTTGACAGAGCAATATCATAGATAACAGATATAGAAAAGGAACAGTAAATGAAAGAAGACAGGGAATTTTTAAAGCGGTTCAGCTATTAGTGAAGCCTACGTTCACTTTATAATTTTATTATAGCTGATTGCTATTACAGAAAATGTTTGATCACAAGACTTTGAATATCCTTAAGCAGATTGAATCTCCATAGTTGGAATCCACTGGAGAATCATGGTAAATCTCTTTGGAGATTGTTGTGAGGGAGGTAGAGAGTGAAAAATGTGTCCAGTAGAGCTTCAGCCACCAGTCCAAAGAATATCCTCCTTATGTTGCAAGCATGATGGTATTTATAGATATCGGAGGACTTTTGGGCCATGCCACTTCATTAACTTCTCACAGATAGATGCATAACGACCTAAGAGGAATCAGCTCATGATTCGAGCCAAAACCATGGATCTCTAGCGACCCGTGGTCTATGGGTCGCTGGCGACCTATAGATTTGGCTCATACATGATCTAATTACTTGGCTTCCTAGCCATTGCATTACTTAGTTGACTCGTTGAAGACTCGTGTAGAAACGTGGGTCGCTAGCAACCCATGGTGTATGTGCCGCTAGCGACCTAATACACTTAGCATATTTTTTAACACCCTCCTTCCTTCTCTTCTTCCATGCAACAAAGTGACCCTACATTTTGTATGGGTCGCTAGCCATCCATAGAGTGGGTCGCTGGTGACCCAAGCACTTAGGATATTTCTTGGAGTTTGGAGTTTAGGATATTTGCATGGTCCTGTATCGTCGTTGTTTATGTAGCCACGTCGCACTTTGTTTTGTTCGGATGACAATTTGCTAGCTGTTTGCAATCAGCTACTGATTGGGATTAAAGAATGCCGATCTCTTGGTTTAATCAATCTAAATTGTTGTCTTACTAATATAATTTAGCTTTCATTAACTTCTTGCCTTTTCCTCTCCGGTTAAGGCTAAGTTCTAAACCATCCTGATGTTGCAGGATTATTCTGTTTCCTATTGGATACTGCTGGGTTAAAAACCTGGATAACAAGTAATGAACTGCCCAACGTTACAAAAGCATTACGAATATTAGTCTAAGAGGATGTATTGATACCTAGTCTTGATACATCTTGATCAAGAATGTTTAAAACGGTATGTCTATTTTATTATGATAAATCACTTATGGTTACAACACCTTGTAGCTACTATCCCAAAACACACCATACCTGTATTTTCTATTAAATATAATTTAACTAAATTAATTGATTAATATAACATATTATATCTAGTATATAATAGAAATAACATATTATATCAAGTAAATAATAGAAAGAAATCACCTTTTATTTCAAACAAGATTGGTTATCAAGTTAGACATATGTAATAATTACATAATTGCCCTAGGGCATATCCCTAACCCTATCAATCTCCCGCTTGCACTTGGGGCTGATTACGGAATATCTATCCCATCCCTTCAATTAATTTGATGAGAACTGATCTAGTTAAACCCTTTGAGAATGGATTTGTTATGTTGTTTAAATTATCTACTTTATCAAACAACTCTCTTCATGCTGATTAACTACCTTTATCATATAGAACTATCGGAGTACGTATTTTGACTTCTAGCAAGTTCTTATAATTACATTGTTGTCGTATAACTGTAATATAGTATTCTTAATACTTGGAATCGCCCCTAGCATAGTTATTTTATTATTGAAAAGAGTTAATTGAAGGCGATGTATTAAGCTTTTTCGTTGAATCAACCACAGCCTATTATTTGGAACATTTCAATCTTAAAGTTTCTTAATTAAGTTTTGAACACGAACGTAATATCGACATGATGTAATGACCCAAAATTTCAAATGCATCGTATCTAAAATCCTGAATTATATAAATATTTGAATCTTTGATTTAATGTGAATAAATATGATTTTAGAACCTTATTAACCCCTTTTACTTAATAACTAATGAAGGAAAACTTTTTTTTGATTTTTTTTTTCAAAAATAAATCATTCAAAGGAATATCGATAATGTGATCAAAAATCATTTTATGGATAAACGACTTTTTATTTAACAAAAATTGTTCAAACTCTTTGGATCTTTTATAGTAAAATATGTACACATTTACAAGTATTGAATCACCTTCGTTCCTAACCAAAATTAATTAAGTTAAATGAGTTTAATTTAGGGGACAAAAGAACACTTGAATAATGCATGGTTTAAGGGAAGTAAGGCATGAAACATGCCACAAATCAAGGCATGAACTAAGGAAGGAAGGAGATGGATAGGAGTCCTCTCTTAGCCTGCCAAGCAAGGGGTAGGAAAGGTCATTGTGACACTATTCTACTTCTATAAAAGAATCTGCTTAGCTTATAATTTTGGTTTGCTAATTCCCTAAAGAAAATGGATTCTTTCTTCACTTCTTTCTTTCTTCTTTCTTCATAAATTCCTAAGACCAAATCCAAGCAAACTAAGTCAAAAACAACCCATACTCAAGTATAAGTCTTAGGACATCATAGCATCACCCTGTAGCAACTTGGTGCAAGAAGAATTGAAGCACAACCCCCCATTCACTAGCATGGCCACATGGAATTAATGAAGGGTGGAGCTTGGACATGAGGGTGAGGTGAAGGTAGGAAGTTTTTACATGCTTGCAAGGTTGAGGTAGGAAGATTGCAGTGTTTGGTTTGAATATAGGTGTGTTTTCTCACCATCAAAATATAATAATGATGCTTATGTGGTTTTCTGAAATATGTAAATGTTGCTTGAATTTATATTGCGATAATTGTTCATTTTTTGCTTTGGAAAGCAGGGACATATGTAAGTGATTATGTTGACTTGTTGCATAGCCTTGAAATAAAGCACATAAGGATTAGTATGGGATGGACTTGATTTGGACTTGAAATGAAAGTGTTCATATTGCGATAGTTGCTATAGAAGCACATTGATATCGTGTATTTTATTCTTGTTTTGAATACTGTGTTTCATGTATAAATTTGCTCATATGCCTTTCTATGCTACTTTATGATGTTTTTTTAAAGTTGAAAAGTGTTAAATGTATATGTGAATGAATCAAGTTGAATTTGGAATTGTCCGTATAGCGATGGTCGCTATAAATTATAACGATCTGATTTTTCGACGCCCAAAAGTCGACATCAATACGTCCACTTTATTAAGTGCCAAACAATCGAATGTCGGAAAACCGAACCGTTAGGGTTAAAGAAGAAGAAGGTAGAAGAAGAAATAGAACAATATCAGAATCTCACAATCGCAGCGGAACAATACATAATAGATAAATGAATAATCTTTAAACAAAAGAACTATATCAGTTTATACATTACATCATTAGAGTCAATATACAACACAACAGCGGAATACAACATCATATACGTGTGATACGTCTCGCCATCCATCTTGTCTCCTAATCTATACAGTATACTTTCCTGACTTAGCTCCAGAACCGACGGAAAACCTGACTCTAGGCTGTAAGTGTGGAAAATTTGGGGTACCCAGAGTTTGAAAAGGGAACAATAAACTACGAGTCAGTCATGGGACTGGTATGAGATCTAAAAACAGTTATTTACACAATGAAAGGTAAAAGAAATCCGTTCTTGCTTTTGGAAAATGAAACTACCATAAGGCCTCCCGGCACACACACAATGCAATCGCACACTTAGAGGAGATTTCTCCGAAAAGTAGTCAACATGCTTGATACGTCAAAAATCCTTTTCGTATTATTATTAGTTCATAGTGTGGAATATATTTCGAGATTATAAAATTAATCTTAGCCAGCATACATATCATTATATGACTACGATAGTTACCATGTTAGATGGCAGGTTCTACAACTAAAACCTTATAGGGCGCGTATTGAGTGATCGGATTTCCAACAAAGGGTCAAGGCTAAGGAACTTCCTTTCTGAATGGGTATGCCTCAGGAGGGATGCCCTGAGAACCTAACCGGATCTCTGCCAATACAAGGTCGGGTTACCTCGGTAACTAGGTAACAAACTAAACCATCCCCTGGTTTAGACCGTCCTTTACCAAGGTGCCTCTACAATCAACAACCACATCAGTAAATAATCTAGGCTCCATACCAGAATACCTTTTTTTTATCCACACAAGTTAAATATATAGGATCCATACCAGATACCACTTTTTATCCAGAAGGAAATGCGCATACCCTGAGGGGTGCGACTCCCATAACCTTGCCGCATCCTTCCTATTTCGACCATTTCCGAGGTTTGAGGTCCGAGAAGTCTCAGTGTGATAGCCCGCAAATCCGTACCCCTTGGATCGACACTATTCTACCTCTGTTGACTCAAGTGGCATAGAAATACGAATCATTAAGGTTAAAGAAGAAGAGATAGAGGAAGAAGAAGCTAAACAATATCAGAATCTCACAGTCGCAGCGGAATAAAATATAATAGTAAATATAGAACTTTACACACACATCATCAGAGTATCTCATACATCAACATCATCAATCAGACAAATCCATACAATCATAGTAGCGGAATATATATATAAATACATATAATACGTCTTGTACTCTTGCTCCTCTCCTGCTCCATAGCATCCTATCCTGAACAAATAATACTCGGTCTGACCCGAGCATTATAATGAAATAACACCCGAGTCAGCATGGAATACCAGCTGATAATAATGCACCCAAATTGATTATTAAGGTTTCAAAAATCCTTTGAAAACAAAAGCATCTCGTAAGACCACGCCACAAATAAACATGTCGGGTATTTACCTTACGATAGCTAAAACACTTTTTATAGAAATCCTCTGATATTATAATAAGGTCTATTTCCAAATACTTATAAAATAGCCGAAATTGTTACATCTATTAAATTCCAGCTACTAGCCACAAAAGTGGGTAATACAAACAAAACTCGTACAAGGCTCGTAGGGAGAATGGATTTCCAACAATGACCAGGCATTGGGGTACCACGTGTCACAGTACGGAGCCTAGATCACCGTACCGAGGACCACTCCCGATCCCCTGCAACACAAGGCCGGACCCATCCCTTACTTGACAGTTTCGAATAAGATCACCCCGTGGTTGGGATCAACAACCGCACCACTAAGCCGAAATAAAAAAGGACATCTAGACAGGGATGACCTTACTCTCCAGTGGGGGCTACCCACGAAGCCTTGCTGCATATCCCCTGATTTTCATTCATTCCCATTTGGTGAGGCTTGAGGCTAAGCGTTACCTTTTAGAATGTTTCTCTTAGAATGCCCATCGCCCTCCTGACGATGTTCCGAAAGCATTCGTCCATACAAGTCCATCCCGGGTTCGAAAGGGACCGAAGGCATTACTCCTACTACATCCATTTTGGAAATATCCTCAGGATTAGTAGCGACTAGCCCTTGCACTTCACTGCTCCATCTTCGACTCCGAACACATTTTTTGCACGAAACGTACAAACCGGATTGAAGTGGTTTTCGAGAAATAAATCTCGATCCCGGTCTCTTCGAAACGATCAACGCATTTATCCAATATTGATAGTTGGTGATTTAACTATCAATTATATTATTCACAAACATCCATCACACAGTAAATAATTCCCACATTATTTATTTGCCTCAAATATCTTTAAAAGATATATTTCCAATTTTTCAAATCTCTTTGAAAACAATTTCCCAAAGTTCTTCCTTTACAAAGTAAATCCTTTACCATATAATCCCATTGGAGATAACCAAGTTCAAAAACATTTAAATTTAAAACAGGTAAAACATTTAATACTGAAATATACTTTTAAAATACCTAAATTTACTTCTAGTTACTTACTCAAAAATATAAATTTAAAATAAGCGAAGTAAACTATTTTTAAGATCTAAACTTGATTTTACATAAAAGTTTAGTTAACTAAATTTAAAAGTAGAGTTTTCAAAGGATTAATAACAATTTCAAATAACTTTGTTCAAAACTAGCCTTTAAATAAATCTGTTTGTAAAAATAATTACTAAGGTATTCATAAAAATTTACGATTGCTAGTTTATCAATAATTACCTTAAAATAATAATTTCCAAAACACTCTTTTAAACAAGTTTGAATATTTAAACTTTCTATTAATAGAATCTGTTTAAAACTCGAATTTGGTTTTTCCCTGGGAAACTCATTCCCACTAAAACAACCCAGAAAATCCATTTTATAAATTTTGTCGATTATATTTCAATTCAGATTTATGTTTAATAACATAAATTTCCTCCTAGGTTTAAAATAACTTCTTACGAAGCTTAACCACATTTCCATTCCTGGAAATTCACTTCTAAAGTGTAAGTGTAATGGTCTTTTTTAAATAAACTACCATAAATTTATTTAAATGAAATCATACTTAAGAAATTGCTTAAATAAATACCTCCTTAAATTTTCAATGGTTTTAAATAATATTTCTGCAACATTCTAATTTGCAATTTATTGCTAATTTAATTTGAAGGGTTGCTTTTGAAATCATATTTAATTCCAGGGAACATTATTATCAAAATAACCCCATTGTTATTTTTAACAATTTATAATTTCTTATTGAAATTATAACAAGAAATCCGTACTTTCACATTTATCAACTAATAAATGTTCCACTTATTTTTATTTCCAACTTTACAAATTTTCGTTCTTTACTCAATCCAGATTCCAAATTTTATTCCCTTAAATTCTTTATTTATCAATTTCTTTTATTTCTTTTTTTTAAAACCCAATTTATCTTCTTTATAATTAACATTCTGAGTTTATTGTTTATCCAGCACCATCACAATACAATTTATTTCCAAATTTATCAATCGCAATATATAAACAGGCATCATTATCAATTATAAAAATAATTGCTACATTGTGAGGAATCCAGTTGGATCCCTCCAACCTGTTTTCCCTGCATCCACAAATATTAGCACATCACATATATAAATATCAATCCAGACTGATAACCACAGTTATATCCAACCAATCACACAGATATTTAAATATTAACTATTTAAATTAGCCAACATCCAGATGTGAGTGAGAGTAACTCACCTTGAGTTTCGGCGAGCGTTCGAAATTTAAATTAAACCAAACAACGTTCGATTTAACTCAAATTTCTACTTGCCCGGAATGATTCCCAAACTGCACCACCGTGTAGTACATGCTTCTACGATTCCGGCGCCGCAAATTTCGTTCCAATCTGATAACGTATGAGTAAGTTACGGATTTTTAAAGCTTGAACTAAATTTAAAACCAATTTCTTTTTTGACAAAAATAACAAATCACGGCCATTGCTTCTAGAAGCAAAATCAAGGCCGTCAGCCTCTTCCTCTCACGCGAAAGACACAGGTAACGAAACCCAACACCGCCATTTAGGGTTTCGAACTCCACCACCAACGATCGTCGCTACACCAATCAAACGCTTCCATCGCGTCGCCATATATCATCTCCACCTCCACCCAGAATACGGCCAAGCTCAGTCGTCTCGAGCCCCAGGAAAACGCGAAAACACGGCCCCCTTATCGGTCACCATCATGTCCACCACGCTCTGCTACGCTCAAATTCAACCGTTGGATTTCAAGAGTTCGTCGAGCCCTACGTTATCCCAGTTGAAAGAATTCAAAATCAATGTGTGGATTAATTGAAAATTTAAGGAGAAGGTAGACGTTTTTCGACCATTAAATTTTTAAGTGACGGCCGGCTAAGAGAACTAGGGTTTTGTTAGCTTAAACATATATATACATATATACCTATTAAATTAATATTAAATTCAATTTTAACGAACGTTCTCAAACGAACTCCAAATCCGGCATGCCGCCAAGAATTCCTAAGGTTTTTCCGCGTTCCGGACACAATGGAACAGGTTTCGTAAGCTAATTCGGCCATACGTGCGAGTTACGGAATTTAACGTTTGATTTAAAAATTAAATCGATTAAAACGATTTCTATGCGTTTCGAGCCGCCACGGTCAAACAACAACTCCGATTGCTACGAAAATTGAAATTTGATAATAACTAACTATTATGGATCCAATGGAACTAGTTTTGTCGAATTCTGAGACTGTGCCCCGGAAGGCTATTTTACTCGTCGATTAAATCGAGCGATTTCTCAAAATTAACGAAAGCACTTAAAATTTCACCTTTAAAATTTTTAACAACTTTATAATAAATCATATAAAATATATAATCACATTAAAAATCATTCTGGCTCATTTCGGACTAAAATCGGATAATTGCATTTTAATAATATTAAATTCATTTTTAAATTAATATAAAATTCCAAATATTAATTTATCAACTTTAAAATTCTTCTAAAATTCCCACCACGCTATTTACACTTAAATAACTCAAAATAAATTTTTAAAACCATTTTTATCACTATTCACATCCAAATTTACTTTTATTTCAATTCCGAATATTTAAATTATTATTTTCCCATTATTCAAATTCAACCAAAATTACTAAAATTAAAAATTATAGCTTATTTCATTGATTGAACCCGAATTCATTCATTTCAAAATCAATTAAGAATCCACATTAAACATTTAAAACGAATTAAATGTTCAAATTCAATGGCTTAAAAATACGGGATGTTACATTCCTCCACCCTTATAAAAATTTCGTCCCCGAAATTTGCTAGGGTAGAAAATACTCTCCAACTCATTTAGTGAAAATCCCAAATTTACTTTGCCTAAACTCCTTTAGTTTCAAATCGAAACTACTAATTCAATCATATTCCATAATCCTTTATTTTCAATTGTTTATTTGAAATCAACTTGTCACTAATGAAACAAACGTTCCTACACTCATTAACTTAACCCAAACTTCTTTAGTTTCAACTTATATACACTCTTCCCAAAACCATTTAGCTCAAATCCAAACTCATTTACTTTATTTATACTCAAAAGCTTTTGTTTCAACATTTTTTTTTCTTAAAACAACTTTCCATGTTGATTACAATTTTTTTTTTAAATTTCCAAAAATTTTATAACTCCCAAAATTTTCAGAAAATTTTGGCAGAGTCTCCCCTGTACGGAGGAGCTTTCGCGATATCGCGATACAGATAAATATATATACATCGACGCACACGGTCGGAAACCAAAATATATCACAATATATATATCATTTTCCCAATTATATTAGCGTAGGCGTACCTTTTTAGCAAATTTTAATAGCAAGCAGCTAATATAACGCATATACGCACTCCAACTCTCTCGAATGTCTTCCGTACCTGTACTAAACTCAAACAAACTCATCAGTTTCCAGATATGAGCATTTTAATAACATTTCCAATATTAATCTAAGCCAAACATATCAATTTCACAATCCCAAACATCACTTTGCATAATTTCATAAGTAAACCATATTTTATAACATGCATAAAGTTTCCTTTTCTAATGAAAAATCCTACTTTGTTTCACACAAAGGATTTACATACAAGTTTCACTATTTCAATTCACACTTTACCCAATTTTCGAATTGATTCGCCTAGAAAATTTCATTTCAATTTGTTACATTTGCATTTCTATTATAACTCACTTACATTTATACTCAAATCTATTTATTCAGATTTTACCCCCTTCCAATTTATCCAAAAACAAACTTCATTTTATTTCACTTAAATGATTTACATTCAAGTTTTCTTTTGACAATTCATATTTTTCCTAACCAATTCATATTCACTTCAATATTATGAATATGTGCTTTTAATTTATTTACTTTTCTTTTTTACTTAATCTGCATTTACATACAAACCCACTAAATAGGTTCCAATTCATCTCCCATTATTCAAATATCAATTTCATTTACATCCTTTAATTTATCCACTTAAGTTTAATGACTAATTTCTGTTGTGGTTATTCAAACAAATAACCAATTTTTAAGCTTATACCAATTAAAATTTGATTCCAGCTTCAAATTTCATCAATCTCTGTTTCATTCGGAACTATTCTCAATCCAAATATTCCTATTTTCTTACACATTTAAAATCAAGTCTTTATCCTCACTTTTCAAATTTATTATCCATCTTAAGTTTATTTTATTATTTAATTATTAGTATAGTTTTATTATATATATATATATCATTCCATACTAATTTACAACTCATATACCCTTTCTTTATCACAATTACGAACTTAAAAGTCATTTGCTTGCATCCAAATTTTATTTTCCAAACAATTTCATTTAAAACTATGTCATAAGCTTAAAAATAATCATCTCATCATTTTCTTAAATAATTTCAATTCCATAATATCTCAATTTATTTCCATTTTAATTGATTCTTACCCAATCAAACCATTTACAACTTTTAATCCAACTAGCTTATACATTTAGCTTAAGTTTAGATTAATAGCATCTCATTCCATATTATTTCTTTCTCTCATAAATCATTAATTCATACTTTCTTATTCCATCATAATAACTAATTAAAACCATTTCACTTGCAAGTCATTTTCAGCATCTAAACAAATTTATCCAAGACCATGTTATAATGCTTAATCACAATTATTTAATTTGCTTAAGCTTTCTTCACAATATTTTACTATCTTCTTATAAATCAACTTTTTTTTTATCTTTTTTATTTTCATTTGATTCTCATCCCAAATAATTCAAATCCAATTACAAACTTTAATGCACTTTGTTTATTTCTTCATTAAAAAATTTTCTTATTAGATTTATTTTATTAACAAAGAGCCATTTTAAATTATTTCACTCATTGGAATTTATTTACAATTCAAACCATCACAATTATAATCTTAATTCGTTATTCATTTACACTTCCAATACTTATTACCAAAATTAAATCCCATGCACACTGGATTTTTATTTACTTTCCAAATTTTGACCAAACTATCAAAATTCTATTCATTTCAATACAAATCTCATTTATGATTAAGTTTTGAATATGCCATACCATTCAACTCTTTTCCCTTAATGAATTACAATTTCATTTCTATTCAAGAGTTTAAATTGCTTACTTAAGTCCATTTCCATTTTATAATCACAAGTTCAAGTTATAACACTTAATAACTTAAGAATATGAACTCCTTTATGCAATTATAAGAAATTTACATTTCACCTTTATATCCAACTTAATTTAATTCCAATTCATTTAGATTTAATTTAATTTCAAATTCATAATTAATTTACTAACTTAAGTTCATTCACTTCCTTTATCTCACTTTACATTATCTTAATTCACTTTCATTAGAGATTAAGTTTTGACTTCACCATACCATTCCACTATTTCCCATTTGTGATTATAACTTCATTTCTATTTATATAAGTTCACGAACTTATTTATTTCAAAGTTTATATTGCTCACTTGAGTTATCTTCATCTTATTATCACAATTCCCACTTATATGTGTGTGTGTGTGTGTGTGTGTGTGTGTGTGTGTCATTGAATCCTTAAGGATACAAATCTTCTTTCACCTTAATTCTTTGCAAATTTTAAATTCATAATCCCAGCTAAAGTATAACACTTACTAGCTTGTGGGTATAATCCATTATACAATGACCCACAATCTCAAAGTCAACTTATTTTTTAATTTAATCCAGATCAACTTTATTCCTAGTCCAATTTATTTAACTTATCCAAGTTAAATTTTCAAATTTTCTATTCACTTCAATCTATTTCATTCACTTTCATTTACTCAAGTTAAAATTTTAATTTCAAGATTAAAATCTTCATTTCTTTCTTATTAGCATCAACTTCACCAAATATGTCCAATAGTTGAATATTTTTTTTCACATTATTTTAATAGAATTTTCCAGAATTCAATTACCATTTTTATTCCAAAACCATTTTGAAATAATAATCAATACCTATCCATTAGGTATATCAAATCAAATCTCCAGATTTCCAAACAACTTAGTTGTGCCAAAACAATTTCCCCATTTTGAAATTTCCAAACACTTATTATACCCAACAAGTCCCAAACAATATCATAACCAAGTACTAGGGAAGCAATCCATCACTTTAGAAACTCGAAAATGAATTCTAATGATGTGGCCAGCATCATCGGGATTATTTTCCAGCGACTGAAGTGAGTTTAGTGCTTCTTTACTTTCCCAAATTCATTTCAAAACAATTTCTATTCAAACATATTACCCAAAATAATATTCCATTATTGGCTTCAAAAACTTAGGAAGCATTTCAACATTGTCAAAATTTAAAATTTTCCAAATCCCTTGTTTCAATCCATTAAAAACACCTTTCAAATTTTCTGGGGTCAAAATTCTGGTTTAACTCAAATTTTAATTCCATTTCTTCTTATTTACAACATATTTAATTAATTCTATTTGGTTATAAACCATTTTAATATTTTATATTCTTATTAGCTTATCATTTCAAATTTTGATCAATTTCAATATTCTTACATGATTAGGGTATTAACAACCAACAAACACCCAATATATAATAAGTTAGAAAATCATTTCTCTAATATTAAAATATAATTTTGGGTAAAGTTATTTCATTTACCCACTTTAAAAACAATACTATGTCGGTTTATCTTGTTTAAGAGTTTAGAAACCCCTATCGATACGGTTGTACTTCCCGCACCGACCAGAATTCATAAACACTCTATCGATAAGTCAACACAGTATAAAAATAGTTTTATATCCACTAAGAAGTACGCTCTCATATCTATTATTACTCTCAACTCATTATAGAGTACTATCGACTCTAGTTAATGAGTAATTTCCCCCACCAAAGTATAGGTTGTCGCCAACCTAAGCTCTGATACCAAGTGTGACAGCCCGCAAATCCGTACCCCTTGGATCGACACTATTCTACCTCTGTTGACTCAAGTGGCACAGAAATACGAACCATTAAGGTTAAAGAAGAAGAGATAGAGGAAGAAGAAGCTAAACAATATCAGAATCTCACAATCGCAGCGGAATAAAATATAATAGTAAATATAGAACTTTACACAAAATGAAATTTATACCAGTTTTCTACATCACATCATCAGAGTATCTCATACATCAACATCATCAATCAGACAAATCCATACAATCATAGCAGCGGAATATATATATAAATACATATAATACGTCTCGGACTCTTGCTCCTCTCCTGCTCCATAGCATCCTGTCCTGAACAAATAATACTCGGTCTGACCCGATCATTATAATGAAATAACACCCGAGTCAGTCTGGAATACCAGCTAATAATAATGCACCCAAATTGACTATTATAGTTTCAAAAATCCTTTGAAAACAAAAGCATCTCGTAAGACCACGCCATAAATAAACATGTCGTGTTTTTACCTTACGATAGCTAAAACACTTTTTATAGAAATCCTCTGATATTATAATAAGGTCTATTTAAAAATACTTATAAAGTAGCTGAAATTGTTTCATCTATTAAAAATCCAGCTACTAGCCACAAAAGTGGGTAATACAAACAAAACTCGTACAAGGCTCGTAGGGAGAATGGATTTCCAACAATGACTAGGCACTGGGGTACCACCTGTCACAGTACGGGGCCTAGATCACCGTACCGAGGACCACTCCCGATCCCTTGTAACACAAGGCCAGACCCATCCCTTACTGGACAGTTCCGAATAAGATCACCCCGCGGTTGGGATCAACAACCGCACCACTAAGCCGAAATAAAAAGGGACATCTAGACAGGGATGACCTTACTCTCTAGTGGGGGCTACCCACGAAGCCTTGCTGCATATCCCTTGATTTCCAGTCATTCCCATTTGATGAGGCTTGAGGCTAAGCGTTACCTTTTAGAACGTTTCTCTTAGAATGCCCATCGCCCTCCTGACGATGTTCTGTGTAACGACCCGCCTTTTTGGACAGTTTAAATCGACGATCAAATACACATGCCGGTTCCAAACCATTAAAAAAAGGCAAATGGTTATTGGGGGTAATTAAGAAAAGAAAAGAAATAAAGGAAATGAAACAACACAGAATCTCGCAGCGGAACAATAAAATATAATAGTCAAATAAACAGTTCATGAAGCTGTTTACTATACTTAGACAATTATTTATACAACATTTATCAGAGTTATACATATACAACAGAACAAATAAATAATGCAGCAGACAACACGATGCACAGATAATAATAGTAATAGTATACCAAATCTTCGTCTTCGTCCTCCAGAATAGATCTTCAAAAATCTGAAAACTCAGGACTGACCCGAGCGTAATGAAAAGACAAAACACTCGAGTCAGGACTAAAATATCCATATGAAAGTTAAATCAATCGTAAATAAATATGAGTGTGACGGCGTCAGAGATGTTTACGGGGTTTGACATCTCATATCCAGTGTCAACGTGCGTGCAATAACTTAAGAGATGTTACGGGATTTTCCACCTTTCAAGGATCCATTAAACTATCTACTAGGTAGTAATGTACGCTAAGTAGATAATGTCTATCAGTAATATAAAGTATCAAAATAGCGTTAAGGCGTTACCATAATCCCCCTTAACACATTTTATATTCCCAAAAGCATATACAAGACCGTAGTTTCCCTAAAACCGGAAGTCACCAGAGGGCAATCCATATACTCAAGGTACAAACCAAAACGTAGTGGTCGCGAATAGGATAATCAGTATGACAAGGTACATGAGGCGATACCAACTAGGATACTAGTAGTTGCATGATCTGGACTGATGTTGAGCATAGCAGCTACTACCTCAACACCACGAAACAACACTCCCAAATCAAGGGGTGAACCCAAATCAAATCACAAATGTAATAGATATGGTATCGAAGAAATGTGTCCGCTAGAGGTGGCGAACCTCAATGGCCCGACGCGACTCCTGTTTTAGTCATGTCAGGGGTCATCCAATATCATTCTCTTTCTTCAGTCAACGCGTTCACCAAACCATCCACTTCATTCTGGATCAACACTCCGCGTATAATAGTTATTAAAGTGGTTTTCGGTATCGACAGAGAGTATGTCCATATCCGATCCCGGTCTCTTTAATAACTACGTATTATTACACTGATGGCTCTTTTATATTTCAAATTGATTCATGATTGATAACAAAATATCATATTCGCTTTAAAATCAAATCCATTTCAAAATCATCATATATTCAAAATTATCAATTTTGTCCGATAAATCAATTTCACTTCAAAATTTGATTCGAATTCAATTTAGGTTATAATCTCTACTTTAACCTAGTTCGTATTTAAACCAAAGGTTTAAATAAAAACATTTCCGTCTCTTTAACCAGTTTGAATTTAAGAAAATAATTTAAATAGTTTAAAATAGTTAAATAATTCAAAATAGTTTAATAGAAAATATTTAAGTAGTTTAATCGAAAATAATTTGAATATAAAATGGTTTATATATAAAATAGTTTGGAAAAAATCAAAAATTATTTGATAAATAATTCCAAAGTCAACCGATCAACTTTCCAAATTTCCTATCCAAATCAAATCCAAATTCCATTTCGATTTATTCCAATTTCAACTTGAATAAATTTCTATTCCACGTAAATTTCGATTTCAATTCACAAATTTCTTTAAATTTCAATTCAATTCCAAATTAATTTAAATCTAAATTTCAAATAAATTTTCAATTCCAAACTCAAACTTGAAATATCATTTCATATCAATTTTCTTAGAAATATTCAGAGTTCGATTAAAAGTCCAATCTTTTAAAACAAATCAACTTTCAAAAATTTACACCGTATTTCAATTTTCAATTTAAATCTAAACTTCGATTTTATTTAATAATTTCGTTTACCAAGTTTAAATTCTAACATTTCGAGCTCCAATTCAAAATAATTCAATTTGCATAAATTAGATTTTATTCTTAAAATCAATTCATTTACATAATTTCAAAACAACTTTTAAAATCATTTAATTTATCCAACTCGGTGTCCGTATATAATTTTCTAACCTATGTCCAAGTGATTAGTTATTACAATTAAATATCAGGGATGAATATATCATTTAAATCAATCACAGTGTCATATGTATGCATAGCATGATATATATAAATAAATAAACATCCAAACATTTAAATATCAACCAATAACATCCATCGAAATACATCATCCAATAGGCAATACAATTCACGGCAATTTCATATTTATCAATGTCAGGTAATTTAATCGCAATTTAATTTTAATTTAAATTTAACTGTCAATTTAATTTTTTTTACGGTGAATTCAAATGACAATCAATATGATAATTAAATTTTATCAAACAACAACAAATAAAAATCATAACTATGCATAATGTCAAATTTAACTAGCATAAAGATATTCAGTACGTTGTGAGCGTTATAAAACACTCACCTTGATTTTACGATTTAAAATCAAATCGAACGACGTTCGATTTAACATAAAATTTTAATGAGCTCCAAACACTTTCGGATCTGCACTGCAGCGCAGCTCTCATCTCCGTGATTCCGGCGCTTCTTCCCCAACGTGAAATTCACGTATGCAAACCCATTAGCCGTCGATCTTCAAGCAATTTTCATGACCACCTCGTCGACTTCCAGAACGATCAGCTAGCGCCACCACGAAGCCCTTCACCAGAGCCACCTACGCGCCAAGTTTCATCCCGTCATTCGCCGTCGTTTGCAGGCAATCCAAGAAAATACGTACACACTTCCAAGTCAGATCTGGACGAATCCATGAAAAATTAGCATACATCAACCGTATGGATTTGAAGAGCTCGTCGAGATTTACACTTTTGCTTTTGGAATTTTTCGATTTCGTCGAACGGATTGAGAGATATTAAGGAAAGAAGATCGACAATTTCTGGCCATGGAATAGGTGGCGGCCATGATTTAGAATTAGGGTTTCTGGATTAAAATAATAATAAAACTGTCTCGGTTTGCGTGCTTATTTATATAGGTAGGTCCAAAATCATCCGAACTCCAATCGAGACGTGCCGCCAGGCGTTTATAAGGTTTTACCCCCATTCCGGACGCAATGGAACTAGTTTCAAGGCCTAATTCGATCATATCTGGAAGATAGCTTTTCGAAGTCGATTATTTTAATTAAATTCGAAATTAAATTTCTACGCGTTTCAAGCTCGCACGGCCAAACGACAAGTCCAATTGCTACAAAAATTGAAATCCTACCATAATTTACTATTACGGATCCGATGAAACAAGTTTCGTCGAAATCCGAGACTGTTTGAAAAATGGCTATTTTAACTCATCAATTAAATATTAAAATATTCAATTTTCACAAATTTACTTTTAATTCGATTTTAAAAGTTCTACAACATCATTCTAACTTTAATATGATAAAATAGAATTTTACAAATCATTTTTAATCATATTAAACCCGTTATCCAATTATTCAAATAATTTCAAATATTAAATTATTCAACAAATTACATTAATAATCATTTTCCTTCAATAATCACCTTAAATTTTCTAATTAAAATAGCTAAAAATATGGGTCGTTACATTCTGAAAGCATTCATCCATACAAGTCCGTCCCGGGTTCGAACGGAACCGAAGGCACTACTCCTACTACATCCATTTTAGAAATATCCTCAGGATTAGTAGCGACTAGCCCTTGCACTTCACTGCTCCATCTTCGACTCCGAACATGTTTTTCGCACAAAACGTACAAACCGGATCGAAGTGGTTTTCGAGAAATAAATCTCGATCCCGGTCTCTTCGAAACGATCAACGCATTTGTCCAATATTGATAGTTGGTGATTTAACTATCAATTATATTATTCACAAACATCTATCACAAAATAAATAATTCCCACATTATTTATTTGCCTCAAATATCTTTAAAAGATATATTTCCAAATTTTCAAAACTCTTTGAAAACAATTTCCCAAAGTTCTTCCTTTACAAAGTAAATCCTTTAGCATATATTCCCATTGGAGATAACCAAGTTCAAAAACATTTAAATTTAAAACAGGTAAAACATTTAATACTGAAATATACTTTTAAAATACCTAAATTTACTTCTAGTTACTTACTCAAAAATATAAATTTAAAATAAGTGAAGTAAACAATTTATTAAGATCTAAACTTGATTTTACATAAAAGTTTAGTTAACTAAATTTAAAAGTAGAGTTTTCAAAGGATTAATAACAATTTCAAATAACTTTGTTCAAAACTAGCCTTTAAATAAATCTATTTGTAAAAATAATTACTAAGGTATTCATAAAAATTTACTATTACTAATTTATCAATAATTACCTTAAAATAATAATTTCCAAAACACTCTTTTAAACAAGTTTGAATATTTAAACTTTCTATTAATAAAATCCGTTTAAAAATCGAATTTGGTTTTTCCGAGGGAAACTCATTCCCACTCAAACAACCTAGAAAATCCATTTTATAAATTTTGTCGATTATATTTCAATTCAGATTTATGTTTAATAACATAAATTTCCTCCCCAGGTTTAAAATAACTTTTTACGAAGCTTAACCACATTTCCATTCCCGGAAATTCACTTCCAAAGTATAAGTGTAAAGGTCTTTTTTAAATAAACTATCATAAATTTATTTAAATGAAATCATACTTAAGAAATTGCTTAACTAAATACCTCCTTAAATTTTCAATGGTTTTAAATAATAATTCTGCAACATTCTAATTTGCAATTTATTGCTAATTTAATTTGAAGGGTTTCTTTTGAAATCATATTTAATTCCAGGGAACATTATTATCAAAATAACCCTATTGTTATTTTTAACAATTTATAATTTCTTTTTGAAATTATCACCAGAAATCCATACTTTCACATTTATCAACTAATAAATGTTCCATTTATTTTTATTTCCAACTTTACAAATTTTCATTCTTTACTCAACCCAGATTCCAAATTTTATTCCCTTAAATTCTTTATTTATCAGTTTCTTTTATTTCTTTTTTTTAAAACCCAATTTGTCTTCTTTATAATTAACATTTTGAGTTTATAGTTTATCTAACACCATCACAATACAATTTAATTCCAAATTTATCAATCGCAATATATAAACAGGCATCATTATCAATTATAAAAATAATTGCTACATTGTGGGGAATCAGTTGGATCCGTCCAACCTGTTTTCCCTGTATCCGCAAATATTAGCACATCACGTATATAAATATCAATCCAGACTGATAACCACAGTTATATCCAACCAATCACACAGATATTTAAATATTAACTATGTAAATCAACCAACATCCAGATGTGAGTGAGAGTAACTCACCTTGAGTTTCGGCGAGCGTTCGAAATTTAAATTAAACCGAACAACGTTCGATTTAACTCAAATTTCTACTTGCCCGGAATGATTCCCAAACTACACCACCGCGTAGTACACGCTTCTGCGATTCCAGCGTCGCAAATTTCGTTCCAATCTGATAACGTATGAGTAAGTTACGGATTTTTAAAGCTTGAACTAAATTTAAAACCAATTTCTTTTATTGTTATTATTTTTTTTAACAAAAATACCAAATCACGGCCGTTGCTTCCAGAAGCAAAATCAAGACCGTCAGCCTCTTCCTCTCACGCGAAAGACACAGGTAACGAAACTCAACACCGCCATTTAGGGTTTTGAACTCCACCACCAACGATCGCCACTACACCAATCAAACGCTTCCATCGCGTCGCCATATATCATCTCCACTCCACCCAGAATACAGCCAAGCTCGGTCGTCTCAAGCCCTAGGAAAACGCGAAAACACGGCCCCCTTATCGGTCACCATCATGGCCACCACGCTCCGCAACGCTCAAATTCAACCGTTGGATTTCAAGAGTTCGTCGAGCCCTATGTTATCCCAGTTGAAAGAATTCAAAATCAAGTGTGGATTGATTGAAAATTTGAGGAGAAGGTAGACGTTTTTCGGCCATTAAATTTTTAAGTGACGGCCGGCTAAGAGAACTAGGGTTTTGTTAGCTTAAACGTACATATACGTATGTACCTATTAAATTAATATTAAATTCAATTTTAACGAACGTTCTCAAACGAACTCCAAATCGGACATGCCGCCAGGCATTCCTAAGGTTTTTCCACGTTCCGGACACAATCGAACAGGTTTCGTAAGCTAATTCGGCCATACGTGCGAGTTACGGAATTTAATGATCAATTTAAAAATTAAATCGATTAAAATGATTTCTATGCGTTTCGAGCCGCCACGGTCAAACGACAACTTCAATTGCTACGAAAATTGAAATCTGATAATAACTAACTATTACGGATCCAATGGAACTGGTTTCGTCGAATTCCGAGACTGTGTCCCGGAAGGCTATTTTACTCGTCGATTAAATCGAGCGATTTCTCAAAATTAACGAAAGCACTTAAAATTTCACCTATATAATTTTTAATAACTTTATAATAAATCATATAAAATATATAATCACATTAAAAATCATTCTTGCTCATTTCGGAGTAAAATCGGATAATTGCATTTTAATAATATTAAATTCATTTTTAAATTAATATAAAATTCCAAATATTAATTTATCAACTTTAAAATTCTTCTAAAATTCCCACCACGCTATTTACACTCAAATAACTCAAAATAATTTTTTAAAACCATTTTTATCACTATTCACGTCCAAATTTACTTTTATTTCGATTCCGAATATTTAAATTATTATTTTCCCATTATTCAAATTCAACCAGAATTACTAAAATTAAAAATTATAGCTTATTTCATTGATTGAATCCGAATCCATTCATTTCAAAATCAATTAAGAATCCGCATTAAACATTTAAAACGAATTAAATGTTCAAATTTAATGGCTTAAAAATACGGGATGTTACACTCGTCCCACAATGCTACGCTTTTCACAAAAGCCATACTTCGATCAACCAATGATCAAAACTTAGCATGCCACATTACAAAATTGGGAGTATATTACTAGTAACTATCAACTACATAACCTCTGGCTCGTAGGTCTCAGAGAAGGGTGTTAAGCTAAGAGAATAAATTCTCCTCCACCAAACAGAAATGTATTTGATAGAAACCAGGTTTATATCTCAAAGTGTAATGTCAGGCATACATCCATACAAGCCCATCCTGGGTCTGAATGCAACTGAAGGCACTTCGTCCAATTAAGGAAAGAAGTCCTTGCAAATTCAGATATTCCATAATCATGTCCAGACTCCCTATCACATAGGGTAATCTCTATATCAGAGCGACTTGGTGTAGAGACAATCGACAGGTAATCCTTTCATTTTCGAAAATACCCAGTATTCAACACCGTCTTCAAGTGCAATCCCATTTCGTCGTATCATTATTTAGAATGGGTTTTATGACATAATGTCCTCCCCCGGCTTAACCGAATAATGAGAACTTATTTTAAAAGCAAATTCAAGTGCCGTCTTAAAGGCCAATATTGATAGTTAGTTATTTAACTATAACAAACCGTAAATTTTCGATAATTTAATTTGTTAATTTAATAATATTTTTGGCAATTAAATCTGGAATAAATAAAAATTTGGAATTTGTTAATGAATTAATAATGGGAATGAAACATAAGAACATTAATGCAAGTTAATAAATAACTAATTTAGTGCAACCCCAATTAATTGAAACAATTGTAGGGTTATAATTGATTGTAAATAGTAAAATTTGGAAATGAATTCAAAGTTATATTAATTGATGAAATAATACGCAATATAATGTATTTTGATAAAATCAACGTAGATAAGTAATTAAAATATTGGTTTGGAATGATAACTTATAAAAGTATGATTAAGAATTAGTCGCAACAATTATTATAAGTTACCGATATATTTTTAATCCATTAAATTGAATTGGTATCAATTGCAATAAATCTAAATAAAATATTACGTTAATGTTAATTAAGGTAATATTTGGAATTAATGTTAATGTTATTCATAATAGGACAATTTGTTGAATTGAATAAATGGAAATAAAAATTTATCAATGTATTGGGATTTGAACTATAATAATTGGATTAATTGCAACTAAATGAAATTAAAAATCTAAATATTACATTAATTGAAATTAAGATGGAATTTGAGAATATTAATGTAATAGATCATGAATCTAATGTTAATTTCATCTATTTGAAATTAATGAATTGAATATAGAATGAAAAGTAAATTAAATGGAATTATTGGAAGATAAATTTATAATTTCTGAATTTAATGAATTTGAGCTTAACACTGAAATTGTTAAATTAATCAACTCTAAATTAACATCTAATTTTATTTAAATTAGTGCAAAATGATTAAGAAATTTAAAAATGATAAAAATTGTCAATTAAAGAATCGAAATTTAAATTTTGGTTTAATTAACTAATTAATAATTTATTTATTTAATGTAAAAATAGCCATTTTTTTGGCCACTGGCTCAAATTTCGACGAAACCAGTTTCATCGGATCCGTAACAATGAATTATTATAGGTTTTCAAGTTTCGTAGCGATTGGGCTTGTCGTTTGATCGTACGGACCCAAAATGCCTAGAAATCAATTTAATTGCAATCAATTTGAAATAACTTGATTTTAGCATAACTTCTTCCTACAATGGAATAACGACTGGAAACCTGTTCCATTGCATTTAAAATATTTAAAAACATCTATTTTGATATATAGGTTGACCTATTTCGTTCCGGAGGTAGAACGGGCTTTTCGGGTCGTTTATTGTTCATCAAATCTTGTCCGTTCATTCTATTTTCTACTTTGCCTATAAATAACCCGTTATAAACCCTAGCCACTCCTTACTTTCATTTGCCTGTATGTACATCTCCTTCTCAACTCTTCATCCCAATGGCAAACCAAACGAAGTTCCCAAATTCCAAAAATTATTTTCAATTTCAAAAAAAAAACAAAAAAATATCGGATCTGCAGCAACTTCGGGTCGCGCTTCGAGTTTCAGAGGAAAAAACCCTGCAGCAAATTAGGGTCAGGAAGAAAATGATTCGGGTCGCTCTGGGTGATTTTGGAAAAAACTCGGAGCAAGGACCAGGGATTTGAGGCGGCGGACCGAAGTTGAACCCAAAGTCGGCCCAGGAACAGAATTTTCCAATCTTCTAATTTTCATAGCTTTTTCATACAGCTCGAATTCGCACGTGGTTTATTTTACTGGGATCGTATCGGAATTACGACAATTTGACGCTGGTTTGGACAAATTTGGAGACAGTTCAAATTTTGGGCTTATTTTGAATTTAAATTCAATTTAAATTCAAAGGTAAGTGTTTTAACCCACTCACAACTTCTAAAATTTCTTATGTTTGTTAAATTAATGTATGATATGATTAGAAATTTATGACTGTTAGGCATATGTTGAATCATCATCTCAGTTTATTTGAATTTAGTTGGATAAAATAGTTATTTAATTTACTATTGAATATAAACTGCCAGTAAATACCTGTTATTTATTATCTGTTCTATATTGATATTATTGGTTGAATTGGATGATGTTTGTGATAAATGTTTGATGATTGATATTAGATGAATGGATGTTGTATTTTATATTGTTATAAACTGCAAGTCGCTATGGATTTTTATTTCATTCGGGATTGCAGTTTGAAATGATATATAACCGTATTTATATTTTAAATTATGGATTGAAATTATAAATATTCATATCACTTGACCATAGGATAGAAAATTATATACAGACACCGTAGTCTATATATATAAAATATTTTTGAACTGATTTCTATGGTTTTGTAAAGAAATATATGATTTTATATAAATATTGATTTCCGATATTATATGGTGTCATTTTATTCTTGATTTTTAAGCTATGTATAAAAAAAATTTAATATAGAATAAGCTTAATAATAAGTTTGATATTATTAATGATAATATGGTAAAGTGTTTAAATTATATTTTAATATAGAGTTATAATGGTTTAAATAAATTAAGGCTGGAAGATAAATTTGAGATTTGTTTGAAATTGAATTTATTTAAGAACTAAACTCAAATAAGTTGATGAGAAAATTTATAAAATTTGAAAGTTTATAAGGCATGATTTTTATAACTTGATTTTGGTTTAAGGTGAATTAAATGAATATTTCAAGTATAAATAAATTGAAGAAAATATTTAGTTATTTGTAGTTTGAGTTTATTTAAATGACAATGGATTTACTAAGTAAATATTTCAAAATTAAATAATAGAAAACTGAACTTGATATATATATATATATATATATATATATGAAATTATCAAACTTAGTTTTGAAATTGTTGAATAGTTAAAGTTTGAAATATACTGAATTTGAAATGGTTTATTCTGTGGATCAAATCTGATTTGAAATCAATATAAATTGGAATAGTTTATTTGAAAACTGAATCATATTGAAATTTATGATTTGGGATTTGGTTAGATTTAAATTTATAAATTTGAGTTGTTTTGGAATTGATTTGTGAAATTGAAGAAGCTAGTTATGATATAAAATATTTCAATATTTAAACCATTTAAGCTATGGAAGTTATGTTTCAAAGTTATTTGTTTCAAATTATTATGATTTGAAAGTGTTATATTTCAAGTGTTTGTGATTTCAAAATGTTATAACTTTGAATGTGCTATGATTTTGAAAAAGGATATATTTGAAGTGAAATTGATATTGTATTGATTTAGTTTTGAAAAGGCAATGATATTTTGGTTTTAAAGTATAATGTATTTTCAAAATGACCACGGCGTTATAATAATGATTGGTTGTTGAAGAGACCAGGATCGGATATGGGCATACTCTCTATCGATACCGAAAACCACTTTAACAATCGTGTAGGCGGTGGAGATTCCAGAATGACGTAGGACAGTGGCGACGTTCTATTAAGGTATATATGTGGACTCGACTCCCGTGAGTTGGCATATGGTGGCTAAAACAGGACCGATTCTCGGGCCAAGGAGGTAGCCCCTCTTATCGGACACACTCCTTCGATAGTATATTCTGACTTTGGAGTTTTGGTGGCCACTTTCGATTTTTGATTTTAGGGGTGTGGCTCGAGGTGGGTGGTAGTAGCTACTACGCGTTACCACCAGCCCGAACACATAATTTGTATATCTACCCTGGCATTGCCTTATGTGCCGTGTCACCTACTCTAGTGCGCCTTGTATGAGTTTGATTTGTGACGTACCTATGGAGTATCCTCTTGTAGCCTCCCAGTCAGGATATATTACGGTACTGTATAGACTATTGGCACTATTTATGTGTTAAGGGGAATATTGGGTCACTCCTTAACGCTATTTTAAAGTAAGTTTATGTTACTATTAGACATTATTATAATAGCGTATATTACTACATAGTAAATATTTTAACGGATCCTTATGAGATGTGAATCCCAAGCATCTCTTAAGTTACTGCACTCGCGTTTGACACTGGATAGGAGATGTCAAATCCCTTAAATATCTCTGACGCCGTTCCACTCATATTTATTTCTGTTGATTTAATTCACATAAGATCTTTTAGTTTTGACTCGAGTTTTTTATCTTTTCAATTCGCTCGATTCAGTCTGAGCATTTCAGGATTCGAAGACTCTATTTCTGGAGGACGAAGACGAAGATTGCATTACTATTATTTATTATATTATTCCACTACATTCATACTATTCTGCTGCATTATTTATTATTTTCTGGTATGTGTAACTCTGATATGTGTTGTATAAGTATAATCAAATGTTTTGTAAAACAGCTTCAAGAACTGTTTATTTGATTATTATATTTTGTCGTTCCGTTGTAAGATTCTGTTTCGTTTTTTTTCTTCTTTCTCTGCTTTTTCTTATTCACTCTAATAACAATCCGTCCTTCTGTATAGTTTGAGTCTGAATGTTTGGTTTACCGTCGATTTAAAGCGTACAAAAAGGCTGGATGTTACATTAACTATCAAACAACATTCACAACAACCATTAAGCCTCACTAGTTTCCCAAATTGTTTATGCCGATAGTCGGTTATTCATCTATCAAACAACATTCACAACAACCATCAAATTTAAACAATTTCCCCAAATTATGTATTTTAAAATATCTTCGCAAGATATATTTCCACACTTCAACCCTTCGAAAACAATTTTTCAAATCACTTTCCTCTCGCGTAATAAATTTTCAAACATTGTTTATTTCCATTGAAAATTTACCAAGACTAAATGCTTTAGGTTTAAAAATAATTTAAATCACTTTATCTAAAAATATATACTTAAAATACTAAAAATAAAAACTATTTAAAACACTTTATTTAAAATACTAGTTATGAAATTTAATAATAATTTTTTAGAAAACATAAGCCAAACAAATTTAAAAATAAAGCTATTGAATTCTATACAAGTTCTCCAAATAAAGAAAACTTTAGCCAAACTATATTTAAAATAACACTACTTTATAAAATTTAAATATTAATAAATATCTTTTTAAAATCATAATACCAATTAACCTTTTAAAATAATTACTATTATAACTATTTTAATAAATATTTATCTTTAAAACTCTAAACAACATAAATAGATAATTTCTCAAAGAAACATCTTTTAAACAACTTTAAAAACTTCTAACTTTTACTTAAAAATCTGCTTGAAATCATACTTGGCTTATCAGGGAAAACACTTTCCTTTCACACCTTTTAAAAATAAACTACTATTTATTTTTAAAACAAATCACCCATGCCGTTGTAAATTCCTACTGAATACACTTCCAAATTATCCTCTGATAAATATTTCACTTTATTTATGAACCCCGTTTATAAATTTCATAGTCTCATTCTTCTTTTAAAACATAGTTTCAAATACTAAATCAATTTTCAAATCGATTTCCTAAATTTACTACCTTTTAAAATAAATTCCTTTATTTCCCTCAAACCATTTAAAACCCGAATTTTAAATAAATTCTTCAACTTTGAAACAATACTGCTTAAGTTTTCAAAATCCATTTATTCACATTTTTTAAAATCTTTTCCCCATACTTGGAATTTATTTGATAGGATTTCAAAAATAAATTTTTATCCTTTTCCAAATTCCTTCTTTTAATTTATCCAATTGTCTAAAAATTATTTTACTTAAAATTATCTATTTCAATTTCCTTCCAATAAATCCAATTTTATATTTTTGGTATGTCAAAATACCAAAAATATATTCAACCAAACCATAGCCCTCAATGATTTCAATTATCAATATAATTGATCACGGTTTATCAACAAATCATATCACAGCATACGAAATAAATTCAAACAATTTGAGGAATCCAGTTGTATCCCTCCAACCTGTTTCCCTGCATCACATATGTAAGCACAATATAAAATATCAATTCCACTTCGAGGTGGAATATCGTGGTACATGGGTTCATCCGCTATTATGCGGGGAGCATAGGGTCTCATCCACTATATAATGCAGGAAATCAATCACTCCAATACACACACACACACATTACTATATATAATATCAATCTATTCAAGCAATCAACCAATATTTTAAATTTTTAACTATTTAAATCAACTGTATCCAGATGTGAGTGAGAAGATCTCACCTTTGCTTTTGTTTTTCAATCCATTTCCATCACGACTTGTTTTCTTCACATTTTCTAACCTTGTATAAACAATTATATGATCTTTATTAGCGTTTGAACTTATTGAACAGTTACTTTCCTTTTGACAAATTTACTTAGCTAATTATTTATCTAAATTAATTTTCCTTTAATAAAATAATATTTAGTAACTAAATAATTTAACAAGTTTATTAAGCAAGTTAAATACTAAAATACATTATTCAAAATAAGCTAGTGAATTTAAAATGCATAAATGTATATTTATTTTCCTTTAAACTATATATATAGTTATATATGCTAAATGAAAATAAAAGTACATTTTATATCCTTTGCAATATATATATATATATATATATATATATCTGTTTACTGTATATGTACACACATATATAAATCACTAAATTGAAGAATAAATGGTTATACCTTATAGTAAAATCAACCACTGTAAATATATAGCATCTACTTTTACTATATATATTCATATATGTACATATATGTTATTAAATTTAATAGAAATAAACTGGATATATTTTTCTGTACACACATATATAATTTAAAATCTGCGTATATATCTTACTTCTTTGTGTGTTTATATATTATACATATATATATTATTATTAAATTGAAAATAAGAAAACAAAACCCTACCTTACTGTAAATTATCATCATCGGTTTTTCTTTTCTTTTTTTTCCTTTTTTACATATATACAAAATCAAAAAAACAACCATACCTAAAAACCAAGAGCAACAGCCACCAATTCCATCGAGCTCGAAACCCTAGCCTCGGAACAAAAAATTCGAACGCCGCCACCAACTCGTACGACGCCACCGTCCTAACGGCAAAAAACCCATTATCATCGTCGAAGTCCCCTCCCCAAACATCGAGCTACGTGAATTCCTGACATACGACTATGCCCTACTCGAATCTACGAACCCGATGCAGTCGCCACCTTGTTTGGATTTAGGAATGATCCAAACGAGGTTTCAAATGGTAGAGGAGGGCAGCCATTGATTTCTTTGATTTGCGTTTCAAACGATTTGAACAATGCTCGTTCATTTCTATCTTTAGAATGATAGATTTTTCTTTTTATTTAAATAGCTCATTTTTAATTTAAAAACCGGAAGGAGACACGTGTGTAAACGGAAAGACACGTACAATGAGTTTTACACGTGTATGTAAGGGCTTGATACAGAATTTTTTTTATACAACAATATTGCTTATAATTTGAATTTAAATTCAAATTTAAATCGTCTCGAGTTTTCGCAACTCACAATCTCGATCTCCTATCGAGACGTGCCGCTAGGCGCTCATAAGGTTATACCACTATTTCGAATGCAATGGAAAAGGTTCTGAGGCCTAATTCAATCGTTTGGAGAAGATAGCTTTTTGGATCTTATATTTATACTGAATTTTCGATTTAATTTTAGCGCGTTTATCAACCGTACGGCCACACAACAACTCCAAACAATACGTCCGATAATAATACAATATTACGGATCCAATGAAGCTGGTTTCGTTGAATACCGAGATTGTGCCTCGGAAGGCTATTTTTAAATATCGATTTAATTGATATATTTTTAAAACTTAACAAAACATTGCAAATTCAATTCTGAAGCTTCCATTATCTTCGGTATTATAAATATAAATTTTCTAAGCTTTTAAAATAATTTTTAACAAGCATAAAATGAGGATTCAATATTTTACCCAACTTTCAAAAATTAAATTCAATAATTTAATTGCCAAATAAATAGTGATATTTGAAACTCAAGTTAGAAACTAACTTTTAAATATTTAAAATCAATTAAATATTGCAATTTCAAGTGTCCAAAATTCTGGTTCGTCACATAAATGCACTTTCAATCCCCTTTCCTCTATCTTATCTTTTTACGAATGATTTTTGAATGAAATGTTTTATTTCTTTCTACACTTATAGTAGTATAATTAATAGTATTAAATTGAGCTAAAAACCTATTTAATTTATGAAACAAAGTTGCAAAATTTATGGGACATATAACGATAGTCACCATGGATGCACTTTGAAAATCCTTATTTTTAGTAAAGTGTAAAATGTTATTACTTTAACTATTTTTATGAAATATTTTAAAGGTGTTTTATAAAAGGTATATAAGTATTCTAAAAGAAGTTTGAAGTTTGTGTGTATTTTTAAATAATTTATTTTGAAAGTTCAAAGTAAGGATTTTCTTATTATTATTATTATTATTATTATTATTATTATTACTATTATTATTATATATATATATATATGTAAAACTTGTTTGTTTTGAAAAAGGCTATTAAATCAATATTAACATATTTTTTAAATTTAATATTTTATATAGTTATTTGTAAGTGGAAAATAGGTACAAGGACAAAGTTCGAAAAATAATTGGGCCGAAGGACAACAAGTTTATTTTTAGGCTGAAGGACGATGCTAAATGTAGCTAGCATTTTACACAGTGTAAAACTAAATGTAATGTTAGTTATAACTAGCATTTTGTATGGTGTAAAAACTGAATGTAATACAAACTATAAATAGCATTGTCCTTCAGTCTAATTTTCTTCCAAAGTTTTTCCTTATATCCAAAATGAAACTCGGTGTCCTTCAGCCTAATTTTTTTTCAAAGCTTATACTTGTGCCTGATTCCCTCTATTTGTAAATTATTTATCAGTATTTTAGAAGGTATTATATATATATGACTTTATAAAACTAGTTAAAAAATTATTATATAATAAAGAATTTTCCTTTCACTTTTCTTCTTTAAGTTTATTATAAATTCTATTAAATATAGTAAATTTTTAACTATACGTATATATACCACTTTAAAAACATTTCTAATACATGTAATTTTGAAAGACTTTTATTTTAGAAGAAGGGATGAGAAGTTACATTTGTGTAAAATATGAACGTATTTGTTTTCTTGCATATGGAATGATAGTAATGCTATACTTAACACTAAAAACCGAGTGAGGTAGACTTCTCTATTTGTGGAAATCAAGATTGATATTCAAGTAAGGATGAGTAATAGTGCTCCAACCTATCAGCTTCCCTCTTGATTGAGGAATAGTTAAGTTGAAATGTCGGAAACATGTTAAGTGTACCAACCTTAATTTAGATTGTCGATTAATCAACTATAGAACTTGATTAAATAAGATAAGTAATTGTTTTGGGTTGTAGTAAATAAGGTTTAAGTAATATTTGTTTTAATCATTTTTAATTATAATTAGGACTATAATTAGGAATCTAATTAAAACTTTAATAAGGAATACTTTAAAATTAATGTTTAAAGTATAAATTATTTTGGGTTTGTTGTGACAATGTTTAAATAACACTTGCCTTTAACCCTTATAAATGTAATTAGATCTTTAAAAGAGGGTTTTAAAGATATTGTTTAAAGTATAAATTATTTGGGTTTGTTATGTCAATGTTTGAATAACACATGTCTTTGACCCTTATAAATACAATAAGGTCTTTCAAAGAGAGTTTAAAAGATAATGATTAAATGTGATGTGTTTTAGGTTTGTAATAAATAATGTTTTGGTAAAAAAAAAAAATTTAAACCCTTGAATTATATCTAAATGGGAAGAATTTTTTTAAATGATTATGTATATACTTGGATCTTTAATTAGGGAATTTTAAAGAAAATAAGAAATATGATATCTTTTTGAATAAAGATAGAAAAAGTATATGTTTAAAATATAAAATAGAAAAGGGGTTTATAGTAACAATGTTTAAGTAACAATTTTTTTTATCTCTTTGATTATAGTTTAAACTATGTAAGTCTTGTTAATGATTTGTGAATATGCTTATACCGTTGAGATAAGTATATGAATACTTTGATGTGCTAAAAAGAGTATAAACGAATAGTGAAATAACAGGATACAAGTATATATATTTTATAAAGAGAAATTAAATATATATATATATATACAGGTAAATAAAGGAGTTTTAATTAACAAAGGAGTTTTATTTAAAGGAGTATTAATTAATAAAGGAGTTTTGATTAATGAAAGATGATTTATTAGATAAAAAGGAGTTTCCATCTCTTTAATGTTCATTAGAGCTCCTAGAGAGGAGCTTGATGATTAGCTATGGTAGTATTTTTGTGAGGACCCATTTCTTCAACCCTTAGAAATCGACACTAATCATCCTCTGTATTTATTTGTCGTAAATCCAAGTGCCGGAGAGGCAAATTCTCAAGTGTAAGAAAGAAAATAAAGAAAAAATAGAATCTCACATAAATAGAATAACATATATTATTTTAATATGTATATATAAATATATCTTTACAGAGGAAATTTTAAATACATTTATTAGAGTTAAACATGGACAGTTATAAATATCTCTCCTTATAAATGCGGAATACAATAATACACGATTGTGATGAAAATGGATAACAATCTTCAGAAGAATCTTCTAACTCCATGCTCCGAGCCCTTCTTGAAATTATCTAACAAATCTGACTACTCATCCAGAATTTAAGGGAATGGAAAATAAACTTTGGATCAGTCATGGGACTGGTGTGAGAAACTCAAAATATGCATTTCAAAAACAAAGGTATCTCATAAGACCATGTCGCACATAAACCCAGAACAACTTTCTACCTTATGATAACCAAAACTTTATTATGCAAAAACAGAGGATATTATTTTTAATGGTATTCTTTTGAAAATTCTTTTCAAATAAACTAATGAATCTTAGGCAAAATTGTTACATTAATTAAATTTGATGGCATAATAGGTTTAAAACCAAGTGCGAAGGCACTTATTGGAGAATGGATTCCATACAATGGCAAGTTGTAACGACCCAAAATTTCGGTCGTTAATTTTGAACATTTAATTTATTTTAAATGTTGAATTTGAATTATAAATGGATTTTGAATATGGAGGAATCAGTGAAACGATTTAAAAATTCCAATTGTAGTGTTTAATTTAATTTGGGTGAATAGTAAATAATAAACTTGAATTTTATATGAATTTAATAATGGAATTTAAAGTCGATAAGTGTAAAATTGGGAATTTATATATATTAATTTAATGGTGAAACTAATATATAGTAATAATGTAAATATCTCACTCAATTTTGGACTGCTATTGATAAATTTTAAATAGTTAAAATTTATAAATGAATGATTGGTTAAATTGGTGCATTTTTATTAATTAGATGCGATATTATATATAGTAGTGTGCATATATATATATATATATATTAGAGTGATTGATATTCCCACATTTATATAGTGGATGAGACCCTATGCATCTCGCATAATAGCGGATGACCCTATATCCCGCGATATTCCACCTCGAAGAGGAATTGGTAATTTTTATGTTGTGCTAACATACTTGGATTCAAGGAAATAGGTTAGAGGGATCCAACTGGATTCCTCAAAATGTTGAATTTAATTGCATATATGATGATATATGTTTTGTTGAAAAAAAATCTGTGGTAGGTTATTATGTGATTTGACGTGATTGAATGTTATGGCAGTTAACCTCTATTTTTGGTATTCTAAATATGTTTTAAATTAGTAAAGGATCGTAAATGGGAATTTTAAAGTAAAGATTTATATAGAATTTTTGGGTAAATCTATTGGATAATGTAAATGGTGTTGAAATGGTAATGTAACTATTTCGGGTTATCGTGAATGAGGATTTTTGGGGAAAAGTATATAAAAGGATTTTTAAATAAGTGGTACCTTGGTAAATGTAAAAGTTTAAAAATCAAGATTTTAAAATGTTTTGCAGATAAAAGTGAACTTGGGAAAATAAGAAGAACAAAAAAAATTGGTTAAATGGCAGCTCAAGTGAGAATTCCAATTTACGAAATGGAATTGGAATCGAGGAAGTTGCGCTTTTTTAAAGAGGGGATTTTTAAAGATTCCTTATTACTTAAGAAACTAATCAGCCTTATCATTCTAAAAGGATATTTATTAAATATTACTATGGTTTTGTTTGATAACTTTTACTTAAGTACATTTACCTAGTTTAAGACTGAAAATTTGTTTTAGAACTTATAAGTATTTTTAAAGATAAATTTTGGAAATAAGTTTTGGGAGAGTAATGGTATACTCGTGTAGCGTAATCAATGGCGATGAGGGCCTGCAGCTAAGTTTTGAATTTCTCTGAGATAGAGACGTAACCGTTGAGCTGTGATCCATGGTTTGATACCGTAGTGGTACTTTCCGCAGTATTTTTAAATGGGTTTCCAAATATTTTAAAAGGATAATTTGTGAATATAGTGATTTAAATAAGATAAGTATATAGTTTTTGGATAAAGAGATTTAATTTATTTGAAAATTAATTTAAATAAAGGTTTGGTGTTTTGGGTGAAATTGAAGCATTTGGTTGAATTGGTCGTTCTATATGATGGTTAAATAACCGACTATCGAATCTGGACCCAAATATAACTTTGAAAATATCAAGAAGAGATACGGGAATTATATGGTACAGTTACCGTTCGAGGTGCTATACTGTACGTATAAACTCGTTCCTTCTTCTAGTACGTTTATAAGGAAATCTGTCCACTAACGGTTAGGAGGTGATCTCCGATCTTATTTTCGTCCGTGTATTTCCTAAAGAACCGAGGTTGAGTTTACCGGGAATAGCGAACGTTGTTTCGAAGAGACCGGGATTGGATTTATGATCCGAATACCACTTAGATCCAATGAATACGTTTTGGTAAGGAAGACAGGAGCTTGGAGTCGAAGATGGAATAGTGAAGTGCAAGGGCTAATCGCTACTAATCTTGTGGATGATTCCAAAATGAATGTAATAGGAGTAGTGCCTTTGGTTATGTTAGGATCAGAAACAGACTTGTATGAACGAATACTATCAGACCATCATCATTAGTGGACGGTGAGCATTCTAAGTGAATGTGTGCTAAAAAGGTAAACACAGCCTCATGCCTCATCAACCAGGATGGCTAAAACAGGGGAGGTGCAGCAAGACTAAGTAGGTAGCACCCAATTAGGGTGAAGTCTTCCCTGTTTAGAGTCCCTTGATCTCGGCTGCGAGGTAGTTGCTGATCCCAACCGCGGAGTGGTATTATTTGGGCTATCCAGTAAAAGGTGGCTCCGGTCTTGTGTTGTAAGGGATTAGGAGTGGTCCTCGGTAGCTGATCAAGACCAGGTACTGTGACGGGCGGTACCCAAGCAGCCCTACCATTGTATGGAAACCCAATCTCCAATAAGCGCCGTACGGACTTGATTTGTGCCCAACTATGCTGGAATGTGAGATGCAAGCATTTCAGCCATTTGAGTAAGTATTTATACTTAGACACTATTAAAATGTTTTGGTTATCGTAAGGTAAAAACCCGGCATGTTTATTTGTGGCTTGGTCTTACAAGATACCGTTGAATTCAAAGAATTTGAAAACTTTAATAATGCAATTGAGTGTGTTTTCTCACGCTGGTTTTCCACACTGACTCAAGTGTTAGTTTATTATAATGCTCGGGGCAGACCGAGTATTACAGATACAGGATAGGATGATATGGAGCTCAGAAGACGAGCTGGATAACAGAGATGTATGTCACATACCTGACTTATATTCTACTGTGTATGGTATGCTCTATATTCAGCTTTGTGAGGGTAGGATGTTATAACTATCTAGGCTGATAATTATTGATTTGTGTACTCTGATGTGAAATATGTATATAACAGTTCTGTTTTGTGTAAAGAGCTATTTATATTATATATTGTTCTATATGTTATGAGGTTCTGTTTTGTTTAGTTTGCTTCTTCTACCTATTTTCTTTTCTCTCAACAATCTGTCTTTCTGGCACTCGATCGTTCGGCATCGATACGATGAGCGTATTTATGTCAATTTTTGAGGGTCGTATAGGGCGGATCGTCATACAGGTAAGGGACTACCTTCTATATAGTACATCTCTAGAGGTATGTAATGAGGATACACAAATAATCCTCTACATTTGGCAAGGCTGGTATATCCCTATTTGGCACTCATACATGGTTTGGATAGAAACTGAATATAACATCACCCTAGTAATTACCGATCTATCCGAGAGCTCTCTTAGCATACACAACATACCCAAAATAAAGACGGTTATCTAAAAAGATGATGATCCTACCCTAATGGTTGTGAACCACATAGCCCTACAACGTATCCTGTTTAAGCCATTACCGGGTGATGAGGCCAGCGATAGCGATTACCTTTCACATAAAAAATTCCACTTTGAATGTCACACTGCCTTATCTGCCACCAAACAGATGATACGTTCATAGAGATCAATTTATGTAATTAGAAATGCAATGTCAGACATTCGTCCATACAAGTTCTCTAGGGACAGGACAAATCAAAGGCACACTCCTACCACATCCTTTCTGCTGTTACCCTTAGGATTAGTAGCGAGAAGTCCTTGCATCGAGGATCTCAAATGAAGAACTACTGTCACATAATATGATTTGGGAAATTTCCCCCGAGGGTCAATGACAAGTATCCCTACATTCTATCTTCCAAACCATTTCCATATCTTCACTTCCAATATGTAAATTGGTTCAAAGTGGTTTTTGAATAAGAATTACTCAAATCTGGCTGCGGTTCCTTCGAACCAATCATCGATAAAAAGATGTTAGATGAATAGGAAATTATTCTTCGATCGATTAATTTCTTTTTATCAATCTACTGGAGATATATAACTTTAGAACATTCTTTTTGGTGTATATGGAATCATTAAACCTCTTTCATCAAAACCTTTTATTACTCGAAACCTTTTTAAATTCCAAATCATTTCATTATTTACTTAGGAAAATATTTTCAAATCATTTAATTTAAATCTTAACAAAGATTACCAAATCATATTTTTAAAACGGGTCAAAAACAATGTTATTTAAGACATCATTTACTATAAACCCAAACCAATTAATTTTAAGTATAGGAATTAAATCAATTCCAAATCATTTTCATAAGTCATATTGGAAAGCATTATTGAGTTAAAAAGGGTTGATAGAAATTATACTAATTCTACTCAAAATCAATTTACATATCCAACCTTTACTATCCACCGAGTAACGATGAAATCATATTTTAAATTCACATGGATAGTATGGATTCCCTTCTCGAAATTTAATACCAAGTATAAGAAGATTATTCCTATGTAATCCTAGTTGTTTGAATTTGGAAAATTTTATCTTTTATGCTTTAGGATATTTTGATCCAAGTGAACCAAATTTACTATCCCCTCCATCGGGCAAGTCCGAATAGACAGGGAGAGCAACAGGTTTTTCCAAACTCAAGCCCAGACACTATCTCTTTTTCACCCACAAAGGGGTCAAGTTATTTGATCGACCTCAAATCTTTTAACATACGTAATTAACTTTTAATATTATATTTAACCACTTTCTAGATCATTCAAATCACCTTTAAAATACTTTATTATTCATTCAAAACATTGATAAATGATTTGGAAAAGAATTGTTGCGTTTAGAACTATATTTCAAAATTTATAGAAAAGTGATGCGAAAAGTGCTGTGAATGGTGCTTTTTAAGCTGTATTGATTAAAAATGCTTTCCCATCATTAGAAAATTCATTTTTATAACTCAAATCTCTTTTAAAATATTTTTAGAATTTATCTCATATTTTTAAACAATTTTAAAATATCATTTTTAAAGAAATCCTTTTATGGATTCCAAACTATAAAAAATAGCGATTATTGCGAAAACTTGTTTTATTCATATTTCAAAATCTACTTTTCGAAATTTAATTTCTTTTCTTTGTTTGAAAGCTATGGATGTAATAGTTTGGAAAATTAGTATCTCGAAGAAGTCCGAGTTATATTACATTCTATATATCCGTTTGATTTTTACAGCTAGAAATTGCAAACTATTGTGACATGACACGCCTATTTTTGACTCAATTTTAAATATACATTTAAACTTTTCCAAAACACTTTTAAATGTTTATAAAAATTTTCTAAACCATATTGAACCTTTTTTAAGAGGTTTGAACATTTCATATGCACCATTTCATTCAATAAAAGAAAGTGGTTTCCTTTGTGATTATCAAAGTGTAGTTTTTATACATATTCAACATCCATATTAAGCATTAATAATATCATATTCAAACATGATAAACAACCATCATTAAAAATCATATCCAAACATATATATTATCCAGTAATATGTATAGCTACAGTTTAGGGTTTTCTCACTTTTAGTTATATGTTTTTAATTACTTTTTCAAACATTCAATAAATAAACATCCAAAAATCATTAGCATCCAAATAGTTATGTTAAACATTTATACTTACTTATAATGGTTTAAAGTTAGATTTTTCATCATAATTAAACCAATCTTCCTACCATCATTCATATCGCCGCAACACTCACTTATACACTTCTACCATCACCTAAACAACTTCATCTCCATATCCAAGTTCTCGACCACCCCCTCCTTTATTCTTTTTCTCTAGACCTTGCTCATATTCACCATGCTTTCTCACTTCCAAGACCTTCAACTGCTCATGCCATGCTTTGGGAAGGAGGGAGATAAATGGTGAAACTATGTAACGGCCTACTATTTTCAACCATTCGCATGCGCAGATGTCGGACTTGAATTGCTCAAAATATCAAATTGTTAATTAAAAATTTGGCAAAACCCAACATATACAGTAAATAAATCAAACACAGAATCACAGATACAGAGTAGTACAAAAATACGCAGCGGAATAAATAGATAGTAGTTCATGAAGCTACTATAAAAAAATCAAAGTTAGAGATAAAGTACAATAGAATATCTCAGATACAGTGAAGTCTCCAGTACGTGCGAAAGACTTCTCTGGACCAATCAACTGGATGACTGAAAGGATAGATAGCTGGATCTTCAAGCAAACTCCAACTTCGAAGATGAGTCTCAAATGCTGTATCACTCAGTCTGACCCGAGTGTAAAGCAAAATACAAAACACTCGAGTCAGGATTAACATTCTTATCTAAATAAATCCAACTCAAGTGAAATATCAACTGAAATACAATTAACTTAAAGGATGTTTGGGATAACCATCCTCTAAGGGTCCATAGAACTATCTACAAGGTAGAAATATACACTATAACACCGTAGTCCTTTCAACTTAATTTATACTTCAAAACCAAATATCATTTTCACTTCAAATATCTCTATATTTCCCAAAATAGTATTTATATATATATTAAATAATTTATAGAGTAAAGTATTTTCAATTTCCTCAACTTAACAAATTATTTCAACATCAACCCGACCTTCCTATTCAAATTAAATCCAATCTTAATTTATCAATTTAAATTCAATTTAGTTTCTAAATAACGAATTCAACTATATTTATTTCAAATACAGATCCGAATCTCAAAATAAACCATTTAAATTCCAATATAGTTCAAGGCTTTAATATTTAAAAGTTCAATATAACAGTTTCATATAGATCTCGATTTAACCTCATTATTATTTAGTCTTGAAATACTCCCTTATTAGATTCAATATCATTTAAGTAACCTTAATTACATTTTAATCAATATTTTCTTCAATATATTTAAACGTGAAATATTCATTAAATCACTTACATCAAAAAATCCAGTTACAAAATCCAGTTACAAAATCATACCCTTAAATTTCCCATTCAAAATTTCAAATTGATTTAATTAAATAACTCCTTATTTAAATACCATTTTTAATAAACTCAAATTTATCTCCCAATCTTAATTTATCCCAATTATTGCAAAAATCTATTTGAACTATAATTTACCTAAATAATTAACATAATTTATTTATTAAATCAATCTTAATTGAATTAAATATTATTAAATCTATATATATATATCATTACCCTTTATATATAATAATTTAAGAATTAATATTTATTAAGACCATATACTTCTTTCCAAAACAATGAATTTATTTCAAAATATTTTTATATATATGGACCAACGGTGTCTGTATATATTTCCTATCATATGGTCAAGTGCTACGGATATTTATCATTTCAAACCGTATACTAAATATATACGGGTGGATATCATTTCAACCCGTAATCCCAAATTCAATTAAATGAAAATCGCTTGTGTCTATCATTTCAACTCATAACGAAATTCTCCTATTCTAAAGTCCGTTCGGGTATGTATCATTTCAACCCATAGTGAATTCTAAACTACAGGGAACTTGCAGAGTGATAACATATAATAATAATATAACACGCATATATCATCAATAACAGTATAATATAAACAACAGGATATGGTGTCATATCCCACAGGTGAACAGTTACAAATAATAGCATATAAATAATTTAAATAACTAATAACAACATATTTCAATTGTCGTTTCAATTGAAATCAAATTTAATAAATATAAGAATGTTAAATCGTGAGTGGTTGCTCACCTTTCGAGGCTAGATAGATTGGACAAAGAATTGAGCTACGCTGGATCACGATCTAGACATCGAACAAATCCAAACAAAATTTTCAAAGCGAAGCAAGATTGGCACGAATAAGATGGACAACTGATAAATAGAGATAGATGAAAATAGATCAGAAACTGCATTATGTAGACCGATATGAAATACAAATATTATTCTATTATATTACTCTCTTAACCAATATTAGTTTTGAAACGCATTAAAATTACATATACATACATACGTTTTCAAACAAATGCAAATAATAGAAAACTGCAAAACTATGTTTAAAACCAATATTAACATAATTTTTTTATAATCATATTTAAATCAACATTTAAGTCAACATTCCACATTATTGTTGGGACCAATATCGACTTTCCTTGATTTGCTGAAACACTACACACCTTATACTTGATATAAATTTACCTTTTGCAAAATATTTATAAGAAAGAGAAGGGCGAGAGCACAGCACCAACTTAATTTAACAATTTAAATTCCAGTATTTTATTTAATATTAAAACAGGCTTCAGGCATTTCTTACATGTTAACACTTACATTAAACTTTCTTTATCATCTTAAAAATATCAATGTCAAATTTTAACCCATATAATCACTAGTATAAACTTACATTTTAAAACAACAGATCTTAGATCTTATAAAACTGTATTTGTATAATAATTCATCTCTGGACAGACACACAAACTAACTTAAAATATATTATACTATATATTCTATCCAAAATTTTATAACTCTACAACTATATTTTAAACAACAGAAGGAGAATTTAAACCCATGCAAACTCTACCTATATATCAAACTTATGTTTTATAACTTACTGTATATTAATATGTTTATAAATGTATACTGTCCCACAATATATATATATTATAAAATTAACACCTTTTTATAAACAATACAATATAAAATTAACGCCTTTCTTTTTTTTATATAAAAATCTTACATACTATAACATATATGCAGACTGCGAAACATCTTATATTATATATAAACCGTATGAAATAACCCAATGTATATTCAAAAGTCAGACTATACAAATTTCAATAAATACTCATATAAAACTAACCATAGAACAAATGCAAATGTTTATAACTTTAAATTTAATGTATACTTGCGCTGCACTATATAAACATACTTATAATGTAAAATATATACTTGAAGCATGTTATGCTTAAAATAAAGGAAAAGCAAAAGCAATATAAACAATAATAAAACGAAAGAAAAGGATGAAAAAGAAGAAGAAAAAGAAAAGAAATAAGAAGAAGAAAAAAAATTTAGTGCAGCCATTTACCTACAGAAGAAGCTTCACACGCAAGAGAGGAGATGAAGGTCTATTGATATGGAGTAGGATATGTACGAGTGATTTGTATTTATAAGAGAAGCCTCACATTGATAAAGTGGAAAGAAATTTTGTTTAAAGTGGCAAGAAATAAAGATAGTAATGGCTAGAGGAAATTTAAGAATTTATTCCTATAAATTAAGGAGAAGTAAAAAAAAGAAAGAGGAAATAAATTAAAACAAATATATAAAGATTAAATGCTGGTGAACAGAGGAAATAAAATGAAACAAATATGTATATAAACATTGAATGCTGGTGAAAAGAGAAAATAAATTAAAACAAATATGTATAAAGATTGAATGCACATGTATAGAGAAAATGAATTAAAACAAATATGTATAAAGATTGAGTGTTGGTGAAAAGAGGAAATAAATTAAAACAAATAAGAAGAGAATGGATTGATTTAAAGGAAAGGCAATGAATGGTTTAGAAATAAATAAATGTAAAACGTATACGTTTTAATTTCAAAAAGGAAAGAAATAAATACGGGGATGGCAACAGTCAAAATGCACGTTTAGGCAAATAATAGAATATAAAAGTAAGAAACTCAAAAGGATAAGCACAGAGACGTGAAATCAGGGAGACAAGGGAAGCAAGCGATCTTTCAAATTTATAACGTTGGCAATAAATATGAAATAAATAAAAATTAATAGATGGATGCTTGATTGACGCAGTGATTAAAGTAAGGTTGCGTGTCAGTCACGATGAAATTTGAAACAGAAAAAAATGTAAATGAATAAAAGGGGTAAGCTAGATTTTCCGCTTAGATTTAGAGAAGACACATCAAATGCTGAAAAAGGGAATTATAAAACGGCTAGATTCTAGCAAATAATAAATATGGTAAGAAAAGTAAATAGGCAGGTTATAAATCAGATTGGAAAGAAAAGTGGAGAGGTTAATTGATAAAAGAATTAAGATAATGAAAATGCATAATAATATTGTTTGCATCTAATGTCATTTAACGCAAAAACGCATATAGGAGCATGCATTTTCTTCTGACTTGCAACATCATTCATCATTTTGGCATTCGTGGCATTCAACAAATTAAGGTGGTGGTCAAAGTCGTGAAATGGTAGCAAATTAACGATGAATAGGATCCAATAATTCTTAGTGCAATGCACAAAATCGGAAAATATCAGCATGTGCCTTCTACGCACATATTAATATTGCATAATTTCACTAATGACCTTTATGATTTTGCATTTTTGCGTGATAAGTATAGATAGTTTGAGTTTTTAACAATTAACACTGTGTATTAGTGATATCTCTTGTTTGAGCGGTTGTTAGCATATGCCTACTGAATACATATTAACATAATCCCATAAAAATTTATGTGCACTTAAAATGTTCTTCTGATAAAGTTTTTTTTTTCAAGATTATTATTAACATTTAGAATATCATTTCACTTATCCGAATGTTGATGATTTTCAAATCCTATGAAGATTAAGGTCGCTAATTGATTATTGTTGAAAGCTAAGGATATTAAGAAAATACTATTATGAAATCCATATCTTGAACACGGAATTTGTTATTAAAATCGTATCATTAGAGTTACATGTATGATTATAAACAATAACATTCATAATTTACAACTACGATGTTGCAGATCCTTTTATCAAAATTTAGATTACATATCATTAGCAAGTCAGCATGAATTTAATAGAATTTCACAAAATAAATAAACTTTCATAAAATTAATTGAAAATTTACCATTTGCTATATTTAATTATACGTAAACCAAATATTAAAACTTTATTTCAAAATATTATTATTAAAATTTCTCAAAATCCAAATTAAATACGTTATAAAACCAATTAAAAATTATTAAAATCTACGGGTCGTTACAAACTACGACATGGTGTTCTCCAAATCTAGACTGGAAAATAGATCATTTTCTCATGGGTTTTTGACCCTCTTACTCTCAAAATTCAAAGAGGTGTTAATTGGAAAGTTGTTACAATTTCCTTTCCTTTGAATTTAAAAAAAAACACTTGAATTTGACTAGATATGAGGAAGATATGATCAAAAGAAGAGAGGGTATTCTCGGATTTATAAAAATAAAGCCCAAAAAAGCACTATGAAGAAGTGGAATTTCGACATTATTAAATTCCAAACTGGAAGAAGTCTTAGACTTGGAAGCTATAGCCACTAGAATTCTACATGGTTTGAAAAAAAGATTTACTTCATTTGGGTCAGTTTTGAAGGAGTTATGCTCTAATGAAAAAGAGATATTCTCGGCCTTTAAAACTGGCTTAAGAATGTACTTCAAAGAAATGAGTTTTGAGTACATCTAAGCTTATAATGGGAAGAAGTGGTAAACTAGAAAGTTGTGGCCAATTAAATTTTAAATTGTTCGAAAAAAAAAGAATTACACAATTTAGTTCGGTTTTGAAGGATTTATGGTGGAACGAAGAAGAGGGAAATGTGTGGGTATTTAAAGGGAAAAAAGAAGGAAAATATCTAAGCACTTACGTCACCTCCTTCATCGCCACCACATCCTTCATCTCCATCACGACATGGCTGAAATGAACACCCCCTCCATGTGCATTTGACTTAAGGAAGCTTAAGTATAAAGTCTTTACAAAAAAACTAAGATATTTTCTTATATATATTTATATGCAACTTGTATGTATATATATGTTATATACATCATCTTTATCCATTATAACACAACCACCCTACCTCCATACTACAACTCTTAGGATGGGCCAAGTCTTATTATGCATGGACAAGGCAATATGCATATCCTTTGGTTGGCTTGTGTATGCTTAAGTGAGAAGAAAATGGAAATATCTTATATATATATATATGTTATATGTGTACTTATAGGTATATGTATATATATATGTACATGTATGGGTATTCATTTGTGCATGTGACAAGAATATACATGTACAGGTATGTGCAAAAGAGAATAAATGACATTTCGATGACTTCGAGCAACTTCCTTCGTTAAACCGTTGAAAATCGAGAAACCAATTACCGGTCACATTTTCACTTATATTTGAAATTACATATAAATGTAAAAAAAAAAAATTCGTCATCATTATTAATTAATTGAAATGACCTTATTTTATTTATAAAACCGTATAAATTAATACTAACAAAAATTTACAAAAATCGCTATTATATCAATAAAGTGATACAAATTTTCTCATGTTTTCAAATCAAGAATATATCTTCATCAAACTATTGCAAATGATTTATTATCAATTTATACCCATATAAAATGAATTATTATCATTTAAAAATAATTATTTGAATGATTTTAATAATTATTAAGTCATTAAATCTCAATTTAAAGTCATAAATCAATATTTAAATATAAGGGCATCACTAAAGATGTCATAAGTACTTTTATTTTCCCAAAAATAAAACAATTGATTTAGTTTTATATTCCTATTCAATCATAAAAGTAAGTGTATGTACCCTGCTTCATGCGCATTGTAACGACCCATAATTTAATCACTTTGAACATGAATAGTTAATATGTTTTTAAATGATTAAATAATGGATTTTATATCTAGAAGTATTAACCTTGCCTAATAAAACAAGAAATAATTATTTACCCTGTCTAATAAAACAAAATAGTTTAATTACTTGCCTAATAAAACAAGAAAGAATTATTAACCTAGCCTAATGAAACAAAATAGTATAATTACTTGCCTAATAAAACAAAATAGTATAATTACTTGCCTAATAAAACAAAATAGCATAATGATTATTTTATTCCATACGGATGGTTGCCATTGGACCATAATCTGGTCAAATCAGGTTAGGCCATAGTTGATAAGGAGGATTCCTATTGGACCAAAAGGTGGTCGAATCAAATTAAGCCACAAGGATGTTTTCTATTGGACCAAAATATGGTCGAATCAAATTATGCCATATGGCTAACTTCTATTGGACCAAAATCTGGTTGAATCAGGTTAGGCTATAGGAAATTACTAAAGTACCCTTCTCTTCACCTATAAATAACCAAGTCCATATCTCATTTTATTTCATTCAAAAACTAAAGAAAAGAACTAAAATTCATTTTAAAAGGTGAAGTATTCCAAGTCTCCATCAAAGCAAATAGGATGTGAGTATATTTCATGTTTTCATAGTTTAGTGGGTATAACTTATTCTGTGAGTATAATTTAATTATTTTACAGTCAGTGTGATCTTAATCTCTTTCCTTTTACTCATTCATATTTTAACAAATATTGTGTTAACTATTGATTGTAAATTGTTAATAATAATGAGTCTGTTATTGTTCTTGTTATTATTCTTGTTTGGTTTGTGCTCGGCCAGTTTATGAGCAATAACTTTGATGTTTAGTTAAAGGGAATTTACACCACCTTTTAACTTAGGATTGACATTTAGTGACTTTTTGGTTAAAAGGAAACAACACCCCTTTTAGCTATCTCATTTGATTAAGAGGAAGCTTCACCCCCTCTTAGTTGTAATCTCCTTTAAAGATGATGGGTTTAAATTATGATCTGAATGGAAGTTTTAAATCTTTGTTTAAAGTATTTTAAAGGAGCTTCAAAATTTATATAATAATTTAAATGAGTTATTTATAAGTAGTCCTATACTTGGCACTAAAAGCCGATGAGTTGATTGATTCTCTATCTGTGAGATCTGGAACCGAAGTGTCTAGGCAAGGCTAGGAGCAACCAGTGCCCTGACTTACCTGGCTTTGTTTCTGGGCGAGGGATAGAGTAAGTCGAGAATATCGGAAACGTGACAAGTGTAGGAGATTTAATTTCCATAAATGATCTTTATAATTATAATGGAAAACGTTTGCATTTCTTATAGACAATTGTTTTGACCCATCTAAGTATGCTTTTGAAATATGAAATCCTCTTAATTGTTTTGAGAATATGCTTATACCGATGGGATAATTATATGGATATTTTCCAAGTATTTAAAGAGTATAAGATTTAATTTCCATATACGATCGTTTTGTTATCCCCGATAGTCGATATCTTGACTATCAATTTCGATACCCTTCTTCCTTTTATTTTTGTTTCGTCAATCTAAGACGATTTGTTGCTCAATTTGAGCATTGGTATCCTTTATCAGAAATGACTAAATAAAGAGCGAGTGGGGGCCAAGCTATGTGGGGTTGCTCCCATTAGGGTATTTTCACATCTACTCTAGATTGGTTCCGGTTGTATGCGCACGGAGATGTGAAATACTCGGATACTCGGTAAGGATGGCGGGGTCCGGCTTGGAGGTTTCCGAGAGCCATCGTAGTTCTCAAGTATATTTTCTAGAGGTATACTTTCGATAAGGGGGGCGCACCCTCCTAGTCAATGTTGGAAAAATTCCTTTTCCTTATTTTGATTCAAATCTTTGGGTTGATTCTTTCTTAATTTCATCGGGAAGCGTCTTGCACTCTTCGCGATGTATAATTATCTGTATCTATTCTTTTATACTTGGATGTTGTCCTTGTGAGGGAAAAACCCATTCTGCATTTTTGCGATGTGGTCTCACTAGTTACTTTGTGTGTTCTATTTTTGGAGTTTACTCATTCCAGACTTATTGTCTGACCCGAATTGTTGTTTTCCCTAAATGTTCGGGTACTCATTTATATTTGAGTAGTCCAGAAATGACAGGTTTCTTTGGGCCCTTTTGAAGATGGTGGACGAGCAGGAGGCTCCTTATCTATCTAGCTATTTATTTCCGCTATTATGAGATGTTGGCTCTATGTATGTATATTTAAAGGCAGGTTGTTATAACTGCCCAGACTGATAGTAGTACTTTTGTTGTAACTCTGATAACTCCATGTTGGGGAGTAACCTTATGTACTGTCTTATTTTTATGTTATATTTAACCGTTCCATTGTGAGATTGTTATTCCGTTCTTATATTTTACCCCATGGCAACTCGTCTTTCAGATACTTAGGCAACGACACATGAATACCATGGATGTATTAAGTGTCATTCTCAAGGGTCGGAAAGGTGGGTCGTCACACGCATCATTTTATGATTATAGTGTTGTTTATCGATAAAAAGGTTTTCGGCCATTTTATCGGTATTTTTCCAAGGAAATATTTTTGCGAATATTTCTCCCAATAGGTTCATTATCACCTAATTTACAAAACTTGATTGTTTGTTGAAAAAAAAATACATATTTGAATATTTAAAATAGATTAAATATCCCCAATTAAAGTGATGAAATTTAGGGTCATTACATACTTCCCCGCTTAAAAGAATTTCATCCCCGAAATTGCCCAAAACAAGAACCCAAAGGTTTTGCCTAAAATATTTATTATTAAGCTTACACCCTTATGTTGTACATTGATCATCCATACACTATATCTGATTTGATCTTCTATTCTAATTCACAACTTTACTTTCAAACTAGTATTGATCCTGAATCCTTTAGTGCGGACTCTAACTAAGTTATCCAATCAGAATTTTAGTTTTCCTTGCATATCTCTCAATTATGATAGAAAATCAAGTATCCAACCGCAAGCCCTCATCAATGTACGTCATCAAGAATCGAGTAACAAATCCTTTTTTGGACTGGCGTATACACCTCAAAGCTCCATACTCGAATCTTAGATCAAATTGTGCGACGAAATATTCCACATACTTCATATGAATTAATAATGTTTCAATTTTTTTTAATGAAAACGTTTCATCAAACTTTCATTCTTTATTCAAATATTTTTATAAAGATGCTTCTTTATATTTAACTATTTGCTAACATAAGAAATTATTCAAGTTAAAGATAACTTACCTTTTATTATAATATACCTCTTATATTATAATTTTCTCCTTTTAACCAATTTTAAATGCACACATCTTTGTATTTAATAAAATTTCTTTTATTAATCAAGACTTATTTTACTAATTAATACTCCCTTTTATTAATTATTCGCTTTTAACTTCAGAAAATTATATAAATTGAGTAACTCAAAAATGATACCAAAGAACTGGGTATCACCAATAGTATCACATATTTCCTTAACAAGAAGGGGAATACTTTAGAGAAGCTTTTACCATCCATACACATCTCCCATCCAATTTTAGTTACTTTCGAGCCATCGATTAATCATAAGATTATTTTTCATTTTAAAAATATCATTTTACAAATAATACTATTATTATTCCTTTTTCAAAAATCATTTGAAATTCCATTCAAAAATACCGGAATTTGAATTCTCAAAAATTCCTTTATAAAGCATGTTTTATAAAAGCACTTACGTAAAACATATTCGTAAAATTTATTAATTTTAAATAAATTCCTTTAATAAACATTATTATTTATTGAATATTCGTAATTAAATTGTTAAACTAAATTCATGAGGTATTCGTATTTAAACTTTTAAATATGACAACCAATCAATCAATGATAATATCTGAGTATTATCATTTCTTTAACCAAATACATATTATTTGATAAATATTCTTTATATTCAAAATATAATCCTAGGTAATATTATTTCATTTACAAATTTTCAAAACCAAAATCATTTATATATATCGTCAACAAATATGCGCTCATATATAATACTCACAGACTCATTCTAAGGTGTTACTAACCCAATCTCAAATGAGTTACCCATCCTAGGGTATTAATAATCCTATCTCTGCTGAGACTTTACCCCACCAAAGTCAAGGTTCTCTCTCAACCTTGCGCTCTAATACCAAATGTGACGACCGTAGGCTTTTCAACCATTTGTTATGAAGACCGGTAAGCTTTGCAACCACCCTAGCACCACCTGGCATACGTTGGTACCTCGAATCTGATTTTACGGCCAACCTTGCGACTAACAACTAATATTTTTTCTAGGGGATGTAGGAGTAGGAGTCTCTTGCTCGGCACCAAATAGAAAACGAGAATGCTCTATCATGCTGCACACTCCAACACGAGGAGCATACACCAACACGAGGGGTAAGTGCCAGATTAGTTCCGATCCTGGTTCCTTCAAACCAATCATCGATAAAAAGATGTTAGGTGAATAGGGAATTATTCTTTGGTTGATTTATTTCTTTTTTATCAAAATACCTTCTGGATATATATATATATATATATATATATATATATAACATTCTTTCCATGTTATTTAAGACATCGTTTACTACAAAACTAAACTAATTAATTTTAAGTGTAGGAGTTAAATCGATTCCAATTCATTTTCATAAATCATATTATAAAACATTATTGAGTTAAAAAGGGTCGATAGAATGTAACAACCCGCTATTTTAAACCATTCAAATCAACAATCATACAAACATGTCTGACTTGAATTGCTCAAAACAATCGATTGTTAATTTATATTTGGAAAATTTTAGCATATACAATAAATAAATCAATCACAAGATCATAAACAAGGAGTAATATAACAATAAGTAGTTGAATATAAATAGTAGTTCATGAAGCTACTGCTTAACATCAGAGTTTAAACAAAATACAAAAAAGATCTCAGATGCATAGAAGTCACTAATACAAAAGCCATTGACAAGTCAGAACATAAATAATGGGAAATAACTGAAATAATTGAAAGGTGAATAGATATAAGACAGATCTGAAGTAAATCTCCAAGTTCCAAAGGTGAGACTTAAATGCTGTAACACTCAGTCTTACCCGAGCATAAAGCAAAATACAAAACACCCAAGTCAGGATTAACATTCTTATGCAAGTAAATCAACTCAAGTGAAATACAAATAACTTAAAGTATGTTTGGGATTCCACCCTCTAAGGATCCGTTAAATTATTTACATAAATAGTACAACATGTTGCGTAGATAATGTCTATAGTAAAGTAAAATATTAAAATAGTGTTAAGGCGTTACCCATATCCCCCTTAACACATTTTATATAAATGTCGCAGTCTATATGGTACTGTAAACTCCACCAAACTGGTGGGATATCAGAGAGCACTCCATAGGTAAGACACAAACCAAACTCGTAGAAGGCACGATTAAGGCATGTGACAAGGCACGTGAGGCAATGGCTAGGGTAGGATACTACCGTTTTGCGGATCCGGACTTGTGGTAACACATAGCATTTACTACCGCCTACCTCAAGACACACTCCCAAATCAAAGGTGCATCCAATCAAATCACAAAGTAATATAATGGTATCGAAGAAATGTTCCCGATCGGAGGTGCAACCTCACTTAGCCCAGCATGGCACCTATTTTAGCCACATCAAGCTGACTCGTGGGAGTCAGGGATGCATTAGTACCTCATACAGAATCCTCGCCAAACCATCCTACTTCATTCTGAAATCTCTACCACGTGCATAGTTTTTAAAGTGGTTTTCGTTATTGGCAGAGGTATGACAATATCTGATCCCGATCTCTTCAACAAACAAACGTTTATTTCATAGCATGGTCATTTTATATTTCAAACAGTTTATACTTCATATTAAAATATCATATTCATTTCAAAATCATATCTCCTTCTAAATTATATTCACTTCCGAAATCCTATCGCTTTCGAAATCATACTCACCTTTGAATTCATTTCACTTTCTAACTTAAACAGTTTAAATATTGAAATTAGTATGTGTGTGTATTCAAATAGTTATAAATTAAAATAGTTTATATTTGAAATAGGTTATAGATTTAAAAATAGTCTATTTATTAAAATAGTTTATATTAAATTAGTATATATATATATAATTGTTTCTTCCAATTTCATAAATCAAATCAACATAAGTCCGAAAATTTCAATTTAAATCAGTCTCAGTTCAACAATTTCAGGTTAAATTATAATTCTCAATAAAACAATTTTTATTCTATATCGATTTCAAATCCAGGTTTGAACTACAATCAAACCATTTCCAATCCAATAGGTTTCACAGTTTTAAATATTCAATGGAACTTACAGTAACTCAATTTGATAAATTTCATTTATATTCAAAATTCAACTTTAATCCTATTTAAAAAATTCAGAATATTCACTTAATCATCTTTAGTGACATTTAAATAAAATCTCATATTACAATTTAATATTAAATTTTCAAATTTCTGTAACGACCCAGAATTTTAATTTATTAAAATTTGAATATTTAATTAATTTTAAATATTAATAAGTGAATTTATAAGTCGAATAAAATTTAATTTGAATAATTGGATTTAATTGGATAATTAAATCGATAATTTAATATGTGAAATTATGGAAATAATTGAAAATTGGGTTAAATATGATTGTAAATGAGTTATAAAATTTTATTTTATCATATTGAAGTTAGAAAGATATTTTAGAACTTTTAAAATCGAATTAAAAGTTAATTTGTGAAAATTGAATATTTTAATATTTAAATCGACTAGTGAAAATAGTCAATTTTTGAACAGTCTCAGAATTGAACGAAACCAGTTCCATTGGATCCGTAATAGTTATTTATTACCGGATTTCAATTTTCTTGTCAATCGGAGTTATCATTTGATCGTGGCAGCTCGAAACGCATCGAATTGTTTTTAATATTAATTTGGCGAGTTAAAATAGCCATTTTTCAAAAAGTCTCGGATTTCGACGAAACCAGTTTCATCGGATCCGTAATGTGATATTATTGTAAGGTTTCAAATTTCGTGTCAATTGGATTTACCGTTTGTCCGGTACAAATTAAAACGCCTAGAAAATCGTTTAAATCGGTTTAATTTAAATTGAACGTTTATTGCCATAACTCGCACAGATGTCCGAATTAGCTTCCAAAACCTGTTCCATTGTGTCCGGAATGAGGGGTAAACCCTAGAAACGCTGGTTACGGCGCGTAAGTCGGAGTTCGGAATTCCCGGATGAATAGTGTTCTTTTTTTCTCTATAAATAGACACCCTTCTCTTTAGAAATTTAAAAAAAAAAACTAAACCTAACCCTAGCCGCCTCCACCAGAATCAAAGGCCAGAAATCTCCAATTTTCATTCCTTAATCTCTTCCAATCCATTCAGTATTTTTGAAAACTTTCTACATGAAAAACGTAGAGCACGAGATGATCTTGAAATCTATACGGAGATGATGAGTATTCGTGCGACGTGGAGGGGGATATGTGGCCGCGTTCGTAGCCGTTCATCATCGAAATGCGTGCGTATGGGGGGGCCGAGCTTCATGTGGTTGCAGCCGAACGTGGAGGGAGGTGAGGCCATCGATTTGGCGCATCCTGATCGTGTACAAGTGGGTTGATGGAGGAGTTAAATCGAACCCTAGTTTATGTATTATGGGTTTAAGAGCACGACCATTACCTGTAGCCAAACGTGGAAGATGAAGAAGAAAAGGGGGTGTGCGCGCACGGCCTGGATTCAGAGCACGGAGATCCTACGGCTATGGATAGTTAGGTTATAAATTAAATGAAATTTGGTTGTTAATTTATAAATAAAAAAATTGTGTAAACTTGTAAATTGCGTATCTTTTTCATACGAGGTCGAAAACACGCGAAACAAGAAGCGTTGGAATCGTATGGACGAGCACTACGCGATGGAGTTGGATTGGAGTCGTTTGGAGTTTGTGAGAATTTCGGGTAAAATTAAACGTCCGTTTAATTTTATTCGAAATAAATCGCTAAAACGAAATTAAAATCAAGGTGAGAACTTCTCACTCAATCGAATCAGTTTCGATTTTTATTTTAAATAGTTAGATTTAAAATATTTGAATGCATGTTTGAATGATGATTGTTATCTATTGATTGTTAAAATAGACATTATACGCCGTTAGTAAGCGGATGTTATTTATTAAAAACATATACCGCGAATATTTCATAAACAGTGAAATTGGTATTATATATATAATAGCAATATATATATTTTGGCATATGTATATATTGCAGTTGTTGATTTCCCGCATTTTTGTATAGCGGATGAGACCCTATTGCGCCGTCTATTAAGCGGATAATATTTTAAATCCCATATACCGCGATAATTCCGTACTGGAGCGGAATTGGTATTGTGCTAATGTTTGTGGATGCAGGAAAACAGGTTGGAGGGATCCAACTGGATTCCTCAACAGTATTTATTTGATTATGAATATTTTGATATTCGTTGATTATCATATCGATATATGATATCGTTGTTGTCGTGATTGACTATTTGGTGTGTAGCATCATTGGACCAAATTTTGGAACTTTAAAATGATTTTAAAAGTGATTTTTGAAAATATACTATATTTTTGGAATTGATCCATTTTAAATAAATAAACGTTATAATTTTTAAAGTTGTAAAAATTATGATTTTGAGAAATACGGTTAAAGTTTGATTTTTGAAAATATGGGATTAATGATTTTATAAAATAGTTAAAATCGGGATTTTTGAATATATTATAAAAGTTTAAATATAGGATTTATAAAATTTGATTATTTTATAAATCAAAATGATGAAGTTTTTAAAGGAGTTTAAAGACGTTTTGAAATATTAATATGAATTGATTTATATAAGAGATTTATAAATTGATATTTATAAATTAAAATATTTGAATTATAAAACGAGTTTTTATAAGTGTTAGAATGAATTGTGAATGAATTTCATAAATGAATGAAATTCATAGAATTATAAACGGTGAAGTTAGAAATGGAATTTTATAAGCAGTAGGTTTATAAAATTTATAAAGTTATTGAAAGAATATATTTGGATAAATAATTGAATCTTATAAGTTATAAGATTTATAATTATGAAGTTTAAAGGAACGATTGTGCAAACAAATAAATTATAGGTGTTTAACTTATAATATGAATTTTGTTTTATAATTGAGTTATAAATTGAATAGGTTAATAAAGGAATTTATAAACGTTGTTTTATAAATTCGCAATGACTTATTTTGATAAGTAAATTGTTTTAACTTGTTAATGGAGTTATATTCACGTTTTTGACTGTGAATAATCCTTTGAAATAAAATGAATAGAATGATGAAATTGGCTAATGAAGTATATTCACGTTTTTGAATAGTGAATAATATATTAAATAAAATGTTTTAGATATGATGTTTTGAATTGAATTAAAACGATCTAACGATGTTTTAAAATGTGTTGAGATTCGAAACCATAGATTTCAACATTCATTGTTGAAATAGACGTTTTCGAGAAATAGAAGGAAATAGTGGACTATAACACTGTTGTTATAGTAAATGATTTCCGAAAGGAAATGTTTTGTATAGTATTGGGATTTATATATCTATTTTAATTTCGAATCCCTATACTAGTGATTTTGGGTTGTCGTAACGATGTTTTACGTAACATTCGTTTTGGCCCAAATAAATATGTTTAAGAGAATGATTTCCTTAAAGAATGAAATATGTACTTAATCTTGATTTAAGTATATTGAATATTTTCCAAGAGTTGAAAATAAAAGATTTGTGAATTACTTATTAAATAAGTATGGAAATGTTTTCCAATATAAAGTGAATATTTTGAGAATTTATCTTTTTGAAGATAAATTGAAATGAATAATTGAAATCGTATATCCGTAGATATTGTGAAATATAAATTCACTATGGAATTTATAAATGAAAGGGGGAACTTGTTTAAAAAATAAATATTGATTTATTTTTGAAGTGTGAAATTATATATCTAGTAAAGATATTTTTGGAAAATAAATAATTTGGAAAATTATTTGGAATCTGGTGATGTTGTGCATATCCATTGATAGTTCGATAACCGACTATCAATATTTCCCTTTGAATGGGTAATTGATGTGATCTGCTTGAATTTGAATGCCACACTTATTTTTGAATAAGCGCTCACTATTCGGGTTAACCGGGAAAGGACCATGGGGTCGTATAACCCAATCCGAATATGTGATACGTCGTTATGAATTGCATTTGAAGATCGGTGTTGAAGACCGGGTATTTGCGAGAGCGATAGGATGACCTGTCGATTGACTCTGCACCGAGTTGCTCTGGTATTGAGTTCTCCATATGTGATGGGAAATCTGATCAGGATTATGGATATCCAGATTGCAAGGACTTCTTTGTAAGTGCCTTCGGTTCTGTTCGATCCCGGAACAGACTTGTATGGATTGTATGTCTGACATTACAAATTGAGATATAAAGCAGATTTCTTTCAAATATATTTCTGTTGGTGGCGGAGAATTTATTCTTTTAGCTTAACACCCTTCTCTGAGACGTACGAGCTCAGAGGTTATGTAGTTGAAGGTTATCAGCGATATATTCCCAATTTGGTAATGTGACATGCTGAGTGTTGCTGTGAAATGATCATTGTGTTGATTATTTGTGATAGGATCGTTTATTTGATCATCTATCCTGGTGATCATTTTTATGATCATTTGTTGACCCAAAGCATGGCTTTTGTATAAAGTATGTTTTTGTGGACGTGACTTCGTCGAGCCTCACACCCCGTGAATGGTCAAAACAGGAAAGATGCGGCAAGGTTATGAGGGGTAGCGCCCTTTAGGATATGTGCATTTCCTTCTGGAAAAGGGTGGTATCAAGGTATGGAGCCCAGATACTTACTCATGTTGAAAACACTTTATGATTGTGTGAATTGATTGCGAGCGCTCGGTGAAAGGTCCCAAAGGACCGGGGGATGGCATATTCGGTCAGTTGTTACTCAGTTAGGGGTAACCCGACCTTGTGTTGGTAGAGATCCGGTTTGGTTCTCGGGGATGTCCATCCAGAGGCATTCTCATGTGGCAATGAGAAGTTCCTTGGCCTGATCATTCGTTGGAAATCCAAAGAAACAATACGAGACTTGTACGGTTTTAGTTGTATAACCTGCCATGGAATGTGGCGGTAACCTGCTATTGAACATGGTAGCTATAGTAGGCATAAGTGCGGAATGTCTATGCTGGCTAAGATTTATATTCTACTTTCGAAATGAAATTTTCTCTACGCTATGCACTAGTAATAATATCAAATGTTCTTTTAAATGTGTATCAAGCATCTTTGACTATCATAAGGAGAAATCTCCTCCGATTCTGCGTTTGCATTGTGTGTGTGTGTGGGAGGCCTTATGGTAGTCTCATTTTTAAAAGCATTGCGAATTGACTTTAAAAATATTCCTCTATTTTGTTTTCAAAGATAAATAAACTGTTTTGAGTTCTCACACCAGTCACATGACTGACTCGGAGTTTATTGTTTTCCTTCCTAAACTCTGGGTGCCCACCAATTTCCACACGGGCAGTCAAGAGTTAAGGTTTATCAGGATATTCTGGAGTTGCTGGAGGCAAGCTGGATGGCATGGCGTATTACTAGTTATATAGTATTTCTTTTTCCGCTGCACTATTTGTTATTGTTTGTTGTTGTACACTGATGATATGATGTAATGAAATGAAATGTGATGTAAGGTAATAACTGATATAATTCTTTGTTTAAAGATTATTCATTTATTATTATATGTTGTTCCGCTGCGAATTGTGAGATTCTGATGTTGTTCTGTTGTGTTGTGTTCCGTTTTATTTTCTCTTCTCCCTATTTTCTATCTTCTTATCTCTTCTTCTATCCTTTTTCTTTTTCTTAAATCCTAACATGTCGGTTTTTCGGCAACGAAAAATCGAAAACGTTACATTTGGTATCAGAGCTTATGGTTAAGCGACAACCATGGTTCTGTTGGGTATTACTCATTAGAGATAGAGTCAGTAGTACTCTAGAATGAGTTTGAGTGTAATAATAGATATGAGAGCGTATTTGTTAGTGAATATAAAATTGTTTTGTATTGTGTTGACTTATCGGTTGATTGTTTATAGATTTCGGTCGATGTAGTCTAGCTAACTATCGTAGAAAGGGGTTTCTAAACTCTTAAACAAGATAAACCGACACGATATTGTTTTAAATTGGGTAAATGAAATAATTTTACCTTGATTATATTTTATATATAAAGCAATAATTTTTCAGAATTATTAAAGTATATATAAGTTGTTGAATAAGTTGTTTGAATAATCTAAATAAAAGAATAATTGTATAAGCAAATGAATTATAAGAATTGAATTATAATTAATGTGATTTGCAATTGTGAAATAAACTTATATATATAAGAAGTGAAACTATATGAAGATATTTATGAATATGAGTTGTAAATGAAAATGAATTTAAGTTATATAAATGAAGTTCAACTTTTGTAATTGAATTGAATGAATGGATTAAATGTAAATTAATTGAATGTGAATTTAGTTGATATGGAATAATGGATATAGGTGTTAATTCATTAAATTTAATGTTATTGGAAGTTGAATAATTGAATCAAAATCAATTTAATAAATTCAATTGGAAGTTAAGTGAATCTTAAATAGAATTGAATTTGATTTGGAAGTGAACCAACTTGAATATGAATTAGTGAATATAAACTAATTGAAAATGAATGTTAGTAAAAACATCCACTATTAATGAATCAAATGTGATTTAAATTGAAAACCATTTCATTGAATATTAATGAGAATATGAATGAATATTTATTGGTTATGGATGTTAGTTGGATGATAGTTGATTGATGGTTGAAGATATTGCTTTTATTGCATTTGCTATGTTGACATATATAGTTATTATGTTGCTATATGTTGTATATCGATACTATTGTCATATATGCATGTTCTCATGTTGTTTGTTGAGTGTTTAGTAGGTGCGGATCGCGTTTGCTTCGCATTTGGAGCTCGCTTTCGTGCTATATTAGCCGTATATGCTCGCTAATAAAATATAAGGTACATATCTCGGATTACATACCGTACTTTTACATTTTTTCCCTTCGGGATGCCTCATTACTTGATGAGATGTATATTTGTGATATATATACTGTCATTTTTTTTCGGATCGAGCCGCGCAAAGGAGACTATGGCGAATTTTTTCGGAAATTTAAGGCGTTAGAAAAATTTGAGAAAATTTGGAAAATTTTGAAAACTATAACTTTGATTTTGAGTTGAAAGTTAAACAATAGTAATTGTTTTTGAAAAGATAACTAAGTATGATTTGAAAACTTAGTAAAGTTATTTTAAGAAGTTTAACTATGAATTTTGGAAAGCTAATGATTCTGTAACTTTTCTTACTTAATAATTTCGAGGACGAAATTCTTTTAAGGGGGAAGATTGTAACAACCCAGAATTTTAATTTATTAAAATTTGAATATTTAGTTAATTTTAAATATTAATAAGTGAATTTATAAGTCGAATAAAATTTAATTTGAATAATTGGATTTAATTGGATAATTAAATCGATAATTTAATATGTGAAATTATGGAAATAATTGAAAATTGGGTTAAATATGATTGTAAATGAGTTGTAAAATTTTATTTTATCATATTGAAGTTAGAAAGATATTTTAGAACTTTTAGAATCGAATTAAAAGTTAATTTGTGAAAATTGAATATTTTAATATTTAAATCGACTAGTGAAAATAGTCAATTTTTGAACAGTCTCAGAATTGAACGAAACCAGTTCCATTGGATCCGTAATAGTTAGTTATTACCGGATTTCAATTTTCATGTCAATCGGAGTTATCGTTTGATCGTGGCAGCTCGAAACGCATCGAATTGTTTTTAATATTAATTTGGCGAGTTAAAATAGCCATTTTTCAAAAAGTCTCGGATTTCGACGAAACTAGTTTCATCGGATCCGTAATGTGATATTATTGTAAGGTTTCAAATTTCGTATCAATTGGATTTACCGTTTGTCTGGTACAAATTAAAACGCCTAGAAAATCGTTTAAATCGGTTTAATTTAAATTGAACGTTTATTGCCATAACTCGCACAGATGTCCGAATTAGCTTCCGAAACCTGTTCCATTGTGTCGGAAACGCGGGGTAAACCCTAGAAACGCTGGTTACGGCGCGTAAATCGGAGTTCGGAATTCCCGGATGAATAGTGTTCGTTTTTTCTCTATAAATAGCACCCTTCTCTTTAGAAATTAAAAAAGAAAAATAAACTAAACCTAGCCCTAGCCGCCTCCACCAGAATCAAAGGCCAGAAATCTCCAATTTTCATTCCTTAATCTCTTCCAATCCATTCAATATTTTTGAAAACTTTCTACATGAAAAACGTAGAGCACGAGATGATCTTGAAATCTATATGGAGATGATGAGTTTTCGTGCGACGTGGAGGGGGATATGTGGCCGCGTTCGTAGCCGTTCATCATCGAAATGCGTGCGTATGGGGGGGGGGGGGCCGAGCTTCATGTGGTTGCAGCCGTACGTGGAGGGAGGTGAGGCCTTCGATTTGGCGCATCCTGATCGTGTACAAGTGGGTTGATGGAGGAGTTAAATCGAACCCTAGTTTATGTATTATGGGTTTAAGAGCACGGCTATTACCTGTAGCCAAACGTGGAAGATGAAGAAGAAAAGGGGGGGTGTGCGCACGGCCTGGATTCAGAGCATGGAGATCCTACGGCTGTGGATAGTTAGGTTATAAATTAAATGAAATTTGGTTGTTAATTTATAAATAAAAAAATTGTGTAAACTTGTAAATTGCGTATCTTTTTCATACGAGGTCGAAAACACGCGAAACCAGAAGCGTTGGAATCGTATGGACGAGCACTACGCGATGGAGTTGGATTGGAGTCGTTTGGAGTTTGTGAGAATTTCAGGTAAAATTAAACGTCCGTTTAATTTTATTCGAAATAAATCGCTAAAACGAAATTAAAATCAAGGTGAGAACTTCTCACTCAATCGAATCAGTTTCGATTTTTATTTTAAATAGTTAGATTTAAAATATTTGAATGCATGTTTGAATGATGAATGTTATCTATTGATTGTTAAAATAGACATTATACGCCGTTAGTAAGCGGATGTTATTTATTAAAAACATATACCGCGAATATTTCATAAATAGTGAAATTGGTATTATATATATAATAGCAATATATATATTTTGGCATATGTATATATTGCAGTTGTTGATTTCCCGCATTTTTGTATAGCGGATGAGACCCTATTGCGCCGTCTATTAAGCGGATAATATTTTAAATCCCATATACCGCGATAATTCCGTACTGGAGCGGGATTGGTATTGTGCTAATGTTTGTGGATGCAGGAAAACAGGTTGGAGGGATCCAACTGGATTCCTCAACAGTATTTATTTGATTATGAATATTTTGATATCCGTTGATTATCATATCGATATATGATATCGTTGTTGTCGTGATTGACTATTTGGTGTGTAGCATCATTGGACCAAATTTTGAAACTTTAAAATGATTTTAAAAGTGATTTTTGAAAATATACTATATTTTTGGAATTGATTCATTTTAAATAAATAAACGTTATAATTTTTAAAGTTATAAAAATTATGATTTTGAGAAATACGGTTAAAGATTGATTTTTGAAAATATGGGATTAATGATTTTATAAAATAGTTAAAATCGGGATTTTTGAATATATTATAAAAGTTTAAATATAGGATTTATAAAATTTGATTATTTTATCAATCAAAATGATGAAGTTTTTAAAGGAGTTTAAAGACGTTTTGAAATATTAATATGAATTGATTTATATAAGAGATTTATAAATTGATATTTATAAATTAAAATATTTGAATTATAAAACGAGTTTTTATAAGTGTTAGAATGAATTGTGAATGAATTTCATAAATGAATGAAATTCATAGAATTATAAACGGTGAAGTTAGAAATGGAATTTTATAAGCAGTAGGTTTATAAAATTTATAAAGTTATTGAAAGAATATATTTGGATAAATAATTGAATCTTATAAGTTATAAGATTTATAATTATGAAGTTTAAAGGAACGATTGTGCAAACAAATAAATTATAGGTGTTCAACTTATAATATGAATTTTTTTTATAATTGAGTTATAAATTGAATAGGTTAATAAAGGAATTTATAAACGTTGTTTTATAAATTCGCAATGACTTAATTTGATAAGTAAATTGTTGTAACTTGTTAATGGAGTTATATTCACGTTTTTGACTGTGAATAATCCTTTGAAATAAAATGAATAGAATGATGAAATTGGCAAATGAAGTATATTCACGTTTTTGAATAGTGAATAATATATTAAAGAAAATGTTTTAGATATGATGTTTTGAATTGAATTAAAACGATCTAACGATGTTTTAAAATGTGTTGAGATTCGAAACCATAGATTTCAACATTCATTGTTGAAATAGACGTTTTCGAGAAATAGAAGGAAATAGTGGACTATAACACTGTTGTTATAGTAAATGATTTCCGAAAGGAAATGTTTTGTATAGTATTGGGATTTATATATCTATTTTAATTTCGAATCCCTATACTAGTGATTTTGGGTTGTCGTAACGATGTTTTACGTAACATTCGTTTTGGCCCAAATAAATATGTTTAAGAGAATGATTTCCTTAAAGAATGAAATATGTACTTAATCTCGATTTAAGTATATTGAATATTTTCCAAGAGTTGAAAATAAAAGATTTGTGAATTACTTATTAAATAAGTATGGAAATGTTTTCCAATATAAAGTGAATATTTTGAGAATTTATCTTTTTGAAGATAAATTGAAATGAATAATTGAAATCGTATATCCGTAGATATTGTGAAATATAAATTCACTATGGAATTTATAAATGAAAGGGGGAACTTGTTTAAAAAATAAATATTGATTTATTTTTGAAGTGTGAAATTATATATCTAGTAAAGATATTTTTGGAAAATAAATAATTTGGAAAATTATTTGGAATCTGGTGATGTTGTGCATATCCATTGATAGTTCAATAACCGACTATCAATATTTCCCTTTGAATGGGTAATTGATGTGATTTGCTTGAATTTGAATGCCACACTTACTTTTGAATAAGCGCTCACTATTCGGGTTAACCGGGAAAGGACCATGGGGTCGTATAACCCATTCCGAATATGTGATACGTCGTTATGAATTGCATTTGAAGATCGGTGTTGAAGACCGGGTATTTGCGAGAGCGATAGGATGACCTGTCGATTGACTCTGCACCGAGTTGCTCCGGTATTGAGTTCTCCATATGTGATGGGAAATCTGATCAGGATTGTGGATATCCGGATTGCAAGGACTTCTTTGTAAGTGCCTTCGGTTCTGTTCGATCCCGGAACAGACTTGTATGGATTGTATGTCTGACATTACAAATTGAGATATAAAGCAGATTTCTTTCAAATATATTTCTGTTGGTGGCGGAGAATTTATTCTTTTAGCTTAACACCCTTCTCTGAGAAGTACGAGCTCAGAGGTTATGTAGTTGAAGGTTATCAGCGATATATTCCCAATTTTGTAATGTGACATGCTGAGTGTTGCTGTGAAATGATCATTGTGTTGATTATTTGTGATAGGATCGTTTATTTGATCGTCTATCCTGGTGATCATTTCTATGATCATTTGTTGACCCAAAGCATGGCTTTTGTATAAAGTATGTTTTTGTGGACGTGACTTCGTCGAGCCTCACACCCCGTGAATGGTCAAAACAGGAAAGATGCGACAAGGTTATGAGGGGTAGCGCCCTTTAGGATATGTGCATTTCCTTCTGGAAAAGGGTGGTATCATGGTATGGAGCCCAGATACTTACTCATGTTGAAAACACTTTATGATTGTGTGAATTGATTGCGAGCGCTCGGTGAAAGGTCCCAAAGGACCGGGGGATGGCATATTCGGTCAGTTGTTACTCAGTTAGGGGTAACCCGGCCTTGTGATGGTAGAGATCCGGTTTGGTTCTCGGGGATGTCCATCCAGAGGCATTCTCATGTGGCAATGGGAAGTTCCTTGGCCTGATCATTCGTTGGAAATCCAAAGAAACAATACGAGACTTGTACGGTTTTAGTTGTATAACCTGCCATGGAATGTGGCGGTAACCTGCTATTGAACATGGTAGCTATAGTAGGCATAAGTGCGGAATGTCTATGCTGGCTAAGATTTATATTCTACTTTCGAAATGAAATTTTCTCTACACTATGCACTAGTAATAATATCAAATGTTCTTTTAAATGCGTATCAAGCATCTTTGACTATCATAAGGAGAAATCTCCTCCGATTCTGCGTTTGCATTGTGTGTGTGTGCGGGAGGCCTTATGGTAGTCTCATTTTTAAAAGCATTGCGAATTGACTTTAAAAATATTCCTCTATTTTGTTTTCAAAGATAAATAAACTGTTTTGAGTTCTCACACCAGTCACATGACTGACTCGGAGTTTATTGTTTTCCTTCCTAAACTCTGGGTGCCCACCAATTTCCACACGGGCAGTCAAGAGTTAAGGTTTATCAGGATATTCTGGAGTTGCTGGAGGCAAGCTGGATGGCATGGCGTATTACTAGTTATATAGTATTTCTTTTTCCGCTGCACTATTTGTTGTTGTTTGTTGTTGTACACTCTGATGATATGATGTAATTAAATGAAATGTGATGTAAGGTAATAACTGATATAGTTCTTTGTTTAAAGATTATTCATTTATTATTATATGTTGTTCCGCTGCGAATTGTGAGATTCTGATGTTGTTATGTTGTGTTCTGTTCCGTTTTATTTTCTCTTCTCCCTATTTTCTATCTTCTTATCTCTTCTTCTATCCTTTTTCTTTTTCTTAAACCCTAACATGTCGGTTTTTCGGCAACGAAAAATCGAAAACGTTACAATTTCAATTTTACTTAAAGTTCAAAATATTCATTTAATCACTTTTTATTAAATCGAGTTGTAAAATCATACCCTTTAAAATCTCAAATTAATAAGTTCAAATCAGACCTTATTTAAATTCAAATTATAAATAAATTCAATTATAAATCGATTCTTATTTAAATTAAATTCTTAAAAAATTAAATTACAAATAAATTCATATTTAATTTATCTTTCCAACTTCCATTTACTTAAAGTTATTACAAAATCTATTTTAAAATATTAATATAAATTTAAATAAGTACTTAACATATTATATATATTACTAGTTAAATTTAATACTTAATAAATTTTATTATATTAATTTTTATTAAATTAAATCTTAATTTTTATTAAATCCATTTTAAATATTATTTTATACATTTGAAATAATAAAGTTATAAGTAAAAAAATTATAATTTACATTTTAAAAATTAACTTATAATTTTAAATTTCTAAAACATATATAGTTTTAAAAATCTAAATCTTACACATGTATAAAATAAATATCATATTATAATTTTAAAATCAACATTTATCAAAATCCATATATTTTCCTTTTAAAATTTTAGAAATCATTTCAAAAATATACAAACGGTGTCTATATATAATTTTCTATCCTATGGTCAAGTGATACAGATATTTATCATTTCAATCCACAATTTAAATTTAATATTTATGGATATATATCATTTCAACCTGCAATCCCAAAATTTCAGAATCAATGAAAATCATTTGAGTTTATCATTTCAACCCATAACGATTTTCCCTTAATCTACAAGATCGTTCGGGTATGTATCATTTCAACCCATAAGGATTTCTAAACTAACAGGGAACTTGCAGAGTGAGAACAAATAAGATAATAATATTTATCATTAGTAACAATTTAAATATAATATATAAAATAGGTTATAGTGTCATATGTCATAGGTAAGCAATTACAGATAATGACATATCATATTTAACAACAACATATTTTAATCGTCATTTCATATGAATTAAACTTACTAAATATAAGAATGTTAATTGTGAGTTGTTGCTCTCCTTTCGAGGCTAGAGAAATTAGACAACATGACAAGCTATGAATTAAATCACGAACTCGACAAATCGACCAATACAAAGGACAAATAAGCAAAGCAAGGTGAACATAGATTCGATGCACAAGGCTGATAATAAGGAATCGATGAACAAATTAGAATTAGCTTAATATAACTGAAATAAAATGTATATTATATTATTATTATTTTTCTTAAAACCAATATTCAATAAAAAAACATATTTAAAACAACATATCTACATATTAAATTTTAATTAAAAATCAAAACATATACTTTCTCAAGGTTCCTTTTAAAATTTATAAACCCATAATTTTTTCAAAGATTTCTCAATGGATATATAAACATAATATATTTTAAAGCTATTACAAAACTATTTCCAAACATTAACAATAAATCTATATATATATATATATATATATATATATATATATATATATATATATTAACACATTATATACAAATATACCCTTCAAAAAATACCTAATATCTACTATATAATATATATATATATATAGGTAATATGTATATAATCAATCATATTTAAAAATATCAAGTATAGATTATAATACGTATATATGTAACATATATGTAATAAATATTAAACGTATTTTTTTAAAAAACCAAACAAAATAGAAGGTTGTTGTGCTCATATATATATATATATAAGGAAGAGACAAGGGAATGTTGTGCACTGAAGTTGTTTGGTATGTTGGAAGTGAAGTCTCGGCTGATAGCTTGAGATTGAAGGAGGACGTGATGTCTACGGTAACGAAAAGAACAACATGCTAAACCTATATACATAAACTTGCCTTCATTATTTCTTTGGTTAAAAGGACATAGCAAAGCAACAGTAGGTGGAGATATGCCTCTTGCTACCGTAATTACCCACTTACTTTCATCAATTTTTTTTACATATATAGGAGAAGGCTGTTGTTGAGGGAAGGGGAAAGAAGTCTCATGGGAAGGGCAAGGTGCAAGAACGAACTGCCATGTTTCAGTGGGGATGGTGGGGTGGCTATGCGACCCAGAGGCATTGGGTTTATAAAGAGGGGTGATGGAAACGGAGGGTGGTTGGTGATGTTTGTGTTATATGTTAGTATACCAAAACAGAGAATAATCAATTATAAACTCATCGCACAAGTTTATAACTCAAATTTCCGTTACACTGGAATTCTGTATTAATTATTATAACAATATGAATGTTGTAAATAAGTTAAAACTACAGCGTTATACTATTTTGAATAAATAGTATAACCAGAATAATGGATAGAATATAGAATAATGTATATAAATATACAAACAGGCTAGAATTCTAACCGGATTATGTCTGAGGCTCGTCGTAACGATTTCCTTAAGAATTTTATTTCAAAATTCTCCCAAGATACAACAGACGAATTCTGCTCGAAATTGTAATGAATATAACACTCTATGATTTGAATATAAGAACAGTAGTTATTAGAAGAGAGGAGATATTTAGATTGAAATTCAGTGAGGAAAGTGATCAGTTTTCCTCTTTATTTATAGTTGGTTCGTATCCCTTCGAACGGTCGCGTCTACACCCGTTTGTCCAAACGGTCGTGCCCGTTTCCATGTAAAAGGCAGCACGTTTCTGCCTTTTGCTGCTGCTATTTATCGGTTGCGCCCATTCATTTTGAGTAGGCCGCATCCGTTCGCCAAAAATTAAACTGCGCTCGCTAACAGGTCGCATCCGTTTTTCCATAATGGTTCGCATCCTTTCAGAAAAAATTCTGCCTGTTTCTTCTTCGTAACAGGTCGCACCTGTTCGTCTTTACGCCCGCTTCAGAAGTCACGCCTCCTCAGTCCAAAACCCGCGTCCGTCTTTACCCGCCTGCTTCTCTTCAAATTCCAGGCCCAGCCCAGTTTCAGCCGAAGCCTAAAACCGTTAAACAATGGCCTATCAAAAAGAATGGTCATTTTAGACCCGTACCCGAGCCCGGCCCGGTTCTTTTCAGTCGGTCGGACGGACGGCGGCGACGGCGCGCGCGTATGTGGTGGTGAAGCATAGCCTCCCTCCTCACAACGAAGTATACATTTGGGTGCCCCAAGGCCCCAACCTCCTCATGAGAAGGATATTGATATACTTCATTTCTATTTTGATTTTTGGCAATGTGGAACTAAAGGATATTTCATTCACATTCAATCCTTTTAACTTTAACAATCCCCCACATGAATGATAATATTCTTTCCCCCACACAAAGTGGAATATCACAGAGTACATATGGAATTAATGCTTTATCGTGGATAAGTAGATATTTCACTTTGAACTTTCCCTAGTTAAAACTTATCGAATTTACTTGGCTAATCGGTGAAATATTTCATCTTGAACCGTCAGCCTTTATTGTATATCCAGACAATAAGCTTTACGAAGCATTGATTTCCTTCTCATCCAATTTCTTGGTTGTGTTCATTTTGGTCCTGAACACTACTTGGTTCTGCGAGTGTTATAGAGAAGTTAAACCCTTGTAAAATTCTCATAGAGATCGCAACCATTAAGAGTATCCTACAAATACCCCACTTGTTATTTTCAAGATATGGTCATCATTAAAAAAACATAGTTTTAACCTATTAATACTTCTGTAGGCATGCATTTATATTTTGCCCCATAGGAATGGAATAGGAGTACATCCAAACAAATGCATTATGTCTTGAGTTATTCAGAACTGGTTTGCCTATTGATCCTAGTCCGTGGGATCTACAATCGTTAGGATTGGTTTCCGTATAAGATAACTCTTATTAGTTTAGGCTTTTAAACCCATTCCCCTCGATGCACGGTTAATCTTTTCTCTTAATAAACCTTTAGTAAACGGATCCGCTAGGTTATCATTTGTTTTCACATAATCTATGGAAATAGTTCCATTTGAGAGTAACTGCCTAACTGTGTTATGGCGTCGACGAATGTGTCATGACTTTCCATTATACACAAAGTTTTGCGCTCTGCTTAGCGCTGCTTGGTTATCGCAGTGTATGCGTATTGCCGGTATAGGTTTAGGCCAGAACGGAATATCTTCTAAAAAGTGATGAAGCCATTATGCTTCTTCGTCTGCTTTATCTAATGCAATGAACTCTGATTCCATAGTGGATCGGCTATGCGTGTTTGTTTAGTAGATTCCATGACACTGCTGCCCCTGCTAGGGTAAATACATAACCACTTGTTGTTTTTGATTCCTCTAAATCTGCAATCCAGTTTGCATCACTATATCCTTCTAAGAAAGTAGGATATTTTCCATAATGTAAGGAATAGGTAGTGGTATTTTTTAAAAATCCAAGCACTCTCATTATTGCTTTCCAGTGTTCCTTCCCTGGATTGCTCGTATACCTGCTCAATCGACTTGCTGCATAAGCAATATCTGGTCTTGTGCAATTCATGAGATACATGAGACATCCTATTACACAAGAATATTCCAGTTGCATTACACTCTCATTAGTGTTTTTATGCAGCTGATGGATTAAAAGGTGTATTTACTCCTTTAATTCCAAAATTTTGAAATCTTTCAACCACTTTTTCTACATAATGTGATTGAGATAACTCAATTACATTAGGTGTTCTTATTATTTTTGTTTCCAAAATAACATCTGCAACACCCAAGTCTTTCATGTCGAAATTGTTGATCAACATTTTCTTTATGGTCTTAGTTACCTGAGTATTTGGACTGAATATTAGCATAACGTCCACATATAGACAGATCACCACATATGATTGTCCAAGTTGTTTATAATAAACACATTTGTCACATTTATTTATATGAAAACCATTTCTCATCATGACACTATCAAATTTTGCATGCCGTTGCTTTGGAGCTTGTTTTAGTCCGTATAGTGATTTGACTAATCTACAGACTTTGTTTTCATTTCCTTTGGAAATAAATCCCTCAGGTTGCTCCATGTAAATTTCCTCATCGAGATTTTCATTAAAGAATGTTGTTTTTTTACATCCATTTAATGAATCTACAGATTATAGATGGATGCAATTGCTATTAACATTCTTATAGAGGTTATTCATGTTACCGACGAATATGTATCAAAAAAGTCTACTCCTTCTTTCTGACGATATCATTTGGCTACTAATCTGGCTTTATACTTGTCGATAGAGCCATCTGCTTTCATTTTCTTCTTGAAAATCCATTTGCAGCCAATTGGTTTTATTCCTAGTGGAATATCAACAATTTCTCAAGTTTTATTACTTAGAATTGAATCAATCTCACTTTGGATTGCTTCTTTCCAACATGAGGATTCAGAAGATGACATTGCTTCCTTGTACGTTTGAGATTCGTTGTAACGGAAGCGATTTTTCGTTGCCGAAAAACCGAACCATTAGGGGGTTTTAAGAAAGAAGAAAGAGGTAGAAGAAGAGGAAGAAAACAAAGGGAAAAGTAGATAGACAATTTTTAGAAAAAAACAGAAAAAGAGAATTTGAAAATAGAACAGAACGGGACAGAAGACACAAAAAGAACAGAAAGAACAACAACAGAATCTCACAATTCGCAGCGGAACAACATATAATAATAAATGAATAATCTTTAAATAAAGAACTATATCAGTTATTACATCACATTATATTACATTACATCAAATCATCAGAGTGTGCAACAACAACAATAAACAGCGGAAAAGAGATACTATATACTAATAATATGCTAAGCCATCCAGCTTGCCACCTGCAACTCCAGAATATCCAGAATATCCTGATAAACCTAACTCTTGACTGCCCGTGTGGAAAATTGGTGGGCACCCAGAGTTTAGGAAGGAAAACAATAAACTCCGAGTCAGTCATGTGACTGGTGTGAGAACTCAAAATAGTTTATTTATCTTTAAAATCAAAATAGAGGAATATTTTTAAATCAATTCGCAATGCTTTTAAAAAATGAGACTACCATAAGGCCTCCCGCACACACACACATGCAAACGCAGAATCGGAAGAGATTTCTCCTTATGATAGTCAAAGATGCTTGATACGCATTTAAAAGACATTTAATATTATTATTAGTGTATAGTGTAGGAAAAATTCATTTCGAAAGTAGAATATAAATCTTAGCCAACATAGACATTTCGAACTATGCCTACTATAGCTACCATCCAAACAGTGGTGACCACCATAAGTGAATGGCAGGTTCTACAACTAATACCGTACAAATTTCGTATTGGGAATTGGATTTCCAACAAATGGTCAGACCAAGGAACTTCCCATTGCCACATGAGAATGCCTCTGGATGGACATCCCCGAGAACCAAACCGGATCTCTACCAACACAAGGCCGGGTTACCCCTAACTGGATAACAACTGACCGAATATGCCATCCCCCGGTCCTTTGGGACCTTTATCCGAGAGCTCTCTAATCAATTCACACAATCATAAAAAACAAAGTGTTTCAACATGAGTAAGTATCTGGGCTCCATACCATGATACCACCCTTTTCCAGAAGGAAATGCACATATCCTAAAGGGCGCTACCCCTCATAACCTTGCTGCATCTTTCCTGTTTTGACCATTTCCGGGATGTGAGGCTCGACGAATTCACGTCCACAAAAACATACTTTATACAAAAGCCATGCTTTGGGTCAACAAATGATCAACACAATGATCATTAAGATAGACGATCAAATAAATGATCCTATCACAAATAATCAACACAATGATCATTTCAGCATCACTCAGCATGTCACATTACCAAACTGGGAATATATCGCTGATAACTTCAACTATATAACCTCTGAACTCGTACGTCTCAGAGAAGGGTGTTAAGCTAAAAGAATAAATTCTCCGCCACCTCAGAAATATATTTGAAAGAAATCGGCTTTATATCTCAACTTGTAATGTCAGACATACAATCCATACAAGTCTGTTCCGGGCTCGAACAGAACCGAAGGCACTTACAAAGAAGTCCTTGCAATCCGAATAATCTCTAATCACGTTCGGATTTCCCATCACTTATGGAGATCTCTATACCGGGGATCAGCCAGTGCAGAGACAATCAACAAGAAACCCTCTCGTTTTCGAAAATATCCGGTCTTCAACACCGGTCTTCGAATGCAATTCATAACGACGTATCACATATTCGGAATGGGTTATACGACCCCATGGTCCTTTCCCGGTTAACCCGAATAGTGAGCGCTTATTTTTAAAAAAAATAACTGTGGCATTCAATTTCAAACAAATCACAACAAATACCATTCATAAGGTAAATATCGATAGTCGGTTATTGAACTATCAATGGATATGCCAACATCACCAGAATCCAAATAATTTTCCAAATTATTTAATTCCAAAAATATCTTTAGAAGATATAACTTTCCATATTTCAAAAATAAATCAATATTTATTTTTAAACCTATTTTCCAAATTTCCTTTATAAATTCCATATTGAATTTATATTTCCAAAATATTTATGAATATACGATTTCAAATATTCATTTTCAATTTATCTTCAAAAAGATAAATTCTCTAAACTTTCCATTTCTCATTGGAAAAACAATTTCCAATATTCATTTATTTTATAAGTAATCCACAAATTTTATTTATTTTCAACCTTGGAAAATATTCCATATACTCTAATCGAAATTAAGTATATATTTCATTCTTTTAAGGAAATCATTCACTTAACCATATTTATTTGGGCTAAAACGAATGTTGCGTAAAACATCGTTACGACAACCCAAAATCACTAGTATAGGGATTCGAAATAAAATAGATATATAAATCCCAATACTATACAAAACATTTTCTTTCGGAAATTATCTATTATAACAACAGTGTTATAATCTATTATTTCCTTCTATTTCTCGAAAACATCTATTTCAACAATAAATGTTGAAATCTATGATTTCGAATCTCAACATATTTTAAAACATCATTAGATCGTTTTAATTCTATTTAAAACATCATGTTCAAAATAATTCCTTTAACATATTATTCACTATTCAAAAACGTGAATATATTACGTTAACAAATTTCATCTTTCTATTCATTTTATTTTAAGGAATTATTCACTGTCTAAAACATGAATATAACTCTATAAATAAACTACAACAATTTTACTTATCAAAATAAGTCATTTCGAATTTATAAAACAACGTTTATAAATTCTATTTCTATTTATTTTATAACAACTTCCTTTTATAAATTTCCTTTATTAACCTATCTCAGTTCATATCACAGTGATATATTAAAAATTCATATTATAAGTCAAATACTTATAATTTATTTATTTACAAAATTGTTTCTTTGAACTTCTCAAATTTATAAATTTTATAACTTATAAGATTCATTTATTTATCCAACTCATTCCTTTAATAACTTTATAAATTTTATAAACCTACTGCTTATAAAATTCTATTTATAACTTCACCGTTATAATTCTATAATTCCAATTTATGAAATTCATTTACAATTTTTTTTTCCAACACTTAGAAAAGTTCGTTTTACACTTCTAATATTTTTAATTTACAAATATCAATTTATAAATCTTTTAATACAAATGAATTTGTATTATTATTTAAAAACATCTTTTAAACTCTTTTAGAATTCCATCATTTTGAGTTATAAAATAATCCAATTTCATAAATCCTATATTTAAACTTTTTTTTTTTTTACAATAGATTCAAAAATCTCAGTTTAAACTATTTTATAAAATCATAAATCCCATATTTTCAAAAAAAAAATCAATTTTTTTTAACTATATTTCTCAAAAATATAATTTTTATAACATTAAAAATTATAACGTTTATTTAATTATAATGGATCAATTCCAAAAATATTTAATAACCGTACATTTCCAAAAATCCTTTTTGAAATTAAAATCGTTATTTTTAAATTTCAAAAATTGGATCCGATGATGCAACACATCAAATAGTCAATCACGATTTTCCAATATCATATATCGATATGATAAACAATCAAACATCACAATATTTAAAATCAATAAATATTTGTGAGGAATCCAGTTGGATCCCTCCAACCTGTTTCCCTGCATCCACAGACATTAGCACAATACCATTCCGTTTCAAGACGGAATATCGCGGTATATGGGATTTTATAAATATATATCCGCTTACTAACGGCGCATAGGGTCTCATCCGCTAAAAAGAAATGCGGGAAATCAATCAACTGCAATATATACATATGCCAATATATATATATATATATATATATTGCTATATATATAATATAATACCAATTCCACTTCGAGGTGGAATATCGCGGTATATGTGTGTAATAAATAACCTCCGCTTACTAACGGCGTATAGGGTCTATTCACATCCAATATATATATATAACAATCATCATTCAATCATTCAATCAACACAGTCAATCAAATTTTAAATTTAACTATTTAAAATTTAAATAAACAACAGAAATTCCTTTTGAGTGAGAAGTTCTCACCTTTTATTCCTGTTTGCCATCCACTTCCAATTCAACTTGTTTTCTTCATTTATACCTTGTATAAATATTTACACAATTTATTAATATTCGAAATAAATCGAATAATAAATTTTCATTTTTGGTTGTTTAATAAATCAATAGTTTTATTTAAATCCGTTTCTTCTTTAATAATTTTATTTCAACTAAAAATTAAATTTAATTAACCAAACTCTCTTTCAAATAATTTAATTAACTATAGATTTAATTTTAACTAAAGATTTTCTTTTTAGTAACTATAGTAGATAAAACAAATTTATTATCGTAAACTATTTATTTTATAACAACTGAACTAATCATATTTGTTTAATATCCTTATATCAATTCTTTTTTATAAACTTTCTTAACTAACTATTTAATTCGAAGCATTCTTTCCCTTTAATAAATTAATTTTAACTAATTATTTAATTTCCTTTCTTCTTATCAAAAATTTTATTTTTAACTAATTCTCCTTTATATAAACTTTACACATTCTAAAAATAATATTCCTGTCTTTAAAATTTTAACTTCAACAATATATCAAATCCACTTGAATATTTATTTTTATTTTCAATCTTTCTTTTATAAATTTAAATAACTATCGATTTAGTTCTAAACAAATGATTTGAATTCTTAACAAATTTTCTTTTACGAAAATATTTTTCATTTGAAACTAAATTTTATATTTAACTGATAATTTTGTTTTAACAAATAAATTTAATTTTAAACAAATCTTCCTTTTATAAAATTTCATTACTATTTAATTTACAACAACTTTCCTTTTTTTTTTTTTTTACAATAATTCATTTAACTAGAATTTGACTTTCAAACTAACTTTATTTATTTTTTTTTTTTTAGACTTTACATATATATATATATATATTTTTCTATCTGTATATATATATATATTTTACTGTATATATTTTTTTCATATTTAAATCAAATTGAACAAAACAAATAAAATAAAATAAAAAAAACTTACTGCAATTATCCCCTTTTCACGCGCGCACCATCGACATCACCACCAACGTCCTCAGTCGCCGCACCCTCCTCGCGAGCCTCGCCCAACCAAACGCGACTTCGAATCGCGAGTCCCACAATGTCGCATCATCTGACAACGCCCCTCCAAATCCCGCGCACGCGTACGCCCATTCTCCCCAAATCGACACAGCGCCGCCACCACGCGTTCGAGCCTTCCATCACCTCGCGCCTCTCGAATTCCAAGTGCCGTGCCACCACTGCCGCCGCGCGACTTGAAGCCCACGCACGCGATGACAATCGCGATCGACTTCGCGAGATGCCCCCCTCGATCGCCACTTGCTCGCCGCGACTTCGATTGGAGCTTCGGCCACCATTTTTTTTTTTTTTTTTCTCACTGATGGTTTCGGTTTTCAAAAGAGGAAAGGGGGCTTCGTCTTCTTTTAAAAAGAAGAAGATCGTGCCATTGCTTTGATTGATTTTGAACTGAGGAGATGAGGGAGACGTGATATTTAAAAATGACAGAGGGATGGTTATCACGATCGAAGGCGTGATGTTAGGAGCGATCTTAGGCGTGAAAGGAGGGATGCTGTCTGTTTGTTTTTAAATTTAAATTTAAATTTAAATTGAATTCGATAAAAATTAAATGCGTTTACACACCGTGTGCTCACATATTAACTCAGAAAATTACGAAATTTGAAATCCGGCAATAATTCAATATTACGGACCCAATGGAACAGGTTTCGTCGAATTCCGAGACTGTGCCTCGGACGACTATTTTAAATATCGATTTAAACAATATAATTTCAAAACTGAACAATTCACTTTCAAATTCGATTCTGAAGCTTCTATTATCTTCAGTATTATCAATATGAATTTTACAAGCCTTTGAAATATTTTTAATTGGCTTAAAATCAAAGATTTAAATTTTAATTCAACTTTCAATAGATTAAATTCTAAAATCTAATCGCTAAATTCAAAGTTATATTGAAAGTTCAATCCAAACCATCATTTAAATATTTAAAATTAATTAAATATTCTCGTATTTAAATTGTTTAAAATTCTGGGTCGTTACATTCGTGCTCTAATACATATGTAAAAAAGTCCGAACCAAATGTTTTGGAAGTTCTAGCCCTTACGCTTCTTCTTGGTTCATTATCCTCAATTTCATGATGATTTTCATCTTCATGTGAATCTTTTGATTCTTCCCTTGTCCTTTTTGGGACATTATTTCCTTCATTCCTTTTGTACGGAAACACATCTTCAAAGAATGAGGCATCTCTTGATTCCATGATTATATTTACATGAATATCAGTTATGTCATACTTGAATACCAAAAATCCGTAGGCACTACTATTTTGGGCTGGCCCAAGATAATAATAATCTACTGTTTTTAGTCCAAGTTTGACTCTCTTGGGAGGCGGAACTGGAACTTTTGCCAAGCACCCCCACACTTTGAGGTATTTAAAGCTTGGTTCGTGTCCTTTCCATATCTCATATGGAATTGTTCCTGTTTTATTGTGAGAAACCTTATTTAATACATGATTAGACATATTTAGGGCTTCCCCCCACAAGTTCGTCGGTAGACCAGAAGTTAAAAGCATTGCATTAATCATATCTTTTAACGTTCTATTCTTCCTCTCGGCTACACCATTTTGTTGTGGTGAATATGGAGCTGTTGTTTGATGAATTATTCCATTTTCTTCACAGAATTGTTCAAATGGTGATTCATATTCTCCACCTCGATCAGATCTTAGTATCTTGATCTTTTTATTTAACTGATTTTCTACCTCAGCCTTATATTTTATAAACGATGTTATTGGTTCATCTTTACTACTTAAAATATATACATAGCAATATCGCGTATAATCTTCAATAAATGTAATGAAATAATTTTTCCCACCTCTTGTAGGTAGTGATTTAAAATCATATAAATCTGTATGTACCAAACCTAATGGTTCGGTGCTTCTGTCAACAGATTTAAATGGTTGTTTGACCATTTTTGCTTCTACACATGTCTCGCATTTGTATATCTTATCTACTTGGAATTTTGGAATTAATCCCAAGTTTGATAATGTTTTCATTTGCGAAAATTTATGTGTCCCAATCTATCATGCCATAGTAAATTTATTGCTCAAGCAAATAAGAAACTTCAATTTGATTAATAGAACAATCAGAATACATATTTTTGTTGCCGACAACGGCTACATTTGCTTAAATAGGCCATCACATAAATATCCCCTTCCTATATATATTCCAGTTTTGGACAGAACCATCTTGTTTGACTCGAACACCATCTTGAATCCCTTCTTCGATAGGACTGCACCAGAGATGAGATTCTTGCATATGTCTGGAACGTGGAGCACGTCATTCAACTTAACAGTTTTTCCAAAAGTAAACTTGAGGATTACTGTGTCGCTGCCTTCGATCATGGAAACTGCAGAATTACCTATGTAGAGTTTTTCTTCGTGATAGAATTTCTAAGATGTAGAAAACATGGATTTGTCAGAACAAACATGAGTAGCGCCTGTATCTACCCACCATTGGTTAGGTTCCTGAACCAGATTGCATTCAGATACCACCGCCGAGAAGTTGGACTCGTTTGCTTCCATGTTATCCACTATATTTGCCGCTTTATTACGTTCCTTCTAGTGTCTGCAATCTTTAGCGTCATGTCCAACTTTTCCACAAACCCAACATTCGCCATTAAACTTCTTGGTTCGTTTGTTGTCTTTTGGTTTGTTGTCTTGAGCTTTCCTTTTCTTTTGGAAATTCTTCTTTTTGTTTTTGGTCATTGACCCTTCAGCCACAAATGCCTTCTCGCTTGGTTTTGTAACTGCAAGGTTGTCTACCTTAATTTTTAATCGGACTATGATATCCTATAAAGAGATTTTCTTCTTCTTATGCTTTAGAAAGTTGCGGTAATCTCTCCATATCGGTGGTAGTTTCCCCGTGATGGCTTCAACCAAAAATGATTCTCCAACCTCATGACCTTCCGCTTTGAGTTCATGAAAGATGATTTGCAGTTCATGCAGTTGAGCGATTACTGGTTTGGAGTCAACCATCTTGTAGTCCATGAATTTGTCTACAATGAATTACTTAAGACTAATATTCTACGTCTTGTACTTTGTGGTAAGTGCATTCCAAAGTGCTTTTGATGTCTTTAAAGGCTGATATACTTTGTATAGCACCTTGTCGAGACAATTCAGAATATAATTTTTGCATAAAAAATGGGAATGCTTCCACGTATTCACCTCTGCTTCCTTTCCTGGTGTAGGAATCGGTTTCTCCTCTTCGAGGTACTTTTACAGACCGAGTGTGGTGAGATAAAACAACATCTGATTCTGCCATGTCAAGAAATCATCACCATCTTCCTTGAATGGTTCAGATCTGTTGTGAGTAGTATTCTTTGAAAATTCTACTGTTGCCATCTCTGTTTTAGTAAGAAAATAGTAAAATTCTTAAGATGTTATACTTTAGTATACCAAAACAGAGAATAATCAATTATAAACTCATCGCACAAGATTATAACTCAGATTTCCACTACACTGGAATATTGTATTAATTATTATAACAATATGAATGTTGTAAATAAGTTACAACAACAGCGTTATACTATTTTGAATAAATAGTATAACCAGAATAACAGATTGAATATAGAAAAATGTATACAAATATACAAACAAACTAGAATTCCAACCGGATTATGTCTGAGGCTCGTCGTAACGATGTCCTTAAGAATTTTATTTCAAAATTCTCCCAAGATACAACAGACGAATTCTGCTCGAAATTATAATGAATATATCACTCTGTGATTTGAATGTAAGAACAGTAGTTATTAGAAGAGAAGAGATATTCGGATTGAAATTCAACAAGGAAAGTGATTGGTATTCCTCCTTATTTATAGTTGGTTCGTATCCCTTCGAATGGTCGCGTCTGCACCCGTTTGTCCAAACGGTCGCGCCCGTTTCCATGTAAAAGGCAGCACGTTTCTGCCTTTTGCTGCTGCTGTTTATCGGTTGCGCCGATTCATTTTGAATAAGCCGCATCCGTTCGTCAAAAATTAAACTGCGCTCGCTAACGGACCGCATCCGTTTTGGCATAAAGGGTCACATCCTTTCAGAAAAAATGACGCCCGTTTCTGCTTCGTAACAGGTCGCACCTATTCGTTTTTGCGCCCGCTTCAGAAGTCGCGCCACCTCAGTCCAAAACCCGCGTCCGTCTTCACCCGCTCGCTTCTCTTCAAATTCTAGGCCCAGCCCAGTTTCAGCCGAAGCCCAAAACCGTTAAACAACGGCCTAGAAAAAAGAATTGTCATTTTAGACCCATTCCCGAGCCTGTCCCGGTTCGGTCCGATCGGTCTGACGGATAGTGGCGGCGGCGCGCGTGCATGTGTGGTTGTGAAGCATGGCCTCCCTCCTCACAACGAAGTATACATTTGGGTGCCCCAAGGCCCCAACCTCCTCATGAGAAGGCTATTGATATACTTCATTTCTATTTGGATTTTTGGCAATGTGGGACTAAAGGATATTTCATTCACATTCAATCCTTTTAACTTTAACAGTTTGTTGCTTGCAGGCGGTCAGGGAGATCATGGCAGGGCTGACGTAGAGGGGTTGTCACATGATAGGAGAAACTGTTGTGGCTATGATGGGTTGTTTAGTGGAGGAGATGTGGAGTTTGAGTGGAACAAAACAAGGTGGAAGAGGTGGTGTTTCAGGTCAGTGTAAGGCTCGGAGAGATGGTGGTGATCGGCTGTGTGTTGAGGTCATGAATGAAGTGGGAGGCGAAGGGTGTTGAAAAGGTTTCGTCAATGGGAAGAAGACATTTGGCAAAAGGCAGAAGAACAAGCGGTACAAAGCAACAAAATATGTTTTTTTTTATATAACTAATCTATAAATTTTCTTTCAAAACGAAACTATTGAAATGGAACCATAGAAAGTGAATCGAACCAGAAATTATATTGAACGTTGGGAATAGTGAAGGTCAGTAATTTTAATTTCTGAGAGTATTAAAGTTTATGGCTGTTAGATTTGTAACGACCCAGAATTTTAGTTAATTAAAATTTGAATATTTAATTAATTTTAAATATAAATAAGTGAAATTTATAAGTCGAATAAATTTTATTTCGAATAATTGGATTTAATTGAATAATTAAATCGATAATTTAATATGTTAAATTACAGATATAATTGAAAATTGAGTTAAATATGATTGGAATTGATTTGTAAAATTTTATTATATCATATTGAAGTTAGAATGATATTTTAGAACTTTTAAAATTGAATTTAAAGTTTATTTGTGAAAATTGAATATTTTAATATTTAATCGACTAGTGAAAATAGCCAATTTTTGAACAGTCTCAGAATTGGACGTGACCAGTTCCATTGGATCCGTAATAGTTAGTTATTATCGGATTTCAATTTTCGTAGCAATCGGAGTTGTCGTTTGATCGTGGCAGCTCGAAACGCATCGAAATTGTTTTAATATTAATTTGGCGAGTTAAAATAGCCATTTTTCAAACAGTCTCGGATTTCGACGAAACCAGTTTCATCAGATCCGTAATGTGATTATTGTATGGTTTCAAATTTTGTGTCAATTGGATTTACCGTTTGTCCGGTGCAAACTAAAACGCCTAGAAAATCGTTTAATCGGTTTAATTTTAAATTGAACGTTTATTGCCATAACTCACACAGATGACCGAATTAGCTCTTGAAACACATTCCATTGTGTTCGTAACGTGGGGTAAACCTTAGAAACGCCAACCGGCACGCTTCGTTTGGAGTTCGGGAAATCCGGGATGAATAGTGTCGCGCGAATTTTCTATATAAGCCCCTTGTCTTCATTTTTTGCAAAAGAAAATAACTAGGGTTTCAAAAACCTTCAGAGCCGCCGTTGTTTATAACCTATGGCCGAAATCTTCCTATCTTTCTCCTCAAATTTCTTCAAATCCATCAACAATTACAAGAAACGATCAACATGAAACTTGTAGAGCGTAATGAGAACTACAAGATCAACGGTGGAGATCGCATTTGGAGCTACGGATCTTCATCATTGTGGCCGCGTTTGTCATGATGTTGCGCAAGCTTTTCGACACATTGGCAAGGCCGAGCTTTATGGGGTGGCAGCCGAGCATAGGGGAGGTGATGGCCGTTAGAATGGTAGTGGTCGATCGAGGTAGAAGCTAGTGATTTGGTTGCGAAAATTAACCCTAATTTGAGCTAATTGGGTTCGGCCGTGTTTGCTTACTGGAAAGAAACGTGAGTTTGGGAAGAAAGGGGTACGCATGGTCATGATGCAGGTTGGAGGAATCTGGTGGCTGTGATTTAGTTTAGGTTTGAAAATTAAGAATTATGTTGTAATTTATATAGTTTAAATTCGTGTAACTTTAAAAATTGATATCTTTTTCATACGAGGTCGAAAACGCGCGAAACTAGTTGCGTTGGAATCATATGGATGAGCACTACGCTATGGTACTAGATTGGAGTCATTTGGAGTTAGTGAGAATTTTGGGTAAAATTAAACGTCCATTTAATTATATTCGAAATAAATCGCTAAAACGAAATTGAAATCAAGGTAAGAACTTCTCACTCAATCGAATCGATTTCGATTTTAATTTTAAATAGTTATATTTAAAATTCTTGAATGCATGTTTGAATGATGATTGTTATCTATTGATTGTTAAAATAGACATTATGCGCCGTTAGTAAGCGGATGTTATTTATTAAAAACATGTACCGCGAATATTTCATAAACAGTGAAATTGGTATTATTTATGTACTTGGATTTGATTTCCCGTAGTATATAGCGGACGAGACCCTATTGCGCCGTCTATTAAGCGGATAATATTTTAAATCCCATATACCGCGATAATTTCGTACTAGAACGGAATTGGTATTGTGCTAATGTTTTTGGATGCAGGAAAACAGGTTGGAGGGATCCAACTGGATTCCTCAACAGTATTTATTTGATTATGGATATTTTGATATTCGTTGATTATCATATCGATATATGATATCGTTGTTTTCGTGATTGACTATTTGGTGTGTAGCATTATTGGACCAAATTTGGAACTTTAAAAATGATTTTTAAAGTGATTTTTTAAATTATACGTTTATAAAATATTTTTGGAATCGATTCATTTTAAATAAATAAATGTATAATTTTAATGTTATAAAAATTATGATTTTTGAGAAATATGGTTAAAATTTTATTTTTGAAAATATGGGTTAATGATTTTATAAAATAGCTTAAATTGGGATTTCTGAATTTATTATAAAAAGTTTAAAAATAGGATTTATGAAATTTGATTATTTTATAAATCAAAGAGAATGGTGAAATTATAAAGGACTTTAAAGACGTTTTGAAATAATAATATAAATTGATTTATATAAGGGATTTATAAATTGATAATTTATAAATTAAAATATTTGAATTATAAAACGAGTTTTTATAAGTGTAAGAATGAATTGTGAATGAATTTCATAAATGAATGAAATTTGTAGAATTATAAACGGTGAAGTATAAATGGAATTTTATAAGCAGTAAGTTTATAAAATTTGTAAAGTTATTAAAAGAATATTTTTTGGGTAAATAAATGAATCTTATAATTTATAAGATTTATAATTTGGGGAAGTTAAAGGAATGATTTTGCAAATAAATAAATTATAAGTATTTAAATTATAATATGAACTTTTGGTTTGTAATTGAGTTATAAATTGAAATAGATTTATAAAAGGAAGTTGTTATAAAATAAATAGAAAAGAATTTATAAACGTTGTTTTATAAATTCGCAAACGACTTATTTTGATAAGTAAATTGTTATAACTTATTAAAGGAGTTATATTCACGTTTTAGATAGTGAATAATCCTTTGAAACAAAATGAGTAGAAATGATGAAATTGGTTAATGTAGTATATTCACGTTTTTGAATAGTGAATAATATGTTAGAGAAAATGTTTTGGATGGGATATTTTAAACAGAATTAAAATGATCTAATGATGTTTTAAATGTGTTAAGATTCGAAACCATAGATTTCAACATTTATTGTTGAAATAGACGTTTTCGAGAAATAGAAGAAATCGTGGACTATAACACTGTTGTTATAGTAAATGGTTTCCGAAAGGAAATGATTTGTATAGTATTGGGATTTGTATATCTATTTTAATTTCGAATCCCTATACTAGTGATTTTGGGTTGTCGTAACGATGTTTTACGTAACATTCGTTTTGGCCCAAATAAATATGTTTAAGAGAATGATTTACTTAAAGAATGAAAGATATACTTAATTTCGATTTAAGTATATTGAATATTTTTCAAGTGTTGAAAATAAATAGATTTGTGAATTACTTATTAATAAATAAGCATGGAAATGTTTTCCAATGTGAAATGAAACGTTTTGAGAATTTATCTTTTTGAAGATAAATTGAAGATGAATAATTGAAGTCTTATATTCATAAATATTTTGAAATATAAATTCACTATGGAATTTATAAAAGAAAGAGGAATTTTTTAAAAATAAACGTTGATTTATTTTTGAAGTGTGAAAATTATATATCTTGTAAAGATATTTTTGGAAAATAAATAATTTGGAAAATTATTTGGAATCTGGTGATGTGTGCATATCCATTGATAGTTCAATAACTGACTATCAATATTTACCTTTGAATACGTATTTGTTGTGATTTGCTTGAATTTGAATGCCACGCTTATTTTTAAATTATTACGCTCGTTATTCGGATTACTCATTCCGAATAGTGATACGACGTAATGGATAGCATTGATAACCGGTGTTGAAGACCGGATATTTTTGAAAGCGAAAGGACAACTCGTCGAATGTCTTTGCATCGACTGGTCCCCGGTATAGAGACTCCATATGTGATGGGAAGTCCGGTCGTGATTAGTGAATATCCGGATTGCAAGGACTTCTTTGTAAGTGCCTTCGGTTCTATTCGATCCCGGAACAGACTTGTATGGATTGTATGTCTGACATTACAATTGAGATATAAAGCTTATTTATTTCAAACATATTCTGTTGGTGGCGGAGAATCTATTCTCTTGGCTTAACACCCTTCTCTGAGACGTACGAGCTCAGAGGTTATGTAGTTGAAGGTTATTAGTGATATACTCCCAATTTGGTAATGTGACATGCTGAGTGTTGCTGTGAAATGATCATTGTTTGATAATTTGTGATAGGATCATTTGTTTGCTCGTTTATCTTTGTGATCATTTGTTGACCCAAAGCACAGCTTTTGTATAAAGCGTGGCTTTGTGGACGAGACTTCGTCGAGCCTCACACCCCGGAATGGTGAAAACAGGAAAGATGCGGCAAGGTTATGAGGGGTAGCTCCCTTTAGGGTATGTGCATTTCCTTCTGGAAAAGGGTGGTATCATGGTATGGAGCCCAGATGCTTACTCATGTTGAAACACTTATTATTTGGTGTGATGTTGATTATGAGTGCTCGGATAAAGGTCCCAAAGGACCGGGGGATGGCATACTCGTGTCAGTAGTTACCCAGTTAGGGGTAATCTGGCCTTGTGTTGGTAGAGATCCGGTTTGGTTCTTGGGGACGTCCTTCCAGAGGCGTTCTCATGTGGCAATGGGAAGTTCCTTGGCCTGACCATTTGTTGGAAATCCAAAGAAACAATACGATCTTGTACGGTTTTAGTTGTATAACCTGCCATGGAATGTGGCGGTAACCTGTTATTTAACATGGTAGCTATAGTAGGCATAAGTGCGGAATGCCTATGCTGGCTAAGATTTATATTCTACTTTCGAAATCGTTTTATACACTATGCACTAGTAATAATATCAAATGTTCTTTTTAATGCGTATCAAGCATCTTTGACTATCATAAGGAGAAATCTCCTCCGATTCTGCGTTTGCATTGTGTGTGTGTGTGCAGGAGGCCTTATGGTAGTCTCATCTTTAAAAGCATTGCGAATTGACTTTAAAAATATTCCTCTATTTTGATTTTAAAGATAAATAAACTGTTTTGAGTTCTCACACCAGTCACATGACTGACTCGGAGTTTATTGTTTTCCTTCCTAAACTCTGGGTGCCCACCAATTTCCACACGGGCAGTCAAGAGTTAGGTTTATCAAGATATTCTGGAATTTAGGAGTTGCTGGAGGCAAGATGGATGGCATGGCGTATTACTAGTATATAGTATTCTCTTTTTCCACTGTTTGTTGTTGTTTGTTGTTATACACTCTGATGTAATGAAATGTAATGTAATGTTTAAAATGTAATAACTGATATAGTTCTTTGTTTAAAGATTATTCATTTATGTATTATATGTTGTTCCGCTGCGAATTGTGAGATTCTGTTATTGTTCTATTGTTTTCTTCTGTTCTGTGTTCTATCTTTTCTCTCTTCTTCTATCTTTTTCTTTTTCTTAAACATTGAGAATTCGTATTTCTGTTCATCTTGAGTTAATCTATGTAGATTAGTGTATATTCAAGGAGTACGGATTTGCGGGTCCTCACAGGTGGTATCAGAGCATATGGTTAAGCGACAACCATGGTTCTGTTGGGTATTACTCATTAGAGATAGAGTCAGTAGTACTTTAGAATGAGTTTGAGTGTGATAATAGCTGTGAGCGCGTATTTGTTAGTGAATATAAAATTGTTTTATATTGTGATTGCTTTGTTGAGTGGTATATAGATTCTGGTTAATACGAGTAATTAACGTTGTTGATAGGGATCTCTAAACACTTCTACGGAACAATTCGACACGATATTGTTTTAAGTTGGGTAAATGAAATAATTTTACCTTGATTATATTTTATATATAAAGGAATAATTTTTCAGAATTATTAAAGTGTATGTAAGTTGATTGTTTGGTTGTTGAATAAGTTGTTTGAATAATCTAAATAGAATAATTGTATAAGCAAAAGAATTATAAGAATTGAATTGTAATTAAAGTGATTTAAAATTGTATCTATATAAGAAGTGAAACTATATGAATATATTTATGAATATGTGTTGTAAATAAAAATGAATTTAAAGTTAAATGGAAATTTACTTTAAAATTGGAATCTGAATGGATTTATAAGTGGGAATTTAAGTTAAGTAAAACCAAGTGATGTTTGTAAAATGGAAATATGACTTAAGAGATGTTGAATGAAGTTGATTTTGGTATCAAAGTAAAATAATAAAGTTAAGTGATAGATATGAACTTAAGTTGTATAAATGAAATTCAACTTTTGTAATTGAATTGAATGAATGGATTGAATATTAATCAATTAAATGTGAATAGTTGATATGAAATAATGAATGTAAGTGTTAATTCATTAAAAATCTAATGTTATTGGAAGTTGAAAGATTGAATGAAAATCAATTTAATTAAACCAATTGAAAGTGATGGTGTTAAACCAAATTGAATGACTATAAGCAAAGGAATTTGGTTATAATTAATATACATTGGTTGTTATATGATTGTTAATTGATTGTATATAATTCATTAAGTATTAACGAAATTGAAAGCTAAAGTAATTAAAATCCAAGTGGGAGTGAACCAACTTGAATATGAATTAGTGAATATAAACTAATTGAAAATGAATGTTAGTAAAAACATCCACTGTTAATGAATCAAATGTGATTTAAATTGAACCATTTCATTGAATATTAATGAGAATATGGATGAATATTTATTGGTTATGAATGCTAGTTGGATGATAGTTGGTTGATGGTTGAATATATTGCTTTTACTTCATTTGCTATGTTGGCATATATAGTTATCATGTTACTATATGTTGTATACTGATACTATTTTCATATATACATGTTCTCATGTTGTTTATTGAGTGTTTAGTAGGTGCAGATCGCGTTTGCTTCGCATTTGGAGCTCGCTTTCGTGCTATATTAGCCGTATATGCTCGCTAATAAAATATAAGGTACATATCTCGGATTAAATATCGTACTTTTACACTTTTTTCCCTGCGGGATGCCTCATTACTTAATGAGATGTATATTTGTGATATATACACTATCATTTTTTTTCGGATCGAGCCGCGCAAAGGAGACTATGGCGAATTTTTTCGAAAATTTAAGGCGTTAGAATATTTTTGAGGAAAAAATTGGAAAATTTTGAAAACTATAAATTTGATTTAGAATTGAAAGTTAACAATAGTAGTTATTTTTGAAAAGATAACTAAGTATGATTTGAAAACTTAGTAAAGTTTTGTAAGAAGTTTAACTATGAATTTTGGAAAGTTAATGGATTCTGTAACTTTTCTTACTTGGTAATTTCGAGGAAGAAATTGTTTTAAGGGGGGAAGTATGTAACGACCCAGAATTTTAATTAATTAAAATTTGAATATTTAATTAATTTTAAAAATAAATAAGTGAAATTTATAAGTCGAATAAATTTTATTTCGAATAATTGGATTTAATTGAATAATTAAATCGATAATTTAATATGTTAAATTACAGATATAATTGAAAATTGAGTTAAATATGATTGGAATTGATTCGTAAAATTTTATTATATCATATTGAAGTTAGAATGATATTTTAGAACTTTTAGAATTGAATTTAAAGTGTATTTGTGAAAATTGAACATTTTAATATTTAATCGACTAGTGAAAATAGCCAATTTTTGAATAGTCTCAGAATTGGACGAGACTAGTTCCATTGGATCCGTAATAGTTAGTTATTATCGGATTTCAATTTTCGTAGCAATCGGAGTGATCGTTTGATCGTGGCAGCTCGAAACGCATCGAAATTGTTTTAGTATTAATTTGGCGAGTTAAAATAGCCATTTTTCAAACAGTCTCGGATTTCGACGAAACCGGTTTCATCGGATCCGTAATGTGATATTATTGTATGGTTTCAAATTTCGTGTCAATTGGATTTACCGTTTGTCCGGTGCAAACTAAAACGCCTAGAAAATCGTTTAATCGGTTTAATTTTAAATTGAACGTTTATTGCCATAACTCGCACAGATGACCGAATTAGCTCTCGAAACACGTTCCATTGTGTTCGGAACGTAGGGTAAACCTTAGAAACGCCAACCGGCACGCTTCGTTTGGAGTTCGGAAAATCCGGGATGAATAGTGTCGCGCGAATTTTCTATATAAGCCCCTTGTCTTCATTTTTTGCAAAAGAAAATAACTAGGGTTTCAAAAACCTTCAGTGTGACGACCCAGAATTTTCAAGCACTTAAAATCGAAATATTTAATTAATTTTAAATATTCAATATAGCAAAATTTAACATGAATTACGAATATCACAGTTTATTTGATATTTAAATTATTAAATTAATAATTTGGAATCGGATAAAACATGTAATCTGAAGTTTTAAGCATGTTAAAAATAATTTGAAAGCTTATAAAATTTATATTGACAACACTGAATATAATAGGAGTGTTAAAATTGAATCTAGCGCTGAATTGGTCAGTTTTGAAATTTAATCGTTTAAATTGAATTTAAACATAGCCCTCCGAGGCATAATTTCAGAATTCAATGGAACCTGTTCCATTGGATACGTAATATTTTATTATTGCCGGATTTCGATTTTCGTAGGGTTCGGAGTTACCGTTTGTTCGTTCAACCCATAACTACATAAAGAAAGCTAATTAAATTTACTTTACTTAGTCAAATCTTTTTATGGAAGTCACACACCCTGGCTTTTAACGCAAGCTTCGTTTTCACTTTTATAATTTGGCCGAAGCCTTATCCTTCAGATCAAAACCGAGATCTTTCCAAAAAAAAAAGAGAAAATAAATATCAAGGCCGAACCACCCTCCTTCAAATTCTTGAGCGACAACTAAAATAAAAAATGGTAACAGTCTTACTCTTTTCCCCTCTTCTAAAAAATCGAACCCGAATTCGATTCTTAAAAAAATTATTACAACCTACGATGTAAATCGCGATCGCCATCGCGATGCTCGGGCAATTAGCGCGTGGAGACAGGAGCTCGAGTGATTTTCGATCGAGCGAGGCGCGACTATGGGGGAGGCCGCGAGGTTGACATTGGAGTCGCGGTTTCGTGTTGGGCTGTTGTTCGATGCCGCGAGTTCGCGAAGGGGGGTCAGGTATAGGCGATTGCGGCCGACGACACACTGAGGCTGTCGCGATTTGGGGCTGTGTAACAGTAAGGTGGGGAGGTGAGGTATTCATCTTTACTGTTACTTTTACAATTTATAGGTTTGTAAATAAAAAAAAAGGCTTTGTGTGAAAGAAAATATATATAAGTGCACATACTTTTTATATAGACCAGAAAATAAAATATATATATGTATACATTTACACATTTTTAATTTTTATAGTAGGCAGAAATTTTTGTATATAGCTTTTGAAATTATAGAATTTGTATAAAACTTGATTTTTAATCAAGATAATTTATTTTTATAAGTATAAGTGATTCCAGAAAAGAAATAAACATATATGTACGCATTTTAATTTGCTAGCTTGTTTTAATAATTAACTTGTTTAATAAACTGATTTATTTATTTTAGTCACCAAAAGTAAATTTGTCTAAGGAAAATTTGTTAAAACAAGAACTTTTAAAATAAAAATAAATAGTTAGTTTAATTTTACCAAATGGAAATTTAATTATTCGATTGGTTCGAATATTAATGAAAATCATATAATGATTTTACAAGGTCAAAAAACGTGAAACCAAGGCAAAGTAGAAGTGGATTGCAAAATAAAAGCAAAGGTGAGTTAATCTCACTCAGTTAATTTAAAATTTAAATGTTTAAATTTATATAAATGTTTTGAATGGATGAATTGATTGATGTGCTATATAGTATAGCATATATTTAAAATTGGTGTTATATACTGTACTAACATCTGTGGATGTAGGGAAACAGGTTGGAGGGATCCAACTGGATTCCTCAAATTTATTTAGATCATTTAATATTCTGTGTTATGAATATTTTATATCCTGTGACGATATTATTGATAATTGAAATATTGGGTGGTATGGTTGAATTGAATATCTCAATGTAATGAGTTATCAAAATCTATAGAATTGGATTTGTGAAAAGGAATCAAAGAATAAAATTTTAAGTAAAATAAAATTCTCGGGGACTTGAATAAATTTAATAATGAATTGAAAATTAAAATAAAGTAAAGCAATTTCAAAATTTTAATAAATATGGAAAAAGAGGAAATTTTGAATTAACAGGGGAATAAATATTAAACTAAAGTGATATTAGTTTAAAGATTAAAGAAGTCATTTTTAAATTAAAGGTTAAATTTAATCAAAGGATAAAAAGGAATTTTGGAAATTTGAAATTGGTATTTTGATAGGGTTTTGACTCATAATAAAGAAGTGAAAATCTTAAAGTTAAAGGAATTTAAATAAATAAAGTAAGTGAAGGAATTTATTTCAAAGTGCAGTAAATTAGAAGTTAAGTGTCTGGAATTGAAATTAAAGAAAAGTGAGATTTTGAATTTTATAATCTGGGTTTATAAAAGTGAAATGGGTTTCAAAGTATAAATTCCAGGTGCGAATTTATTAAATAAATGGTAAATTTGTTTAAAATAAATGGAGATTTATTTTTAAAGAATGTGGAAGAGAAGAGTATTTCTTGGGATAGCCAAGTATAGTTTTCAAAGAAATTTTAAATATAAGTGAAAGTTTTTAACAATGGTTTTAAAATGCATGTTTAGGAAATTTATTATCTCTAATGTTTAACTTTTAAGGCAAGTGTTTTAAAATCTATTAATGTAGCAATTATATAAAGGTGACTTGGTATTATGTTTTGAAAGAAAAATTAGTTTACATTTTATAAAGTGGTTTTATTTAAAATATTCTTAAAGCATATATATTTTAATAAAGTATTAAGGTAGTTTTGAGTTTAAAGTTATAAGTATGTTCTATAATAAAGTGCTTTTAAAATTTATTTTAAAATCTAAAAGTATTTTGAACTTGGTGTCCCAAAGGAAATAAATTTCAGGGTAATGTGTTCTGCGAGCGGAAACTGGGTTGGAACTGTTTAAAAGGATTGAAAATAGAATTATATCTTGTGAAGATATTTTTAGAGATTAATAAATAATTTGAAAAATTATTATTTGGTTGATGGTTGCTTTGTGAATATAATTGATAGTTAAATAACCGACTATCAATATTGGACAATGCGTTGATCGTTTCGAAGACATCGGGATCGAGATTTATGTCTCGAAAACCACTTCGATCCGGTTTGTACGTTTCGTGAAAACGATTTTGGATTCGAAGATGGAGTAGTGAAGTGCAAGGGCAAATCGCTACTAATCCTGTGGATATTTCCAAAATGGATGTAGTAGGAATAGTGCCTTCGGTTCCGTTCGAACCCGGGACGGACTTGTATGGATGAATGCTTGCGAAACATCGTCAGGTGGACAATGGGCATTCTAAGGAATGTATTCCAAAAGGTAACGCTTAGCCTCAAGCCTCATCAAATGGGAATGGCTGAAAATCAGGGGATATGCAGCAAGGCTTCGTAGGTAGCCCCATTGACGGGTGAGGTCATCCCTGTCTAGATGTCCCTTTATTTCGGCTTAGTGGGCGGTTGCTGATCCCAACCGTGGGGTGATCTTGCTCGGGACTGTCCAGTAAGGGATGGTTCCAGTCTTGTGTTGCAGGGGAGTTAGGGTGGCTCCTCGGTACGCTGATCTAGACCAGGTACTGTGACAGGTGGTACCCTAGTGCCTAGCCATTAGTTGGAATCCATTTTCCCTACGCGCCCGTACGGTTTTGATTGCGCCCAACTATTGCTGAAACGTGAGATGCAAACATTTCAGCTTGATTCTATTTACTTTCTATAGACCCTATTATAATATCAGAGGAGTTTTATAAAAATTGTTTTTAGCTATCGTAAGGTGAAAACCCGACATGTTTATTTGTGGCGTGGTCTTACGAGATGCTTTTGTTTTCAAAGGATTCTTGAAACTTTAATAATCAACTGGGTGTGGTTTTCTCACGCTGGTATTCCAGACTGACTCGGGTGTTATTTAACTGTAATGCTCGGGTCAGACCGAGTATTATAGGATACAGGATTTGATGCTGTGGGGCTCAGGAGACGAGCTGGATGTCGATACGTACTCTCGTACTTGTTTATATATATATTCCGCTGTTTGAGTTGTTGTGTATCCATTGTGTGTTATTGATGTGAGCTTGGACTGATGTACTCTGATGCTGTAATGTATGTAAACAGATATATTTGATTTTGAGTAAAGATTATTTATTATCTATTATATTTTATTCCGCTGCGATGGATAGATTCTGATGATGATTTTGTTTTCTCTTCTTCTACCTCTTCTTCTTAAACCCAAATGGTTCGTATTTCTGTACAACTTGAGTTGATTGTTGTAGAATAGTGTTGACTCAAGGGGTACGGATTAGCGGGTCGTTACACTTGGTATCAGAGCTTAGGTTGGTGATAACCTTGGCTCTGGTGGGAATTACTCATTTAAATTAGAGTCCGTAGTACTCTATAATGAATTTGAGTGTATTAATAGATATGAGCGCGTATTTGTTAGTGAATATAAATTGTTGTAATACTGTGTTGATTGGTTTATTGAGTGGCATATCAACCTTCGTCGGCACAGTCTGGACAACTGTACTGAAGGGGTTTCTAAACGCTTGAATAGAACAATCGACACGGTATTGTTTTAAATATGGGTAAATGAAATAATTTTACCTAAAAATATATTTTTGATATAAAGAAAGTTTTTGGTAAACTATATAGCTATTATATGGTTGCTTGGATGTTAGAAATGATAATATTAAAGTATTATCATTGTTAAGTGAATTTAACTTGAAATTGAAAATACGACTGAAGTTTAAAGGAACAAATTCATTATAAAATGAAATTTATAATTATGAATTATAAATGAAAATTATAAATTGAAATATAATCAAATGATTATTTGTATGAGCGTAAGCTGTACAAATGAATTATAGTTAAAAGTGATTTAAGCAGGATTTGGAAATTTAAAATTCCGAAGACTTTGGAAGTGTTTATTGAAATGTTTTGAAGATAAATAATAGCACAATTGTTTTGGAGATATTTTTTGAAGGAAATTGTTTTAAAGGGATTTTGAAAGTGATATAGCAATGAAATCACTTGGATTATTGGAAAATAATTCTGATGATGACGGCCGCATCATCAGTATTCATTTTCGAATTTCGAAGTGACGGATTGCTGCCAAATTGTTTTGTTCAGGAAAAGCTAGTTGTTTTTGAAAATTTCTAAGGAAATTTGCTGGGAATAAAACCAGGGTTGGTTTAAATTTTGAGAAGTGTGATTTGAGATGTTGGAGATTTCAAAATGTTTTGAAACCAAAAGCCGGTATTTTAAAAATCCTGATAAGATGGATTATAAGCTTATAAGTTAGGATGTTCTTCTAAATCAGGAAGGATAAATAAGCTTTGAATGTTGGAATTTAAATTTAAAAGAAAAGTTAAAAACGAAGTTAACTTGGATTTGGAAATAAAAATTTGACTGGATTGAGATCGATTGAATAAGTTGAAAATAATATCCAGTTGTATTCGAATTGAGTTGAAATTGAATTGAGTTAAATAAATCCGAGTTAAAGTGAAAAAATTGAGTTGGGATGAGAATTTAATTGAAGTAAATAAATTAGAATAACTTATAAAAGAATTAAAATTCAAGGTAACAAAAATATGCTTGGGCTATAAATAAATGAAGGCTTGATTTAAAAAAAAAGAGATGAATATATTCAAGCCTATGATGAATGGAATTGTATAAAACAATAAGTTGTGACTTGTTAAATTTGAAGGTGAGATAGAAAACCAAAAATAAATATTTTTGATGAATTGAAAAATAAATAAAATCCAAACTTGAATTATAAAATAATGTGAACTAAGAAAATTAAATGAAGTGATATTTGGAAATAAAATCAATTATTGTGCTATAAAAGGAGAGAACTAATTTGTTAATAAATTAGTAAATGAAATTGAATTGTGAGTTTATGGTGAGGTTTGAAAATAAAACTCAAGTTATAATTAAATTTGACTTACATTGTCGATGAAGAAAATATAATTAAAAGCGGCCTTGAAATTAATTAATTGATTTGTGAATGAAATTACAATGTAAGTTAATAAAATTGAATGGTAATTTAAAAGTGAATGGTATATTGAAAATGGCTCGTGGATTTAGAACTTGAGTTATAAATTCGAATTTAACTTGAAGTGTTAACAAATTAAATATAATTGAAATATATGGAGTAAAAATGTAATTAGATTACAGTAGTGATGGTTTGAATTGCCAATAAATTCCAAATAAGTGGAAGTAAATTGGAAATGACCTTGTAATAAATCGAATAAGCTGAATCTAAAAGGGTTAAAAGGTATAATAACTGATTAAATAAATTTGTAGTTTGAAATGAGATAGGATTGAAATAGAATCAAGTTAAATTGAAAAGAGAACTTTGTTTGCAAGATGAGAATGAGCTTAAGTATAAAATTTGAATAGAATTGAAGGAAATTGACTTAAGCTAAATGAAGGAAGGAGAGTTGAATTGAATTCAACTTAAACAAAGTTTAATACTATTGCATTGGTTTTAAACCAAGTAAAAATAAATTTTAATTGAAATAAAATATGGTGAGTTGCCGATAATATTTAATGGAATGAAAATGCTTAAATAAATAATTGCAAACCTTTTAAAATTATTAAGGAATTGAAATAACTTGAGACAATAAGGAAAATAGAATGTTTTGAGTTTATTAGAATGGTTTAAGTGAATGTGGATAAACTCATTATATTGAATAAATAAATGATGGAATAAATAAGTATCAAATGAAATGTGGTTTAAATAAGTTGAAAAATGGTTATTGAATGATATAGCTTGGGTTGTTTTGAGCTAAATAAAATAGTTTGGAATAAACAAATATGGAATGAAATGTAAATAAATGGATTTTAAATGAAATTTAAATGGAATGCGTCGAGCTAAATAAATGATTGTGAATGGATTAAGATAAAAGGGAATTTAATTAGTAATGAAGATGAACCTAAGCTGTTAATATTTTTGGATGAACTAGTTTGGTTAATAAAATGAAATGCAAGTGAATGTATTCAAAATTTGATATACATTGAAATGAGAATATTTAGATTGTGAATAAATGTGAAAATGAAATAGGATTAAGTATAAATCGAGTTGAAATCCATTTAAATTGGTTATAAAACATTAATATTTGGTTGTTCACATAGATCTTGACAAATTTGCATAGAATAAATATCATTGGATCTAAATGGAAGTAATTAAAATTCTATGAGTTGATAGAAGTAAAATAAATTGATTTTGAAAGCAATTGAATTAAATATGAGTTCAATTTGCTTAAGAATAAATTAAAAGTAAGCAATTGAATTATAAACCATTCAAATTGATGGAATTGTATACGAATGAATCGAAAACCATTCGAATTGAATGAAAATGGTCATAAATTAATTGGAACAGTTGAATTAGCATGGAAATTATATAAATTGCTTACGGAAAAATGTTTAGAATGAGTTTCTGTTAGGATTCATTTGTTTTAACTATTACAACTAAGTGTAATATTGTTAAACTGCATATATTTGGCACTTACATGTTTAAATTGAGTAAGTACAGGTACCTGGAAGCCGTGTGGCTGGATTTGGTTATGCTATTTGCTAAAAATAATAAGCCGCTTGCTTAAAATGCTAAATAAGATACGCCTACGCAATAAAAATAGGAAATATGAACTGTTTTTGGTTTTTCGACCGTGTGGGTCGATGTATATATATTTATATCTTTTGTCAAATTGCAAAAGCTCCTCCGTACTAAGGAGACTCTGCCAAAAAATTTCAGAAATTTTGGGAGTTAGAAAATTTTTGAAAGATTTTGGAAAATTTTGCTAACGACAAAACGATTTTAAACTAGAAATTGAAATAAATAAGTAAATGAAACTAACTAAACGAATGACATGAATTAGCAATAAATAAAAAAATGAAAAAAAATAAAATTTAAAGTATTCAAGGTTGATGAAAAATAGAATTCATACAGAAATGGGAGAATCAATCTGAATAAAAATAGATATAAACTGAAGTGGTAAGATGGAAATAAATAAAAAAAACATATAAAATGCTTATGTTAACTTAAGTAAGGAATGGTCAATTCTTAATTGGAAATTTAATATTGCATATGTATTCTAAGTTGATATTTGGGATGTTGACATTTTGTGAGGTAGTTGATAAAATGTTTTGGAATATTGTGTTTGGATATTGGTGCTAAGAAGGTATGCAGGTATTATAAAGGAAAAAGAAAATTTGGTTTGATATCAAAAGATAAAATTTGAATTGCCCGACAAAAGGTATGTATTTAAATTTGGTATGAAATTTGATTGGGATTTGGATTTGGATTGAGCCACTTGGCCTCTTGTTTTCTTTTGAATTTGGGAGGCCGTAGAGCCATTTTGTAGTAGTACCGAGCTAGCCACACAAAGGAGACGCTGGAGAAATTTTTCGGGAATTTAGGGAGTTAGAAAAAATTTTGAGAAAATTTTGATAATTCAAAATTGGTTTTAAGATTAAAACTGGAATGGTTGAGCAAATAGGATCGTTTTACAAACTTGGGAAGGGTTTGAAAAGTTAATAAGAATGATATTGGGTCTTTTATAAAAAGATAGTTGGATAGATGTTGAACTGTTTGGTTTTAGGGAAATAGTAAACGGGTATTGGACCATTCTTCCTAACTTGTAATTTCGGGGGCGAAATTCTTTTAAGGGGGGAAGAATGTGACGACCCGGAATTTTCAAGCATTTAAAATCGGAATATTTAATTAATTTTAAATATTCAATAGAGCAAAATTTAACCTGAATTACGAATATCACAGTTTATTTGATATTTAAATTATTAAATTAATAATTTGGAATCGGATAAAACATGTAATATGAAGTTTTAAGCATGTTAAAAATAATTTGAAGGCTTATAAAATTTATATTGACAACACTGAATATAATAGGAGTGTTAAAATTGAATCTAGCGCTGAATTGGTCAGTTTTGAAATTTAATCGTTTAAATTGAATTTAAACATAGCCCTCCGAGGCACAATTTCGGAATTCAATTTTAAACCTGTTCCATTGGGTCCGTAATATTTTATTATTGTCGGATTTCGATTTTCGCAGGGTTCGGAGTTACCGTTTGTTCGTTCAACCCATAACTATATAAAGAAAGCTAATTAAATTTAATTTACTTAGTCAAATCTTTTTATGGAAGTCACACACCATGGCTTTTAACGCAAGCTTCATTTTCACTTTTATAATTTGGCCGAAGCCTTATCCTTCATATCAAAACCGAGATCTTTCAAAAAAAAAATAAAAATAAATAAATATCATGGCCGAACTACCCTCCTTCAAATTCTTGAGCGACAACTAAAATAAAAAAAATGGTAACAGTCTTACTCTTTTCCCCTCTTCTAAAAAATCGAACCCGAATTCGATTCTAAAAAAAAATTATTACAACCTACGATGTAAATCGCGATCGCCATCGCGATGCTCGGGCAATTAGCGCGTGGAGACAGGAGCTCGAGTGATTTTCGATCGAGCGAGGCGCGACTTTGGGGGAGGCCGCGAGGTTGACATTGGAGTCGCGGTTTCGTGTTGGGCAGTTGTTCGATGCCGCGAGTTCGCGAAGGGGGGTCAGGGATAGGCGATTGCGACCGGCGACACACTGAGGCTGTCGCGATTTGGGGCTGTGTAACAGTAAGGTGGGGAGGTGAGGTATTCATCTTTAATGTTACTTTTACAATTTATAGGTTTGTAAATAAAAAAAAGGGTTTGTGTGAAAGAAAATATATATAAGTGCACATACTTTTTATATAGACCAGAAAATAAAATATATATATGTATACATTTATACATTTTTAATTTTTATAGTAGGAAGAAATTTTTGTATATAGCTTTTGAAATTATAGAATTTGTACTTGATTTTTAATCAAGATAATTTATTTTTATAAGTATAAGTGATTCCGGAAAAGAAATAAACATATATGTACGCATTTTCATTTGCTAGCTTGTTTTAATAATTAACTTGTTTAATAAACTGATTTATTTATTTTAGTCACCATAAGTAAATTTATCTAAGGAAAATTTGTTGAAACAAGAACTTTTAAAATAAAAATCAATAGTTAGTTTAATTTTACCAAATGGAAATTTAATTATTCGATTGGTTCGAATATTAATGAAAATCATATAATGATTTTACAAGGACAAAAACCGTGAAACCAAGGCAAAGTAGAAGTGGATTGCAAAATAAAAGCAAAGGTGAGTTAATCTCACTCAGTTAATTTAAAATTTAAATTTAAATGATTAAATTTATGTAAATGTTTTGAATGGATGAATTGATTGATGTGTTGTATAGTATAGCATATATTTAAAATTGGTGTTATATACTGTACTAACATGCGTGGATGCAGGGAAATAGGTTGGAGGGATCCAACTGGATTCCTCAAATTTATTTAGATCATTTAATATTCTGTGTTATGAATATTTGATATCCTGTGACGACGTTATTGATAATTGAAATATTGGGTGGTATGGTTGAATTGAATATCTCAGTGTAATGAGTTATCAAATCTATAGAATTGGATTTGTGAAAAGGAATCAAAGAATAAAATTTTAAGTAAAATAAAATTCTCGGGGACTTGAATAAATTTAATAATGAATTGAAAATTAAAATAAAGTAAAAGCAATTTCAAAATTTTAATAAATATGGAAAAAGAGGAAATTGTGAATTAACAGGGGAATAAATATTAAACTAAAGTGATATTAGTTTAAAGATTAAAGAAGTCATTTTTAAATTAAGGGTTAAATTTAATCAAAGGATAAAAAGGAATTTTGGAAATTTGAAATTGGTATTTTGATAGGGTTTTAACTCATAATAAAGAAGTGAAAATCTTAAAGTTAAAGGAATTTAAATAAATAAAGTAAGTGAAGGAATTTATTTCAAAGTGAAGTAAATTAGAAGTTAATTGTAGATTTTATTTAAGTGTCTGGAATTGAAATTAAAGAAAAGTGAGATATTGAATTTTATAATCTGGGTTTATAAAAGTGAAATGGGTTTCAAAGTATAAATTCCAGGTGTGAATTTATTAAAGAAATGGTAAATTTGTTTAAAATAAATGGAGATTTATTTTTAAAGAATGTGGAAGAGAAGAGTATTTATTGGGATAGCCAAGTATAGTTTTCAAAGAAATTTTAAATATAAGTGAAAGTTTTTAACAATGGTTTTAAAATGCATGTTTAGGAAATTTATTATCTCTAATGTTTAACTTTTAAGGAAAGTGTTTTAAAATCTATTAATGTAGCAATTATATAAAGGTGACTTGGTATTATGTTTTGAAAGAAAAATTAGTTTACATTTTATAAAGTGGTTTTATTTAAAATATTCTTAAAGCATATATATTTTAATAAAGTATTAAGGTAGTTTTGAGTTTAAAGTTATAAGTATGTTCTATAATAAAGTGCTTTTAAAATTTATTTTAAAATCTAAAAGTATTTTGAACTTGGTGTCCCAAAGGAAATAAATTTCATGGTAATGTGTTCCGTGAGCGGAAACTGGGTTGGAACTGTTTAAAAGGATTGGAAATAGGATTATATCTTATGAAGATATTTTTAGAGATTAATAAATAATTTGAAAAATTATTATTTGGTTGATGGTTGCTTTGTGAATATAATTGATAGTTAAATAACTGACTATCAATATTGGACAATGCGTTGATCGTTTCGAAGAGACCGGGATCGAGATTTATGTCTCGAAAAACACATCGATCCGGTTTGTACGTTTCGTGAAAACGATTTTGGATTCGAAGATGGAGTAGTGAAGTGCAAGGGCTAATCGCTACTAATCCTGAGGATATTTCCAAAATGGGTGTAGTAGGAATAGTGCCTTCGGTTCCGTTCGAACCCGGGACGGACTTGTATGGATGAATGCTTGCGAAACATCGTCAGGTGGACGATGGGCATTCTAAGGAATGTATTCTAAAAGGTAACGCTTAGCCTCAAGCCTCATCAAATGGGAATGGCTGAAAATCAGGGGATATGCAGCAAGGCTTCGTGGGTAGCCCCCACTGGAGGGTGAGGTCATCCCTGTCTAGATGTCCCTTTATTTCGGCTTAGTGGGCGGTTGCTGATCCCAACCGTGGGGTGATCTTGCTCGGGACTGTCCAGTAAGGGATGGTTTCGGTCTTGTGTTGCAGGGGAGTTAGGGTGGCTCCTCGGTACGCTGATCTAGACCAGGTACTGTGACAGGTGGTACCCCAGTGCCTAGCCATTAGTTGGAATCCATTTTCCCTACGCGCCCGTACGGTTTTGATTGTGCCCAACTATTGCTGAAACGTGAGATGCAAGCATTTCAGCTAGATTCTATCTACTTTCTATAGACCCTATTATAATATTTGAGGATTTTTATAAAAATTGTTTTTAGCTATCGTAAGGTAAAAACCCGACATGTTTATTTGTGGCGTGGTCTTACGAGATGCTTTTGTTTTCAAAGGATTCTTGAAACTTTAATAATCAATTGGGTGTGGTTTTCTCACGCTGGTATTCCAAACTGACTCGGGTGTTATTTAACTGTAATGCTCGGGTCAGACCGAGTATTATAGGATACAGGATTTGATGCTATGGGGCTCAGGAGACGAGCTGGATGTCGATACGTACTCTCGTACTTGTTTATATATATATTCCGCTGTTTGAGTTGTTGTGTATCCATTGTGTGTTATTGATGTGAGCTTGGACTGATGTACTCTGATGATGTAATGTATGTAAACAGATATATTTGATTTTGAGTAAAGATTATTTACTATCTATTATATTTTATTCCGCTGCGATGGATAGATTCTGATGATGATTTTGTTTTCTCTTCTTCTACCTCTTCTTCTTAAACCCAAATGGTTCGTATTTATGTACAACTTGAGTTGATTGTTGTAGAATAGTGTTGACTCAAGGGGTACGGATTTGCGGGTCGTTACATTCAGAGCCGCCGTTGTTTATAACCTATGGCCGAAATCTTCCTATCTTTCTCCTCAAATTTCTTCAAATCCATCAACAATTACAAGAAATGATCAACATGAAACTTGTAGAGCGTAATGAGAACTACAAGATCAACGATGGAGATCACATTTGGAGCTACGGATCTTCATCATTGTGGCCGCGTTTGTCATGATGTTGCGCACGCTTTTTGACGCATTGGCAAGGCCGAGCTTTATGGGTGGCAGCCGAGCATAGGGGAGGTGATGGCCGTTAGAATGGAAGTGGTTGATCGAGGTAGAAGCTAGTGATTTGGTTGCGAAAATTAACCCTAATTTGAGCTAATTCGGTTCGGCCGTGTTTGCTTACTGGAAAGAAATGTGAGTTTGGGAAGAAAGGGGTACGCACGGTCATGATGCAGGTTGGAGGAATCTGGTGGCTGTGATTTAGTTTAGGTTTGAAAATTAAGAATTATGTTGTAATTTATATAGTTTAAATTCATGTTACTTTAAAAGTTGATATCTTTTTCATACGAGGTCGAAAACGTGCGAAACCAGTTGCGTTGGAATCGTATGGACGAGCACTACGCTATGGTATTGGATTGGAGTCGTTTGGAGTTAGTAAGAATTTCGGGTATTCGAAATAAATCGCTAAAACGAAATTGAAATCAAGGTGAGAACTTCTCACTCAATCGAATCGGTTTTGATTTTAATTTTAGATTGTTATATTTAAAATTCTTGAATGCATGTTTGAATGATGATTATTATCTATTGATTGTTAAAATAGACATTATGCGCCGTTAGTAAGCGGATGTTATTTATTAAAAACATATACCGCGAATATTTCATAAGCAGTGAAATTGGTATTATTTATGTACTTGGATTTGATTTGCCACAGTATATAGCGGATGAGACCCTATTGCGCCGTCTATTAAGCGGATAATATTTTAAATCCCATATACCACGATAATTTCGTACTGGAACGGAATTGGTATTGTGCTAATGTTTTTGGATGCAGGAAAACAGGTTGGAGGGATCCAACTGGATTCCTCAACAGTATTTATTTGATTATGGATATTTTGATATTCGTTGATTATCAAATCGATATATGATATCGTTGTTGTCGTGATTGACTATTTGGTGTGTAGCATCATTGGACCAAATTTGGAACTTTAAAAATGATTTTTAAAGTGATTTTTTAAATTATACGTTTATAAAATATTTTTGGAATCGATTCATTTTAAATAAATAAACGTATAATTTTAATGTTATAAAAATTATGATTTTTGAGAAATATAGTTAAAAGTTGATTTTTGAAAACATGGGTTAATGATTTTATAAAATAGCTTAAATTGGGATTTCTGAATTTATTATAAAAAGTTTAAAAATAGGATTTATGAAATTTGATTATTTTATAAATCAAAGAGAATGGTGAAATTATAAAGGACTTTAAAGACGTTTTGAAATAATAATATAAATTGATTTATATAAGGGATTTAGAAATTGATAATTTATGAATTAAAATATTTGAATTATAAAACGAGTTTTTATAAGTGTTAGAATGAATTGTGAATGAATTTCATAAATGAATGAAATTTATAGAATTATAAACGGTGAAGTATAAATGGAATTTTATAAGTAGTAAGTTTATAAAATTTGTAAAGTTATTAAAAGAATATTTTTTGGGATAATAAATGAATCTTATATGTTATAAGATTTATAATTTGGGGAAGTTAAAGGAACGATTTTGCAAATAAATAAATTATAAGTATTTAACTTATAATATGAACTTTTGGTTTGTAATTGAGTTATAAATTGAAATAGATTTATAAAAGGAAGTTGTTATAAAATAAATAGAAAAGGAATTTATAAACGTTGTTTTATAAATTCTCAAACGACTTATTTTGATAAGTAAATTGTTATAACTTATTAAAGGAGTTATATTCACGTTTTAGATTGTGAATAATCCTTTGAAACAAAATGAATAGAAATTATGAAATTGGTTAATGTAGTATATTCACGTTTTTGAATAGTGAATAATATGTTAGAGAAAATGTTTTGGATGGGATATTTTGAACATAATTAAAACGATCTAATGATGTTTTAAATGTGTTAAGATTCGAAACCATAGATTTCAACATTTATTGTTGAAATAGACGTTTTCGAGAAATAGAAGGAAATGGTGGACTATAACACTGTTGTTATAGTAAATGGTTTCCGAAAGGAAATGTTTTGTATAGTATTGGGATTTATATATCTATTTTAATTTCGAATCCTTATACTAGTGATTTTGGGTTGTCGTAACGATGTTTTACGTAACATTCGTTTTGGCCCAAATAAATATGTTTAAGAGAATGATTTCCTTAAAGAATGAAAGATATACTTAATTTCGATTTAAGTATATTGAATATTTTTCAAGTTTTGAAAATAAATAGATTTGTGAATTACTTATTAATAAATAAGTATGGAAATGTTTTCCAATGTGAAATAAAACGTTTTGAGAATTTATCTTTTTGAAGATAAATTGAAGATGAATAATTGAAGTCTTATATTCATAAATATTTTGAAATATAAATTCACTATGGAATTTATAAAAGAAAGGGGAATTTGTTTAAAAATAAACGTTGATTTATTTTTGAAGTGTGAAAATTATATATCTTGTAAAGATATTTTTGGAAAATAAATAATTTGGAAAATTATTTGGAATCTGGTGATGTGTGCATATCCATTGATAGTTCAATAACCGACTATCAATATTTACCTTTGGATAGGTATTTGTTGTGATTTGCTTGAATTTGAATGCCACAATTATTTTTAAATTATTGCGCTCGTTATTCGGATTACCCATTCCGAATAGTGATACGACGTAATGGATAGCATTGATGACCGGTGTTGAAGACCGGATATTTTTGAAAGCGAAAGGACAACTCGTCGAATATCTTTGCATCGACTGGTCCCCGGTATAGAGACTCCATATGTGATGGGAAGTCTGGTCATTATTAGTGAACATCCGAATTGCAAGGACTTCTTTGTAAGTGCCTTCGTTCTGTTCGATCCCGGAATAGACTTGTATGGATTGTATGTCTGACATTACAATTGAGATATAAAGCTGATTTCTTTCAAATATATTTCTGTTGGTGGCGGAGAATTTATTCTCTTAGCTTAACACCCTTCTTTGAGACGTACGAGCTCAGAGGTTATGTAGTTGAAGGTTATTAGTGATATACTTCCAATTTGGTAATGTGACATGCTGAGTGTTGCTGTGAAATGATCATTGTTTGATCATTTGTGATAGGATCATTTGTTTGATCGTTTATCTTTGTGATCATTTATATGATCATTTGTTGACCCAAAGCACAGCTTTTGTATAAAGCGTGGCTTTGTGGACGAGACTTCGTCGAGCCTCACACCCCGGAATGGTCAAAACAGGAAAGATGCGGCAAGGTTATGAGGGGTAGCTCTCTTTAGGGTATGTGCATTTCCTTCTGGAAAAGGTTGGTTCATGGTACGGAGCCCAGATGCTTACTCATGTTGAAACACTTATTATTTGGTGTGATGTTGATTACGAGCGCTCGGATAAAGGTCCCAAAGGACCGGGGGATGGCATACTCGTGTCAGTAGTTACCCAGTTAGGGGTAACCCGGCCTTGTGTTGGCAGAGATCCGGTTTGGTTCTCGAGGACGTCCTTCCAGAGGCGTTCTCATGTGGCAATGGGAAGTTCCTTGGCCTGACCATTTGTTGAAAATCCGAAGAAACAATACGATCTTGTACGGTTTTAGTTGTATAACCTGCCATGGAATGTAGCGGTAACCTGCTATTGAACATGGTAGCTATAGTACGCATAAGGGCGGAATGCCTATGCTGGCTAAGATTTATATTCTACTTTCGAAATCGTTTTATACACTATGCACTAGTAATAATATCAAATGCTCTTTTTAATGCGTATCAAGCATCTTTGACTATCATAAGGAGAAATCTCCTCCGATTCTGCGTTTGCATTGTCTGTGTGTGTGGGAGGCCTTATGGTAGTCTCATTTTTAAAAGCATTGCGAATTGACTTTAAAAATATTCCTCTATTTTGATTTTAAAGATAAATAAAATGTTTTGAGTTCTCACATCAATCACATGACTGACTCGGAGTTTATTGTTTTCCTTCCTAAACTCTGGGTGCCCACCAATTTCCACACGGGCAGTCAAGAGTTAGGTTTATCAGGATATTCTGGAATTTAGGAGTTGTTGGAGGCAAGATGGATGGCATGGCGTATTACTAGTATAATGTATTCTCTTTTTAGGCTGTTTGTTGTTGTTTGTTGTTGTACACTCTGATGTAATGAAATGTAATGTAATGTTTAAAATGTAATAACTGATAAAGTTCTTTGTTTAAAGATTATTCATTTATGTATTATATGTTGTTCTGTTGCGAATTATGAGATTCTGTTATTGTAACAACCCTGTATTTAGTATTTATTTTATTGTATATTTTAATTATTTTTAATGTAAGATTTTGATTTAAAAACTTATTTTAATTATTTGAAATGATTAAATTTATTATTTAAATATAATCTTTATTTTTATATGAGTTATAATTCCAAAATTTTGTAAGTTGAATATTTGCCTGAAATGCTGATTTTGGTCAAAATAGTCAAACTGTGACTTTCAACTTAAAATTTTAAAAGTTTAAAAATTTTAAGTTTTTTCTTTTATTATGAAAGTGCATAAAATTATAAGAACACCACTTTTCGTTTCGTTGAAATTGGATGTAAATTGTGAAAGTTATACCCTTTACAATATTGTGCGTATATAGGGTTATTTAACAATGACTATTTTAAATTGTATAAATTACTTCTTCTTTGTTTTATTTTATTTTAATATGTGATAATATGTTATATAATGTATATTTTGACTTTTAAGTATTTTTAAAATGATAATATAATTTTTCTAAAGTTCATTTGAATTTATTTCTAATTTTAAAAGCCTAGTCTACAATTTTAAGCCATTTTCTTAATTTAATTATATATAATTAAAATTTATTTATTTATTTTATGCACTCACTGTTATTTTCTGTGTTTTACTTTATTTTATTCATTTTACATATATTTAAATCAAAGTAAATTTTTCCAAAGTGTGTTGAAGTTATTTCTAATTCTTAAGTCAAGTTTTCATTTTCTGTGCTATTTTTCTTATTTTAATCATATCTAATTAATATTTAATTATTAATATTTTATTTATCTGTTGTATTTTCGAATTTTAACTGAGATTTTAATTATTTTCAGTTATTTAGATGTATATGAATATATATATATATATATATATATAGGAAGTTTAAAAGGTTTGAAAGCAAAGAAACGTAAAACCGTTTTAACGTTTCTTCTTCCATTTCTTTTCCAATTAATAGATTTAATTTCCTTTGACCGTTCCTTTCTTTATTGTAGCTGTGCATTTCTTACCTCATTTTCACATGAAAACATTCTTTTCCACTTCATAATAATTTTATAACGAAATGTATAATTTTCCAAGACTAACAATGATTTATGCACAATTTTTGAACACTGTTTGGTATTTTTAAGGCATTTTCTTCATTATTTTATATTTTTTTTTCAAATTATACTATTTGTTACCTCATATTTCTAATTGATTTCGGTTTGTAAAGTATTTTCTCCTGAAATTTTGTTTATGTAAAGTTTTAAAAGGAAAAGAATATGGAAGATTGTAAATCACTTTGAAACGTAAGCCCTTTTATTTGCCCAAATCCTTCATTTCCTTAAACTCCTCAATTAATTGCCTTAGCCGTGTAAAACCCTAATGTAGCCGTCATCTCATTAGGTTTTCACGTGAAAAAAAAAAGATCATTTTCATTTGTTTCTCACGGCTTCAAAGATCTGGTAATGGCTTCCCTTTCTTTTTCTTACTTTCCTACTTGTTTTCCCCAAAAAAAATTTTCATTTATTTAAAGACTTTGGCTTTTGTTTTCTTAAAAATCTAATTTTGGGAATTTTCTTGAAATGATTTCTGATCATTTGTCCAAATAAGAAAAAAACAATGTTTGAAAATTTGATTTGGATAAAAAGTGTAACTTTAATAGAAATTCTAAATTTTATAATTCTAAAGGCAAATTTTTCATCTTGAACTGTATGCAATTGTGTAACATTTGTTTCACTTTTGTTTTGGTCAGATTTGTTGTATACTTTAAAAAAAAAGTTAGTAATAATTAGTGTGAAACGGGAAATAAACTTTACATTTCTTTTACATATGTTTACATCTGTTTCTTAACTTTATATTTAACAATCAATTGGATGAAGCTAAATCAAATGTTATTAATTATGGTACAATAGCTATTAAATTTTGGTTTAAAGTGATGGTTTATTTTCCTAATAGAAACGTTAGTATTTTAAATTTATTTAATAAGAGAAACAAAATAATTTGTACGTTATTTAATAAGAGAAACAAAATAATTTGTACGTTTCTTTGGGCATATATTTAATTGTTGCTCTTGCCTTTTCGTTATCTATTTGATTTTTTTTCTTGCGTTAATAATGCAAAGTTTTCAGCCGTATATTCTCTTTTGAGAATCCAAAATCTTGCTCAAATCTTGCCTTAAATCATTTCCGTGTGTGAATTATTTCTTTCCCTCTTGCCTCCCATACGTTTCCACCTAGTGGATAGAAATGAATGCCTTAATTGCCTCTACCGTTTAAGCATTTTTCTCTTGCCTGCCCTCTACATAAATTAGTGAGCAAATGTTAATATATATTTCACGTTCAAAAGTTTCATACCATAAATTATTCATTTTGCTTCCATCAATATTTGCGTAAGCATCTCCTGAAGGTATGAACCGACGCATGCTTTTCCTTTCATTTTTTTTTCTCTTTTTTTTTCTTTCTTTCTGCTTTTCACTCTTGTTTTATTTCATTTGTTCTCCTTTCATTGTTTTTCTTTGGGTTGTTGATACAAAATCATATCTTGGCTATCTTTCAACTCAAATCAAAAGTCGTGAAATTGTGCTTGTCGTGCCTTTGGAGTCGTGCTTGTATGTTGTTTTGGTCTCTAGCTTTGAAAAAGGTGAGTCTTTCTCACTCTGACATTTATACTTATGAAAAGTGAATTGATGACAAGTGTTTAGTAATATCAAATGTTTATGCAAGTTAATGGTGATCATATGATACGCTATGTCATGTTATTACCATGTTATTACCATGTTAAAACTGTTAATTTTCACCTGACATCTGATACATGACTGTATATTGTGATATTGACATTGTTTGTAACAACCCTAGATTTTGACTATATATTTAAATTTGACTCTATTTCATTTTGAAATTAATTTAAATTTGTTTTATTTGTGAAATTTCATATCTAAATATTTTTAAAATAATAATAGAATTTTTCCAAAATTTACTGTGTTGATTTCCTATTTTTAAGGGCTGTTTTCCCCTTTTTTGCTATTTTCTGCATTAAAAATTATATTTAAATTAAATTTTAAATATTTATTTTGTGAATAAAATTTTGTTTTATGTTATTATTTATGTTTAAAAATACTTTACAAGCTCATATTAATTTTCTACAAATTTTTTCATTTAATTTCAAATTTTCTTGTCTAGTTCACTGTTTTAACTATTTTTTCTTAATTTTTCTCTATATAATTAATAAATGGTATATATATTTTTATATTTTGTTAAAGTTTCGAAATTTTATCTGATAATATTGTTATTTCAGAATATATAAACTTTTATAAATAATTATAGGTAAATTGAAAGGGTTTGTGACTTTTATTTCTAATGGCTTTTGATTTTCCTGCCTTTTCACATTTTTAACTTACTTTTGCCATCAATTAGCCATAATAACTCACTTACTTCAGCTGCCTACCTCCATTATTCATTCACGTACATCATTTCTCATCTCATTAAAAAAAAAATTCGGCCATCACTTGTTGAGAAGTTGGTAAAATTCTATTTTTCTTTTATCTCCTTTTGTTCACTTATGCTGATTTTTCGTTTGATTTGCACTTGATCTTCTTTATCATAGGATCGGCCATGCCCCTCTCCAGCCCCTGCCACCACCACCACCACCTGAGCACGCCACCAGCACCTCCTCCTCACTGACCATCCCCATCCGTAACGCCCTTGGTGGTAGTTCCTTCACCAAGTTCACCAAACTCCAACATCTTGACCTAGCCAACCACAAGCCTTCACATCCACCACTTCCACCACCCATGGCCGCCACCTACATGACCACCACCACCTCCAGCACCTCCAGCACCCACTACCACATCACCACAGTGGACCCCACTCCTCTGGCCGTGACCACAGCAGCCTTGGCCGAGCTTTGTTTGCTTGAAACTTGTGATGTTGTTAGTAGTTACGCCTTGTTGTGTTGTTGTTCCATCTCCATAATTTTTGCCATCAACAAACTCATGTTAGGCCGACCTTAGCAACCCAGACCTGACCCAAAACCATTGCCTTAGACCTGTACTCCACCTCTGGCCGAGCCTATGGGATGTAGGAAGCGAGTGCAAAGCATTTCAGCTTTGTTTTATGAAGTTATTTCTAGCATAGTTTATCGTATTTTTGGTCTGAAACCTTATAATTGTTATATTGTTTTGTTTGATTGGTATTCAAGGGAATTAATCCTTGGCTCCTCCATTCGTATCTGTGTCGTGCTTTTGCGCTTGTGTAGATCCCGTTTGTGCAATTCATCGTTGTGTCATCAGCTCAAAACAGTGAGTTATCCTCACCAGACAGTTTTATACTTATATGAATAGTAAATTGATCACTTGTGAATATGTAAACTGCATCACTATATTATTATTTGCTATGTCACTATTATATGATGTTCACCCATGCTTAAACACCTATTATGACATTTGTTACTGTTATATTATGCTATTCTGTTATTTTATCCGTTTATCACACTGCAAGTTCCCTTTAGATTAGAATCACTATGGGTTGAAATGATACATACCCGAACGGACTTTAGAATAAGGGAAAATCATTATGGGCTGAAATGATAGGCCTGAATGATTTTCAAATTTATTTCATTTGGACTGCGGGTTTGAAATGATAAAACCCGGATTTTTCTTTGTAAATTACGGGTTGAAATGATATATTACATGTATCACTTTTCCTAGTGTAGAAAATTATATACAGACCCGTAGTTAAAATATTTTTCTAAAAATTTTAAAATTATTTTAGATATGTAAATATTAAAATATTTTGATTTAAACCTAATTAAAAATGATTTTTGGTAAAATATCATTGATTTTCTGAATAATTACAAGTGAAATAAATTAATGAAAAGGTTAGAAAATTTTGAATGTAAGCTATTTTGGGAAATTTGATTTAATTATAATTTGAAATTAAATAGAATATGAAAGCATGATAAACTTATGATAATTTGAATTTAAAGGAATTTAAAGTGATTTTATATCATATTAATGATTTTAATAAAGTTGAAATGTGAAATGAATGAATATTTAAGTTGAAATTTTAAATTGTAACTAAAATTGGAACTTTTGGAATTGACTTAAAAGTGAATTTTAATTAAGTAAATAAAAATATAAACTAAGTTATATTTGAGAATTTTAACGTAAGTGTTAGGTTGAATTTTAAATGTAATTAATTTAAAATTGGACGCTGCAAATTAATAAGTGAATTAGTGTTAAATATGAATTTTTTGAATGGAAATTTAACTTTATGAAATCATGAAATTAAATAAAATTAAATGATGGTTATAAAAGTAAAATTATGTGATTTTATAAGTTAAAAGTGAATTATAGAAAATATAATTGTTGGATTAAACTAAGTTTTTTTTCTTTGAAACTAATGTAACACTATTACAGCATTTTAAATGCCGTCTTTGTTAAATTTAACTGTTTTGAATATAACTTTCTGTACCAATTTCCAAATGCTGCGAAAGTTGAATTTTCACTGTTTTGATAAAATTAAGTGAATGAATGAACTTTGAAAGTTGAAAATTTTGGAAGTTTAATAATTTAATTATTAAATATAATAACTTCACTTGTAAAGGATTTAAATGAAGTAATTTGTTGGAATTGAACTATTTTGAAATGTGAATGGTATTTTTAAATTGAATAAAAATGAATATGTTTTTCAAATGAAATGATAAGTTGATATTTTAAAATGGATTTGAAATGATATTGGATTTTGAGAAATAAATACCATTTTTGAAATTATAACTACGGGTTATAATAACGATTGGTTGTTAAAGAGACCGGGATCGGATATGGACATACTCTCTGTCCATGCCGAAAACCACTTTAACAACTGTGTGCGCGGTGGAGATTCCAGAATGAAGTAGGATGGTGACGACGTTCCTAAGGTACATTTCGTGAACCTAACTCCCGTGAGTTAGCATAAGGTGGCTAAAACAGGAGCGATCTCGGGCCAAAGGAGGTAGCACCTCTGGGTGAACACACTTCTTCGATACCATTCTATTACTGTTGTGATCGATTGGGTGCACCCCTTGATTTTTGGAGTGTTGTTCGGGGTGGGCGTATGTGGCTTTTGCGTTACCACCAGCCCATGTGCGTAATTGGTATATCTACTCTGGCATTGCCTTGTGTGCCTTGTCACCTACCATACCGAGCCTTTACTATGAGTTTGTCTTTCACCCGTAGCCCGTGTGCTATCCTCTGACAGTCATCCGGAGTGGAGATGGCATGATATTGGATGGACTACTGGGACTATTATGTGTGAAGGGTGATATGGGTAGCCCGGAACGCTATTTAAAAGTATGTTTATTTTGTTGTAGACATTAGTATAATAGCGAAATATTACTATATAGTAAATAGTTTAACGGATCCTTAGAGGATGGGCGGTCCCAGGCATCCTTTAAGTTACTTGTATCTTTATTACAGTTCACTTAAGTTGGTTTACATTATATAAGTATATATTGACCTGACTCGAGTGTTTTGTGTTTTGCTTTGCGCTCGGGTCAGCCTGAGTATTCACAACTTTGGATTCTCTTCCTGGAGCTGGTCTTTCACTGGAGTTTCTACTTATCTACATATTTATCTACTTCTGTTTCAGCTGTATTAGTTTATCTCATGTATTAGTGAACTTCTATGTATTTGGGATTTCTATTCTGTTGTTTTTCAGACTATATTATGTATTTGGTTTGAGACTTTGTTATAGTAGCTTCATGAACTACTATGTTATTTTATATTCCGCTGCGAGTTATTATGTTTGTTCTGTGTCTGTGATTCTGTATATTTGATTTCATTTTCTCCAAATTTATTTACAATCTGTTATTTCGCATCATTCAAGTCTGACATGTGTGGATTATTGTCGATTTGAATGGTACGAAATTGGGGGTTGTTACAGTTGGTATCAGAGCTTTGGTTTTGGCAACCATTGCCTCTACGGAGCAAAAACTCATTAGAGATAGGGTATTTCCACCCTAGAATGAGTGAAATCAATCTCAGAATCATACCTTTGTGAGAGACGTATTTTCAAAGTATAAAATGATTTTCAAAATGTTTTCAAAGGATTTTCAAAGATTATTTTGATATATAAATTTTTCTTGCTTTTAAAGGATTTTCAAATGTTTTCTAACTTTCCTTTCTTTCGTATCTATCTTGTTAGGATCTTTTCTTTCTTTAAGATATTCATCCAAGTGTATTATCTTGCCTTATCTTAATTTGTCTTCGGCTTGTCTTTATTCTTATCCTAAATTCATTCTTGATATTTTTCAGGATGAATCGGGGAAATGCCAGAGTTAGGGGTCGCGGTATTGCCCCAGCTCCTCAACCTGTTGCTCCAGTCAGGTTCACTGTTCTTTGTAAGGAATTCACTCAACTTGGTGGAACCCCATTCACCCGTTCAGAGACTATCATTGAGGCTCAGCAGTGGTTGCGGAGTCTTGAGAGGATATTTACTGGTCTTGACATTACTGATGCTCAGAAGCGTCAGCTTGTAGCCTGGCAGTTGCATGATTCTGCTTTAGATTGGTGGGAGTCCGTTACAGCTAACACCGTCGAGGCTGATCTCACTTGGGAGCAGTTTAGGTATCCTTTGGGTTATCTTAATTTTGTTCCTATTTTTCCTTTCTTTGAATCTATCTTAAGCGTGTTTTCTGTATCTCTTTTCCAGGGAGGCTTTTGTGGCAAAATGGATGCCAGAAGCCGGGAAATCTCATCTTTATCGTGAGTTTATTGATCTGAAGCAGGGTACCATGTCTTTTGCTGAGTATGAGAGGAAATTCAATGAACTTTCCAAGTTCGGTCCTGGCCTTATTGATACTCCTCTTAAGAAGAATGAGAAATTTATTGCTGGTGCTCGGCTAGAGTATTATAGTCGGCTTATTTCTCATGTTCATGGTTCTTTCACCCAGCTTATGGATATGGCTGTTCGCTATGAGAATCCCACATCCAAAGGTCCTACTGTTTCTGGTGCTCAATCTTCCTCTGCGGTTTCCAAGAAGCGTAAGCCTAATTTTCAGCAGCATAAGAAGAATTGGCAGAAGCGTCCTGGTTTGGGATCTTCATCATCTGTCCCTGCTCAGAGGCAACCAGTCGACCTCTCATCCATCACTTGCTTTAGGTGTGATCAGAGAGGGCACTATGCCAATAGCTGTCCCACATTATCAGGTGCTGCAGTTCCTCCACCTGCTCAGTCGGCTAGACGTGATCTCTGCCATATCTGTCTCCAGCCAGGTCATTTTAAGAAGGATTGCCCTACCCAGCAGAGGGGTACTCCTTCTGGTATATTTGCTGTCACTTCTGCCTCATCTCCAGTTCCTCCACCTGCCCCTGCTCCTAGTGATGACCAAAGTACACTCCAGGGTTCATTTACTTTATTTCATCATCCTGTTCGTGTGTTGTTTGATACTGGTGCTTCACACAGTTTTATTTCTGTTGATTTGTGTGATAAGTTTGAACATCTCCTTTCTCCTGAGTATACTTCTGTTCCATTATGTGTTTCAAATCCTATTGGGGGTCCTGCTAACCTTAATCGGATTTGTCGAGAGGTGAAACTTCTCCATTTTGATCATCGCTTTAGTGGTGATTTTTATATTCTGGGCTTCGATGCTTTTGATTTATTGCTTGGTCAGGATTGGTTAGTGAATCATAATGCTCATATCTCTTGTAAAGCCCGGTCTGTTCAGCTTGTTGATGATCAAGGGAATTCCTTGATTATTCAGTGCTGCATGCCTTAGGATTTTGCTGGCAACTTTATTTATTCTTTGGATTCTTCTTCCAGTGACCTTGATTCAACCCCTGTGGTTAGATTATATCCTGATGTATTTGGAGAAGTCATTTCTTTACCTCCGAAGCGGGAAATTGATTTTCGGATTGATCTTATTCCTGGTGCTCGACCTATTGTTCTTCCTCCTAGAAGAATGGCACCCCGCGAGAAGGTTGAGATGGGAAAGCAAATTGAAGACTTATCTTCCAAAGGTCTGATTAGGGCCAGTTTTTCTGAATGGGGAGCTGCGGTAGTTTTTGTCACCAAATATGATGGTTCACTTCGGATGTGTGTTGATTATAGGGAGCTGAACAAGCTCACTATGAAAAACAGATATCCTATGCCTCGTATCAATGATATGTTTGATCAGCTTCATGGTGCCACTATTTTCTCTCAGCTTGACCTTGCCACAGGTTTTCATCAGCTCAGGGTTGCTGAGGATAGCATTCCCAAGACAGCTTTCCGCACTGAGAATGGATTTTATGAATGGTTAGTCATGCCTTTTGGTTTGACTAATGCTCCTGCTTTCTTTGTTGATTTGATGAATCGTGTTTTTCGTGATGTGCTTAATAAATTTGTGCTAGTCTTTGTTGATGATATCCTTGTCTTCTCTAAGACTAAGGATGAGCATAAGTCGCATTTGAAATATGTTCTTGAGACTATCAGAAATCATCAGTTAAAGGCTAAATTTTCTAAATGCCATTTCTGGAAGGATGAAGTCCGTTATCTCGGGGATATTGTTTCTAGTAATGGAGTCTCTGTTGATCCAGTTAAGATTGCTGCGATCAATGTAAGTCTCTCTCTTTTCTCTTTCTCTATCATTTTAATAATTCTATTTTTTCCTACTGCTTTATTTTTCCCCGATTTTTCCAGGATTGGGAAACTCCAAAGACTCCATCTGATATTCGTAGTTTTCTGGGCCTTGCCGGTTACTACCGGAGATTCATTGAGAATTTTGCTCAGATTGCTGCACCTCTCATAGCTTTAACTCAGAAGAATGCCAGATTTGTCTGGAGTGATAAGTGTAAGGCTGCATTCAGTGAGTTGAAGAGCAAGCTAACTTCTGCACCAGTTCTTACTGTTCTGTATGGGAGTGAGGGATTTACAGTTTATACTAATGTTAGTCGTGAGGGTTTGGGTGCTGTTCTCATGCAGGATGGTATGGTTATTGCCTATGTCAGCCGTCAGTTGAAGACCCACGAAGCAAACTATGCTGCTCATGATTTAGAGTTACTTGCTGTTGTCTTTGCTTTGAAACTTTGGAGGCATCATCTTCTTGGAACCAAGTTTGAGCTTTTCACAGATCATCAGTCTCTGAGATATATCTTCACCCAGAAGGATCTGAATCAGAGGCAAGTTCGTTGGCTTGATTTTCTGGCTTCTTACGACCTCGACATTAACTATACTCCCGGTAAAGCTAATGATGTGGCCGATGCTCTGAGTCGGAAGAAGGCTTTGTTGTGTCAGCTTGTTGTTTCTTCTTCTCCTCTTCTGGATCAGATTAGGGCTAAGCAGGATGAGGATGAGATGCTTAGATTGATGAAGGAGAGTGTTCGTAGCAGAGTTGGTGGTAGTAGAGGTAGTAGTGGAGCTCAGATTGATGACAAAGGGATTTTGCGGATTAACTGCAGGATTTGTGTTCCGAAGGTTGATAGTTTGAGACAGGAGTTGCTTCAGGAAAATCATAGATCCAGACTTTCTATTCATCCTGGTGTGTCGAAGATGTATCAGGATATGAAGAGGCTTTATTGGTGGAAGGGGATGTAGAGGGATATCTCTATCTTTGTTAGTCGGTGTGCGACTTGTCAGCAAGTCAAAGCCGATCACCAGAAGACCCCTGGTTTGTTGCAGCCCCTCGAGATTCCTAATTGGAAGTGGGAACAGGTTTCCATGGATTTCATCGATGGTTTACCGAGGACTCGGAAAGGCAATGAGAGTATCTGGGTTATTGTTGATAGACTGACCAAGTCCGCTCATTTTATTCCGATCAAGTCTACTCGTTCTGCTTCTAGTTTATCTGAGATTTACATGAGAGAGATCGTTCGTCTCCATGGTGTTCCTCTCAGTATTGTTTGTGATCGTGACCCTATCTTTACTAGTCAGTTCTGGAAGGCTTTTAAGGAATCTTTGGGTACTCGTTTGAATCTGAGCACTGCTTATCATCCTCAGACCGACGGTCAGACGGAAAGAGTAAATCAGATTCTCGAGGATCTTCTTCGTGCTTGTGTGCTTGATTATCGAGGATCTTGGGAAGATTATCTCCATCTTGCCGAATTTACCTACAATAATAGCTATCAGGTATTATCTTATCTTCTGTTTTCAGTCTATTCTTGATCTTTTAATCTATCTCATTCCATCTTTGCATTCAGGCCAGTCTCAAAATGTCTCCGTTTGCTGCTTTATACGGGCGACCTTGTAGATCTCCTTCTTGCTGGATTGAATTCGGTAATCGTTTGGTTCTTGGTCCTGAAGTGATTTTGGAAGCTTCTGAGAAAGTTGAGGAGATTAAGAAGAGGCTGAGAGTCGCTCAGGATAGATAGAAGAAATATGCTGATAGGCGTAGGCGAAATTTGGAATTTTCTGTTGGTGATCAGGTGTTCCTTAAAGTTTCTCCCTTGAGGAATGTCATTCGCTTTGGTCGTAGAGGGAATCTTTCTCCCAGGTTCATTGGTCCTTTCCGCATCATGGAAAGAGTTGGTTCTTTGGCTTATCGTCTGGATTTGCCCGAGAAGCTTTCTGGAGTGCATGATGTATTCCATGTCTCACATCTTCGCTGTCATCTCCACGATCCATCTCTTATTGTCCAGCCTTCTGCTCTTGATAGTTTGGATATTGAGCCTAATCTGACTGTTGAGAGGAAGCCACTTCGTATTGTCGATAGAGATACGAAGCAGCTCAGAAGAAAATTTGTTAATCTGGTCAAAGTACAGTGGAGTACTGATGATCGAGATTGTACTTGGGAAACGGAGGAGAGAATTTGTGCTTCGAATCCGAAACTATTCGTTTCGGGTACTATTTTGTTTCTCTATCTTGTTTCTCTTTATTTTTTCCTTTCCGTTCTTTTCGAGGACGAAAAGATTTGAGTGGGGGAGAGTGTAACAACCCTAGATTTTGACTATATATTTAAATTTGACTTTATTTCATTTTGAAATTAATTTAAATTTGTTTTATTTGTGAAATTTCATATCTAAATATTTTTAAAATAATAATAGAATTTTTCCAAAATTTACTGTGTTGATTTCCTATTTTTAAGGGCTGTTTTCCCATTTTTTGCTATTTTCTACATTAAAAATTATATTTAAATTAAATTTTAAATATTTATTTGTGAATAATTTTTTTTTATGTTATTATTTATGTTTAAAAATACTTTACAAGCTCATATTAATTTTCTACAAATTTTTTCATTTAATTTCAAATTTTCTTGTCTAGTTCACTGTTTTAACTATTTTTTCTTAATTTTTCTCTATATAATTAATAATGGTATATATATTTTTATATTTTGTTAAAGTTTCGAAATTTTATCTGATAATATTGTTATTTTAGAATATATACACTTTTATAAATAATTATAGGTAAATTGAAAGGGTTTGTGACCTTTTATTTCTAATGGCTTTTGATTTTCCTGCCTTTTCACATTTTTAACTTACTTTTGCCATCAATTAGCCATAATAACTCACTTACTTCAGCTTCTTACCTCCATTATTCATTCACGTACATCATTTCTCATCTCATTAAAAAAAAAATCGGCCATCACTTGTTGAGAAGTTGGTAAAATTCTATTTTTCTTTTATCTCCTTTTGTTCACTTATGCTGATTTTTCGTTTGATTTGCACTTGATCTTCTTTATCATAGGATCGGCCATGCCCCTCTCCAGCCCCTGCCGCCACCACCACCACCTGAGAACGCCACCAGCACCTCCTCCTCACTGACCATCCCCATCCGTACCACCCTTGGTGGTAGTTCCTTCACCAAGTTCACCAAACTCCAACATCTTGACCTAGCCAAGCACAAGCCTTCACATCCACCACTTCCACCACCCATGGCCGCCACCTACATGACCACCACCACCTCCAGCACCCTCTGCCACGTCACCACAGTGGACCCCACTCCTCTGGATGTGACCACAGCAGCCTTGGCCGAGCTTTGTTTGCTTGAAACTTGTGATGTTGTTAGTAGTTACGCCTTGTTGTGTTGTTGTTCCATCTCCATAATTTTTGCCATCAACAAACTCATGTTAGGCCGACCTTAGCAACCCAGACCTGACCCAAAACCATTGCCTTAGACCTGTACTCCACCTCTGGCCGAGCCTATGGGATGTCGGAAGCAAGTGCAAAGCATTTCAGCTTTGTTTTATGAAGTTATTTCTAGCATAGTTTATCGTATTTTTGGTCTGAAACCTTATAATTGTTATATTGTTTTGTTTGATTGGTATTCAAGGGAATTAATCCTTGGCTCCTCCATTCGTATTTGTGTCGTGCCTTTGCGCTTGTGTAGATCCCGTTTGTGCAATTCGTCGTTGTGTCATCAGCTCAAAACAGTGAGTTATCCTCACCAGACAGTTTTATACTTATATGAATAGTAAATTGATCACTTGTGAATATGTAAACTGCATCACTATATTATTATTTGCTATGTCACTATTATATGATGTTCACCCATGCTTAAACACCTATTATGACATTTGTTACTGTTATATTATGCTGTTCTGTTATTTTATCCGTTTATCACACTGCAAGTTCCCTTTAGATTAGAATCACTATGGGTTGAAATGATACATACCCGAACGGACTTTAGAATAAGGGAAAATCATTATGGGCTGAAATGATAGGCCTGAATGATTTTCAAATTTATTTCATTTGGACTGCGGGTTTGAAATGATAAAACCCGGATTTTTATTTGTAAATTACGGGTTGAAATGATATATTACCCGTATCACTTTTCCTAGTGTAGAAAATTATATACAGACCCGTAGTTAAAATATTTTTCTAAAAATTTTAAAATTATTTTAGAAATTTAAATATTAAAATATTTTGATTTAAACCTAATTAAAAATGATTTTTGGTAAAATATTATTGATTTTCTGAATAATTACAAGTGAAATAAATTAATGAAAAGGTTAGAAAATTTTGAATGTAAGCTATTTTGGGAAATTTGATTTAATTATAATTTGAAATTAAATAGAATATGAAAGCATGATAAATTTATGATAATTTGAATTTAAAGGAATTTAAAGTGATTTTATATCATATTATTGATTTTAATAAATTTGAAATGTGAAATGAATGAATATTTAAGTTGAAATTTTAAATTGTAACTAAAATTGGAACTTTTGGAATTGACTTAAAAGTGAATTTTAATTAAGTAAATAAAAATATAAACTAAGTTATATTTGAGAATTTTAACTTAAGTGTTAGGTTGAAATTTAAATGTAATGAATTTAAAATTGGACACTGCAAATTAATAAGTGAATTAGTGTTAAATATGAATTTTTTGAATGGAAATTTAACTTTATGAAATCATGAAATTAAAGAAAATTAAATGATGGTTATAAAAGTAAAATTATGTGATTTTATAAGTTAAAAGTGAATTATAGAAAATATAATTGTTGGATTAAACTAAGTTTTTTTTCTTTGAAACTAATGTAACACTATTACATCATTTTAAACGCCGTCTTTGTTAAATTTAACTGTTTTGAATATAACTTTCTGTTCCAATTTCCAAATGCTGCGAAAGTTGAATTTTCACTGTTTTGATAAAATTAAGTGAATGAATGAACTTTGAAAGTTGAAAATTTTGGAAGTTTAATATTTAATTATTAAATGTAATAACTTCACTTGTAAAGGATTTAAATGAAGTAATTTGTTGGAATTGAACTATTTTGAAATGTGAATGGTATTTTTAAATTGAATAAAAATGAATATGTTTTTCAAATGAAATGATAAGTTGATATTTTGAAATGGATTTGAAATGATATTGGATTTTGAGAAATAAATACCATTTTTGAAATTATAACTACGGGTTATAATAACGATTGGTTGTTAAAGAGACCGGGATCGGATATGGACATACTCTCTGTCGATACCGAAAACCACTTTAACAACTGTGTGCGCGGTGGAGATTCCAGAATGAAGTAGGATGGTGACGACGTTCCTAAGGTACATTTCGTGAACCTAACTCCCGTGAGTTAGCATAAGGTGGCTAAATCAGGAGCGATCTCGGGCCAAAGGAGGTAGCACCTCTGGCTGAACACACTTCTTCGATACCATTCTATTACTGTTGTGATCGATTGGGTGCACCCCTTGATTTTTGGAGTGTTGTTCAGGGTGGGCGTATGTGGCTGCTGCGTTACCACCAGCCCATGTGCGTAATTGGTATATCTACCCTGGCATTGCCTTGTGTGCCGTGTCACCTACCATACCGAGCCTTTACTATGAGTTTGTCATTCTCCCGTAGCCCGTGTGGTATTCTCTGACAGTCACCCGGAGTGGAGATGGCATGATATTGGATGGACTACTGGGACTATTATGTGTGAAGGGTGATATGGGTAGCCCGGAACGCTATTTAAAAGTATGTTTATTTTACTGTAGACATTAGTATAATAGCGAAATATTACTATATAGTAAATAGTTTAACGGATCCTTAGAGGATGGGCGGTCCCAGGCATCCTTTAAGTTACTTGTATCTTTATTACAGTTCACTTGAGTTGGTTTACATTATATAAGTATATATTGTCCTGACTCGAGTGTTTTTTGTTTTGCTTTACGCTCGGGTCAGCCTGAGTATTCACAGCTTTGGATTCTCTTCCTGGAGCTGGTCTTTCACTGGAGTTTCTACTTATCTACGTATTTATCTACTTCTGTTTCAGCTGTATTAGTTTATCTCATGTATTAGTGAACTTCTATGTATTTGGGATTTCTATTCTGTTGTTTTTCAGACTATATTATGTATTTGGTTTGAGACTCTGTTATAGTTGCTTCATGAACTACTATGTTATTTTATATTCCGCTGCGAGTTATTCTGTTTGTTCTATGTCTGTGATTCTGTATATTTGATTTCATTTGCTCCAAATTTATTTACAATCTGTTATTTCGCATCATTCAAGTCTGACATGTGTGGATTATTGTCGATTTGAATGGTAGAAATTGGGGGTTGTTACATTGTTTATATTATTTCTGTATATGATCACACTGCAAGTTCCCTGTTAGGATAAAAAATCATTATGGGCTGAAATGATAGGCCTGAGTTATTTTATTTATTTATTTAAACTTGGGATTGCGGGTTTGAAATGATAGAACCCGGATTTTTACCTTTTAAACTGCGGATTAAAATGATACATATCCATATCACTTGACCTAGGTTAGAAAACTATACACAGACCCGTGGTTATTCTATAAAGTGCTTTGAATATTTTAAGTATTTTAAAAATATAAAATTATTATATTTGATTTAAATAGATTTTGAAAGGTTTTAAAATAAATAAATTATGATTTTTCTATGTGTTAAAAATGTAATTTATGAATGGATTAACTGGATTTTGAAATATAACTTATGTTTGAAATTTGGAATTTTGACTAAAAATGATATTTAAGTTACATGAATAAAATGGACTTTAATTTTATTTGGAAATGGTAAATATGATAAATTGATTTATATTTGAATTTAAGTGATTTATTTAAGAATTATTGATTTTCTATAAATTTAAGTGGTTGAATAAATGACTGTTGAAAATGAAATTTTAAATTATAACTTGACTTGAAAATGTGAAATTTGAGTTTTAACTAAAGATGTTAAACTAATCAAATAAACTGGAAGTTTAGTTAAATTTGTAAAATGGTAATATATATCTGAAACGTATAGGTTTTAATTCATGAAAGAAACGTATAGGTTTTAATTTATGAAAGAAACGTATAGGTTTTAATTAATGAAAGAACGTATGGTAACATGTAAATTCCTAATTAATGAAAGAAGGTATAAGTTTTAATTAATGAAAGAAACGTATAGGTTTTTAATTAATGCAAGAACATGTAAAGTTTTAATTAAGAAAGAAACATGTAAAGTTTTACGTAGTGTGGTATTGATTTAATTAATAAATGTTCATTATTGTAATAGGAATATAAAATTTAAAACGTACATTTGACACGTAGATTTTAATCAATGTAATGGTGTATTTTAAATTGATTAAAATGATAAATGTTACTTATTGTAATAATAATGTAAGTTAATAAGGTGCTTTTAACTTAACATAAGAATTTCGGTTTAAATTGTATATTACGGTAAGAAAGTTTATTTAACTATAAGGCTATGATAAATTGACATGTTAAAATTTTAAGCTTATCAATACTTTGATTATATACAATGTAAAGTGGAAAGTAGTACATTCCAAAAATGCTATGATTCCTTAAGGTAACATTTCCAAAATGCTATGATAATTTAAAGGAATATTTCATGTTTAATAAATTTAAAGAAATATGCAATGATTTGAAAATTTGGGTTTTATTTGAATGATAAAATATTGAATTATTTTTGAAATGGAAATGATACAATTGTGATATTGTTTTGAAATGAGTATGATATTTTGGTCTTGAAAGTATAAATTATTTGAAATAAATATCCATGGGTTATAATAACGATTGGTTGTTAAAGAGACCGGATCGGATATTGTCTTATAGCCGGACAATACCGAAAACCACTTTAACAACTGTGTACGCGGTGTGTGATTTTATTTACTGTATATTCTGAGGTTTGCCAAAATTTTATTTACAACGTGGTATTTTGAGCAATTCAATTCCGACATGAGTGTCTATCTATACACTTGCAATGGATGCGAATGGTTGAAAATACCGGGTCGTTACAGTTGGTATCAGAGCTTTGGTAGCTCTAGGCAAAACTCAGCATATAGAGTGAATGTATTTACAGAATCACTTTCATTCGAGTTTGAATCTCTCCCTTTTGACTCGATTCCTTTGAATTTTGGAACATTCCCTATGGTTCCAAAATTCATTCGTATCCCTCACTATTCATCTTCTTTTGACTCTGGAGCATTCCATAACTCCGCTTCGAATGATCTTTCTAGTGAGTCGGCGGTCACGCCAATTTCAAATTGAATTGAAAAAAGGGGAAAACTCCTTTGCAGTTAGCATCGATTCACCAGAGATTCTTATCTATCCTTGGTTTAGATGCTAATATCTTTTGTTATTTCAAACTCTAACTCTTGAGATCGAATGTAGATTTACCCTAGAAAAATCAACATTGATCTTATTCTTTAAGTCATGGTTGACCCGGTAAATGTTGCCCGTGATTTATTTAAGCTTATCCACCTCCCTATTTTGTTATTTAATCATCTTGTCTTTTGTTTCCAACCTATCTTCAAACATTGTGAATTATACTTGTAAATATATGTTTTTTTATTTGTGTTGTTAGAGTTCTGGATGTTGATTTGGTTTTCCGATCGATTCGTCTGATCAACGCTATCGATAGGATTTCTAAAACACTTTAACAGAACAAACTGACACGATATTATTTTAAATTTTGTTTTGTTTAATGAAATAAAATTTTGATATATATATTTATGGAACTTAATAAAATGATTCAAATTGATAATTTGAAATGATAATACTTGATTATCATTTATTGTTCTATAAATGAATTTATAAATAATTGTTTATAAATTTATATGGGAACTTAAATGAATTTAGAAAAAGAAATTTGAGAATTTAATTTCCGATGGTTCCAAACCTTTTGTTTAAAGTTTAAAGTGATATAATATTTAAAATATTTTCAAATAGAAATTTGTTTCCAAAGAATTTTAAGTTTAAAATTAGTACTCTTCTCTTTGTCATTGGAAAATAACTTCAGTGATGACTGCAGCATCATCAACGTTCGTTTTCGAGTTTCGAAGTGAAGAGACTGTTCTGTAGTCTTGCTACAGCTTTGTTTTGGGAAATTAAATTGATTTGAATTTCTAAAATATGACTTAATTTATAAAATATATAGATATATGATTGAAATTTGATTTGACATATTTTATATATATTATTACTTATCTCTAAATGGTTTGAAGAAATCGGAAATTTAATTCTTAAATTTTATTTTTAACAATAATTTCAATTATAAAAAAGAAAATCAAAAAAATTTGGATAAATGATTAAACTTGAGATAATTGAATTGGAAAGTTTTATTTGTATGACACAATTTCTTTCCAATATAACTTACCTTAATTTCAGAAGTTAACAATGTAATTGGGTAATATACAATATAAAAAGATTTTATAAATAAAATTTTGGTGGTTATAATAAATGTTATACACTTAAATTTTAATTATAAAATGATTAACAGAGATAAATATAATTAAGGGTAATTGAATAACTTACAATAAAATGATGTTAAAAGAACTAAGAATAAAAGAAAGCAGTTATAATAAGTGTAAGTATATTGAACGTGAGTAATAAATATATTGAGAGGAATAAATTTAATTTTATTAGGAATAAAGAAGAATAAAATTTATTAAATACATTGTGAGTGTAATAAATGATTATTTTTCTAACCCATGGTTTTAAAAAAAAAATTGTTAATTTAAGATGATTGGATAATAAGATAATGAAATTTGAGATAGTTAAGATTTATGTAACTTGTGTAAAAGTTTATTTTCTATTTAAGTTGAAATCTCCACGCTTTCAAATTCATTTTCTTATTATTTTTTTCAAACTATCTTTTGGTTGTTCTTATCGTCCTCATCTTGCTATAGACTGGTATATGCATCTTTCTATGATCTTTCTGTTTAGAAATCTTTCTATAATCTTTGATAATCTCCACCTTGTAAAACTTACCTATAACAACAGTTATCAGGTATAACTTCAATCTTCTTGTCATCTTATCTTAATCCTATTTCACTCTATCTTTTATGTGCCCTTTCCATACCTCATTCCTTTTTGGGGACGAAAAGTTTTGAGTGGGGGAGAGTGTAACAACCCTGTATTTTGTATTTATTTTATTGTATATTTTAATTATTTTTAATGTAAGATTTTGATTTAAAAACTTATTTTACTTATTTGAAATGATTAAATTTATTATTTAAATATAATCTTGATTTTTATATGAGTTATAATTCCAAAATTTTGTAAGTTGAATATTTGCCTGAAATGCTGATTTTGGTCAAAATAGTCAAACTGTGACTTTCAACTTAAAATTTTAAAAGTTTAAAATTTTAAATTTTTTCTTTTATTATGAAAGTACATAAAATTATAAGAACACCACTTTTCGTTTCGTTGAAATTGGATGTAAATTGTGAAAGTTATACCCATTACAATATTGTGCGTATATAGGGTTATTTAACAATGACTATTTTAAATTGTATAAATTACTTCTTCTTTGTTTTATTTTATTTTAATATGTGATAATATGTTATATAATGTATATTTTGACTTTTAAGTATTTTTAAAATGATAATATAATTTTTCTAAAGTTCATTTGAATTTATTTCTAATTTTAAAAGCCTAGTCTACAATTTTAAGCCATTTTCTTAATTTAATTATATATAATTAAAATTTATTTATTTATTTTATGCACTCACTGTTATTTTCTGTGTTTTACTTTATTTTATTCATTTTACATATATTTAAATCAAAGTAAATTTTTCCAAAGTGTGTTGAAGTTATTTCTAATTCTTAAGTCAAGTTTTCATTTTCTGTGCTATTTTTCTTATTTTAATCATATCTAATTAATATTTAATTATTAATATTTTTTTTATCTGTTATATTTTCGAATTTTAACTGAGATTTTAATTATTTTCAGTTATTTAGATGTATATGAATATATATATAGGAAGTTTAAAAGGTTTGAAAGCAAAGAAACGTAAAACCGTTTTAACGTTTCTTCTTCCATTTCTTTTCCAATTAATAGATTTAATTTCCTTTGACCGTTCCTTTCTTTATTGTAGCTGTGCATTTCTTACCTCATTTTCACATGAAAACATTCTTTTCCACTTCATAATAATTTTACAATGAAATGTATAATTTTCCAAGACTAGCAGTGATTTATGCACAATTTTAGAACACTGTTTGGTATTTTTAAGGCATTTTCTTCATTATTTTATATATTTTTTTTCAAACTATACTATCTGTTACCTGATATTTCTAATTGATTTCGGTTTGTAAAGTATTTTCTCCTGAAATTTTGTTTATGTAAAGTTTTAAAAGGAAAAGAATATGGAAGATTGTAAATCACTTTGAAACGTAAGCCCTTTTATTTGCCCAAATCCTTCATTTCCTTAAACTCCTCAATTAATTGCCTTAGCCGTGTAAAACCCTAATGTAGCCGTCATCTCATTAGATTTTCACATGAAAAAAAAAGATCATTTTCATTTGTTTCTCACGGCTTCAAAGATCTGGTAATGGCTTCCCTTTCTTTTTCTTACTTTTCTACTTGTTTTCCCCAAATTTTATTTTTTCATTTATTTAAAGACTTTGGCTTTTGTTTTCTTAAAAGTCTAATTTTGGAAATTTTCTTGAAATGATTTCTGATCATTTGTCCAAATAAAAAAAAACAATGTCTGAAAATTTGATTTGGATAAAAAGTGTAACTTTAATAGAAATTCTAAATTTTATAATTCTAAAGGCAAAATTTTCATCTTGAACTGTATACAATTGTGTAACATTTGTTTCACTTTAGTTTTTGTCATATTTGTTGTATACTTTAAAAAAAATTGTTAGTAATAATTAGTGTGAAACGGGAAATAAACTTTACATTTCTTTTACATATGTGTACATCTGTTTCTTAACTTTATATTTAACAATCAATTGGATGAAGCTAAATCAAATGTTATTAATTATGGTACAATAGCTATTAAATATTGGTTTAAAGTGATGGTTTATTTTCCTAATAGAAACGTTAGTATTTTAAATTTATTTAATAAGAGAAACAAAATAATTTGTACGTTATTTAATAAGAGAAACAAAATAATTTGTACGTTACTTAGGGCATTTATTTAATTGTTGCTCTTGCCTTTTCGTTATCTATTTGATTTTTTTTCTTGCATTAACAATGCAAAGTTTTCAGCCGTATATTCTCTTTTGAGGATCCAAAATCTTGCTCAAATCTTGCCTTAAATCATTTCCGTGTGTGAATTATTTCTTTCCCTCTTGCCTCCCATATGTTTCCACCTATTGGATAGAATTGAATGCCTTAATTGCCTCTACCGTTTAAGCACTTTTCTCTTGCCTGCCCTCTACATAAATTAGTGAGCAAATGTTAATATATATTTCACGTTCAAAAGTTTCATACCATAAATTATTCATTTTGCTTCCATCAATATTTCGTAAGCATCTCCTGAAGGTATGAACCCACGCATGTTTTTCCTTTCATTTTTTTTTCTCTTTTTTTTTCTTTCTTTCTTCTTTTCACTCTTGTTTTATTTCATTTGTTCTCCTTTCATTGTTTTGCTTTGGGTTGTTGATACAAAATCATATCTTGGCTATCTTTCAACTCAAATCAAAAGTCGTGAAATTGTGCTTGTCGTGCCTTTGGAGTCGTGCTTGTATGTTGTTTTGGTCTCTAGCTTTGAAAAAGGTGAGTCTTTCTCACTCTGACATTTATACTTATGAAAAGTGAATTGATGACAAGTGTTTAGTAATATAAAATGTGTAGGATCGATTTCACCCTAGAGGGGGGAGTGAATAGGGTGATAGTGTTAATTATAAAAATTAATCGCGGAAGCTTATAAACTAATATTAACACGGATCATAGAATATTACCAGCACAGAAATAAATAGCAAAGTAAATAAAATGCAGAACAGAACAACACAGAATTTACCCAGCTTCGGCAAAACCCTGCCTACGTGCTGCCCCCAAGATTTCTACTAGAAATTAGAAAGTCCCTCGCTTACACACGTAAACTCGCTATACCCGCTATTGACTATTCTAACTCTACGCTCAAAATCTTGACCACAACTCAACTACCAAGTTGCAAATACCCAAACTACAAACCGTAGTTTGCACCCTAGTCACACGACTAGAAATTTAAACTGTTTAAAAAAGGAAAATACAAATTAAGAAAGCAAATTAAAAATTAAACCCTAATTAAAAAATATTCTCCCTTTAAAAAACAATAGGCCGGCCCACTTCTTTCAACCCGTCCCTTTCTTTTTCTTCGTTCGTTTATTCTTTTCTGGTGAAAAATAATGGCGGCCTCCTCTTGCAAATTTTAGGGCTTTGTTCGTGAATCAAATTAGGGCTTTGAAGAACCGAATCTCCTTCGATCGAATTTGTGATTGTTCAAGATTTGCCTTGCTCGATCGATTTCTGGTTGTTGCTTACTTCGGCTCTTTGATGATTGAGTTCGATTTCTCGGTATGTAATTTGTGCCTTTTTCTTCTTTTGATTTTTCGTGCTTGAACTCAATGCATAAAATTGCCGATGATGATTTCTTTATATAGGGTTTGTAACCCTAGATTTGCGTTCGTTCGAATATATATGAATTTGTCAAATTGTTTGCTTTGGCCATTCGATTATACTTGAATGATTGAGATTGATTCTGACTTTGTCAAATTCGTATCTTTGGTTGCTTGAGTTCCACGGCATTGAGTTCTGACTGCTCCGTGAATTTCTTGTTTCGACTTGTTTGAGTCACGGCCTTGTATCACTTGTTATCTGTATTTCAAATGCCTGCAACTTGAATTTCAATGTTCGCTGTAGTTTAAACTTGCATCACTTGAGTTTATAGCTTGCCACTGACTTGTTGCTTTGGGATTGAGCTCGAGCTTTGATTCATTGTGATTTTTGTATCACTGCTTGAAGGTCAGTTTGCCTTGTATCACTGCAAAAATGCATGTTATTGCATTCATGGTTTACTATCTGCATTCACTACAATTTGTACATGCATTGCTTTTGTGGTCGTTATATTGTGCTCTCTGGTTGCTTTATTCTTGAGCTCGAGTTGTGGTGTTGGTCCTGACTTGTTTCATATTACCACATATGTGCACTGTCACTTGTGTTGATGTTGCATTGTTTATGTCATGTTGTTCATGTGATCTGCTGTCCACTGCTCTAATTTGCATTGTCTTACTGAACTTGATTCACTTCATGTTGCAGCTGGATATTGTTTCATCTGACTTTGGTCTGATGCTTGTTGTACTTGTAGTTGATAGCAGTTGTCTCTATTGCATTGTTGTACTTGTGCACAAACTTGCATTTGTGTACTGTCATGTACACTTGTGTTCAAGCTTGCATTTTGTATCTGTACTACTCTGTGGTTTTGGTCTGGTCATCTGGTATGTTGGCATTTCTTTGTGGTCTATTTATTCCTTGTGACATCCATGTTGCAACTGCATCTATTCACTTGAATTTGTAGTCTGATGGTTCATTTGACTTGGAATTGGATGTTTGTTCATTCCAGTGAGTTGTCTGGATTTATTCAACATAGTTGTATTTGTACATTGCCTTTGTTGTGGTCTGGAGTGTATGTTGGCAACTTGTTCGGTGCATTTGCTGGCAATTGGTCTTTATTGCATTCATGTCATATTTGAACATAGTTGCATTATATTGGTCGAGCTTTGATTCTTTGTTGGCACTTGCTTGAACTTGATTTGTTTATCTGCACTGTTGTATATTCGAACTGCACCTGTGTTGAATCCAGTTTTATTTGGATTTGACCTTGTGCTGAAGTCGTGATATATTGCATGTTTCACCTGAGTTGAATCCTGTATTTTTATTTGGGTTTGACCGGTGCTCACCTGTCCCTGTAACTCAATCAAGTGTATATATCGGTGTGCACGGCCTTGTGGCATATACAGTGATACACTGTGTATGTCACAAGTTGTTCGTGTATGATGAATTCAAATTTAAATTATGACGAACAACCCAAATAACTGAGGCAAATCATATTTTTAAAATCATCTTTTAATTTATATTGCAAAAATGTTTTCTTTTCAATTTTACTGCGTTAGTGAATATTTTTGCAGATTGCTCAGATGCTGGATTCAAACTGGAATGCAGTTGTAGATAAAAATACGAGTGTGAGTGATATGTAGTGAGGTGAATATGTAAATGTGAAATGTGATGTAATTGTAATCAAAGTTGTATAGTATAGTGAGAGCTTGAAATTGTATTATTCAAAATTGTAATAAATATTTGTTTGAATAAAATATTCGTTTGAATTTAAAATCTGTGTTATTTATTTTATTCAGCAAATATTTATTTAATCTGTGAAAATAAATAGTATATTAACAAATACATTTAAACGAATGTATATATGTTTATTATCATCAAACAAAAATCATATAAGCGCATATTCAACAAAATGTTTATGCAAGTTAATGATGATCATATGATACGCTATGCCATGTTATTACCATGTTATTACCATGTTAAAACTGTTAATTTTCACCTGACATCTGATACATGACTGTATATTGTGATATTGACATTGTTTATATTATTTCTGTATATGATCACACTGCAAGTTCCCTGTTAGGATAAAAAATCATTATGGGCTGAAATGATAGGCCTGAGTTATTTTATTTATTTATTTAAACTTGGGATTGCGGGTTTGAAATGATAGAACCCGGATTTTTACCTTTTAAACTGCGGATTAAAATGATACATATCCATATCACTTGACCTAGGTTAGAAAACTATACACAGACCCGTGGTTATTCTATAAAGTGCTTTGAATATTTTAAGTATTTTAAAAATATATAATTATGAAATTTGATTTAAATAGATTTTGAAAGGTTTTAAAATAAATAAATTGTGATTTCTCTATGTGTTAAAAATGTAATTTATGAATGGATTAACTGGATTTTGAAATTAACTTATGTTTGAAATTAGGAATTTTGACTAAAAATGATATTTAAGTTACATGAATAAAATGGACTTTAATTTTATTTGGAAATGGTAAATATGATAAATTGATTTATATTTGAATTTAAGTGATTTATTTAATAATTATTGATTTTCTATAAATTTAAGTGGTTGAATAAATGACTGTTGAAAATGAAATTTTAAATTATAACTTGACTTGAAAATGTGAAATTTGAGTTTTAACTAAAGATGTTAAACTAATCAAATAAACTGGAAGTTTAGTTAAATTTGTAAAATGGTAATATAAATCTGAAACGTATAGGTTTTAATTTATGAAAGAAACGTATAGGTTTTAATTTATGAAAGAAATGTATAGGTTTTAATTAATGAAAGAACGTATGGTAACATGTAAATTCCTAATTAATGAAAGAAGGTATAAGTTTTAATTAATGAAAGAAACGTGTAAGTTTTTAATTAATGCAAGAACATGTAAAGTTTTAATTAAGAAAGAAACATGTAAAGTTTTACGTAGAGTGGTATTGATTTAATTAATAAATGTTCATTATTGTAATAGGAATATAAAATTTAAATGTACATTTGACACGTAGATTTTAATCAATGTAATGGTGTATTTTAAATTGATTAAAATGATAAATGTTACTTATTGTAATAATAATGTAAGTTAATAAGGTGCTTTTAACTTAACATAAGAATTTCGGTTTAAATTGTATATTACGGTAAGAAAGTTTATTTAACTATAAGGCTATGATAAATTGACATGTTAAAATTTTAAGCTTATCAATACTTTGATTATATACAATGTAAAGTGGAAAGTGGTATATTCCAAAAATGCTATGATTCCTTAAGGTAACATTTCCAAAATGCTATGATAATTTAAAGGAATATTTCAAGTTTAATAAATTTAAAGAAATATTCAATGATTTGAAAATTTGGGTTTTATTTGAATGATATAATATTGAATTATTTTTGAAATGGAAATGATATAATTGTGATATTGTTTTGAAATGGGTATGATATTTTGGTCTTGAAAGTATAAATTATTTGAAATAAATATCCATGGGTTATAATAACGATTGGTTGTTAAAGAGACCGGATCGGATATTGTCTTATAGTCGGACAATACCGAAAACCACTTTAACAACTGTGTACGCGGTGGAGATTCCAGAATGAAGTAGGATGGTGGCGATGTTCTCAAGGTATGTTACGTGGACCCAACTCCCATGAGTTGGCACATATGACTAAAACAGGAGCTATACCGGGCTACACAAAGGGTCACACCCTTTCATCGAGCATGCTCCATCGGAAACTATTCTATTACTGTTGTGATTCGATTCGGTGGCGCCACTTTGATTCGGCGGTATTGTTCGAGGTGGGCGGAAGCTGCTGGCTTGCCATCACCACCGGTCCAGGAGTGCAAATGGTGTATCCACCCTGGCATTGCCTCGCGTGCCGTGTCATATCCTTATATCGAGCCCACTACGATTTTGGTTTTAAAGATCCGACCGCGTTAAGGTTCACCATCCCCTTAACGCTATTTTCTATATGATTATACTTTACTGATTAGACACTACCGTATGTAGCGTATATTACTATATAGTAAATAGTTTAACGGATCCTTAGAGGATGGGCGGTCCGAAGCATCCTTTAAGTTACTAATGCATTTTGTTACTGTTCACTTGAGTTGATTTACAGTTTATAAGTATTTATGTCCTGACTCGAGGGTTTTGTGATTTTCTTTACGCTCGGGTCAGATTGAGTGAGTTAGCATTCAAGATTCACCTTCGGAGTTGGAGCTTTCCTTGAAGATCCAGCCTTCTATTTTGTTTCAGTATCCAGTGTTTCAGTGATGTATCTTGTTACTCTTCTGTTGTATCTCATTTAACTCTGATGTATCTTATATATTTTTTTAGTAGCTTCATGAACTACTATCTCTTTTACTTCCGCTGCATTATTATATACTCTGTGTCTGTGATCTGTGATTTTATTTACTGTATATTCGCCAAAATTTTATTTACAACGCGGTATTTTGAGCAAATCAATTCCGGCATGAGTGTCTATCTATACACTTACAATGGATGCGAATGGTTGAAAATACCGGGTCGTTACAATTATTGTTCTGCTGTTTTCTTCTGTTCTGTGTTCTATCTTTTCTCTCTTCTTCTGTCTTTTTCTTTTTCTTAAACATTGAGAATTCGTATTTCTGTTCATCTTGAGTTAATCTATGTAGATTAGTGTATATTCAAGGAGTATGGATTTGCGGGTCCTCACAAGATTTCTCACAGAGATCAATTGAAAGGTCATGGGAAAAACAAAAGGCTCAAATATGGGACCGATACGGCAAATTGTTTTGCCGATTTCGCCACGCAACGGACACCGAAACACACAAATAAATATACTACGGAGATCAGCAGGACGAGATGAACAACGCGGTACACAAATATCAGTGATACGATCATCCTATAAAAGGTCAAATTCGCTATCAAAATTTTGCAAAAACGTCGAAAATAAGATAAACGGAGCTATAACAGTCCAATTTTGGCGAAACAAGATACGACGTTTCACTCGGAAAATGATTTACATTTTTATTATATAAAAATATTTAGGTTTCAAAAATATTTTATTTTCAATAAATTTAACTGGCTTAAATTGTGTAACGTCCCGCTAATCCGTACCCCTTGAGTCAACACTAGTCTACAACAATCAACTCAAGTTGCATAGAAATATGAACCATTTGGGTTTAAGAAGAAGAGGTAGAAGAAGAGAAAACAAAATCAACATCAGAATCTAACCATCGCAGCGGAATAAAATATAATAGATAGTAAATAATCTTTACGCAAAATCAAATATAACTGTTTACACATATTACATTATCAGAGTACATCAGTCACAGCTCACAACAATAACATACAATGGATACACAACAACTCCATAGCGGAAAATATATAACAAGTACGACTATACGTATCGTCATCCAGCTCGTCTCCTGAGCTCCACAGCATCATATCCTGTATCCTATGATACTCGGTCTGACCCGAGCATTACAGTTAAATAACACCCGAGTCAGTCTAGAATACCAGCGTGAGAAATTCACACTCAATTGATTATTAAAGTTTCAAAGTCCTTTGAAAACAAAAGCATCCCGTAAGACCACGCCACAAATAAACATGTCGGGTTTTTACCTTACGATAGCTAAAACAATTTTTATAGAAATCCTCTGATATTATAATAGGGTCTACATACAAATACTTATAAAATAGAAGAAATTGTTACATTATTAAATTCCAGCTACTAGCCACAAAAGTGGGTAATACAAACAAACTCGTACAAGGCTCGTAGGGAGAATGGATTTCCAACTAATGACTAGGCACTGGGGTTCCACCTGTCACAGTACGGGGCCTAGATCACCGTACCGAGGATTACTCCCTTCATCCCCTGTAACACAAGGCCGGACCCATCCCTTACTGGACAGTTCTGAATAAGATCACCCCACGGTTGGGATCAGCAACCGCACCACTAAGCCGAAATAAAAGGGACATCTAGACAGGGATGACCTTACCCTCAAATGGGGGCTACCCACGAAGCCTTGCTGCATATCCCCTGATTTTCAGTCATTCCCGGTTGATGAGGCTTGAGGCTAAGCGTTACCTTTAGAACGATATCCCTTAGAATGCCCATCGTCCACTTGACGATGTTTCGCAAGCATTCATCCATACAAGTCCGTCCCGGGTTCGAACGGAACCGAAGGCACTATTCCTACTACATCCATTTTTGAAATATCCTCAGGATTAGTAGCGACTAGCCCTTGCACTTTACTACTCCATCTTTGAATCCAAAATCGTTTACACGAACGTACAAATCGGATCGAAGTGGTTTTCGAGAAATAAATCTCGATCCCGGTCTCTTCGAAACGATCAACGCATTGTCCAATATTGATAGTCGGTTATTTAACTATCAATTAACATTCACAACCATCCATCAAACAATAAATAATTTCCCGAAATTATTTATTTATCTCAAAATGTCCTCAAAGATATATTTCTATTTTCAATCCTTTGAAAACAGTTTCAAAACCGTCTTCCTTTTCAAAATAAACATTCCTAAATATTTTCTATCTCCTCTGAAATCACCAAGCACAAAATTAGAGTTTGAAAATAATTTAAAACACTTTACTTAGAAACATATTTCATAACATTTAAGTTAAAACTGCTTCAATAATTTGTAAAAAATCATACTATAGGAATATTTGAAAATAATGTTACTAAATAAAATATAAAACTAGATTTCACTTTTAAAAATGAATGCTAAGTCATTCTTTTAAATAGTTATTGCTATAATAGATTAAAAGGAAACACTTACTTTAGAATTTAAATATTTAAACTTAAGTTGACTTTAAACTTTTAATTTTTATTTAAGAATTTACTTTGAAAACGTACTTGGTTATTCAGAGAGAAATTTTCAATCTCAACCACTCAAATTAATTTTCCAAATTGATTCCCAATTTATTCCATTTGAAATAAATTTCTTTACTCATCAGTTCATTTCAAAATTCATTAATTATGGACTTTATTATTATTTTCAGTTTGATTATAAATCCTTTAGCTGAAATATACAAATTTCAGGTTATTCCCAATTTCTTCTTAATTCTTCTTAAATAATTTAAATCCTCAATTTAAAATAAATATTTTGTTCTTCTAAACAATAACATTGAAGTTTAAATTTCATTAACTTCCTGTTTGTTTAAATTTTCCTTTCCATACTCAAGATTTATTAATTAAAATTTTAAAGTCACTTTATTTCCTTTCCAGTTCATTCATAATTTATTCAACTTTTCTTTCATTATTTACTTTCAATTTCACTGGTAATTCATTATTGCCCGATTATAACCATCAAGCCATAGCATTCAATATTACCACATAATTCATTACATGATATCAAATATTCAGAACAGAGAATATTAAATAATTAAATAAAGTTGAGGGTTCCAGTTGGATCCCTCCAACCTGTTCTCCCTGCATCCACAGATGTTAGCACAATATAAAATGTCAATTCCAAATATATATACCACACTACAGCACATAAATCAATTCAACCATTTCAAGAAATTATTTAAAATTTAATCATTTAAAGTTAAATTTAACTGAGTGAGATTAACTCACCTTTGCTTTAAACTTGTAGTCTATTTCCAAACTGGCTTGCTTCCGTGATTTAAAACCTTGTATAACAATTATACGATTCTATTAACATCTTTGAATTAGTCAATCGATTAATTACTATTTATTCATTTAATTTAGCTATTAATTTAGGTTTAATCAATAATTTATTTTAACTAATTTTCTTTGATAAAATTTCTTTAGTGTCTAAAGTAACTAAACAAGTAAACTTAAACAGGTTAATTACCCTAATACATATTTTTAAAATATAATTTATATAAACCGAAAGTCAAATTTTAATATAACTGTTCAAATCAAAATATTTTAAAATTCCCGTTTAGCCCTATATAGTTTCCTGTAAATAAATAATAATAAATTTTAAACCAGTAATTTTCCCTTTTTAAACTCACATACACTTATAAAACTAAATTATAGGTTTCAATAACTTTTATAAATTCTCCATACGCTTTTTAAAAATCCCTATTTTTCGGATATCTTATTTAAAAAAATAATTTCTGATTAATAAACTAAAATCAACAGATTAAACTCAGGTTTTAGGCTTGAGTATTAACAATTTTAAAAAGCCTCAAACTAAATTTACCATTGTCCAACAATTTATCACTTTGTATAAATAATTTTTTTGTTTATTTCTTCATGTAAATATAATCTATCATAAAAACAAAGCAAATCAGTAAATAAAACCGCATAGAAACGAAAATACCTCACAGAAAAGTCCTTGCCTTCCACGTGCACGAGCACCAGAAGCTCGAGCACCCTCCCTAGGAACAGCACGCCCAAAATCCCAAACAACCCTAGCATCACCAAGTCGCGCAGCTCCCCTACCTCCATCTTCACACGTGAGATCGAACTCGGCTCGCAAACGACCCTAAGCACGCGCGCGTCAATCGCAACATCACCAGCGACCCATCCGTTGGAAACGAGCTCTTGCTCATCGCGATCTACCTGACGTCGCCCTCAATCGCTTCCTTATCGAACTGCCAAGCCTCCACGTCCTATCGAACTCGCGATTCACGATTAAATCCCCTTGTCTCCAATGCTTTACAAGTAAATCGCCAGCCATAATTGTTTTAGCTTTCGATTGAAAAAAAAGGGAAACTGGGGAACGATTTGAAGGGAAAGGGGAACTCGGCCATTATTTGAAGCTTAGGTTTTTTTTATTTGTTCTTCGTTCGAATAGAAGAGAAGAAAAAGAGGTGCGAGGCTTTAATCAGAAGGCTAGGCTAGGCTTGGCTTTCAGAAGAAGAAAGAATCGCAAGTACAAATCTCTGCCTAGTGTTGAAACTAAGGTTGGAACGAATTTAGATTGAGGGAAGTGGCGTATAAGAGAAGGTTTGATTATTAATTTTAAATTCAATTAGATTATTCTAGGCATTAACCAATCGTATGACCCAACGGTAACTCCAAACACTACGAAAATTTAAATTCGATAATAATTCAATATTACGGACCAAATGGTACTGGTTTCGTCGAATTCCGGGATTGTGCCTCGGAAGGCTATTTTTAATTTCAATTCAAATGGTATATTTTTAAAAATGAACTAAACATCTTTAAATTCGATTCATCACTTTTATTATCTTCGGTATTATCAATATAAATTTTATAAGTCTTCAATTTATTTTTAACAGGCTTAAAATTGAAAATTCAACATTTTATTCAATTTCAAATTATATAATTAAATATTTTAATTATCAAATAAATTGTGATATTCGCAATTCAAGTTAAAATTACTCTATTGAATATTCAAAATCTATTAAATATTTCGATTTTAAATACTTGAAAATTCCGGGTCGTCACATTCCTCCCCCCTTAAAAGAATTTCGTCCCCGAAATTACTAATTATGAAGAATGGTCTAATACCCGTTTACTTATCTCCAAATCCAATAATTCAACATCTTACCAACGATCCTTTATATAGAAGACCCATTATCATTCTTATTAACTTCTCAACTCACCCATAGTTTCAAACTATACTATTTGTTTAACTATTCAAGTTTCAATTTAAAACCAAATTTTGAATTATCAAAATTTTCTCAAAATTTTTCTAACTCCCTAAATTTCCGAAAAATTTCGCCAGCGTCTCCTTTGCGCGGCTAGCTCGGTACAACTACAAAATGGCTCTACGGCCTCCCAAATCCAAAAAGAAAACAAAAGCCAAGTGGCTCAATCCAAAATCCCAATCAAATTCACACCAATTTTAAATACATACCTTTTTGTCGAGCATTTCAAATTTATCTCTTGAAATCAAATCCAAAATTTCTTTTCCCTTTTATAATACCTGCATAACCTGCTTAGCACTAATATCCAATCACAACATCCCAAAACAATTCATCGACTTTTTCACAAAACGCCAATATCTATTTATCCAAATATTAACTTGGAATATATTTATATTATCGACTTCCAATTAATAACACAAGCATTTTACATGTTTCTTATATTTCTTTTCACCTTACCATCTTAGTTTATATCTAATTCTATTCAAGTTGATTCCTTCATTTATATATGAGTTCAATTCATCTTAAACTCTAAATATATAAATTTATTTGTCATTTATTACTAATTCATATCATTAGTTTCATTCACTAACTTACTTCTATTTCCAGTTTAAAATTGTTTTGTCGTTAGCAAAATTTTACAAAATTTCAAAAATTTTCTAACTCCCAAAATTTCTGAAAATTTTTGGCAGAGTCTCCTTTGTACGGAGGAGCTTTTGCAATTTGACAAAAGAGATAAATATATATACATCGACCCACGCGGTCGGAAAAACCAAAAACAGTTCATATTTCGTATTTTTATTGCGTAGGCGTACCTAATTTAGCATTTTAAGCAAGCGGCTTATTATTTTTAGCATATAGCACAATCCAATCCAGCCTCACGGCTTCCAGGTACCTGTACTTACTCAATTTAAACATGTAAGTGCCAAATATATGCAGTTTAACTATATTTCACTTATTTATAATAGTTAAAACATATGAATTCTAAAAGAAACTCATACCAAACATTTTTCTGTAAGCAATTTATATAGTTTCCATGCTGATTCAACTGTTCCAATTTATTTATAACCATTTTCACTCAATTCGGGTGGTTTTCGATTCATTCGTATACAATTCCATCAATTTGAGTGGTTTAGAATTCAACTGCTTACTTTCATTTTATTCTTAAGCAAATTGAACTCATATTTAATTCAATTGCTTTCAAAATCAATTTATTTTACTTCTATCAACTCATAGAATTTTAATTACTTCCATTTAGATCCAATGATATTTATTCTATGCAAATTTAACAAGATCTATGTGAACAACCAAATATTTATGCTTTATAACCAGTTTAAATGGATTTCAACCCGATTTATACTTAATCCTATTTCATTCTCAAATTTATTCATAATCTAAATATTCTCATTTCAATTTATATCAAATTTTGAATACATTCACTTGTATTTCATTTTATTACCAAACTAGTTCATCCAAAACTATTAACAGCTTAGGTTCATCTTCATTACTAATTAAATCCCCTCTTATCTTAATCCAGTCACAATCATTTATTTAGCTCGACACGTTACATTTAAATTTCCATTTACAATCCATTCATTTACATTTCATTCTATATTTGTTTATTCCAAACTATTTTATTTAGCTCGAAGACAATCCAAGCTATTTCATTCAATAACCATTTCTCAACTTATTTAAACCACATTTCATTTCATACTTATTTATTCCATAATTTATTTATTCAATATAATTAGTTTATCCACATTCAATTCATTTTAAATGTTTATTTCCTTAAATATTATTTGCAACCTACCAAATTTTATTCTGATCCAAATTTATTTTTTTACTTGGTTTAAACTCCATCCAATATCTTTAAACTTGGTTTTTAAGTTGAATTCAATTCAACTTTCCTCCATTCATTTAGCTTAAGTCCATTAACCTCAATTTATTCAAATTTTACACTTAAACTCATTTCCATTTTACAAGTAAATTTTCTCTTTTCAATTTAACTTGATTTTATTCTAATCCAATCCCATTTTAAATCTGCAAATTTCATTTGATTGGTTATTATAAAATTTAACTTTCCAGATTCAACTCATTCCATTTATTACCTGGCTGTTTTCCAGGTTATCTTCACTTATTTGGATTTTATTTGCACATTCAAACCATTGCTACTTTAATCCATTTACATTTTTTTTATTTGATACATTCCCAATTATATTTAATTTGTTAACACTTCAAGTTAAATTTTAAATTTATATCTCAAGTTTTGAATCCACTTTTCATTTTCAAATTACCATTCCCTTTTAAATTACCATCCAATTTTATTAACTTACATTGCAATTTCATTCACAAATCAATTAATTAATTTCAAGGCCACGTTTAATTATATTTATTTTCTTCATCGACAATGTAAGTCAAATTTAATTATATTTTGAGTTTTTATTTTCAAACCTCATCATAAACTCACAATTCAATTTCATTAACTGATTTATTAACAATTTAGTTCTCTCCTTTCCATAGCACAATACTTGATTTTATTCCCAAATATTACTTCATTTGATCTTCTTAAGTTCAATGTTTTATAATTCAAGTTTGGATTTCCTTTTCATTTTTCAATCATCAAAATATTAAATTTGGGCTTTGTATTCCATTTTCAATTTAATAAGTCACAACTTATCGTTTTATACAATTCTATTTCATCATAAACTTGAATATACTCATCTTTTATTTTTAACTCAAGCCTATTATATTCCATGCATTTTTAATTCTTTTATATGCTATTCTGATTTATTTAACTCAATCTAACTCTTACCCAATTTATTTCTTATCCAACTTATTTTCCAGTTATCCAGGTAAGAATTTAATTCCATTCATTAATTAAATTGAATTCTTATTCCAATTCAATTTTAGTTTAACTCGGATTTATTTAACTCAATTCGATTTCAACTTAATTCGAATACAACTGGATATTATTTTAGCTTATTCAATTAATTTCTATCCAGTCAAATTTTTATTTCCAAATCCAAGTTAATTTCACTTTCAAATTTTCTCTCTAAATTTAAATTCCAACCTTCAAAGCTTATATTCCACTTCTGATTTAAAAATCATCTCAATTTATAAGCTTACAGCTTATCTCATCAGAATTTTATACACCCGGCTTTTGATTTCGAATTATTTTGAAATTTCCAACATTTCAAAATCACACTTCTCAAAAATTTTAAATCAATCCTGGCCTTATTCCCCAACAAATTTCCTTTGAGATTTTCAAAAACAACTAGCTTTCTGAACAAATCAATTTGGTAGCAATCCGTCACTTAGGAATTCGAAAATGAATATTGATGATGTGGCCGTCACCATCAGAATTATTTTCCAATAATCCAAGTGATTTCAATGCTATATCACTTTCAAAATCCATTTAAAACAAATTTCCATTCATAAATATCTCCAAAACAACAATACTATTATGTATCTTCAAAACACTTCCAAAATCTCCGGGATTTTAAACTTTCAAATCCTGCTTAAATCAAATTTAAGTATATCTCATTTGCATGGTTTATGTTCATACAAATTCTCATTTGGTTTTTATTTCAATTTATAAATTACCTTTATAATTCATATTTATAAATTTCATTTATTACTTGTATTTAATTTCTTAATCTTTGGTTATATTTTCAATTTCTAATTGAAATTTCATTTTTATTATCTTATTCGTTCAAAATATTATCATCCAAACATCCAAATTATATATAATTTAAGAAAATATTTCTTTTATATCAAAATATATTTTGGGTAAAATTATTTCATTCACCCACATTTAAAACAATATTGTGTCAATTGTTCTATTCAAGTGTTTAGAAACCCCTTCGATACAGTTGTCCAGACTGTGCCGACGAAGGTTCATATGCCACTCAATAAACCAATCAACACAATATAAAACCATTTTTGTATCCACTAACAAATACGCGCTCATATCTATTAATACGCTCAAACTCATTCTAGAGTACTACGGACTCTATTTGATTAATTCCCACCAGAGCCAAGGTTATCACCAACCTAGCTCTGATACCAAATGTAACGTCCCGCAAATCCGTACCCCTTGAGTCAACACTAGTCTACAACAATCAACTCAAGTTGCACAGAAATACGAACCATTTGGGTTTAAGAAGAAGAGGTAGAAGAAGAGAAAACAAAATCAACATCAGAATCTAACCATCGCAGCGGAATAAAATATAATAGATGGTAAATAATCTTTACTCAAAATCAAATATAACTGTTTACACATATTACATCATCAGAGTACATCAGTCACAGCTCACAACAATAACATACAATGGATACACAACAACTCCACAGCGGAAAATATATAACAAGTACGACTATACATATCGTCATCCAGCTCGTCTCCTGAGCTCCATAGCATCATATCCTGTATCCTATAATACTCGGTCTTACCCGAGCATTACAGTTAAATAACACCCGAGTCAGTCTGGAATACCAGCATGAGAAAATCACACTCAATTGATTATTAAAGTTTCAAAGTCCTTTGAAAACAAAAGTATCTCGTAAGACCACGCCACAAATAAGCATGTCGGGTTTTTACCTTACGATAGCTAAACCAATTTTTATAGAAATCCTCTGATATTATAATAGGGTCTACATACAAATACTTATAAAATAGCCGAAATTGTTACAATATTGAATTCCAGCTACTAGCCACAAAAGTGGGTAATACAAACAAAACTCATACAAGGCTCGTAGGGAGAATGGATTTCCAACTAATGACTAGGCACTGGGGTACCACCTGTCACAGTACGGGGCCTAGATCACCGTACCGAGGATTACTCCCTTCGTCCCCTGCAACACAAGGCCGGACCCATCCCTTACTGGACAGTTCCAAATAAGATCACCCCACGGTTGGGATCAGCAACCGCACCACTAAGCCGAAATAAAAGGGACATCTAGACAGGGATGACCTTACCCTCAAGTGGGGGCTACCCACGAAGCCTTGCTGCATATCCCCTGATTTTCAGTCATTCCCGGTTGATGAGGCTTGAGGCTAAGCGTTACCTTTAGAACGATATCCCTTAGAATGCCCATCGTCCACCTGACGATGTTTCGCAAGCATTCATCCATACAAGTCCGTTTCGGGTTCGAACAGAACCGAAGGCACTATTCCTACTACATCCATTTTGGAAATATCCTCAGGATTAGTAGCGACTAGCCCTTGCACTTTACTACTCCATCTTCGAATCCAAAATCGTTTACACGAACGTACAAATCGGATCGAAGTGGTTTTTGAGAAATAAATCTCGATCCCGGTCTCTTCGAAACGATCAATGCATTGTCCAATATTGATAGTCGGTTATTTAACTATCAATTAACATTTACAACCATCCATCAAACAATAAATAATTTCCCAAAATTATTTATTTATCTCAAAATATCCTCAAAGATATATTTCTATTTTCAATCCTTTGAAAATAGTTTCAAAACCGTCTTCCTTTTCAAAATAAACATTCCCAAATATTTTCCATCTCCTCTGAAATCACCAAGCACAAAATTAGAGTTTGAAAATAATTTAAAACACTTTACTTAGAAACATATTTCATAACATTTAAGTTAAAACTGCTTCAATGATTTGTTAAAAATTCATACTATAGGAATATTTGAAAATAATGTTACTAAATAAAATATAAAACTAGATTTCACTTTTAAAAATGAATACTAAGTCATTCTTTTAAATAATTATTGCTATAATTATTAAAAGGAAACACTTACTTTAGAATTTAAATATTTAGAAATAGTAAATTTTTCAAAACATACTTCTTAAGTTGACTTTAAACTTTTAATTTTTATTTAAGAATTTACTTTGAAAACGTACTTGGTTATTCGGAGAGAAATTTCCAATCTCAACCACTCAAATCAATTTTCCAAATTGATTCCCAATTTATTCCATTTGAAATAAATTTCTTTACTCATCAGTTCATTTCAAAATTCGTTAATTATGGACTTTATTATTATTTTCAGTTTGATTATAAATCCTTTAGCTGAAATATACAAATTTCAGGTTATTCCCAATTTCTTCTTAATTCTTCTTAAATAATTTAAATCCTCAATTTAAAATAAATATTTTGTTCTTTTAAACAATAACATTGAAGTTTAAATTTCATTAACTTCCTGTTTGTTTAAATTTTCCTTTCCATACTCAAGATTTATTAATTAAAATTTTAAAGTCACTTTATTTCCTTTCCAGTTCATTCATAATTTATTCAACTTTTCTTTCATTATTTACTTTCAATTTCACTGGTAATTCATTATTGCCCGATTATAACCATCAAGCCATAGCATTCAATATTACCACATAATTCATTACATGATATCAAATATTCAGAACAGAGAATATTAAATAATTAAATAAAGTTGAGGGGTCCAGTTGGATCCCTCCAACCTGTTCTCCCTGCATCCACAGATGGTAGCACAATATAAAATGCCAATTCCAAATATATATACCACACTACAGCACATAAATCAATTCATCCATTTCAAGAAATTATTTAAAATTTAATCGTTTAAAGTTAAATTTAACTGAGTGAGATTAACTCACCTTTGCTTTAAACTTGTAGTCTATTTCCAAACTGGCTTGCTTCCGTGATTTAAAACCTTGTATAACAATTATACGATTCTATTAACATCTTTGAATTAGTCAATCGATTAATTACTATTTATTCATTTAATTTAGCTATTAATTTAGGTTTAATCAATAATTTATTTTAACTAATTTTCTTTGATAAAATTTCTTTAGTGTCTAAAGTAACTAAACAAGTGAATTTAAACATGTTAATTACCCTAATACATATTTTCAAAAGATAATTTATATAAACCGAAAGTCAAATGTTAATATAACTGTTCAAATCAAAATATTTTAAAATTCCCGTTTAGCCCTATATAGTTTCCGGTAAATAAATAATAATAAATTTTAAACCAGTAATTTTCCCTTTTTAAACTCACATACACTTATAAAACTAAATTATAGGTTTCAGTAACTTTTATAAATTCTCCATACGCTTTTTAAAAATCTCTATTTTTCGGATATGTTATTTAAAAAAAACAATTTCTGATTAATGAACTAAAATCAACAGATTAAACTCAAGTTTTAGGCTTGAGTATTAACAATTTTAAAAAGCCTCAAACTAAATTTACCATTGTCCAACAATTTATCACTTTGTATAAATAATTTTTATGTTTATTTTTTCCTGTAAATATAATCTATCATAAAAACAAAGCAAATCAGTAAATAAAACCGCATAGAAACGAAAATACCTCACAGAAAAGTCCTTGCCTTCCACGTGCGCGAGCACCAGAAGCTCGAGCACCCTGCCCTAGGAACAGCACGCCCAAAATCCCAAACAACCCTAGCATCACCAAGTCGCGCAGCTCCCCAACCTCCATCTTCACACGCGAGATCGAACTCGCCTCGCAAACGACCCTAAGCACGCGCGCGTCAGTCGCAACATCACCAGCGACCCATCGGTTGGAAACGAGCTCTTGCTCGTCGCGATCTACCTGACGTCGCCCTCAATCGCTTCCTTATCGAACTGCCAAGCCTCCACGTCCTATCGAACTCGCGATTCACGATTAAATCCCCTTGTCTCCAATGCTTTACAAGTAAATCGCCAGCCATAATTGTTTTAGCTTTCGATTGAAAAAAAAGGGAAACTGGGGAACGATTTGAAGGGAAAGGGGAACTCGGCCATTATTTGAAGCTTAGGTTTTTTTTATTTTTTCTTCGTTCGAATAGAAGAGAAGAAAAAGAGGTGCGAGGCTTTAATCAGAAGGCTAGGCTTGGCTTTCAGAAGAAGAAAGAATCGCAAGTACAAATCTCTGCCTAGTGTTGAAACTAAGGGTGGAACGAATTTAGATTGAGGGAAGTGGCGTATAAGAGAAGGTTTGATTATTAATTTTAAATTCAATTAGATTATTCTAGGCATTAACCAATCGTATGACCCAACGGTAACTCCAAACACTACGAAAATTTAAATTCGATAATAATTCAATATTACGGACCAAATGGTACTGGTTTCGTCGAATTCCGGGATTGTGCCTCGGAAGGCTATTTTTAATTTCAATTCAAATGGTATATTTTTAAAAATTAACTAAACATCTTTAAATTCGATTCATCACTTTTATTATCTTCGGTATTATCAATATAAATTTTACAAGTCTTCAATTTATTTTTAACAGGCTTAAAATTGAAAATTCAACATTTTATTCAATTTCAAATTATATAATTAAATATTTTAATTATCAAATAAATTGTGATATTCGCAATTCAAGTTAAAATTACTCTATTGAATATTCAAAATCTATTAAATATTTCGATTTTAAATACTTGAAAATTCCGGGTCGTCACAAATTGAAATGGAAAATTACACTACCGGACCAACTTTCATATTTACCAATGAAAATCTATCATTTTCTATGTTTAAATAGATGCATACAAAATTTTAAATTTTCATTGCCAGATTTAATAGTTTATTTTCATCAAAAATCTAGTTGATTATGTTATAAAAATCGTTAAAATTTTTAAATCGTTACATAAAAATTATACTAATGCGTCAACTTCTGTATTCAACCTTTACTATCCATCAATAACAGTGAAATCACATTTTAAATTCACACGGATAGAAAGGTTCCCTCCTTAGAATTTAATACCAAGCATAAGAAGATTATTCCTATGCAATCCAAGTTGTTTGAATTTGGAAAATTATATCTTTTATACTTTGGGAAATTTTGATCCAAGTAAATAAAATTTACTATCACCTCCGTCGGGCTAGTGTGGATAGCCAGGGAGAAAAGGAAACTAGTTTTCCAAACTCAAGCCTATACACTTTCTCTCTACCACCCATAAGATGGTCAAGTTATTTGATCGACTCTAAATCTTCTAACAAACTCAATTAACTTTAATTATTAATTTAACCACTTTATAATCCTTCAAATCACCTTTAAAATACTTATTATTCATTTAAAAACATTTACAAAAGATTTTAAAAAGAATTGTTGCATTTAGAATTATATTTCAAAAGTATAGAAAAGCGATGCGAAAAGTGTACAAATGGTGCTTTTTAAGCTATATTGATCAAAATGACTTTTCTATCATTGGGAAATTCATTTTATAACTCAAATCACTTTTAAAATATTTTTAGAATTTATTTCATATTTTTAAATAATTTTAAAGTATCATTTTTAAAGAAATTCTTTTATGGATTCTGAACTGCAAAACCCCGATTATTTCAAAATTTTGTTTTATTCATATTTCAAAATTTAGTTTTTGAAATCTCGATTTCTTTTCTTTGTTTGAAAGCTATGGATATTATAGTTTATAAAATTCTTATCTTGTAGAATTCCGAGCTATATGTGACGCCCAACCTCTATACCCACGCTAGCCAAGAACACTACAAGTAATGCTGTCAACTAGCACGGAGAATAAGGCTGTTGAGGAGCGACCATCTGTATAATTGCTTTGTGCGAGTGCCGATATGCCAGATAAAAATATAACTTTTCATCTCATGAGGAAATCCGACATACCGACACAAACTCAAAGCTACTACACAGTGGCTATAAAGGTCTTCGGAAACAAATATAGAAATAAACATAGCACAAATCAGTCACAGACAATTCATATCACAAAGGCGGAAATAGATATGAATATTACACATGAAAGTGTATATCAGAGTAGTGGTCTAAAAAGATCCACAATATCACAAAAGAAATAGTTACATGAACTACACAAAAGAATAAGTATACATTATGGAGTCTATATCTCGAATGTATACACCAAAATAAACTACTAATCTAAGTAGTAAGCCAAAAGTCATAGAAATCAATCCCAAGAGAGAAGTCAAGCAGAAGCACCTGTAACATCTCGGTCTGACCCGAGTATTATTTAATAAGAAAATAATAAACGGATCAGTCTAACTATAGATATCAGATGAAACGATATAGAATAAGAGATATGACTAAACACATAATAATCACAATTCCAAGCTGTGATATATATATAAGTAATTGAAAATCTACGAGAGATTAATCAGTGTCACCAAATCTACACAAGAATCAAAGAAATGTCATACTCCTCATTTCGTTCATCAAACCACAAATATTGACGATTATATCAATGTCGATCACACAAGTCAATGACACACAAATTCACCAATGCACAAATATTGACAATAATATCAATGTCAATCACAAAAGTCAATGACACACAAATTCCAGAATTCAATATGCGAAATCCAGAAATCACAAAAGTCAATGACGCACAAATTCACCAATGCACAAATATTGATAAAACTTATCAATGGAAATCACGAAAATTGGTGAAACACAAATTCTAGAAATCTACACAAGAAATCCAGAAATCACAAAAAGGGGGGAGGCCTATCACAAATGGGAGCATAAAGCTCACCAACACGTGTATCACAAACGGAACGCTAATTCCATGGTCGCTAACCATCACAAATTGAGCCGAAGTTCCACAAACGGCCCGAAGACCATGGGTTGCTACCCCATCACAAATTGAGTCGAAACTCCACAAAACGGGGTTTAGTCTCCCTCGCAGACAAAGAGACATCGCACATTGCTAGTCTAAATCACAAAGATGATCGTCATGATCAACGAGAAGTGTCAATTACACTAAGCTAGTAAATATATGAGTTTAGCTTCATGTCCCATAGCCACTTGCTTAACTTAAATATTTACGAACAAACTGTAAATCTCCACTAGAAAATTATCACAAGAGGTTCAGTCGAACAAGTCCAAGAATTAACCGACAAAGTAAACGCAAGCGTTTCACATCACTTGTTTTACTAAGCCGTTTAATTAGATTTCTCATACGAGTGAGGTAAAGGTTTGTATATACTAATAGATTGAAAAACGGTTTTATAAACGAATTTGGTATTAAAATAGTATTGAAATCGTTTGAGGAAAGAGTTTTGATATTTACTACTAATATAGAAAACCTTTATATTTTTAAAGTGACAAAGCACAAGGGGGATTGTAGAAACAATCAATCACAAAGATCACATTCGAAGATGTAAATAAAAATCCAATGAAATCGATAAAGGGTCCATCGAAATGGATATTCAAAAATCCCTAAAAAGAGTCATCAAAGTCATGATAACAACAAATAGGATTATCACGAATCGATTTAAATTGGAATTTCAATCCAAAAAAGGCAAATTGGACTCAAACAGCAGGTTCAGTCAACTGAACAGAGTTTTTAGTCGACTGACCCTGTACCTGGAAATTTTCCAGGTTCAGGAAACTTTCTGTTTCCAGTTTCAGTCGACTGTGCAGAGTTTTTCAGTCGACTGAATCATGCCTGGAAACTCTCGGGTTTCAGGTTCAGTCGACTGAACAGAGTTTTCAGTCGACTGAATCATGCCTGGGCTGTTTTTCAGCCTATTCAAATGAAGAGCAAATTCTTCCAAAATGCAACCGGACGAACATTGGCTCTAAGGGTTTATGCCAATCGGCAACCCGGCCCTATATGCTCCTCGGTGCATCACCAAAAACATGATCAAACATCCATAAAAGGATTTCACACAAATTTGACTTAAAAACCCAAAAATTGGAGTATTCACAAAACCAATCCAAATCAAGAGCAAATGTACATGAAGAAGTGTTAGGAATTCATACCCAACAAACAAAGATAATTATAGTCATAGATGTGAGATAAAAATCTCACCTTTGAACTAAATTTTTGAAGATGAAGCTTGAAAGCAAAGGAGGAATCAACCACTCTTCAAAACCAACTCTAGAAGCTTGAATCTAAGCTTAAAAGAAGAACATTCCCTAAGTTAGGTTTAGGAAATTTCTGAAATTGAATGGAGAAAGAGTTGGAGAAGAAGAAGAGAAGCTTACCAATGGGTTCTTCTTGAGTTTGGAGCAAGAACTTGAGCTAGCAAGAGGAACTAGGGCTTGGAGTTTCTAATTCCCTTTCCTTTCCACCATTTTCAGTTGGAGCTTGAGTTTGAGGAGTTGGAATGAAGTAATGAAGAGGAGAGGGGGATTGGGACTGAGTTAGTAAGTGGTTAATTGGCTCAGCCCAAATCAAAGCCCTAAATGAAAAAGTGGTAAAAAATCAACTTTCTCCAAACATATCGAAGCTTATACTCAAAAAGGTCGCAAACGGCATTTTGAAATCAATGGAGGTGGTCTCGAGTCCTAATTCGACCGTATGCAAAAAGTAGGTTTTCGGACTAAAATCCGACGAATGATAAAATATTTAAATAAAATATTTAAATATAAAATCGATAAATATGCGGGTTGTTACAGACTCTCCTCCTTAAAGAAATTGCGTCCTCGCAATAATTAAGAAGGAAATATAAGAAGTAACAACCATAGAAGCATATTAACACAAGAAAATTTGAATCATGAAGTTCACCATAAAGAGCACGAAGGAGTAAATCCGAAAGTTTTCGTTCGATGAATTCTCAAGATTTCACATGAGCAATCCTTAGGATTTGAGAACCATTGAACCTCTATCAAAAAGAACATCTTTATATCGAGGGCGCTCAACCTCCGAAGCAATGATGCGAATAGAATGGTGCTCAAAAGTCAAATTTGGTGAAACTTCAATCTCCACAATATCACCGGGCTCAAGAATGAAAATGGAATCCCTAAGGCATTTCCGTAGGTAAAAGACGTGGAATTCGTCAAGAATAGCAGAAAGTTAAGCCGGTGCAACGGCGTAGTACAATCACGGTACGCCCGAGAAACTAGAAACTCGAATAATTTGGAACACTGACGTAGTACAAAAACGGTACGTCCAATGTATCCAAAAAGAAAAGACATCGATGTAGTACAAACGGTACATCCGATGAATCAAAAGCAAAGACATCGATGTTGTACAAACGGTACATCCAATGAATCAAAAGCAAAGACATCGATGTAGCACAAACGGTACATCCGATGAATCAAAAGCAAAGACATCGATGTAGCACAAACGGTACATCCGATGAATCAAAAGCAAAGACATCGATGTAGTACAAACGGTACATCCGATGAATCAAAAGCAAAGACATCGATGTAGTACAAACGGTACATCCGATGAATCAAAAGCAAAGACATCGATGTAGTACAAACGGTACATCCGATGAATCAAAAAGCAAAGACATCGATGTAGTACAAACGGTACATCCGATGAATCAAGAGAAAAGACATCGATGTAGTACAAACGGTACATCCGATGAATCAACAGCAAAGACATCGATGTAGTACAAACGGTACATCCGATGAATCAACAGCAAAAACATCGATGTAGTACAAACGGTACATCCGATGAATCAAAAGCAAAGACATCGATGTAGTACAAACGGTACATCCGATGAATCAAAAGCAAAGACATCGATGTAGTACAAACGGTACATCCGATGAATCAAAAGCAAAGACATCGATGTAGTACAAACGGTACATCCGATGAATCAAGAGCAAAGACATCGATGTAGTACAAACGGTACATCCGATGAATCAAGAGCAAAGACATCGATGTAGTACAAACGGTACATCCGATGAATCAAAAGTAAAGACATCGATGTAGTACAAACAGTACATCCGATGAATCAAAAGCAAAGACATCGATGTAGTACAAACGGTACATCCAATGAATCAAAAGCAAAGACATCGATGTAGTACAAACGGTACATCCGATGAATCCAAAGCAAAGACATTGATGTAGTACAACGGTACATCCAATGTATCAAATAGCAAAATCATTGATGTAGTACAAACGGTACATCCAATGAATCAAAAGTCAAATAATTCGGAACACCGACGCAGTACAAAAACGGTACGTCCAATGAACCGAACACAATAAAAGAACATCGGATGCAAGTTCATAAAAGAAATGAGATGAAACTCAATAAAACGAAGTACATCAAAACGCCCGATGAACTTGATAAAAGGATAATTTCATTCGGACAACATCAAAGAATCAACCACTTGTTGCTTACGACAAAGCGCATTGGCAACACGATTTCCCTTCTCGGGAATAAAAGAATATCAAGATCATAAGATGCTAGAAACTCGAGTCAACATGAAGTTCCTTAAGAGAACATAAATATTCCAAAGATTTATGATCGAGATAGAGAACAAATTTCTCATCCAAATATGATGATGCCAAATTCCAAAAGTAAAAACAATAGCCGCGAACACTAGATCATGAGTGGCATATCTAGTCTCGATAAGCTATAATGATTTAGAAGCACAAGTGATAGCACGTTCTCCTTTGCAAGAGAATGGCATTCCAAACCAATAGGTACAAATAGCAAAGTCTTGGTTCCCCTTCAGGAATCACAAGAATAAGAGTATCGAAAAGAAAGAATTTCTTAATCTTCTTTCTTGAAAAGTTAAAACTTTCAAAATTACATTTATCATTATGTAATAATCTTTCTAGAAAAATTTACTATTTTACAAGTCAATATATCGTGTCTGATTGTCACATCAAAGCGTTTAGGAAATTCCTATCGATAACGTTGATGAAGCGCATCGACCAAAATTCTTAAAGCACTCGACGGGCAATACAATCACAAAATCATCTTTTATAGGATAAATAAATCTCGTAAAAAGTTTTAAGAATATTCTTTGTTCGTTTCAAGAACAAAATCAAATTGCACTTATAATTAAATCTTATGAAAAAGATTTGCAAAATTTTAAATTTCTATTTTCATCCAAAATCAATAAATACAAGAATGGTCTCATCGAAATATTCATAGAATATTCGATTTATAAAATGGATGAAATAAGTTGGACAAATTGAATGACAAAATAAGTCATTCATAAGAATCATAACGAGTGCGAAATGCGGTAAGTGGAATGCTAATTTCCGCAACTTGTAGCAAACGAAAACCGGTGGTAAAGTCAAACTGAAAAGACCTTAACACCACACAAAAGATTTCTTAGGTGATAATTCTAAGACAAACTCAAAAATACCGGAAAATTTCTCAAACTACATGAATGAGAGAAATAACACTTTCCTTATAAGTGGGCTTAAGGAATAAAATGATGCCATCAAGTTGGAATCAAAATCATAAAGGAAAAATAGAAATCTGCTTAACAGATTGAAAATGTCGAAGATGAATAGTCCACTCGAAAAATAGGATATGGACTTCACAATGATTAAGCCGATCCTTTCAAAAAATCAATTCCAAAGCCAAAGTAAATATCGGCTCAGAAAGAAAAGTCACATAAAACAATCTCGACACCTAAACAAAAGCAAATTGAGTGTTGCGAATCTACCATCCGGATTCACAATCCTCAAAGAAGTCATCAAGCCCAAAATATTCAAAGAAAAAGAATTAACAAGTCCTTTTGATATAAAATAGTGAGATGGAAACTATATCAAAAAGAACATGAACAAGATAATCACAAAGCAAATGTCATCAAGGATTAAATGTAAAATACCTTGACTAAGAGAAGAGTTGCTAGGGGCTTGCACAATATTTAGCTTTCTCATGTCCTTATTCAAAAGTTTGGGACATGCAGATAAAAGATGACCCAGTTTCTTGCAATAGCGACAAGAATGGGGTTTTGGACACATATTCGCATAGTGTTCCTTAGAATTACAATTGTAGCATCCTCCATGACTAGGGATTGGAGTCTTTGCTACAAAAGTAGTTTGCTTCACTCTCTTATTGGGATTAAGGCTCTTGAACTTAATATGCCTCTTCTTGGAAGTACCAATATCATAAACACTTCCTTTACCAACCTCTCCAGGAAGAAGAGTAACATCCACAAGCTGTTTGAAAGAAACTTCAAGTTTCAAAGGTGGAACCATTTCGGGGTTCTTACTCAAAGCATAGATAAACTCTTGATTCTTTACAAGATCCAAAAGTTGTTGAGCAGACATAAATACTCCATCCTGGGTAGTAGCACTAGATTGACCGGCGCTGGGACGGCCTGGTCTAACCATTTCTCTTCTTTAAGAAAGAAAGAAAGAAGAGGAAAAAGTTATTCCCAAAATGAATATCAAGCAATCTTGATAGATAAAATAAGGAATCATAAAAGAAAGTAGGATAGAACGGTACGAAGACCCGAATAAAATCCTAAAGCACAACTCCTAAGAATGACTTAGGACATGATCCTTGCTAAATTATTCTACATTGTTCCGAAGTTTGGCTCTGATACCAAGCTGTGACGCCCCACCTCTATACCCACGCTAGCCAAGAACACTACAAGTAATGCTGTCAACTAGCACGGAGAATAAGGCTGTTGAGGAGCGACCATCTGTATAATTGCTTTGTGCGAGTACCGATATGCCAGATAAAAATATAAATTTTCATCTCATGAGGAAATCCGACATACCGACACAAACTCAAAGCTACTACACAGTGGCTATAAAGGTCTTCGGAAACAAATATAGAAATAAACATAGCACAAATCAGTCACAGACAATTCATATCACAAGGCGGAAATAGATATGAATATTACACATGAAAGTGTATATCAGAGTAGTGGTCCAAAAAGATCCACAATATCGCAAAAGAAATAGTTACATGAACTACACAAAAGAATAAGTATACATTATGGAGTCTATATCTCGAATGTATACACCAAAATAAACTACTAATCTAAGTAGTAAGCCAAAAGTCAGAGAAATCAATCCCAAGAGAGAAGTCAAGCAGAAGCACCTGTAACATCTCGGTCTGACCCGAGTATTATTTAATAAAAAAATAATAAACGGACCAGTCTAACTATAGATATCAGATGAAACGATATAGAATAAGAGATATGACCAAACACATAATAATCACAATTCCAAGCTATGATATATATAAGTAATTGAAAATCTACGAGAGATTAATCAATGTCACCAAATCTACACAAGAATCAAAGAAATGTCATACTCCTCATTTCGTTCATCAAACCACAAATATTGACGATTATATCAATGTCAATCACACAAGTCAATGACACACAAATTCACCAATGCACAAATATTGACAATAATATCAATGTCAATCACAAAAGACAATGACACACAAATTCCAGAATTCAATATGCGAAATCCAGAAATCACAAAAGTCAATGACGCACAAATTCACCAATGCACAAATATTGATAAAACTTATCAATGGAAATCACAAAAATTGGTGAAACACAAATTCTAGAAATCTACACAAGAAATCCAGAAATCACAAAATGGGGGGGGAGGCCTATCACAAATGGGAGCATAAAGCTCACCAACACGTGTATCACAAACGGAACGCTAATTCCATGGTCGCTAACCATCACAAATTGAGCCGAAGCTCCACAAACGGCCCGAAGACCATGGGTTGCTACCCCATCACAAATTGAGTCGAAACTCTACAAAACGGGGTTTAGTCTCCCTCTCAGACAAAGAGACATCGCACATTGCTAGTCTAAATCACAAAGATGATCGTCATGATCAACGAGAAGTGTCAATTACACTAAGCTAGTAAATATATGAGTTTAGCTTCATGTCCCATAACCACTTGCTTAACTTAAATATTTACGAACAAACTGTAAATCTCCACTAGAAAATTGTCACAAGAGGTTCAGTCGAACAAGTCCAAGAATTAACCGACAAAGTAAACGCAAGTGTTTCAATATCACTTGTTTTACTAAGCCGTTTAATTAGATTTCTCATACGAGTGAGGTAAAGGTTTGTATATACTAATAGATTGGAAAACGGTTTTATAAACGAATTTGGTATTAAAATAGTATTGAAATCGTTTGAGGAAAGAGTTTTGATATTTACTACTAGTATAGAAAACCTTTATATTTTTAAAGTGACAAAGCACAAGGGGGATTGTAGAAACAATCAATCACAAAGATCACATTCGAAGATGTAAATAAAAATCCAATGAAATCGATAAAGGGTCAATCAAAATGGATATTCAAAAATCCCTAAAAAGAGTCATCAAAGTCATGATAACAACAAATAGGATTATCACGAATCGATTTAAATTGGAATTTCAATCCAAAAAAGGCAAATTGGACTCAAACAGCAGGTTCAGTCGACTGACCCTGTACCTGGAAATTTTCCAGGTTTAGGAAACTTTCTATTTCCAGTTTCAGTCGACTGTGCAGAGTTTTTCAGTCGACTGAATCATGCTTGGAACCTCTCGGGTTTCAGGTTCAGTCGACTGAACAGAGTTTTCAGTCGACTGAATCATGCCTGGGCTGTTTTTCAGCCTATTCAAATGAAGAGCAAATTCTTCCAAAATGCAACCGTACGAACATTGGCTCTAAGGGTTTATGCCAATCGGCAACCCGGCCTTATATGCTCCTCGGTGCATCACCAAAAACATGATCAAACATCCATAAAAGTATTTCACACAAATTTGACTTAAAAACCCAAAAATTGGAGTATTCACAAAACCAATCCAAATCAAGAGCAAATGCACATGAAGAAGTGTTAGGAATTCATATCCAACAACCAAAGATAATTATAGTCATAGATGTGAGATAAAAATCTCACCTTTGAACTAAATTTTTGAAGATGAAGCTTGAAAGCAAAGGGGGAATCAACCACTCTTCAAAACCAACTCTAGAAGCTTGAATCTAAGCTTAAAATAAGAACATTCCCTAAGTTAGGTTTAGGAAATTTCTGAAATTGAATGGAGAAAGAGTTGGAGAAGAAGAAGAGAAGCTTACCAATGGGTTCTTCTTGAGTTTGGAGCAAGAACTTGAGCTAGCAAGAGGAACTAGGGCTTGGAGTTTCTAATTCCCTTTCCTTTCCACCATTTTCAGTTGGAGCTTGAGTTTGAGGAGTTGGAATGAAGTAATGAAGAGGAGAGGGGGATTGGGACTGAGTTAGTAAGTGGTTAATTGGCTCAGCCCAAATCAAAGCCCTAAATGAAAAAGTGGTAAAAATCAACTTTCTCCAAACATATCGAAGCTTATACTCAAAAAGGTCGCAAACGGCATTTTGAAATCAATGGAGGTGGTCTCGAGTCCTAATTCGATCGTATGCAAAAAGTAGGTTTTCGGACTAAAATCCGACGAATGATAAAATATTTAAATAAAATATTTAAATATAAAATCGATAAATATGCGGGTTGTTACACTATATTTCATTCTATATCTCCGTTTGACTTTTAAAGCACGAAATCGCAAACTACCGTGATGCGACGCGCCTATTTTTGACTCAATTTCAATTTTCGTTTAAACTTTTCCAAAAAACTTTTAAATTTATAAAACATTTCTAAACTATATTAGATCATTTTTAAGAGGTTTAAACATTCCATATACATCATTTCATTCAATAAAGAAAAGTGATTTTCTTTGTGCTTGTCGACGTGCATTAACGTGACTTGTATATATATTCAACAACCATATTAAACATCCATTTTATCATATTAAAACGTGATGAACAACCATCATTAGCAATCATATCCAAACATATATATCATCTATTAATATGTATAACTATAGTTTAGGAGTTTTCTAACTTTTAATTATATGTTGCTATTTACTTTTTCAAACATTCATCAACCAAACATTCAAACATCATTAGCATCCAAATAGTTGTGTTAAACATTTAAAACTATTTATAATGGTTTAAAGTTAGAGTTCTCACCATAATTAATACCAATCATCCTACCATCATTCATATCACCATAACACTTCACTTGTACACTTCTACCATCACCTAAACAACTTCATCTCCTTGTCCAAGTGCTCGGCAACCCCTTCCTCCAGCTTTTGTTCTAGGCCTTTGCTCCTCTTCACCATTCTTACTCACTTCCAAGACCTGCAAGTGCTCATGTCGAAGCTTTGGAAAGGAGGAAGATAACTATTGAAGCTACAACCTTGAGTTCTCCAAACCTAGACCCAAAAATAGCTTATTTTCACTTAGGTTTTTGACCCTCTTACACTCAAATTTTTAAGAGGTTGTTAGATAGAAAGTTGTTACAATTTCTTTTCTCTTGAATTTAAGAAAAAGAAACACTTGATTTCGACTAGTTATGAGGAAGATATGATCAAAATACGAGAAGGTATTCTTGGGTTAATAAAAATGAAGCCTGAAAATGCACTGTAAAGAAGTGGAATTTCGACATAATTAAGCTCAAATTTGGGAGAAGTACTAAACAAGAATGTCGTAGACACTTGAACTCAACATGGTTTATAAAATGAATTACTTCATTTTAATCTGGTTTGGAGTAGTTATGCGCGAACGAAAAAAGGGTATTCTCGGCCTTTATAACTGGCTTAAGAATGTAGTTCAAAGAATGGAGTTTTGACTATTGCTAAACTTTGAATTTAAAGAAGAGATCAAGGAGAAAGTTGTAGCCACTAAAATTTTATATCGTTTAAATAAAAAAAATATGTTATTTGGTTAGGTTATGAAAGATGTATGGTGAAATGAAGAAGAGAGAAATGTGTGGGTACTTATAGGGAAAGAAGAGTGAAAATATCTAAGCACTTACATCACCCCCTTATCACCTCCACATGCTCCATCTCCATCACCACGTGGCTAAAATGACCAACCCCTCAATGTACATTTGACTTAAGTAACTTAAATATGAAGTATTTACAAAAAATCTAAAACGTTTGCTTATATATATTTATATGTAACTTGTATGTATATATATGTTATATACATCATCTTTATCCATCATAACACGACCACCCTACCTCCCTACTACACCACTTAGAATGGACCAAGTTGTATCATTCATGGACAAGGCTATGTGCATGTCCTTTGGTTGACTTATGTATGCTTAAGTGAGAAGAAAATGGAAATATCTTATATATGTGTTGTATGTGTACTTATATGTATGTATATATGTGTACATATATGAATGTTCATGTATGCAAGTGACATGAATATACATGTACATGTATGTGCACAAGTGAATAAACGATGTTTTGATGACTTCGAACAAATTCCATTCACTAAACCGTGGAAAATTGGGAAACCAATTACCGGTCACATTTTCACTTGAATTTTAATTACATGTAAATGTAAACAGAATTTGAAAAAAAAAAATTACTCAACATTGTTAATTAATTAAAACAATCTTATTTTATTTATAAAACCATATAAATCAATACTAACAAATATCTCAAAAATCGCTATTATATTGATAAAGCGATTCGAATTTTCTTATATTTTAAAATCAAGTATATATCTTCATAAAACTATTATAAATGATTTATTGTCATTATATAACCATTTAAAATGAATTATTATCATTTAGAAAAAATTATTTGAATGATTATAGTAATTATTAAGTCATTAAATCTCAATTTAAAGTCATAAATCAATATTTAAATATAAGGGCGTCAACAATGATGTCATAAATACTTTTATTTTCCCAAAAATAAAAAATTACTTTTATTTTATATTCCTATTCAATTATAAAAGTAAGTGTATGTATCCAGCTCCATACATGATGTTTTACGATTATAGAGCTATTTTCGACAAAACGGTTTTCGACCATTTTATCGCCATTTTTCCAAGGAAATATTTTGTGAATATTTCTCCAAAATATGTTCATTATTATCGGTTAATTCAAAAAACTTGATTTTTGTTGAGAATAATCCGTATTTGAATATTTTAAATAATTTAAACATCCCCAATTAAGTGATCAAATTTTGGGTCGTTACAATTTATTTTCGCTATAATACTTTATGTATGATATAGCAATTGTAAGGACAAAATGTTATAAATATCCCGGCCAATGATAGTACTTTAGTTAGTAACTTTGAAATGCCTATGCAACGACCCAGAATTTTGAACAATTTAAATTTGAAAATATTTAAATTAATTTTTAATATTTGAATGATGGTTTGACTTGAATTTCAAATTTTCATAATAAATTGGCGATTAAACTATAAATTTAATCGATTGAAAGTTGGATAAAATTTGAATCTTTAATTTGAAGCTGATAAAAAAATATTTCAAAGGCTTGTAAAATTCATATGGATAATATTGAAGATAATCGAAGCTTCAGAATTGGATTTGAAAGTGATTTAAATGGTTTTGAAATTTTATCGTTCGAATCGATATTTGAAAATAGTCATTTTCATACAGTCTCGGAATTCGACAAAACCAGTTCCATTGGGTCCGTAATATTGTATTATTACCAGATTTCAAGTTTCGTATTTTTCGGAGCTGTTATGTGAGCACACGACGTGTAAATGCAATGGGATTTGAATCAAATTCAATTTGAATTTAAACATATAAATTGTCAACATCAGCCACCTTACTCCTGCAGCCGCTGCCCTACCAATAGTTAAATCACGTACTTCAAAAAATCATGTCGTTCTATTTTATAATGCCAATACTTGCCCATTATTTTAAATTATCACGCAGCTTCAATTAATATTTTCTCAAACTCAAAATAAGAAGAAAAAAAAAACAATGGCCGAAGCCTGTAAAGGAATCACGCCACCCTCCTTTTTAATTCGTTCGTTTCCCCCTCCCTCTTTTAAAATCCGTTCACGAAAAAAAACTCAGATCCTCTAAAAAAAAAAAACAATCGAAGTTGATTTCGATTCAAAAGAGTAGGAGAGTTGCTTTCGTGTAGGGGGGGTGACGCGCTGTAGCTAGGTTAGGGCAAGATGTCGCGATGGCAGTTCAATGGGGTTGGGGAATCAAGCATCGCAAGCACGATAGGGTGGTTCGCGTATCTGAGTGGTCTCGGTTTGGAGGCGTGGAAGCAAGGCGGCGGCTAGAGGTATTCGTGGCTCGTGAGTCGCCACTGCTGTTGGAGGCTAAATCGAGCAAAGGCGGAGAACAAGGAGGAGGGGAAACTCACGATGATGCACGCTCGTGCTCGCGTTGAAGGCAGAATAGCCAGGGTTCGCGTTGTCAAAAAGGGGGCCAGATCTGGGGAAGCTCGCGAGTGGGCAGCAGTTTCGTTCGAGGGTTGAACTCGCGATTTTGGAGTTCCTGTATATTTCAGGTAATCCAAAACATTTGTATGTTTAAAAAATTTATTTTAAGGTGGTTTAAATTTTTAATTTAAGATATCAGTTATTTTTTTTTCTTTTTACAGTAAGGAGTATGTATAATTAAATAGAATATATGCAGAAAAAAAAAATAGTTACAGTAAAGAAAATTTTTTTTTTTTTTTTGTAAAAGAAGATTTGTTAGAAATTTAATTGGATGAAAAGGAATTTAAATTTTTGTTAAATCAAATTGTTAAAAGGAAATTGTTAGTCAAAATAAAATCACGGGTTAATTAAATTATCAAGTGAAAATTAATAGTTCGATTTTATCCGAATATTAACGAATTATATAAAATTGTTTATACAAGGTATAAATCAAGAAAAATCAAGTCAAGATGGATTGGATGGAAAAATAAAAGCAAAGGTGAGAACTCCTCACTCAATCAAACCGTTTGGTTTAAAATTTTAAATAGTTATTGTTGATTGATGATTGCTGTTTGATTGTGCTAGTAGATATAGTAGGATATATACTATATATAGCAATATATATATATTGGCATATGTATATATTGGAGTTGATTTCCCGCCTTGTATAGTGGATGAGACCCTATTGCGCCGTTAGTAAGCGGATAATATTTTATAAAAATCCCATATACCGCGATATTCCACCTCGAAGTGGAATGGGTATTGTGCTAACTCTTTGGATGCAGGGAAACAAGTTGGAGGGATCCAACTGGACCCCTCACAAATATTTATTTGTTTATAAATATTTTTGATGATTGTGAATATCATATCGATATATGATATTTGTGTAGTGATTGGCCAATTGATGCTGTGGCATCATCGGATTCGTTTTTAAAGTTAAAAATAACGATTTTTGATTTTAAAAGGATTTTTAAATCGATTTTCCAAATATATGTTTTTAGTAAAAGTTTGAATTGATTCATTTTAAATCAAATTAAAAATTTAATTTTTTGAAGTTATAGAATTTAAGATTTTTATAAAATATAACCGAATTGAGATTTTTGGAAATAAATAGTTAAGTAATTTATAATCGGTATAAAATTGGAATTTTTGAATTATTAAGAACAATGTATATAAAAGATTTTTTAAATTGATTTTTTTTATAAGTTAAAAATATTGGATTTATAAAACGAGTTTTACAAGTGTTATAAATGAAATATAAATTGTTTTTCTTAGTAAAAGAAAATTTCTAAAATTTTAAATTGTGAAGTATAAAATGAATAGCTTGGGTAAAACAAAAGATTATAAGTAAATTACTTATGAATTGGACTTTGTCATTTATATGGAATATAAATGGAATTTGCTAGTAAATTGATTTTTGGTAAATAGAAGTTTATGAAATTATAAATGGGATTTATAAACGTCGTTTTATAAATCCGAAATCAAATTGAATTTGATAAGTTGGAAATAGGAAATTTATAAAGAAATCTTATAAGTAATAAGATTCAAGGTTTGTGAAGTTCAAAGGAACGATTTGGTAAATGAATAATATTATAAGTATTTAACTTATAATATAGCTTTTGGTATATGTAATTGGGTTTATAAATTGAATTGGATTGGCAAAGGAAATTTATAAATCGAAGTTATAAATAGGAATAGAATTTGTAAACATTGTTTATAAATTCGTAATCAATTGAAATTGATCAATTGAATATAGAAGTATTAAAGAAGTTATATTCACGTTTTTGAACAGTGAATATATTATTAAAGAAAATGGATATATTTTGGGAAAGGAATGTTTTAAATGTAATTTAAAACGATTTAGAAATGTTTTAAAATGTATTGAGTATCGAAAATACAGATTTCAACATTTATTGTTGAAATAGGCGTTTTCGAGAAAATAAGGAAATGGTGGACTATAACACCGTAGTTATAGTAAATGATTTCCGAAAGGAAATATTTTGAATAGTATTGGGATTTATATATCTATTTTAAATTCTGAATCCCTATACTAGTGTTTTTGGGTCGTCGTAACGATGTTTTACGCAACATTCGTTTTGATCCAAATAAATGTGAACAAAAGAGTGATTTCCTTAATGAATGAAATATGTACTTAATATTAATTTAAGTATATCGAATATTTTCAAACTGTTGAAAATAAATAGAATTTGTAAATTACTTATTATTAAATAAGTATGGGAATGCCTTTCCAATATGAAATGGAACGCTTTTGAGAATTCATCTTTTAAAGGTAAATTGAAGCGAATATTTTGAAATCGATTTGAGAATTGTATATGTATAGATATTTTGGAAATCTAAATTCAATATGGAATTTATATAAGGAAGGGGAAATTTGTTTTAAGAATGAATATCGATTTATTTCTGAAATGTGGAGAAAAAAATTATATATCTTGTAAAGATATTTTGGGAAATTTAATAATTTTGGATAAATTATTTGGAATTCGATGATGTTCCGCATCTCTATTGATAGTTAAATAACCGACTATCAATATTTACCTTTAAATAGGTAATTGTTGTGAATTGGATGAATTTGAATGCCACACTTATTTTTAAATAAGCGCTCTCTATTCGGGTTAACCGGGAAAGGACCATGGGGTCGTATAACCCATTCCGAATAGTGATACGTCGTAATGAATAGCATTTGAAGACCGGTGTTGAAGACCGGGTATTTGTGAAAACGATAGAATGACCTATCGATTGTCTCTGCACTGGGTAGCTCCTGGTATAGAGATTTCCCTTTGTGATAGGAAATTTTATCGGGATTGTGAATATCCGGATTTGCAAGGGCTTCTTTGGAAGTGCCTTCGGTTCTGTTCGAACCCGGAACAGACTTGTATGGTTACGTGTCTGACATTACATTTTGAGATATAGAGCAGATTTCTTTCAAATACATTTCTGTTGGTGGCGGAGAATTTATTCTTTTAGCTTAACACCCTTCTCTGAGACGTACGAGCTCAGAGGTTATGTAGTTGAAGGTTATCAGCGATATATTCCCAATCTGGTAATGTGACATGCTGAGTGCTGCTGTGTGATGATCATTGGTTGGTCATTTGTGATATGATCATTTATCTTTGTGATCATTGCTTTGGTCATCTGTTGACCCGAAGCATGGCTTTGTTGCACAAAGCGTAGCTTTGTGGACGAGACTTCGTCAGACCTCACTCCCCGGAAAATGGTCGAAACAGGAATATGCGGCAAGGTTATGAGGGTCGCGCCCTTTAGGGTATGTCATTTCCTTCTGGAAAAGGGTGGTATCATGGTATGGAGCCCAGATATTTACTCATGTGGATACACTATACCTATTACTGTGTGGTGTTGTTGGAATCGAGCGCTCGGATAAAGGTCCCAAAGGACCGGTGGTAGTTACCTAGTTACAGAGGTAACCCGGCCTTGTGTTGGCAGAGATCCGGTTAGGTTCTCGGGACGTCCCGCCAGAGGCGATCCCATGTGGCAGTAGGAAGTTCCTTAGCCTGACCATTTGTTGGAAATCCAATCAAAACAATACGAGCCTTGTACGATTTTAGTTGTATTACCTGCCATTCACTTATGGTGGCGCCCCACTGTTTGGATGGTAGCTATAGTAGGCATAGTTCGGAATGTCTATGCTGGCTAGGATTTATATTCTACTTTCGAAATTGTTTTCTCCACTATGCACTAATAATAATATCAAAAAAAAAAAATGATTTGATTTATACGTAGTAAGCATCTTTGACTATTATAAGGAGAAATCTCCTCCAATTCTGCGTTTGCATTGTGTGTGTGGCGGGAGGTCTTATGGTAGTCTCATTTTCCAAAAAGCATTGCGAATTTAAAAATTTAAATTCTCTTGTTCGCTTATTTAAAGATAAACTGTTTTGAGTTCTCACACCAGTCCCATGACTGACCTGGAGTTTATTGTTTCCTTCCTAAACTCTGGGTGCCCACCAATTTCCACACGGGCAGTCTAGAGTTAGGTTATCAGGTTATTCTGGATTCGGGAGTTGCTGTGCAGATCTGGAGGCGAGCCAGATAGCGTAGTCTATTATCTATTGTATATAGTATTTCTTTTCCGCTGTTTTATTGTTGTACACTCTGATGATGTGATGTAATGTAATGTGATGAAATGTATGAAATGTATAGTTCTTTTGTTTTAAACGAATATTCATTTATCTATTATATGTTGTTCCGCTGCGATTGTGAGATTCTGATATTGTTTCCTGTTCTGTTGTCTGTTTCTGCTTCTTTTTATCCTTTCTCTCTCTTCTTCTACCTCTTCTTCTTCTTCTTCAACCCTAAAGATTCGGAAGTTCGTTCCTCTTTGGCTGGATTGTTGTGGAATGTTGCCAGCTCAAAGGAGTACGGATTTTCGGGCCTTTACAGCCTATGTATATTAGAGTAATACTGTGTACTATCTTTTGATATTATATGTTATCATTCCTTGTGAGATTCTGATGTTCTTGTTCTCCTCTTTCTTATTCGTTGTCTTTTCTTCCTTTTCTGTTACCTTTATAATCGGTCTTTTTGACACATGGATGCTCATGACATGAATATAGTGGATGTATCACTGTCGACATTTGGTGGTTGAAAATGGTGGTTGTTACACTAATTATACCTAATAGCACTTATGAAGTTCGAGTCTAAAAACTCCTTCAAAAGGATTTTGTTGTTTCTATGAATAACTATCTAGTATTTCATAAATACTTAAGAATACTCTAAACCACCATTTAGTGATCTTAATTTGGATTTGATATTTTCTTCATGCATCATCAAATACATAAGAAAATTACGATATTGTAAACAACACAACATGTATGATAATTCTATTTCTAATGCATAAAGAACCTATCGTACATGTTCTATATTAAACGTTTTATTAAGGTCTATTTGCACATCATTGGGATATTCCCAACATCTTTTATACTTATTTTAAAATATGTAATTTATAAATCCAATATCAAGTATAAAACAACTAAACAATTACTTGATTATAAATAAGTATATCGTTAACACTTGGTAGTATGTTCTTTCCTTATAGTCTAGAAATATCTATGTACCTTTTAGTGGTTCTTTCTTATGGACACATGCTTCCTCTGCATTTTGACTGAAAATTAAACTCTTTGATATTCTGTTAAAACACTTGTTCAAAGTTGATGCTTGTCAAATGATATCTTCGTATCCATTCTTGGATCATATCTGAAAACCCACAAACTCAATGGTGCTTCCACTGACTTTGAGACATTTTAGTTATTACATGGTGATATTCTATTCTAAATCATTATTCAGAATTTTCTATTTCAACACATATGTACCAGAACACAAGTCATATCAGGTGATAATTTTGTGACTAAATCTGAATTAACTTAAGTACATCGAATGGAAAATCGGTTATATTAATTCCAATAATTGAAATTTACTATGTTATCCTTATCAATGTTGCTTACTATATTTCAACAGCATTAGTCTTTTTCTTGAAGACATATTGTCACCGATGTATCGTATCCCATCATGCAAATCTATCAAAATCATATTTTGATAATGTACTTGAAATCTATTTCGAGTTTGCACATTATACCAAATCGTAGATACAGTACCCTTAATGGTTTAATTGACAACAAAAGAACATCTATTCTCGACATTCATAAGAAATACATAGTTTCTCTTGAATGTGCAAGAAATGTTATTAGACAATCTCATGCGTTATGTTCGTTTAGGTTTGGTTAATTTCATTTCATCACTTCTAATCATTTTTATTCTTGGATCGTCTCCAAATTCATTTTGCTACTAATAATTTTTAAAAGAAATTCCTATCCTATGAAGTTGATATTCCTTGAAACAAGTGTTTCTCAGTTCAACGGAATGGGTATTCAAAACTATTTTATGAATTGTCCTATGTATAGAACTGATGTGGTTTCAGTTTACTATACTTATGTTCGAAACAGAAATTTATCATCTAATAACTATAATTCCCTAAATTCTGTTAGGGTGATTCATAAAATATCACTTACTACAATTAATACGTGTAGTCTTTCAACTCGCACAAGCTGCCAGCTCATTGGTTTAGGATATGTTGGAGTTTCTCATAAACTCTTATCTTATACAATTTTGTAAACTATTATTTTGAGAAATTAATTTTAACTTCATGTATTACTCTTAAGAACACGTACTTATAGAAAGAAGTTAACTGAACTTTACCCCCCATTAGTTATACTTTGTTCGACAAAGTTAGATTACTCCTTATCGACACACTATTATACATCATAAGGATGAGTTACTTTTGCAATTGAATCTTCATTCATCTTTAGGAACGTTCGAAACTCCTTCCAATATTCCCACCTATTTGGTCAAGTCGAATAACTTTATTTTCTATTGCACGTTACTTTATTTACTTCCGTTTTATACTCTATGAGCTTATTGTAGACATAATACATGTGCATCAAATACACATGTCCATGTTGGTGATAACTTATCGTTGAATATAATGAAGTACCTAGAACTGTATTGGTATCAATAGACTTTTGATTGCATACATCTATATGTATCAATCCATAAAGTTCATCAACTCTTATAATGCTTCCACTAAATGGGTGTTTTTCCCTTAATTGTCTAAGACATAATTTACAAGTACCATATGATTTGAAATCATATACTCAAAATTATTTCTAAAAGTTATGGCTTGGTCCATAATTTTAAATTTATTGCAAATAAATTTAAATACTACTATATTTCCAATGCTTCACAAATACCACTATTATAGTTTATTTTGTGAAGAACATTCATAAAATTCATATTGAAACAAAACTATGATTGTTTTTCGGTCAATACTAAAAGACAGTTATTATTTCATAAATTGTTTGGTACGTTTTAGAAAAATAATTTTTGTAACTTGATGCAACAAATAAGTGTTATATGGCACGGTTCTACTATTTCCAACATTACTACAATAGCGTATGAAATACAAAGCTTCATTCGACCAATTAATGTATGCTATTATTTCATTTACTATAACTGGTTTATGATCAATAATTTTTAGATCAAATATATAAAATTCAAAGAAATAAATATCTTAGAAAACAATTTTCTACATGAAAATACTTTTGGAATATAAACCATATTTCTCATTCCAATGTTAAGTATGTATTATTATTTTAAAATTCTTAATCTGATGTTTCTTTATGAAGCAGAAGTGACCATTCACTCGCTTCATCCCAATTATGCCTTAGGTTACGTCCACTCTTATACCTCAATTTCCTTTCCAAACAGTCAAACCATTCAATGGAAATCCTAGTTATAATATCACAACGAACTCTTTGCAAACGTGCGTTAGGTCATTCTTAACATTTAAAGATATCAAACAAATTGCACTTTACGTAAACTGATCGTACTGATATTTAATGATCGAATTCTAAGATGTATCTTATAGCTTTTGGTTAAATGTTCCATTGAACACAATAAGATCATTATTGTAAGCAATCACATTAATACACAATCTCACACTATAGTTTAATTGCTTATTTCAATGAACTAATCGACATTACATACATTACGAATTGCGGCCATTTTCATATAACATTTATATGTGATCGCATATTAATCAAATATCCATATTCTCGTATTACTTTTAGAGTTCAAAATACATTGAAAGCAATACACTATTTTAGGCTAGAAAACTCGTAAGTGACTAAGTTATAAACATATCTAGCAGTTGTATAGTTAGGCGCTTACATGATTCAACATGTAAAATTTATTGGTAAGTATATTTTATATTTCTATTTGCCAATATTAATTCAGTTCATTTATATATTTTAATTGATAAACATTTTATCAATCATACTATTGCACAAATCTATCAATGTGATTATTATAACTATATATTGAAAATGTTCTTACATATTAGAAAGATTAAATGTTACCATTTCATTTTTCTAATAAGGCTCCTACTAATCTTTTATGTTTCTCCAAATCCTAAGATAAAACATAGAAGTCTTTCCACTTCACTAGTGGGTGTTAAGACTCGTCTATCTTGGAATTCTGGCCATGAGTTTTCTCAACATAGCATAGCCTCACAAGTGGATAACTCCTTATTGGTTGTATCATGTAGAACTCCTAACCGGTGCTTCCTTGTCCTAATCTCATTTCGAATCAACAAATCGAAAGAAATTATTCATCTGTACCTACCATTTAATGACTACCTTAGTATATGCACCTTGAGTTTTCTCAACCAATACATATAATTACCTTACCTTGTCTAGTCAATATATCAATAATACTACGCATAACATCTTCAGCTTGAGTTCGCTCAACAACCAGAGAGTACGCAAGTAATTTGTTAATCTATAATCGGTAGAGGACAACACATATATTAAAGATTCATAATCTTCAGTATATTTAAATTAGTGATACCGATATATGGAATATTGTATATATTGTGAAATACCCCAGTGATTCAAGTGTCAAACTCATCAGAAATCACGGTATATATACTCTTACGTATGTATTTATTTTTTAAGGCTATTTAGGGTTTCGTTGAAGTTCCACCTATAGTTCGTATATTTATATTATATAAGTTTTATTATTATATAACTTTTATACTTTATATAACTTATATCATATCTTATATATAATATTATATTGATTAAATCTTATTTAATTAATAAAATTAATTAACAATTTAATTAATTATTATAGTATTCAAATATAACATATTATATTTAATATATATGTTATATCACTTATAGTAGTACACATATATATTATACATAGGCATTTTAATTTATTAATTAACTTTTAATTAATTTATTAATTAAAATTTTAATTAATTTATTAATTAAATTTTAATTAATTTATTAATTAAATTTTAATTAATTTATTAATTACCTTTTAATTAATTTATTAATTTAATTTTAATTAATTTAATTAATTAAAAAAATTAATTACATAAATGTATACTTATATTATCTTTAACAAATCAAGACAACATAATGTATATCATTATATATATTATACATGTATATATATTTAATTAATTCATTAATTTAAATAATAATATTTTTGAACTTAATTTTATAACAATTTCAAACTTTTCGAAAAATTATATTATAACTTTTATATTGTGTGTTTTTATCTAAATTTTAAGCTTTTATTTTAATTTTCAAAAAAAATTTAAAATTTTAGAGTATAACATTTATCGTGCTTATCTTATTTAAAAAATTTCTTTTAAATTTAAGTTTTAAATTATACTTTCAAAACAATGTTGAAATTAGCTCAAGGCTCAATTCAAGTTGGGCCTTTTCTATTAGGGATAACCTTCGGGTTGCCTCATCCTTTCGGTAGCCAGGTACGGTAGAGTACTTGATTACTCAAACTCAACCTTAGACATTACTTTTCTAGACACTCTACTATATGGGTAGGCCTTAATGAATTGGTCATCATACTGCTATTTAGACTGCATAGGCTATTTGACTCTAATACTATTGTTGCAACCGGCCAGGGCCAGCTCGTAGCGAAGTAATTGGGTAAATCTAAATTTTTTTTACCTTTTTCAAACTTTATTGGGCTTATGTAATCTAAATTTATTTAGAAATATTCTAAATTTCTTTTAAATAAAATCAATATTTTATTTAAATTTCTAAACAAAGTTTTATTTTATATAATTTATATTATATGTGTGTGCGTCATATACATCTATATGTGTATATGCACGTGCAAGAATATAACGTGTACATAGTTTGACATACACGTGTATAGATTTAGGAATTACACCGTAACGGACATGTTAACCCCTCTTGTATACAAATATGTTGTCTAAATGTATATACATTTGCATCAAAACATTATATAAACATAAAAAATTTAAAATAAAAGTGTATGTGTGCAAATATATATATTAAAATGTTAGTTGCAAAAATTTTTATTCAAAGCATTTATGTAAATGTATGTATGTGTAACAAAATGTACTTTTAACTATTTTAAATTATTAAATTTTATATAATTATTGAATAAAAATGGAATAAAACTTTAATGTTTACATATGCAATATAATTAATATGAAACTTGAATAAAAATTTAAAATAATAAATTTTGAAGATTTAGGCAATAACAACTATTAAAACGAAAATTCTGTTTTTTGGAGGTATTTATAATCGATGGCTATAATTGAAAAATGAATATTAAATTACTATAAAATGTAATTGGTTATTTTATTATCTGAATTGGTTTTAAAATTAAATTTTATAAGTAAAAAACTTATATTGAAATATGGTAATTTATGGGATAATTAAATTATTTAGATTTAATATTGGAAATATTTAAATAATTGAATCTTGAATCAATGTGAATGAAAATGATTTCAAAAATTGATTTAAAATTCATTTAAATATGATTGAAGTTTGTTAATATTTAAAATTGGATTTAAAAGTGAATAATTGAAAACTGGAAATTTTGTATTATAATTAACTAGTAAAAATAGCCATTTTGGCCACTGTCTTTAATTTCGATGAAACCAGTTTCATCTGATCAATAATAGTAAATTATTGTAGGATTTCATGTTCGGTAGCGATCAGACTTACGATTTGACCATACGAGATTGAAACGCGTAGAAATTAATTTAAGGGATTCGATTAAAATTAATAGATTTTGAAAAACTAGCCTTTGAATACGATCGAATTAGGCCCCAAAGTGTTGGAAATGGGGATAAAAAATTATGAACGCCAGGCGGCATGCTTTGTTTAGAGCTCAAGAATTTCAGGCATTTATAGGCGAGATAATTTCAAATTATAATAAGAAAATTTCTCTTCACACAATATTCGTGAAACCCTGCCTCTTATCTGTTCTTTCTTATACGCTACCCCTTTCTTTTCTTTCTTTCTCTCATTTCAATCAAGCTACTGTTTGAAAAAAAAAACAAAAAAAATAGAGAAAACAAATGATCAACTCGCGACGCTCGTATGCACGTGGCACGAGTGGGAATGACGAAGGCGAAGGCAACGACGACGGCTATGGAGCCGCAATCACCTGCAGTCGCGATGGAAATTTTGGCTTCGATTCTTGAATCTACGCGTGCATGGCTTATTGGCAACGGCTGGGGAAGATGCGGTCGTAGGCGTGGCACTGGCAAGGTTTAGTCGCTATCGGCAGCGGTGGCTTAGGGTGGTTCTGGCGAAGTCATGTTTTCTAAAAAAAAGTAACTGTCATGAACGATGTGGCCTGGGGAAGATGCATGCGGCCTGGAACTAACAGTGGTGATTAGGTTTTGTTATTAGTGCTAATTATTTTAATTAATTTTTATAATTGGCATTATATTAATTAAATTTGTAACTTTGGCGTTCGAGATCGGATTCGGGTGTAGTTTGTTGCATCAGATTCGTATCAGAGCCGTCTATGCCAGGGAGGTGAATACATCTCCATTCGCTTCATCCGAATTTTCAAATCCAAATGAAGGTGAGTGTTTTATAATGCTCATGAATTATCAACATATTTTTATGTTAGTCAAATTGGAATCGTGAAGTTAATTATTTTATTATTTGTTGATTAGTAATTTAACTGTCATTTAAATTGATATCTGGATTGAATGGGAAAGTATTTAAATAAACAAATCAATTTGAAATTGAATTGCTAGTCAAACACCCGATATTAATGATTATTTAATTATTGTGAAGCATTGACTATTTTGGATATAGGTTGCAATTGGATGCTATTAGCTAATATTTTGGATGATTTGGATGTTTGGTTATTTTATCTATCCTTATTATCAACCTGTGAATTATTTAACGGTACATAAGCAATTATCTGGATTATTTTGAATAAATTAAGAAATAGATTGAAATGATATATACCTATGACATTTAATTTGGATTGAAATGATATATATCCATCCCTAAAATAAATTGAAATAATTGATTCACTTGGACATATGATAGAAAATTATATATGAACATTGGATTTGGTTAAAATAGATGATTTGAAAATTTTCGATTTGAAATTTTGTAAATGATTTGGTTTAAAGAAGTAAAAATCGAATTTATGGAAAACGAATTATTTTCAAACTTGAGCTTAAAATGTTGAAATTTAAATTTGGTAACGGTGATTATTTAAATAATCGAAGTTGAGATTTTGAAGTTATAATCAAAAAATGATTTGAATTTTGAAAATTGATTTGTTTTAAAATATTAGACATTTAATCTAAATTTGAATATTTCCAAGTAAAAGTAATTAAAATCGATATTTCAAATTTGCTCGAAATCGAATTGTTTTAGAGGATTTGAACATTGAGTGTATATCAAAGTTAAATTCGGTTTAAATGATGTTAATTGATACTTTAAAATCAAACTCGAACTTGATATAGATTGAAATGGTTTGAAATTGAGAATAGAATTGAAATTTATTCAATTTGGAATTGAAGTCGAAATCAACTGAAATTGAAAACAAAATTGAACTAATTCGAAATTGAAATCGAATTCGTTTGAATTTGTACTGGAATCGAAGTAAAATTCGACTTGGAATCGGATTGAATCTATTAAATTGGAACGGAAACTGATTTAAATTTGAAAAAGATTGGAATTAAATCAGTTTGATTTGAAATTATTTTCAAATAAATTATTTTAATTTAAATTGTTTAAAAACTATCTTTTTAAATATTCGAAATTGTTTTGATTTTCAAAGCTATTTTGTTTTATAAACCAATTTCAATACTCAAATTATTTTATATCAAAATATTTTAACTTTTTAAACTATTTAAAATTATTCAAACTATTTTCTAAAAAATTCAAGCCTAAGTATGAATTGGGTTAAAATGAAGTTATAACCTAAGTTGAAATTCCAAACAATTTTAGAAGTGAAATCGAGACATTGAGGCGGAAATGATTTTGAAGTGAAATGGTATATTTTGAGTAAATATGATGATTTCAAAATGAATGTGATTTTGAAGAGAACAAGATACTTTGATATCAAGTGCAAATTGTTTTCGACATATATAAGCACCACCGGTTTGTAAAACGATATTTGGTTGTTAAAGATACCATGGCCTCTTATTGGCATACTCTCTATCAATATTGGAACCACTTTAACAATTGTGTACACGGAGGAGACTCCAGAATGAAGTGGTTAGATTTGGCATCGTTTACTGGATTTGAAAAAAGAGAACGATGATGGATAGACCCCGCCACTTGTGCAAATTTGAAATGACTAAAATAGGACGGCTTGATAGGGCCAAGCGGGTTTCTTACCCCTAACGGACATTCGTTCTAGGATTTTCTTGGACTTGGCCCATGGTATTACTCTTGTTATTGGTTTCGATTGGTGCACCTTGATTTGCGATAGCTTCCCTTGAATCGATATGGGATGGATGGATCCGGTGGGCGGTCGTGGCTACGATGCATTAGCACTAGCCCTACAATCGGAACTGGTAGTATCCTGCCTGGGGCATTGCCTCACGTGCCTTGTCATACTTTTATCCATATACGAGACCCCTAAGTTTTTGGTTTAGTGTGTCGTATCATAGCACATCACTGGCTACCGACGTGCTACTGGTTCTGCTAAATGCAAACTGTACAACAATGCTTACGATCGCGTTAAGGGGGATTAATGTAAAGCCTTTAAGCCAAGAAAAATATTTATTTTACTAATTAGACATTATATATGTAGCGTATTCTACTATATATAAATATTTGATAGATCCTTAAGAGATGGAAAATCCTGTAACATCACTTGAGTTATTGCACGCACGTTATAAATGGATAGGAGATGTGAAACCACATAAACATCTCTGATGCCATGGAACTCATGTTATATACGGTATCGATTTGAATCATATAAGAATATTTTAATCTGATTCGAGTGTTTTGTTTTTCATTATCCTCAGGTAAGTCCTGAGTTTTTCAGCGCTTTGAAAATTATCTTTGGAGGACGAAGAAGAAGATTTAGCATATTATTACTATTATTATTCCTACATCATGTTGTCTGTTGCATTATTTTATTTATCCCTGATGTATATATAACACTAATAAATATTGAAAAAATTATGATCAAATGTATAATATAAACTGATTCATGTACTGTTTATTTGATTATTATATTTTGTCATTCCGCTGCGAGATTCTGTGTTTGTTTTCTTCTTCTTTTCTTATTTTTTTTAACTAGCCCTATTGATCATCTATGTTTTAGATTGTTTAAGTTGAACATGTATGGATTATTGTCGATTTAACCATTTCAAAACGTGGATCGTCATATTGGTATCAGAGCTTTGGTTTAGTGGTATCCTCAGTTTATGGGGTTTTAACTCATTAGAGATAAGGCAGTGATACCCTAGAATGAGTCTGTTTGAGTGTGTATATATGAGAGCACGTATTAGTGTTAAATTTGTTTTATATTGTGTTTACTTATCCGTTGAGTTGTTCATGAATTCGGGTCGGAGCATGTGACGCCATCTTATCGATAAGGGTTTCTAAACACTTAAACGAGGCACGTCAACATAATATTATTTTAAAATCAGGTAAATGAAACAATTTTACCTAAATAATATTATATATATATATATATATAATTATAACATTTTTATGCCTATATAATTATTAATGAATGATATTTGTTAGGATCTGATAATATTTAGTTATCATCATTTATTGGTTGAATTAAATTTAAAAAAACGAATACTTTGTGAACTCCATTCATGAAGCGTTTAATTATTAAATTGAATTGAAATCAATTAAAATAAGAATTGTTTAAGACAACAAAGATGTAAATTAATGAAATATTTTCGTAATTAAGAAATGGAATGGTATAAGCAATATTATAAATAGAAGGATTTAAAAATTGAGAATTTAAGAATTTAAATCCCTTTGTTTTCAAAATTGTTTTCATAGCCTTCAGGATTAACAAAAGTACTATTTGAAATGTTTTGACAAGAAATATATTTTGAAAAGATTTTTGGAAAAAAATGAATAAATGCATTGAACACACTTAGATTCCAGGAAATAATTCTGGGATGACTGCAACATTGCCAATATTCATTGTCGAGTTTCTGAGTGAGAATTTCCAGCAGAAGAAATTTATTTCCAGTAAAAACAAGTTTTGATTGTGAAAATTATTTTAAGTATGATTTGATAATAATACTAAAATAGTTTTGAACTTATAAATTAAAAATAGTACAGATAAAAAATAAGTTTATAACTTATTAATTTGAACAAAAATATAAATCTGAATTTTAAAAACAGTTGAATATTTTGTTTAAGCAAACAAAAGAAAATTTGAAATTGAGATATGAAATGAAATAATTAACCTAAGAAATGTTAAATAAATCGAGTTAGTAAAATGAAGTTCAACTCAAGGAAGCTAAAAATGAAAGTGAATTGTATTTCAAACGAATTAGATAAAATATGAAATGAAATTTTAAATGAATAGGTTTGTAACGACTCGCCTTTCATTCCATAGAAAGACCATCATTAAGAAGAAAGAAAGCGATAGAAAAGAGAAAAGATAGAAAAGAAAGAAACAAACAACATCAGAATCTCACAGCGGAACAAATAAATTATATTATATCACATAAAACATTACATAGTATCATATGTAACAGAGTTATACAGCTAATACAACACAAACTAGACTGTTATAAACATCTATCTAGCAATTACAATTCAAGTACATCAGAGAAAACAGATACAACTCAAACACAACGGAACCACAATACATATCTACACGCTAAAGCCTAAAAATAAATTTATTATTTAACTTTCAAATTAAAGTTAAACAGTTCATAACTTTAATTCAAATATTAAAGAAAAGAATTCTTTCAAGTTTAAACTTATTTGAAAAACTAACTCATTTTTAAATTCTACTTTAAAACATTTGAACTTGTTCAATATTTTAAATCTTTCAAATCTGATCTAAATTCAAAATTCTGGGTTCATAGGAAAAATAAAAACCATATTTAGACTTGATTTTAAAACTTAATTTATATCTTGCTTTAAATTTAAAATTTTCATTTTAAAAACTTTTGGATTCAAAAGTTCACTTGAATTCAAATTTATCTTAAACTTGGAATTTAAATCCATGTTTTTAAAATTTAAATTTCATTCAAAATTTAAAAAACTGCACAATTTCAGGTTTATAAAACCTGAAACAATACTTCCTCGAGACCACCCCTAACTGCTTCGAGTAAATGCTCTAACCACTCCGAGACAAAAACATGAATACCCGAGTGAAATTCGAGTCATCTCCCTGCACCAACCCAAAAGTTCATCAGACTTACAATATGCACGGTGCATATGCACTGGCACTCCGGCGATCTCCAGCCACCATAATCCACTTCACCAAGACGCCGACCAACTTCCAACATGGATACGACCTTTAGATATTCCTCTGCAGCTTGAAATCAAAATCCAGTAATCCAAGTCAACCTGGAAACACCACCCAGCAACATTCCAAAACCTGTCAACGTCGCTCACACCCATCTTCGATCATCAGAACCACTGCGACTCCGGCCAACTCTCCATCTACGTCTCCTCTGCAAATCCCCAAGGTCTTGCGTCACTCGATGCAACAGAGAGATCAAGAAAAACTACAAAACTCCTACCTCCAGAAACTACGGTTAGAACCTGTAATGGGCCACCACTGTCGCCACCACCCTCTGACAATCCATCTGGTAATTTTCCCCTACTCATCCATCTGCCCTCCACCTCCAGGAAGCACCACAACAACCCAAAATCACTAGGCAAACAAATAATCCCAAAAACACTTATTTTGTTCATAATGCTCACACAACAGTTAATTTAAAAATGTGATTTTTTTTAAAATTCATGATTTCAAACATGCATTCAAGTTATAAAACTATTTCAATGATTTATGAAGTTTGATATTTTTGCTTATTGAAAATATTGACTGTTATATTTGTTTTCAAAGGCATGGATTTTCAATTTAACTAAATTATAATTTATAAACCTAAATCTATACTAAACAGACAATTTTTGTTTGCATATCAATTTCTAGCTGAAATCAAATCATGTGGAAATGGATTTTTATTAAAAATCTTAGTTTAAAAACAGAATCAGGTATGCAGATACCTGGCATCACACACATATGTATATTTATACATATACACACAGAACATCATCACAATACAATCAAACAAACATGATTATTTCTATCAATACACATGCAACAAATAATTTAAAGCAACCTTTAAATTGTGAGGTTACTCACTTAAAAAAAGACAGAGCAGTTTTTATTTACCACAACTTTGATTTTCTTGTTTGAAAAAAAGTTTGAATTAGAACTTGAGTTCTGAAAATTTTGTTTAGCTTTCATTTTAAAAGAAATAACTGTTTTCAAAATAGAAATTTACCCACATTTTAAATGAAGATGCAGATGACAATCCAGATGCAAACTCATACTTTCCTGGAACTTATTTCAATCTGCTGGAACTGTTAAGTGCTAGTTGAATCTGGGTTTTTAATCTGCTGTTGAAGTTGATTTTACTTGTTGTTGTAGATTTTTAAAACTGCATGCCGAGCCATTCTTCTTTTTGCTTGAATAAGAGTTGATCTCATACAGATTACAGATTTTGAGAATTGAATTTGTTTTGCAGATCTTGTTTGTAGATTTTTAAACATGAAATGGTTTTGCAAATTTTTTGATTGAATTTGGTTTTCAATTTTCTTCTAAAATCTGATTTCAGATTTTCCATTTGAAGAAAATTATTTGAACTAAATGAATTTGTTAAGTTTTCTTATCTAAAATAATTAATTTCAAAAATAAACTAATATTGCCACATGTTACTTTAGTTTGTAGATTAATTATAAGTGTCTTCTTATTAGTTAAATGCTTAACACATGTACGATTTTAATATAAAAATAAATTTCCTAATTTATGAATGTATTTAAATTCATTTCTAAAACAATTTATAACTTAATGTAACATGTTATTAAATGTTTTATTTCATTTAGCCTTTAAATGTTTACATGTAAACTTCCTTTATAACATTACACATTTTAATGTTTATTTGAATATATTAGAATAATATTTTCAAAACTAAATTTTCAAGAAAGAAAATTTAGAAAGAAGAAGAATGTTGAATTCAATTTTATTCCAAAGTTTCAAATCAAAATATTATACTTTAATGTAAATGAACAAAGTCTATTTCAAAACAATCTTTAAAATAAAATAAAATAAATTTTTATTATAAAAAACAATTTAAACTATTATATTTTTAAATAAAATAATTATTTACTAATATTTCTTTTAAAAATATAAGATAGATTTTTAAAACAAACTTTTTAAAAAGTTTCTATACTAATTTAAATCAAATTTACCAATTCACAAGTTATACATACATACATACATATATATATATAATAATTTGAAAATATTCTTATTAAATTTTAAATTCAAATTAAAATCAAATTCCCTATTTACAATGTATACACATATATACATTATAAAAATATCCTTTAAATAAGCTTAGAAAGATAAGTTTATCATTTAAATATTTTTATAACTTTGAAAAGAATAAAATTCCCAAATTAAAGTTATCGTTATAATAAATTTTGAAAAGAATATCATTTGACAAACTAAATAATTATTAGTTTTCAAAAGAAAATTTTTGTTTGAATTGGATTATTAAATCAATATTTCTCATTTTAAAATAATTATTAATAGAAATTATTAAATAAATATTGCCTAAATTTCTAGGACATCACAAGGTTTGTATAACTTATAGGTTTGAGAAATATGAAGATATAAAAAAATTGAATTTGTTCAATGTGAACGATAGGAAGAAGAAAAAAATTTAATTAAAAAAGAGTTAAATAAACTGAGTAATGAATTAAATGAAATAAATTTAACTTAAAAAAGATTGAATGAATTAAATTGGATTTGAATGGACCTAGAAGAGCTAGTAAAGTGAACTAATTTCACTTAAGCTATAAAATGAATTAATAGAATGCATACGAACTTAAATCATAAAATAAAATGCAATTTGGGTATGAAAGAAATTGAATAAAAATAAATGAGCGTAAGTAAAATTAATATGTGTAGTTGAATTTAATTTAAATTGGATGTAAATAAATTAAATGCAAATAGAATGAGTTTCAGTGAAATTGAATGGTAACTAATTGAATATGAAATAAGTTGATGGAATAAATTATAAATTGAAGTTAACTTAAGAAAAGATGAATAAAATTGACTATGATAAAAAGAAAATTTTAATATGAATTGGAGTGATAACATAAAATTACTTAAGTAAGATTATTAATATGAATTTGAATAAATGAAGTGAACTAATGAAATGAATCAACGAATTAAAATGAACTTAAGTTATGAAGTTAAAATAAACACGATTTACATTTTTATAAAGTGTTTATAATAAATTTAAATGGTTTTATGATATTATATATAAATGATACTAGTATTAAAGAAAATATATTAAGTGATAAAATCTAACTTAAATGATTTACAAAATGGTCCACAAACGAATTTATATGAAATATGATAAACAAAATGTGACACAATTGGAATTTAATAAATCAAAATTGAATGAATCAAATGTAAATTAATGGAATGTGAATTCATTAATGTTGATAAGTGCATGTCAATCAATTGAAAGTAAATAAACTAAATGGAAATTAATTGAATGTGAATCAAATTGAATGTAAGTTGGTTTAATACAAATAAATTAGAATGAGCAAATTGAATGTTAATAAAGATGAAGTGTATAAATTAGCTATGGGCACTAAAAAATATAAATTAACATGGCTATGAGTTAATTTGATTAATTGGAAGAATATTAACAATTGTGAATGGGTTCTTTGGTTGTAAATCATCGATTTTATTGTTTTTGTTACATATGATAGTTTTGTTGTGTATTAGTGCTAATGTTTTTGATTTGGATTCAAAATTCATGCTATGTAGTTTTATTTAACTCATACATGTTTTATATCTTATTTTAAATGACTAAGATTCAAATTTAAGTTGAGATAGGTACATACAAATACTGTTTGGATGTATACGCAGATTCAATATGCTTTTGTTTGCTTAATATGAGCGAACTCGCTTGTATTAAATTTAATGACCCACTTTCCGTATAGTTCAAATTGACACTTCACCACACTTGTCCAGTCCAAATTAAACAGAAAGGCGGATAGTAAGAAAAAGAAAGTAGAAAGAAGGTAGAAAGAAGATAGATAGAAAACCAAGAAACATAGAATCTCACAGCGGAAAAAAAAATCTATAATATAGAAAAAATCTTTAAATAAGCAAAATTGTAATATTTACATAACAGATAACAATCAGAGCACACCAACCTATACAGCACGGACAGTTATAACACCTGTGTGCACAATTGCTGATAAACACAAATAAGACGCAATTGAATATAATCATCGACGTGTATACGTTTCTATCTCCAGCTCCTCTCCTGAAGCTCCAATCTTTCCAGCTAAACTAGAAATATGCTCGGTCTGACCCGAGCATATAGAAAAAACTATGCTTGGGTCAGTCAGGTAAAACCAGCTTGAGAATTTAAATCATAAGGAATTTTATTCTTTTTACTTTAAAAAATCCTTTTAAAATCAAAAGATAGTGCCCAGAAAGTTATGCCTTTCGTGCGGGTCAGAACGTATCCCGTAAGACTATACCACACATAAACACAACGGGTTTTTCCCTTACAGTAACCATAACCCTTTTTATAAAAATTGCAGTGATATTATAATAGTGTCTAGATGTCAAAGTAAAATATAGAAATAGCTGAAATGCTTGCATATCAAATTTCAACATAGCTGGGCATAATTAAAACCGTACGACGCTTACTGGAGAATGATTTCATACAATGACTAGGCACTGGGGTACCACCTATCACAGTACATGTCTAGAAAAATGTAATGAGGACCTCGCTGGGATCCCCTACAAAACAAGACCGGTTCAATCCTTAACCAGGATAGTGCCGAGTATGCTGCCACCACGGGTGTTCCCACCCTTACCGAGTTCTTCCGCGCACCGTAGTAATAATATCCGAGGGTATCTAGAAAGGTGATAACATACCCTAATTGCATGTGACCTACTTAGCCTTGCTACATCTCCCTTGATTTTCAGTCATTCCCGATTGATGAGGCTTGAGGCGACAATTACCTTTTTAAAAATTTACTTGTGGAATGCTCATTGTCCTCCAATGACAATGTACTAATAGCATTCATCCTTACAAGTCCATTTTGGGTCTGAACGAAACCGAAGGCACTATTCCTACTACATCCATTTTGAAGTCATCCTCATGATTAGTAGCGATTAGCCTTTGCACTTCATTGCTCTATCTTCGATTCCATGCTCTTGTCTTCATTTCGAAAATGTATTCGTTTGTTCGAAGTGGTTTTCAGATAACTTGTCTAATCCTGATGTACCGACCTGGAATTTTGGTCGTCTAGTTTTGAACCTTTAATTTATTTTAAATGTTGAATTTGATTATCAATTGATTTTGAATATGGAGGAATCAGTGAAATAGTTTAAAATTCCAGATATAACGATTAACAGATTCAGTAAATTGGGTAATTTAATATTTGAAATTGTATAAATATGGGAATCTAGGGTTAGGTGTGGATAGGAATGATTTAGAAGTTGATTTTGAAATCTATTTGAATTAGAGTGATGGTAATAGATTTTGAATGGAATTAAAAGTCGTTAAATTTAATGTTGGAATTTATATATTAATTAAATAGCGGAAATTAATACATATGTAATAATGTAAATAATTGAACTTTTATTTAAAATGATTTAGAATGATTTCTAATATGGATACAATGCCATTTGATTTATAAATGAGTTAGTAAGTTTTAAGATTTAAAATTTTATATGATTTTGACGATTTTGAAAATCGCTAGATATAATCGATGCGTAAAAATAGCCATCCGAGGCATAGCCTTGGAATCTGACGAAACCAATTCCATTGGATCCGTAATGGTGTACTATTGTCGGATTTCAAATTTCGTAGCTTTTGGAGTTATCGTTTAGTCGTACAGGATAGAAACGTGTAAGAACCCTGTATTTTGTAATTATTTTAATTGTATATTTTAATTATTTTAATTGAATTTCCTGACAAAAAAACTTTATTTTATTTATTAAAATGGATAAATTTTGTTATTTTATATATAAATTTTGATTTTTATGTGAATTATAATTCCAAAAACGACTAAATAGAATGTTTTCCAGAAATGTGAATTTTGGTAAATATGATCAAACTTTGACATTTAATTTAAAAAATTAAAATTTTGAAATTTATTTTTCTTTTATGAAAATAAATAAAATTTCAAGTATACTGCTTTTCGTTTCGTTGAAATTTGATCAATATTGTGAAAGTTATGCTTTTTACACAATTGTATGTAAATTGTGTATTAAACAAAATTGTTTATTTTAATTTATATAAATAATATTTTTGTTTATCATATCATGTTCTAATTTGTGTATATACATGTAAAATGACATGTTATGTACATATTTTATTTTTAAAACATTTTAAAAGTGTAGTGGTAATTTTCCAATGATAATTGTATATTGTTTACAATTTTTAATTCTAGTTTCAAATTAATAAACTATTTTCATATTTATTTTTTATTTTTCCTAAAAATATTTATTTATTTTCATTACTACTTTATTTTGTTTTATTTCCTATTTTATTTACTTGTTTATCTATTGGTTTATTTTGAATAAGAGAAATTAGAAATTTGAAGAGACAAAGCCTTTTCATTTCTTGTGGCTTTTCATTAGCTTGTCTTTACATTTTGTTTGGGCTTTTCATTTCTTGTTTTGGTCGTACATCTCTATGCAATAGTTGTGTTTCTCATTTTTCATTCACCTGAAAAAAAATTCTTCTCTTCAAAACTCACGGCTATCTCATTTTTGAAAATATTTTGTAAGTTTTTTTAATGGCTTCTTTTCTCGTTTTTCTCTTCATTTTCTATTGATTTTGCCTTTGCTTCCTCTTGGTGCTTTGCTCGGCCCCTACTACCTCTTCTCCACCGCCCACCACCATCACCATACATGATAGCCACCTCCTCCTCATCCCTTGTCCAAATGTGGCTGTGACTTCCATAGGATGCAAACACTTCAAGCTTTGCAAAAACTCCACCAAAACCATGCTAGCCAACCTATATGTCACCACCACTTCCATATCTTACCTTGGCCGCCACCCCTAGCTCCACCACCATCATGACTTGACCCCTGACCATCGGCTTCACCACTGACCTGACTTGCACTAGGCATGGCCAGCCCATATGTTGACCAGGCCGAGCCTAGTGGTGCACCAAACTAGCATCTTTTGCCTTGTCCTTTGATCTTCCCTATGTTATAACTCCTACCTCTTCATCTCCTTTTTAGCCGTGCCATATTAATCCATACCCGAGCCTATGTCCAGCTATGGCCGAACCCAAATGATGACATGGTTGAGAACTTGAGTGGTTAAAGCAAGGTCAAACCATTTTGTTCTTTGTTAATTTTAAATTCCAATTGTTTCAATGTATTTTGTATTGAAAATATATGTTTATATTGTCTTGTTTATTTGTTGTATATAAGATCAATATCAAAGCTCTCCATTCATTCAAATCAAAAGTCGTGTTGTATCGTTCTTGTCGTGCCTTTGAAATCGTTCTTGTGTATCGTATTGGTCTCTAGCTTTGATAAACGTGAGTTCTTCTCACTCTGATATTATTACTTATGAAATGGTAAATGGTTGACATGTGATTAGTAATTAAAATGTTTATTCAAGTTAATGATAATTATTTGATATGTTATTCCATGTTATTAGCATGTTAACTTTGTTAATTATCACCTGACATATGATATATGACAGTATATTGTGACATTGACATTTTAGTGTATTTATTTATATTGTTTATGTATATGATCACACTGTAAGTTCCCTGTTAGAATATAATCACTATGGGTTGAAATGATACATACCCGAACAGACATTAGAATAGGGAAAAATCATTATGAGCTGAAATGATAGGCTCAAATGATTTTTATTGTATTTTATTTGACTTGGGATTGCGGGTTTGAAATGATAGAACTCGAGTTTTCTTTTTAAATTGCAGGTTGAAATGATACTTATCCATATCACTTGACCTAGGTTAGAAAATTATGTACAGATTCCGTGGTATATTTTTGAATGATTTTTCTTAAGATATGAATTTTTAAAGTATGAAATTTCGATTTAAAATACATATTTTATGGTTTTAAGAAAGCTAAATATTCACTACAAGAAATTTGATTTTTAGTGGCGCTCAAAAAACGCTGCAAAAAGTTTTGGTGGCGTTTTGATAAACGCCGCTAGAAAACATGCGACTAAAAATCGATGATTTTTTGTTGCATTTATTTTAACGCCACTATAAATGAATTTTGGCAGCGTTTTTTAAACGTTACTAAAGATCTTTTTTACAGCGTTTAAGAAACTCCACCAAAAAGGTGCCGTTTACTATCTTATTTTTTTGTTGCACTTATTATTCTTTGCAGCGTTTTTTGAACGCCACGGAGATTATCTGAGCTACTATAATTGCTGATTCTGTAGCGCTTTTTAAACTCTACAAAAACAATAATGTAATATATAAACGCATACACATTCAAAAATAACACATTCAATGAACCACAATAACACAAACAAAAGCAATTATATAATCACTACTATATCATAATGTTAGTGTCAATACAAAAGGTTAACCATACGTTTACACAACCAAACTACCACAAACAGTTTCATAATAGTACATGCGGCTAAAGTAGTGCTGCTACCATACATACTAGTTTCATAATAGTTTCATAACAGTTTTAATCAACCTAACTACATACATGTGCTGCTACCATACCAAAAACTAGTGCTGCTGCTTGAATTCTTCACAAACGTTTATCTACCTGTACACAATAATAATCATGTTACTAAATATGTGTGAGGAGAAGGTATCAAAGATCACAAATAGCATGCAGTTATACAGTAACATGGCAGCAACCTCATAGGAAACATCCCTGATCCGTCAACAAAAGTAAGCCTAGAAATAGCATGTAGTTATACACCGGACCCGGTCTACAAAATTACCTTCCGTCTTCGCCAATAACTCTCTCTCCTCCAACCCGACTCGTCTACACCAACACCAACATTCCCGGACCACCTAAACGAAATGAGTTGTAGGTCCTAAGCATGTATAGTAGGTCTCGGAAATTGGCCATTAACTGCAGTGATTACTCTACTTTCGCATAGACAGTCAACCGTCAAGTTTGCAACCCAATCATAACCAAATATAAATCAAATTTATTTCTTGAATCTATCAACATTAGCTACATATTTATCCCAAAGATTTTACATTGAACATATGTTTGACGATAGCAGCATCAGAACTGTAGCATCCAAAGAGAACAAGAACTGTTGTAACAAGTACTAATGTAAACCCAAACATTGTTGAATTGGATTGTATATTGATATTGTAATGCACATAAGCTATATGGAGTTCTTATATATATAGTGAAATAAAGTTATGCATAATAACGAAGTCATCCCACCTGCATTCAACAACTCTACCAATCAACCTCAGCATGCAATTGAGCACAAAAACATCACTAACAATGAATGACCAAGAAAATACAGTAAGTTGTAAGGAAAGATTAATGAAGCAAGGGCTCCATTCCATAAGGACTGACCAGCAGCAAGAACATCATACTTGTACATGCATGGGTTTGGAGTGAACTTAGATTTAGAAGCTCTAATACTTGTACATGCATGGGTTTGTTTATAGACTGTTTAAGCTGTATGCAATATATTGTTGAAAATTCGATTGTTCCTTTCAGGCCAAATGCATCAAACAGTAGTAAAAAGCACAAAAGTAGAATGAATATAGAAAACTACATTAGAAATGAATATGAATAAAACGCATGAAATCTGAAGCTCTAGGCTAATTTCAAATAAAGCACAATTTACTGGCAAGTAAAATGCACCCGTCGACTATATAGCTTATGTTATAGTAGGTTTGGACATTAGCTACTATTTTACAAACGAAGTATTTTTTATGAGATTTGTAATCCAAAATATCAAGAAAAACAGGTTGTCATGTGGCCAGCTACAGCTCAAATAAACTATTAACGCAGTGCATCCTAAATTTAAATTTTATATCAGTACTTGAGAATTCCAGGAACCACTACACTCATCAAACAACTGCAATTATGCGTTCCTAATGGAGTCCCCATCCCCACCACTAATCTTCTCTGTTTCAAAAACATTCCTGACAGAGATTTAACACTTATACGCACTAGTCCCTACAGCTAAAGCCATACTTTGTTCTATCTCCTCCTGGTGACAAAACGCATCCCCATCCACACTTCAACTTCGACGCCTAAACTAGCAGGTCCTCCTTTCCTCGACACATAATCACTCTCATTTTCATCCTGAACATCTTCAGCCATGTCCCTCAAAATAGAAAAGCAATTTGATGTGCTAAAGAGATTTAGCAAGTCTACCTGTTTGGGTAGGAGTTTGTGGCTCGGAAGTGTTTAATGATTATTGAAGAATGCGGTCAATAACCAAGTGGGTCAATATTTGTAAACTTATCAAGACAAAACATTTCAGATGTGTAAATTTCAGTAGAAAAATGGTATCTCTACTCATTTTTTGAAGAAGATAGAGTGCACGGTGAGTTAGTCAACCGCTCAACCAAGTTTAACACCTCCGACCAATCCCAAGCATCCAACACTCACCACCACAATAGCAAACCCAAATAGAAACAGCAAACCCGAATCCACCAACCAAACAACAGCCAACCCATCAACTCATCACTAAAACCCTACATCTTCCTAAACTACAACCCACACACTGAGTCAACCCTGCCTCAACCCGCCTCTTCACCAAACAGCACTCACCGACAATCAAAAAAGCCCACAACTTCAACAATTTCAACCTGCGACCATCTCCTACTCCTACCAACATTTGAACTCACAACCCGAACAATCTCAACAAACAGCTAGCATAGCCCAAACAAATCACCGCTGCAGCCTATACCACTTCAACAGCACTACTGAACCACTGCATCACCTCCTTCCACAACCATCTGCCATATCGATCTCCAAAAAATCATCATCATCATAGCCCAAACTTAGTTAATTCATCATCCTCGTCATCATCGTTATTTATAAAACTTTGTTAAATTAGTTATATTATTATTATTTATAAAATTTAGTTAATTTAAACTTAGTTAATTTTATAAAAATTATTTACTATCAACAAAACTTAGTTAATTTTAGCATTCACATATGATTGATTAGTACTAAAAATTATTGAATACTTTCAACAAATAAACTGAAACTGACGTTATGTGCAAAAGAGATAACAAAACAAACAAAACTGTTATATGTAAATTGAAACTGACATTATATAACAAAACCGTACATGGCATGCATTTATAACATGAACTTAATGGATGAAACTAACGCTATGTGTATCATTATTGCATTAATGGTTAAAATCATACATCCCGCAGTCAAAATAAACTGAAACAAGTATAATATTATTACAAATAGATTTGTAGATGTCAGTTTAAGTAAAGCATTAAGGAGCATGTAAGGACAAAACAATTGAAAATAAATAATTTAAAAGCATACCTCTATTGCTCATCTCTCAATAGCTACTTGCAAACAATGAACCACTCTTTGCCTCTCCACCTCTGAACTAATTGGTTTTCCATGCAAATGCTTCATCGGTTTACACATAGATCACAAGCTCATTAGTCGTTTTGTCCAAATCACTTCCATATTTCACCATGTATAAGTTTTTAGGTATATGCCTTAACTGAACTCTATTCTTTGCCCTGTACTCTCGGTAAAATAAATAAAGCTTTCTTAGTAATACCTTGGATAATATGAGAAACAGGAAAAACAAATATGTTAAGAAAACCAAATGTACTATCTTTTATGTAATGCTTTTCCTGCTTTCATAAGAAAAGGAGCATCATCCCATCTTGCATTGTCAATAAAAAGAGAGTTGCAGCTGCAAATGTGAAGCCTCATTGTGTCCTTTAGAAAAATTCTTGAACAAAAGTTTTTCTTGCTACTTGTAAAAATCAACATCTATTACATCACGACTAACATCTAACCCTTCTGCTAATGGAAGGCCATCAGTAACTCGTGCTATCATCGTCAGTTTCACCATCTTTTGCATAGATAAAAAAATCAAATTTGGTTCCCAAATTAGGCAGTGCTAGTAAATTCCAAAAGCAAGTATAAGTCATGACGAGCATGTTTGGTAACAGATGAGCTTATGAGTGAAAAAATAGCTTATAAGTTACTTCTCTAATTTAAGAAATTGGCAACAAATCAAAATTTTCACTTAAAAGTGACCAAATCAGTTAATGAGTAAGAGGAACTTGCTTATGACTTATTTCATAATCTAGAACCGAACTTTATCAAAATTTGAAGTTATTTTTTAAGTAATTTAAAGTGGACAACTGAAAACAAAAATTTATAGTTCAACAATCTCCTGGACCAGTGATTGCAAAAGTCGTAAGATCTTACGTTCCAAAACATGATTTGGAAGGATCGCAGCCTTCCCGATCTAAGAGCTGAACTGGATCGCAACCCGTGTAAATCGCACGATCCTATTTCAGAACGAAAATGTTGCAGCCCCAAACTGAATCGCGGTTTCAATTTACACAACGAATTGAAACAAAACCAAAAGAGATTTAGTTTAGCATCGCGATCTCAATTCGGTGATCAAATGGGAAAAAAGAAGAGGAATAGGAAGAAGCAGCTTTAATAACAAATTCTCAGGAAACCAATTCTGATACATAAGGAAATCAATACCTAGGCATCTTAGCAATTAATCCATAAGAGATTCAGTAAACCAAATTTAAATCTAGTAATGAAACCCTAAATAGTTTTTTCTACTATAAATTACTAGTTTCCTTATTAACAACAGTAAATCATCATTATGAACTAAAGTTAAAATCAATACCTAGGTTGAGTTAGTCAATCAACAAGCTCGCCAACGCTGGTGAAAATGATTTAGCTTTAGCTTTTCCTGCTTCGTCAGTAGATTGATGGCAAAAAGGGAAGATTAGGAAGACGAAGATGAGGGATTTTTTGAGGATGAGACGGATGATTTAGGAAACGAAAATAGAGATATATGAGATAAGGAGCGGCCATGGAATTTCAACGACGTAAAAAATAATTAAGTGTTTAAAAGAGATAAGGAGTGGCGGCGGAAAATTTTAGGAAAATTTTCAGGAATTGTTGGCGGAAACCAATTTGCCGCATTTATTTGTTCATTTTTATGAGTTAACTTGACTAACGGTTGCATAAGCCTTGAAACGCTACTAAGAAATGCAACAAAAAAAAAGTTTTCTTGTAGTGATTAAGTTTTGAGTTAGTGAATTTAGGTATGAAAATTTGAAGTAAATATGATTTTTGACTTTAAATTATATTTTTAAAATGAAAGTAAATGATGCAAATTAAATTTAAAGTTTTGAAATGATATTTAAAGTAAAATTTTAAGTTTTATTAAATTTATAAGTTAATAAACAGTGAAATTTTGTCCTAACAAATGAATTGAGTTTTAAATTGGATATTTAATTATAAAATTTTGTTGTGATAAATCATATGTTAAAATTATTTAAATATGAAATTTTGAAGTCTAGAAATATGATTTACAAGTTTAAAATAACAAAAATTTAGGGTTTTAATGTTTCTGAAGATATAATAAAATCTGGAATTTTATTAATAGCATTTTTGAAAAATGTTGTGGTCTTATGACAGCATTTTTAAGCGCTGTTGTTTTTGAATTTAACTATGTTTGAAGTAACTAAATATCTATTAAAGCATTTTATAAATGTCATTGATCCTGAACTAAACTATTTTGAACAATATAAGCTACGATAGCACTATATAAATGTTGTCGTTGTTGAAATTTGACAACATTTTGAAATAGTAGAGGTTTTAACACTATTTGAGTTATATTTTAAAAGTGTTAAATGATTTAACTTTTGGAATTGATTATTTGGGAAATTTAAGGAGTTTTGAATATATTTAATATTTTAATTTTAATTTTTAAGAAATTTAAATTAAATTTGAATTTAGATAAGGTTTACTTGGTTATGTGTTAAATGGAATGAAATGAAATGAGATAAATGAATTTTTGAATGAATTTGAAATGTATTTTGCAATGATATTTGAAATAATAAATGAATGACATAATTGATTTTTAAAAAAGTATTTAAATTTGAATATTTGATTTTGAATTCAAATAATGATTTGATAATAAGGATTTAAAAGGAAATGATTTTGAAATGGATTTGAATGACATAATCTTTATTTTGATAAAGAATGTGAATTTGGAATGATATTTGATTTTTATTTATTAGATTTATTTGATAAATGAATATTTGATGTTTATATTAGTATGAAAGGATATTTGGTTTACTTGTAATTCGGGTATATTTTAATGATACTGTATTTTATTAAGTGATTATTTCAAAGCTAAATAATATGAAAGTGAAAATGATATATATATATATATGTATGTATGTATGTATGTATGTATGTATGTATGTATGTATGTATGTATGTATGAAATTTTCAAATTTAGTTTCGAAATATGGTATATTTAAAGCTTTGGAATATATTAAAAAGTCAATAGTTTATTTTTTGGATCAAATCTGTATTTGAAATTGATAAGATTTGAAATGGTTTGTTGGAAAACTGAATTGAATTGAAACTGATGGTTAGAATTAAATTAAATTGGAAATTTGAAATTTGGATTTAATTGAATAAAATTTTAAAATGTAAAGAATTGAAGGAATGTTTCATGATTTCAAATGTATGATTTCGAAAATGTTATGATTTTCAAAGCGTAATGGTTTCAAGTATTTTGGTTTCGAAAGAATTATAACTTTGAAAGTATTATGATTTTTGAAAGATGAATATATGTTTGATATGGAAATGATAAACTATTTTGATTTGAATGTAGTTTTGAAATAAAATGGTTTTGGTTTCGAAGTATAAACTATTTTGAAAGGGATATAGTTTTGAAATGAAATGATTTGATTTTTGAAGTATGAACTATTTTGAAATGACCACGGCGTTATAATAACGATTGGTTGTTAAAGAGACCGGGATCGGAAGTTTTCATACTCTGTGCCAACTCCAAAAACCACTTTAACAACTGTGTACACTGTAGAGTTTTCAGAATGAAGTAGGGTGGTGGCGATGATCTTATTTAGGTATGAATGTGGCCCCAACACCCGTGAGTTGGCATAAGGTGGCTAAAACAGGAGCGATCTTGGGCCAAGGAGGTCATTCCTCCTATCGGACACATTTCTTCGATACTATACTCTTACTTGTGGTTGATTTGATGGAATCCTTCGATTTTGATTGGGAGTGTGTTTCGTGGTAGGCGTAGTGGTTGCTACGTTACCGCCAGCCTATGCGTAACTGGTATATCTACCCCGGCATTGCCTTGTGTGTCGTGTCACCTACAATAGCGAGCTTTACTACAAGTTTGTTTTTCTCCCGTAGCCCGTGGAGTATTTAGGGTAGCCTCCCAATCTGGAGGTATGCGGATACTATATGGACCACTGGGACTATTGCATGTTGAGGGCTATATGGGTAACCCTTTAATGCTATTTTAAAGTAAGTTTATTTTACTATAGGCATTATTATAATAGCGAATATTACTACATAGTAAATAATTTAACGGATCCTTAAAGGATGGGCGATCCTAAGCATTCTTTAAATTACTAATGCATTTTGTTACTGTTCACTTGAGTTGATTTATAGTTCATAAGTATTTATGTCCTGACTTGAGTGTTTTGTGTTTTGCTTTACGCTCGGGTCATACTGAGTGATTCAGCATTCAAGACTAACCTTCGGAGTTGGAGCTTTGCTTGAAAATCCAGCCATCTATTTTGCTTTCAGTATCCAGTGACTTTAGTTATGTATTCTGATTTGTATCTGATCTTTCTTGTTACTCTTCTGTTGTATCTTGTTTAACTTTGATGTATCTTATATATAGTAGCTTCATGAACTACTGTCTCTTTTACTTCCGTTGCATTATTAAATACTCTATGTCTGTGATCTATGATTATTTATTTACGGTATAATCTGAGATTTGCCAAATTTTATTTACAATGCGGTATTTTAAGCAATTCAAGTCCAACATGTGCGGATGAGAATGGTTGAAAATATCGGATTTTTACAAAACGCGGTGAAATAAATATCGAAAATTTAATATTTTAATTCGATTCGAAAAGCTATCTTCCATATACCATCGAATTAGGCATTGAAACATGTTCCATTGTGTTCAAAATAGAGGTAAAACATTTTAAATGCCAGGCGGCATGTCTTGATTGGAGTTCGTCCGAAATCTCACGTGAAATATCGAAATAATATTATAAAAATAATAATTTTTATACACGTATAAATAAACAGTAGGAAACCCTAGCTCCTAAAATGCAGCCAACAGTTTATATCTCAATGACTAAAAATCTCCCATCTTCTCCATCGACTTTCTTCTAATCCACTCAATATTATCAAAATATTTCTAGATGAATATTGTAGAGCTCATCGAAATGAGGTTATCTAACAGTGGATTCTCATTATCTTCGTGGTTTGAAGGTGAATTCTGGCTGTGTTCATGCAGCGTTCGAGCATGAATTGTGAGAGAATGGAAGAGCTTATGGGGTGAGGTTTCTGGCCGTGGTTGCACGATGATATGGGCTACGATGTGGTGGTGGTGGTGGGGTTCCGGTCGTGAGTTGGAGGTGGGGCGATCATTTTTGGCTAGCGTGTTTGGGTTCCTTTACTCAGTTACGAGCGAAAACGACGATGATGGAGGGAAACAAAAAGGAGTGGTCGGATCTTCTAATTCGAATTGTACGGTCTGATTAGGATTGGGTATTATAATAAAATAAATGTTGTAAATTTATTCAAATAATTACATTAAAACTTTTAAAAACTCATATGTTTGTCATACGTCGCCGAAATCGGACGAAACAAGCGATGATGGAATCGTGGCGATGAGTACTAGCTTTGGAACAAATCTGGAGATATTTGGGACGAGTTAAAATTTTACGTTAAATCGAACGTGTGCAATTTAATTTAAAATTTCATTGTTGGCAAATTAAAACTTAATGTGAGTTAGTCTCGCTCAATTTTGGGCTGTTGGTATAAATTTTAAATAGTTGAAATAAACAAATGATTGATTAGTCGAATTGATACATTTTTATCAGTTGAATGTGATATTATATATAGTAGTATATATATTGGAGTGATTGATATTCCCGCATATATGTATGTATGTATGTATGTATGTATGTATGTATGTATGTATGTATGTATGTATGTATGTATGTATGTATGTATGTATGTATATCGGATGAGACCCTATGTGCCTCGTATAATAGCAGATGACCATATATACGGCGATATTCGGCCTCGAAGCGAAATTGGTATTTTTATTTTGTATTAACATCTGTGGATGCAGGGAAACTGGTTGGAGGGATCTAACGGGATTCCTCAAAAATATTGAATTTAATTTCATATATGGTGATATATGTTTTGTTGCAATAATCTATGATAGGTTATTATGTGATTTAAATTGATTGGATGTCGTGATAGTTTTGACCTAGATTTTGGTATTTTTAAATACCAATTAAATATGGCTTTGAGTTAGTAAAGAATTGTAAATAGGGAATTTGAAGTAAAATATTTATATAGATTTTTGGGTAAATTAATAGGATAAAATTCAAGGTTTCGAAATTGTATTTAACTATTTTAGGATATTATGAACATGGACTTTGGAATAAAATATATAAAAGGATTTTAAAATAATAAATTCTTAAGTGGTACTTGTCTAAATGTGATAGGTATCAAAATCGAGATTTTTAATGGGCTGGATGTAATGACCGGATGTTTTGATGTTTGATTTGAAATATTTAAAAGCTTTTAAATATTGAATTTGAATTATAGATTGATTTTGAACATGAAATTGGGTTTATTTATACGATAAATTCAGAATTTAAATAGAGCGATTTATTGAATAATTTAATTATTGAATTTTATAATTGAATATTGTTTAATTATTGTATCTTGAGTTTTAACCTTGAGAAAAATAATTTAAAGGCTTGTAAAATTTATATTACCAATATTGAAGATAATAAAAGTTTTAAAATTGAATTAAAAAGTGATCTGTTCAATTCTAAAAATCGCCTATTTAAATTGACATTTAAAAATAGGCTTCGAAGGCATAGTCTTGGAATTTGACGAAACCAGTTCCATTGGATCCGTAATATTGTATTATTATCGAGTTTCAAATTTCGTAGCATTTGAAGTTATCGTTTGGTCAAATGGGATATAAACACGCTGAAATTTATATGAAATTCAATACAATAGTGTGAATATTAGGCATGAATCCCTAAAAACAAACTTAATTCACTAAAACTCCTCCCTTAAGAAAACATAAGTTCCAGGTCCCTATTTTACATTTCAGCTATTTTTTCCTACAATACCCCTCCACTTCTTGCACGATTGATTTTAATAACGAGTTTATCTTTCTTGATTGCATCTTCTTCTTCATTGGCGAATTTATGTTTCTTGATGTCATCTTCTTCTTCAATGGCGAGCTCAGCTTTCTCAATTTCAATGGAAAACTGCAATTATAGACAATAGTTGCAGAAATGTTTGCAACTATATGCAATAGTTGCAGACATTTCTGCAAGTATATGCAATAGTTGCATTTCTGCAACTATATGCAATAGTTGTAGACATTTATGCAACTGTACTATATAGTTTCATTTCTGCAACTATACCATATAGTTGTAGAAATTATGCAATGATTGCAGACATTTCTACAACATACCATATAGTTGCATTTCTGCCACTATGTGCAATAGTTAAAGAAATGTCTGCAACTATATGCAATAGTTGCAGACATTTCTGCAACTATACCATATAGTTCTAGAAATGTCTGCAATTATTTGCAAATGTTGTAAATTTGAGAAAAAATCGACAGTATTCAAAATTTGCTGAATTTTCTACAAATATATGAAATAATTGCACCTTTACTACAAATATGAATTTTTGGTATCAACAATGGTTCTCATTTAAAAGATCATAAAATTTGTTCTTTTTTGGTGAAAAAGTTATGTTGATTCGATTTTTCTACATAAAGTTATGCGCGTTTGAAATGTTAAAAATATAAAGGGTATTTGGGTCTTTTTGCATGCGCAAATTTGAAAATACGGACCGAAAATGTAAGTTTAGTTTGGGAAGGATGTTTCTCTATTTTGAAACTTATTAGGGATGTGAGCAAAACTTACCCTATAATAATTATGTCCAAAAAGCTATCTTCTCCATACGATCGAATTAAGACTCGAAACATTTTCCACTACATTCAGAATAGGGATATAACATTATAAACTTCTACCGGCATGCCTCGATAGGAGGTTGGAATTTTAATCTACGAATTCAAGATGATAAAATTTTAAATTATATATATATATATATATATATATATATATATATATATTCATTGACTTAACAAAAATATTCACATCAGCTGTTTTTTTATCACTTCAGGTCACTGTAGACTAACCTATTCAAACGCGCGAACATCAACATCTCTTTCCTTTTCAAATCACGTACTCTTTTTTCCTCCTTCTTTCCTTTATGAACTCAAACTAGAGAGAAAAAATATAGAAATCGAGCATAACACTTCCCTCTGCTTCCAAATGAAATCCCGAGCCTATCCTATCATTCCCATTTTCTTTCAACTGGAATCAAAAAAAATTCAAAACTGAAAAAAAGAAAAAAAATCAAATAGTACGTAGGAATTCCTACGATTGAAATCGCAAGAGTTGTGAACTCGAGCTCGAGTTGCATGGCCAAAATCGATGCTGGAAGGGACGACGCCATTTGTGGTACACGGCTTCATGGGCTCGTTCTCAAGTTAGGGCTCGAGGCGAAGGGAAAGTTCAGTTGGGTTACGATGGTAGGTCGATCGAAGCTAGGGCTTGGGGGCTGCGTCTGGTCGTAGTTGCGGCGTTCGACACGCAAGTGATGGTCAGGCATCTCGATGCGGAGGTCGTGGAGGCACGGTGAAAATTGGGGAGCCGCGGTTGAGGAATTCACGTGCGTACGCTGGTGATGGCGATGTTGGAAGGCCAGGCATGGAAATTCAGGGAATGTGTTTGGGGGCGTTGATATTCTGGTAGGGTTTTGGTAATTGTGCTAAGGAGGCGATGGAGGCTTGGGTAGTTGGTCAGGTGCTGTTGCTTGGGTGGGAAAATTGAGGGAAGGTGTGTTTGTTGAAAGAGGCATATAGTTACTTATTTTACTTTAGAATTAAATTTAGTAAATTGGTAAATTAATTATTTAATTATCGAATCTTATAAAATTCATGAATTTCCTATACGAGACTAAAAATCAAACGGGATCTGTGCGGAAAAAATATAAATTTTGTACGGATTGCAAAATAAATCAAGGTGAGAAATCCTCACTCTTTTGGATTACCAAGTTAATTTTAAGTAGTTAAAATTAAATATTGGATGCTTGTTGAATTTATAAATTATTATCGGTTGGATGTAATATATGTAGTATGTATATATTGTTATTGGAGTGATATTCCCAAACATTATAGCGGATGAGACCTTATACGCCCAGCATAATAGCCGATGACCCTATATACCGCAATATGCTCCTCGAAGTGGGATTGGTATTTTTTATGTTATATTAACATCTGTGGATGCAGGGAACAGGTTGGAGGGATCCAACTGGATTCCTCAAATTTATTGTTTATTTTTCACATATAGTGATATATGATTTGTGTAGAATAATCTATTATAGATTATTGTAGTGATTGGAATTATTGGATGCTATTGTAGCACTAGCCTGAATTTTGATAACTTCAAAAGTATAAATATTTTTAAAATTTATGGGATTGAAGGGAATTTGATTATATATATATATATATATATATATATTTGAATTGGAGTTATCTTAAAGAAATTGAATTAGAAAAATATGATTGATTTGGCTATACTTAACTATTGCGGATAAATAAATAGAGATTTTTAAAATGAATTATATAAGAGGATTTATAAAAGATATTTTAGAAATATAAAAAGAAGTCAAAATCAATATTGGAAATCGATTTTATGTGTAAAAGAATTTATAAGAAATGATTGTATATAACAGGATTTTATAAATAAGATTTGTTTTGTAAACAGGGTTGAGAGAAAAAGTAGATTCTATTTCGAACTAGAAATGGTTAGGGAAGTAAAGATAAATCGATATGTTGTGAAATCGAGAGGAAGTTATAAGTTAAATTGGTTATTGATTTTTATAAATATTATTTTTTTAATTTTAAGAACGGAGTTCGTTTTAAAAGGAAAATTTTACTATTTTAAAACTATGGAATTTTAATCTAGTTGAGATTGAAATACATCAGTAAGTAGATTTCAGATGTTAAGTATTTATTCAATAAATTCTAACTTTTAAATTCGGTTTTTGAAATTTATTTGTTAAAACTGTTTAAATACTTTAAATAATAACTTAAACGCATTTTAAATAAACTACTATACTTTGAAGAAAATATTCGCTATATATATCATTTTGAAAAGATTGTAAATTTATTTATAAGTTATCTCGAAATGTGTATACGGATTTATTAAAGGATGATATTTTTAGAAGAGAAACCTTATAAATGGAATGTTAAAGACTTAAGAGAATTTCAAATGCTCGGATGTGTTAACTTTGGGAAGATTTTGAGTTTATGAAGGAGTTATAAATGGTTGAGTAGGTTTTTAAGTAAGTAAAATCGGCTTTGGAGATAGTAGAAATAATTTATTAAAATTCCGAGACTTATGGTATAAGTTATGAAATATTTCAAAGTTAGATACTAAAATGATTTTTGAGATCTTACATATATATATTTTCCTAAGTATTGAAAGGATGGTTTGGAAATATGTTTAATGGAAAATGATTTGGAATGGAAATATTTTCTAAATGTTATAAAATGAAAGTCGAAAAATATTTCTAATTATTGTAAATGGCGAAATATCCTGTATGGATTTAAGAGTTTGAAATTGTTTCCAAATATTGGAATATGGAAAGGAAATTGAATATGTACCTTTGCAAAAGTACTTGAATGGATAATTTTTGGAAAGAAAACATAAATTAGGCCTAGTGACTGCTTATAGATGTTTTATTGATAGTTCAATAATCGACTATCAATATTGGTCAATTATGTTAATCGTTTCAAAGAGACCGAGATCAGATTTGCTAGGTGATATGTTCACGCATGATAGGGGGTTCTCGCTTATTGTTTGGTAGCGAACGGACGACTATTACTGCTACATGTCCCGGAGAGGTAGTATAAGGCCTTGATGGGTTGGTTTGTTAGGTGCTTATAGTCGAGAGGATAGTCGTAAAAGCAAATTCGAGGTATCAATGTAAACTACGGTGGGTGTATTAGTTGTTGATGGTTGAAAAGCCAAGATCTTTACATTTGGTATCAAAACGGAAGGTTAAGCGAGAACCTTGGCTCTGGTGGGGATTACTCATTAGAGATAGAGTCAGTAGTGCTCTAGAATGAGTTGAGTGTAATAATAGATATGATCGCATATTTTTTAGTGAATATAAATGGTTTAATATTATGTTGACTTATCTGTTGAGTGGTATATAAATTCCTATCGAATAATGGGACACCACTAAGTCAGTAGGAGTTTCTAAACACTCGAATAGAGTAATTCGACAAAGTATGGTTTTGAAGCGGGTAAATGAAAATTTTGACCCAAATCATATTTTTATGTAGAAGGAATAATTTTATAAAATTATTATGGTATATTTGGAGTGTTTGGATGATAATATTATAATTGAAATAAGATTATAAAATCTGGAGTTGGTTATATATGACCAATTGTATAGGTATGGATTATACAATTGAGCAAAAACTAATACTTGATTAAAAACTAGAGTTTAAAAATTTAATTCTGGAGATTTATGAAATGTTTTTCAAAGTATTTTGAGATAAATAATAGTATTATTATTTGGAGATATTTTTGAATTAAAAAATTGGTTTTGAATAATTTTGAAGATGTTATAGCACTAAAATCATTTTTTCGCTGGAAACTAATTCCAATGATGATCACGACATCATCGGTGTTCATTTTCGAGTTTCTAAGTAATGGATTGCCACCGTGTTCATTGTTTAGGATTGTTTTGAGGAAAAACAAGTTTGTTTGAAAATTTCGAGGGGAATTGTTTTGGATACAATAAGGTTGATTTTAAATTCGAAGGAAGTGGTTTGTTACACCAAAATGGGTATGTGTATATATATTTGATTTCAAAGTGATTGAAAATATATACCAGGGGTTTTTTTAAAAGAGGGGATGATTTCAATAAGAAAGGAAAATTTGAAAATTGAACTTTAAGAAATAAATTATAACTTAAGTAAGTTAAAATAGAATTGTGTGAACTGAATTTAACTTAGGGAAAGTTAAATAAATTTATTGGGAATTGAGATAATAAATTGTTATACGAATATAAATAAGGAAGTGGGAAAATTAGAAATTGTAATTGAATCCTCCCTTGATTTAAATTGAAAGAATTAAAAATAGAATTGTTTAGAGTGAATTTAACTTAAGTTGTGACGTCCAACAAATCCGTACCCCTCTGAGCTGGCAATATTCCACAACAATTCAACTCAAAGTGGAACAGAAGTACGAGTCTTCAGGGTTAATGAAGAAAGAGGTGGAAGAAGAAGATAAAAACAACATCATAATCTCACAATCACAGCGGAATAAAATGCAATATTTAATAATAGCTTTTAAATACAAATAAATTTGTATTGTTATATATTTACAATTATCAGAGTACATTTAGCAACAAACAATCTGGAAAAATTGATAGCTTGTCCTTATACAGCGGAATAATAATCAAATATGGATGTACGCTACGCCATCCAGCTCGTCTCTTCAGCTTCTTAGCTTTTTAACCTGATCATGTACAACTCGGTCTGACCTGAGCATCATAATAAAACTACACCGGAATCAGTCTGGAAAACCAGCGTGAGAAAATCACACTCAATTGCATTATTAAAGTTTTTGAAAAGCCTTTGAAACAAAGGTATCTCGTAAGACCATGCCACAAATAAATATGTCGGATTTATACCTTACATTAACCAAAACATTTTTATCAAATTCGTCTGGTATAATAATGGTGTCTATAGAAAGTAAATAGAATCTAGCTGAAATGCTTGCATCTCACGTCCCAGCAATAGTTGGGCACAATCAAAACATACAGGCGTTTATTGGAGATTGGATTCCATACAATGGCAAGGCTACTGGGTTACCACCAGTCACCGTACCTGGCCTAAATCGGAGTACCAAGGACCACTCTCGATCCCTTATAACACAAGACCGGAGCTACCCCTTACTAGATAGCCTGAATAAGATCACCCCGTGGTTAGAGCTAACAACCGCACACACAGCCGAAATAAAGGGACAAATAAACATGGGAAATCTTACCCTACTTGGGTGCTACCCACTTAGCCTTGTTGCACCTCCCCTGTTTTAGCAATTGCCGGTTAATGAGGCTTGAGGCTATGCGTTACCTTTTAAAAACGAGTCTTACTTAGAATGCTCATCATCCTCCTGACGATAATCTAATAGCATTCGTCCATACAAGTTGCCATAGGTCTGGATAAACCAAATCATCATCTTCATCATCTTCACGGTCTTCATTCGTAAACGTTTCAAACCCGATTGAAGTGGTTTTCGGGTAATTAAACCCGATCTCGGTCTCTTCGAAACGATCAGTGCATCGGTTATTTAACTATCAAATAACATTCATAGCAAACATCGGGCCTTAAATAATTTCCCAAATTATTTATCTCAAAAATATCTCCACAAGATATTATTTCCATAGTTCAACACTTTGAAAAATAGTTTTCAAACTCCTTTTATTCACACGGAATAAATTTAAATCTTCGCCCATTCTTAGAATATTTTCCCACTTCGTTTAATATTCAACACTTGAAAACTCTTCATTTTGTTCCCTGTTTCTTTTCTCAAAAATCTTTTACAACTTTATTTGTAAATTTCCAAACTCATCTCACACGAATTCTATAAATCCCAGAATTCCTTATTTAAATTATTTTATACTTCCAAAGCGGTTATGCTTATTAAAATTCTAGTTTCACTTCTACTTCCCTTGTGAATTTTAATTTACCTTCCAAAGTTCACTTATCTTACACTTTAGAAATTTATTTAGATTTCTGTAATACCATATAAGATCTTCCTTCTAAAATCTTATCCGTTATTGTTAAACATTGCTTTCCATCTCTAGAGAATTTAGAATTGAATTTAAAAAATTTAAAATTTTACATATGAAATAAGAATAATGGTTTATTTTTAAATATATTTTTAGGTAACTAAGATATCAACTTCTTTAAAGCATTAAAAGTTCATATTCAGATATTAATTAATCTATATCATTGATTATAAAGTTAGAATTCTTTTCGATAAATACCAAGTATGTAATAGCTAACTTCGAGATATTCCAAATCCAAATAATAGTTTAAAGGTTACATAGTATGGTAATTTACTTAACAAAAACCTATTTTAGAAAATCCAATATTCACTAATTCAATTCATAAGTTCCTCCTGATTCGTCTTACACTGCCACATTTCCCTGTCTCACATTCGGAATATATTCCACTATTTCCTTTCAAAACACTTTTCATAACTCGATATATGTTCACGCCTTAACTTATATTTCCCACATATCCACTGATATCACTCTATCTCATTTATAAACCCTCGTTTATAAATTTATAAACTCTCTTGAGTCTTTCACGTATTATAAAAACAATTTTATTTAAAAGTCTGACTTCAATTCTTTCCTTACTAAATTCAAGTTTATTTCAAATCTAATTTTAATTATTACTTTAGTTCTTTTCCATAAATTTCCAAAATATTTTTTAAGTCCTCTTATGTAATTTATTCAAAATATCCACTTAAATCAATTTTCGAATGGTTAAGTATAGCCCAAATTAGCTAATATATTTTTCTCCCACTTAGTTTTCCTTTAGAATGAATTCAATTTACAATATAAATATTTACCATTCAAATTTCCTTTTTGAATTTCTTCAAGTTAATTATTTACCAAATTCAATTTCCAGGCTATTTAACATTTAATAATTCAATTCACACATAAATGTTATCAATTTATCCATCATATCATATCTCAATATATATATATATATATACACATATATATGAACAATTAATATTTTTGGAGGAATCCTGTTGGATCCCTCTAACCTGTTTTTCATGCATCCACAGATGTTAGTCAACAAATAAAATACTAATTCCACTTCGAGGGGAATATCGCGGTATATAGGGTCATCCGCTGTTATGCAGGGCGCAAGGGTCTCATCCGATATACAATGCGGGAATATCAATCACTCCAATATATATACACTATAATATATATATATATATAATATCCAATAGGAAATAATCATTTAAATAAACCAAACATACAATGGTTTAAATTTAAACATTTAATTAGTCTTGGGAATCCAAATGAGTGAGAACCTTTCCTTTTTATTTGCGATCCACTTCAACCTTGCCTTTGTTCACGATATTTGACCTTGTATAACATTATATGATTTTATTAATATTTGAAATAATCGGACAATTAATTTCCATTTAATAGATTTAATTAACTAATAAATTAATTTTCCTCCGACAAATAATTTTTTGGTAACTAAAATAATTAAATAGGTTAATTAGACAAATTAATCACTAAATACATTGTTTCAAAATAAGCTAGTAGATTTTGAAAATGTTTTCATGTATATTTTATTTTATTTTCAAACTACATATAAAAATAATCTATATACGTCTTAAAAATCTAATTTTTTGTATAAATCCTTATATTTTCCAAAATCTTATAAAATTTTCCTTTTTTATTTCTATATGCATTTAATTTAAAACAGGTATGTGTATATATATTAAAATATGTGAGTGTATTTATATATATATATATATACATACTAATTTCTTCTTTCACTGTATACATACATATATGTAAAAATAAACTACACACACATATATATACCTTCATGTAAATCAAATACTCAGTTATATATATATATATATATATATTTGTAAAATAAAATAAAAATCTGAGTTTTCCATATTGTTAACACCATTTTTTTCTAACCTAGATTTTCTTTTTAAACCTTACTGTAAAAACTTTTCCTGAATATATATATGCATAATTAAAAACATATACCTTACTATCTAGGCCACGACCACCCCTTGTAGCCATCGACGAACCACCCCGTCGATCGACCATCCAGGTTGCGACCGACCCACCGCCCTTTAACAACGCAAGCTTCCAGGCCTTCGACCACACCCCTAGATCGCGAACCCCTAGCGTCATTGAAAAACCCCCATTCCACCTAGCCACCCTTGGCGATTCACCGCGAGACGCCCCTACCCAATTGAAATCGCGCCCCCTTCGCCGCCATCGTCTAATCGAAGTCGCGATTTCGAATGGCTTGAATAGAAGAAGGTAAAAGAGGGAACTCGAGTTTTATAAAACACTCCTTTCTCGTTTTGTTTTATGTGTATACGAATGGATTTGATTTTTCAGTTTAGTGAACTATAGGGAAGAAGGTAAAAGTGAATACGAGATTTTTGAATTGATTTTCGTTTTCCTTTGGTTTTCTTTTGAACGATCAGCTTGCTTTTAAAAGAAGCGGGAGGGGACAATAAAACGCACGATGAGATGCTAACGTGCCTGCATTAACTTGCTACAGTGGAGGTAAAAAGTTATGAGGGAGAAAGAAAACAAGCTGGTAGGAAGGGAATCTCTACAGTGTTGACTAGGATATATATATAAATAGATATAATAATTAAATACAAATTGTCTCGATTTACGTAGCTTAAAATCACGAACCCCTATCGGGGCATGCCGCTAAGCGTTTATAATGATATACCCCTAATCTGAACACTATGGAAAAGGTTTCGAGTCCTAATTAGATCGTATGGAGAAGATAGCTTTTTGGAACTATTTACTATTGAATTTCGATATAAATTTCAGCGCGTTTACACACCTCACGGCCGCACGATAACTCCATAAGCTACGAAATTTGAAATTTAATAAAAATACAATATTGCAGATCCAATGAAACTGGTTTCATCGAATTCCAAGATTGTTCCTCGAAAGGCTATTTTTAAAAGTCGATTTAAAGGATATATTTTTAAAACTAAACAAACTACTTCTAAATTCAATTTTAAATGTTGCACTGCTTTCTGTGTTATTAATATAATTTTTACAAGCCTTTAAATTATTTTTGTCATGCTTAAAACTCCACATTCACTATTTAAACTAATGTTCCATTATAACTTCAACAATTAAATCATTAAATAAATTGCTATATTTAAACTCTGAATCCATTTCTATACATAAAAACCAACTCTTTCATATCCAAAAATCAATTTTTTATTCAAATTAAATATATAAATTCATTTAAATGCTCCAAATTGAATGCTGAAAAATCCAGGTCATTACATTGCTCCCCCTAAAAAGAATTTCGTCCCCGAAATTACAGCAGAAAAATGCCCCAAACCCATTATCTTACTAAAACCCATTAAGTGAAAACTCGATATTCACATTTATATTTCTTTAGTTCCAAGTAAACAACTAGTCTCAACTTCCAAATTCCAAAATCTCTTTATTTCAATTCTAATTTGTAATCGAATCGTCATTAACAAAAAAAATTCCAAAAATTTTCTAACTCCCAAAATTTTCGAAATTTTTTGGTGGAGTCTCTTTTGTATGGAGGAGGTTTTGCAATTTGGCAAGAGAGATAAATATATATACATCGACCCACTCGGTCGAAAAAAGAAAAAACAATATTTCCTATTTCCTATCTTTTATTGCGTAGGCGTACCTCTATTTAGCATTTTTAAGCAAGCGGCATATTTATTTAGCAATTAGCGTGCCCAACATCCAGCCAAACGGCCTATAGGTACTTGTACTTACTCAATTTAAACACGTAAGTGCCACATATAGGAAGTTTATATACATTTCACTCATTTTCAATAGTTAACGCATGGATTTCATAAGAAATGCACACAAAACAATTCCCATAAGCAATTTATAAGGTTTCTATACAAATTTAATTGCTTTTAACTGATTCATATACCATTTCATTCAATTTCAATGATTTATAACTCAACTTCTTACATTCAATTCATTTTTAAATGAAATGAACTCATATTCATTTCAGTTGTTTCCAAAGTCAATTTTATTTGCTTCTATTAAGTCATATAATTTTATATAATCTCATTTTCGTCCAACGACGATTATTTCTATGCATATTCGGCGATATTAATGTGAATAAACAATTACTTAAGCTTATAACATTTTAAATTAATTCCAATACAATTTATATTAATTTCATTCCATTTCTAATTTATGCACTATCCATACACTCTTACATCCATTTCATCTCCAAATAGGTTCCATTTCAAAACTATTTTATTATGCTCGACAACTAAAATATCTTAAATAGCCATTCCGAAAATAAATTTAAGTCAAGCTTTTTCTAATATTAACTTAAGTAATTTATTTTCTTCAACTTATTTCAACTCTATAATAATTCCATTTCTTCTTGCACCAATTCTATTTCCATTTTAATTTTATTTTCATCTAATCAAATCCATCTGTTTTACTAATTAAATTCAATTAGTTCTATTATTCAATCCATTTTAACTCCTAATTCCATATTCAATTCATTAAATAATATGCAAGGTCATTATTCATTTTATTTCAACTCAGTTGGAATTTATTTGCAAATTCAAACCACTTCTATTTTAGTCCAACCTTATTTTATTCGACAACATTTCCAATTATATTTATTTCAGCAACAATCCAAGTTGAATTTTATTTATAACTTGAGTTCATTTCCAACTCCATTAGTAACTCATGATTCAACTTATATTTAACTAAATTAGATTCCTTTTCCATATCTCATTAACTAATTAATTATCTAGTTAGTTTACTTCCAATTCTTAAATCAATATTTGATTTTTATCTCAAAAATCACATCATTTAATCTTCTTGAATTCAATTTTATTTTATAATTCAAGTTTGGATTTTTATTTCTCTTACAAACATCAAACAATTTTATTTTGGCTTATCAATCCCACTTTTAAATTTTATAAGTCATACACTTGTTATAATTCACACATCCACTCATTCTAGGCTCTAGTATATTCACTTTCCATTTTATTCAGGATTATACACTTATTTAGCCAAGCATGCCTTTTTATTTCACAACTCTAATTCCTATTCAACTTACTTTTATTTCCTTAAGTAAGAATTTAATTTATTCAATGTCATCTATAACTCAACTGAATTTTATTCCAAATTAATTCTAATTTCAACTTAACTTCATTTAGTTTAAGTTAATTTCAATTCAATTCTTATTTCTCACATCCAACTTAATTTTATTTTCCAGTTTAATCATATCCAAGATTTAATCCATTTAACTAAAATTTAATCCATTTAACTACTCTACTTCACTAATTTATTTCTTTTAAATCACCATTAATTTGTTTTCAAAATTTATTTTTTTCTACTTAATCTAAGTTAGGTTTCATTTTTTTCTGCATAACCATAACTTGTACTTATAAAATTTTCCTATATTAGTTATACGAACTATTTCAAATTCTATAATCTTGTTTGACTATAATATTAACATCCAAACACTTCCATTATACATAATCAAATACAGATATACACTTTGCCATCTTGCTCATCTCTTCAGCTTCTTAGCTTTTTAACCTGATCTTGTACAACTCGTTCTGACCTGAGCATCATAATGAAACAACACCCGAGTCGGTCTGGGAAAACCAACGTGAGAAAACCACACTCAATTGGATTATTAAAGTTTATGAAAAGCCTTTGAAAAAAAGGTATTGCGTATGACCACAACATAAATAAATATGCCAGATTTTTACCTTAAGATAACCAAAACATTTTTATCAAATTCATCTAATATTATAATAGTGTCTATAAAAAGTAAAAAAGAATCTTGTTGAAATGCTTGTATCTCACGTTCCAACAGTAGTTGGGCACAATCAAAACCGTACTGATGCTTATTGAAGATTGGATTCCATACAATGGCAGGGTTACTTGGGTACCGTCCGTCACAGTGGCTGGCCTAGATTAGAGTACCGAGGACCTCTCCCGATCCCCTGTAATATAAGACCGGAGCTACCCCTTACTGGATAGTCCGAATAAGATCGCCTCGCGATTAGAGCTAACAACTGCCCACACAGCCGAAATAAAGGGACATCTTGACCACGGAAATCTTACCCTACTTGGATGCTACCCACTTAGCCTTGCTGCACCTTCCCTATTTTAGTCATTCTCGGTTGATGAGGCTTGAGGCTATGCGTTACCTTTTAAGAACGAGTCTTACTTAGAATGCTCATCGTCCTCTTGATGATGTTCTGATAGCATTCGCCCATACAGGTTTCCCTGGGTCTGGACAAACCAAATTACCATCTTCATCATCTTCACGGTCTTCATTCGTAAACGTTTCAAATCGGATCGAAGTGGTTTTCGGGTAATTAACCTGATCCCGGTCTCTTCGAAACGATCAGCGCATTGGCCAATATCGATAGTCGGTTATTTAACTATCAAATAACATCCACAGCAAACATCAGGCCATAAATAATTTTGCAAATTATTTTCTAAAAAAATATCTCCACAAGATATTACTTCCATAGTCCAACACTTTGAAAAATAGTTTTCAAACTCCATTTATTCACACGGAATAAATTTAAATCTTTGCCCGTACTTAGAACATTTTCCCGCTTTGTTTAATATTCAACACTTGAAAACTCTTCATTTTATTCCCTATTTCTTTTCCCAAAAATCTTTTACAACTTTGTTTGTAAATTTCCAAACTCATCTCACACGAATTCTATAAATCCTAGAATTCCTTAGTTAAATTCTTTTACATTTCCAAAGCCGTTTATGCTTATTAAAATTCCAGTTTCACATCTACTTCCCTTGTGAATTTTAATTTACCTTTCAAAGTTCACTTATCTTACACTTGAGAGATTTATTTAGATTTCTGTAATACCATTATTAGATCTTTCTTCTAAAATCTTATCCGTTACTATTAAACTTTGCTTCCTATATCTAAAGGATTCATAATTGAATTTAAAACATTTAAAATTTTACATATGAAATAAGAATAATGGTTTATTTTTAAAAATATGGTTTTAAGTAACTAAAATATCAACTTCTTTAAAGCATTAAAAGTTCATATTCAGTTATTAATTAATTTACAGAATTGATTATAAAGGTAGAATTATTTTTGATAAATACCAAGTATATAATAGCTAACTTCAAGATATTCCAAATCCAAATAATAGTTTAAAGGTTACATAATATGGTAATTTACTAAATGAAATCCTATTTTACAAAATCCAATATTCACCAATTCAATTCATAAGTTCCTCTTGATTCGTCTCACACTGACCACATTGCCCTTTCTCACATTCGTAATATATTCCACTATTTCCTTTCAAAATAAGATTCATAAATCGATTTAAGTTCACGCCTTAACTTATTTTTTCCACATATCCACTGATATCGCTCTATCTCATTTATAAACCCTCGTTTATAAATTTATAAACTCCCTTGTCTTTTTCACTTGTTTATATAAACAATTTTATTTAAAAGCCATAATTCAATTCTTTCCTTAATTAATTCCAATTTATTTCAAATCTAATTTTAATTATTACTTAAGTTCTTTTCCATAAGTTTCCAAAATATTCTTCAAGTTCTCTTATGTAATTTATTTCAAAATCCCCACTTAAATCAATTTTCGAATGGTTAAGCATACCTCAAATTAGCTAATATATTTTTTAACCCACTTAGTTTTCCTTTAGAATAAATTCAATTTACAACATAAATATTTACCATTCAAATTTCCATTTTAAAATTTCTTCAACTTAATTATTTAGCAAATTCGGTTTCCAGAATATTTAACATTTAATAATTCAAATCACACATAAAATGTATCAATTTATCCATCATGTCATATCTCAATATATATATGAACAATAAATATTTTTCGAGGAACCCAGTTGGATCCCTCCAAACTGTTTTTCCTACATCCACATATGTTAGTCAATAAATAAAATACCAATCCCACTACGAGGGGGATATCACGGTATATAGGGTCATCCGCTATTATGCGGGACGCATAGGGTCTCATCCGCTATATAATGCGGGAATATCAATCACTCTAATATATATACAACTATATATATAACATCCAACATGCAATAATTATTTAAATCAACCAAACATCCAATGATTTAAATTTAAACATTTAGTTACTCCTGGGAATCCAAATGAGTGAGAAAATCTCACCATTTCTTTTTATTTGCGATCCACTTCAATCTTGCCTTGGTTCACGATTTTTGACCCTGTATAACATTATATGATTTTATTAATATTTGAAATAATCGGACAATTAATTTCCATTTAATAGATTTAATTATCTAATAATTTAATTTTAAATTAATTTTCCTCCAACAAATAATTTTTTGGTAATTAAAATAATTAAATAGTTTAATTAGACAAATTAATCACCAAATACATTGTTTCAAAATAAGCTAGTAGATTTTAAAAATGTGTATATGTATATTTTATTTTATTTTCAAACTACATATAAAAATAATCTATATAAGTCTTAAAAATCTAATTTTTATATAAACCCTTATATTTTCCAAAATATTATAAAATTTTCTAATTTATTTCTGTATGTATTTAATTTAAAATAGGTATGTGTGTGTATATTAAAATATATGAGTGTATTTATATATATTAATTTCTTCTTTCACTGTATACATACATATATGTAAAAATAAACTACACACACACATATATATACACCTCACTACAACAAAAATACCCTATTACAACGCCCGTTTTACAACGGGCTTTGGTTGCTTGTCGTAATAGAAGACTATTACAACGGTCCATTCAGGCCCGTGGTAAAAGATGCCATATACAAATGCTTTTTTACAACGGGCATTGGTTTCCCATTGTAACCGTTGTAAAGTTGGCATCTATTACAACGGTTCATTCGGGCCCGTTGTAATAGATGCCAACTTTACAACGGTCACAAATTGCCCGTTGTAAGAGGTGTACAGACACAAATTACTCTATTCACAAATTACAACGGCTAGAAAGCCTTTATTAAAAAAGCTGGCCCTTTTATTTTCGTTCCTGCTCGTTCCTGCTCGTTCCTCTTTGCTCGTTCTCTTTGCTCAAAAGTAAGGTTTTGGAAAAATTGAAGCTGTCGTCATCTCGATCGAATCAGGGCTTCTCCAATTTGGATCGAAACTTGGATTTTGGAAAAATGATTTCTTCTTTTGCAAAAATCACATTCAAATAATTCAGTTAAAGATACAATATTCATCACCCTAATTCTTCATTCTGATTCGCTTTCCGTCGTCATTGTTCATGTAAATATGTTTACCAGATTTTTCCTTTCAATTTAATTATTACTTGATTTTCTTTTCTGCTTAATTATTCCATATTTTCTACTTGTATACTTTATTTGAACATGAAATGCTAATTCACGTTATTTACAATATAGTAGTTGTCATATAAATTCATATTTATGTCTATCATTCATTACTCATACCTATTTGTTGTTCTCAAGCATGAAGAATACATGTGTAGATTATGCTGTTGATGAATTTACTCAATGACAGTCGGTCCAATATACAAAGTTATATGTGGTGTTGATGATATATTTACATCATAGTAATAATATCATGCTTGAAACTTTGTTTTATACATGATCCATGCATATTGGGAAGTGGTTTCTAATATACTACGATAAGTTTTACATTACTACACACCGAGTTACTCTTAAACGTTTAAATATTGACAGTGTATAGGTCATAATTTCCATCTATTGAAAATGATTGAAAAATAAGCATGTGCCTGTGAACTTAAAGGGTGCATTCTTTATAAATTTCCAGAGATCATTATAATATTTGTTAGTGACATATCGTCGCATATCTTATGTGTTCCCACTGCTTACAACGGTCACATATCAGTTTTCGTTCCTGCTTATCTGTGCTGTTTAAATGTGTGTATGCTATGCTTAGCTTCTATCAGTAGTATGTATGTGAAATAGTTTTGTTAGGCTAGTGGTGATGTGTATTCCAGGCTAGTGAATTTGTATTTTGCTGCTTTATTGGGACCTTAGCTTCATGTAGCATTTACTGATCGTTAATAATTATGCAAAATTTGCATTAGTTTTGAAGAGTGGCAGTGGTGCGTGTGTTGTAGAGGATGGTATGATGATGAAATTGCAGAGGAAGTGAGTTCTGCTGCTGTTTCAAGTGGATGGTGGAGGGAGGTGCAGTGGGCTATTTGATGATGGAAGGGGTGATGGTCAGCAACACTGTGTAGCAGTGAACAGAGAATGCAACAGAAAACCGAAACAGTGAAAAAATGCGATGTAAAAGTGGTGCTTATTTTAACAAACAGAAAAGTAGTAAATGCGTAAAATAATTATAATTCTGAGGAAGATTTTTTTATAATTTTTGGAAAACCATAAAAAATTAGTGCATTTTTTATAAAAGTTTCTAGTAGAATATTTTGAATTAACCAGATATTTTTACTACCTGGGACTGTAACATATTAACCCACTTAATCTGATGGATATTAATAACATGCAAACTATAAAATATTAACATATACAACACATACAATAAGATAGTTCTTTATAAAAATATGTGGCTTAGCGGCATTTGGACTATGAAACATATATCAACTTTATATTAAATACAACCTAGTTATAGTGCCAGTGGTGTCAATTTTGAAGTGTAGGCAACAAGCTTTTCTAAATGTCAAGTTACAACTGAGTTTAATTACAAGCGAGGTGGCATGATTGATCTTACTATAAAACTATGAAAGTAAGGAAGTGACATGTTAAATTAAGTTAAATTAATATGTGCATATGTACTGATTAGTCCTATTTAGGATATGGTACTACATGACGCATAAGTTACTACATGACGCACAAGTTTTCTTTCTTTTTAGGCTTAGTTTGAAGGGTCACATTACTATATAGTTTTCATTGGGAGGTAATTGCATAATTCTTTCATGAGAAAAAATCATATTTTTGTTGGCATAATGTCTTTTCATTAGGTTCTGACATCAAAGGATTATCAAGATGGACAAAGCATGGATCCACCTATCAAGGTTTTGCCAATTTTGATTATCAGTTTTATACTTGTAATTATTACGATTGATTATTGATCTTTTTATGCGGCATAGAATGACTGAAGAATAGAGGCAAATTGTTCGGAATTTTGTATATGAGCATGCAGAAAGGAAGGGAAATCCAGAAAAAATCATTTGCCCTTCTTCATAATGTAGGAAACTTGTCCGCCATCCATCAAGGGAAGTTGTATCACACTTGGTACGTTTTGGAATTGATCCAACGTATGATGTATGGATTTTACACGGGGAAGCACGCCCTTCAGAAAATGAAGGCTATGAAGTGACAAATACATATAGAACGTACTTAGACACACAAATATGTAATGACAAGGTGTAAGATCATTCTAATGTAAGACATGAGGTACATGGGGTAGAGATTAAGGAGATGATAGAAAATTCTGAAATTAGTTTGTACCCTGATTGTGCAAGCTACACAAAGTTGTCAGCTACAATACTTCTTTATAAGCACAAGGCTCGAAATGGTGTATCTGACACAGCATTTATGGAACTTCTTAAACTTCTCAAAGATATTCTGCCTATGGAAAACATGCTTCGTGATTCGACGTATGCAACAAAAAAGCTGCTTAAATCAATTGGTTTAGGCTATAGACAAATACACGCATGTGTAAACGATTGTTGTCTTTTTAGGAAAGAGCATGCAGCTAGTGATTTTTGTCCAAAATGTAGAAAATCTCGTTGGAAAAAAAACAAGACGAAGGAAGATGGAAAGCAAACCAAAGTACCTGCAAAGGTCTTGAGATACTTTCCAATAATACCAAGACTGAAAAGCATGTTTATGTCCGCAGAAGCATCAGAGCAATTAAGATGGCATAGCAATCATAAGAGTGAAGATGGTACATTACGTCATCCAGTAGATTCTACTCAATGGGCTACAAGAGATAGGATGTATCCTTCCTTTGCATCCGATCCACGAAATTTAAGGCTTGGTCTTGCAAGTGATGGCTTTAATCCCTTTGGGGATTGGAACTCTACCTAAAGTTGTTGGCCAGTATTTCTTGTTGTATACTCCATGGCTTTGTATGCACAAAGATAATATGATGTTATCATTATTAATTCCTGGACCACGATAACCAGGGGATGGTATTGATGTGTATCTACAACCATGTATTGAAGATTTGAAAAAATTATGGGATAAAGGGGTGAAGGCGTATGATGCATACACTCGCAATGAATTTAGATTAAATGTAGTTTTAATGTGGACGATAAATGATTTTCTAGCTTACGAAAATTTAGTAGACCGTAAATGGTAAGGGGGCATGTCCTGTTCGTGGCGTTGATACATGTTCAATATGGTTACCATTTAGTAAGAAGTGTGCATATCTAGGCCATAGTAGATTCCTAGATCCTAGTCATGACTATCGCCAACGAAAAAACATGTTTGATGGAACCAAAGAGACTAGGCAAAGACCTCCAATACAAACCGGTGCTCAAGTCTTTGATATTGTTAAAGATATTTGCAATAATTGGGGGAAAAATCAAAGGAGGAAGATAAAGGTAAAGAGAAAGAAAAAAGAAAAAGAAAAAGGGGAGATAAGAAGAAAAAAGGAAGTCAAATGTGGAAGAAGAAGTCTATTTTCTTTGATTTGTCTTATTGGCAGGTAAAGTTTGATCAGAAACAAATTAGCTTCTTCTTTTCTATCTACGTAATCAATACTTTATCATTAATTAGTTATAGTCTATTTTTGATTTTCTTAGGTACTTCCTTTACGTCACAATCTAGATATAATGCATGTTGGAAAAAATATCAGTGAAAGTATTCTTGGAACGTTACTTGATATTAAAGGAAAATCAAAAGATGGCATTAATTCACATAAAGATCTAGAAGTATTGGGTATTAGGAAAAAGTTACATCCTATAGACATGGGAAGCAAAACATTACTTCCAGCGGCCCCATGCACCTTAACTGATCCAGAAACGGAGATCTTTTACAATAGAATGAGGAATTTGAAAGTACCCGATGGGCATAGCTCAAATATTGGAAAATGTTTTGCAAAACAAAACAAAATTTCAAGTCTGAAGTCCTATGACTATCATGTTTTGATGCAACAACTATTGTCCGTATCGCTGAGAGGACTTCTACCTAAAGGGACAAGGAATGCATTGCTAAGACTATGTTCTTTTTACATCGACATTTACCAAAGAGTGCTTGATAAAGATAAATTAGAATCCATCGAGAATCATGTCGCATTAACACTATGCGATCTTGAGAGATTTTTTCCTCTTCTTTTTTTGACATCATGATTCATTTGACAACACATTTAGCAAGGCAAGCAAGAATTTGCAGGCCAGTACAATATCGGTGGATGTATCCATTTGGGAGGTAAAATTCGGCATTAGTACTTACAGTAGTTAATAATACATGTGCTTGTGAAAATATTTTACTTATGCATCTTGATTATAGATATATGAGAACACTGAAGGGGTATGTTAAAAATCAAGCACGGCCTGAACGGTGCATAGTTGAGCGCTATTCTGCTGATGAATGCATGAAGTATTGTGCTGGATATATTAATGGTGCATTAGAAATTGGACAAAGGAAAAATAGAAACGAAGTGGAACAAAGTGATTCCATACTTGAGGGGAGTCCTATTTCCAAAGGAAAACCTAAGGTAGTCAATAAGGAGGTGATTGATGCCGCTCATTGGTATGTGTTGTTTAATACCAAGGAAGTGGAGCCTTATATAAAGTAAGCATAAGTTCAGTTTAATTATTTTGTGTGAAATAAACTAGATTTTGACTTGTATGTTTACGTATATAGGATGCACAACGAGGAATTGAAACGTTTGCATCATCGGCTTTCATGAGATGATTTGGAACTTTCAAAGCTGCATTCAGAGACTTTTAGTCATTGGTTTAAAAAAAGGTTGACAATGTTATATCTTTTAAGATGGATAAGTTCAACACAGAAGTATATGTTATTGTGATTATTCTTTATATATAACATTATGCTTTTCCAGGTTAAGGATGATAGAAATACATCCGATGTTAGTGAACTAATAAATTGACTTTCATATGGACCTCTCCATCAAGTAATTTCTTATACTGGTTATATAATTAATGACCGCCGTTTTCATACTAAAGACAATGATAAATCTAAACAAAATAGTAGTGTTTCCATTGAGGCAAGTACTATTCGCATAGATGGATCCGTTGAGAAAGTAATATATTATGGTGTTTTGCGTGAGATTTTGTTGTTTGACTACCGCCAGATTCAAATTGCCTTGTTTAAGTGTGATTGGGAAAATATTGAATATGGAGTTAAGGTCGAAGATGGATTTACATCAGTCAATTTACATCAATTCCAAAATCAGTTTGCAAGCGACCCTTTCATCTTGGCAACGCAAGCTATACAAGTGTTTTTTTGTAGAGAACGTAGTTTTTCAAATTGGTATGTTGTGCTAAGAGCAGCTCCTAGAGGTTTTCATGAGTTGGAAAACTATGATGAGGAGGATGAGTCAACTAGCAAATCGGTAGATGAGTCGCTACTTGATGATAGAGATGTCGATGATGGGGATGAAAGTTATATAAGGAAGGATTGTGATGGCATTTTGGTATTATATAAGCATCTTTTATTGAAATTTGTGTTGCACGTAGTTATATTCGTAAAGAGTGTAATTATACATAGTTATATTAATTAATCATGAATTATCAACCATGAATTTTGATTTGCGAACTTGAAAAAAAAATTCTTTTGCAAAGTATTGCTATTGTATATTAGGATTTTCATACTTTACAATAATGATTCATTAGTGTGATGTTCTAATTATATATATATATATATATATATATATATATATATATATATATATATATTATGTTTTTTCTAGGTTCCTCTCTTAACGGAAGATAGTTGAACTTGAAGCATCAATGGGTAAAATGGAGCAAGGTCAAGGAGAGGTAATATTAAAATTTTAATATGCACTTCTATTTCTTTAAACTGACATTTCTTATATCATGACATAAATTTTTTATTTCCACACATAGTTGCATATGCATATTTTTTTAAAAGAACTTTTATTATATCAAGGATGAACCACAAAGGCACTTTTTATAAACGGCATTTCAAATTAGAGATTAAAACCGAAAAATTACTATATTTAAATCACGTATAACTGAAAATCATGTAGATTAGAGGTTATATTTTATTTTTTATGAAATGATCTAGTAGTGATATTTCATACTGTACTAGAATTTATTTTGACTGTGTGCTAATTTCAGATGTCAAAGGTAGCAATGAGATATTCAAAGAGGCAATCTCTAGCTGAAGTAGCAGTTTTACGTGCAAAAGATAAGACTGCTGGTGTGAAAACCAATGAAACAAGTCGTGTTGATGTAGCTCATCCTCTTTAAATTTTAAACAGCAATGCTAGAAGATCCCCTCGAAAGAGTACTGAAATGCATCATCCACCCATTCAAGTCCAGTCTTCAAATCTCAATCCTATCCCTAATTCAACTGAATCTCCAAATATCACTCCCATAAACACAGACCCACTCAACGCCATGGATTACTTGAACAACAAAGATTATAATGATGGTATTCAACAAGAGACGTCAAGGAAAAAAAAGAGGGAAGACGACGATGAAAACGTTTTCTTGTATGCCGAATGAAAAGGCCGAAATTGGATTCAACGATCGAGGTCAACCAATAGGCTCCAACTCTAAGCACTTATTATCCTATCTCGGTACCTTAGCAAGGGAGATGATACCTTTGACCATTTCAGAGTGGAAAAAAGTCGATGCAAATTTAAAGAAAGAATTATGGACTTGTATTCAGGTATGAAATAAGCTGTAAACTCGAATACAATTTTTGCTTTAGCCAAATAATTATTTTATGATAGTACACTCTATACACATTAAGTCTTTTATCCATTATCCTGGTTATATATTTGGATACGCACTTGTTCTTCTACTTGCTTGCTTTTTGTAATATGATGTCTAACACAAATATGGATCACACATGGTGTCAAAATTGTACTGCACATCCATATGTAATTCAGGGAACATACTGTATTTCCAATGTAAAACATACATTGGCTAGTAGCAATAATGATAGCAGCAGGTTGTAGTTTAATTCATATATTGCAGGCTCCTAGAAGAGTATGATTGTTATTGCTATTTAAGGACGTGATATGCCCAAAATATTGTGTTACTTTGATTGTTAAATAGTATGATGTTTGAAAGAGTAACATGAAATCAAAAGGTAATGACGAATGTGTGATGCATCTTTTGATGTGTGTCATGTTTGAAAGATGCAGCTGATAACTTTGATTAATCAAGTTTAGAATGACTTAATGGTATGAAAACTACTGTTGTTACAAGCAAAAGTGCCACTGGTTTGTATATGTTGAGTGAGAATGTTGCAGTTAAGTGAGAATGCTGCAGTTAGTGAGAATGTTTCAGTATTTATTGCAAGCAGAAGTGCCACTGGTTTGTATATGTTGACAAGCAGTGTTTGTATGGGATTGTGGAAGGAGGGAGTTGATGAATGTGATAGTGGTTAAGAAGCAAGGGAGATGCAATGTGATTTTGATGGTACCAGAGTATGTAAGAAGTGCACAGTTGTGCAGTGATATGGGGTAATGGGGTGGTTAGGGAACTGTTGTGTAGGCAATGCCGTGGTGGTTGCAAGTGGTAGTGGTATTTTGTTTTGGTGGCTGGAGATGCTTTGTATGGTGGACAACGGAGAGGTGATGGTATGGATAGCAAAGATGGTTTGGTCGTTAAGTGGCGACTGTCTGTATTGAAAGTGAGGAGAGATGAATGTGTATTTCACTGAAGATGCAAGAAGGATGGTAAGACAGTTTTAGTTGATGGAACTGTGGTTGGAATGACACAAGAAGGGTGTAGTTGATGGTTGTTCAAGTGGCACTGATGGTTTATATTAGCTATAGTAGCTGCAAGATGAACTAATTGTATGTATGGTGAGGAATATGATTGTGAAGGTGTAGTAGCTGCAAGGTGGAGATAGTTGATGATGTTGCAGCAGTGTTTGACGGTGTTTGGGTTAGGAAGATGATGAGGGGGAAAGAAGTTGCAGTGCTTTGTTGTGAAGAGTTCAGGAGCAAGTGTTGAGTGACAGTGGTGTGTTTTGTTGATGAAGCTGGTTGTTTTGGAGTGGTTTGTGGTCGTTTGGTGGTGAATGTGAAGGAAGGTTTTTGAAACGTGGGATGTTTGAAGGGTAATGCAGTAAGGGGAAGTGTGTACACTGAACTGATGTGCACTGACAGTAGTGGGACATGTACAAGTAAAAATGTTGACAGAGGGGCAATGGTTGTGGTTGATTTGGAATGTAGTGGTGATGTTATAGGAATGCAACAGTGGTTGGACTATGGTGGATGTGGTAGTGTTGATGGTATGGATGTGGTAGTGTTGGCGGTAAGGAATGTGAATGGCGCTAAGTTAGCTGTGAACAATATTGTTAAAGCAAAGTGATGAATGGATTAGCAATGTTAATAGGGGATGTGAGAAATGTATGTATGACTGTATGTTTGAGGTGATGAGTGTATTGTGGTTTGCAGAGGCAAAAAGAGAAGTCGGGGTGTGGATAGTGGATAAAGTGGTGCTTGCAGAGTGAAGGTCAGAGATGTGCTTGAGGCAGCATGAATAGTAAATGTAAAAATTGTCGAAAGAAATGCAAATTGTAAAGAAAATGAAATGCAAAAGGTCAGGAAGTGTTCACTGTTTTCTGTAATATGGAGTTGTAGTGAAATGTTTGTTGGGGTAGAAGTGGTCGCGATGGATGTTGAAGTGTTGGCAAGGCAATTGTGTTGCTAGAAGTACAGCTGTTTATTGTGTATTAGTACAACATAAAATGATGACAATATAATCGTTTATTGTGTATGAAAATTCAAAACTTTGATCTATTACTGTGTACTAGTATAACATAAAAAGTATGACGGTATAATCGTTTATTGCATATGCATAGTTTTATTACTACAACAAGCTTGAAGAACAACATAACTAAATAAAGTTTAACTAGTGTTTGTAACATGCATAGCTTATTACTTGTTACTCGGTTTACCCTACAATAGTTGTACTCATTTACCATACTCCTAACAAAGTTAAACAATTTACAGAAACATATAGTCGTACACATAGAGAAAGCTATAGCTTGTATAGTTTTGATCTTTTACTTTACTAGCAGCACTCTTGTGACGCCCCACCTCTATACCCACGCTAGCCAAGAACACTACGGTGTAATGCTGTCAACTAGCATGGAGAATAAGGCTGTTGAGGAGCGACCATCTGTATAATTGCTTTGTGCGAGCATCGATATGTCAGATAGTATAACATGCATTTCTTTATCAAGAGGAAATCCAACATACTGACACAAACTCGAAGCTACTACACAGTGGCTAAAATATCTTCGGAAAACAAATATAGAAATATGCATAACATAAATCAGTCACAGGCAATTCATATCACAAAGGCGGAAGAAGATATGAATACATAACTAACACATGAAAGTGTATATCAGAGTAGTGGTCAAAAAGATCACAATAATACAAAAGAGTAGCAACACGTGCCATACAAAAGAATACATCTATGAGTCCATATCTCAAGTGTATACAACAAAATAAACTACTAATCTAAGTAGTTAGCCAAAAGATCATATGATAACCCCAGAAGAGAAGTCAAGCAGAAGCACCTATAACATCTCAGTCTGACCCGAGTATTATTTAAGAATAAAATAATAAATGGATCAGTCTAGCTATAAATATCAGAAGAAATGATATAGAATAAGAGATATGACTAAACGTATAATAATCACAATGCCAAGCTGTGGTAAATAAATAATTGAAAAATCAATAAGAGATTAATCAATATCGCAAAGATCTTCTCAAAGATAAAAAAGAATGTCATACTCCTAATTTCATTCACCAAGCCACAATAATTGATAAATCAAATCAATAGAAATCACGAAAATAGGTGAAGCATAATTTCCAGAATTCAACACATGAAATCCAGAAATCACAAGAAAAGGATGGCCAATCCCAGAAAAATGAGCCCGGAGCTCCTCTAGACAGGGTATAGTCCCCCATTGCCGACTTTGAGCCGAAGCTCCTCCTGGTGAGTCAAAAACTCCTCCTGACAGGGTATAGTCCCCCATTGCGGACTTTGAGCCGAAGCTCCTCCTGGTGAACCGATGTTCCTCATGACAGGGTATAGTCCCCCATTGCGGACATTGAGTCGAAGCTCCTCCTGGTGAGCCGAAGCTCAATAAAAACGACATGCAGTCCTCCACGTGGACAAAGAGACATCGCACAATGCTAGTCTAAACCATAAAATGATCGTCATGATCACCGAGAAGTGTCAATTACAGCAAGCTAGTAAATATATGAGCTTAGCTTCATGTCCCATAACCACTAGCTTAACTTAAATATTTACGAACAAATTGTAGATCTCCACTAGAAAGTTGTCATAAGAGTTTCAATCGAACAAGTCCAAGAATTAACCGACGAAGTAAACGCAAGTGTTTCATACCACTCGTTTTACTAAGTCGTTTAATTAGATTTCTCATATGAGTGAGGTAAAGGCTTGTATATACTAATAGATTGGAAAACGGTTTAAGAAAACGAGCTTTGTAATAAAATAGTGTTGAAATCATTTGAAGAAAGAGTTTTGATATTTACTACTAGTATAGAAAACCTTTATATTTTTAAAGTGACAAATCACAAAGAAGATTGTAGGAACAATCAATCACTAAAATTCACATTTGAAGACGTGAATAGAATCCAAAGAAATCGATATCGAATCCATCGAAATGGATATTCCAAGAATTCTCGAAGAAAATAAGTCATCAAAGTCAATAACAAATGATAACAACAAATAGAGAAATAACACAAATCGATTAAAGTTGGAAATTCAAACAATTAGGCGAAATAGGCAAAATTGCATCAGATCGGTCGGCCGGCTACAGAGCTCGGTCGACCAGACCATAAAAACAGAAATGCTCGTGGTAGCAGGTCGGTCAGCCGAACCCTGTAGTCGGTCGGCCGAACCATACACAGAGAAGTGCCTCTGCACTTTGGAAGCAGGTCGGTCGACTGGCCCAGGGGTTCGGTTGGCCGAACCTGATGTTCTGCCAATTTAAACCTATTTCAAATGAGATGCAAATCTCGACCAAATTGCAATCGCACGAGCAACGGCGCTAAGGGTTTATGCCAATCGACTACCCGGCCCTATATGCTCCTCGATACATCACCAAAAACATGTTCAAACATCAAAGTTAGGATTTTTTTAAAGATTTGAACTCAAAACACTAAAAATTGGAATATTCACCAAATCAATCCAAACCAAAAGAAAATGCACACGAATAAGTGTTAGGAATTCATACCTAACAATCGAAGATTGTTATAGACTAAGATGTGAGATAAAAATCTCACCTTTGAACCCGAAAACAATGAATGAGAAGCTTGAAGACGAAGGAAGATCAACCACACTTCAATCTCAACACAAGAAGCTTGAATCAAAGCTTAAAAGAGAAACATTTCCTAAATTAGGTTTAGGAATTTTCTGAAATCAAAGAGAGAATGAGTTGGAGAAGAAGAAGGAGATGCTTACTAATGGGTTCCCTTTGAATTTGGAGCTAGATCTTGGATTTGCAATGAAACTAGGGCTTGGAATTTCTAATTTCCACTCTCTTCCACCATTGTTGCTTAAAGCTTAAAGTGTTAGGAATATGAAATGAAGTAATGAAGAGGAGAGGATTGGAACTGAGTTAAGTGCGGTTAATGTGCTCATCCCAAACCAAAGCCCTAAGTGAAAAAGTAGCAAAATTTCACTAACTCCAAATATATCAAAGTTTACATTTAAAAAGATCGCAAACGGCGTTTTGAACTCAATGGAAGGGGTCTCGAGTCCTAATTCGACTGTTTGCAAAAAGTAGCTTTTCGGACCAAAATCCGACGAACGATAAAATATTTAAATAAAATATTTAAATATACAATCGATAAATATGTGGGTTGTTACAACTCTTGTTTGTATTGATTAGGAAATGATTTTTGTTGTGCAGTCAAGATTCATGGTGGATGAAGCATGCAAGGTTTATTGCTTAAGATGTTAGGAGTACGACGGAGAGAGGCAAAGTCAAGATTAGTTTCGGCTATTAAAGTAGCTTCTACTTGCCCTGAGGCTTCCTCTAGATTAGCAATGCTAAAACCGGATACTATAGAAAATGCTCAAGAGTGGAACGACTTTGTTAAGGAAAAGTTGTCGGAGAAATTTGAGGTAATAAGTTGCATTTTATTCAGTATAAATTAAAAGGTAAATAATAATTTATTAATGAATTTCTCCTATGTAGGAAACTAGCAAAAAAATCAAGAGAGATAAAAATAAACTTCCAGCAGAAAGGGTTATGGGAGATTCGCTGAAGATATGGTAAGAAATGCATGTACATTTACATCAATAATTTTTTTTCTTTGGTTCGATTTCTTACTATTATTATTTGCAGAAAAAGAAAACTGGAATATCAAATATTAGCAGAGACGAGCTATGGTGCAAAGCCCATACAAAGAAAAATGGAGACCCACCGAATTCCGTTGTTGCCGATTGCATCGTAAGTTTTTTTTTATTCTTTTGAAATATGAGTGTATATATTCATTCAAAACTCATATGTACTTGACATTGAGGGATCAATATTCTGCGATTCAGTCATATATCAGCTCGTATATATTTTCTGCGATCAATATTTCACTATAAATATTAAACACATTGAACTGAACATTGAGGGATGATAGTTCATTCATATTTCATTTTTCTTGAAATAGTCTATTTTGATTTGTAGGCTAAGATAAAAGAGCACAGTAGTGCTCAGAGCTCTCATGGAACAACATCGGTAAGTGGAGATGGGGTGTCACATGTTTTTGGAAATGAACATAGGGGAAGGGTGAGAGGGTTGGGTTTTGGTGTAGTGCCATCTCAAATGGTGTTTATTCAACTAATTAAAAAAAGTGATGGCATTGGAAAATCAAGTAACTCATTTGGCGGCTAGAGTAGAAGAGTTGACTAATTTGGTCATGACAGTAAGTTTATATTTAATTAGCTATTGTTAATAAATATGTGATATGTGCTTATGAATTACCAAGTCATCTCTTGTACTTTTACAGAGAAGAAATGTTAATATGGTGGATTTGGATATCACTGAGGCTCGTACATTTCAGGTTAGAATATATAAATAATCCTAAATTAGTATATGAAATTTTCGTTTTTTTGCTCTGAGAAATTACTGTTCATTAATCATGGTAGCAGTTCAATTAGTTTAATTAGTTCACATTTCATTGTTTTAGAAAAAAAGGAAAAAAAAACCTTTAGGTGACACCACGAAAGTAAGTTCCATACTTACCTTTTGAATCTTAATATTTTTATATAACCTTGTTCCATGGTTTTTTGCTTGCAGTCACACCGCGAGAGTAACAATATGCAGGTTCAAGATCTTCTTACCGTGGATGGTTTGGTGAAAAAAAAGTTCAAGCTATTGGGTTGGAAGAAGAACGTAGTTGTAGAGGGGACGATAGCAAGCACCGATCCTGATGCTTCAGTACATTTTGTAAAGCTTGGAGAAAATGCTTGGAAAGTATGGGTTAATGTAGCGGTGGAACCAGAAGCCCATTTATTTAGGCCAAATTCAGAGATGCAAACTATCAAAGAGGCCGTTGGATCAACCGTCGCGTGGCATAAAGACTTCATCTCTGTGGTATAGTATGATTGTACTTATAACGTGATATTTGTAGTGAACTGTTATGTGTTAATGCTTTATGTATTTGGCGTGTAAACTTATCTAACTTTTTGGAGTGTTAGAATTCTATGACTCTAGCTCTTAGTCTTTTCGTATGTGATTTTAATTATTTTACAACAATATTTAGTATTTGTATGGATGTATTGCATGGATGCTGCTGTAATTTTTTTAGAAATTTGCATTTATTTTGCAACGGGCAATGTGCGTTGTTATATGAGCTTATTACAACGGCCAACAAATGTTGTTAAATAGGTATTTTACAACGGTCAATACATGTTGTGAAAAAGGCTATGCAACTAGTATGGTTAGTCTATTGCAACGGGTTATGGCCGTTGTATTATAGTATATTAAAACGGTCATAAACCATTGTAAAAAGGTATGCGGCAATGGTTTTTACAACGTGCTTTGCCCGTTGTAAAATGTGATGGATCTGTTACAACGAGGCCTATTACAACGGGCACATGACCGTTGCGAAAACCATATTACAATAGGCATTGCCCGTTGTAAAAAGACTGTTTTGCTGTAGTGCCTCCCTGTAAATCAAATACTGAGTTATATTTTTTTTCTATATATATATGTATATATATATATATATATATTTGTAAAATAAAATAAAACTCTGAGTTTTCCTTACTGTTAGTACCTTTTTTCTAACCTAGATTTTTCTTTTTAAACCTTCCTATAAATAACTTTTCCTGCATATACATATACATATGTATAAATTAATTAAAAACGTATACCTTACTGTCTTGCCCACGACCACCCTCTGTAGCCATCGACGTACCACCCCGTCTATCGACCATCCACGCTGCGATCGACCCACCGCCCTTTAAATAACGCGAGCTTCCAGGCCTTTAGCCATACCCTTAAACCGCGAACCCCTTTCGTCATCGAAAAAGCCCCCTTCCACCTAGCCAAACCTGGCGATTCACTGTGAGACGCCCATACCCAATCGAAGTCGTGCCCTATTCGCCTCCATCATCCAATCGAAGTCGCGATTCTTTATTTATTTTCTTCGAATGCAAGCTCGATTTCGAATGGCTCGAATAGAAGAAGGTAAAAGGGGGAACTTGAGTTTTATACACCACCCCTTTCTCCTTTTTTATGCGTATACAAACGAATTTGATTTTTTGGCTTAGTGAACTACTGGGAAGAAGGTAAAAGTGAATACGAGATTTTTGAATTGATTTTCGTTTTCCTTTGGTTCTCTTTTGAACAATCAGCTTGCTTTTGAAAGAAGAGGGAGGGGATAAGAAAAGGCACAATGAGATGCTAACGTGCCTGCATTAACTTGCTAAAGAGGAGGCAGAAAGTTATAATGGAAAAAGAAAACAGGCTGGTGGGAAGGGAACCACTGCTGTGTTGAGTAGGATATATATAAATAATATATTAATTAAATACAGATTGTCTCGATTTACGTTGCTTAAAATCACGAACCCCTATCGAGGCGTGCCGCTAAGCGTTTATAATGTTATGCCCCTAATCCGAACATAATGAAAATTGTTTCGAGTCCTAGTTGGATCTTATGGAGAAGATAGCTTTTTGGAACTTGTTATTATACTATACTTTGATATAAATTTTAGCGCATCTACACACCGCACAGCCACACTATAACTTCAAAAGCTACGAAATTTGAAATCCGATAATAATACAATATTATAGGTCCAATGAAACTAGTTTCGTCGAATTCCGAGACTGTACCTTGGAATGCTATTTTTAAAAGTCAATTTAAATGATATATTTTTAATGAACAAACTACTTTTAAATTCAATTTTAAAAGTTGTACTTCCTTTTGTGTGATTAATATAAACTTTACAAGCCTTTAAATTATTTTTATCCCGCTTAAAACTCCACATTCACTATTTAAACTAACGCTCCATTATAACTTCAACAGTTAAATCATTAAATAAATTATTATATTTAAACTCCAAATCTATTTCTATATATAAAAACCAACTCTTTCATATCCATAAATCAATTTATAATTCAAATTAAATATTTAAAATAATTAATGCTCCAAATTGAATTTTGAAAAATCCCGAGTCATTACATAAGTGTAAATAACTCGAATTTGGTTTTGAAATGTTAAATAAAAAGGAATTAGAATTTAAATAAATGGGTGAATTGGATTTGAGTTATAAGGGATTGACTAAAATATGGAAATGTGAATTATAAGGTGACTATATAGCCGTAAATTATATAAATTGAATCGGAATAAAAAAAATTCAATAGCTTATAAAAATTGAAATGAATTGAATAAAAAATTACTTGGCCCATAAAAGGATGAATAATCCCGAGAGAAAAATTTAATGTGAATATACTCTAGTATATAAATTATGGAAATGTGGAAAAAGATAAGTTGTGTGACTTATAAAATTGAAAAGTAAAATAGAAAAAAATCGAAATAAAAAAGGTGTAATATTTTAAAGTGAGGAAATAAAGTCCAACTTGAATTATAAAATAAATTTGAACTCAAGTAAATTGGTTGAAGTGATTTTGAAATAAAAATCAGATATTGAATTATTAAGTGGAAATGAACTAATTAGATAGTTAATTAGTTAATTAGATATAAAATGGATATTAACTTGGTTGAATAAATTTGGATTGTGAATTTAAAAAAATTAGTTTGGAAATGAAACTTGAGTATAAATAAAATTCAACTTAGATTGTAAGTTAATTAAATATAACTGGAAGTGTGATCGAATAAAATGAAATCGGATTGAAATAGAAATGACGTGAGTGCAAATAAATCTAATTTGAATATGAATTAGTTAAATATGGCATTGGAGATTATTTTAATGATTTGAGTTCGGAATTAAAGTTGAAGTGGAATGGATAAATGAGCTAATTAAATAAATTGAAATGGAATTTGTTGTAAAATAGAAATGAACTTAAGTTATTTGGTTAACATGATTGAAATAAATAGCTTAAGTTAATATTTATTATAAGCTTGGCTTTGAGTAAATTTATGAAATGACTATTAAATAAAATAACATGGAATGTTTTCGAGCTAAATAAAATAGATTTGAGCATAGTGCAACTAAAGTGATCGTGAATGAGTTTGAAATGGAATAGAATTAGATATAAATTGAGTTAGAATCAATTTAAAAATAGTTATAAACTGAAATGACTATTCTATTAAATGAATATCACCAAATGTGCATAGAAAATTTGGTTTTGGCGTAAATGGAAGTAAATAAAATTTTATAAATTAATAGAAGTGAATAAATTGATTTTTAATCAATTTGGAATGAATATTAATTTGTTTAGTATGAATGTTAATTAAATGTGAGCAAATTGGGTTGTAAATCATTTTCAGATTGAATGGAATGATGTATGGATTGATTAAAAGTAATAAAATGAATGTCAGAACCTTATAATTGCTTATAAAACATGTTTAGCGTAATTGGTTATTGAAATTCATGTGTTGTAATTGCGTAAATAAATGATATATTGTGAAGTTTCATGTGTTTGTACATACAGGTTTAAATTGAGTAAGTACTGGTACCTGGAGCTGTTTTGCTTGACTTCGATTGCGCAAATTGCGAAAATAAATAAGCCACTTGCTTAAAAATGCTAAATAAGGTACGTTTTCAGATTAAATACTGCAAAATTATAAAATATTGTTATATATTTTTTTCCGACCGTGTGGGTCGATGTATATATATTTATCTCTCTTGTCATATTGCAAAAGGCTCTCCATACAAAGGAGACTCGCCAGAAATTTTAGGAAATTTAAGGTGTTAGAAAATTTTTGGAAGTTTTTGAAAAAAATTGTTAACGGTGAACTGATTTCAAATTGGAATTAAAATACAGGATTTTGGAATTTGAATTGAAAACTAATTGTTTGGGTTGAAAGTAAAAGAATAGAAAAAGTGAAATATCGAATTTTCACTACGTGGATTTTAATAAATTAATGGGTTTGGAGCATTCTTCTTTCTTAGCAATTTCGAGGATGAAATTCTTTTAAGGGGGAAGGAATGTAACGGCCTGGATTTTTTGATGTTTGATTTGAGATATTTAAAAGGTATTAAATATGATTGATTTTGAATGTGAAAATTTAGGTTTATTTATAAGAAAAATTCAAAATTTAAATATAGTGACTTATTGAATAATTTAATTATTGAATTTTATAACCGAATATTTGTTAAATTATTGTATCTTGAGTTTTAAGCTCGAGAAAAATAATTTAAAGGCTTGTAAAATTTATATTATTAATAATGAAGATAATAAAAGTTTTAAAATTGAATTAAAAAGTGATCTATTCAATTTAAAAAATAGCCTGTTTAAATTGACATTTAAAATTAGCCTTCCAAGGCATAGCCTCAGAATTCGATGAATCCAATTCCATTGGATCCGTAATATTGTACTATTATTGAGTTTCAAATTTCGTAGTATTTGGAGTTATTGTTTGATTGTATGGGATATAAACATGCAGAAATTTATATCGAAAATTCAATGTGATTATGGTGTCCAAAAAGCTATCTTCTCCATACGATCGAGTTAGGACTCAAAATCTTTTCCATTGCGTTCGGAAGAGGGTAGAACATTATAAACACCTAGTGGCATGCTTTGATAGGAGGTTCGAATTTTAAGCTACGAATTTGAGACGATCAAATTTTAAATAATATATAAACATATATATATATTCATTGACTTCACAAAAATATTCACATCAGCTGTTTTTCTTTATCACCTCAAGTCATTGTAGACTAAACCATTCAAACACACCAACATCAATGTCTCCTTCCTTTTCGAATCACGTACTCTTTTTTCCCCTTTCTTCTCTTTATTAACTCAAACCAGAGAAATTTTTTTATAGAAATCGAGCGTAACACTTCCCTCTGCTTTCAAATGAAATCTCGAGCCTATCCTCTTATTCCCATTTTCTTCCAGTAGGAATAAAAAAAAAAAATCAAAACTGAAACAAAAAAATAAGGGAAAAAACCGAATCACACGTAGGAATTCCTACGATTGAAATCGCAAGTAAGCTCGAGCTCGAGATGCATGGTCGTCGATGCTGGAAGGGACGGTGCCATTTGTGGTACGTGGTTTGAAGGGCTCATTCCCGAGTTAGGGCATGAGGCGATGGGGAAGTTTAGTTGGGTTGCAATGGCAGGTCTCGACAGGGAGGTCGTCGGAGGCATGGTGAAGCTTGGAGAGCCGCGGCTGAGGGATTCGCATGCATACAATGGTGATGGCGATGGTGGAAGGCTAAGCATGGAAATTTAGGGCATGTGTTTAGGGGCGTTGATTTTCTCGTAGGGTTTTGGTGATTGTGCTAAGGAAGCGACGGAGGCTTGGGTCGTCGGTCAGGTGTTATTGCTTGGGTGGGAAAGTTGAGAGGAGGTGTGTTCGCTGAGAGAGGTATATTGTTACTTATTTTAATTTAGAATTAAATTTGGTAAATTAGCAAATTAATTATTTGATTATCGAATAGTATAAAATTTGTAAATTGCTTATACGAGGTTAAAAATCGAACAGGATCTGTGCATAAAAAAATAAATTTGGTACAGATTGCAAAATAAATCAAGATGAGAAATCCTCACTGTAACGACCCATAAATTTTCGATTATTTAATTTGTTTAATTTATAAGCTTAGGTAATTTAATATGGAAAGAAATAAAAAATTTGTAATTTAATAATGAAATGAATGCTAAAATGAAATGTAGTATTGGTAAATAAAACTAATTGTTGACCATTGAAGTGAAATCCCAATAATGAAATAGTGTAAATTGTTGCACTTGGTTATAAAACTGAAAATAAGTAAATAAAAGTAGGTATTGAATTAACTAATGAAATAATATATTGATTAATAGTAACTGAATGTAAATTGGGGTAATAATGTTAATGCAAGTTGATAAATAACTAATTTGGTGCAATCCCAATTAATTGAAACAATTGTAAGGTTATAATTGATTGTAATTAGTAAAATGAAAAATAAATTCAAAGTTATATCAATTGATGAAATAATATGTAATAAATTGTAATTCGATAGAATCGGTGCTAGGTAAGTAATTATAATAATTGTTGTTTGATAATCAAGCATAAATGGGATTAAATTAGGCAAATAGTGATAATTATTAAATGTTTAACCATTAATTTAATTTATTGAATTAGATCTAAATCCATTGCATTTAAACGTAATTAAAAACTACGTTAATTTGAATTTAGTTGATGACTGTAAAAATATTAGGGTAATTGGACATATACTAATGTTAAATTTATCCATAGTATGATGATTGATTGAATAAAGAGATTGAAAACAAATTGAATTTATTTATTTGAATTTACTTAAATTGAAGGTAAACATTATAAATTTTGCAACAAAGCCTTATTTGATTGACATGGAAATTTTGGTAATTGAATTATAAGTTTTTATGTAATTAGAAATGAAAGAAATGGTAAATAATTAAATTTGAATTGAAGAAGCGATTAATTAATTTAATATTAAATTATTTAATTAACCTGAAAGATAGTCATTTCGGCCACTGACTCGGATTTCGACGAAACCTGTTTCATTGGATTGATAACGGTAAAGTATTATAGGATTTCAAGTTTCGTAACGATCGGACTTGTTGTTTGATCATACGGGCTCGAAACGCCTAGAAATCATTTTAATTGAAATCAATTGAAATCCATTGAAATCAATTAGAAATAACTTGATTTGAGCATAACTTCTTCGTACGATGGAATTTGGACTTGAATCCTGTTCCATTGCGTTTACAAATAAAAAAACATATATTTTGATATATGGGTTGACCCATTTCCATTCTGGAATCGAAACGGGCTTTTCGGGTCAGTTATCGTTAAAAACTAAAACCAATCGAGCCCATTCCTTTCTATTTTTTTCTGCCTATATATAAATCATTATAAACCCTGGCAGCCTTTCTATTTCTCATTTCTGTACGCATAGAAATTTCTTTTGCTCCTCTTTCTTAATGGCTGAAAACCCTAATCTTCACAATCCAATTTCAATTTCAAAAAAAAAATTGCGGATCTACAGCAACTTCAGGTTGCGCTTCGAGTTTCAGAGGCAATGTAACAACCCTGTATTTTGGAATATTTAATTGTGTATTTTAATTATTTTAAATGAAATTCTTGATTTAAACATTTATTTTATTTATTTAAAATGAATAAATTTTGTTTTTAAATATAAATTCGAAAATGTAACAAAAATATAAAATATAAATAAATAATTATTAATAATATATGGTCAAAATAAGAAAATAGCACAAAAATGACAACAAGTCTAGAAATTTTGAAAATAAACAAAATAAACTTTAGAAAATTTATATGGACTTGGAAAATATTTAAAAATAAAGATAAGAACATAAAATAAAAATTCCTTCATAAAATAAATAAATATAATTAAATTAAATATAATTTAAATGAAGAAAATAGCAGAAAAATAGAAACTAGCCTTTAAAAATAAGAATAAACACACTAAGCTTTGGAAAAATTATAACATTACTATAAAATGTTTTAAAATAAAATATATATCAACATGCCATATAACACATATTAGAACATGATTTGACAAGTAAAAATATTATTTATGTAAATTAAAAAAGATAATTTTATTAAATAAATCAATATACACCCAATATTGTAAAAAGCATAACTTTCAATATAAACCGGATTTCAACGAAACGAAAAGCAGTATTCTTGAAATTTAATATATTTTCATAAAAAATAAAAATAAAAAATTCAAATATTTAAATTATAAATTTAAAAGTCAAATTTTGACCAGATTGACCAAAAATCCACTTTTCTGGAAATATCCTATTTATTCAAGTTTGAAATTATAGTTCACACAAAATCAAAATATATTCTTAAAATAACAAAAATTTATTCATTTAATGAATATAATAAAGTTTTTAAATCAGGAGTTTCAATTTAAATAACTAAAATAAACAATTAAAAAATTCACAAAATACTGGTTTATTACATATCATTGCTGAAATTTTATTGAAAATCTGGAAATTTAATTTACCGCACTTCCGAAATGCTATTGCTTCTAAAATTAACTTAAAATCTATTGTAAAGGATACGACAGCACTTTGTAAGTGTTGTAGTTGATGCAAGTGAACTAAAAGGCTAAAATTAACTAAGAGCTACTATAGCACTTGGTAAGTGCTGTAGGTGCAAAATAAAAATTAAAACCTGAAATTAATAAAAGAGCTACAGTAGCACTTTGTAAGTGCTGCAGTTGGCTGAAATGTGATTTTTGAATGTAACTGAACTATTATAGCAGTTTTAAATGCTGTCTTTGTTGAATTGAATTGTTTTCAAATATAACGTAACGCAGCATTTTCTATGTGTTGTGGAAAGCTAAAAATTTAATTATTTTGTAGTTTTTAACCGAATAAATGAACACTAAAAAGGCTAAATTTTTGAGAATTTAATATTGATTTGAAGGTACAATGACTCCACTTTTTTTATTGTTTTATATGAATGATTTTAATTCGAAATTTTGAAACCTTTTGGAATTTTATCTTTTGGAAATTTAACCACGGGAACTAGAGGTGAGCGCTGCGCTACCCTAGCCACATTAACACTTTTATTTGAATAGTTTAATTTAATATGGACATTTCTATGATAGCGTTTATTACTGTTTAATTGATGGTTTAACGGATCCTTAGAGGATGGGTGATCCCAAGCATTCTTTTAGTTATTGTGTGTTACTACTACAGTTCACTTGAGTTGGTTTACATTGTATAAGTATGTATGTCCTGACTCGAGTGTTTGTGTTTTACTTTACGCTCGGGTCAGCCTGATTATTCACAGATTTGGATTTCTCTTTCTGGAGCTAGGAATCTTTGGAGATTCTGCTTATCTAGTTATCTACCTATTCCAGATTCAGTTGTTCTATTTCAGCTCTTGTATTAGTAGACTTCTATGTATTTGGGATTTCTATTATATTTGTTTTCAGAACGATATTATGTATTTTGTTTTTTAGATTTGTTATAGTAGCTTCATGAACTACTATGGTATTTTTATTTCTGCTGCGAATTATTCTGATATTTCTGTGTCTGTGATTCTGTGATTGGTTTTATTTGCTTCAAATTTTATTACAATGCAGTATTTTGAGCAATTCAAGTCCGATATGTGCGGCTACGAATAGCTGAAAATATCGGGTTGTTACAGGCAAAAACCCTACATCAACTTCGGGTCAGGAAGAAAATGACTTAGGTTGCTCCGGGTCATTTTGGCAAAAACTCAGAGCAAGCACCGGGGATGTGAGGTGGTGGACCGAATTTGAACCCATAGTCGAACCCAGGACTAGAATTTTCCACTCTTCTAATTTTCGTAACCTTTTCATACGAGCTCGGATTCATACGCGGTTTGTTTTGCTGGGATCGTATTAGAATTATAGATATTTTGGCATTGGTTTGGACAAATTTGGAGACTATTCAAATTTTGGGTTTAAATTGGATTTAAATTCAAAATGTGGGTGTTTTAACCCACCCAAAACTTCTAAAATTTTTTATGTTTGTTAAATTGATTTATGATGTGATTAGAGATTTATTTATGACAGTTTGGCATATTTTGAATCATCATCTCAATTTATTTGAATTTATTTGGATATATTAGTTATTTAATTTATTATTGAATATAAACTGGAAGTAAACGCCTGTTATTTATTACCTGTTCTATATTGATGTTATTGATTGAATTAGATGGTGATTGTGATAAATGGTTGATGCTTGATATTGGATGAATGGATGTCGTATTTTATATTGTTATAAACTACAAGTTGTTATGGATTTTATTTCATTCGGAATTGCGGTTTGAAATGATATATAACCATATTTATATTTTAAATTGCGGATTGAAATGATAAATATCCGCATCACTTGACCATATGATAGAAAATTATATACAGACACCGCGGTCTATACAAAAAATATTTTTAAATGATTTCTATGGTTTTGTAAAGAAATACATGGTTTTTTTAGAAATATTGATTTCAGATATTATACAATTGTTACTTTATATATATAGTTAAATTCTTGATTTTTAGCTATGTATAAATTTTTTTGGTATAAAACAAGTTTAAAAATAAAGATTGATTTTATTAAAAATGTAATATGGCTAAGTATTTGCATAAATTATATTTTATATGGAGATTATAATGATTTTTAATAAAATTAAGGCTGAGAAGATAGATTTGAAATTGATTTGAAACTATATTAATTATAGAAAATTATTAAATGAAACCAATTTAGAACTTAGGGAATTTGAGATTTGTAAAGGATATGATTTATAACTTGATCTTGTTTAAGGTGAATTAAATAAATATTTCAAGTATAATTAAATTGAAGGAAACATTTAGTCATTTGTAATCTTGGTTTTATTTTAATGATAATGGATTTATTAAGTAAATAATTCGAACTAAATAATAGAAAATTGGATTTGATATATATATATATATATATATATATATGAAATTATCAACTTAGTTTTGAAATTGTTGAATACTTAAAGCTTGAAATAATTTGGTTTGAAATGGTTTATTTTATGGATCAAATCTGCTTTGAAATCGATTAATTTGGAATAATTTATTTGGAAACTAAATTGAAGTGAAGTTTATGATTTGGGATCTGGTTGGATGTAAAATTTAAAAATTCGAGTTGTTTTGGAATTGATTTGTGAAATTGAATAAGCTACTTTATTATATAAAGTATTTAATATTTAAACCATTTGAGTGGTGAAAGTTACGTTTCAAAGTTATGAGTTTCAAGGTATTATAATTTAAAAGTGTTATATTTCAAGTGTCTTGATTTCGAAATGTATAACTTTTAAAGTGTTATGATTTTATAAAAAGGATATAATTGAAATGAAAATGATATCGTATTGTCTTGGTTTTGAAAGGCAATGATATTTGGTTTTAAAGTATAAACTATTTTGAAAATAACCGCAGTGTTATTATAACGTTTGGTTGTTAAAGAGACCGAGATAGGAAGTTGCCATACTCTCTGCCAACTCCGAAAACCACTTTAACAACTGTGTATGCGATGGAGATTCCAAAATGAAATAGGATGGTGATGGCGTTTCCCTTGAGGTATATACGTGGACCCGACTCCCGTGAGTTGGTATAAGGTGGCTAAAACAGGAGCGCTTACGGGCCAGTGAGGTAGCCCCTCTTATCGGACACACTCCTTTGATACCATTCTATTACTTTGTGATTGATTGGGGCTCTTTGATTTTTTAGGGGTGTGGCTTGAGGCGGCTGGTAGCTGTGCGCCATGCGTCACCATCAGTCTGGATGCGTAATTGGTATATCTACCCTAGAATTGCCTCGTTGTGCCATGTTGCGTACCCTAGCGTGCCTTGTACGAGTTTGGTTTTCTCCCGTAGCCTGTGTGGTATCCTCTGGTGGCTTCCTGATCAGGAGGAACCATGATATTGGATGGACTACTGGGACTATTACGTGGTAAGGGCTATATGGGTAACCCCTTAGTGCTATTTAAAAGTAAGTTTATTTTACTATTAGATGTTATTATAATAGCGTATATTACTACATAGTTAATAGTTTAACGGATCCTTAGGAGATGTGAATCCCGAGCATCTCTTAAGTTACTACACTCATGTTGGACACTGGATAGGAGATGCCAAACCCCGTAAACATCTCTGATGTCGTTCCACTCATATTTTACAGTTGATTTAACTTACATAACATCTTTTAGTTCGGATACGAGTGTTTTGTCTTTTCAATTCGCTCAGGTCAGCTGAGCTTTTCAGGGTTTGAAGACTTTATTTTTGGAGGACGAAGAGGAGGATTGTGTAACTATTGTTTATTATATTATTCCACCACATTCATACTATTCTGCTGCATTATTTATTATTCTCTGGTATGTGTAACTCTGATCTGTGTTGTATATATTCATACTTTCCGTTTTGTATTTATAAATGCTGGTTGGTGCATAGGACGTTATGACATCAATAGGGATTTCTAAACACTTAATAGGACAGACCGGCACAATATTTGTTTTGAATATAGGTGAATGAAATAATTTTGCCTATTATATTTTCTATGTATAAAATAATTATTTTAAATGATATATATTTGGTTGTAATATATTGGTCGTTAGCTAGTGAAATTTATAAATATTGATTGGAAACAAGATTTAAAGAAAATAAAATAAATGAAATTTTGAAATTTTAGAACTTAAGCTCTGGGATTTTGAAAATTTCTTTCAAGGGATTTGGAATATAATAATATTGTTTCAAGTATTTCTGATGTAAATATTTTAACATAAACTGAAAGAAAAAATGTTTTAAAGAAACTTTGGGAAGAAATAAGTTTTATACTCCCCCATTTGTCGCTGGAAAATAATTTTGGTGATGAGTGCAGGCATCATCGACATTCATTTTTGAATATCTAAGTGGGAAGGCAACTGTAGTAGTTTTACTGGAATTTTATTTTAATAAACAAATCTGTAACAACCCGCATATTTAACGATTTTATATATTTAAATATTTTATCGATACCCGAAATTTAGTCCGAAAGGATACTTTTTGCATACGGTCGAATTAGGGCTCGAGACCCCTTCCATTGAGTTCAAAATGCCGTTTGCAACCTTTTTGAGTATAATCTTTGATATGTTTGGAGTAAGTTGATTTTTACCACTTTTTCACTTAGGGCTTTGGGTTGGGTTCAGCCCACTTGCCAACTTAATACCCCAAACTGAAACACTCCTCTTTATTCACTCCCTCTTCCTTTACTTTTCAGTTCTAAAGAGATTAATGGTGAGTGGAACAGGAAATTTATACTCCAAGCCCTAGTCTTCATTAGCAAATCCAACTTCTTGCTCCAAATTCAAGAGAACCCATTGGTAAGCCTTCTCTTCATCTTCTCGAACCCCTTCTCTCTTGAATTTCAGAAATTCCTAAACCTAATTTGGGAAATGTTTCTCTTTTAAGCTTAGATTCAAGCTTCTTGTGTTGAAATTGAAGTGTGGTTGATCTTCCCTTGTCTTCAAGCTTCTCATTCATTGATTTTGTGAAAAGGTGAGATTTTTATCTCACATCTATGCTTATAATTATCTTCGATTGTTAGGTATGAATTCCTAACACTTATTCTTGTGCAATTACTTTTGGTTTGGATTGATTTGGTGAATATTCCAAATTTTAGTGTTTTGAGTTCAATTCTTTAAAAATCCTAACTTGATGTTTTGATCATGTTTTTGGTGATGAATCGATGAGCTTATAGGACCTGGTAGCCGATAGGCATAAACCCCTAGCGTCTGTGCTTTTCCGTTTGCAAATTGAAGGAGTTTGCACCTCGTTTGAAATGGATTTCAAATTGCAAAACATCAGGTTCGGCCGATCGAGCTCTAAGACCGGCCGGTCGACCTGCTACCAAAGTGCATAAGCCCTTTTCTGTCTCTGGTCCGCTCGACCAGCTATAGAGCTAAGTCGACCGACCTGCTTCCCGAGAATTTTTCTAGAACAGGGTCCGGTCGACCGAGCTCTATAGCCGGCCGACTGACCTGTTGCTATTTTGCCTATTTCGCCTATTTTGTGTGTTTTCCAAATTTAATCGATTTGTGTTCTTTCCTTCTTTGTTGTTATCGTTTGTTGTTGTCTTTGATGAATTCGGTATCGATTTCCTTGGTGATTGATTGTTTTACAATCATTTTTGTGATTTGTCACTCTAAAAATATAAAGGTTCCTATACTATTAGTAAATATCAAAACTCTTTCATCAAAATGATTTCAACACTATTTCAATACAAAGCTCATTTATTAAAACCGTTTTCCAACCTATTAGTATATACAAACCTTTTCCTCACTCGTATGAGAAATCTAATTAAACGGCTTAGTAAAACGAGTGGTATGAAACGCTTGCGCTTACTTCGCCGTTTAATTCTTGAACTTATTCGATTGAATCTCTTGTGACAATTTTCTAGTAGAGATCTACAATTAGTTCGTAAATATTTAAGCTAAGCTAGTGGTTATGGGACATGAAGCTAAAGCTCATATATTTACTAGCTTAGTGTAATTGACACTTCTTGATGATCGGTGGTGATCATTTTGTGATTTAAACTAGCGATGTGCTATGTTTCTTTGTCCACGTAGGGGACGGTACCTCGTTTTATTGAGTTTCGTCTCAATTTTATTATAGGCTAACGACCTATTTATTTCTTGGGGTTTCGACCCAATTTTTGTGGGCTAGCGACCCACGTTTTTATGGAGTTTGGATCTTCGGGCGTACCGTTGTACTACGTCGTTGTTCCGAATTTTACGAGTTTCGGGTTCTTCGGGCGTACCGTTGTACTACGTCGTTGTTCCGAACTATTCGAGTTTCTGGTTCCTCGGGCGTACCGTTGTACTACGTCGTTGCACCGGCTCTATGTTAGCGACCATGGGATAGCGTCCCGTTTTGTGATACACGTGTTGGTGAGTTTTCATGCTCCCGTTTTGTGATAGGCCTCCCCCTTTTTGTGATTGATCGTTTCTACGATCATTTTGGTGAATTTCGGATTTCTAATGATGATTTCTAGAATTTGTGTTTCACCAACTTTATGATTGGCATTTATATGTTGTCAGTATTTGTGGCTTGGTGAATGAAATAAAGAGTATGACATTCCTTTTGATCTTTGAGAAGATTTTTGTGATATTGATAAATCTCTTGTCGATTTTCAATTACTTATTTATCACAGCTTGGCATTGTGATTATTATACGTTTAGTCATACCTCTTATTCTATATAAATTCATCTGATATTTATAGCTAGACTGATCCGTTTATTATTTTCTTATTAAATAATACTCAAGTCAAACTGAGATGTTACAGGTGCTTCTGCTTGACTTCACTTCTAGGATTATCATCCTGACTTTTGGCTAACTACTTAGATTAGTAGTTTTTGGTTGTATACATTTGAGATATAGACTCATAGTTGTGTGCTTATTCTTTTGTATGGCACATGTTGCTATTCTTTTGTGTCATTGTGGATCTTTTAGACCACTACTATGATGAACACTTTTATGTGTTATATATATATATATATATATATATATATATATATATATATTCATGTCTATTTCCGCCTTTGTGATATGAATTATCTGTGACTGATTTGTGTTATGTTTATTTCTATATTTGTTCCCGAAGACCTTTATAGCCACTGTGTAGTAGCTTTGAGTTTGTGTCGGTATGTTGGATATCCTCTTGAAAAGAATGCAAGTTATATTTTATCTGGCATATCGGTACTCGCACAAAGCAATTATACAGATGGTCGCTCCTCAACAGCCTTATTCTCCGTGCTAGTTGACGGCATTACACCATAGTGTCCTTGGCTAGCGTGGGTATAGAGGTGGGGCGTCACAGCTTGGTATTAGAGCAAAACTTCAGAACAATGTAGAATAATTTAACAAGGATCATCGTCCTAAGTCCTTCTTAGGAGTCGTGCCTTAGGATTTAATTCGAGTCTTCGTACCGATTCATCCTATTTTCTTTATGATTCCTTGTTTTATCTATCAAGATTGCTTGATATTCATTTCATGAATAACCTTTTTCTTCTTCTTTCTTTCTTTCTAAAGGAAGAGAAATGGTTAGACCTGGTCGTCCCAGCGCCGGTCAATCTAGTGCTACTCTCGAAGATGGAGTTTTTATGTCTGCCCAGTAGCTTCTTGATCTAGTAAAGAATGCTCAAGCAGCTGGTTCTAATCCGGAACCTACTCACCCTAAGTCTGGATTGGCATGCTTGTGCAACGATTATACCAACTTGGGTGGGAAACCATTCAAAGGTTCTGAAACTATTATTGAAGTCCATGCTTGGCTGGGATGATGCGATCGAATCTTTTCTCGCATGAATCTTATTGATCTTCACCGTGTTCAGGTGGCTTCTAGTATGCTCCAAGAAAGAGAACTAGACTGGTACGAGCTTCTGATTTCTAAAATTATTGAAGCGGATCTTACTTGGGAGAAATTCCGAGAGCGCATTGAGTTAAAATTCGTACCAGAAGCTGAAAGGTGACTTTGGCTCACCGCTTTATTGACCTTGTTCAAGGTGAATCTTCTGTGACAGACTATGTCGCATCTTTCGAATCTCTTTCCAAATACGGGGTTGAATACATCAACACCCCATTGAAGAAAAATCAGAGATTTGTTTATGGCTTGAATAAAAACCTCAAGAAGCCATTACTTCTCAATCTAGAAGTTTCATTTGATCAACTGATTGATATCGCTCTTCGTCTTGAAGAGGCAGATAAAGAGAGTGATGCTGATGTTATGAGTGCCAAACCAAAATTCAACAATAACAAGAAAAGGCCTATTAAGTTCAAAGGGTCTTATCCCAACAAGAAAGGGAAGCAAGCAATTCCGGTGGCAAAGGCTTCTGCCCCTAGTAGTGGGCAATGCTACAATTGTGGTTCTAAGGACCATTATGCGAACAAGTGTCTGAAACCTCTCTTTTGTCGCTATTGCAAAAGTTCGGACCACTATTTATCTTCTTGTCCCAAACTTCAAGGTAGGAAGGAGGGAAATCTTAATGTTGCTCAAGCCCCTGGCAACATATCTTGTGGAAAAGGTATTTCTCATTCTATCATTGATGGCATTATTATGTTTCATGATCAACCCATTCGAGTTCTCTTTGATACGGGTGCGTCCCACTCTTTTATTTCAAAAGAACTTGTTGATACTTTTTCTTTGGATGCTTTGTGTTTAATGACTTGTTTGAAAATTGCGAATCCGGTTGGTGGATCCGCAACAATCTGTTTATTGTGTAAAGATGTCGAGATTATTTTGTGTGATCTTTCTTTCCAAGCCGACTTGCATGTTATGCGCTACTTAGGCTTTGGAATGATTTTGGGAATGGATTGGCTTAACCGTTATGAAGTTCATATCCTATGTCCTGAGCGGACTATTCATCTTAGACATCCTCAATCTGTTAAGCAGATTTCTATTGATCTTAAAGATTTGGATTCCAGCTTGGTTGCATCTTTATACTCTTTAAATCCTCATGATGACGATAATGATGATGAGGAAGATATTATTTCTCTTATTCACGTTGTTCGTGAATTTTCTGACATATTTGAGCCCGTTTTAGGATTACCACCTAAGCCAGCAATTGAGTTCAAAATTAATCTTACCCCTGGAGCTCAACCTATTACTCGTCCTCCTTATCGTTTATCCAATATAGAAAATGAGGAGATGCGCATACAATTATCCGATTTGGAAACGAAGCAGTTTATTCGCTCTAGTTCCTCGCCTTGGGGAGCTTCGGCTATTTTTATGAAGAAATCCAATGGCACACTTAGGCTTTGCATTGACTACCGCAAGCTTAATGATCCTACTATCAAAAATAAATATCCTTTACCTCGGATTGATGACCTATTCAATCAACTTAGTGGTGCTAGAGTCTTTTCACAATTGGACTTGGCAACCGGTTTTCATCAGCTTCGTATTGTAGAGGATAACATTCCTTTGACATCGTTCCGTACTCGATATGGATCTTATGAATGGCTTGTTATGCCATTTGGTTTAACGAATGCTCCGGCTTATTTCGTTGACCTTATGAATCGAGTTTTCAAAGATTTTCTCGATCGATTTGTTTTCATCTTTATTGATGATATTCTTGTGTATTCAAAAACCGAGGAGGACATGGAAAGCATCTTCGGATTGTGTTGGAAACTCTTAAGAGGAATCAATTGAAAGCAAAATTTTCTAAATGCCACTTTTGGCAATCTCGTGTGAAGTTTCTCGGTCATAATATTTCCGAATCCGGAATTTCCGTGAATCCTTCAAAGATTGAAGCGATTCAAAATTGGAAGAGACCGAAGAGTGTGACAGAGATCCGAAGTTTTCTCGGATTGGCAGGATATTCCCGTCGTTTTATCAAGGACTTTTCAAAAATTGTCGTGCCTCTCACCAGCTTAACGAAGAAAGGTGTTAAATACATTTGGTCGGACAAATGTGAAACTTCTTTTCAGAAATTAGAAGAACTACTTTCTGATGCTCCTATTCATGTTATTCCCGAGGAGAATCAAGATTTCGTTGTTTATACCGATGCTAGTCGCGTTGGTTTGGGTTCCGTTCTTATGCAAAGAGAACGTGTTATTGCTTATGCTTCTAGGCAATTACAGCATGCTGAGACTAGATATGCCACTCATGATTTAGAGCTCGCGGCTATTGTTTTCGCCCTTCGTATTTGGCGTCATTATCTTTTGGGAGAAAAATTTATTCTTTACACCGATCACAAATCCTTGAAGTATCTATTTTCTCAAAAGGAACTAAATTTGCGTCAACAACGTTAGCTCGAATTCCTTGCATCTTATGATCTTGATATTCTTTATACTCCCGGAAAGGGAAATCGTGTTGCCGATGCACTTATTCGCAAGCAACAAGCAGTTTTTTCTATGATGATATCCGAATGAAATGATCTCGGAATTTTATCCACTTGTGAGATTCGAGATCGTGTTTCCGATTTATGTTCATCTCTTGTTTTATGTAGCCTTGAGGCTCATCCTTCTCTTTTAGACCGCATTCTTGAAGCTCAAAGGCTAGATCCCGAATTGGCTCTTCTTGGCCAAAATTTTAGAGATAAAATTGATATTGAAGGTTTGAAAGACTTTGATATCGATTCTCGTGGCGGCATTCGGAAATTTGGTAGACTTATCGTGCCAAATATTAGTGATCTTCGTAAAGATATTTTAGAAGATTCTCATCATTCTAAATTTACCATTCATCTTGGTAGTAGTAAAATGTATGCGGATATGAAGCGGCTTTATTATTGGAAGGGAATGAAATCTGATATTGCTAACTTTGTCAAGTGTTGCATGACTTGCCACCTTGTCAAGGCCGAACATCAAAGGCTCGGTGGGTTATTGCAACCTTTAGACGTTCCAATCTGGAAGTGGGATCAAATTTCCATGGATTTTGTTGACGGACTTCCCCGTCCTCGTTCGGGTCATGATAGCTTATGGGTTATAGTTGATAGACTTACTAAATCTGCCCATTTTATTCCCGTTCGGTCTAACCGAACCATTCCTCTTTTGGCCAAACTCTTTATCAAGGAAATCGTTAAATTGCATGGTGTTCCTACTTTTATTGTTAGCGATCGTGATCCATTGTTTTCTAGTGGATTTTGGAAGAGTCTTCAAAAAGCTTTAGGAACAAAGCTTAATTTTAGCACCGCTTATCATCCTCAGTCTGATGGACAAACCGAGCGTGTGAATCAAACTCTTGAAGATCTTCTTCGTGCATGTGTTTTTGATTTTGGTGGAAGTTCGGAAGATCATATTTCACTTGTTGAGTTTTCCTATAATAATAGCTTCCAATCTAGTATTGGTATGGCTCCTTTCGAGGCACTCTATGAAAGGCCATGCCGATTTCCTTCTTGTTGGCTTGAGACCGGTGAGAAGCTGGTTTTTGGTCCATATTTTATTCGCGATTCTACAGAAAAGATTGATCTTCTTCGTCATAGGATGAAAGAAGCCCAAAGGAGACAAAAATCCTATGCCGATAACTGGAGAAGGAAATTATAATTTTCTGTGGGAGATCTTGTATTTATTTGTGTTTCACCTATGAAGGGTGTTGTACGTTTCAGTCGATCGGGAAAATTAGCGCCTCGATATATTGGGCCATTCCCTATCACCGAACGTATTGGTTCTGTGGCTTATCGTCTCTTATTACCGGCTCAGTTTTCTGCCATTCATGACGTGTTTCACGTTTCTCAATTACGGAAATGTCTTCGAGATTTCGATTCTATTCTTGAGCCCGGTGGTGTGGAAGGAATTGAAGTTTCACCCAATCTAACTTTTGGGCAACCTCCTATTCGTATTATTGCTTCGGAAGTCAAACGACTTCGAAATAAAAATGTTCCACTTGTTAAAGTTCAATGGTCCTCAAATCCTAAAGATTGCTCTTGGGAATCTAGAGAGTTCATCGAGCGAACACATCCGGACTTACTTTCACGTGCTCTTTAAGGTGAACCTTTTTTTTTTAATTTCTTTTGAGTTGAATATGCTTACATGGTTGTTACTATATATTTTCATCTTAAATATTGCGAGGACGCAATTTCTTTAAGGAGGGGAGTCCGCAACAACCCGCATATTTATCGATTTTATATATTTAAATATTTTATCGATACTCGAAATTTAGTCCGAAAGGCTACTTTTTGCATAAGGTCGAATTAGGACTCGAGACCCTTTCCATTGAGTTCAAAATGCCATTTGCAACCTTTTTGAGTATAAGCTTCGATATATTTGGAGTAAGTTGATTTTTGCCACTTTTTCACTTAGGGCTTTGGGTTGGGTTCAGCCCATTTGCCAACTTAATACCCCAAACTGAACCACTCCTCTTCATTCACTCCCTCTTCCTTTACTTTTCAGTTCTAAAGAGATTAATGGTGAGTGGAAGAGGAAATTAAAACTCGAAGCCCTAGTCTTCATTAGCAAATCCAACTTTTTGCTCCAAATTCAAGAGAACCCATTGGTAAGCCTTCTCTTCATCTTCTCCAACTCCTTCTCCCTTGAATTTCAAATATTCCTGAACCTAATTTGGAAAATGTATCTCTTTTATGCTTAGATTCAAGCTTCTTATGTTGAGATTGAAGTGTGGTTGATCTTCCCTTGTCTTCAAGCTTCTCATTCATTGATTTTGTGAAAAGGTGAGATTTTTATCTCACATCCATGCTTATAATTATCTTCGATTGTTAGGTATGAATTCCTAACACTTATTCTTGTGCAATTACTTTTGGTTTGGATAGATTTGGTGAATATTCCAAATTTTAGTGTTTTGAGTTCAATTCTTTAAAAATCCTAACTTGATGTTTTGATCATGTTTTTGGTGATGAATCGATGAGCTTATAGGACCAGGTAGCCGATAGGCGTAAACCCCTAGCGTCCGTGCTTGTCTGTTTGCAAATTGAAGGAGTTTGCGCCTCATTTGAAATGGATTTCAAATTGCAGAACATCAGGTTCGGCCGACCGAGCTCTAAGACCGGCCGACCGACCTGCTACCAAAGTGCATAAATACTTTTCTGTCTCTGGTCCGCTCGACCAGCTACAGAGCTAAGTCGACCGACCTCCTTCTCGAGAATTTTTCTAGAACAGGGTCCGGTCGACTGAGCTCTGTAGCCGGCCGACTGACCTGTTGCTATTTTGCCTATTTCGCCTATTTTGCGTGTTTTCCATATTTAATCGATTCGCGTTCTTTCCTTCTTTGTTGTTATCATTTGTTGTTGTCTTTGATGACTTCTTTCCTTCGGGAATTTTAGGAATATCCATTTTGATGGATTCGGTATCGATTTCTTTGGATTTTTATTCACGTCCTCGAATGTGAATTTTGGTGATTGATTGTTTTACAATCATTTTTGTGATTTGTCACTTTAAAAATATAAAGGTTTCTATACTAGTAAATGTCAAAACTCTTTCATCAAAACAATTTCAACACTATTTCAATACAAAGCTCATTTATTAAAACCGTTTTCCAACCTATTAGTATATACAAACCTTTTCCTCACTCGTATGAGAAATCTAATTAAACGGCTTAGTAAAACGAGTGGTATGAAACGCTTGCGTTTACTTTGCCGGTTAATTCTTGAACTTATTCGATTGAATCTCTTGTGACAATTTTCTAGTAGAGATCTACAATTAGTTCGTAAATATTTAAGCTAAGCTAGTGGTTATGGGACATGAAGCTAAAGCTCATATATTTACTAGCTTAGTGTAATTGACACTTCTTGATGATCGGTGGTGATCATTTTGTGATTTAAACTAGCGATGTGCTATGTTTCTTTGTCCACGTAGGGGACGATACCTCGTTTTATTGAGTTTCGTCTCATTTTTATTATAGGCCAATGACCTATTTATTTCTTGGGGTTTCGACCCAATTTTTGTGGGCTAGCGACCCACGTTTTTATGGAGTTCGGATCTTCGGGCATACCGTTGTACTACGTCATTGTTCCGAATTTTACGAGTTTTGGGTTCGTCGGGCGTACCGTTGTACTACGTTATTGTTCCGAACTATTCGAGTTTCTGGTTCCTCGGGCGTACCGTTGTACTACGTCGTTGCACCGGCTCTATGGTTAGCGACCATGGGATAGCGTCCCGTTTTGTGATACACGTGTCGGTGCGTTTTCATGCTCCCGTTTTGTGATAGGCCTCCCCCATTTTGTGATTGATCATTTCTACGATCATTTTTGTGAATTCCGGATTTCTGATGATGATTTTTAGAATTTGTATTTCATCAATTTTATGATTGGCATTTATATGTTGTCAATATTTGTGGCTTGGTGAATGAAATAAGGAGTATGACATTCCTTTTGATCTTTGAGAAGATTTTTGTGATATTGATAAATCTCTTGTTGATTTTCAATTACTTATTTATCGCAGCTTGGCATTGTGATTATTATACGTTTAGTCATATCTCTTATTCTATATCAATTCATCTGATATTTATAGCTAGACTGATCCATTTATTATTTTCTTATTAAATAATACTCGGGTCAAACCGAGATGTTACAGGTGCTTCTACTTGACTTCACTTCTAGGATTATCATCCTGACTTTTGGCTAACTACTTAGATTAGTAGTTTTTGGTTGTATACATTTGAGATATAGACTCATAGTTGTGTACTTATTCTTTTGTATAGCACATGTTGCTATTCTTTTGTGCCATTGTGGATCTTTTAGACCACTACTCTGATGAACACTTTTATGTGTTATATATATATATTCATGTCTATTTCCGCCTTTGTGGTATGAATTATCTGTGACTGATTTGTGTTATGTTTATTTCTATATTTGTTTCTGAAGACCTTTATAGCCACTGTGTAGTAGCTCTGAGTTTGTGTCGGTATGTTGGATTTCCTCTTAAAAAGAATGCAAGTTATATTTTATCTGGCATATCGGTATTCGCACAAAGCAATTATACAGATGGTCGCTCCTCAACAGCCTTATTCTCCGTGCTAGTTGACGGCATTACACCGTAGTGTCCTTGGCTAGCATGGGTATAGAGGTGGGGCGTCACAAAATATAAGTTTTAAACTGTTTTATATATAATTGGATATATAAAGTGTAAGTGTATACATCTATCTATTATTATTAAAATGATTTCAAATGGAACTCAGCATTTAGTTCTTAAATTTCCATAAATTAGAGGTTTTAATTCTTGAAATTGAAATGAAAATCTTTACTATTTAATAATTGGAACCTCTAAATGAAATAAGAGATTTAATGTTAGGCTGTAATTGAAATTACAAGAAAGTTGAAATTAGTAACCTATAGAACAAAAGACATGATTATTGAACATTAAAGGTATTAAAAGAAATGAGACAAACTTGTTTAAATTTCAATTGCATTCTTAAAAAGCATATATATAACTTATCGAAAGATTTAAAAGTTGAAATTTCTAATAAGAAAATGTAATGGGGTTTTATATAAGTAAAACTTGAAATAATGAAAGTATTCAATGAAACTCTTTAACAACTAAGTATTGATGTTATAGAGTTATAAACTTAAGTTACAATTGAAATGTTACTATAATTAGTAAATAAGGGTAAGTATTGTATAAATAAATGAATAAGTAAATGAAAATAAGTGCCGAATGAATAAATCGGAATAAAATTTTGTAAGAAATAAATGGAAAATTGAAGAAAGTAATTACTGAACGAAGATAACGTATGAAAATAAAAGGATGGAAATGAAACTGTAAGAAATAAAATGTAAGTTAAAAAAATAAATTATTATATGAATGAAAAGGAAGTAAAGCAATAAATGTTATGAAATGAAATTAATAAGAATGAACTTAATTCATGCTTAGGGTCATTTTTTGTTTGGTTTATGGTTGTTTGGGCAAGGATACTTTAAAATTGTTTGGATGTATGAATAATCTATTTAGTTTCATCTAAGGCTGTTGAGTAAATGGTGCATTTAGTAGTTTATTTTCCATTATGTACAATTCATAGTTTTAAACCCGAACAACTATTTGTTTTGTTTGCTATGGATATATGATGGTTGTATGTTGTGATTGTAAGTGATTATTACTTATTTGTTTGTTAGTGGTTGAACAAACCTTAAATATTTCATTTTATATAATTGTTAACCTTTTAGTATTATATAAGTGAAAAACATTTTCCAAACTCTATTAATTTGAGTATAAAAAGATTTAATGGTTATAAATTGGTATATTTTATTCAAATTAATTAATTTTGTAAATTTATTTGTTTATAAAGTTAGTTTTTTTGAATAAGATGCATTGTTTACTTAATTCTTTCTTTACCCTTCTTTTTCCTTTTCGGGGATGAAAAGTTTTGAGTGAGGGAGAGTGTAACGACCCATAAATTTTCGACTATTTAATTTGTTTACTTTATAAGTTTTGGTAATCTAGTATGGAAAGAAATAAAAACTTTGTAATTTAATAGTGAAATGAATGCTACAATGAAATGTAGCATTGGTAAATAAAACTAATTATTGACTATTGAAGTGAAATCCATTAATGAAATAGTGTAAATTGTTGCACTTAGTTATCAAATTGAAAATAAGTAAATAAAAGTAAGTATTGAATTAACCAACGAAATAATATATTGATTAATAGTAACTGAATGTAAATTAAGGTAATAATATTGATGCAATTTGATAAATAATTAATTTGGTGCAATCCGTATTAATTGAAACAATTGTAAGGTTATAATTGATTGTAATTAGTAAATTGAGAAATAAATTCAAAGCTATATCAATTGATGAAATAATACGTAATAAATTGTAATTTGATAGAATTAATGCTAGATAAGTAATTATAATAATTGTCGGTTGATAATCAAGTATAAATGGGATTAAATTAAGCAAATAGTGATAATTATTGATTGTTTACCAATTTATTTAATTTATTTAATTAGATCTAAATCCATTGCAACTAAACATAATTAAAAGCTACGTTAATATGAATTTAGTTGATGACTGTAAAAACATTAGGGTAATTGGATAAATACTAATGTTAAATTTATCCATACGATAATGATTGATTAAATAAAGAGATTGAAAACAAATTGAATTTATTTATTTGAATTTACTTAAATTGAAGGCAAACACTATAAATTTTGCAATAAATCCTTGTTTGATTGACATGGAAATTTTGGTTAATGAATTATAAGTTTGTTTGTAATCAGAAATGATAGAAATGGTAAATAATTAAATTTGAATTGAAGAAGTGATTAATTAATTTAATATTAAATTATTTAACTAACCTGAAAGATAGCCATTTCGGCCACTGACTCGGATTTCGACAAAACATGTTTCATCAGATGCGTAATGGTAAAGTATTATAGGATTTCAAGTTTCACAACGATCGGACTTGTCATTTGATCGTACGGGCTCGAAACGCCTAGAAATCAATTTAATTGAAATCAATTTGAAATAACTTGACTTTAGCATAACTTCTTCATACGATGAAATTTGAACTTGAAATCTTTTCCATTGCATTTAAAATATTTAAAAACATATATTTTGACATATGGGTTGACACATTTCCGTTCCGGATTCGAAACGGGCGTTTTGGGTCAATTATTGTTAAAAACTCAAACCAATCGGGTCCATTACTTTTTATTTTGTTCTGCCTATATATATAGACACACACACACACACACATACATACATACATATCGTCATAAACCCTAGCAGCCTCTCTATTTCTCGTTTCTGTACGTACAAAAATTTCTGTTGCTCCTCCTTCTCAATGGCTAAAAACCCTAGTCTTCCCAATCCAATTTCAATTTCAAAAAAAAAAGTGCGGACCTGCAGCAACTTCGGGTCGCGCTTCGAGTTTCAGAGGCAAAAACCCGGCATCAACTTCAGGTCAAGAAGAAAATGACTCGGGTCGCTCCGGGTCATTTTGGCAAAAACTCAGAGCAAGCACCGGGGATTTGAGGCGGTGGACCAAAGTTGAACCCGAAGTCGACCTAGGACCAGACTTTTCCAATCTTCTAATTTTCATAATTTTTTCATACGAGCTTGGATTCATGTGCGGTTTGTTTTTCTAGGATTGTATTAGAATTACAGAAATTTTAGCGCTGGTTTGGACAAATTCTGAGACTGTTGAAATTTTAGGTTTAAATTGGATTTAAATTCGATTTAAATTCAAAATGTGAGTGTTTTAACCCACTCACAACTTCTAAAATTTCTAATGTTTGTTAAATTGAGTTATGATGTGATTAGAGATTTATTTATGACTATTTGACATATTTTGAATCTTCGTCTCGGTTTATTTGAATTTATTTGGATAAAGTAGTTATTTAATTTATTATTGAATATAAACTGGCAGTAAATGTTTGTTATTTATTATCTATTCTATATTGATGTTACTGATTGAATCGGATGATGATTGTGATAAATGGTTGATGATTGATATTGGATGAATGGATGTTGTATTTTATATTGTTATAAACTGCAAGTTTTTATGGATTTTATTTCATTCGGGATTGCGATTTGAAATGATATATAATTGTATTTATATTTTAAATTGTGGATTGAAATGATAAATATCCGTATCACTTGACCAAAGGATAGAAATTTATATACAGACACCGCGGTTTATATACAAAAATATGTTGAAATGATTTCTATGGTTTTGTAAAGAAATATATGGTTTTATAGAAACATTGATTTCAGATATTATACAAATGTTACTTTATATTATATATATAGGTTAATTCTTGATTTTTAGCTATGTATAAATTTGTTTGGTATAAAACAAGTTTAAAAATAAAGATTGATTTTATTAAAAATGTAAAATGGTTAAGTATTTGTATAAATTATATTTTATATGGAGTTTATAATGATTTTTAATAAAATTAAGGCTGAGAAGATAGATTTGAAATTGTTTTAATTGTAGAATTTATTAAATGAAACCGTTTTGGAACTTATGGAATTTGAGAGTTGTAAAGGATATGATTTATAACTTGATCCTGTTTAAGGCGAATTAAATAAATATTTCAAGTATAAATAAATTGAAGGAAACATTTAGTTATTTGTAATCTGGGTTTTATTTAAATTATAATGGATTTATTAAGTAAATATTTCGAAACTAAATAATAGAAAATTGAATTTGATATATATATATATATATGAAATTATCAACTTAGTTTTGAAATTGTTGAATACTTAAAGTTTGAAATATATTGAGTTTGAAATGGTTTATTTTGTGGGTCAAATCTTCTTTGAAATCAATATAATTTGGAATAATTTATTTGGAAACTAAATTGAAGTGAAGTTTATGATTTGGGATTTGGTTGAATATAAAATTTAGAAATTCAAGTTGTTTTGGAATTGATTTGTGAAATTGAGTAAGCTATTTTATTATATAAAGTATTTAATATTTAAACCATTTGAGTGGTGGAAGTTACGTTTCAAAGTTATGAGTTTCAAGGTATTATAATTTAAAAGTGTTATATTTCAAGTGTCTTGATTTCGAAATGTATAACTTTTAAAGTGTTATGATTTTAGAAAAAGGATATAATTGAAATGAAAATGATATCGTATTGATTTGGTTTTGAAAGGCAATGATATTTGGTTTTAAAGTATAAACTATTTTGAAAATGACCGCGGTGTTATTATAACGTTTGGTTGTTAAAGAGACCGAGATAGGAAGTTGTCGTACTCTCTGCCAACACCGAAAACCACTTTAACTATAAATATATTTTTAAAATTTATGGGCTTGAAGGGACTTTAACAATAAAATATACATATTGGAATTAGAGTTATCTTAAAGAAATTGAATTAGAAAAATATAATTGATTTGGCTATACTTAACTATTGCGGATAAATAAATGGAGATTTTTAAAATAAATTATATAAGAGGATTTATAAAAGATATTTTGGAAATATCAATAAGAGTCAAAATCAATATTGGAAATCGATTGGAAGTGTAAAAGAAATTTATAAGAAATGATTGTAAATAACGGGAATTTATAAATAAGATTTGTTTTGTAAACAGGGTTGAGAAAAATAGTATATTCTACATCGAAATGGAAATGGTTAGGGAAGCGAAGATAAATCGATATGTTGTGAAATCGAGAGGAAGTTATAAGTTAAATTGGTTATTGATATTTTAAAAATATTTTTTTTTATTTTAAGAAGGGCGTTAGTTTTAAAAGGAAAATTTTATTATTTTCAAATCATGGAATTTTAATCTGGTTGAGATTGAATACCTCAGTAAGTAGATTTCAAATGTTAAGTACTTATTTATTAAATTCTAACTTTTAAATTCGGTTTATGAAAATTAGTTGTTCAAAAAAAAGTGTTTAAATACTTTAAATAATAACTTAAACATATTTTAAATAAACTACTATTCTTTAAAGAAAACACTTGCTATATATATATATATATATATATCGTTTTGAAAAGATTGTAAATTTATGTAGAAGTTCTCTCGAAATGTGTAGACGGGTTTGTTAAAGGATGAGATCTTTAGAAGAGAAAAATTATAAATGGAATGTTAGAGACTTAAGAGAATTTCAAATCTCAGGATATGATAACTTTGGGAAGATTTTGAATTTATGAAGGAGTTATAAATGGTTTGGTCGGTTTATAAATAAGTAAAATCGATTTTGGAGATAGTAGAAAGAATTTACTAAAATTCCGAGACTTATGGTATAAGTTATGAAATATTTCCAAGTTACGTATTAAAATGATTTTGGAGATTTTACGTATAAATATCTTCCTAAGTATTGAAAGGTGGGTTTGGAAATATGTTTAGTAGGAACTGATTTGGAATGGAAATATTTTCTAGGTGTTATAAAATGGAAGTTGGAAAATATTTCTAAGTATTGGAAATGGTGAAATATCCTGTATGGATTTAAGAGGTTGAAATTGTTTCCAAATATTGGAATATGGAAAGTAAATTGAATATGTACCTGTGTAAAAGTATTTGAATGGATAATTTTTGGAAAGAAAATATAAATTGGCCTAGTGACTACTTGGCCTAGTGACTGCTTATGGATGTTTTATTGATAGTCCAACAACCTACTATCAATATTGGCCAATTTTGTTAATCGTTTCGAAGAGACCTGGTTGGATTTAATTATCCAAAAACCACTTCGATCCAGTTTAAACGTTACGAATGAATACCGTTAAGATGATGAAGACGGTGATTCGGTTGTCCAAATCTAGGACAAGTTGTATGGATGAATGCTATCAGAACATCATCATTGGAGGGCGATGAGCATTCTAAGTGAAATTCGTTCTTGAAAGGTAATACTTACCCTCAAACCTCATCAACCGAGAATGACTAAAATAGGGGAAATGCTGTAGGGCTAAGTGGGTCGCACCCAAGTAGGGTAAGGTTACTAATATCTAGAGTCCTTTTTTATTCGGTCTGTGTGGTGCGGTTGCTGATCCCAACCGCGGGTAATCTTACTCGGACTATCCAGGTTAGGGGTAGTCTGGCATTGTGTAGCAGGGGATCCCATTGTGGTCCTCGGTACATTGTTCTAGAGGTGTATTGTGACAAGCGGTACCCCAGTGGCCCAATCATTCGTTGGAATCCATTCTCCAATACGAGCTTACGGTTTTGTTTATAGAACCTAATATGCCAGAATATAATTAATGTAACAATTTTAGCTATTTGAAAAAGTATTTGTGCTTACACATTATTATAATATCACTGGATTTTTTATAAAAATGTTTTGGTTATCGTAAGGTAAAAATCCATCGTGTTTATTTCTGATGTTGTCTTACGTTTGTTTTCAAAGGATTTTGAAAAGGTTAGTAATTCAAATTGAGTATGTTTTCTCGCGCTAGTTTTCCATATTGACTCGTGTGTTAATTCACTGTAATGGTCGGGTCAGTCCGAGTATTACAGGTTCAGCTTAGGATGCTATGGAGCACAGGAGACGAGCTAGAGGATTTCTGACGTATATCACATACTTGTTTATTGCCTTTGTGTGAGGAGAGGTTATTATAACTGCCCAGATTTATGTATTGATTGTGTACTCTGATGACTGTAAGTATAAGCAGTTACAAATTCTTTTGTATTAAATCTATTATTATATATTATATTTTGTTCCACTACGATTGTGAGATTCTCTGTTGTTGTTCTATTTCTTCTTCTATCTTTTCTTCTTTACTCTAAAGATTCGTATTTCCGTCCAATTTGAGTTGAGCTGAGGTGAAATATTGTCAGCTCAAAGGGGTACGGATTTGAGGGCCTTTACACTGGAAAAGTAAAAGTGAAATTTAGGAATAAGTATAAAATTGGTTATACTAGAACTCAAGTAAGATTTCCAAATTTACAAAATGAAATTAGAATTGAGAAATGGGGCTTGTTTTAAAAAGAGGATATTTAATTATTAACCGGTAATTTTAAAAGCGTTAAAAATATTCTAGAAACTAGTTATTTAATTATCTTAAATTGTTTAAGGTATATTAATTATTAATTAGTTACCTTATAAATGATTTTCAAAGATTATTATTATTTAAGGGTTAGTCAGCATTGTTGTTTTAAAAGATAAATTGTTAAATATTAATATGGATATGTATAATAACTTTTAGCTAAGTATATTTGCCTTGGTTAAACTTGAAAATTTATTTTTGAACACACAAGCATTATTTTGAGATAATTTTTAAATAAAGTTTCGGGAAGTAATGGTATACTCGCATGGCGTAATCGGAGGCAGCGAGTGCCTGCAGTTAAATTTTGGATTTTCTCTGGGATAGAGACATAACCATTGAGCTGTGAATCCATAGTTTGATACTGCAGTGGTACTTTCCATATTATTTTAAAAGGGTTTTCAAATATTTTTGAAAAAGATAACGTGTGAATATACCGAATTAGATAAGATAAGTACATACCTTTTGATAAAGAGATATAATTTATTTAAAATTTAAGTCAAATAAGACTTAGTGTTTTTCAATGGAAAATGAAATTTGTGATTGCATGATTGTTTATTTGAAAGTTAAATAACCGACTATCAAATCTAGACCTAATCATAACTTTGGAAATATCTAGAAGAAGCACGAAAATTATATGGTACATTTACCATTCAAGATGTTATACTGTACATGTAAACTCGTTTCATTCTTCTAGGACGATGACAAGGAAATCTATCCCCTAACGGTTAGGAGGTGATCTTCGATCTTATTTTCATCCGTTTATTTCCTAAAGAACCGGGGTTGAGTTTAGCGAAAATAGTGAACATTGTTTCAAAGAGACCGGGATCGAGTAAGTTACCTGAAAACCACTTCGATCCAACGACTACGTTTTCGATGTGAAAATAAGAGAATGGAGTCGAAGATGGAGCAGTGAAGTGTAAGGGATAATTGCTACTAATCCTAAGGGTGATTCCAAAAGGGATATAGTAGAAGTAATGCCTTCGGTTCCATTTGCATCCAGAATGGACTTGTATGGATGAATGCTATGAGTATATTGTCATTGGAGGACAATGAGCATTCTAAGTGAAAACTCCTTAAAAGGTGATCATAGCATCTAGCCTCATCAACCGAGAATGACTGAAAAGCAGGGGAGATGCAGCAAGGCTAAGTGGGTAGCATCCAATTAGGGTATGTTTATCACCTTTCTAGAGTCCCTCGGATATTATTACTACGATACATGGAAGGAGCTTAGAAAGGGTGGGAACGCCTGGGGTGATTGCATATTCGGTCTATCCAGGTTAGGGATAGTCCGGTCTTGTGTAGCAGAGGATCCCGGCGTGGTCCTAGGTACATAGTTTCTAGACATGTACTATGAAAGGTGATACCCAGTACCTAGTCATTCATATGGAATCCATTCTCCAATAAGTGCCCTACGGTTTTGATTGTGCCCTACTATGCTGAAATGTGAGATGCAAGCATTTCAGCTATTTGAATAAGTATTTATACTTATACACTATTATAATATCAGATGATTTTGATATGAAATGTTTTGTTTATCGTAAGGTAAAAACCCATCGTGTTTATGTGTGGTGTGGTCTTACGAGATACCTTTGATTTTCAAAAGATTTTAATAACTTTAATAATTCAAATTAAGTGTGTTTTCTCAGACTGGTTTCCAAACTAACTCGGGTGTTATTTTATCATAATGCTTGGGTCAGACCGAGTATTACAGATTCAGGTTAGAATGCTATAGATCTCAGGACAAGAGATGGAGACCGAGACTAGTCTCGTACTTGTTTTATTCTGCTTTGAAATTACCCGCAAATTGTGAGGGCAGGTTGTTATAACTGTCCAGGCTAGTAATTATTGATTTGTGTACTTGATGTGAAATATATGTATATTAAAGTTTTTAATTTATGCAATGAACTATTTATAAAATATGTTATTCAGTCCGTTGTGAGATTCTGATTTTTTTTAGTTTCTTCTTTCTTCTACCTACTTTCTTTGCCCTCAACAATCTATCTTTCCGGCACTCGATCGTTCCGTATGTTATACAAATAAGTGTATTTATGTCGTATTTCGAGGGTCGAAAAGGCGAGTCGTCACAGTTGGTATCAGAGCTTACGTTAGCGATATACCTAGGCTTTGGTGAGGATTACTCATTAGAGATAGAGTCGGAAGTACTCTAGAACGAGTGGAGTGTATTAATAGATATGAGCACGTAAATGTTAGTGAATATAAAATGTTTTATATTGTGTTGACTTATCGTGGAGTGTTTACGAATTCTGGTCGGTATGGGAAGTACAACCGCATTGATAGGGATTTCTAAACTCTTAAACAAGGTAAACCGATATAGTATTGCTTTAAAGTGGGTAGATGAAATAATTTTACCTAAATTTATATTTTGATATAAAAGAAACAATTTTTTGAAATTGCTTAGAATGTTTGGTTGCTAATATTATAATCAAAACAAGATTATAAAGTTGAAATAGTTTTATATATAACCAAATAGAAATTATATAGGAATGATTTATACAAAGGAGTATAACTAAAATTTGATTTAAACCAAAATTTAAATCCCGGAAATTTTGGGAAATGGGTTAAAATGAATTTGAGTCAAGTGTTGGAATTTTTAAATCTTAGAAATTTTGGAAATGTTTTCCAAAGTGGTTTGAAAGGAATAATGGGGTATTATTTTGAGATATTTTTGAATAGAAATGGTTTAAAATGAATTTTGAAAGTAAGGAAGCACTGAACTCATTTTGACCGCTAGAAAATAATCCTAGTGATGATGGTCACATCATCGGTATTCATTTTCGGATTTCTAAGTGATGGATTGCTACCGTGGTGGTTGACTAAGATATTTACTTTGGACTTGTTTGATAAACAAATTTTTTTTAGAAATTCCAAAGGGGAATTTTTTTGGAAAACCAAGTTGTTTTGAAAAACCGAAAGTATGATTTGGTATACAAAATTGGATTTATATATGGTTATGCTTTCAAAATGATTTGAAATAAAAACTAGGTGAATTCTAGGATTTCCATTTAAATAATTTGTGAAGTCAGGATAAAATCAGTATTGAACTTATAACTTGAAGTTGGTATAGATAAGAAAAGGAGAGTGATAAATTTAATCCAGAGATTAAAGTTAACTTGAGAAAAGTTAAAGTGAATGATATGAGTTGAAATTTAACCTAGGATAAGTTAAATAAGCCTGAATTGAAATTGATTTGAATTGGATGTTAAGCTAGAAATGTAAAATGGTCACATAACTATAAGTTATAATTATTGAATAAAATGAATACACTTAAGTTGTAAAGTGATGTATATAATCCAAAGTTATGATTATAAGATGTGAATGAACTCAAGTAAGTAATAGGAGATGTTAAGTAAATAAGTTTTTGAACTTACGAATTGAGAAATAAAATAGTAAACCAAAACGAAACGGTTTGGTATTATGGTAAAAAATGGGAATTCAAAATTTGAATTTTAAATGGAGGGTGAATTGAAATTTAGTAAATTGAACATAAATGTGAATTACGAAGTTATTATACAAAAATGTGTTATAAATATAGAAAGTGAATAAACTTAAGTGGAAATTCAGGGAATTGTGATAAATAAGTACGTATAACTTGTTCAACTGAGAAAGTGGAGAAGTATGACCAAGTTAAAATGGTTAAGCAATTGATAACAAGAAATGAATTCAATTTAAGGGTAAATGAATTGAATATGATTTGGAATGTGGATTGGATACGACTGAGTATGAACTTAAGTTATAAAGCTGAATATGAAATTAAGTAGCGATACGGAATGTTCGTAATAAACCCTGGAAATAAATTTTGTGAAATGGCTAATAAATAAATTAGCTTAAAATGAAATGTCGTTCGCTATAAACTAAAGTGAATAAATCTATGTAAACTAAATGAGGTGAATGGAAAAGATGTAATGTAAGTTGGGAATGGAATTAATATAGGTAAAAGTGCATGAACTATGTGTGATATAATGAATTGTTGAAAATCGATTTATATGAAATGATTTCACAATGATATAGTACAAATTGGATATATGAATTATCGAAGATCGATTTATATGAAATGATTTCCCAATGATATAGTATAAATTGGATATACTAAATAAATGAAAGCAAATAAGTTGAATGAAAATAAATTTAAAGGAGAAATGGAATTTGGTTGCAATGGAAACTTAACTTAAGCGATTATTTATGGAATGAATTCATCAATAAAATTAACATGGATTGGAATGTTGTTTAATACAACATGTAGCGAACAAAGTTTGGTGGATAACACGAATGGGGAACTAATGGAAAACATATGAATTGATTTAAAATAAATTTAAAGGGATCAATTGAAGCTTAATAAGATGGATATGAATATAATAGGTGTGAATGTGAACAGAATGAAACTGAATGGATTGTGAATCTAGTTAAAATTGAATAAATGGCATGGAAATCAATTTGGAAGTGTATAATTGAGTGTTTGAACCATGTAAATTGCATATGCATTCTAAAACACATGATATGACATGTTTGTGTATGAAAGCTTAATCAAATGGATTTACATCTAATGAAAATAAAAAATGAATGGAATGCAAATAAAATTGATTGTGAATCAATTGGGAATTGAATAGAAGCGAATTTATGCAAGTAAAGCACATATAAATCAATTTGGAATAGATATGAGTTTGATTATTGTAAACATGAATTGAATGCAATAAAATTTGGTTGTAAATTATTTCGAATTGAATGAAATGATATATGGATCCATGGAAAGAAATTAAATTAGTTTTGGAACCTTATGATTGCTTGTAATATATGATTGGCATGTTCGAGTTATGAAGTTTATGTGGTTAGCCAGTTAAAGGAATGAAATGTTACAAAATTTTATGGTTATGAAAATTATGTGCTTATTTTGAGTACAGAGAGCTGTTTGGATAGATTATGGATGCGTAAATACGCATAAAATAGCCGCTCACTTAACAATGCTAATATAAGGTATGCGTACGAAATAAAATAAGGAAATGATAATATATTGATACATATTCTTTTTTTCGACCATGTGGGTCGATGTATATATTTTTATCACTCTTGTCATATTGTAAAAGGATCTTTGTATAAAGGGGACTCTGTCAAAATATTTTGAAATTTTAGGGTGTTAGAAAAAAATTTAAAAAAAATTAGAATTTTTTTGTTAACTAGAAAGGTTGATTTCTGAATTGTATTATAAATCAAGGGTTTTGAGCTAGAAATGAAAGCTAATTGTTTTGGATAAAACTAAAGGGGTTAGAGATGTGAATGTAGGATTTTAATTAAGTGGGTTTGGATAGGCAAATGGGTTTAGGAGCATTTTTCAATTCCGGGGATGAAATTTTTATAGGGGAGGAATGTAACGACTCGGAATTTTGCAGGTTTAGTTTTGAACATTTAGTTTATTTTAAATATTGAATTTGGATTGTCAATTGATTTTGAATATGGAGGAATCAGTGAAATAGTTTAAAATTCTAGATATAGCGATTAATGAATTTGGTAAATTGGGTAATTTAATATTTGAAATTGAGTAAATATAGGAAGCTGAAGTTAGATATGGATAGGAATGATTTATAAGTAGATTTTGAATTCTATTTGAATTAGAGCAATGGTAATAGACTTTGAATGGAATTAAAAGTCGTTAAATTTAAAGTTGGAATATATATATATATATATATATATTAATTTAATAGTGGAAATTAATATATATAGTAATAGTGTAAATAATTGAGCTTTGATTTAAAATGAATTAGAATAATTTCTAATATGTATATAAATCCATTTGATTTCTAAATGAGTTAGTAAGTTTTAAGATTTAAAATTTTAAACAATTTTGACGATTTTAGAAATCGCTCGATTTAATCGACGCGTAAAAATAGCCTTTCGAGGCATAGCCTCGGAATCCGATGAAACTAGTTCAATTGGATCCGTAATAGTGTACTATTATCGGATTTCAAATTTCGTAGAGTTTAGAGTTATTGTTTAGTCGTACGGGATAGAAACGCGTTGAAATAAATATCGAAAATTTAATATTTTAATTCGATTCGAAAATGTATCTTCCACATACGATCGAATTAGGCCTCGAAACATGCTCCATTGTGTTCGAAATAGTGGTAAAACATTATAAATGTCAGGCGGCACGTCTTGATTGGAGTTCGTCCAAAATCTCACTTGAAATATCGAAATAATATTATTAAAATAATAATTTTTATCCACATATAAATAAACATTAGGAAACCCTAGCCTCTAAAATTGCGCTGACAGCTTATATTTTAATGGCTGAAAAGCTCCTTTCTTCTCCATCGATTTTCTTCTAATCCACTGAATATTATCAACAGATTTCTAAACGAATATTGTAGAGCTCATCGAGACGAGGCTATCCAATTATGGATTTTTGTTATCTTCGTCAATCGGAGGCAAACTCTGGCTGCGTTCGTGCAACTTTCAAGCGCAAATTGCGAGAGAATGGAAGAGCTTGGGGTGTGCGGTCTTTGGCCGTGGGTGCCCGATGGGATGGGCTACGACGTGGTGGTAGGTGATAGGGTTTTGGTCACGAGTTGGAGGTGCGGCGATCATTTTTAGCTAGCGTATTTGGGTTCGTTTGTTCTGTTACGAGCGAAAACGAAGACGATGAAGGGAAACAAAAAGGAGTTGCCAGATCTTTTAATTCAAAATGGACGACCTGATTAGGATTGGGTATTATAATAAAATAAATATTGTAAATTTTTTTATATAATTACATTAAAACCTTCAAAACTCGTATCTTTGTTATATGTTGTCAAAATCAGAAGAAGTAACGGAAGAAGTGACGGAATCGTGGCGATGAGCACTATGCTTTGGAAAGATTTAGAGATGTTTGGGATGACTTAAAATTTTAGGTTAAATCGAACATTTTCGATTTAATTTAAAACTTGAATGTTAGCGAATTAAAACTCAAGGTGAGTTAATCTCACTCAATTTTGGACTGCTGGTATAAATTTTAAATAGTTAAAATTAATAAATGATTGATTGGTTGAATTGGTACATTTTTATCAGTTTAATGTGATATTATATATAGTAGTATATATATTGGAGTGATTGATATTCCCGCATATATATAGAGGATAAGACCTATGCTCCCCGTATAATAGCAGATGACCCTATATACCGTGATATTCCACCTCGAAGCGGAATTGGTACTTTTATGTTGTATTAACATCTATGGATGTAGGGAAACAGGTTGGAAGGATAAAACAGGATTCCTTAAAAATGTTGAATTTAATTTGATATATGGTGATACATGTTCTGTTGGAATAATCTGTGATAGGTGATTGTGTGATTTAAATTCATTGGATGCCATGACAGTTTTGACCTAGATTTGGTATTTTTAAGTACCAATAAAATATGGTTTTGAATTGGTAAAGTATTGTAAATAGGGATTTTTAAGTAAAATATTTATATAGAGTTTTAGATAAATTAATTGGATAAAATTAAGTGTTTTGGAATTGTATTTGACTATTTTAGGATATTATGAACAGGGACTTTGGAATAAAATATATAGAAGGATTTTTAAATAATAAACCCTTAAGTGGTACTTACCTAAATGTGAAAGGTTTCAAAATCGAGATTTTTTAATAGCCTGGAAGAATAGAAGTGAAATTTGGGAATAAATATAAATTGGTTACACTGGAACTCAAGTAAGATTTCCAAATTTATGAAACGTAATTAGAATCGAGAAATGTGGCTTGTTTTGAAAAGAGGATTTTTAATTATTAACTTGGTAATTTTAAAAGCATTAAAATTATTCCGAAAACCAGTTATTTAATTATTTTAAATTGTTTAAGATATATTAAATTATTATTTAGTTACCTTATAAATGATTGTTAAAGATTATTATTATTTAAGGGTTAGTCGGCATTGTTGTTCTAAAAGATAAATTATTAAATATTAATATGGCTTTGTATAAAAAATTTATCTAAGTATGCCTAAGTTAAACTTGAAAATTTATTTTAGAACTTACAAGCATTATTTTGAGATAATTTTTAAGTAAAATTTCCAGATGTAATGGTGTACTCACAATGTATAATCAAAGGCGGTGAGTTGCCTGCAGTTAAGTTTTGGATTTTCTCTGGGATAGAGACATAGCCATTGAGTTGTGAATCCATGGTTTGATAACGTGGTGGTACTTTCCATATTATTTTAAATGGTTTTTCAAATACTTTTGAAAAGGGTAATGTGTGAATATACTGAATTTGATACGATAAGTACATACCTTTGGATAAAGAGATTTAATTTATTTAAAATTTAAATTAAATAAGACTTAGTTTTTTTCAGTGGAAAATGAAATATGCGATTGTATGATTGTTTTTTTTGATAGTTAAACAATGGACTATCAAATCTGGACCTAATCATAACTTTGGAAATATCTAGAAGAAGCATGGAAATTATATGGTACAGTTACCATTCGAGGTTCTATACTATACGTGTGAACCCGTTTCGTTCTTCTAGGATGATGACAAGGAAATATGTCCACTAACGGTTAGGAGGTGATCTTCGGTCTTATTTTCATCTATTTATTTTTTAAAGAACTGGGTTGAATTTACCAAAAATAGCAAACATTGTTTCAAAGAGACCAGGATTAGGTAAGTTATCCGAAAACCACTTCGATCCATCGAATACGTTTTCGATGTGAAAACAAGAGGATGGAGTCGAAGATGGAACAGTGAAGTGCAAGGGCTAATCGCTACTAATCCTGAGGGTGATTCCAAAATGGATGTAGTAGGAATACTACATTCGGTTCCATTCGGGCCCATAGCGGACTTTGTATGGATGAATGCTATTAGTATATTGTCATTGGAGGACAATAAGCATTTTAAGTGAAAATTCCTTAAAAGATAATCATAGTCTCTAGCCTCATCAAAGGGAATGACTAAAAAGAAGGGGAGATGCAGCAAGGCTAAGCGGGTAACACCCAATTAGGTATGTTTATTGCCTTTCTAGATACCCTCGGATATTATTCTATGATTCATGGAAGGGGCTTGAAAGGGTGGGAACAGCCAGGGTGATAGCGTATTCGGTCTATCCAAGTTAGGGATAGTCCGATCTTGTGTAGGAGGGGATCTCGACGTGGTCCTTAATACATTGTTTCTAGACATATACTGTGACAGGTGATACCCCAATACCCAGTAATTCGTATGGAATCCATTCTCCAATAAGCGTCGTACGGTTTTTATTATGCCCAACTATGTTGAAACGTGAGATGCAAGCATTTCAACTATTTGAATAAGTATTTGTACTTAGACACTATTATAAAGTCAGATGATTTTGATATGAAATGCTTTGGTTATTGTAAGGTAAAAATATGTCGTGTTTATATGGGCATGGTCTTACAAGATAACTTTGATTTTCAAAGGATTTTGATAACTTTAATAATTCAAATTGAGTGTATTTACTCATACTAGTTTTCCAGACTAACTCGGGTGTTATTTATTATAATGCTCAGGTCAGACCGAGTATTATAGGTTCAGGTTAGGATGCTATGGAGCTCAGAAGATGAGCTGGATACTGAGACATATTCTCGTACTTGTTTTATTCTGCTGTAGTCTTTTGTTGAAATTACCAGCAAATTTTAAGGGAAGGTTGTTATAACTGTCTAGGCTGATAATTAACGATTTGTGTCCTTTGATGTGAGATATGTATATTACAGTTTTTGATTTGTGTAAAGAACTATTAGTAATATATGATATTCAGCCCACTGTGAGATTCTGATTTGTTTAATTTCTTCATTCTTCTACCTACTTTCTTTCCCTTCAACAATCTGTGTAACGACCCGTATTTTACGTGTCGATAAAACGTAGAATTTGCAGGTCGATAGTGTTGTTTGTGTGGCCTCTAGCTTGAGTCGTTTAGGAGTTGACCCGAGTGCAAGTGATGAGTCGTGACCGACTCATAGATAAGTCGTAGACGACTTAAGGGGATGGACCGAGTTAAGGGATAGAACGGCATAGTAGTTGCCGACTTAAGAAGAGGGGCGAAATAGGGGTCAAGTGATGAGTCGTGGCCGACTCATAGAGGGCCGACTCATAGGATAGGTCGTAGGTAGGGGTGAGCGACCTAAGGAGCTAACGGGTTAGGATGTTAATGTGTTGAGAGTTAGGTCGGTTGAGCGACCTAGGATAGAGGAACGACCTAAGAAAGTGACCGACCTAGTGGAGAGCGACCTAAGAGGGGGTAGCGACCTAAAGGTTAGGCGACTTAGAGATGGACCGACCCAGGAAAGTAGCCGACTTAGGGTTTAGAGAGGCATGCTTGAGTCGTTGGTAGATGAGTCGTTAGGTCGCTAGCGCGACCTAAAGGAAATAGGTTGAGTCGTGAGTCGGCTATGTTGTTAGGTCGTAGCATGATAGGTCGGCAACGACCTAAGTTAGGTCGGAGGCTTTTGTATTGTGTGTTTGTTAGGTCGTTGGGGACATAGGTCGGCAGGGGTTTAAGTCGGCAGGGTGTTGTCTCGTGAAGTTGTTGAGTCGTGTGAATGGCTTGTGTTAGGTCGGCAAGGAGTTGAGTCGGCAGGGTCTTAGGTCGTAGGTTGGCATGCTAGTTAAGTCGTCATGCGACCTAGGACTTAGGAAATGCGGCAGTGCGTTGAGTCGTTAGGTCGGCCTGTGTTTTAGGTCGCGTCTGGGTTAAGTCGTAAGTCGGCCTTGGTTGTATGTTGTGTTGGTTAGGTCGTAGGTCGTAGGGGCTGATGAGTCGGCAACGACTCATAGTTAGGTCGGGGACGACCTAAGGGGCGACGACCTAAGGGGTTTCCAGCCTATAAATAGAGGGGTTTGGCTCACTTTTTGGCACCGGTTTTTGAAGCGACGAAGTGCTGCCATTTTGAAGACTCGACTACAACATTTCTTCATCTTCTTTTCTCCATTCCAATCAAGTGTTAGCATCCATCCAAGATCGAAGATCGGGATCGAAGATTCAAGTGTCCAAGTTGAAGATCTTCATCCAACAAAGCTAGATTTCATCGTTTCAAGTGAAATTTCTCCGGATCAAGTCCAAGTCCTTGCTGTCCAGATCTGTAGTTGATTCATTTTAGGTTGTTTTGGTGATTTGGTGAGTGGTAGTTATCTCTCACACGGACCCAAAGGAGTGTAGTGGATTGGTGATATGTTTATGTGTTAAAGTTAGCGTTTTCTCGCATTTTCCTTAAGTCTGCATGTAGATCCATCATATTTGAAGATGTTTATCTATGAAAGTTATTTATCAAGTATTAGAGACAAAACCCATGTTTTAGATTTGATAGATCTATGCTAAAAACCATGATTTCACGTATGTTGGACTTTTGCTCACTTAATTACGAAATTGCCATTATAATTGATATTGCTTAATAGATCTTGTTTGAATGGTTGAATGTTTGAATGTATGTTAGATTTGATTGCTCCAAGTTAGCTTGTAGTTGATTTGGAACAAGATGGTTGAAGATGATTCAAAAGCTAAGTGGAAAGGCTCTTGAATGGTGAAAGCTGCCAATGGCATATGAAGCGGATGTGGAAGCTCATATGGATGGATTCGAGGATGTGGGATCTTGCCATGATGCGAGAAGGCAAAGCATGGTTGAGTTGGGACTTTGCGATGATATGATGAGGCAAGGCTTGTGTTGAGATGGGACGGGTCATGATGACGTTCCAAGTTGAGAGACTTTGCTATGATGTGATGAGGCAAGACATATGTTGTGATGGGACGGGTCACGAAGACGTTCCAAGCACGGGTCATGACGACGTGCAAAGTTATAACTCGGTGATGCGGTCCGGGTTGGGGTGGATAATGGTTAGCTTGAGAGGCGCTTGAGCTAGTATGGAAGTAGTCGTCGAGGAGGATGACTAGGAGGCTAAGATCTCATCGTTGTTGAAGGTTCTAGCATACTCAAAGCAAGGGTACGTTGGAACGGGTCACGATGACGTTCCAGGCACGGGTCATGATGACGTGCTAGTACTCTGGGCTGATGCGTTCGGCTTAGGCACGGGTCACGATGACGTGCGGAGTTATGGCTAAACCGGGGTTACCATTAGCCCTTGACAGGCGGTCATTCAACTAACGGTGAAATCAAGGCAATGATAACAGTGATAGCCAGAGTCATGGATGTTTGGATGTTTGGTTGTATCATCATTCGGCTTCAAGAGCGGTGTTTTCTGGGTGCTTATCTGATCTTGGTTTAGGCCTTGGGGGTTTGTATTTGGAAAACATCGTCCTTGACTCGAGTGATTATTGCTTTACCTTACTTATCTGCTATGTTATGCTTACTTCTCCTTAGTGTGTGTCTGGGGGCTATCACTGAAGAAAGAGGTGGAGTGGGATGGTTTGGTTCCTATTCCTTTTATCCTTTATACTCTTTTGGTATGTTTGATAGTTAATTTACTGCTCACTAAGACTTTGTCTGACTCAAGGTTTTATGTCTCCTCTTATTACCTTGGGCTGTTCATCCATGTTTGGGATGGGCAGACTAGGTAGCAGGTGACAGGTGCTGTGCTAGGAGTTCTACGCTAAAGATGACGAAGACGAGCAGGAGGCTTTGCATATTAGTTTTCTTACTATATGTACTGGGTATCCGCTGCTGTATTTGGTTGAGTGATTTGTAGTGAGGCTTTCATGTATGGATTTGAGTAGATGATTGTATGAAACTACTGTGATGCCTATATGATGATGTTCTGTTCTATGGAGCTTCACTATATTATATTTCTCTATTGTATTTTATCCATGCGCTGTGAGTTGCGATAGAGATTCTTCTGTTTTGTTTTACCCTGACTATCGTCCATGGCTGCCTGGCACACCTTTTAGCGCATTGTTTCCTTCATTTGGTGCGGGAGTCATGGGCGGTCGTCACATTTGGTATCGGAGCTTTGGTGAATCGATTTCAGCCAACGCTCGCTGACGTAACTACGTATGAGAGACGTAATTGTATTTTGATGGATGATTACTATATATAATATAGTAGCCTAGAAGGATTTGAACTCCTTATGCAGTTGTTTCTTAAGGTGTTCTAATCATTCTTATTACAGATATTAAGGATGAGTCGAAGAGGGAGACCAGCTGCAAGGGAAAGCCGTGCTGATGAAGGAGCTGTTGATTATGGAACTATGTTCGAAGCGATGATGACTTCGATCATGAGAAGGATACCAGCTTCAGGATCATCAGTGGATGTGGGAGTTCAAGTTCAAGCTCCAAGACCGGTGGATTTTGCTAAGCTTTGCAAGGATTATACTTCTCTTGGAGGAAAAGCTTTCTTGGGGACGGAGTCGACTATTGAGGTGCAGAGATGGATTGATGCTTGCAAAAGGATCTTTGGTGACTTAGGGATTGAGGATGCAACTAAGAGAAAGCTTGCATCGAGACAGCTTCAGGGAAGAGCTGCTGATTGGTGGAATTCTATCACCATAGATACACCAGAAGAGGATATTACTTGGGAGCAGTTCCAAGTTAGATTTGAAGCCAAGTTCATCTCTACTGCTCAGAGGTCTGTTTTGTTCAAGAGATTTGTGGAGCTCAAACAAGGCGGAAGGCCTGTTCTGGAGTATATTTCTGAGTTCGAAGCTTTGTCTAAGTATGCCAGATCATATATTGATTCTCCCTACAAGAAGAATGAAAAGTTTGTGACTGGTCTGGATGCTTATCTAGGAAGGCAGTTAGTGGATCATCTGGACGATCCATTTGAGAAGCTGGTGGAGAAAGCTCTGAGGCATGAGAGTTTGTTTCCTAGGGAAAGTTCTGTTGTTGCTGTAACCAGGGAAGGATCTAAACCACAGCAGAGTGGGAATAAGAAGAGGAAGCAGCAGCAACAGAAGGGAAAGGATGGTCAGAAGAAGCCAAAGGGCGAGGTGACTTGTTATAACTGCCGTCAGAAGGGTCATCTTTCTCGGGATTGCAAGAATCCGAAGGTGCAGTTGAAGTGTTACAACTGTGATAAGCTGGGACATATCAAGAAGGATTGTCCAGAACCGAGGAAAGATAGGCAGGTTGTGCAAGCCTATGCTTTGGGGGCTGTTCCATCGTCTTCAAAAGCTCCGACTGCTGAAGAAAAGGGGAAGAGTGTGGTGGTTCAAGGTACTCTTTCTATTTGTGGTGTTCCAGTTAGAGTGTTGTTTGATACTGGAGCGTCGCATTCTTTTGTTTGTGATGATTTGGTAAGCCGGTTAGGTATGAAACCGGATATTGTTGATAGGCCATTGGTTGTGACTAATCCAGTGGGGGGTTCGTCATGTTTGTGTATGATATGCCGTGGTCTAGTTGTGTCGAGTCATGATTGCTCGTTTGTTTGTGATTGCTTTGTTCTGAACTTTGCGGGGTTCGGAATTATTTTGGGTATGGACTGGCTTAGGAAGTATGCGGCTAGGATTGATTGTGAGAGGCTTGAGGTGACAGTCGGGAATGTGGAAGGGCGAAAGGTTGTGATACGATGTAAGCATGAAGAAGGCGTCTTCATGAGCTTCATGTATTCGCTAGTTGTTCCACGGGATGGACTGTCATCGGTGCCTATTGTGAATGAGTTTGAGAATGTCTTTGAGGAAGTCAAAGGGTTGCCGCCGCATAGGGAGATCGAGTTTCGTATCGATCTAGTTGAGGGAGCCAGACCTGTTGTGATGCCTCTTAGGCGGATGGCACCGAGGGAGCAGCAAGAGCTGAAGGTGCAAGTTGATGACCTTTTGCAGAAAGGATTCATTCGGAGAAGTGTGTCCGAATGGGGTGCGCCAGTTGTGTTCGCAACCAAAGCGGATGGATCGTTGAGGTTGTGTGTTGATTATCGTGAGCTGAATAAGGTGACTAAGAAGAACAAGTATCCATTGCCGAGAATAGATGACTTGTTTGATCAGCTTCACGAGGCTAAGGTGTTTTCTCAGATGGATTTGGCAACGGGATTTCACCAGTTGAGAGTGGCGAAGGATAGTGTGCCGAAGACTGCTTTCAGGACACCATCCGGGTTTTATGAGTGGCTGGTAATGCCGTTTGGATTGACTAACGCGCCAGCATATTTTGTGGATCTTATGAATAGAGTGTTCAGAGATCAGTTGAATAAGTTCGTGCTTGTGTTCGTGGATGATATTCTGATTTATTCCAGAACTGAGGGAGAGCACAAGACGCACTTGAGGATTGTTTTGGGGATCTTACGGAAACATCAGCTGAAGGCTAAGTTTTCGAAGTGTCACTTCTGGAAGAATGAAGTGAGGTTCTTAGGTCATGTTATTTCTGGAAATGGAATAGCGGTTGATCCCGCTAAGGTGGCAGCGATCCAGGATTGGGTTAGGCCTAAGAATGCATCTGATGTGAGGAGTTTTCTTGGATTAGCAGGATATTATCGTCGGTTTATCAAAGACTTTTCCAAGATAGCTGCACCGTTAACAGGATTGACAAAGAAGAACCAGGTGTTCAGATGGGATGATAAGTGTGAGCAAGCTTTTGTAATCCTGAAAGAGCGATTGACGAGTGCTCCTGTTTTGACTATTCCAAGTGGGAATGATGAGATGGTGGTTTACACCGATGCATGTGGCACTGGACTAGGAGCGGTGCTAATGCAGAAGCATAAAGTTGTTGCGTATGCTAGTCGACAACTAAAGCCGCATGAAAGGAATTATCCGACTCATGATTTGGAGTTAGCGGCGATTGTGTTTGCTTTGAAGATGTGGAGACACTATCTATTGGGAGTTAGATTCGAGCTGTTTACAGATCATAAGTCGTTGAAGTATCTGTTTTCCCAAAAGGATTTGAATCTTCGACAGCAAAGGTGGCTAGAGTTCTTAGCATCGTATGATTTTGGTATAGCCTATACTCCAGGGAAAGGTAACGCAGTGGCTGATGCGTTAAGTCGAAGACATGCAGGATTGGGAGCCATGTTTTCGGAATGGAAGAGTCTTGAGTATTTGGCTGGATTTGATTTCAGGCCTAGATGCGAATTGGAACCTGAGATGTTGGCAAACTTATCAATAAGGCCTACTCTTGTGGAAAGAATTGGCGAGGGTCAAAAGCAAGACGATAAGCTTGTCAAGGTTATCCGAGATTTGGAATCTGGATTGGACCCAGAGAAGAATAAAGGATTTGAAGTCGATCGAGAGGGTTGGCTTCGAAAGCAAGGGCGACTAGTTGTTCCCGATGTAGATGGATTGAGAGATGAAGTTCTGAGGGAGAGTCATCACTCGAAGTTGACAATTCATCCAGGTGGAAATAAGATGTATCGGGATATGAAGAGAACCTACTACTGGGAAGGTATGAAGAAGGATGTTGGAAATTTTATTTCCAAGTGTATGAATTGCCAGTTGGTGAAAGCTGAGCAGAAGAAGCCCAGTGGATTGCTTCAGCCATTGGAGGTTCCTACATGGAAGTGGGAGCAAGTGTCGATGGACTTTATCGATGGTCTACCTAGGACAAGAGCAGGGAATGAAGGGATTTGGGTCATAGTAGATCGTTTGACCAAGAGTGCAAGGTTCATTCCTGTTCGATCGACTAGGACTGCATCGAAGCTGGCTGAGCTTTATGTGAAGTGGATAGTTCGATTCCATGGTGTTCCGAAGAGTATAGTGAGCGATCGAGATCCATTGTTCACCAGTAGATTTTGGAAGAGCTTCCAGGAAGTTTTGGGAACTGAGTTGTGTTTGAGTACAGCTTATCACCCTCAAACAGATGGTCAGACTGAGAGAGTCAACCGAGTTTTGGAAGATCTTCTTAGAGCATGTGTTTTGGACTTCGGAGGATCATGGGAAGATCACCTTCATTTGGTGGAGTTTGCTTATAATAACAGTTATCAGTCGAGTATTGGTATGGCACCATATGAGGCATTATATGGAAGACCGTGTAACTCTCCGACATGTTGGTTGGAAACTGGAGAAAAGCTGATACTTGGGCCAGAGATGATTCGACAGACTTCAGATTGTATAGAGATCATTCGGCAACGAATGAAGGCAGCCCAAGATCGTCAGAAAAGTTATGCAGATAATCGTCGAAAGGATTTGGAATTCGACGTGGGTGATAGGGTTTTTGTGAAGATTTCTCCATTGAAGAATGTTATTAGATTCGGGAACAAAGGAAAGTTAACTCCGAGATTTGTTGGACCATTCCCGATTATCAAGCGAATTGGAAAACTCGCTTATAGATTGGAGTTACCGGAGAAGATGGTGGGTGTGCACAATGTTTTTCATGTATCCTATCTACGGAAGTATGTGCACGACCCAACTACGGTGGTTTTTGCTGATAGCTGTGAAGACTTGGAGGTTGATCCTGTTGTTTCGAGACCTCGTAAGCCGCTTCGTATTGTTGAAACCGATACGAAACAGCTTAGGAGGAAGACGATTACGTTGCTCAAGGTACAATGGAGTGATGATGTTAACGACTGTACATGGGAGGAGGAAGAGAGGATGAAGGCAGCTCATCCCGGACTCTTCGAGGTATGGCCCTAAAGTGTCGTGACATCTCATGAATTTGTAGCTTGTTCTGAGTCTTAGAATTCTGCATGCTAGGCTAGAATTGGATGCATGGTTTGTTGATTGCTATGGATGGTAGGCATGCGGAATAATTTTGATTGCTGTTGTTTGCTTGGAATTTCGGGGGCGAAATTCCTAAGGGGGAGAGAATGTAACGACCCGTATTTTACGTGTCGATAAAACGTAGAATTTGCAGGTCGATAGTGTTGTTTGTGTGGCCTCTAGCTTGAGTCGTTTAGGAGTTGACCCGAGTGCAAGTGATGAGTCGTGACCGACTCATAGATAAGTCGTAGACGACTTAAGGGGATGGACCGAGTTAAGGGATAGAACGGCATAGTAGTTGCCGACTTAAGAAGAGGGGCGAAATAGGGGTCAAGTGATGAGTCGTGGCCGACTCATAGAGGGCCGACTCATAGGATAGGTCGTAGGTAGGGGTGAGCGACCTAAGGAGCTAACGGGTTAGGATGTTAATGTGTTGAGAGTTAGGTCGGTTGAGCGACCTAGGATAGAGGAACGACCTAAGAAAGTGACCGACCTAGTGGAGAGCGACCTAAGAGGGGGTAGCGACCTAAAGGTTAGGCGACTTAGAGATGGACCGACCCAGGAAAGTAGCCGACTTAGGGTTTAGAGAGGCATGCTTGAGTCGTTGGTAGATGAGTCGTTAGGTCGCTAGCGCGACCTAAAGGAAATAGGTTGAGTCGTGAGTCGGCTATGTTGTTAGGTCGTAGCATGATAGGTCGGCAACGACCTAAGTTAGGTCGGAGGCTTTTGTATTGTGTGTTTGTTAGGTCGTTGGGGACATAGGTCGGCAGGGGTTTAAGTCGGCAGGGTGTTGTCTCGTGAAGTTGTTGAGTCGTGTGAATGGCTTGTGTTAGGTCGGCAAGGAGTTGAGTCGGCAGGGTCTTAGGTCGTAGGTTGGCATGCTAGTTAAGTCGTCATGCGACCTAGGACTTAGGAAATGCGGCAGTGCGTTGAGTCGTTAGGTCGGCCTGTGTTTTAGGTCGCGTCTGGGTTAAGTCGTAAGTCGGCCTTGGTTGTATGTTGTGTTGGTTAGGTCGTAGGTCGTAGGGGCTGATGAGTCGGCAACGACTCATAGTTAGGTCGGGGACGACCTAAGGGGCGACGACCTAAGGGGTTTCCAGCCTATAAATAGAGGGGTTTGGCTCACTTTTTGGCACCGGTTTTTGAAGCGACGAAGTGCTGCCATTTTGAAGACTCGACTACAACATTTCTTCATCTTCTTTTCTCCATTCCAATCAAGTGTTAGCATCCATCCAAGATCGAAGATCGGGATCGAAGATTCAAGTGTCCAAGTTGAAGATCTTCATCCAACAAAGCTAGATTTCATCGTTTCAAGTGAAATTTCTCCGGATCAAGTCCAAGTCCTTGCTGTCCAGATCTGTAGTTGATTCATTTTAGGTTGTTTTGGTGATTTGGTGAGTGGTAGTTATCTCTCACACGGACCCAAAGGAGTGTAGTGGATTGGTGATATGTTTATGTGTTAAAGTTAGCGTTTTCTCGCATTTTCCTTAAGTCTGCATGTAGATCCATCATATTTGAAGATGTTTATCTATGAAAGTTATTTATCAAGTATTAGAGACAAAACCCATGTTTTAGATTTGATAGATCTATGCTAAAAACCATGATTTCACGTATGTTGGACTTTTGCTCACTTAATTACGAAATTGCCATTATAATTGATATTGCTTAATAGATCTTGTTTGAATGGTTGAATGTTTGAATGTATGTTAGATTTGATTGCTCCAAGTTAGCTTGTAGTTGATTTGGAACAAGATGGTTGAAGATGATTCAAAAGCTAAGTGGAAAGGCTCTTGAATGGTGAAAGCTGCCAATGGCATATGAAGCGGATGTGGAAGCTCATATGGATGGATTCGAGGATGTGGGATCTTGCCATGATGCGAGAAGGCAAAGCATGGTTGAGTTGGGACTTTGCGATGATATGATGAGGCAAGGCTTGTGTTGAGATGGGACGGGTCATGATGACGTTCCAAGTTGAGAGACTTTGCTATGATGTGATGAGGCAAGACATATGTTGTGATGGGACGGGTCACGAAGACGTTCCAAGCACGGGTCATGACGACGTGCAAAGTTATAACTCGGTGATGCGGTCCGGGTTGGGGTGGATAATGGTTAGCTTGAGAGGCGCTTGAGCTAGTATGGAAGTAGTCGTCGAGGAGGATGACTAGGAGGCTAAGATCTCATCGTTGTTGAAGGTTCTAGCATACTCAAAGCAAGGGTACGTTGGAACGGGTCACGATGACGTTCCAGGCACGGGTCATGATGACGTGCTAGTACTCTGGGCTGATGCGTTCGGCTTAGGCACGGGTCACGATGACGTGCGGAGTTATGGCTAAACCGGGGTTACCATTAGCCCTTGACAGGCGGTCATTCAACTAACGGTGAAATCAAGGCAATGATAACAGTGATAGCCAGAGTCATGGATGTTTGGATGTTTGGTTGTATCATCATTCGGCTTCAAGAGCGGTGTTTTCTGGGTGCTTATCTGATCTTGGTTTAGGCCTTGGGGGTTTGTATTTGGAAAACATCGTCCTTGACTCGAGTGATTATTGCTTTACCTTACTTATCTGCTATGTTATGCTTACTTCTCCTTAGTGTGTGTCTGGGGGCTATCACTGAAGAAAGAGGTGGAGTGGGATGGTTTGGTTCCTATTCCTTTTATCCTTTATACTCTTTTGGTATGTTTGATAGTTAATTTACTGCTCACTAAGACTTTGTCTGACTCAAGGTTTTATGTCTCCTCTTATTACCTTGGGCTGTTCATCCATGTTTGGGATGGGCAGACTAGGTAGCAGGTGACAGGTGCTGTGCTAGGAGTTCTACGCTAAAGATGACGAAGACGAGCAGGAGGCTTTGCATATTAGTTTTCTTACTATATGTACTGGGTATCCGCTGCTGTATTTGGTTGAGTGATTTGTAGTGAGGCTTTCATGTATGGATTTGAGTAGATGATTGTATGAAACTACTGTGATGCCTATATGATGATGTTCTGTTCTATGGAGCTTCACTATATTATATTTCTCTATTGTATTTTATCCATGCGCTGTGAGTTGCGATAGAGATTCTTCTGTTTTGTTTTACCCTGACTATCGTCCATGGCTGCCTGGCACACCTTTTAGCGCATTGTTTCCTTCATTTGGTGCGGGAGTCATGGGCGGTCGTCACAATCTGTCTATCCGGCACTCGATCGTTTGGCATGTTATACAATAAGCGTATTTATGTCACTTTTCGAGGGTCGAAAAGGCGGGTCGTCACACCCGGTCACTTCGAAACAACTTCCAAAATTTCCACTAAACTCAACCTCGGTACTTTAGGAAGTAAATAGATGAAAATAAGATCGGAGATCATCTCCTAACCGTTAGTGGATGGTTTTCCTTATAATCTTCCTAGAAGAACAAAACGAGTTTATACGTAAAGTATAGAACCTCAAACGGTAACTGTACCTATAATTCCCGTGTTCCTACTAAATATTTCCAAAGTTATGTTTTGGGTCCAGATTTGATAGTCGGTTATTTAACTATCAAATAAACAATCATTCAATCAAAGATTCCATTTCCCACTGAAAACACTAAGCCTTGTTTAATTTAAAATTTAATTAAATTAAATCTCTTTATCAAAAGTATATACTTATCTCATAAGGGTAAGTATATTAACAAACCATTTCCTCCAATAATATTTGAAAACCTTTTTAAATAAATATGGAAAGCACTCTATGGTATCAGTCATGGATTCGCAGCTCAATGATTACGTCTCTATCCTAGAGAAATCCAAACTTAACTATAGGCAGTCACTGCCTCCGATTACGCCATGAAAGTATACCATTTCTTTCCGAAAACTTTATTTAATAATTATCTCAAAATAATACTTGTAAAGTTTCTATATAAATTTCCCAAGTGTAATTTAAGAAATTTACTCTTTTATAAAGGTTTACTATATAATATATATTATTTTTAAAACATTATCGATATTTGAAAAATTACCTTGGAATAATAATATTATCTTGATACTAATTAATCATTAAGTAATAATTAACTTTAAACAAGTCACTATAAATAACTTTTAAACAAATCACCATAAAATAACTTTAATTAACAATTAAATATTCTTTAAACACTTTAAATAATTAAATAACTTTAAAACAATAATCAAATACTTTTTTAATTAATTTTTTAAGAATAATAAAATGATTAACTTCAAATCATATTAAAACATTTATTAACTGACTTTACAATGTCATTAATAAATAATAATCATCTTTAAATAACTTTGATTCAAAAATCAACTTCTAAATTGGCAAAGAGGCTTATTAATTTCAATGGTACTTAATCAAATTACCATTTGTTCCATAACAATCCAAAATAACAGATACAGATATTCACATCAATCTATTTTTAACAACAAATTCAACATCATATTTCCCAATATAATTATCAGGATAATTAGTAGATGTTCGTACAAATATAATAGCAGAATGTGATTTTATTTCTGTTAGTAAATGTCCAAAAACAGATATATTTAGTAATAATGGTAGAATGGTGATTTATTCTGCCAACAAGGGTCCAATTAAATACAATTAGCGGAACGGTTTTTATTCCGGCTAAACAGATGTCCGAACATCATAATTAACATAAATTAACTCATCACTATATTTATCTAGGCAAATAACTTTAATAGATCGATCGTATAAATTTTGAACGACGATTTATATTTAGAATTGGTCAATTAAATTCTGATCGTTTCAAATTTCTATAATTTTTCACTTATTCAAGCTCAACAATAGGTTATACGACGAAGTAGTGTTTGTCGATACGAAACCAACGCAACCAGTTTTACGTCAATTGGACTTAGTATGCATTAGTTATGTCAAATTAAACTTTGCAAATTATATATTATAAAATTAAAAAAATTAAAAAAACATTCTACATTATAAAACTCCTCATCCACATCTTTTGGGTCGGAGTCCAAACCAACATAACTAAATGTTTTGATGATTTTTTTTAAACTCTCCTACCCTTTTTAAAAAAAAATTGGGCCGAAGCCTGATCTATTAACCAAGCCAAAAGGAAACCCATCCCCTTCTTTCTTCTTTTCCCTCCTTCTTCCTTTCCCTTTCTTTTTACTTCCAGTTCCAAAATTTAAAATACACGAACCAAAACCAAGTTTCAAATTCCTTGATCTACTTCCACTTCGCATACTACTCGAGACCAAACCCATAACAACATACACCAACTCCTCACACGCGCCTTTTAGAACCCATTCTCTCTTCCTTTCCAACTTTCCACAGCCATTGCCAAAACCACATACACGTTGTGCATGTATACATTCATCCCAATGCCCACAATATCGTCGCGACGCCCTAGACGAGCTTCCCATCGTCCCTTAACCACCGTCGTCACCTCGCAGAAGCTCCATGGACTACGAACAGAAATCGAGCTTCTAACTGAACCCCAAAGGAAAACCCTCTTCCACTGATCGCCAAACTGCTCCCACCATGCCCCAATATTTCACTTGCCACTACCACAAATCGAATCCTCGTCCATGTCGTCTCCTCCATGCCAAACCCCAAGACTTCCGATCCCTTCCTCCTTCTTAAAATCGAACGTGTTCCAGAGATGGAAAATCGAAGCCCGAAACCCTAAAACTTCATGTCGTTCCCAACTCATGCCACTAGTACAAAAAACCAATGGTCGAAATGTCGCTTAGGTCCCTACAGTCATTCCGAAGCCAACGGCCCACGCTTTGTCCATCCCTGACCTAAAAATCATTTTTTAATGGAAAAATGATGAAGGCAAAAATTCTCTAAACCTAATAACTTTAAAATCATGATTTTTGTACTAAAATTCCTAATTTGATATGTCGAATATGATCATGGATTCAATTAGTTTATTTAAACATATTTAAATTTGTCGAAGAATGAGTTTCCTAGTGTATTTTTACAATCTCATACAACAAATAGAATGATTAACCTCAAATTATTTTTAATGTAATCTATACTCGAAAACAAATATTTCATCTGTTTGCATCATTCACAAATTCAAATCGGATAGAGAGATAAAGATTTTTGAAAGCAGGGCGTATATGAAATCTTACCACTGTTAACATGATAGAGTAAGTTTCAAACATTTCCACGCATCTCAAATTTAAACCTTCACCTTCCACATGCTTGAAACTTTTGAAAACTCTACTTTACAATCTGAACTTGATAAAATATTGCTTTGCCTTGGATTTGAAATTGAACGGGAATGCTTCTTCTTCCTTTGGTTATTACAGTGTTTTGTTACAGAACCTTCACTATAATTTTGTTACAGGATTTTTTAGTGTTTTGCGATCTCTTGCTAACACACATACAAGCTAATATATACACAAATTTAGACATGAATGATATATTTTTGAACAGGGTTTTGGCTCAAAAAATTTGCAAACCTGGATAATTGTTTTGATGGTTTGATGGATTTAATTGAGATGGATGAGGTGATATAATGTTTGAGATGATATATGTTTTGAGTTAAAAAGAGGTTAAGATGAATTTTTTAGTTTGCACTCCTTTTGGCCAGGCAAGTTTTTATATATGCGTATATATATATTACTTTCCATTTTCTTGCATTGCCTTTTGCTATATATTTTTCTTTTATTTTTACTTGGACTTGGCAATGCATATGTATGTTTTACTTTTCTACTTGGTTTACCTTTTCTTTTGGTCAGGCAATTTGTTATATGCTTATATTTTTACTAGGAAATGTTTTACTTGGTGACTTTTGTTATTTACTTTTACTTGATTTTAAATATGCTTTCGTATATGTGTGTGTGTTTTGAAACAAGAGATAAAGTGTTTTTAAATGAACAATTTAAGTCTTCATATCCATATCTATCTTTATATTTGAAATACATAACTTAAAAGAATAAAAAATTTGCTATTTTATTTTAAATGTTTTAATAACATTTTTGTTAAAACATGCTTTCTGAAAGATTTTCTTTTTGAAATGATTTTATACATTTTCTGTCATCATATATTTCATATATATATATCTCTCCTTCCATTTTTCAATATATATATATATATATATATATGTTATCTTTAATAATTATATTTATTCAGTTCATATATATATTCACTTACCATTACATATATTATTTTAATATACCATTTATTTTTGTTTAAAAATATTATATATATACTTTTACATTCTTCTGTCTAAAATAACATGTGTGTCTCTATATATATACACATGTGTACATTTATAAATCCAATTTTAAACTCATTATATTGTTTATAAGCCAAAATCGTGTTTATTTATAATATATTCTTTTCTTTTCATTTTTATTTGCTATGTATTTGTTTTCAATTTATAATGACAAATTCTATTGTTATACATACATATATCGGAAATTCCATTTTAAATCAATTTCCCATTTTATAAATAAAATCTGGAAACTTAAAATATTATATTGGTTTTAAAATGATATATTATTACTAATTGTCATTTAACAAGGATTTTATTTTTATTAAAATACCGTACCGTATTATTGAATATTAAAAACCAATATTCAAAACTCAAGACAATAAAAATTCTGGGTCGTTACATAAATAATAGTAAGGTATGCATCTCGGATTACATACCACACTATTATATTTTTCCATATGGGATGCCTCATCATTGAGATGAGATGTATATTTTATATGTTTGGTATATATTATGTTAATATTATACTGTAAAAAATTTCCGACCGAGCCGCGCAAGGAAACTCTACCGAAATTTTCCGTGAATTCGGGAGCTAGAAAAAAATTTAGGATTTAAATTTTTATAACTAAATTCCGTAAGCTGACCAGAATGGCATAGTAGAAGCATAGTAAGGGTTCTAAAAATAAGATTTTAATGTTTATGTTAATTAGTTTAAATAAAATATATCAAATGTCAAATTCAGTCCTTAGTCCCTTTTCGAGGACGAAAAGTTTTGAGTGGGGAAGAATGTAATAACCCGTAGTTTTAACTTTTTTAAGTTATTAAATTTAATACAATTATTGAATAAAAATGGTTAGAAATAAAATTTTAATGTTAATTTATGTAATTTATTTAATATGAAAATGAATAAAAAAATTAAATAATAAATTCCGAAGATTTAGGCAATACCAACTATTGAAATGAAAATTCTATTTATTGGAGGTGTTTGTAATTGATGGCTGTAATTAAATAATGAATATTGAATTACTGTAAAATGGAAGTAGTTGTTTTATTATTTGAATCCGTTTTAAAATTAAATTGTATAAGTTAAATAACAATACTGAAATATGATGATTTATAGGATAATTAAATTATTTAAACTTAATATTAGAATTATTTAAATAATTGAATCTTGAATCAATGTGAATGAAACTGATATCGAAAATTGATTTAAATTTTATTTAAATATGAATGAAGATGGTTAACTTTTAAAATTAAAGTGAAGTCGGTTATTTAACTATCAAATAACATCCATAAGTAGTCACTAGGCCCATTCTACAAATTTTCAAAACATTCATTCCAAAATATTCTTTCGAAGATATATATTCAAATCTCTTCCAATATTTCAATAATTGAAAACAAATTCAAATTCTTATGTGTATATTCAGATATTTTCGAATCATATCAATACTTAGAATATTTTTTCTCGATCCCGTTGTATAATTCTTTGAAAATATTCGATAATAAAAATTTCGTGGTTGAAAATTTTCAAACTCTTCTAGTCCAATACTTTAGAAATATTTACAAGTATATTTTATAAAATCTTTTGATTTCAAAACTTAGGAAAATGTAGCAACCCACCTTTTTGGACGGTTCAAATCGACCATAAATCACACATGTCTGACTCAAACCATTTAAAAGAGGGGATTGTTATAGGGTAGATAAGAAAAAATAGAGAAAGAAAGAAAACAAACACAGAATCTCAAAGCGGAATGACGAAATATAATAATCAAATAAACAGTTCATGAAGTTGTTTTACAAATAAACTTTGATTACACTTTTACAATATAGGATCGGAGTTACATACAACAGAGATAAATAACAATGCAGTAGAACAACATGATGCAGTGAAAATAATATTATTATTAAATCTTTGTCTTCATCCTCCAGAAGGAAGTCTTCGATAAACTGAAAAGATCAGACTGACCTGAGTGAATTGAAAAGACAAAACACTCGAGTCAGAACTAAAAGATCTTATGTAAGTTAAATCAATGGCAAATAAATATGAGTGTAACGACGTTGGAGATGTTTATAGGGTTTGACATCTTTTATCCAGTGTCTAATGCGAGTGCAATAACTTAAGAGATGTTCGGGATTTACATCTCATATGGATCTGTTAAACTATCTACATATATAGTACAATACACTATTATAATAGTGTCTACAGTAAAGTGAAGTACTAAAATAGCATCATGGCATTACCTTTATCCCCCTTAACACATTTTATATATTCCATAGTCTATACAATACCGTAAGCTCCTCCTGAGGTTTACTCAGAGGGCATTCCATAAGTATGGTACAAACCAAACTCATAGAAGGTGCGAAACGACATACGAACTGGCACTTGAGGCAATGCCAGGTAGGATTCTACCATCTGTACTTTCGGACTGGTGGTAATGCATAGCAGCTACTACCGCCCACCTCGAAACACACTTCCATAATGAAAATTGTAACGGCACTCGATTGTATACCTTTAAATCGCAAAACCACAATCGCATTTCCCTTCTTTCTCTCAAATTTGATGTCGATTTAAAAAAATGCATATAAAGCTATCTCGTCATCAAGTCCGATCGACTCGCATGCAGGGGGAGGGAGCGAGGTGATGGCGGAATTGGGGGTGTCAAACTCAAGCGATGGAGCGTAGCGGTGGACACACTCGCATGCTATCGGAGGAGGGGTTTTGCGGAGCGAAGTCGATGTCGTGGTGGGCATGGCTGTAGCAGTAGGGTTCGACGAAGCGGTGGCAGGGAGATGGAAGTCTGGGAAGGTGGCACGACAAATCAAGGAGGTGCTATTAGAGGCTATGGCGATTTCCTGGGGAAGATGGCGGCCAAGCTGCGGTGGTGGTCGGTGGAAGGGTTTAACAGCGATGTTCATTTGTATTGATTGAAGTTGATGCGAGCCTGGGTCTGTGTTGTACTGGCCCAGATTAATTTGGGTAATTATCTTAATTATCCTAATTATTTTAATCGATAATTCAACTAGCTATGTTTGATTCAAATAAATTTAAATGTTAATAAATTTATAACCCCCTTTTATACAAGATCCAATTAACGTATAGAGTTGTGTGGGATTTGCACCGTTAATTATTATGCATCGGAATAAATTTGGAAATTGGAACAATTTACAATTTTGAAAAAACCAAGGTGTGACGCCCCACCTCTATGCTCACAATAACAAAGGTTATTAAAAGGAATAACGTCTGCTATTGCGAAGAATAAGGCTTGTTAGAAGCGACCATCCGTAAGTTATTCCTTAGACGAGTATTGGTTACATCGGTAGGAGTTGTATAAATTACTCCCAAAGATATAAATTCAATCCAAATGTAAAAAGAAACTACGGTGGCTAAAGAAAAATTCAGAACAACTCATAAAAACCACACATAGATATGTAAAGTCACAACAGAACAGAGATATCGGATATATAGCGGAAGACAAGTCTGGATACAAGCTACAACAATCGATAGTTCACATAAGCCAAATGTACATTTACATGTCATAAACATACATGAGACGAGAGTCAATGCACCAAAAAGAAACACTTCGAAGCTAGACAAACGATGAAGTGAAATCCCAAAAGCTGAACCAGCAACTGAATCAGAGATAGCGATTATCCTGAAATAACTCGGTCTGGCCCGAGTATTATTTAAAAGAAAATAATAAACGGATCAGTCTAATTTAAAATTCCGAAATAAGTGTATGATAAATAACACTTAAGCAAATTATTATAGTCTCGAATGGAACTATACAACATAAATAATCTCGAATGAGACTATTCAACATAAAAAATCACCATAGTTTAAATGAAGGAATCTCAGTTTAAACTCCATCAAAATCAGCTTTTAAAATCCCAATTGATTTCCAAATAGCAATACGCAAAAATTATAATCTCGGATGAGACTATACAAAAATTTATAGCCTCGGTTGAGACTATACAACATAATAATCGGCATAGTTTAAAGGAAGAAATCCCATTAAACATCATCAAAATCAACTTCCAAATTCACAATTGAATTCAAAACAACAATACGCGTAATCTAGGAATCAAAATAAGATAACTAGAAAATCAACATAAAAGATGGATCGGTCCCAACAGATGGCGAGTTTAAGCTAGGACGCACGTGCATCTCATATGGCCGAAGTGTAACGACCCAGGATTTTTAGTAATTAAAATTTGAATATTTAATTAATTTTAAATATTAATAAGTGAAATTTATAAGTCGAATAAATTTTATTTCGAATAATTGGATTTAATTGAATAATTAAATCAATAATTTAATATGTCAAATTACAGAAATAATTTAAAATTGGGTTAAATAAGATTGAAAATGATTTGGGAAATTTTATTTTATCATATTGAAGTTAGAATGATATTTTAGAACTTTTAAAATCGAATTAAAAGTTTATTTGTGAAAATTGAATATTTTAATATTTAATCGACTAGTGAAAATAGCCAATTTTCGAACAGTCTTATAATTGTACGAAACAAGTTCCATTGGATCCATAATAGTTAGTTATTGCCGGATTTCAATTTTCGTAGCAATTGGAGTTATCGTTTGATCGTGGCAACTCGAAACGCATCGAAATTGTTTTTAATATTAATTTGGAGACTTAAAATAGCCATTTTTCAAAAAGTCTCGGATGTCGACGAAACCAGTTTCATCGGATCTGTAATGTGATATTATTGTAAGGTTTCAAATTTCGTGTCAATCGGATTTACCGTTTGTCCGGTGCAAGCTAAAACGCCTAGAAAATCGTTTAAATCGGTTTAATTCAAATTGAACGTTTATTGCCATAACTCCCACAGATGACCGAATTAGCTTCCGAAACCTATTCCATTGTGTCCGGAACGCGGGGTAAACCCTAGAAACGTCGCTCATGGCGCGTAAATCGGAGTTTTGAAAACCCGGATGATTAGTGTTCGTTTTATTTCCTATAAATAGCCCACCTTCACAAGAGAATAAAAAAAAAACCTGAACCCTAGCCGCCACCCCCCTAACATCAGTGGCCAGAAAACAACGACCTTCCTCCCTTAAATTCTTCTAATCCATTCATCAATTCAAAGAACGTTCAACATCAAAGTTGAAGATTACGAAACGAGCTAAATATCTATACGGCTATGATCGCGGATGGGTAAATGGATTGGCGGCAAATCGAGATGGAAGGGGGGCCGAACGTGCACAGTTTTCGAGCACAATAGAGGGCCGAGCTCTGAGCTATTCACGGCGAAGGTGGATTTGGGTGAGGGCTACAAGGTGATGGTTGTTGATCGAGTTGTAGCGCGGTGTGGTGGTTGCAAAGTCGAGCCCTAGTTCTATGTTATGGGTTCGGCCGTGTTTTGTTTACTGCGTGCGTACGTGAGAGTTGAGGGAGAGGGGAAGCACGGTCATTATGTAGTGGGTGAGATCCTACGGCTTAGAATTGAATAAGGTTAAAAATAAAATAATTATGTTGTAAATTAGTTATAAAATAAATCGTGTAACTTTAAAAATCAATATCTTTTTCATACGAGGTTGAAAACGCGCGAAACAGGAAGCGTTGGAATCGTATGGACGAGCACTACGCGATGGAATTGAATTGGAGTCGTTTAGAGTTAGTGGGAATTTCGGGTAAAATTAAACGTCCGTTTAATTTTATTCGAAATAAATCGCTAAAGCGAAATTGAAATCAAAGTGAGAACTTCTCACTCAATCGAATAGTTTCGATTTTAATTTTAAACAGTTATATTTAAAATACCGGAATGCATGTTTGAATGATGATTGTATCTATTCCTTGTTAAAACAGACATTATGCGCCGTTAGTAAGCGGATGTTATTTATTAAAAATATATACCGCGAATATTTCATAAACAGTGAAATTGGTATTATATATAATAGCAATATATATATTGGCATATGTATATATTGCAGTTGTTGATTTCCCGCATTGTATAGCGGATGAGACCCTATTGCGCCGTCTATTAAGCGGATAATATTTTAAATCCCATATACCGCGAAAATTTCGTACTGGAGCGGAATTGGTATTGTGCTAATGTTTGTGGATGCAGGAAACAGGTTGGAGGGATCTAACTGGATTCCTCAACAGTATTTATTTGATTTCAGATATTTTGATATTTGATTGATTATCATATACGATATATGATGTCGTTGTAGTCGTGATTGACTATTTGGTGTGTAGCATCATTGGACCAAATTTTGGAATTTTAAAATGACTTTTAAAGTGATTTTTGAAAGTATATGTTTATAAAATATTTTTGGAATTGATCCATTATAAATAAATAACGTTATAATGTTAATGTTATAAAAATTATGATTTTTGAGAAATATGGTTAAAGACTGATTTTTGACAATATGAGTTGATGATTTTATAAAATAGTTTAATTGGGATTTTTGAATTTATTGTGAAAAGTTTAAGAATAAGATTTATAAAATTTGATTATTTTATAAATCAAAGAGAATGGTGAAATTATAAAGGACTTTAAAGGCGTTTTGAAATAATAATATAAATTGATTTATATAAAAGATTTATAAATTGATAATTTGTAAATTTAAATATTTGAATTATAAAAGGAGTTTTTATAAGTATTAGAATGAATTATGAATGAATTTCATAAATGAATGAAATTTATAGAATTATAAACGGTGAAGTTATAAATGGAATTTTATAAGCAGTAGGTTTATAAAATTTATAAAGTTATTAAAAGAATGGTTATGGATAAATAATTGAATCTTATAAGTTATAAGATTTATAATTATGAAGTTTAAAGGAACGATTGTGTAAACAAATAAATTCTAAGTATTTAACTTATAACATGAACTTTTGTTTTATAATTGAGTTATAAATTGAATAGGTTAATAAAGGAATTTATAAAAGGAAGTTCTTATAAAATAAATAGAAATGGAGTTTATAAACGTTGTTTTATAAATTCGCAAACGACTTATTTTGATAAGTAAATTGTTGAAACCTATTAATGGAGTTATATTCACGTTTTTGACTGTGAATAATCCTTTGAAATAAAATGAATAAAAGGATGAAATTTGTTAACGTAGTATATTCACGTTTTTGAATAGTGAATAATATGTTAAAGAAAAGTTTAGAATGTGATATTTTAAACAGAATTAGAACGACCTAACGATGCTTTAAATATGTTGAGATTCGAAACCATAGATTTCAACATTCATTGTTGAAATAGACGTTTTCGAGAAATAGAAGGAAATGGTGGACTATGACACTGTTGTTATAGTAAATGATTTCCGAAAGGAAATGTTTTGTATAGTATTGGGATTTATATATCTATTTTAATTTTGAATCTCTATACTAGTGATTTTGGGTTGTCGTAACGATGTTTTACGCAACATTCGTTTTGACCCAAATAAATATGTTTAAGAGCATGATTTCCTTAAAGAATGAAATATATACTTAATTTCGATTTAAGTATATTGAATATTTTCCAAGAGTTGAAAATAAATGGATTGAGAATTACTTAATAAGTAAGTATGGAAATGTTTTCCAATATAAAGTGAATATCTTAAGAATTTATCTTTTTGAAGATAAACTGAAATGAATAATTGAAATCATATATGCATGGATATTTTGAAATGAAAATTCATTATGGATTTTATAAATGAAAAGGGGAATTTGTTTAAAAAATAAATATTAATTTATTTTTGGAGTGTGAAAACTATATATCTAGTAAAGATATTTTTGGAAAATAAATAATTTGGAAAATTATTTGGAATCTGGTGATGTTGTGCATATCCATTGATAGTTCAATAACCGACTATCAATATTTACCTTTGAAAGGTATTTGTTGTGATTTGCTTGGATTTGAATGCTACACTTATTTTTAAATTATTGCGCTCGTTATTCGGATTACCCATTCCGAATAGTGATACGACGTAATGGATAGCATTGATGACCGGTGTTGAAGACCGGATATTTTTTAAAGCGAAAGGACAACTCGTCGATTGTCTTTGCACCGAGTAGCTACGGTATATAGACTCCCTATGTGATGGGAAGTCCGGACGTGATTAGAGATTATCCGGATTGCAAGGACTTCTTTGTAAGTGCCTCGGTTCTGTTCGAGCCCGGAACAGACTTGTATGGATTGTATGTCTGACATTACAAATTGAGATATAAAGCAGATTTCTTTCAAATATATTTATGTTGGTGGCGGAGAATTTATTCTTTTAGCTTAACACCCTTCTTTGAGACGTACGAGCTCAGAGGTTATGTAGTTGAAGGTTATCAGCAATATATTCCCAATTTGGTAATGTGACATGCTGAGTGTTGCTGTGAAATTATCATTGTGTTGATCATTTGTGATAGGATCATTTATTTGATCGTCTATCTTGGTGATCATTTCTATGATCATTTGTTGACCCAAAGCATGGCTTTTGTATAAAGTATGTTTTGTGGACGTGACTTCGTCGAGCCTAACACCCCGGAATGGCCAAAACAGGAAAGATGCGGCAAGGTTATGAGGGGTAGCTCCCTTTAGGGTATGTGCATTTCCTTCTGGAAAAGGGTGGTATCATGGTATGGAGCCCAGATACTTACTCGTGTTGAAACACTTTATTTATGATTGTGTGATGTTGATGACGAGCGCTCGGTTAAAAGTCCCAAAGGACCGGGGGATGGCATACTCGTGTCAATTGTTACCCAGTTAGGGGTAACCCGACCTTGTGTTGGCAGAGATCCGGTTTGGTTCTCGAGGGCGTCCTTCCAGAGGCGTTCTCATGTGGCAATGGGAAGTTCTTTGGCCTGACCATTCGTTGGAAATCCAAAGAAACAATACGAGACTTGTACGGTTTTAGTTGTATAACCTGCTATGGAATGTGGCGGTAACCTGCTATTGAACATAGTTAGCTATAGTAGGCATACGATAATGGTCGTATGTTGGCTAAGATTTATATTCTACCTTCGAAATATTTTCCTACACTATGCACTAGTAATAATATCAAATGTTCTTTTTAATGCGTATCAAGCATCTTTGACTATCATAAGGAGAAATCTCCTCCGATTCTGCGTTTGCATTGTGTGTGTGTGCAGGAGGCCTTATGGTAGTCTCATTTTTAAAAGCATTGCGAATTAACTTTAAAAATATTCCTCTATTTTTTATTTTAAAGATAAATAAACTGTTTTGAGTTCTCACACCAGTCGCATGACTGACTCGGAGTTTATTGTTTTCCTTCCTAAACTCTGGGTGCCCACCAATTTCCACACGGGCAGTCAAGAGTTAGGTTTATCAGGATATTCTGGAGTAGCTGGAGGCAAGCTGGATGGCATGGCGTATTATTAGTATATAGTATTTCTTTTCCACTGTTTGTTGTTGTTTGTTGTACACTCTGATGTAATGTAATGTAACGTATAAAATGTAATAACTGATATAGTTCTTTGTTTAAAGATTATTCATTTATTTATTATATGTTGTTCCGCTGCGATTGTGAGATTCCGTTGTTGTTCTGTTGTTTTATATTCCGTTCTATTTTCTTTTCTCTCTATTTTCTATCTTTTCTCTCTCTTCTTCTGCCTTTTTCTTTTTCTTAAACATTGAGAATTCGTATTTCTGTTCATCTTGAGTTAATCAATGGAGATTAGTGTATATTCAAGGAGTACGGATTTGCGGGTCCTCACAGGTGGTATCAGAGCATATGGTTAAGCGACAACCATGGTTCTGTTGGGTATTACTCATTAGAGATAGAGTCAGTAGTACTCTAGAATGAGTTGAGTGTAATAATAGCTTGAGAGCGTATTTGTTAGTGAATATAAATTGTTTTGTATTGTGTTGACTTATCGGTTGATTGTTTATAGATTCCAGTCGATGTAGTCTAGCTAACTATCGTAGATAGGGGTTTCTAAACTCTTAAACAAGATAAACCGACACAATATTGTTTTAAATTGGGTAAATGAAATAATTTTACCTTGAGTATATTTTATATATAAAGGAATAATTTTTCAGAACTATTAAAGTGTATATAAGTTGATTGTTTAGTTGTTTGAATAATCTAAGTAAAAGAATAATTGTATAAGCAAAAAGAATTATAAGAATTGAATTATAATTAAAGTGATTTACAATTGTTAAATAAACTTTTATATATAAGAAGTGAAACTATATGAATATGAGTTGTAAATAAAAATGAATTTAAAGTTACATGGAAATTTACTTTAGAATTGGAATTTGAATTTCTTTATAAGTGGGAACTTAAGCTAAGTAAAACCAAGTGATGTTATAAAATGAAGTATAACTTAAGAGATGTTGAATGAAGTTGATATTGGTATCAAAGTAAATTAAACAAGTTAAGTGATAAATGTGAACTTGATTTTATAAATGAAATTCAACTTTAGAAATTGAATTGAATGAATGGATTGAATATAAATCAATTGAATGTGAATAATTGATATGAAATAATGAGTTTAAGTAGTAATTCGTTAAAATCTAATGTTATTGGAAGTTGAATAATTGAATGAAAATCAATTTAATTAAACCAATTGAAAGTAAAGGTGTTAAACCAAATTGAATGAATATAGCAAAGGAATTTGGTCGTGCTGAATAAACATTGGTTGATATATGATTGTTAGTTGATTATATATAATTCATTAAGTGTTAATGAAATTGGAAGATAACGTAATTGAAATTCAATTGGAAGTTAAGTGAATCTTGAATAGAATTGAATTTGATTTGGAAGTGAACCAACTTGATTATGAATTAGTGAATATAAACTAATTGAGAATGAATGTTAGTAAAAACATCCACTGTTAATGAATCAAATGTGATTAAATTGAAAACCTAATTCGTTTAATATTAATGAGAATATGAATGAATATTTATTGGTTATGAATGTTAGTTGGATGATAGTTGGTTGATGTTTGCATTTGTTGTTTTGTTGAATTTGCTATGTTGGCATGTATAGTTATTATGTTGCTATATGTTGTATATTGATACTATTGTCTACATGCATGTTCTCATGTTGTTTGTTGAGTGTTTAGTAGGTGCGGATCGCGTTTGCTTCGCATTTGGAGCTCGCTTTCGCGCTATATTAGCCGTATATGCTAGCTAATAAAATATAAGGTACATATCTCGGATTACATACCGTACTTTTACACTTTTTCCCTGCGGGATGCCTCATTACTTGATGAGATGTATATTTGTGATATATATACTGTCATTTTTTTTTGGATCGAGCCGCGCAAAGGAGACTATGGCGAATTTTTCCGAAAATTTAAGGCGTTAGAAAAATTTAAGAAAATTGGGAAAATTTGTGAAAACTTTAACTTTGATTTGGAATTGAAAGTTAAACAATAGTAGTTGTTTTTGAAAAGATAACTAAGTATGATTTTAAAACTTAGTAAAGTATTGTAAGAAATTTAATTATGAATTTTGGAAAATTAATAGATTCTGTAATTTTTCTTACTTGATAATTTCGAGGACGAAATTCTTTTAAGGGGGGAAGTATGTAACGACCAAGGATTTTTAGTAATTAACATTTGAATATTTAATTAATTTTAAATATTAATAAGTGAAATTTATAAGTCGAATAAATTTTATTTCGAATAATTGGATTTAATTGAATAATTAAATCAATAATTTAATATGTTAAATTACAGAAATAATTTAAAATTGGGTTAAATATGATTGAAAATGATTTGGAAAATTTTATTTTATCATATTGAAGTTAGAATGATAATTTAGAACTTTTAAAATCGAATTAAAAGTTTATTTGTGAAAATTGAATATTTTAATATTTAATCGACTAGTGAAAATAGCCAATTTTCGGACAGTCTCAGAATTGGACGAAACTAGTTCAATTGGATCCGTAATAGTTAGTTATTACTGGATTTCAATTTTCCTAGCAATTGGAGTTATCGTTTGATCGTGGCAACTCGAAACGCATCGAAATTGTTTTTAATATTAATTTGGCGAGTTAAAATAGCCATTTTTCAAAAAGTCTCGGATTTCGACGAATCCAGTTTCATCGGATCCGTAATGTGATATTATTGTAAGGTTTCAAATTTCGTGTCAATCGGATTTACCGTTTGTCCGGTGCAAGCTAAAACGCCTAAAAAATCGTTTAAATCGGTTTAATTCAAATTGAACGTTTATTGCCATAACTCGCACAGATGACCAAATTAGCTTCCGAAACCTGTTCCATTGTGTCCAAAACGCGGGGTAAACCTTAGAAACGTCGGTCACGGCGCGTAAATCAGAGTTTTGAAAACCCGGATGAATAGTGTTCGTTTTATTTCCTATAAATAGCCCACCTTCACAAGAGAATAAAAAAAACCTAAACCCTAGCCGCCACCCCCCTAACATCAGTGGCCAGAAAACAACGACCTTCCTCCCTTAAATTCTTCTAATCCATTCATCAATTCAAAGAACGTTCAACATCAAAGTTGAAGAGCACGCAACGAGCTAAAGATCTATACGGCTATGATCGCGGATGGGTAAATGGATTGGCGGCAAATCAAGATGGAAGGGGGGCCGAACGCGCACAGTTTTCGAGCACGATAGAGGGCCGAGCTCTGAGCTATTCACGGCGAAGGTGGAGTTGGGTGAGGGCTACAAGGTGATGGTTGTTGATCGAGTTGTAGCGCGGTGTGGTGGTTGCAAAGTCGAGCCCTAGTTCTATGTTATGGGTTCGGCCATGTTTTGTTTACTGCGTGCGTACGTTGGAGTTGAGGGAGAGGGGAAGCACGGTCATGATGTAGTGGGGTGAGATCCTATGGCTTAGAATTGAATAAGGTTAAAAATAAAATAATTATGTTGTAAATTAGTTATAAAATAAATCGTGTAACTTTAAAAATCAATATCTTTTTCATACGAGGTTGAAAACGCGCGAAACAGGAAGCGTTGGAATCGTATGGACGAGCACTACGCGATGGAATTGAATTGGAGTCGTTTAGAGTTAGTGGAAATTTCGGATAAAATTAAACGTCCGTTTAATTTTATTCGAAATAAATCGCTAAAGCGAAATTGAAATCAAAGTGAGAACTTCTCACTCAATCGAATAGTTTCAATTTTAATTTTAAATAGTTATATTTAAAATACCGGAATGCATGTTTGAATGATGATTGTATCTATTCCTTGTTAAAATAGACATTATGCGCCGTTAGTAAGCGGATGTTATTTATTAAAAATATATACCGTGAATATTTCATAAACAGTGAAATTGGTATTATATATAATAGCAATATATATATATATATTGGCATATGTATATATTGCAGTTGTTGATTTCCCGCATTGTATAGCGGATGAGACCCTATTGCGCCATCTATTAAGCGGATAATATTTTAAATCCCATATACCGCGAAAATTTCGTACTGGAGCGGAATTGGTATTGTGCTAATGTTTGTGGATGCAGGAAACAGGTTGGAGGGATCTAACTGGATTCCTCAACAGTATTTATTTGATTTCAGATATTTTGATATTTGATTGATTATCATATACGATATATGATGTCGTTGTAGTCGTGATTGACTATTTGGTGTGTAGCATCATTGGACCAAATTTTGGAATTTTAAAATAACTTTTAAAGTGATTTTTGAAAGTATATGTTTATAAAATATTTTTGGAATTGATCCATTATAAATAAATAACGTTATAATGTTAATGTTATAAAAATTATGATTTTTGAGAAATATAGTTAAAGACTGATTTTTGACAATATGGGTTGATGATTTTATAAAATAGTTTAATTGGGATTTTTGAATTTATTGTGAAAAGGTTAAGAATAAGATTTATAAAATTTGATTATTTTATAAATCAAAGAGAATGGTGAAATTATAAAGGACTTTAAAGGCGTTTTGAAATAATAATATAAATTGATTTATATAAAAGATTTATAAATTGATAATTTGTAAATTTAAATATTTGAATTATAAAATGAGTTTTTATAAGTGTTAGAATGAATTGTGAATGAATTTCATAAATGAATGAAATTTATAGAATTATAAACGGTGAAGTTATAAATGGAATTTTATAAGCAGTAGGTTTATAAAATTTATAAAGTTATTAAAAGAATGGTTTTGGATAAATTATTGAATCTTATAAGTTATAATATTTATAATTATGAAGTTTAAAGGAACGATTGTGCAAACAAATAAATTCTAAGTATTTAACTTATAACATGAACTTTTGTTTTATAATTGAGTTATAAATTGAATAGGTTAATAAAGGAATTTATAAAAGGAAGTTGTTATAAAATAAATAGAAATGGAGTTTATAAACGTTGTTTTATAAATTCGCAAACGACTTATTTTGATAAATAAATTGTTGAAACCTATTAATGGAGTTATATTCACGTTTTTGACTGTGAATAATCCTTTGAAATAAAATGAATAAAAGGATGAAATTTGTTAACGTAGTATATTCACGTTTTTGAATAGTGAATAATATGTTAAAGAAAATGTTTAGAATGTGATATTTTAAACAGAATTAAAACGACCTAACGATGCTTTAAATATGTTGAGATTCGAAACCATATATTTCAACATTCATTGTTGAAATAGACGTTTTCGAGAAATAGAAGGAAATGGTGGACTATGACACTGTTGTTATAGTAAATGATTTCCGAAAGGAAATGTTTTGTATAGTATTGGGATTTATATATCTATTTTAATTTCGAATCCCTATACTAGTGATTTCGGGTTGTCGTAACGACGTTTTACGCAACATTCGTTTTGACCCAAATAAATATGTTTAAGAGCATGATTTCCTTAAAGAATGAAATATATACTTAATTTCGATTTAAGTGTATTGAATATTTTCCAAGAGTTGAAAATAAATGGATTAAGAATTACTTAATAAGTAAGTATGGAAATGTTTTCCAATATAAAGTGAATATCTTAAGAATTTATCTTTTTGAAGATAAATTGAAATGAATAATTGAAATCGTATATGCATGGATATTTTGAAATGAAAATTCATTATGGATTTTATAAATGAAAAGGGGAATTTGTTTAAAAAATAAATATTGATTTATTTTTGAAGTGTGAAAACTATATATCTAGTAAAGATATTTTTGGAAAATAAATAATTTGGAAAATTATTTGGAATCTGGTGATGTTGTGCATATCCATTGATAGTTCAATAACCGACTATCAATATTTACCTTTGAAAGATATTTGTTGTGATTTGCTTGGATTTGAATGCTACACTTATTTTTAAATTATTGCGCACGTTATTCGGATTACCCATTCCGAATAGTGATACGACGTAATGGATAGCATTGATGACCGGTGTTGAAGACCGGATATTTTTAAAGCGAAAGGGCAACTCGTCGATTGTCTTTGCACCGAGTAGCTACGGTATAGAGACTCCCTATGTGATGGGAAGTCCGGACGTGATTACAGATTATCCGGATTGCAAGGACTTCTTTGTAAGTGCCTCGGTTCTGTTCGAGCCCGGAACAGACTTGTATGGATTGTATGTCTGACATTACAAATTGAGATATAAAGCAGATTTATTTCAAATATATTTTTGTTGGTGGCGGAGAATTTATTCTTTTAGCTTAACACCCTTCTCTGAGACGTACGAGCTCAGAGGTTATGTAGTTGAAGGTTATCGGCAATATATTCCCAATTTGGTAATGTGACATGCTGAGTGTTGCTGTGAAATTATCATTGTGTTGATCATTTGTGATAGGATCATTTATTTGATCGTCTATCTTGGTGATCATTTCTATGATCATTTGTTGACCTAAAGCATAGCTTTTGTATAAAGTATGTTTTGTGGACGTGACTTCGTCGAGCCTCACACCCTGGAATGGTCAAAACAGGAAAGATGCGGCAAGGTTATGAGGGGTAGCTCCCTTTAGGGTATGTCCATTTCCTTCTGGAAAAGGGTGGTATCATGGTATGGAGCCCAGATACTTACTCGTGTTGAAACACTTTATTTATGATTGTGTGATGTTGATGACGAGCGCTCGGTTAAAGGTCCCAAAGGACCGGGGGATGGCATACTCGTGTCAGTTGTTACCCAGTTAGGGGTAACCCGGCCTTGTGTTGGCAGAGATCCAGTTTGGTTCTCGGGGACGTCCTTCCAGAGGCGTTCTCATGTGGCAATGGGAAGTTCCTTGGCCTGACCATTCGTTGGAAATCCAAAGAAACAATACGAGACTTGTACGGCTTTAGTTGTATAACCTGCTATGGAATGTGGCGGTAACCTGCTATTGAACATAGTTAGCTATAGTAGGCATACGATAATGGTCGTATGTTGGCTAAGATTTATATTCTACCATCGAAATATTTTCCTACACTATGCACTAGTAATAATATCAAATGTTCTTTTTAATGCGTATCAAGCATCTTTGACTATCATAAGGAGAAATCTCCTCCGATTCTGCGTTTGCGTTGTGTGTGTGTGCAAAAGGCCTTATGGTAGTCTCATTTTTAAAAGCATTGCGAATTAACTTTAAAAATATTCCTCTATTTTTGATTTTAAAGATAAATAAACTGTTTTGAGTTCTCACACCAGTCGCATGACTGACTCAGAGTTTATTGTTTTCCTTCCTAAACTCTGGGTGCCCACCAATTTCCACACGGGCAGTCAAGAGTTAGGTTTATTAGGATATTCTGGAGTTGTTGGAGGCAAGCTGGATGGCATGGCGTATTATTAGTATATAGTATTTCTTTTCCGCTGTTTGTTGTTGTTTGTTGTACACTAATGTAATGTATAAAATGTAATAACTGATATAGTTCTTTGTTTAAAGATTATCATTTATTTATTATATGTTGTTCCGCTGCGATTGTGAGATTCTGTTGTTGTTCTGTTGTTTTCTATTCCGTTCTATTTTCTTTTCTCTCTATTTTCTATCTTTTCTCTCTTCTTCTGCCTTTTTCTTTTTCTTAAACATTGAGAATTCGTATTTCTGTTCATCTTGAGTTAATCAATGGAGATTAGTGTATATTCAAGGAGCACGGATTTGCGGGTCCTCACAGGAAGCCTACCATGTACTATATTTTTGGCGCCCAACAAATGACCCGAAGGTCCAACAAATGACTTGAAGGTCCAACAAATGACCCGAAGGTCTACTACAGGTAATTGACCCGAAGGTCCATCATATGACCCGAAGGTCCAACAGAGTGGCTTGAAAGCCAAATAGAATCTTCAAAATCATCAAAACAGCAAATATTTCAATTAATGAGTCCGGAATTAACCGAAATAGTAAAAGTATGGTTCCATACTCCGCACTTTTGCTAAATCGTTTGAATCTCTTCATCGTTTCCTTGAAAGTGCAAAATTGTGTATTTTATATAAATAACATTTTTCGTTCTCAAACGGACAAGTCCGGAATTAAGCAAATCAGTAAAAGTGAGGGTTCATAGTCCTCAATTTTGCTGAAGCGTTTAAATCGCTTCCTCGTTCTTTTGAAAGCGCAAACTGTAAAATTTTGGTAAACAATTTTATTTTAAAATGATTTTTAAAACGCGTGATTAAAACAGCAACCACTATAGCAATTTCGACGAGGAAATTGCGCTTCGCCATACACCGTAAAAACGGGTGTCAAATCAGCATTGCGGGATAACCGCTTAAAAATTCACTTTAAAATTGGCGGTTACTGAAATCTAAACAACGGTAATTTTTATTCGTCAAAAATGTCATCACAACAACACATCTCAAAAATATAGCACCGGAGTAAAAATTTCGTTATAAAAATAACGGCAACAAAATACTTTTTAAAACCAAACACTGGTTCAAAGTAATTAATAACCAGATTGCACTACTTATCTACGCATAATATTGCACTGCCTGAAACTTGATTTCTATGCAATGCAACTTATAATGCAACTTATACAATATACTTATACGTAGTAATCAAGTAGAAAAATAACTGAATAAAAACGTCCTGATTTATTTTTACACTCACGAAAGGTAATAGGATGCCTAGCAACATTACACACAGACACCAAACAAACTGGCCCAATATTCATGCAATATATGCATACCCATAGATGAATGATGCCTGTGCGCATAGACTACACTAAAAATAAATGACCTGGCGACTGTTTTCGTTTACAACAAGGATTAGATAATGTGTCTAACTAGCATGTATGTAAATATAGAGCCAAATACTAGGCCATGTTGGAGCGCAAATTTGGAATGGAAACCAATATTCACGCAAAAATCAAAATACTTGACATAATTTCCAGCTTTATGTTAAAAGTGATAACCTATGCTTTACACGCGAATTGCATGAAAGGATAGAAATGTAACCTGGTCTCATTATTTATGTATGCATTTTGGACTAAAATGATGGTCAATGACCTGGCAAGTTTGAGCATTATAAATTCTCATGAAAATAAGATTAAATGAAATTGGACCTGGGCAACATTTTTTTTCACGCATACACTTAATAATATATTTCCTGAATGCATATTTCATTTAGCATGCAATTTAAGTAAAAACAAAATAATTTGTGCTACACATATTGCTTCTCATGTAACACGGATTTGAACCCAATGGAAAACATATATCTTAACTTATGTAACGCACGTAATGGAAAAACAATGATGGAGTTAACCAATATTTGACTGAGAACTCCATTTCGTGAGCTACACTACAATATGAATATAAATGCAATATGACTTGGCTTGCATGTAGACACGTAAAGCAAAAGAAAGTAACATGGACTAACATACTAAGGCGGCCTAAGTTAACATACTTGTGCACATACAAAAGTATGACATGCAGGCAACTCACATTTGCAGTTTGAAATTTTTTTTTCATGCTAAAATGAACGAAAATATAAAACGCTTGCCTGGACATGAATATATACAATATAATGCACTCTCCTGGTCATGCACATGTACTATGTATTGCACTTGCTTGGTCACGTAAGTCATATACCTCACATTTTACACTTAAAAGGGAATAAACACAAAAAAGAATTCATGGGTGAAACAATATATAGGCGCATGAAAAAAAAATAGCCCAAGATTGTATGTATTACTAGTATACACGGGAATACCAGTGTAACCTATTTGCATGCAAAGATGAAATGGAACAAAACAAAATTGCAAACCAAATTAAAACACCATAACCGCATGTAAAAACAAACAGTAAAGTTAAATTAGAAATGTGAGTTTTTGCACTCACCCGTATATTTTCTTCTAATCAGATAGCAACAAGAATTCAACAGAGCAATTTCTTGGCTGCCATTAAAAGATTTACGCAGCTACTAAAGAAAAAGAAAAAAAAGATGAAGCTTACTTTCTTCTTCTCGTTTGTGAACAAGTCAACAAAAGGAGGGCTGGCAAACACTTCTTATACAAACGCATTTAAAGCAGACGTGCTCAACTAAAGAAACCAGGACACGGCCTGTGCAATATTATGATGGAGGAAAGTGTGTGTTCACTTTTGCTCTTTAACTAAAGTGACAGCAAAGCAATTTGTGTTCACATTGGTCTAGACTTAAACTTGTTCAATTTTGCATAAAATTTAAACTTGTGCAATTTGCATACAATGATCTAATACTCACGTAAAGGCCAAAATGTGATGAGTGTAACACAACCTTGTTGACAGCCAGGTTCCAATTTTGGTTTACAAAATTGGAGACAGCAAAGTGTTTACAAATTTTATTTTTGAATTGGCCTATATTTACATGTGAATCCAAAGTTAGCTATTTATCAACTGACTTTGTAAATTATTTTCACTATTTTTATTTTCAAATTTCAAATTAAAATTTCCATTTTACATTTTTTTATTTCGACGGTAATAAAATCACGGTCGTTATAGACTCCCCCTTATAAAAATTGTGTCCCTACAATTTTCATATTAGAAGCAGTCAATAACACAATTAATTCATCACAACAAAGACAAAAATAGAAAAGATGGATAAGAATTCTCACCCCTACCTGAAGAGGAGAGAAAACCTGGAAAAGAACACTCGATGAATTCTCCGGTTTCCCAAGTACAATCTTTGGAGTTTGTGGACCATTGAATTTTCACAAGCGGAACTTCTTTGTTCCGAAGGCATTTAACCTACGAAGCTGGCACACGAACAGGATTTTGCACAATAGACAAGTCGGGTGAGATCTCAAGATCTTGCAACATAGGAGGATCAATAATAGAATCTGAATCTCGAAGGCATCGACGAAGCTAGGATACATGAAATACGTCATGAATTCTCGAAAATTGGATAGGTAGCGATACACGATAAGCAACAGGGCCAATGCGTTCCGTAATGGGAAACGGTCCAATATATCGAGGAGCCAATTTCCCCGAGCTACAAAACGCATAACACCCTTCATCGGAAAAACACGAATGAACACGTGATCGCCAACAGAAAATTCCAAAGACTTCCTACGTTGATCGACATAAGATTTCTGCCTGTTGTGAGCCTCTTTCATTCTCTGTCTATGATAACAATCTTCTCAGAAGATTCACGAATTTAATCGAGGTCGAGAACTAACTTTTCCCTCGATTCCAACGAATAAAAAGGTGGTCTACACGGTCTTCCGTAAAGAGCTTCGAAAGGAGCCATACCGATACTGGATTGGAAACTGTTATAATAAGCAAATTCAACAAGAGATAAGTGGTCTTCCCAACTATCTCCAAAGTCAAGAAGCAGTCCGATTGGAATTGATAAGAATAAAATGGGCTGATTTGGTCAATCGGTCAACAATCGCCCAAATACTAGTATGGCCCGACCTCGAACGAGGTAGACCATCAATGAAGTCCATAGAAATTTGATCCCATTTTCATAATGTAATCTCAAGAGGCTGCAAAAGACCACTAGGACGCTGGTGTTCTGCTTTAACAAGTTGACAAGTCATGTAACAACTCACATAACTTGCAACATCACGCTTCATAACTTCTCAAAAGTATAAGCGTTACATAACAGCATACATCTTACTACTACCCGGATGGATAGTATACTTCGAATGATGACAGTCCTCAAGAATGTCATTTCTAAGATTAGGAACATTAGGCACGATGAACCCTCCCTTCTTCCGAATACAACCACGAATATCAATATCGAAATCCTTTAGATCATCACTTCGAGATTCCGATGTACAACTCTGAATAAGATAAGAGAGATTTGGATCTTGTTTCTGGGCATCGGCAATAAGATCCAACAAACTAGGACGAGCTTCCATGCTAAATAAAAGCACGAGAGAATCAGAAATTGAAGGACGGTCTCTAATATCACAATGAGATAAAGCTTCCAATATATTCCACTCTGCTAGCATCATGGAAACAACAACTTGCTACTTGCGACTAAGCGCATCAGCAACTCGATTACCCACACCAGGGGTATACTGAATATCAAAATCATATGAAGCAAGAAATTCGAGCCAACGTTGTTGTCTCATATTAAGTTCTTTCTGAGTAAATAGATACTTTAGAGATTTGGGATCAGTGAAGAGAACAAAACACTCGCCCAATAAATAATGTCGCCAAATCTTTAGAGCAAAGACTAGGGCGGCTAAACCCAAATCATGGGTAGCATACGAATCTCATTAGGTTTTAGTTGTCTAGAAGCATAGGCAACTACTATCTTTACGCATGAGAACAGCACCGAAACCAATACGGCTAGTATTGGTACAGATAATGAAGTCTTGGTTCCCTTCGGGAACCCTAAGGATAAAAGTATCGAAAAAGAGCCCTTTCAAATAATCTTCTTTCCAGAAAAACTAAAACTTCCTAAATTTCAATTATCTTTATGAAGTCATTTTCCAGAAAAATTTACTTTTTATGGGTCAATTTATTGTGTTAAATCGTCTCATCAAAGCGTTTAGGAGATTCCTATCGATAACGTTGATCAAGCGCATCGACCAGAATTCTTAAAGCACTCAATGGGCAACATAATCACAAAATCATCTTCTATATGATAAACACAAATCCAGTTATACTTGTAAATAAATCTTACGAAAAAGATTTGCAAAAATTTTAAATTGCTGTCTTCATCAAAAATTAACAAATACACAAATGGAGTCATCAAGATATTCGTAGAATACTTGATTCATAAAATGGATAGAATAAGCTGAGCAAACTGAATGACATAAGAATCATAACGAGTGCGGAATGCGGTGAGTGGAATGCCAACCTCCGCAACTCGTAGCCAAATGATAACCGGTGGTAAGGTCGAGTTGGGAGAAGAGCTAGAACGAATAAATTGCTCGGCTTCCAACTCAGATAATTGTTGCTTGAGTCCCCATTTTCACTAGCAGACATCCTCGTGGGAGGACGACTGACAGGATGAGCCTCAGAGATAAGATCAATACGGAACTCAATTGCCCTATTCGGCGGCAAACAAGAAATAGGCTCGAAAACAACAGAAAAATCACAAACAACTGGAATATTAGCTATGATATCCTCTGATTCGAAGGAAGACATGAAAGCATTCGAAGTACGGTCCATGCTTCGAAATATAATAGGTAACTTTTCGATACCATCGGGATGCTTGAGATATAAAGTTCTTTCGGGACATAGGATTTGAACTCCATAACGGACGAGCCAATCCATTCCCGAAATCATACCAAAACCAAGATGATCCATAACATGCAGATTTGCATGAAGGGAAAAACCACAAAGAATAATCTCAACGTCAACACACAACAAACCAAGAGTGGAGGATCCACCAATAGGCCCTCAAAGGGTCGCAAAGACTAACTACATCCAAAGGAATAACATCTACAAGCTCCTTCGACACGAAGGAATGTGATGCACCCGTATCGAAAAGAACTCTAATAGAACGACCATGAAATAAAATAAAACCTTCCAAAACAGAAGGAGTAAAACCTTTGGGATGAGAAAAATTGTAACGAACCGTAAATTTTTGATAATTAAAATAGCTAATTTAACAAGATTTCGCAATTTAGTGTTAGAAAAAAATTTGTAATTCGTTTGGAATAATAATAACTAGAATGAAATGCAACAAATTTTATCTAAGTTAATTATTTATGAATTGAATGAAAGCCCAAATCAATCGAAAGAATATGTAGTCAATAGTTACGGAATAAATTTGTATTGTATAGTTAATTGTGACACTTGTTTGTAAATAATAAACTTATAAGTATTTAAAAGTTAAACGGTGATAATTATTTAAGTTACCTATTCATTTAGTTAGTCGAATTGAATTTGTGAACCAATTGCAATTTGTAACATTCCGGAATTTTTTTACACGGGATTTGTGAACATTTAACTCATTTGAAATGTTTAAGATGGTTTTAAGATTTATTTTTAACTAAAAGGATTGGTTTAAATCATAATAACAAGTTAAAATTGCTAAGGTGGAGATTTAATTTGAAATTGAACAATAATAATTCAGTATTCGAAATTGAGATAAAAAAAGTAAATCTAGATGTAAATAGTGATAAAAATGGTTTTAAAAATTTATTTTGAGTTATTTGGGTATAAATAGCATGGTGGGAATTTTAGAAGAATTTTAAAGTTGATAAATTAATATTTGGGATTTTATATCAATTTAAAAATGAATTTAATATTATTAAAATGCAATTTAATTAGATTTTGGTCCGAAATGGGCCAGAATGGTTTTATTTGTGTTTATAAATTTTATATGATTTATTATTAAGGTACTAAAATTTTAAAAGTGAAATTTTAAGCGTTTTCGTCAATTATGAAAATCGCTCGATTTAATAGACGAGTTAAAATAGTCTTCCAGGGCACAGTCTCGGAATTCGATGAAACCAGTTCCAGTGGATCCGTAATAGTTAGTTATTATCGGGTTTCAATTTTCGTAACAATCGGAGTTGTCATTTGACCGTGGCAACACGAAACGCTTTGAAATCGATTTAACCGATTTAATTTTAAATTGATCGTTTAATTCTGTAACTCGCACGTATGACTGAATTAGCTTCCGGAACTTGTTACATTGTGTCCAGAATGCGGAAAAACCCTAGGAACGCCTGTCGGAATGCGTAGATTGGAGGTTGTTTGCATAAACTGTGAAATTGAGAATTTTATTAATTAAATAATATTAAAACTATTATATATATATATATATACTAAATTCTCTCTAAACCCTAGCAAATAGCACCGGCCGCCGCTTATTTATTTCTATGGCCGAAAATAATCGATTTTCCCTTCCAATTTGCGATCAATCCATCAAGCAATCGCGAAAACTTCCAACATGAAGATCGAAGAGTGCATCGCGGGCTTCAGATCCAATGGTTGATTTAGGTTGAAGATGTCGTTTGGAGGAGCAAATCGACTCCGTCTGCAGTAGAGTCGAGCGCGTTTTCGGAGCATGGCCGCGACCGAGCTCTGCGTTCGTAGGGTCGAACATGGAGGTGGAGGCGTGCTTCGTAGGGGTAGCCTCCGATCGAGGTGAATGGCTTCATGGAGGGTGCAATTTGGGTTCGTGCATACTGTCGCTTGACTTCGTGAGAGAGGGGAGCTTGCGTGCGCGTTTGGGAAGATGTGTTGAACGGCTATGATTTCGTTTGGTATAATAAATTAAATTTAAACGAATTTGTTTTCAAATTGGTATTTAAACTTCTAAAGTTCATAACTATTGCGTACGATATCAGATTGAGGCGAATCTGGAAGCGTTGGAATCGCAGAAACGAGTGCTACGTGATGGTGCAGATCCGGATTCATTCCGGGCAAGTAGAAATTTGGGTTAAATCGGACTCCGTCCGGTTTAATTTAAATTTCGAACGCTCGCTGAAACCCAAGGTGAGTTAATCTCACTCACATATGGAATGTTAGCTGATTGAAGTAGTTAATATTTAATAATTGTGTGATTGGTTGAAATGTTTATTTATATCAGCCTGGATAGATTTATATTTATAATGTAGTGCTAATATTTGTGGATGCAGGGAAAACAGGTTGGAAGGATCCAACTGGATTCCTCACAATGTAGTAATTATTTTTATAATTGATGATGATGCCTGTCCTATATTGTGATTGTTATATTTTGCATTAAATTGTATTGTGAAATTATGGGATAAACTATATGCCCAGAATGTTAAATTATAAAGAAAATTGGAGCTTTAATTATAAAGAAATGAAATTGGGTTTCAAAAGAAATTAAGAAATTAATAAATAAGGAATTTAAAAGAATGTAAAAATTAGAATCTGTTTGGATGGAAATTGAAAATTGGTAAATTTGGGATTTTAAATACCATGGAAAATTTATCAATCGATAAATGTGAAGTACAGATTTCTGAAAGTGAATTCTATGGAAATTATAAATTTGTTCTAAAATAACGATGGGATTATTTAGCAAATGATTTTGAAATACATTTTCACCATCGGGATTTTATTTAGGAGATTCATAAGTATTATTTTCCTTTAATAAATTCTCACATGTTTTATTTAAAAGGTTTGTAAACCTGAACTTTGGAAGTGAATTTCCGGGAATGGAAATGTGGTTAAGCTTCGTATGAAGTTATTTCAACGAGAAAAGTAAATTTATATTACTAACCATAAAACTAAATTGAATAAATCGACAGAATTTATAAGAAGGATTTTCTGAGATGTTTAAGTGGAAATGAGTTCCTTGGGAAAACCAAGTTCGAGTTTTAAATAGATTTTATTAAAAGGAAGTCTAAAATTCAAATTTTTTAAAGGAGAGTTTTGGAAATTATTGTTTTAAGGTAATTATTAATAAATTAGCGATAGTAAATATTTATAAATACCTTAGTAATTATTTTTACAAAAGGATTTGTTTAAAGGGCTAGGTTTGACCTAAGTTATTTGGAATTCGTATAAACCTTTTATAACTCTATTTTTAAATTTAGTTTAACTAAAACCTTATTTTTAAATCAAGTTATATCTTATAAAATAGTTTTACTTTAAATATTTCGAAATTATATTTTGAGTAAATAACTAGAAGTAAATTTGCATATTTTAAAGTATCTTTCAATATGAAATGTTTTAACGGTTTTTAAATCTAAATGTTTTGAACTTGGTTATTTCCAATGGGAATATATGGTAAGGGATTTACCTTTTAAAGGAAGAACTTTGGGAAATTGCTTTAAAATGGGTTTTGAAAATTTGGAAATATATCTTTTAAAGATATTAGTGCAAATAAATAATGTGGGAATTATTTATTGTGTGATGGATGCTTATGGATGTTTATGAATATAAATTGATAGTTAAATCACCGACTATCAATATTGGACAAATGCGTTGATCGTTTCGAAGAGACCGGGATCGAGATATATTTCTCGAAAACCACTTCGATCCGGTTTGTACGTTTCGTGCGAAAAACGTATTCGGAGTCGAAGAAGGAGCAGTGAAGTGCAAGGGCTAGTCGCTACTAATCCTGAGGATATTTCCAAAATGGATGTAGTAGGAGTAGTGCCTTCGGTTCCGTTCGAACCCGGGACAGTCTTGTATGGACGAATGCTTGCGAAACATCGTCAGGTGAGCGATGGACATTCTAAGTGAAAACGTTCTAAAGGTAACGCTTAACCTCAAGCCTCATCAACCGGGAATGGCTAAAACAGGGGAGGTGCAGCAAGGTTAGGTGGGTCATGCCCAAGCAGGACAAGATTTTCCCCTGTCTAGATGTCCCTTTATATTCGGCTTAGTGGGTGGTTGGTCGCGCCAACCACGGGGTTATCTTGTTCGGGACTGTTCGGTAAGGAACGGTCCCGGCCTTGTGTTGCAGGGGAGCGGGCGTACTCCTTGGTACTCTGATCTGGGCCAGGTACTGTGATGGGCGGTACCCCAGTAGCCCAGCCATTGATGGAAATACATTCTCCCTACGAGCCTTGTACGAGTTTTGTTTGTATTACCCACTTTTGTGGCTAGTAGCTGGAATTTAATAGATGTAACAATTTCGGCTATTTTATAAGTATTTATAAATAGACCCTATTATAATATCAGAGCATTTCTATAAAAAGTGTTTTAGCTATCGTAAGGTAAAAACCCGACATGTTTATTTGTGGCATGGTCTTACGAGATGCTTTTGTTTTTCAAAGGATTTTGAAACTTTAATAATCAATTTGGATGCATTATTATCAGCTGGTATTTCAGACTGACTCGGGTGTTATTTCATTATAATCCTCGGGTCAGACCGAGTATTATATGTACAGGACATGATGTTTTGGAGTAGCAGAGGAACTGAAGTCCGAGACGTATTACCTATATGTATGTGTATTCCGCTGTTGTGATGGTATGGTATGTCTGAATGGTAATTTGATGTAGGAGATACTCTGATGATGTGATGTACAAAAAAATTATAGAATTCATTTTGGGTAAAGTTCTATATTTATTATTATAGTTTATTCCGCTGCGACTGTGAGATTCTGATATTGTTTAGTTTTCTTCTTCTTCTGTCTCTTCTTCTTTAACCCTAATGGTTCGTAATTCTGTGCCACTTGAGTTAATAGAGGTAGAATAGTGTTGATTCAAGGGGTACGGATTTGCGGGCTGCCAAACTTGGTATCAGAGCTTAGGTTGGCGACAACCTAGGCTTTGGTGGGGAAATTTCTCATTAACATAGTCAATAGTACTCTACAATGAGTTGAGCGTATTTATAGATATGAGGGCGTACTTGTTAGTGGATATAAATTTGTTTCATACTGTGTTGATTTATCGGTTAGTGTTTATGAATTCTGGTCGGTGCGGGAAGTACAACCGTATCGATAGGGATTTCTAAACTCTTAAACAAGATAACCGACATAGTAACGTTTTAAAAGTGGGTAAATGAAATAATTTTGCCCAAATTATATTTAGATATAAAGGAAATAATTTTCTGAAATTATATATATATTTGGATGTTTGGTTGCTAATATTAAAAATCAAATAAAAATCTAAAATTTTAAATGGTTATAACCAAATAAATTCCATAAGTATAAATTATGCAAAAGAAGAATAACTAAACTTGAATTGAACCAGTATGTAAATCCCGGGAATTTTGAAAGAAAAAAAAAGGTTTAAATGTATTGAAAACCAAGTTCGGAAATTTACATCTTAGGAATGTTTGGGAATGTTTTCCAAAATGTTTGAAGGTAGTTATGGAATATTATTTGAATAATATGTTGGAATGGAAACTGTTTGGAATGAATGTAGGAAAGTAAAGAAGCACTGAACTCACTCCAGTCGCTGGAAAATAATCCTGATGATGCTGGCCACGTCATTAGAATTCATTTTCGAGTTTCTAAAGTGATGGATTGCTTCCCTAGTACTTGGTATGGTGCTGTTTTGAATTTGTTGGGTATACTAGTTGTTTTGGGGAATTCCAAAGGGGGAAATTTGTTATGGTATAAACAAGTTGTTTGGAAAATCTGGAGATTTGATTGGGTATACCAAATAGGTATATATTTGATATATTTCAAAATGGTTTTGAGATAAAACCAGGTAAATTTAAATTCTAGAAAAATATATTTAAATAATGTGTAAAATTAAACGACTTAACTATTGAGCTTATTAAGTGAAGTTGATATTAATGAGAAGAAAGAAATGTAAATAGAGATAAGGTAAAGTGAGTTATAAAAGAAGTAAATGAACTTAAGTTAGTAAATAAGTTTTGAACTTGTATATGGAGAATTAAAATTACATTGAATTGGATTTAACTTCAATTGAGTGGAATTGAGATGAATTTAGATTTAATTAAAAACAAGATTCAATTATGTTGTGAATAGGAATGAATGGAATTTAATTCTCATTTAAGATAGTAAAGGAAATGGAGTGAATTTAATTTGGCTAAATAAAATTTAGTTAAAATCTGAATCTAAATTTGGAAAGACTTGAATTGGAAGAAATCTAATGGTGCTGAAAGGATATTGTATAAACAAAAGTTTGACTCAACTAAATTCAAAGGGATTATTTGAGGATGAATTTAGCATAAGATGAATTAAATAAAGGGAAGCTTGAAGATGAATTTAGTATGAGCTAAATTAAATGAAAATAGTTCTGGAATGGGTATAATTTTGGAAGCTGGTTAATAATTGAAGGGTAAAATGGAACTTTGTTCTTGTTTAGAACATTTGAAATGGTTGTATTGTAAATAAGTTCAGTACGAATTGGAAAAGTGTATTAAAACCTAATATGGATTAGGTTAGAGACTAAATTGAATTACAATTAAATGGGATTTGTATTGTAATGGATAGAATTTTGATAATTGATCAAAATTTGAAAAGTAAACAGAAATCCAACTGTAGAATGGGATTTAATTTTGGTAACAAATATTGAAAATGTGAAGGAATACTAGTATTAGATTATAATAGTGATGGCTTGAATTGTAAATAATTCAAGTGGGTGAAATAATGTGAAGGGGCCCTGTTGTTGATAAAATAAATTGGGAAACTAATTGGATGAATATACTAATCTAGTTTGTAAATGAATTGGAATTTGATTTGGATGAGAATCAAATGAAAATAAAAATTGATTTATAAGAAGATAATGGAGATATTGTAAAGAAAGCTTAAGCAAATTAAATAAATGTGATTAAGCTGAATAATGTGGTCTTGGATAAATTTGTTTAGATGTAGAAATTGAAATGCAAGTGAAGAGAATTTTAATTAGTTATTGTGATGGGATAAGAAAGTATGGATTAAAGATGGGTGAGAGTTGTAAATAGTATAGAATGAGATGTTATTAATTTAAACTTAAGCTGAATGTTTAAGCTAGTTGGATTAAAATTTGTAAATGGTTTGATTTGGTAAGAATCGATTAAAATGGAAACAAATTGAGATATTATGGAATTGAAATCATTTAAGAAAGATGATGAGATGGTTATTTTTAAGCTTATGAAATAGCTTTAAATGAAATTTGTTTGGAAAATAAAATTTGAATGCAAGCAAATGACTTTTAAGATAGTTATTGTGATGAAGAAAGAATGTACGAGTTGTAAATAAGTATGGAATGATATATAACTAAATAAAATAATAATAATAATAATAATATTATTATATATATAATAAAACAATAAGAGTAATAAAATAATAAAAATAAACTTAAGAGGAATAATTAATTTGAAAAGGGTGAATAAGAATGTGATTTAAAAATTGAAATGGATGTTTCAGAATGGAGTAAAATTAATATAAATTAAACTAGAATTAATTGTAAATGGTTCTAAGCTTACGTGGTGATTATTTTGCTTGAAGAAGCATTTGAAATTGAGTCTTAAATAAATTGAACTAAATTGGAATCTAATTCAAAGAGTTTGTAAATGAATGCAAGTGAATTGGTTTCAAGTTGCAAATGGAATTTATTTTGGATCAATTGGAATGAATTAACATTTTAATAAGCAATGTTTGCATATGAATGGTATATAGTAAACTTGAACGTAAATCATTCAAGTGTAATAAAATGAAGTTAGTTTGGGTGGAAGTAGAATGAGCTAAAATCTTAATAAATGGATTTTTGTGTAAATGCAAGTAGTTATAATAGGAAGCAAATGTAGCAAATGGAAGTAAAACCTGCTTGGTGAATCTATTCGAAAATTGGGTAAAGCATGAATTGGAATGGCAAAACTTGTTTGTAAATCTTTTGTGTGAAATAAAATGGAATTTGGTATTAGAAAAGGAACTTGAGCATGTTGTAAAATATGGTTTACTTATGGAATCATGCAAATTGTTGATTGGATTATGAAATGGTTATGTTTGGCTTACATTTATATTGGAAATGTTGTTAAAAAGTTCATATCTTTGAAAACTAATGAGTTTGTTGAGTAAGTACAGGTGCGGGAGGCGTTCGAGAGAGTTGGAGCACGTATATGCATTATATATTAGCTACTTGCTTTTAAAATTTGCTAAAAAGGTACGCCTACGCAAATATAATTGGAAGAATGATATATATATTGTGATATATTTTGGTTTCCGACCGTGTGGGTCGATGTATATATATTTATCTGTATCGCGATATCGCGAAAGCTCCTCCGTGCAGGGGAGACTCTGCCAAAATTTTCCGGAAATTTTGGGACTTAGAAAATTTTTGGGATTTTGGGAAAATTTTGTTAACTTGGAAAGTTATTTTGAAAGCAAAGGTTAAAATACAGGCTTTAGAGTGGATAAAGCAAATGGTTTTGAAATGGAGCTGAAACTTTTTGAGAAAGTAAGTATAAGCTTTTAACTAAGCAAATTGGGTAAGTAAATGGGTTGGAGAGTATTTTCTATCCTAGCAAATTTCGGGGACGAAATTTTTATAAGGGGGGAGGAATGTAACATCCCGGAATTTTTTAACACGGGATTTGTGAACGTTTAACTCATTTGAAATGTTTAAGATAGTTTTAAGATTTATTTTTAACTAAAACGGTTGGTTTAAATCATAATAACAAGTTAAAATTGCTAAGGTGGAGATTTAATTTGAAATTGAACAATAATGATTCAATATTCGAAATTGAGATAAAAAAAGTAAATCTGGAAGTAAATAGTGATAAAAATGGTTTTTAAAATTTATTTTGAGTTATTTGAGTATAAATAGCGTGGTGGGAATTTTAGAAGAATTTTAAAGTTGATAAATTAATATTTGGGATTTTATATCAATTTAAAAATGAATTTAATATTATTAAAATGCAATTTAATTAGATTTTGGTCCGGAATGAGCCAGAATGATTTTATTTGTGTTTATAAATTTTATATGATTTATTATTAAGGTACTAAAATTTTAAAAGTGAAATTTTAAGCGTTTTCGTCAATTATGAAAATCGCTCGATTTAATAGACGAGTTAAAATAGCCTTCCGGGGCACAATCTCGGAATTCGACGAAACCAGTTCCATTGGATCCTTGATAGTTATTTATTATTGGGTTTCAATTTTCGTAGCAATCGGAGTTGCCGTTTGACTGTGGCAACACGAAACGCTTTGAAATCGATTTAACCGATTTAATTTTAAATTGATCGTTTAATTCTATAACTCGCACGCATGACTGAATTAGCTTCCAAAACTTGTTCCATTGTGTCTGAAACGTGGAAAAACCCTAGGAACGCCTGTCGGAATGCGTAAATTGGAGGTTGTTTGCATAAACTGTGAAATTGAGAATTTTATTAATTATATAATATTAAAACTATTATATATATATACACTAAATTCTCTCTAAACCCTAGCAAATAGCACCGGCCGCTGCTTATTTATTTCTATGGCTGAAAATAATCGATTTTCCCTTCCAATTTGTGATTAATCCGTCATGCAATCGCGGAAACTTCCAACATGAAGATCGAAGAGTGTATCGTGGGCTTCAGATCCAATGGTTGATTTAGGTTGAAGATGTCGTTTGGAGGTGCAGATCGACTCCGTCTGCAGTAGAGTCGAACGCGTTTTCTGAGTATGGCTGCGACCGAGCTCTGCGTGCGTTGGGTCGAACATGGAGGTGGAGGCGTGCTTCGTAGGGGTAGCCTCCGATCGAGGTGAATGGCTTCGTGGAGGGTGCGATTTCGTGCCCTAATTTCCTGATGATGGGTTCGTCCATACTGTCGCTTGACTTCGTGAGAGAGGGGAGCTTGCGTGCACGTTTGGGAAGATGTGTTGAACGGCTATGATTTCGTTTGGTATAACAAATTAAATTTAAACGAATTTGTTTTCAAATTGGTATTTAAACTTCAAAAATTCATAACTATTGCGTACGATATCAGATTGAGGCGAATCTGGAAGCGTTGGAATCACAGAAACAAGTGCTACGTGATGGTGCAGATCCGGATTCATTCCGGGCAAGTAGAAATTTGGGTTAAATCGGACTCCGTCCGGTTTAATTTAAATTTCGAACGCTCGTCGAAACCCAAGGTGAGTTAATCTCACTCACATATGGAATGTTAGCTGATTGAAGTAGTTAATATTTAATAATTGTGTGATTGGTTGAAATGTTTATTTATATCAGCCTGGATCGATTTATATTTATAATGTTGTGCTAATATTTGTGGATGCAGGGAAAACAGGTTGGAGGGATCCAACTGGATTCCTCACAATGTAGTAATTATTTTTATAACTGATGATGATGCCTGTCCTATATTGTGATTGATATATTTTGGATTAAATTGTATTGTGAAATTGTGGGATAAAATATAAGCCCAGAATGTTAAATTATAAAGAAATTTGGAGCTTTAATTATAAAGAAATTAAATTGGGTTTCAAAAGAAATTAATAAATAAGGAATTTAAAAGAATGTAAAAATTAGAATCTATTTGGATGGAAATTGAAAATTGGTAAATTTGGGGTTTTAAATACCGTGGAAAATTTATCAATCGATAAATATGAAGTATAGATTTCTGAAAGTGAATTCTGTTGAAATTATAAATTTGTTCTAAAATAACGATGGGATTATTTGGCAAATGATTTTGAAATACATTTTCACCATCGGGATTTTATTTAGGAGATTCATAAGTATTATTTTCCTTTAATAAATTCTCACATGTTTTATTTAAAAGGTTTGTAAACCTGAACATTGGAAGTGAATTTCCGGGAATGGAAATGTGGTTAAGCTTCGTATGAAGTTATTTCAAGGAGAAAAGTAAATTTATATTATTAACCATAAAACTAAATTGAATAAATCGACAGAATTTATAAGAAGGATTTTCTGAGATGTTTAAGTGGAAATGAGTTCCTTGGGAAAACCAAGTTCGAGTTTTAAACAGATTTTATTAAAAGGAAGTCTAAAATTCAAACTTGTTTAAAGGAGTGTTTTGGAAATTATTGTTTTAAGGTAATTATTAATAAATTAGCGATAGTAAATATTTATAAATACCTTAGTAATTATTTTTACAAATGGATTTGTTTAAAGGGCTAGTTTTGACCTAAGTTATATGGAATTCGTATAAACCTTTTACAACTCTATTTTTTAACTAAAACCTTATTTTTAAATCAAGTTATATCTTACAAAATAGTTTTACTTTAAATATTTCGAAATTATATTTTGAGTAAATAACTAAAAGTAAATTTGCATATTTTAAAGTATCTTTCAATATGAAATGTTTTAACGGTTTTTAAATCTAAATGTTTTGAACTTGGTTATTTCCAATGGGAATATATGGTAAAGGATTTACCTTTTAAAGGAAGAACTTTGGGAAATTGTTTCCAAACGGGTTTTGAAAATTTGGAAATATATCTTTTAAAGATATTGGGGCAAATAAATAATGTAGGAATTATTTATTACGTGATGGATGCTTATGGATGTTTATGAATTTAAATTGACAGTTAAATCACCGACTATCAATATTGGACAAATCGTTGATCGTTTCAAAGAGACCGAGATCGAGATTTATTTCTCGAAAACCACTTCGATCTGGTTTGTACGTTTCGTGCGAAAAATATGTTCGGAGTCGAATGGAGCAGTGAAGTGCAAGGGCTAGTCGCTACTAATCCTGAGGATATTTCCAAAATGGATGTAGTAGGAGTAGTGCCTTCGGTTCCGTTCGAACCCGGGACGGACATGTATGGACGAATGCTTGTGAAACATCGTCAGGTGAGCGATGGGCATTCTAAGTAAAAACGTTCTAAAAGTAACGCTTAACCTCAAGCCTCATCAACCGGGAATGGCTAAAACAGGGGAGGTGCGGCAAGGTTAGGTGGGTCATGCCCAAGCAGGACAAGATTTTCCCCAGTCTAGATGTCCCTTTATATTCGGCTTAGTGGGTGGTTGGTCGCGCCATCCACGGGGTTGTCTAGTTCGGGACTGTTCAGTAAGGAATTGTTCCGGCCTTGTGTTGCAGGGGAGCGGGCGTACTCCTCGGTACTCTGATCTAGGCCAGGTACTGTGATGGGCGGTACCCCAGTAGCCCTGCCATTGATGGAAATCCATTCTCCCTACGAGCCTTGTACGAGTTTTGCTTGTATTACCCACTTTTGTGGCTAGTAGCTAGAATTTAATAGATGTAACAATTTCGGCTATTTTATAAATATTTGTAAATAGACCCTATTATAATATCAGAGAATTTCTATAAAAAGTGTTTTAGCTATCGTAAGGTAAAAACCCGACATGTTTATTTGTGGCGTGGTCTTACGAGATGCTTTTGTTTTTCAAAGGATTTTGAAACTTTAATAATCAATTTGGATGCATTATTATCAACTGGTATTCCAGACTGACTCGAGTGTTATTTCATTATAATGCTCGGGTCAGACCGAGTATTATAGGTACAGGACATGATGCTTTGGAGCAGCAGAGGAACTGAAGTCCGAGACGTATTACTTATATGTATGTGTATTCCGCTGTTGTGATGGTATGGTATGTCTGAATGGTAATTTGATGTAGGAGATACTCTGATGATGTGATGTATAAAAAAATTATAGAATTCATTTTGGGTAAAGTTCTATATTTATTATTATAGTTTATTCCGCTGCGACTGTGAGATTCTGATATTGTTTAGTTTTCTTCTTCTTCTATCTCTTCTTCTTTAACCCTAATGGTTCGTAATTCTGTGCCACTTGAGTTAATAGAGGTAGAATGTGTTGATTCAAGGGGTACGGATTTGCGGGCTGTCACACTATTGAAATGGAAGTTTATATATTAGTTGAGTGCATTATCTCTAACTGTAGTCAAATAATAATGTGGAATTCATTTGATGTAATATAGTAAATCGACTGATAATGAAATTTTTATTTAAAAATCCAATATTGAAATCCTCAAATATTGAACAATTAAATTATTTAAATTTAATATTTGGAATTTATTGAATAATTGAACAACGGGAATTGAATAACTGTTTTAATGAAAATGGTTGTTCTATAATTTGAATTTGTTAAATTTTATCAGTTCGTTTTGAATATTTCCAAAGATAGTTATTTAAGAATAATCAAATTTGTTTAAATTTTATATTACAAATGTTTGAATAATTAAATTCTGAATTTGATATGATTAATTTGATATTGAAATTTAATATATGAAAATAGAGTGAATAATTGAAATTTGATTTAATATGATTCAAATTGGTTTTCAAAGTGAATATAAGTTATATTGGGATTATAATAGAGTTAATAAGATTTTAAAATTGGAATTTATTGGATAATTGAATAACGGGTTTAATATGATTAAAAATGATTTGTAAAATTTTATTTTATCATATTAAAGTTAGAATGATGTTGTAGAACTTTTAAAATCGAATTAAAAGTAAATTTGTTAAAATTGAATATTTTAATATTTAATTGTCGACTGGAAAATAGCCAAATTTTAAACAGTCTCAGAATTGGACGAAACTAGTTCCATTGGATCCGTAATAGTTAGTTATTATCGGATTTCAATTTTCGTAGCAATCGGAGTTGTCGTTTGACCGTGGCAGCTCGAAACGCGTTGAAATTGTTTTAATATTAATTTGCCGAGTTAAAATAGCCATTTTTCAAACTGTCTCGGATTTTGACGAAACCAGTTTCATTGGATCCGTAATGTGATATTATTGTAAGATTTCAAATTTTGTGTCAATTGGATTTACCGTTTGTCCGAGGCGAGCCAAAACGCATAGAAAGTCGTTTATCGGTTTAATTTGAAATCGATCGTTTATTTCCATAACTCGCGCATACGATGGAATTAGCTTCCGAAACCTATTCCATTGTGTCTGGAACGAGGGATAAACCCTAGAATCGCCGGTCACCACGCGTAAATTGGAGTTCGAAAATTTAGAAAAGAAAAGTGTTTCGAAAATTTTATATAAAATGACCATATGCATTCATTTTTCACAAATTTAATATGGCTAGGGTTTGTTACAGCCGCCGCCGCTTATATTTCCAAGGGCCGAAATTCAATTCTCTTCTCCCTCAAATTTCTCCAAATCCGCCGATTATTTCGAAAAGTTTTCAACTGCAACATGGTAGAACACATCGAGTACTACACATCCAACGGCTATGATCTGAATCGGAGCCGCGGATCGTCGGCAATCCTCGTTGGAATGACCGAGGTTCGCACGCGTTTCTGTGGTGGTGGAGTTGACCGATCTCCAAGCGGTTCTGGCCGTGGGTGGCCCTCGCATGGGCGTGCGTATTGGTGGTGTTTGATCGGGTCAAAGTTCATCGAAAGGAGGTGCGTGATTTAGGGTTTTGGCCGGCTATGAGTTATGTTGCGTGCGTCGTTACTGGGAGTTTTCACGTGAACTGAAGAAGGAGCAGAAGAACGGCCACGATCTGCAGTTGCATGATGAACGGCCCTGATTAGTTGAGTTTGAAATTAGAAAATAAATTGTGAATTTGATTATATTAAAATGTGTACGAAATTTAAAACTGTGTAACTTTTCCATGTGAGGTCCGTTTTGGACGAAACGAATTGCGTTGCAATCGTTTTGTCGAGCACTACACAATGGAGCTGCATTGGAATCATTTGGAGCTAGAGAAAATTTTGGGTTAAATCGAACATCGTTCGATTTGATTTAAAACCGTAAAAATCAAGGTGAGTGTTTTATAACGCTCACAACGTACTGAATATCTTTATGTTAGTTAAATTTGACATTGATAACTATGAAATTGTCATGAATTGTATTGTCTACTGGATGATGTATTTTGATGGATGTAATTGGTTGATATTTAAATGTTTGGATGTTTATTTGCTTATATATATCCTGTTAGGCATACATATGAAATTGTGATTTGATTTAAGTGATATATATTCATCCCTGACATTTAATTGAAATAAATAATTACTTGGCCGTAGGATATAAAATTATATACGGACACCGAATTGGCTAAATTAATAATTAAAATCATCGATTTGAAAATTTATTTAAATGTTTGATTTAAAAGTTATAAATAGAAATCAATTTATAAAAATCGAATTTATCGAAAAATTGAGTTTGGAATGTTGAAATAAATTTTGGTTAAAAGAAATTGTTAAATAATTAAAGTGGAGACTTTGGAATTTAAAAATCGGGATATGATTGAATTTCGAAAATTAATTTGTTTAAAGATTTAACCTTAATTCGAGCTTTGAATGTTACTAAGTAAAAGTGATATAAAAATGATATTTTGAAAACAAGCTTGGAATTGAATCATATTTGAAATTTGGATTTAAACTTGAATATTGATGGATAATTTTGTTAAGTGTTATAAATGGATATTTTTGAAAATCAAGCTCCAAATCGATATATATTGAAATTGAATTAATTGAAAGTGAATGTAAAATTGAATAAATTTTGAAGTCAAAGTTTGATGTTGATTGAATCGAAATCGAAATTGAATCGGTAGAAGGGAAATTGAAATTGTTTTGAATTGGGAAGTTATAATTGAAATGATTTGATTTTGAAGCTGTTTTATTTGTGTTTCCAAATTAATCAGTTATATAAGCCATTTTTGAATACTTAAACTATTTTAATCTATTTTAAATCTACTTAACCCAATTTAAATTATTTTAAACTAATTTATCTATTTTAAATCCATTTAAGACTTTAAGTATTTTTAACTACTTTAATTATTTAAACTACTTTTAAACTACTTAAAACTATTTTTCTAAAATTTCAAGTTGGTCAATAAGGTGAAATGTTTATGTTTAAATCTTGAATGTAAATACGAATTGGGTTAAATGAAGTTGCATCCTAAATTGAAATTCGAAATGATTTGGAAATCGGATAAGATATTGAGGCGAAAATGATTTTGAAACGGAATCTTACATTTGAAAGGATACGATGATATTTCTGACGCCCCACCTCTATACCCACGCTAGCCAAGAACACTCCGGAGTAGTGCTGTCAACTAGCACGGAGAATAAGGCTGTTGAGGAGCGACCATCCATGTAATTGCTTATCACACGGTGGCTATAAATAATCTTCGGAAACAAACGTAGAAATAATCATATCACAAATCAGTCACAGATATCCATATCACAAAGGCGGAAGAAGATATGAATATATAACTAACACATGAAAGTGTACATCAGAGTAGTGGTCAGTAAGATCCACGATAATACAAAAGAATAGCAACACGTGCTATACAAAAGAATACAACTATGAGTCTATATCTCAAGTGTATACAACAAAAACTGCTAATCTAAACAGTTAGCCAAAAGTCAGAGTGATGAATCCCTGGGAAGAAGTCAAGCAGAAGCACCTGTAACATCTCGGTCTGACCCGAGTATTATTTAAGAAAATAATAAACGGGTCAGTCTAGCTATAAATATCAGATGACATGATATAACATAAAAGATATGGCATAAACATAAACATCCATAATGACATACCACTATAAGTATGTAAATAATGATCAACAGAAGATCAATCAATAAGAGATAATCAATATCACAAGAATCTTCTCAAAGATTCGGAAAGGGCATCATACCCCAACTTGTACTCATAACAAGTCAATGACATAAATTCTAGAAATCAATGTAAGAAGTCCAGAAATCATAGAAAAGAGAAAGAGGCCTATCACATGACGGTCCGAAGACCAAGGGGAGCTACCCCACAAGTGTGAATGGAATCACACAGATTAAGGTCCAGACTAACCAAAAAGCAAAAAGGTATGTGTGAGTGGAATCACATAAGTGGTGTCTAGTCTAACCTCGCAACAAGAAACATCGCACAATTGCTAGTCTAAATCATCAGAATGATCGTCATGATCAACGAGAAGTGTCAATTACACTAAGCTAGTAAATATAGAAGTTTAGCTTCATGTCCCATAACCACTTGCTTAACTTAAATATTTACGAACAAACTGTAAATCTTCACTAATAAAATTGTCACAAGAGGTTCAATCGAACAAGTCCAAGAATTAACCGACGAAGTGAATGCAAGCGTTTCATACCACTTGTTTTACTAAGTCGTTTAATTAGATTTCTCATCCGAGTGAGGTAAAGGTTTGTATATACTAATAGATTGGAAAACGGTTTAAGAAAAGAGCTTAGTTATTAAAATAGAGTTGAAACTGTTTGTTAAAAGAGTTTTGATATTTACTACTAGTATTGAAACCTTTATATTATAAAGTGACAAAACACAGAAGCAATTGTAGAAACAATCAGTCACAAAGATCGCATACGGAGATGTGAATAAAATCCAAGGAAATCAGCTCAATGTTTTTCAGATAAGATCCCCTACGGAGGGGGGGTCCAGGGGGGGTGGCAACCCCCCAAGGTGGGGGTGCGGGGGCAACGCCACCGCTTACGGGGTTCGACCTAGTGAAGACAAAATGAGGTCTAACGACCTAAGAGGAATAGGGTCGAGCGACCTAATGGTTGCGACCTAGGGGTCTAAGGGGTCAAACGACCTAGTGGTATTCGCGAGTTAGCCGAAGCGAGCGACCTAAGAGAGACGAGCGACTTAAGGAACTCGCGACCTAACATTTGAATAGGTCAAGCGACCTAAGTGGTCAGGCGACCTAAGGTCTTACGACCTAACGACCTACGGTCTAAAGGCCACGCGACCTAGAGGATCTGCAAGCTAACGAGGCCGACCTAAGGTGCAAGCGACCTAAGGGACAACGGGCTAAAGTATGGTACGCGACCTAAAAGATGGCGCGACCTAAGGTGAGAGCAGGTCGAGCGACTTAAGGCGATGCGCGACCTAAGACCTAGCGACCTAAAGGGATGCGCGACCTAAAAGAGGCATCAGGTCGAACGACTTAAGGGTGATGCGACCTACGACCTAAGCTCAAATACGAGCTACGAGCTAGCGACCTACGACCTAAGCTCAAATGCGAGCTAAGGCCTATGACCTAAGGCCCTAACGTACTAACATTTGTCGCGACCTAAGTGGTGACGACCTAACAAGGAAAGGCTGAGCGACCTAACGCTGCAGAGGGGATTTAAGGCCAGAAACGACCTACGACCTAAACCCCATACGACCTAACGTGAAACGACCTAACTCCTAAGTGAAAATTCAAGGCAGTGCGACCTAGCGCGATAACACACGAACGACCTAAGGGTTAGGTCGCGAGCGACCTAACTCCGAACACACGAAAATGGCCAGAACGACCTAAGTGCAGAAAATTCACCAAAACGCTAAAAATTGGGGTTTTTCGCCAATCCAATCCAAACCAAATGCTAATATGCATGCAAAAATGATAGGGAATCATTCCCAATAGTCCAATATAGTTATAGGCTAGAATTGTGAGATAAAAATCTCACCTTTGCACCGAATATCAATGAAAATGAAGTTTTAAGCAAGCAAGAATCAATCCTTCTTCTATCTAAGCACAAGAAGCTTGAATCCAATGTCTTCTTCTTGAATTTGGAGTAGAAAGATGGATTGCAATTGAATTTTAGTTTTGGAATTTTAATTTCCCATTCCCTCCACCATTAATGCCAAAGCTTGATTAGTTAGGAAATTTATGAAGAGTGAGGAGAAGAGGGTTGGAACTTGGGCTTAATAGGCTAAACCAACCCAAAGTCCAAAGCGGGAAAAGTTAGTGAAATTTCACTAACTCCAAACCTATCGATGTTTATACTTAAAAAAGTTGTAAACGACATTTCGAACTCAATGGAAGTGGTCTTGAGTCCTAATTTGACCGTTTGCAAAAAGTAGCTTTTCGGACCAAAATCCGATTAACGAGTTAATATTTAAATAAAATATTTAAATACAAACTCGATAAATATGCGGGTTGTTACAATATTTGAAATGGATTTGATTTTTGAAGCGAATATGATATTTTGATATCAATTATGAATCGATTTGAAATGTAAAAGAGCCAGCGGTGTAATAATACGTAGTTATTAAAGAGACCGGGATCGGATATGGACATACTCTCTGTCGATACCGAAAACCACTTTAATAACTATTATACGCGGAGTGTTGATCCAGAATGAAGTGGATGATTTGGTGAACGCATTGACTGAAAAAGAGAACGATATTGGATGACCCCTGACATGACTAAAACCGGAGCCGCGCCGGGCCATTGAGGTTCGCCACCTCTAGCGGACACGCTTCTTCGATACCATTTCTATTACATATGTGATGCGATTTGGGTGCACCCCTTGATTTGGGAGTGTTGTTTCGCGGTGTTGGGGTGGCTGCTGGCTATGCTCAACATCAGTCTGGATCACGCAACTACTAGTATCCTAGTTGGTATCGCCTCATGTACCTTGTCATACTGATTATCCTATTCGCGACCACTACGTTTGGTTTTGTGTTATACCTATGGGGTACCCTCTGATAACCACCAGTTTATGGTGGGGCTTACGGTGCTGTATAGACTATGGCATTATAAAAATGTGTTAAGGGGGATGGTAACGCCTTAACGCTATTTTGATACTTTATATTACTGATAGGCATTATCTACTTAGCGTATTGTACTACATAGTAGATAGTTTAACGGATACTTAAGAGATGGAAAATCCCGTAACATCTCTTGAGTTATTGCATGCACGTTGACACTGGATATGAGATGTCAAACCCCGTAAACATCTCTGACGCCGTTACACTCTTATTTATTTACGATTGATTTAACTTTCATAAGGATATTTTAGTCCTGACTCGAGTGTTTTGTCTTTTCATTACGCTCGGGTCAGTCCTGAGATTTTCAGATTTTTGAAGATCTATTCTGGAGGATGAAGACGAAGATTTGGTATACTATTACTATTATTACCCTTGCATCATGCTATCTGCTGCATTATTTTAATTTTTCTGTTGTATATGTATAACTCTGATAAATGTTGTATAAATAATTGTCAAAGTATAGTAAACAGCTTCATGAATTGTTTATTTGACTATTATATTTTATCATTCCGCTGCGAAATTCTGTGTTGTTTCTTTTCCTTTATTTCTCTTTCTTTTGTTTTCTTATTTACCCCAATAACCATCTGCCCTTTTGAATGGTTTGGAATCGGCATGTGTATTTGATCATCGGTTTAAACTGTCCAAAAAGGCGGGTCGTTACAAGAATCACCAAAAGCTTAAGCAACATCAAGCTTCCCAGATTTGAAACCCTAAGGAGCAGTTAAATCAACTCAAGATTGATAAGGAATTTTAACAAATGGAATATTACGAAAATATAAGATATATTCCTAGACATATTCCCATTTGTTAAAGAGGATAAAATTTCAAGAACAACGAAGGGGTAGATTAGAAAGGCGTGAATAAAACCTTCGAATAGGTGTAACACATGTTCCATTATACTTCTGTTCCGTGTTTATTATAATTTGTTCTAAAGCTCAGCTCTGATACCAAGCTGTGACGCCCCACCTCTATGCACACAATAATAAAGGTTATTAAAAGGAATAACGCCTGCTATTGAGAAGAATAAGGCTTGTTAGAAGCGACCATCCGTAAGTTATGCCTTAGACGAGTATTGATTACATCGATAGGAGTTGTATAAATTACTCCTAAAGATATAAGTTCAATCCAAATCTAAAACGAAACTACGGTGGCTAAAGAAAAAAATTCAGAACAACTCATAATAACCACACATAGATATGTAAAGTCACAACAGAACAGAGATATCAGATATATAACGAAAGACAAGTCTGGATAAATGCTACAACAATCGATAGTTCACATAAACCAAATGTATATTTACATGTCATAAACATACATGAGACGAGAGTAAATGCACCAAAAAGAAACACTTCGAAGCTAGACAAACGATGAAGTGAAATCCCAAAAGCTGAAGCAGCAACTGAGTCAAAGATAGCAATTATCCTGAAATAACTCGGTCTGACCCGAGTATTATTTAAAAGAAAATAATAAATGGATCTGTCTAATTTAAACTTCGGAAATAAGTGTATAATAAATAACACTTAAGCAAATAATTATAGTCTGGAATGAAACTATACAACATAAATAATCAACATAGTTCAAATAAAGAAATCTCAATTTAAACTCCATCAAAATCAATAATCTCGAATGAGACTATTCAACATAAATAATCACCATAGTTTAAATGAAGGAATCTCAGTTTAAACTCCATCAAAATCAGTTTTTAAAATCCCACTTGATTTCCAAATAGCAATACGCAAATTTATGATCTCGGATGAGACTATACACAAAATTATAATCTCGAATGAGACTATACACAAATTTATAGCCTCGGTTGTGTCAGGACCCGATTCTTCGACTCCCGAAATTCGACATCAATACGTCCACTGTATCGAATGTCGATCAGTCAGATGCCGGAAAACCGAACACTGAGGGTTCAAGAAAAAGAAAAGAAGAAGAAAGAGGTAGAAGAAGAGAGAAAAGATAGAAAATAGAACGGAAAGAAATAACAGAACAGCATCAGAATCTCACAATTCGCAGCGGAACAACCTATAATAGATAAATGTATAATCTTTAAACAAAGAACTATATCAGTTATTACATTACATTACATTACATCAGAGTGTACAACAACAAACAAACAGCGGAAAAAGAAATACTATACTAGTAATACGCCATGCCATCCAACTTGCCTCCAGCAACTCCTGAATTCCAAATATCCTGATAAACCTTAACTCTTGACTGCCCGTGTGGAAATTGGTGGGCACCCAGAGTTTAGGAAGGAAAACAATAAACTCCGAGTCAGTCATGTGACTGGTGTGAGAACTCAAAACAGTTTATTTATTTTTAAAATCAAAAATAGAGGAATATTTGTAAAGTCAATTCGAAATGCTTTTAAAAATGAGACTACCATAAGACCTCCCGCCACACACACAATGCAAACGCAGACTTGGAGGAGATTTCTTCTTATGTTAGTCAAAGATGCTTGATACGCATTAAAAAAAAGAAACATTTGATATTATTATTAGTGCATATGTAGAAAACATTTCGAAGGTAGAATATAAATCTTAGCCAGCATAGGTACCATTATAGTATGCTTACTATAGCTACCATATTAAATGGCAGGTTCTACAATTAAAACCGTACAAGTCTCGTATTGTTTCTTTGGATTTCCAACGAATGGCCAGGCCAAGGAACTTCCCATTGCCACATGAGAACGCCTCTGGAAGGACGTCCCCGAGAACCAAACCGGATCTCTGCCAACACAAGGTCGGGTTACCCCTAACTGGGTAACTATTGACACGAGTATGCCATCCCCCGGTCCTTTGGGACCTTTAACCGAGCGCTCGTAATCAACATCACACCATAATAATAAGTGTTTCAATATGAGTAAGTATCTGGGCTCCATAACATGATACCACCCTTTCCCAGAAGGAAATGCACATACCTTAAAGGGAGCTACACCTCATAACCTTGCCGCATCTTTCCTGTTTTGACCATTCCGGGGTGTGAGGCTCAACGAAGTCACGTCCACAAAGACACACTTTATACAAAAGCCGTGCTTTGGGTCAACAAATGATCATAGAAATGATCACAAAGATAAACGATCAAACAAATGATCCTATCACAAATAATCAACACAATGATCATTTCACAGCAACACTCAGCATGTCACATTACCAAATTGGGAATATATTGTTGATAACCTTCAACTATATAACCTCTGAGCTCGTATATCTCAGAGAAGGATGTTAATCTAAGAGAATAAATTCTCCGCCACCAACAGAAATATATTTGAAAGAAATCATCTTTATATCTCAATTTGTAATGTCAGACATACTATCCATGGATATGCCAACATCAATGGATATGCCAACATCACCAGATTCCAAATAATTTTCTAAATTATTTATTTTCCAAAAATATCTTTACAAGATATATATTTTCCATTCTTCAAAAATAAATCAATATTTATTTTTAAACCCATATTCCAATTTCATTAATAAATTCCATATTGAATTTACATTTCCAAGAATATTTATGAATATACGTTTTCAATTATTCATTTTCAATTTATCTTCAAAAAGGTAAATTCTCTTTACTTTTCATTTCACGTTGGAAAAACTTTCCATACTTATTTATTTATAAGTAATTCAAAAGTCTTTTTATTTTCTATACTTGGAAAATATTCAATATATTTAAATCGAAATTAAGTATATATTTCATTCTTTAAGGAAATCATTTTCTTAATCATATTTATTTGGGCCAAAACGAATGTTGTGTAAAACATCGTTACGACAACCCAAAATCACTAGTATAGGGATTCGAAATTTAAAGTAGATATATAAATCCCAATACTATACAAAACATTTCCTTTCGGAAATCATTTATTATAACAACAGTGTTATAATCTACCATTTCCTTCTATTTCTCGAAAACGTCTATTTCAACAATGAATGTTAAAATCTATGGTTTCAAATCTTAATATATTTTAAACATCTTTAGATCGTTTTAATTCTATTTAAAACATCACATCCAAAACATTTCTTTAACATCTTATTCACTATTCAAAAACGTGAATATACTTGTTAACCAATTTCATCATTTCTATTCCTTTTATTTTGAAGGATTATTCACTGTCTAAAACGTGGATATAACTCCATAAATAAATTACAACAATTTTACTTATCAAAATAAGTCGTTGCGGATTTATAAAATAATGTTTATAAATTCCATTTCTATTTATTTTATAACAACTTCCTTTTATAAATTTCCTTTATTAACTTATTCGATTTATAACTCAATTATATACCGAAAGTCCATATTATAAGTTAAATGCTTATAATTTATTTGTTTACAAACTTGTTCTTTTAACCTCCCAAATTTATAAATCCTATATCTTATAAGATTCATTTATTTATCCAAAATCTATTCTTTTAAATAACTTTACAAATTTTATAAACCTACTGTTTATAAAATTCCACTTATAACTTCACCGTTATAATCCTATAAATTTCGTTCATTTACGAAATTCATTCACAATTCATTCTAACACTTATAAAAGGTCGTTTTACAATTCCAATATTTTTAATTTTTAAATATCAATTTATAAATCTTTTATATGGATCAATTTATATTATTCTTTTAAAACGTCTTTAAACTCCTTTATAATTCATCATTTTGATTTATAAAATAATCAAATTTCATAAATCCTATTTTTAAACTTTTTATAATAAATTCAGAAATCCCAGTTTTAAACTATTTTATAAAATCATTAATCTCATATTTTTCAAAAATCAACTTTTAACTGTATTTCTCAAAAATCATAATTTTTATAATATTAAAATTATAACGTTTATTTATTTAAGATGAATTAATTCAAAAAATATTTTTATAAACGTATACTTTCAAAAATCACTTTAGAAATCCCTTAAAAATCCAAATCGTTATTTTTGAACTTCAAAAATTGGATCCGATGATGCAACGCATCAAATAATCAATCACGACTTTCAAATATCATATATCAATATGATAAACAATCAAATATCACAATATTTGAATCAAATAAATATTTGTGAGGAATCCAGTTGGATCCCTCCAACCTGTTTCCCTGCATCCACAGGCATTAGCACAATACCCATTCCACTTCGAGGTGGAATATCGCGGTATATGGGATTTATAAAATATTATCCGCTTACTAACGGCGCAATAGGGTCTCATCCGCTATACAATGCGGGAAATCATCAACTGCAATATATACATATGCCAATATATATATATTGCTATATATATATAATATATCCTACTATTTCTAATATCACAACCAAACACAATCAATAAATAAATGCAAATCTAACTTTAAACTTTTGAGTGAGAAGTTCTCACCTTTGCTTTTATTATTTGCCGTCCATTTCCATCTTGACTTGGTTTTTCTTGATTTTTACCTTGTATAACAATTTTATACAATTCACTAATATTCGAACAGATCGAATAATAAATTTTCATTTTTGATTGTTTTAATTATTCAATGGTTTTGTTCTAAACCAATTCATTTAATAATTTTATTCAACTACAATTTAATTTTAAAACTAAATTTCCTTTTTTTCTATAATAATTTATTTAACTAAAATTTGACTTTCAAAACAATTTTAAAACAAACTATTAAACCAAAATGTTTACATAAATGTTTAGAAATATTTTTTTTTTCCAAGGTTTGACTTTATATATATATAATCCCCTAAAACATTTAAAATTTCTATTATATCCTTTTCACTGTTTTTTTTATAAATTTTAAAACTTTACTTATATTATTTTTTTTCTACTGTAAAAATTATGATGCTAAATTTTAAACTAATTTTAAATTATGATGCTAAATTTTAAACTAATTTCCTAATTTCAAATTATGATGCTAAATTTTTAATATTTACTTACTGTAAAAATTTAAATACTGTTTTCACATTCTATATATTATTTTTTTATATCTATAAAAATCTACAGTTAATTAAATTAAATTAAATAAAAAAAAAACAATATACCTCACTGCACACGCGAATGCCTCCACCCCCTACCGTGGCGCCGCACTCGAGACCGCCCACGCGAGCATCAATCGCGAGTCCCCCCGCCACTGTCGTGACACCGCCCCCCAAATTCCAAGCGCCGCGCCTACACGAGTCGCCTGCGCCACCAATATCGCGAGTTGCCCTAGCATCGCCTCCATCATCTCGCGCGCCGCCCCTCGTCGCCTCGCGATTTCGATTTAGGGCTTCGGCCATTTCTCTATTCTTCTTTTTTTATTTGCTCTGAAGAATTGGAAAGGAATGACAAGGGAAAGAGGAAATAGGAGAGAGGGAGACGCGATTTCGAACTTGAGGGCTTCGGCCATTATTTTTATCTCGTTCGATTTAGAACTGAGGAGTAGAAATGAAGTTGCGTGATTTTTAAAAGCAGAGGGGAGGAGACAGAAGATCGTGAGTTGAGGCTGAAAGGAAGGAGAACGTGTTTGCACGTTTAACTGCCGTGATTTTAGGCGTGAAGTTAGGGATACTGCCGTTTGTTTGAAATTTAAATTTAAATTTCAAATTGAATTCGTTTTAAAATTCTAATGCGTTTACTCACCGTGTGCTTATATATCAACTCAGAAAAATACGAAATTTGAAATCCGAGAATAATTCAATATTACGGATCCAATGGAACTGGTTTCGTCGAATTCCGAGACTGTGCCTCGGACGGCTATTTTTAAATATCGATTCAAACGATTAAAATTTCAAAACTATACAATTCACTTTCAAATTCAATTCTGAAGCTTCTATTATCTTCAGTATTTTCAATATGAATTTTACAAGCCTTTAAAATATTTTTAATCAGCTTAAAATTAAAGATTCAAATTTTTATTCAACTTTCAATAGATTAAACTCTATAATTTAATCGCCAAATTCATTCTGATAATTTGAAATTCAAGTCAAACCATCATTCAAATATTTAAAATTAATTGAATATTTTCAAATTAAATTGTTAAAAATTCTGGGTCGTTACAGGTTGAGACTATACAACATAATAATCAGCATAGTTTAAAGGAAGAAATTGTAACGACCCCAATTTTGAATTAATATTAAATAGATAGTTAATGTAAATTTTGAGAAAATTTTGGAGTAAAATTTGGATTTGACTTTGGAAAATGAATTTGAATATTAAAGTTGTACTTAAAATTTGAATAAATGAACTTAGAAAATGTTTGATAATGTAAACTAATTTGCAAAACAAGTTTTAAACTATAATTATAAACAATTCAAGGATAAATATGAAACAAGGAAACAAAATGAATACGTCGAACAAATATTTCAAACAAGTTATGGTTATAGTTATATAGAATAGAAATTTATAAAGTAATAAGTATAAGACAATTAAATATTTAAGTTAGAAATACATGTTTAATTTGAATTTTTTAAATAGACACACACATATATATATATATATATATATATATGTGTGTGTATATGTAAGATAAATAAAAATATAAAGTAACACATAGCTAAGTTTAAACAACATATTAAAATAGAAATTTATTTATATTACAAAGTGTATTCAAGAATGTACACATGACAAAAGAAAAGAAAGTCAGTATAAAAACAAAAGGAAAAGAAAAAAAATTGAAACAAACAAGAAGAAAACACATATAACTATGTACAAAACAAATCTGCACATACACAATTAAATAGCATAATCAACAAGTAAAAAAAAATACCCAACATATTTACATCATCTCAGCCAAAGTATGTATAAGGAAGCTTGCTTAAGAAGACAAATAATAATTAATGCAAGCACACCAAAAACATCATATCAGCCAACATAAAATGAAAAAAAAATATCTTTGATATGGTACAAGTAAGATAATATCACTTGTACAAAAATATCTTACCATGTAATCCTTTCCTGTTATATATCCTTCTTATTTCATTCGTTCAACATAGCATAGGAAACATGAATATACAAGTAGCATTTCCATTGCTATAAACTGAAGCTTTATACAACAACAAGCAAGATGATTATGGAAAAACAAAATCAAAGCAGATCATTTTCAGTTTTTAAGATCAAAACTGTCAAACAAGGGTGCTCAGTCTTCATTCTTCAAAGCAAGTGAGTAACCTTCACTTTTAAGAAACTTTAGTATCTGAGTCAGTTGCAAGTGTTTAATTGGAAAATATGTTGTTGCAATCTCATGGTATATATGTTAATGTGTAAATGTACGTATGCCTATAATTTTTGAAATGCCTCTGTTCATGTTCTTCCCATACCCAAATTTACAAATGAATCTTTATCTCTTGATCTACTCATTGATAGAACATAGAATATAAACAAAAGATGTTTGTTTGATGATGAGCTAAGATTTAAAAATTTATTTAAGTTATAACAACTTGTACATGTCTTTGGAAACCGAATGACTGAGCACAATCTTTAAATATGTTAAAATTTAAACACTTTAATTCAGGAATTCAGGAATATAAATTGGATTCCCATATTAAAATATGATTTTTAAAACAGAAATCATAACTTTTAGAGCTAAGATTCGAGTGCAGTTCGAGTTTGTTCAAATATCATTTTATTGGCGAATTCTGGTAATCTACTTGGATATGGTGGTCGGGTTCGTGTCTGAAGGTGGAGGAGTAAGCGGTGGTACTGGGAAAAATATTGGAACGGTCAACAGATGAACGTAGAGGCGGTGGTGACAGTTTGAAAATTTTAAACCTAGTTTTTTCGTAGTCTCGCAATTTGCTTTGTTCATCATCCATGATCGATCAAGTCGTACGTGCTTTTGGGTGATGGTAGGAGGAACAATGACGAGTACATGGCCGGAGTTGCATGAAGACCGGTGGTCGAGGCGGCGAGTTAGAAGCGATGTCAGGTTTGGGTTGATGGTCGCTCTTCCGTGTTTCCATGTTTTGGGTTGTTTTTTCTGCTCGATTTTGTTTCGCGTGGTTATTGTTTGATTTGAGTGTTCTTGGAAGCTCAGGGAATGACGAGTGACCGGTCGGCGGTCGCCATGTTGGCTGTAACTCCGGCGAGTGGTTGTGCACGTATACGTGCATTCGCGTGTGACTGGGTTCGTGTATTTTTGGGGAAGGAGAAAGAAGCTTGGGTTCGAGCTCGTGCGAGCAAGTGCTTTTCTCGAAGTAGTAGGAAATGGGAAAGCTTCTTAGTGGAGTTTGGGGTTGCAAGTTTTGGCACGAGAGACATAGGGTAGGGCTCGGGAAATTTTCACTTTGGCTTGAGAAATTCCTGCGTCTTACTCGAAGCAATATACTATTGGCTCAGGTCAAATATTTGTTCAGGTCTATAAACAGAACCTGTTGTGTTTTCTAAATTTTGGAATTTAATTTTTAAAACAAAGCCTAAACAAGTTTAAAACACGGAAGTTTAAATTTAAATTGAAGTTAAAAAAAATATAAATTCAAGTTCATTTTTGAAACTTAGTTTAAAAATTCAAATTTATAATTGTTTTAAATAAAAGATTTTAAGCATTTAAAGTATGTTTTAAAGAATTTGAATTAACAATTGAATTTGAAAATTATAAAGAAATGAATTCTAACAAGGATTTAATCAAGGTTTAAATCTAGAATTCAATCTAAATTTGAATCCTAGTTTTGTAATAAAAGAGGTTTTTAAATTTTAAGTTGTTCTAACTAACATAAATGATTTAGTGTACTTTTAAATTAATTTGAATTTAAAATTTAAAGTGTAATGATAGAAATACACTTAAAAATTAACGAAGTCATAAATAAAAAAAATTAATTATCTTAGAGATAATTAAGGTAATTAAAATGATTTAATTAATAAGGTAATTAAAGAATGATTTATTTTATTAATTAAATTAATTAGAAATGATTTATAATGAATTTAATCTAAGAAATTCCTTAGGAAAGTAATTAAAGAAATGTTATTAGTAAATAAAGATAATTAACTAAGGATCATTAAGTATTGATTAAGACTATAAATTTAATAATTATTTGGATTAATTAATTTAGATAATCAATTATAAATTGTTTAAATGTAATAGCTAAATGAAAGTAATTAAGGATCAATCACTTATTGTAATAAAGTTTGGATATTTTGATTAATTAAAGTTAATTAATTATGTAATCGGTTTAAAAGGTTAATTTAATTAATATGATTAATTAAGAATAATTTAAATAAATTAAGATGTTTGATAAATAAATTTATATCAAATGATTTGTAATTAAAAAACCAGGATTGGATATTTAAATTAATAAGTAATTAATCTACTTAGAAATAAATCGTATTGATTAGGATTAAAAGATTAATCAATCTTGCTTATGAATGATTGTATTGTATGAGATACCTTGAATTGATTGTCATGTCTGATCTGTGATATTTTGTTATGTGGTTTATGCCGTGAATGATTTATTCATTTATTTATATTCGTATATATCTATGATCTGTGAATAAAAGATAAGCGTTATAGGTTATACCGCTTATCAGTTATACTTCTGTGTTTGATCTGTGATGATTGAAATGATGTTGCACTATTGTGTAAAACCCCTGGACCACACCATACACACACAAATATGGATCGCACGAGGAAATCGGTTAAGTCACAGATATTTGTCAATCGTAAAGATTGAATTCCTAAATCCAAGATAGTTTTGGAATTGGAATTGAGAACTTTTGAAATGAGTTTCAAAAATAAAAGTTATTTTAAATAACGTGGTAAAACTTGAAATTTAAATAATTTAATTTAAATTTGAATTCAATATTTGAAATTGAATTCTATGATTTAGAAACTAGGGTTAAGAAAGGTTATTCAACTTATAAATGTGTTTATATGGGTTAAACTCTTTAAACGTATTGATTTGGAAATTTGAATTTAAATTCAAAGGCTTTAACTCGTGCAAATAAAATTGGATCTTTCTGAAACGAAAACTATTTGTTTTCAAATAATAAAGGCTTTCACGAAAGTAATGAACTTCCAAATTGTGTAAAAAGGGATTTGAAGTAAAAAAAAGGAAAATGATTTTCCACGTTATGGAAACAGTTTGAAAACTATAAGTTAAATCTTTAATTTAAAGATAATAAACGAGTTAATCCAATTGAAATGGAAATTGATTTGGGAAATCTATGAACGGATCTTTGTGAAGCTGGGTGAACTTTGTAAAATAAATCTTTTTGTTTAAAGATTTGAAATGGTAATTCGTTTAACCATTTAAAGGAAAGGTTTTTGGGTAATAAGTTGTGACTTAATTGAAATCCCATATCCATATGTTTTAAAATGTTGCGCTCACTATTCGGTTTAGCCGGGAGAAGACCTTTGTGTCGTATAACCCATTCCGAATAGTGATACGACGTATATGGATAGCATTGAATACCGGCGGTGAAGACCGGGTATTTGTATGAACGATAGGATAACCTATCGATTGTCTCTGCACTGGCCCCCGGTATAGAGATTCCCTAAGTGATGGGAAGTTCGATCGGGATTGTGAATACCCGGATTGCAAGGGCTTCTTTGGAAGTGCCTTCGGTTCTGTTAGAACCCAGAACAGACTTGTATGGTTATATGTCTGACACTACACTTTGAGATATAAAGCAGATTTCTTTCAAGTACATATCTGTTGGTGGCGAAGGATTTATTCTCTTAGCTTAACACCCTTCTCTGAGACGTACGAGCTCAGAGGTTATGTAGTTGAAGGTTATCAGCGATATACTCCCAATTTGGTAGTGTGGCATGCTGAGTGCTGCTGTGTGTTGATGATCATTTGTTGATCATTTATGATCAGAGCATGGCTTTTGCATAAAGCGTAGCTTTGTGGACGAGACTGCATCAGGACCTCACACCCCGAAAATGGTCAAAACAGGAAAGATGCGGCAAGGTTATGAGGGTCGCGCCCTTTAGGGTGTGTCATTCCCTTCTGGTAAAGGGTGGTATTAGGTGTGGAGCCCTGATATTTAACCTATGTGGTTGCTCCAATCTCATTTATTGTGTGGTTGTTGCTTAGAGGCGCCTCGGATAAAGGTCCCAAAGGACCGGGGAGTGGCATGCTCGAGTAGTAGTTGCCAAGTTATAGAGGTAACCCGGCCTTGTGTTGCCAGAGATCCGGATAGGTTCTCGGGACGTCCCGCCAGAGGCGATCCTATGTGGCAGTAGGAAGTTCCTTAGCCTGACCATTTGTTGGAAATCCAATCAAAACAATACGCGCCTTGTACGGTTTTAGTTGTATTACCTGCCATTCACTTATGGTGGCGCCCCACTGTTTGGATGGTAGCTATAGTAGACACAGTTCAGAATGTCTATGCTGGCTAAGATTTATATTCTACTTTCGAAAATGTTTTCTGCACTTTTCACTTATAATAATAATATCAAATAAATTTTCTGCGTATTAAGCATGTTTGACTATCATAAGAAGAAATCTCCTCCAATTCTGCGTTTGCATGGTGTGTGTGGCGGGAGGTCTTATGGTAGTTTCATTTTCTAAAAAGCATATCGGATTTTCTTTTATAAATCTTGTTTTATTTAAAAGATAAACTATTTTTGTTACTCACACCAGTCCCATGACTGACTCGGAGTTTATTGTTCCTTTCCTAAACTCTGGGTGCACAATATTTTCCACACGAGCAGTCTAGAGTCAGGTTTTTCAGATAGTTAGGTTCAGTGGTTTATATGGAGCTAGTCAGTCTTAGGACATGACTGACCTTGCTTGTCTTGGTGCATCGTTATTTGGAGTTCGAGCTATTTCTAGATTGGTTCTGGGAGATGGAGTTGCAGATTTGGAGTTCTCTCTTGAAGACTGACTTGAGTTATTTGTTCCGCTGCTGGTGTTAGTTATTTTCTTTTCCGCTGCTATTTTATTGTATCATATCTCTAATGTATATCGATATCTATTGTATCATCTGTTGTATCAGGATGTTGTATCAGATATTGTATATTGATATTCATTATTTCTTCTGCTGTGTTGTTTACTTAATGGTGTTATAAGCTCCGGCGACTCGGATTTGAACGGTCGAATCTGCGGCATTCAAGTACGATGTAAAGTATGGATGTCGATTTTCGAACGGGCAAAATCCGCTTCGTTACTATTTGGTATCAGAGCTAAGGTTGAACTTTAGCTCAGGAGTATAACACATTAAGTAGCTCATTAGAGATAGGGTGAAGTATTCCTAGAATGAGTAATCCCTAAGATGTCCATTTGTATGTCTCAGTAAATTCTCTTACTATCCACGGAAAGTGAGTATGAGTGCAAGAAGAGAACGAGATAGGGGACAGGGAAATATGAATATAAATGGTCAATACTCTGTAACAACCAAGGAAGCAATCTTGTCTCTATCAATCTCTTTTTGTTCGTCATCTTTTCAATTCTTTGATGGTTCCTGGTAGATCGGGGAAGAAGATTTGATATATTATGGGACACAAACTCCGGATAGACCAAAATTGTTTGTTTGGATGTATTGGTTGTTTTGTTTGCTTTGGTTTCTATGGTTGATAGGTATAAATTGGTTTTTAAACTCAACATTTTGAAATTGTATCCATATATCTGTCAATATTTGGGTCCGGATATATATTACGAATGGTTAGTTATCCTTTCGAACTAACCAATGCCACTGCATATTTCGTAGATTTGGTGACCCGAGTATCCTATGTAGTATTGAATGAGTTCGTTCTCATATTGTTGATATTCTGATTTGGTGAGCCAAATACAAGACAGATATCCATTTTGACCTGGAAACCTATGTCTCAGTCTTTGTGTATGTATCTTTGTTGTTTTCGTGCCTGTAAATTTCGAGGACGAAATTTCTTTAAGGGGGGAAGTCTGTAACGACCCTAATTTTGAATTAATATTAAATTGATAGTTAATGTAAATTTTGAGAAAATTTTGGAGTAAAATTTGGATTTGACTTTGGAAAATGAATTTGAATATTAAAGTTGTACTTAAAATTTGAATAAATGAACTTAGAAAATGTTTGATAATGTAAATTAATTTGTAAAACAAGTTTTAAACTATAATTATAAACAATTCAAGGATAAATATGAAACAAGGAAACAAAATGAATACGTCGAACAAATATTTCAAACAAGTTATGGTTATAGTTATATAGAATAGAAATTATAAAGTAATAAGTATAAGACAATTAAATGTTTAAGTTAGAAATACATGTTTAATTTGAATTTTTTAAATAGACACACATATATATATGTATATGTAAGATAAATAAAAATATAAAGTAACACATAGCTAAGTTTAAACAACATATTAAAATAGAAATTTATTTATATTACAAAGTGTACTCAAGTATGTACACATGACAAAAGAAAAGAAAGTCGGTATAAAGACAAAAAGAAAAAAAATGAAACAAACAAGAAGAAAACACATATAACTATGTACAAAACAAATCTGCACATACACAATTAAATAGCATAATCAACAAGTAAAAAAAACAAATACCCAACATATTTACATCATCTCAGCCAAAGTATGTATAAGGAAGCTTGCTTAAGAAGACAAATAATAATTAATGCAAGCACACCAAAAATATCATATCAGCAAACATAAAATGGAAAAAATATCTTTGATATGGTACAAGTAAGATAATATCACTTGTACAAAAATATCTTACCCTGTAATCCTTTCCTGTTATATATATCCTTCTTATTTCATTCGTTCAACATAGCATAGGAAACCTGAATATACAAGTAGCATTTCCATTGTTATAAACTGAAGCTTTATACAACAACAAGCAAGAAGATTATGGAAAAACAAAATCAAACAGATCATTTTCAGTTTTTAAGATCAAAACTGTCAAACAAGGGTGCTCAGTCTTCATTCTTCAAAGCAAATGAGTAACCTTCACTTTTAAGAAACTTTAGTATCTGAGCCAGTTGCAAGTGTTTTATTGGAAAATATGTTGTTGCAATCTCATGGTATATATGTTAATGTGTAAATGTACGTATGCCTGTAATTTTTGAAATGCCTCTGTTCATGTTCTTCCCATACCCAAATTTACAAATGAATCTTTATCTCTTGATCTACTCATTGATAGAACATAGAATATAAACAAAAGATGTTTGTTTGATGATGAGCTAAGATTTAAAAATTTATTTAAGTTATAACAACTTGTACATGTCTTTGGAAACCGAATGACTGAGCACAATCTTTAAATATGTTAAAATTTAAACACTTTAATTCAGGAATTCAGGAATATAAATTGGATTCCCATATTAAAATATGATTTTTAAAACAGAAATCATAACTTTTAGAGCTAAGATTCGAGTGCAGTTCGAGTTTGTTCAAATATCATTTTATTGGCGAATTCTGGTGATCTACTTGGATATGGTGGTCGGGTTCGTGTATGAAGGTGGAGGAGTAAGCGGTGGTACTGGGAAAAATATTGGAACGGTCAACAGATGAACGTGGAGGCGGTGGTGACAGTTTGAAAATTTTAAACCTAGTTTTGTCGTAGTCTCGCAATTTGCTTTGTTCATCATCCATGATCGATCGAGTCGTACGTGCTTTTGGGTGATGGTAGGAGGAACAATGACGAGTACATGGCCGTAGTTGCATGAAGACCGGTGGTCGAGGCGGCGAGTTAGAAGCGATGTCAGGTTTGGGTTGATGGTCGCTCTTCCGTGTTTCCAGGTTTTGGGTTGTTTTTTCTGCTCGATTTTGTTTCGCGTGGTTATTGTTTGATTTGAGTGTTCATGGAAGCTCAGGGAATGACGAGTGATCGGTCGACGGTCGCCATGTTGGCTGTAACTCCGGGGAGTGGTTGTGCACGTATACGTGCATTCGCGTGTGACTAGGTTCGTGTATTTTTGGGGAAGGAGAAAGAAGCTCGGGTTCGAGCTCGTGCGAGCAAGTGCTTTTCTCGAAGTAGTAGGAAATGGGAAAGCTTCTTAGTGGAGTTTGGGGTTGCAAGTTTTGGCACGAGAGACATAGGGTAGGGCTCGGGAAATTTTCACTTTGGCTTGAGAAATTCCTGCGTCTTACTCGAAGCAATATACTGTTGGCTCGGGTCAAATATTTGTTCAGGTCTATAAACAGAACCTTTTGTGTTTTCTAAATTTTGGAATTTAATTTTTAAAACAAAGCCTAAACAAGTTTAAAACACAGAAGTTTAAATTTAAATTGAAGTTAAAAAAAAAAATTCAAGTTTAAAACACGGAAGTTTAAATTTAAATTGAAGTTAAAAAAAAAATTCAAGTTCATTTTTGAAACTTAGTTTAAAAATTCAAATTTATAATTGTTTTAAATAAAAGATTTTAAGCATTTAAAGTATGTTTTAAAGAATTTGAATTAACAATTGAATTTGAAAATTATAAAGAAATGAATTCTAACAAGGATTTAATCAAGGTTTAAATCTGGAATTCAATCTAAATTTGAATCCTAGTTTTGTAATAAAAGAGGTTTTTAAATTTTAAGTTGTTCTAACTAACATAAATGATTTAGTGTACTTTTAAATTAATTTGAATTTAAAATTTAAAGTGTAATGATAGAAATACACTTAAATATTAACGAAGTCATAAATAAAAAAAATTAATTATCTTAGAGATAATTAAGGTAATTAAAATGATTTAATTAATAAGGTAATTAAAGAATGATTTATTTTATTAATTAAATTAATTAGAAATGATTTATAATGAATTTAATCTAAGAAATTTCCTTAAGAAAGTAATTAAAGAAATGTTATTAGTTAATAAAGATAATTAACTAAGGATCATTAAGTATTGATTAAGGCTATAAATTTAATAATTAATTGGATTAATTAATTTAGATAATCAATTATAAATTGTTTAAATGTAATAGCTAAATGATAGTAATTAAGGATCAATCACTTATTGTAATAAAGTTTGGATATTTTGATTAATTAAAGTTAATTAATTATGTAATCGGTTTAAAAGGTTAATTTAATTAATATGATTAATTAAGAATAAATTAAATAAATTAAGATGTTTGATAAATAAATTTATATCAAATGATTTGTAATTAATAAATCAGGATTGGATGTTTAAATTAATAAGTAATTAATCTACTTAGAAATAAATCGTATTGATTAGGATTAAACGATTAATCAATCTTGCTTATGAATAATTGTATTGTATGAGATACCTTGAATTGATTTTCATGTCTGATCTGTGATATTTTGTTATGTGGTTTATGCCGTGAATGATTTATTCATTTATTTACATTCGTATATATCTATGACCTGTGAATAAAAGATAAGCGTTATAGGTTATACCGCTTATCAGTTATACTTTTGTGTTTGATCTGTGATGATTGAAATGATGTTGCACTATTGTGTAAAACCCCTGGACCACACCATACACACACAAATATGGATCGCACGAGGAAATCGGTTAAGTCACAGATGTTTGTCAATCGTAAAGATTGAATTCCTAAATCCAAGATAGTTTTGGAATTGGAATTGAGAACTTTTGAAATGAGTTTCAAAAATAAAAGTTATTAAATAACGTGATAAAACTTGAAATTTAAATAATTTAATTTAAATTTGAATTCAATATTTGAAATTGAATTCTATGATTTAGAAACTAGGGTTTAGAAAGGTTATTCAACTTATAAATGTGTTTATATGGGTTAAACTATTTAAACGTATTGATTTGGAAATTTGAATTTAAATTCAAAGGCTTTAACTCGTGCAAATAAAATTGGATCTTTCTGAAGCGAAAACTATTTTTTTCAAATAATAAAGGCTTTCACGAAAGTAATGAACTTCCAAATTGTGTAAAAAGGGATTTCAAGTAAAAAAAAAGGAAAATTATTTTCCACGTTATGGAAACAGTTGGAAAACTATAAGTTAAATCTTTAATTTAAAGATATTAAACGAGTTAATCCAATTGAAATGGAAATTGATTTGGGAAATCTATGAACGGATCTTTGTGAAGCTGGGTGAGCTTTGTGAAATAAATCTTTTTGTTTAAATATTTGAAATGGTAATTCGTTTAACCATTTAAAGGAAAGGTTTTTGGGTAATAAGTTGTGACTTAATTGAAATCCCATATCCATATGTTTTAAAATGTTGCGCTCACTATTCGGTTTAGCCGGGAGAGGACCTTTGTGTCGTATAACCCATTCCGAATAGTGATACGACGTATATGGATAGCATTGATGACCGGCGGTAAAGACCGGGTATTTGTAAGAACGATAGGATAACCTATCGATTGTCTCTGCACTGGCTGATCCCCGGTATAGAGATTCCCTAAGTGATGGGAAGTTCGATCGGGATTGCGAATACCCGGATTGCAAGGGCTTCTTTGGAAGTGCCTTCGGTTCTGTTAGAACCCAGAACAGACTTGTATGGTTGTATGTCTGACACTACACTTTGAGATATAAAGCAGATTTCTTTCAAATACATATCTGTTGGTGGCGGAGGATTTATTCTCTTAGCTTAACACCCTTCTCTAAGACGTACGAGCTCAGAGGTTATGTAGTTGAAGGTTATCAGCGATATACTCCCAATTTGGTAGTGTGGCATGCTGAGTGCTGTTGTGTGTTGATGATCATTTGTTGATCATTTATGATCAGAGCATGGCTTTTGCATAAATCGTAGCTTTGTGGACGAGACTGCATCAGGACCTCACACCCCGAAAATGGTCAAAACAGGAAAGATGCGGCATGGTTATGAGGGTCGCGCCCTTTAGGGTGTGTCATTCCCTTCTGGTAAAGGGTGATATTAGGTATGGAGCCCTGATATTTAACCTATGTGGTTGCTCCAATCTCATTTACTGTGTGGTTGTTGCTTAGAGGCGCCTCGGATAAAGGTCCCAAAGGACCGGGGAGTGGCATGCTCGAGTAGTAGTTACCTAGTTATAGAGGTAACCCGGCCTTGTGTTGGCAGAGATCCGGATAGGTTCTCGGGACGTCCCGCCAGAGGCGATCCCATGTGGCAGTAGGAAGTTCCTTAGCCTGACCATTTTTTGGAAATCCAATCAAAACAATACGCGCCTTGTACGGTTTTAGTTGTATTACCTGCCATTCACTTATGGTGGCGCCCCACTGTTTGGATGGTAGCTATAGTAGACATAGTTCGGAATGTCTATGCTGGCTAAGATTTATATTCTACTTTCGAAAATGTTTTCTGCGCTTTTCACATATAATAATAATATCAAATAAATTTTCTGCGTATTAAGCATGTTTGACTATCATAAGAAGAAATCTCCTCCAATTCTGCGTTTGCAATGTGTGTGTGGCGGGAGGTCTTATGTTAGTTTCATTTTCTAAAAAGCATATCGGATTTTCTTTTGTAAATCTTGTTTTATTTAAAAGATAAACTGTTTTTGTTACTCACACCAGTCCCATGACTGACTCGGAGTTTATTGTTCCTTTCCTAAACTCTGGGTGCTCACTATTTTCCGCACGAGCAATCTAGAGTCGGGTTTTTTCAGATAGTTAGGTTCAGTGGATTATATGGAGCTAGTTCAGTCTTAGGACATGACTGACCTTGCTTGTCTTTGTGCATCGTTATTTGGAGTTCGAGCTATTTCTGGATTGGTTCTGGGAGATGGAGTTGCAGTTTTGGAGTTCTCTCTTGAAGACTGACTTGAGTTATTTGTTCCGCTGCTGGTGTTAGTTATTTTCTTTTCCGCTGCTATTTTATTGTATCATATCTCTAATGTATATCGATATCTATTGTATCATCTGTTGTATCAGGATGTTTTATCAGATGTTGTATACTGATATTCATTATTTCTTCTGTTGTGTTGTTTACTTAATGGTGTTATAAGCTCCGGCGACTCGGATTTGAACGGTCGAATCTGCGGCATTCAAGTACGATGTAAAGTATGGATGTCGATTTTCGAACGGGCAAAATCCGCTTCGTTACAATTTGGTATCAGAGCTAAGGTTGAACTTTAGCTCAGGAGTATAACACATTAAGTAGCTCATTAGAGATAGGGTGAAGTATCCCTAGAATGAGTAATCCCTAAGATATCCATTTGTATGTCTCAGTAAATTCTCTTACTATCCACAGATAGTGAGTATGAGTGCAAGAAGAGAACGAGATAGGGGACAGGGAAATATGACTATAAATGGTCAATACTCTGTAACAACCAAGGAAGCAATCTTGTCTCTATCAATCTCTTTTTGTTCGTCATCTTTTCAATTCTTTGATGGTTCCTGGTAGATCGAGGAAGAAGATTTGATATATTAGTATGGGACACAAACTCCGGATAGACCAAAATTGTTTGTTTGGATGTATTGGTTGTTTTGTTTACTTTGGTTTCTATGGTTGATAGGCATAAATTGGTTTTAAACTCAACATTTTGAAATTGTATCCATATATCTGTCAATATTTGGGTCCAGATATATATTACGAATGGTTAGTTATCCTTTCGAACTAACCAATGCCACTGCATATTTCGTAGATTTGGTGACCCGAGTATCCTATGTAGTATTGAATGAGTTCGTTCTCATATTGTTGATATTCTGATTTGGTGAGCCAAATACAAGACAGATATCCATTTTGAGCTGGAAAGCTATGTCTCGGTCTTTGTGTATGTATCTTTGTTGTTTTCGTGCCTGTAAATTTCGAGGACGAAATTTCTTTAAGGGGGGAAGTCTGTAACGACCCCAATTTTGAATTAATATTAAATTGATAGTTAATGTAAATTTTGAGAAAATTTTGGAGTAAAATTTGGATTTGACTTTGGAAAATGAATTTGAATATTAAATTTGTACTTAAAATTTGAATAAATGAACTTAGAAAATGTTTGATAATGTAAACTAATTTGCAAAACAAGTTTTAAACTATAATTATAAACAATTCAAGGATAAATATGAAACAAGGTAACAAAATGAATACGTCGAACAAATATTTCAAACAAGTTATGGTTATAGTTATATAGAATAGAAATTTATAAAGTAATAAGTATAAGACAATTAAATATTTAAGTAAGAAATACATGTTTAATTTGAATTTTTTAAATAGACACACATATATATATATATATGTATATGTAAGATAAATAAAAATATAAAGTAACACATAGCTAAGTTTAAACAACATATTAAAATAGAAATTTATTTATATTACAAAGTGTATTCAAGTATGTACACATGACAAAAGAAAAGAAAGTCAGTATAAAAACAAAAAGAAAAAAAATGAAACAAACAAGAAGAAAACACATATAACTATGTACAAAACAAATCTGCACATACACAATTAAATAGCATAATCAACAAGTAAAAAAAACAAATAGCCAACATATTTACATCATCTCAGCCAAAGTATGTATAAGGAAGCTTGCTTAAGAAGACAAATAATAATTAATGCAAGCATACCAAAAATATCATATCAGCCAACATAAAATGGAAAAAATATCTTTGATATGGTACAAGTAAGATAATATCACTTGTACAAAAATATCTTACCCTGTAATCCTTTCCTGTTATATATATCCTTCTTATTTCATTCGTTCAACATAGCATAGGAAACCTGAATATAAAAGTAGCATTTCCATTGTTATAAACTGAATCTTTATACAACAACAAGCAAGAAGATTATGGAAAAACAAAATCAAAGCAGATCATTTTCAGTTTTTAAGATCAAAACTGTCAAACAAGGGTGCTCAGTCTTCATTCTTCAAAGCAAGTGAGTAACCTTCACTTTTAAGAAACTTTAGTATCTGAGTCAGTTGCAAGTGTTTAATTGGAAAATATGTTGTTGCAATCTCATGGTATATATGTTAATGTGTAAATGTACGTATGCTTGTAATTTTTGAAATGCCTCTGTTCATGTTCTTCCCATACCCAAATTTACAAATAAATCTTTATCTCTTGATCTACTCATTGATAGAACATAGAATATAAACAAAAGATGTTTGTTTGATGATGAACTAAGATTTAAAAATTTATTTAAGTTATAACAACTTGTACATGTCTTTGGAAACCGAATGACTGAGCACAATCTTTAAATATGTTAAAATTTAAACACTTTAATTCAGGAATTCAGGAATATAAATTGAATTCCCATATTAAAATATGATTTTTAAAACAGAAATCATAACTTTTAGAGCTAAGATTCGAGTGCAGTTCGAATTTGTTCAAATATCATTTTATTGGCGAATTCTGGTGATCTACTTGGATATGGCGGTCGGGTTCGTGTATGAAGGTGGAGGAGTAAGCGGTGGTACTGGGAAAAATATTGGAACGGTCAACAGATGAACGTGGAGGCGGTGGTGACGGTTTAAAAATTTTAAACCAAGTTTTGTCGTAGTCTCGCAATTTGCTTTGTTCATCATCCATGATCGATCGAGTCGTACGTGCTTTTGGGTGATGGTAGGAGGAACAATGACGAGTACATGGCCGGAGTTCCATGAAGACCGGTGGTCGAGGCGGCGAGTTAGAAGCGATGTCAGGTTTGGGTTGATGGTCGCTCTTCCGTGTTTCCAGGTTTTGGGTTGTTTTTTCTGCTCGATTTTGTTTCGCGCGGTTATTGTTTGATTGAGTGTTCGTGGAAGCTCAGGGAATGACGAGTGATCGGTCGGCGGTCGCCATGTTGGCTGTAACTCCGGCGAGTGGTTGTGCACGTATACGTGCATTCGCGTGTGACTGGGTTCGTGTATTTTTGGGGAAGGAGAAAGAAGCTTGGGTTCGAGCTCGTGCAAGCAAGTGCTTTTCTCGAAGTAGTGGGAAATGGGAAAGCTTCTTAGTGGAGTTTGGGGTTGCAAGTTTTGGCACGAGAGACATAGGGTAGGGCTCGGGAAATTTTCACTTTGGCTTGAGAAATTCCTGCGTCTTACTCGAAGCAATATATTGTTGGCTCGGGTCAAATATTTGTTCAAGTCTATAAACAGAACCTGTTGTGTTTTCTAAATTTTGGAATTTAATTTTTAAAACAAAGCCTAAACAATTTAAAACACAGAAGCTTAAATTTAAATTGAAGTTAAAAAAAAATATAAATTCAAGTTCATTTTTGAAACTTAGTTTAAAAATTCAAATTTAAAATTGTTTTAAATAAAAGATTTTAAGCATTTAAAGTATGTTTTAAAGAATTTGAATTAACAATTGAATTTGAAAATTATAAAGAAATGAATTCTAACAAGGATTTAATCAAGGTTTAAATCTGGAATTCAATCTAAATTTGAATCTTAGTTTTGTAATAAAAGAGGTTTTTAAATTTTAAGTTGTTCTAACTAACATAAATGATTTAGTGTACTTTTAAATTAATTTGAATTTAAAATCTAAAGTGTAATGATAGAAATACACTTAAATATTAATGAAGTCATAAATAAAAAATTTAATTATCTTAGAGATAATTAAGGTAATTAAAATGATTTAATTAATGAGGTAATTAAAGAATGATTTATTTTATTAATTAAATTAATTAGAAATGATTTATAATGAATTTAATCTAAGAAATTTCCTTAAGAAAGTAATTAAAGAAATGTTATTAGTTAATAAAGATAATATACTAAGGATCATTAAGTATTGATTAAGGCTATAAATTTAATAATTAATTGGATTAATTAATTTAGATAATCAATTATAAATTGTTTAAATGTAATAGCTAAATGAAAGTAATTAAGGATCAATCACTTATTGTAATAAAGTTTGGATATTTTGATTAATTAAAGTTAATTAATTATGTAATCGGTTTAAAAGGTTAATTTAATTAATATGATTAATTAAGAATAATTTAAATAAATTAAGATGTTTGATAAATAAATTTATATCAAATGATTTGTAATTAATAAACCAGGATTGGATATTTAAATTAATAAGTAATTAATCTACTTAGAAATAAATCGTATTGATTAGGATTAAAAGATTAATCAATCTTGCTTATGAATGATTGTATTGTATGAGATACCTTGAATTGATTGTCATGTCTGATCTGTGATATTTTGTTATGTGGTTTATGCCATGAATGATTTATTCATTTATTTATATTCGTATATATCTATGATCTGTGAATAAAAGATAAGCGTATAGGTTATACCGCTTATCAGTTATACTTCTGTGTTTGATCTGTGATGATTGAAATGATGTTGCACTATTGTGTAAAACCCCTGGACCACACCATACACACACAAATATGGATCGCACGAGGAAATCGGTTAAGTCACAGATATTTGTCAATCGTAAAGATTGAATTCCTAAATCCAAGATAGTTTTGGAATTGGAATTGAGAACTTTTGAAATGAGTTTCAAAAATAAAAGTTATTTTAAATAACGTGATAAAACTTGAAATTTAAATAAGTTGATTTAAATTTGAATTCAATATTTGAAATTGAATTCTATGATTTAGAAACTAGGGTTTAGAAAGGTTATTCAACTTATAAATGTGTTTATATGGGTTAAACTATTTAAACGTATTGATTTGGAAATTTGAATTTAAATTCAATGGCTTTAACTCGTGCAAATAAAATTGGATCTTTCTGAAACGAAAACTATTTGTTTTCAAATAATAAAGGCTTTCACGAAAGTAATGAACTTCCAAATTGTGTAAAAAGGGATTTCAAGTAAAAAAAAGGAAAATGATTTTCCACGTTATGGAAACAGTTTGAAAACTATAAGTTAAATCTTTAATTTAAAGATATTAAACGAGTTAATCCAATTGAAATGGAAATTGATTTGGGAAATCTATGAACGGATCTTTGTGAAGCTGGGTGAACTTTGTGAAATAAATCTTTTTGTTTATAGATTTGAAATGGTAATTCGTTTAACCATTTAAAGGAAAGGTTTTTGGGTAATAAGTTGTGACTTAATTGAAATCCCATAACCATATGTTTTAAAATGTTGCGCTCACTATTCGGTTTAGCCGGGAGAGGACCTTTGTGTCGTATAACCCATTCCGAATAGTGATACGACGTATATGGATAGCATTGAAGACCGGCGGTGAAGACCGGGTATTTGTAAGAACGATAGGATAACCTATCGATTGTCTCTGCACTGGCTGATCCCCGCTATAGAGATTCCCTAAGTGATGGGAAGTTCGATCGGGATTGCGAATACCCGGATTGCAAGGGCTTCTTTGGAAGTGCCTTCGGTTCTGTTAGAACCCAGAATAGGCTTGTATGGTTGTATGTCTGACACTACACTTTGAGATATAAAGCAGATTTCTTTCAAATACATATCTGTTGGTGGAGGAGGATTTATTCTCTTAGCTTAACACCCTTCTCTAAGACGTACGAGCTCAGAGGTTATGTAGTTGAAGGTTATCAGCGATATACTCCCAATTTGGTAGTGTGGCATGCTGAGTGTTGTTGTGTGTTGATGATAATTTGTTGATCATTTATGATCAGAGCATGGCTTTTGCATAAAGCGTAGCTTTGTGGACGAGACTGCATCAGGACCTCACACCCCGGAAATGGTCAAAACAGGAAAGATGCGGCAAGGTTATGAGGGTCGCGCCCTTTAGGGTGTGTCATTCCCTTCTGGTAAAGGGTGGTATTAGGTATGGAGCCCTGATATTTAACCTATGTGGTTGCTCCAATCTCATTTACTGTGTGGTTGTTGCTTAGAGGCGCCTCGGATAAAGGTCCCAAAGGACCGGGGAGTGGCGTGCTCGAGTAGTAGTTACCTAGTTATAGAGGTAACCCGGCCTTGTGTTGGCAGAGATCCGGATAGGTTCTCGGGACGTCCCGCCAGAGGCGATCCCATGTGGCAGTAGGAAGTTCCTTAGCCTGACCATTTCTTGGAAATCCAATCAAAACAATACGCGCCTTGTACGGTTTTAGTTGTATTACCTGCCATTCACTTATGGTGGCGCCCCACTGTTTGGATGGTAGCTATAGTAGGCATAGTTCGGAATGTCTATGCTGGCTAAGATTTATATTCTACTTTCAAAAATGTTTTCTGCACTTTTCACTTATAATAATAATATCAAATAAATTTTCTGTGTATTAAGCATGTTTGACTATCATAAGAAGAAATCTCCTCCAATTCTGCGTTTGCATTGTGTGTGTGGCGGGAGGTCTTATGGTAGTTTCATTTTCTAAAAAGCATATCGGATTTTCTTTTATAAATCTTGTTTTATTTAAAAGATAAACTGTTTTTGTTACTCACACCAGTCCCATGACTGACTCGGAGTTTATTGTTCCTTTCCTAAACTCTGGGTGCTCACTATTTTCCACACGAGCAGTCTAGAGTCGGGTTTTTCAGATAGTTAGGTTCAGTGGATTATATGCAGCTAGTTCAGTCTTAGGACATGACTGACCTTGCTCGTCTTTGTGCATCGTTATTTGGAGTTCGAGCTATTTCTGGATTGGTTTTGGGAGATGGAGTTGCAGTTTTGGAGTTCTCTCTTGAAGACTGACTTGAGTTATTTGTTCCGCTGCTGGTGTTAGTTATTTTCTTTTCCGTTGCTATTTTATTGTATCATATCTCTGATGTATATCGATATCTATTGTATCATCTGTTGTATCAGGATGTTGTATCAGATGTTGTATATTGATATTCATTATTTCTTCCGCTGTGCTGCTTACTTAATGGTGTTATAAGCTCCGGCGACTCGGATTTGAACGGTCGAATCTGCGGCATTCAAGTACGATGTAAAGTATGGATGTCGATTTTCGAACGGGCAAAATCCGCTTCGTTACAGAAATCCCATTAAACATCATCAAAATCAACTTTCAAATTCACAATTGAATTCAAAACAACAATACGCAGAATCTAGGAATCAAAATAAGATAACTAGAAAATCAACATAAAAGGTGGATCGATCCCATCAGATGGCGAGTTTTAGCTACGCCGCACGTGTATCTCATATGGCCGAAGCCTACCAAGTACTATATTTTTGGTGCCCAACAAATGACCCGAAGGTCTAGTACTAGTAAATGACCCGAAGGTCCATCATATGACCCGAAGGTCCAGCAGAGTAGCTCAAAAGCCAAATAGAATCATTAAAATCATCAAAACAGCAAATATTTCAATTAACGAGTGCGGAATTAACCGAAATAGTAAAAGTATGGTTGCATACTCTGCACTTTTGCTAAATCGTTTAAATCTCTTCATCGTTTCCTCGAAAGTGCAAAATTATGTACTTTATATAAATAACATTTTACGTTCTCAAACGGACAAGTCCGAAATTAAGCAAATCAGTAAAAGTGAGGGTTCATAGTCCTCAATTTTGCTGAAGCGTTTAAATCGCTTCCTCATTCTTTTGAAAGCGCAAACTGTAAAAAATTTGTAAACAATTTTATTTTAAAAAAAAATTAAAAACACGTGATTAAAACAGCAACCACTATAGCAATTTCGACGAGGAAATTGCGCATCGCCAAACACCGTAAAAACGGGTGTCAAATCAGCATTGCGGGATAACCGCTTAAAAATTCACTTTAAAATTGATGGCTACTGAAATCAAAACCACGATAATTTTTATTCGTCAAAAATGTCATCAAAACAACGCATTAGAAAAATATAACACCGGAGTAAAAATTTCGTTATAAAAATAACGGCAACAAAATACTTTTTAAAACCAAACACTGGATCAAAATAATTAATAACCAGATTGCACTACTTATCTACGCATAATATTGCACTGCCTGAAACTAGATTTCTATGCAATGCAACTTATAATGCAACTTATACAATATACTTATACATAGTAATCAAGTAGAAAAATAACTGAATAAAAACGTCCTGTTTTATTTTTACACTCACGAAAGGTAATAAGTTGCCTAGCAACATTACACACAGATACCAAACAAACTGGCCCAATATTCATGCAACATATGCATTCCCATAGATGACTGATGCCTGTGAGCATAGACTACACTAAAAAGAAATGACCTGGCAACTGTTTTCGTTTACAACAAGGATTAGATAATGTGTCTAACTTGCATGTATGTAAACATGGAGCCAAATACTAGGCCATGTTGGAACGCAAATATGGACTGGAAACCAATATGCACGCAAAAATCAAAATACTTGACATAATTTTAAGCTTTATGTTAAAAGTGATAACCCAAGCTTTACACGTGAATTCGCATGAAAGGATAGAAATGTAACTGGGCCTTATTATTTATGTATGCATTTTGGACTAAAATGATGGTCAATGACCTAGCAAGTTTGAGCATTATAAATTTTTCATGAAAATAAGATTAAATGAAAGTGGACCTGGGCAATAATTTTTCTCACGCATGCACATAATGAAAACGCATACACTTAATGATATATTGCCTGAATGCATATTTCATTTAGCAAGCAATTTAAGTAAAAACAAAATAATTTGTGCTACACATATTGCTTCTCATGTAACATGGATTTGAACCCAATGGAAAACATATACCTTAACTTATGTAACGCACGTAATGGAAAACCAATGATGAAGCCAACCAATATTTGACTGAGAACTCCATTTCATGAACTACACTATAATATGAATATAAATGCAATATGACTTGGCTTGCATGTAGACACATAATGCAAAAGAAAGTAATATGGACTAACATACTAAGATGGCCTAAGTTAACATACTTGTGCACATACAAAAGTATGACATACACGCAACTCACACTTGTAGTTTGAAAACAAAATTTTCATGCTAGAATGAACGAAAATATAAAACGCTTGCCTGGACACGAATATATACAACATAGTGCACTCGCCTGGTCATGCATATGTACTATGTATTGCACTTACTTGGTCACGTAAGTCATATACCTCACATTTTACACTTAAAAGGGAACAAACACAAAAAAGAATTCATAGGTGAAATAATATATAGGCGCATCAAAAAAATAAATAATTAGCCCAAGATTGTATGTATTACTATTATACATGGAAATACCAGTGTAACCTATTTGCAAGCAAAGATGAAACAGAACAAAACAAAACTACAAACCAAATTAAAACACCATAACCACATATAGAAACAAACAGTAAAGTTAAACTAGAAATGTGAGTTTTTGCACCCACCAGTATATTTTCTTCTAATCAGATAGCTACAAGAATTCAACAGATCAATTTCTTGGCTGCCATTAAAAGCTTTATGCAGCTACTACTGAAAAAGAAAATGAAAAAAAAAAGATGAAGCTTACTTTGTTCTTCTCGTTTGTGAACAAGTCAACAAAAGGAGGGCTGGCAAATACTTCTTGTACAAATGCATTTAAAGCAGATGTGCTCAAATAAAGAAATCAGGACACAACCTGTGCAATATAATGATTGAGGAAAGTGTGTGTTCACATTTGCTCTTTAATTAAAGTGGCAGCAAAGCAATTTGTGTTCATATTGGTCTAGACTTAAACTTGTTCAATTTTGCATAAAATTTAGACTTGTGCAATTTGCATACAATGATCCAATACTCACATGAAGGCCAAAATGTGAAGAGTGTAACACAACCTTGTTGGCAGTAAGGTTCCAATTTTTGTTTTACAAAATTGGAGAAAGCAAAGTGTTTACAAATTTTGCTTTTGAATTGGCCTAAGAGTCCAAATTTAGCTATTTATCAACTGACTTTGCAAATTATTTGCACTATTTTTCTTTTCAATTCAAATTAAAATTTCCATTTTACCTTTTTTTATTTCGACAGTAATAAAATCACGGTCGTTACACAAGGTGAGTAAAATCTCACTCATTTGGATTGTTAGTTATAATTTGAAAACGTTAAAATTAAATTACTGGTTGATTGGATGAATTTATGAACTATTACCAGTTTTCGTGTTATATACATATAGTAGTAGTATAGTATTTGGAGTGATACTCCCGCATATTATAGCAGATGAGACCCTATGCGCCCCACATAATAGCGGATGACCCAATATACCGCAATATCCCCCTCGAAGTGGGATTGGTATTTTTTTATGTTGTATTAACATCTATGGATGCAGAGAAACAAGTTGGAGGGATCCAACTAGATTCCTCAAATATATTATTTTATTTTCATATGTAGTGATATATGATTTGTGTGGAATAATCTATTATAGATTATTGTAGTGATTGGAATTATTGGATGTTATTATAGCACTGGTCTGAATTTTGATAATTTAAATTCTATAAATATATTTTTAAAATTAAAGGGATTAAAGGGAATTTGATATAAAAATATATATTAGGATTGGAGTTTTTTTAAGAAATTGAATTAGAAAAATATATTTGATTTTTGGATATACTTAACTATTGAAAAAAATTAAAATGAGAATTTTTTAAAATGAATTACATAAGAGCATTTTTGTGATATTTCGAAAATATAAGAAGAGTTGAAGTCGGTATTAAAAATATATTTGAAGTTATAAATGAAATTATTAGGTAAATAAGTTATAAAAATGGAATTTTATAAAAAAGATTGTTTTTATAACAGGTAAAACTCAAAGATGTGTAAAAATTTATAAATGATGTTTGTAAATAAGTAAAGTGATATCAGTGGATATATTGGGAAAAATAAATTCGTAGAGCGAAATTATATTAAAATACGGAAATAGGGTGAGAAAATAATAAATACTATTTTGGAAATTGAAAATGGTTAAGGAAATCGAATGGAAATGATGTGATGTAAATCGAGAGGAATTTATCAGTTGAATTGGTTATTGGGGTTTTAAAAATATAATTTAATTTTAAGAAGTAGGTTTATTTTGATAGGAAAATTTTATTATTTAAACTATGAAGATTTAATCTAGTTTGAATTGAAATACTTCAGTTAGTAGATTTTTAAATATTTAGTATTTATTTAAGAAAATACTAACTTTTAAAATCAGCTTTGAAAATTTATATGTTTATTTAAAAAATGAGTTATTAATGTTATAAAAGTGTTTTTGATATTTTAAATATTCACTTGAACATGTTTTAAAAATAAATTATTAATATTTTAAATACTTATTATATATACATATAGTTTTAAAATAAATTGAAATTTTTATTTTATAAATTCTCTCGAGATCGGGAAATAGGCTTATTGAAGGATATGATTTTGAGGAGAGGAAATTAATTTGTGATTCAGGAGATTTAGGGATATGTTACGAAATAATTATCTGAAACGTTAATATTGAAAGATTTTTGAAAATAAGACTTAAAATATTTTCCTAAGTATAAAAATGGAAGTTTGGGAATATTTCTAAGTGTTGAGATGTTTGAAAATATTCTGTTATGGATTTAAGCATTCGGAAATGGTTTTCAAATATCGGAATATGGAATGGGATTGGATATATATATATATATATATATATCTTAGTAAAGATATTTTGAAATAAATGTTTGAAGTATAACGAAATAAAGCCCAGTGGCTGCTTATGGATGTTTTATTGATAGTTAAATAATCGACTATCAATATTGGCCAATTTCGTTTATCGTTTTGAAGAGACCGAGATCAGATTTAATTATCTGAAAACCACTTCGATCCGGTTTGAACATTACGAATGAATACCATTAAGATGATGAAGACGGTGATCTAGTTTGTCCAGACCAGGACAACTTGTATGGACGAATGCTATTAGAACCTTGTCATTGGAGGACGATGAGCATTCTAAGTAGAATTGTTTCTTGAAAGGTGACGCTTAGCCTCGAGCCTCATCAACTGGGAATGATAAAACAGGGAAGATGCAGCAAGGCTAAGTGGATCGCACCTAATAAGGGTATGTTATCACCTTTCTAAATGTCCTCGAAAACCTGTTTATTATGAATATGGTTGTGCATGAAATAAGAAGCGCTCAATGGTAAGAGTGGGAACACCCGTGGTGATAACATATTCGATCTATCTAGGTTAAGGGTAGGTCGGTCTTGTGTAGCAGGGGATCTAAGCAGGGTCCTCGGTATATTATTTTAGAGGTGTACTGTGATGGGCGGTACCCCATTGGCCCAGTCATTCATTAGAATTCATTCTCAAATACGAGCTTATGGTTTTGTTTGTAGAGCCTAGTATGTTGGAATTTAATGAATGTAACAATTTAATAAGTATTTATATTTAGACATTATTATAATATCAGATGATTTTGGTAAAAATCATTTTGGTTATCGTAAGGTAAAAACCCGTCGTGTTTATGTGTGACATGGTCTTACGGGATACCTTTGTTTTCAAAGGATTTTGAGAAACTTTAATAATTCAAATTAAGTGTATTTTCTCATGCTGGTTTTCCAGACTGACTTGGTGTTATTTTATTATAATATCGGGTCAGACCGAGTATTACAAATTCAGGATTGGATTCTATGGAGCTCGGGAGACGAGCTAGATGATAAGACGTATTTCCGTAGATTTTGTATTTCCGCTGTGTGAGGACAAGTTATTAAACTGTCCAGATTGATTGTTTTATATTGTACTCTGATTGTAAGTATAAAACAGTTACATATTCGTCTATATAAAAATCTATTATTATATATTGTATTTTGTTCCGCTGCGATTGTGTGTTCTTTTTCCTTCTACCTTTTTCTTCTTCCACTAAAGATTCATATTTTTCATTCACTTTGAGCCAAACTGATGTGAATTATGGTCGATTCAAAGGGGTACGGAACTGTGGGTCGCTACAAACATCGAGGGGTGGCCACCAAATCAATCGCAAAGTTGTAATATGGTATTGAAGAAAGTTGCCCAATAGGAGGTGCGACCTCACTTATCCCGGTATAGCTCCTGTTTCAGTCACATCTAAGCTAACTCACGGGAGTCACGGCTGCGTAAATACCTCGTAAAGAATCGTTCTTCAAACCATCCTACTTCATTCAGGAACCTCCACCATGTACATAGTTGTTAAAGTGGTTTTCGGTATTGGCGGAGAGTATGACAATATCTAATCTCGGTCTCTTTAACAACCAAACGCTTATTTTACACCTGATGGTTCTTTTAGATTTCCAAAACCAATTCATAATTGATATCAAAATATCATATTTAATCCAAACCATATCACTTTCGAAACCTTTTTTACTTTCAAAATCATATTCAAATTCAAAATCATATCGAAAAGAAGGGTTAATTAAATCCTCATTTCAAAATCATCATATTTACTCAAAGATGTCATTTCACTAGCAAATATCATTTCAAGTCCCAACTTATGTTATAACATCATTTAACCATATTCACTTTAAAATCAGAGATTTAAATATAAACACTTTCACTCTACACAATCTGATAATTTAGAAAATAGTTTATATAGTTATAGATAGTTTAGCATAGTTAAAAATAAATTTCCAATAGTTATATCACTTTAGTATTTTTAAAATAGATTAAAATAGTTTTAGATAGATTTAAAATAGTTTAAACAGATTTAAAATGATTTGAATAAATTTAAAATGATTTAAATAAATTTAAAATAGATTAAATAGTTTTAAATTGGATTAAAATGAGTTAATTGGTTTAAAATGGGTTAAAAAAGATTAAATTGGATTTAAATATATAAAATAGATTAAAATAATTTGAACTAGTTTTAAATTGACTAAAATATATTAAAATAGTTTAAATAGACTAAATTAGCTTAATAGTTTGAAATTTGTAATCAGGGTTTAGGAAAAAAATATTTTTACACTTTATATTAAAATAAAAAATTTGAAATTAACATCATATTGTACTATTTCTTTCATTTCAATACATCTTTAAATCATTTAATCAATATTGATTCCATATCCATGTTAAAACTATAAATTCAAACTGTTTCAAATTTAGCAGATTTCAAGTTTAAATATTCAAATATTTCAGTAACTCAATTTTGATAAATTTTATTCATACTTCAAATCAAATTTTAAATTTTCAATCTAAACCAATTCCAATTTCAACATTTAAAACTCGAATTTTAAAAAATAATTTAGTTTATATAAATCAAATTTCTTTAAAATATCATCTAACTCAACTTAAAATTTAAGGATTTAAAATTATTTAATTTAACCAGTCCGGTGTCCATACGTAATTTTCTACCCTATGGTTAATTGATACAGATATTTATCATTTCAATCCGCAATTATTTTTCACGGATATGTACCATTTCAACCCGAAATCCCGAACTTAATTGCAAAACCATGAAATCGCATGAGTCTATCATTTCAACTCATGACGATCTCCTTAATCTATCACATTGTTTGGATATGTATCATTTTAACACATAGGGAACTTGTAGTGTTAAAACAATATAATATCCAATCATCCAATATTAATAATCAACATCCATCATAATCACCATTGAAACCAATCATTAACAATAACAAGTGACTAATCTTCGATTATGGGTATTAACAGGCAATTTAAACGTTACTATTTATATTAATAGAGATAATATTCAGTAAAAGTCAGATTTAACTGAAACGATAATTTATATATACCAAACATCAACCATCAATTTCTAATTGCATCATAAATTCAATTTAACTAACATAAGAAAATTTAGTAGTTGTGAGTGTGTTAAAACACTCACCTTTGATTTCAAATCGATTTGAAAACCAAAATAAAGGCCCAAAATTCAACAGTATCTTAATTCTTCCAAGCCAGTTCCATAATGTCCGGAATTTTGATACGATCCCAGCAGAACAAATCCGCACAAATTCGAGTTCGTATGCAAAAGATATGTGAGTTAGAACGTTCGAAAATTTAAATTTAAATAAAAAACAAAGCAAAACAAAACACTCACCTACACGACACATCATCCGTCCCCACTTGAGCCATCTCCTACATGTTCGAATGCTTCCAGCCCCAATTCATGGCCAAAAACCCCCCATTTTGACCACGAAATTCTCTCACCTCTGGCCACGATAGCCAACGCCACCGCCAGTCCTTGTCTCCCGTCGCCGCACTCATCCATGCCCGAGATGTCACCTCCAGTCGCCAGAGTCACATACACCACCACCCAAAAGTTTAGGGTTTACGAACCCTAATTGACCAAATTCATCCACCACACTCCACTTTAGGACAAGCGACCGCCAGCATATTACTCCACTCGACCACCTCTCCAATACCCAGAAATCGTTTCCTCGATTTATGTCCCAATCAAAAACACCCAATCTAGCTTTGGCTGTGATTTCAGGTCGATCTGATCACTATTACGAAAAATGAACACTTGCCATAGGTTCCATTCGTCGAGACTTTCCGAACGATATAAAATTCGATATAGTTTGAAGAGTTTGATTTTGAAGTTGATTTGAAAATTGGATTTAGGGTTTGAGGAAAGTAGAGTTTCTGCCATTGCGAAGGAAAATTCAAAAAGAATTTGTACGTACGGTAATGTGGAATGAAAGGCTGATAGAGTATATAAGAATCAATTTACATTAACGAAGTCTGATAAGACAATAAACGCGTATCAAATTAGTATGGACGTCAATAACGACCCAAAAAGCCCGTTTCGTTCTTGAAACAAAAAGGGGTCGTCCTATATATGAAAATAGATGCATTCGATATTTCAAAACTAAATGGAATAGGTTTCAAGTCTTAATTCCATTATATGAAGAAGTTAGCTTTAAAATCAGCTTATTTCAAATTGAATTCAATTAAATTGATTTCTACGCGTTTCAAGCCCGTACGGTCAAACGACGAGTCCGATCACTACGAAACTTAAATTCCTACAATAATTCACCATCACGGATCCGATGAAAATGGTTTCATCGAAATTCGAGACATTTTCCAAAATGGCTATTTTCATGTTATTTAAATAAATTAATATTAAATTAATTAAATCACTTTTTCCATTCATATTTTATAATTAACAAATTTCATCGTTTTTTATCACTTAGACATTTACAATAATTTAAAAAAATTACATATCAATTCAGCTTTAAATATTGCATAAACTACAGTGTTCAATTTCAACTGCAATTAAATCCAATTAAATATAATTTAATTCCAGTGGATTGATTTAATTTGGTTTCAATCTTTTTATTCAATGAATCATTACTCTATGGGCATAGTTAATATTGGTTTACATCCTATTATATTAATATTCTCCAGTTTCATCTTAATTTACATTAACGTAATATTTGATTACATTTAATTGCAATTGATTTCTAATTTAATTCAAAAGAATAAAGAAACAAGTATATCACAATTTTCACCTTTTACTTAATTTAATCACATTTATGGTTTTATTATTTACAAACAAATGTTATAATTACTTATACAACATCGATTTTTTTCAATTACAATTAATTACATATTTTCTCATTGATCAATATAAAATTTAAACTAATTTTCTTATTTTAAATTGATAACCAATTATAACTTACAATTATTACAATTACTTAAGATTAAATTCAAAGTCATCTATTGAATTAATTTACATTATTAAATTTCATTCTAATTAGTTTTCCCATTCCTACATCATAAATTTTATTTTCTACTAACATTAAATTACAAAATCTTATTAAATTAACTATTTTTAATTATCGAGAATTATCGGTCATTACAGAAATGTTCCATTTATTTCCTATTTCTCAAAATCATTTACAACTATTTGTAAATTACTTAACTCGCTTAAACCGAATTCTATAATTTTCCAGAATTCATTAATTAATCCCTTTTAAAATTTTCAAAATCGATTATACTTGTTTATAATCTCAACTATCCATTTCTAACTTCCATTTTATGAATTTTATTTCATTTCCGAGGTTTCTAGATTTAAATACTTCAGAAATTTCCTAAAATCCCTAGAATTTCACTATAAGATTTCTCTTATGAAAACCATATCCGTTAAATAAACTCCATTTACAGATCTCGAGAGGATTTATAAGTAAATTTCACGTTTCAAAACTATATATAAAGTATTTTCAAATAATAATGATTCATTTTAAAACGTATTTAAGTAATTATTTAAAATATTAAAACATTTTAAATAAACATCGATAACTCGTTTCCAATTCATTTTAAATAAAACCAATCGATTTACAAAGCTTATTATAAAAACTAGAATTTATTTCAATTAATATTAAATATTTGAAAAATCCACTTTCGAATTATTTCAATACTAACTAGCTTTAAATTACATAGTTTAATAAATAAAATTTTCCTTTTAAAACAAACTTGCTTCTTAATAGAAATATACTTTAAAATTCCAATAATCAATTCAATATATAAATTCCTCTCGATTCACCGACACATCGATTTCATTCTGATTCCCTAACCATTTCCATCTTTCAAAATAGGATCCACTATTTTTTCCGAACCGATTTCCATATTTCGATATAAATTCACAATGTGAAATTATATTCCCAATTTATCAACTGATATCATTTTCCTTATTTATAAACATCATTTATAAATTTATAGACTCCTTTGTTGTCTTCAAATATAATCTCATTTATAAAATTCCATTTTATAAATTTATTTCTTTATAAATTCCATCTTTTTTCAAATCTATTTTAATATCGTTTTCAACTTCTTTTCCATAAATCCAAAATACCTTATAAAAATACCACTGTCATAATTTATTTTTAAAATCTCTAATTGAAATATTTTACGAATGATTAAGTACAACTCAAAACTAAATTATTTTTATCCAAATCAATTTCTTTTAAAATAATCCAGTTTCGGTATAAATATTTTTATATCCAAAATCTCCTTTTTAAATTCTTTCAAATTCAAAAATAATATTTATGATACTCAACATACGAAAATTAAGGCTAGTGCTATTATAGCATCCAATAAAATAATCTATATCAGATTGTCCACGCAAATCATAGGCCATTATATATGAAATTAAAATCAACATATTTGAGGAATCCAATTGGATCTCTCCAACCTGTTTCCCTGCATCTATAGATGTTAGATAACATAAAATAACAATCCCGCTTCAAGGTGGAATATCGCGGTAATATAGGGTCATCTATTATCGTGTGGAGCGCATAGGGTCTTATCCATTCTAATATGTGGGAATATATCCAACTACTAATATATATATATATATATATATATATATATATATATATATTAACATTCAACTGATAATAAAGTATCAATTCAACCAATCATCCAATAATTAATTTAAATTATTTGAATTTAATCTAGTAATCCAAATGAACGAGATTTACTCATCTTGATTTGTAATTGCAATCCGTTGTAATTCTGAACTAAATTGAACTACGTTCAATTTAATCTAAAATCCAGTTGACTCTAAAAATCCCAAACCAATTCTATTTCGAAGATTTCATACCTACGAACCACACTCAACTTGTTTCATGATTTTTGGACCTCGAACGAAGGAGTTGCATATTTTATAAGATAACGATTTAATTAAATAATCATATAACTTAATTAACGTTTAATAAATCTCACCTAATCCCTGCTAATCCTTCTTCCTTCTCTCATCCATGCGATTCCACACTTTCGCGTTTCACCTATCTCGACTGCGACCATCGAATATCTGCCTCCAACCAAAAATCCAAAGCTCGACATCCTCTGTCTTGTTGCGCCGCCTCCAGCATCGTGCCCCCAACCCTCCTAGTCGAACAGAATCACAACCCTAAATTGAATTCGAGCAAAATTGCCTCGAGTCCCCCAAGCTCCATCGACCATCACGTGATCCACTATTGCCACCATCCATCGCCTAGTCGCTTATATAACCATCATGAGCCTCCCTTGAATCGATCGTCGAAATCTCTTTTGCCTGCGAAAACCCACGCGAACATCAATCGCCCTCAAACCCTAGGATTTCTCCAACCGTCGATCGCCACTTGCCTAGTCGTGTTACTTCCACCTCGTGATTCCCTCTACCATCTAAGCTCATGATTTTGTGTGTATATAGATATATATATATATTCTGAATTGAAGAAAGAAGGGGGAAAGAGGGTGCTCGGGTTTTTAAATAGTTGGGGGAGAAGTTCGTGATTTCTTTTGCGTTTCCCTTTTTTATGTCTGCTTTGATTTTAATTTCCTATTTCTGTTTGAATTCGTGACAGATAAAGGAAAAGCATGTGGTTTTTAAATATGAAGTGAATGATGGAAAAGGAGTGAGCAGTGGATAGGTCGACCGCCTTTTTCTAGGGTTAGGGTGGCTTGTGAAGTTAAGTTGATAAGAATATATAATTTAAATTTTCATAAATATCTGGATATTTTTCCCGAACCCTGATCGAGGCATGTCGTCTGGCGTTACTAATGTTATACCCTTATTCTAAACATAATTGTAACGACCCGTATTTTACGTGTCGATAAATCGTATAATAGTTGCATTGAGTCGTTTGGAGCTTGAGTCGCTCTAGAGTTAAGTCGTGTGGAACTTAAGTCGTGACCGACTTAGAGGATGAAGCGACTTAGGGTAGGTGGCCGACTCATGGGGTCAACGGTTTATAGGTTGGCCGACTAATAGGAGTGAGTGGTAGTTGCCGACTTATGGTTGTTAGTGAGTTGCCGAGTTAACAGGTTAAGGGTTAGACCGACTCATAGGGGTTAACGAGTTACGACTCAAGGCTGGGACGAGTTAGTAGATGTGACCGGGTTAAGCTCTTCACCGACCTATAGGCTTGCGCGAGTTAGCGTGTTAGCGGGTTAGGAGTTAGCATAGCTAACGATTTAGCGACCTAGAAGTTTTAGACGACTTAAGGATGCTAAGTCGCAAGTCGTTAGCGGCTTAGTTAGGTCGTAGGGTTATCTGGGCCGTTGGAACTGTTGGGCCATAGCACTAGTTAACCCGAGTTGGTTGAGTCGTTGGTACGAGTTAAGTCGTAAGTCGTAGCATATTTAAGACGGTTTTTGAGATAGGTCGGCCGTGTTTATAGGTCGTATGTCGTTGAGTCGTATGTCATTGGGTTCTGTTGAGTCGCACTTTGGTTGAGTCGTGTGCATGCTGCCGTATGTGTGTTGTGTCGTATTTACCTTGAGCCGCGTTGAGTCGTGAGTCGTAGTGGCTTGGGTCGTGAGTCATGAGTCGTGGACGACTCATAGGGGCGGACGACTCATGGGGAATTTCAGCCTATAAATAGAGGACTTTGGCTCACTTTTTGGCACTTGTTTTTGAAGCGACGAAGTGCTGCCATTTTGAGAGCTCGACTATAGCATTTCTTCATCTTCTTTTCTCCACTCCAATCTAGTTCTAACATCCATCCAAGATCGAAGATCGAGATTGAAGATCCAAGAGCCAAGTTGAAGATCTTCATCCAAGGAAGCTAGATTTCATAGTTTCAAGCGGGATTTCGACGAATCAAGCTTGAATCTTCGCTGTCCAGATCTGGAGTTGATAGTTTTTGAAGTGTTTTGGGTGATTCGGTGAGTGGTGGTTATCTCTCACGCGGACCCAAAGGAGTATATTGGATTGGTGGTTTGTTGGAGTGTTGTATATAGTGATTTTATGCATTTTTCCTTAGATCCAAGTGTAGATCCATTACTTATGAAGACGTTTACTTATGCAAGTTCATTTACCAAGTTGTAGAGATAAAAACCCATGATTTATATTTGTTAGATCTATGCTAAAAACCCATGATTCATGTATGTTATATCTATGCTCATTTAATTACGAAATTGCCATTGTAGTTATAAATGCCTACTTAGACCATATTTGATTACTTGATTGCTTAAGCAAATGATTGATTTGATTGATTGCTGTGTATGTTAGTTGATTGATAGTTAGATCTAGACAAGATGGTCGAAGATGATTCAAAAGCTAAGTGGAAAGGCTCTTGAATGGTGAAAGCTGCTTGGGGCATATGAAGCGGATGTTGAAGCTCATATGTATGGATTTGATGATGTTGAGATGGGACTTTGCCATGTTGCGATGAGGCAAGCCATGATGTTGAGATGAGACTTTGCTATGATGCGATAAAGCGAAGCATGATGTGAGATAGCCTTGGTTTAATCCAGACGGGATCATCCCAAGCATGTTGATAACTCGACGATGCGATGCGAGTTGGTTGATAATGGTTAGCTTGAGAGGCGCTTGAGCTAGTATGGAAATAGTCGTCAAGGAGGATGACTAGGAGGCTGAGATCTCATCGTTGTTGAAGGTTCTAGCATGCTCAAAGCAAGAGTACGTTGGAACGGGCTGCGACGACGTGCTAGTACTCTGGGTAGTTGCGAAAATTCCTAGGCACGGGCTGCGACGACGTGCGGAGTTATGTCAAGAACCGGGGTTCCCATTAGCCCTTGACAGGTGGTCATTCAAATAACGGTGGAATCAAGGCAATGATAACAGTGATAGCCAGAGTCATGGATGTTTGGACGTTTGATTGTATCATCATTCAATCTCAAGAGCGGTGTTTTCTGGGTGCTTATCTGATCTTGGTTTAGGCCTTGGGGGTTTGTATTTGGAAAACATCGACCTTGACTCGAGTGATTATTGTTTTACTCCAATTGTCTGCCATGTTATGGTTGCTTCTCCTTAGTGTGTGTCTGGGGGCTATCACTGTAGAAAGAGGCGGAGTGGGATGGTTTGGTTCCTATCCCTTTTATCCCTTATGCTCTTTTGGTATGTTTGATAGTTGATTTACTGCTCACTAAGACTTTGTCTGGCTCAAGGTTTTATGTCTCCTCTTATTACCTTGGGCTGTTCATCCATGTTGGGATGGGCAGACTAGGTAGCAGGTGACAGGTGCTGTTCTTGGAGATCTACGTTGATGATGACGAAGACGAGCAGGAGGCTTTTGCATATTATTTCATATTATATGTACTGGGTGTTCCGCTGCTGTATTTGTTTGAGTGTTATGTAGTGAGGCTTTGATGTATGGATGATTCATATGTTTGTATAAAACTATTATGTTGCTTATATGATGATGTCCTGTTCTATGGAGCTTCACTATATTATATTTCTCTATTGTATTTTATCCATGCGCTGTGAGTTGTACGATAGATTCTGCGATGTTTATTCTACCTTGGCGGTCACCCATGGCTGCCTGGCACACCTTCAGCGCACCATTTCCTTGTTTCCGTGCGGGAGTCATGGGCGGTCGTCACATTTGGTATCAGAGCTTTGGTTAATCGATTTTAGCCAACGCTCGCTGACGTAACTACGTATGAGAGACGTAATTGTATTTTGATGAATGATTACTATATATAATATAGTAGTTTAGAAGGATTTGAACTCCTTATGCAGTTGTTTCTCAAGGTGTTCTAAGTCATTCCTTTTTGTAGATATTAAGGATGAGTCGAAGGGGGAGACCAGCTGCTAGGGAAGGTCGTGCTGCTAGGGAAGCTGCTGATTATGCTCCTATGTTTGAGGCCATGATGACTTCAATTATGAGGAGGATACCAGCTTCGGGGTCATCAGTAGATGTTGGAGTTCAAATTCAAGCTCCAAGACCGGTGGATTTTTCTAAGCTTTGTAAGGACTATACTTCTCTTGGGGGAAAGGTTTTCTTGGGAACGGAATCAACTATTGAAGTACAGAGATGGATTGATGCTTGTAGGAGGATCTTTGGTGATTTGGGAATCGAGGATGCAACTAAGAGGAAGCTTGCATCAAGGCAACTTCAAGGGAGAGCTTCGGATTGGTGGAATTCTATCACCATTGATACTCCAAAGGAAGAGATTTCTTGGGAGCAATTCCAAGTTAGATTTGAAGCTAAGTTCATCTCTACGGCTCAGAAATCTGTCTTGTTTAAAAAGTTTGTGGAGCTTAAGCAAGGTGGAAGACCCGTTCTTGAGTATGTTTCTGAGTTTGAAGCTTTGTCCAAGTATGCCAGATCGTATATTGATTCTCCCTATCAGAAGAATGAGAAGTTTGTGACCGGTTTGGATGCTTATCTTGGAAGACAGTTGGTGGATCATCTGGACGATCCGTTTGAGAAGCTTGTGGAGAAAGCTCTCAGGCATGAGAGTTTGTTTCCTAGGGAGAGTTCTGTTGTTGCTGTAACCAAGGAAGGGTTTAAGCCACAGAAGGGTGGAAACAAGAAGAGGAAGCAACAGCAACAGAAGGGTAAGGATGGCCAAAAGAAGCCGAGGGGCGAAATGACTTGCTATAATTGCCAGAAGAAGGGTCATCTCTCCAAGGATTGTAGGAATCCAAAGGCGCCGGCGAAATGCCACAACTGTGACAAGCCAGGGCATTTCAGGAAAGATTGTCCAGAACCGAGGAAGGACAGGCAGATTGTGCAAGCTTATGCTTTGGGAGCTGTGCCGTCGTTTTCAAAAGCTCTTACTGCTGAAGAGAAAGGGAAGAGTGTGGTGGTTCAAGGTACTCTTTCCATTTGTGGTGTTCCAGTTAGAGTGTTGTTTGATACTGGAGCGTCGCATTCTTTTGTTTGTGATGATCTTGTAGGCCGGTTAGGTTTGGAACCGGATATTGTTGATAGGCCATTGGTTGTGACTAATCCAGTTGGGGGTTCGTCATGTTTGTGTATGATATGCCGTGGTCTAGTTGTGTCGAGTCATGATTGCTCTTTTGTTTGTGATTGTTTTGTTCTGAACTTTGCGGGGTTCGGAATTATTTTGGGTATGGACTGGCTTAGGAAGTATGCGGCAAGGATTGATTGTGAGAGGCTGGAGGTGACAGTCGGGAATGTGGAAGGTCGAAAGGTTGTGATACGATGTAAGCATGAGGAAGGCGTCTTCATGAGCTTCATGTATTCGCTGGTTGTTCCAAGGGATGGACTGTCATCGGTGCCTATTGTGAATGGATTTGAAGATGTCTTTGACGAAGTCAAAGGGTTACCGCCGCATAGGGAGATCGAGTTTTGTATCGATCTAGTTGAGGGAGCCAGACCTGTTGTGATGCCTCTTAGGCGGATGGCGCCTAGGGAGCAGCTAGAGTTGAAGGTGCAAGTTGATGACCTTTTGCAGAAAGGATTCATTCGGAGAAGTGTGTCCGAATGGGCTGCACCAGTTGTGTTCGCAACCAAAGCGGATGGATCGTTGAGGTTGTGTGTGGATTATCGTGAGCTGAATAAAATGACTAAGAAGAACAAGTATCCATTGCCGAGAATAGATGACTTGTTTGATCAGCTTCACGATGCTAAGGTGTTTTCTCAGATGGATTTGGCAACGGGATTTCACCAGTTGAGAGTGGCAAAGGATAGTGTGTCGAAGACTGCTTTTAGGACACCATCCGGATTTTATGAGTGGCTGGTAATGCCGTTTGGATTGACTAACGCACCAGCATATTTTGTGGATCTTATGAATAGATTGTTCAGAGATCAGTTGAATAAGTTCGTGCTTGTGTTCGTGGATGATATTCTGATTTATTCCAGAACTGAGGAAGAGCACAAGACGCACTTGCGTATTGTTTTGGAAATCTTACGGAAGCATCATCTGAAGGCTAAGTTTTCGAAGTGTCACTTCTGGAAGAGTGAAGTGAGATTCTTAGGCCATGTTATCTATGGAAATGGAATAGCGGTTGATCCCGCTAAGGTGGCAGCGATCCAGGATTGGGTTAGACCTAAGAATGCATCTGATGTGAGAAGTTTTCTTGGATTAGCTGGATATTATCGACGGTTTATCAAAGACTTTTCCAAGATAGCCGCACCGTTAACAGGATTGACGAAAAAGAACCAAGTGTTCAGATGGGATGATAAGTGTGAGAAAGCTTTCGTAATCCTGAAGGAGCGACTGACGAGTACTCCTGTTTTGACTATTCCAAGTGGGAATGATGAGATGGTGGTTTACACCGATGCATGTGGTACTGGACTTGGAGCAGTACTAATGCAGAAGAATAAAGTTGTTGCATATGCAAGTCGACAACTGAAGCCGCATGAAAGGAATTACCCGACTCATGATTTGGAGTTAGCGGCAATTGTTTTTGCTTTGAAGATGTGGAGACATTATCTATTGGGAGTTAGATTCGAGTTGTTTACAGATCATAAGTCGTTGAAGTATATGTTCTCCCAAAAGGATTTGAATCTTCGACAGCAACGATGGCTAGAGTTTTTAGCATCATATGATTTTGGTATAGCTTATACTCCGGGAAAAGGTAACGCAGTAGCTGATGCGTTGAGTCGAAGACATGCAGGATTGGGAGCCATGTTTTCGGAATGGAAGAGTCTCGAGTATTTAGCTGGATTTGACTTCAGGCCTAGACGTGAATTGGAACCTGAAATGTTGGCAAACTTATCGATAAGACCTACTCTTGTGGAAAGGATTGGCGAGAGCCAAAAGCGAGACGATAAGCTTGTCAAAATTATCCGTGATTTGGAATCTGGATTGGAACCAGAGAAGGATAAAGGATTCGAGGTCGATCGAGAGGGTTGGCTTCGGAAGCAAGGACGACTAGTTGTTCCCGATATAGATAAATTGAGAGATGAAGTTCTGAAGGAAAGTCATCACTCGAAGTTGACAATTCATCCAGGAGGAAATAAGATGTATCGGGATATGAAGAGAACCTATTACTGGGAAAGTATGAAGAAGGACGTTGGAAATTTTATTTCCAAATGTATGAACTGTCAGTTGGTAAAAGCTGAACAGAAGAAGCCAAGTGGATTGCTTCAGCCGTTGGAAGTTCCTACATGGAAGTGGGAGCAAATATCGATGGATTTTATCGATGGTCTACCTAGAACAAAAGCAGGAAATGAAGGGATTTGGGTCATAGTAGATCGGTTGACCAAGAGTGCAAGATTCATTCCTGTTCGATCAACTAGGACTGCATCGAAATTGGCTGAGTTGTATGTTAAGTGGATAGTTCGATTCCATGGTATTCCGAAGAGTATAGTGAGCGATCGAGACCCATTGTTCATTAGTGGATTTTGGAAGAGCTTCCAGGAAGTTTTGGGAACTAAGTTGTGTTTGAGTACAGCTTATCACCCTCAAACAGATGGTCAGACTGAGAGAGTCAACCGAGTTTTGGAAGATCTTCTCAGAGCTTGTGTTTTGGACTTCGGAGGATCATGGGAAGATCACCTTCATTTGGTGGAATTTGCATATAATAACAGTTATCAGTCAAGTATTGGTATGGCACCATATGAAGCACTGTATGGAAGACCGTGTAACTCTCCGACATGTTGGTTGGAAACTGGAGAAAAATTGGTACTTGGACCAGAGATGATTCGACAGACTTCAGATTGTACAGGGATCATTCGGCAACGAATGAAGGCAGCCCAAGATCGTCAGAAAAGTTATGCCAATAATCGTCGTAAGGATTTGGAATTCGTCGTAGGTGATATGGTTTTTGTGAAGATTTCTCCACTGAAGAATGTTATTAGATTCGGGAAGAAAGGAAAGTTAACTCCGAGATTTGTTGGACCATTCCCGATTATCGAGCGAATTGGAAAGCTCGCTTATAGATTGGAGTTACCGGAGAAGATGGCGGGTGTGCACAATGTCTTTCATGTATCTTATCTACGGAAGTATGTGCACAACTCGAATGCAGTGGTTCCTGCCGATAGCTGTGAAGATTTAGAGGTTGATCCAGTGGTTAGAAGACCTCGTAAGCCGCTTCGTGTTGTTGAAACCGACACGAAACAGCTTAGGAGGAAAACGATTACATTGCTCAAGATACAATGGAGTGATGATGTTAACGACTGTACGTGGGAGGAGGAAGAGAGGATGAAGGCAGCTCATCCTGAACTCTTCAAGGTATGGCCCTAAGGTGTCGTGACATCTCATGAATTTGTAACTTGTTCTAATCTTAGAATTTTGCATGCTAGGCTAGTAATTGGATGCATGGTTTGTTGATTGCTATGGATGGTAGGCATGCAGAATAGTTTTGATTGCTCTTGTTTGATTGGAATTTCGGGGGAGAAATTCCTAAGGGGGAGAAAATGTAACGACCCGTATTTTACGTGTCGATAAATCGTATAATAGTTGCATTAAGTCGTTTGGAGCTTGAGTCGCTCTAGAGTTAAGTCGTGTGGAACTTAAGTCGTGACCGACTTAGAGGATGGAGCGACTTAGGGTAGGTGGCCAACTCATGGGGTCAACGGTTTATAGGTTGGCCGACTTATAGGAGTGAGTGGTAGTTGCCGACTTATGGTTGTTAGTGAGTTGCCGAGTTAACAGGTTAAGGGTTAGACCGACTCATAGGGGTTAACGAGTTACGACTCAAGGCTGGGACGAGTTAGTAGATGTGACCGGGTTAAGCTCTTCACCGACCTATAGGCTTGCGCGAGTTAGCATGTTAGCAGGTTAGGAGTTAGCATAGATAACGATTTAGCGACCTAGAAGTTTTAGACGACTTAAGGATGCTAAGTCGCAAGTCGTTAGCGGCTTAGTTAGGTCGTAGGGTTATCTGGGCCGTTGGAACTGTTGGGCCATAGCACTAGTTAATCCGAGTTGGTTGAGTCGTTGGTACGAGTTAAGTCGTAAGTCGTAGCATAGTTAAGACGGTTTTTGAGATAGGTCGGCCGTGTTTATAGGTCGTATGTCGTTGAGTCGTATGTCGTTGGGTTCTGTTGAGTCGCACTTTGGTTGAGTCGTGTGCATGCTGCCGTATGTGTGTTGTGTCGTATTTACCTTGAGCCGCGTTGAGTCGTGAGTCGTAGTGGCTTGGGTCGTGAGTCATGAGTCATGGACGACTCATAGGGGTGGACGACTCATGGGGAATTTCAGCCTATAAATAGAGGACTTTGGCTCACTTTTTGGCACCGGTTTTTGAAGCGACGAAGTGCTGCCATTTTGAGAGCTCGACTACAGCATTTCTTCATCTTCTTTTCTCCACTCCAATCTAGTTCTAACATCCATCCAAGATCGAAGATCGAGATTGAAGATCCAAGAGCCAAGTTGAAGATCTTCATCCAAGGAAGCTAGATTTCATAGTTTCAAGCGGGATTTCGACGAATCAAGCTTGAATCTTCGCTGTCCAGATCTGGAGTTGATAGTTTTTAAAGTGTTTTGGGTGATTCGGTGAGTGGTGGTTATCTCTCACGCGGACCCAAAGGAGTATATTGGATTGGTGGTTTGTTGGAGTGTTGTATATAGTGATTTTATGCATTTTTCCTTAGATCCAAGTGTAGATCCATTACTTATGAAGACGTTTACTTATGCAAGTTCATTTACCAAGTTGTAGAGATAAAAACCCATGATTTATATTTGTTAGATCTATGCTAAAAACCCATGATTCATGTATGTTATATCTATGCTCATTTAATTACGAAATTGCCATTGTAGTTATAAATGCCTACTTAGACCATATTTGATTACTTGATTGCTTAAGCTAATGATTGATTTGATTGATTGCTATGTATGTTAGTTGATTGATAGTTAGATCTAGACAAGATGGTCGAAGATGATTCAAAAGCTAAGTGGAAAGGCTCTTGAATGGTGAAAGCTGCTTGTGGCATATGAAGAGGATGTTGAAGCTCATATGTATGGATTTGATGATGTTGAGATGGGACTTTGCCATGATGCGATGAGGCAAGCCATGATGTTGAGATGAGACTTTGCTATGATGCGATAAAGCGAAGCATGATGTGAGATAGCCTTGGTTTAATCCAGACGGGATCATCCCAAGCATGTTGATAACTCGATGATGCGATGCGAGTTGGTTGATAATGGTTAGCTTGAGAGGCGCTTGAGCTAGTATGGAAATAGTCGTCAAGGAGGATGACTAGGAGGCTGAGATCTCAACGTTGTTGAAGGTTCTAGCATGCTCAAAGCAAGAGTACGTTGGAACGGGCTGCGACGATATTCCAAGCACGGGCTGCGACGACGTGCTAGTACTCTGGGTAGTTGCGAAAATTCCTAGGCACGGGCTGCGACGACGTGCGGAGTTATGTCTAGAACCGGGGTTCCCATTAGCCCTTGACAGGTGGTCATTCAACTAACGGTGGAATCAAGGCAATGATAACAGTGATAGCCAGAGTCATGGATGTTTGGACGTTTGATTGTATCATCATTCGATCTCAAGAGCGGTGTTTTCTGGGTGCTTATCTGATCTTGGTTTAGGCCTTGGGGGTTTGTATTTGGAAAACATCGACCTTGACTCGAGTGATTATTGCTTTACTCCAATTGTCTGCCATGTTATGGTTGCTTCTCCTTAGTGTGTGTCTGGGGGCTATCACTGTAGAAAGAGGCGGAGTGGGATGGTTTGGTTCCTATCCCTTTTATCCCTTATGCTCTTTTGGTATGTTTGATAGTTGATTTACTGCTCACTAAGACTTTGTCTGACTCAAGGTTTTATGTCTCCTCTTATTACCTTGGGCTGTTCATCCATGTTGGGATGGGCAGACTAGGTAGCAGGTGACAGGTGCTGTTCTTGGAGATCTACGTTGATGATGACGAAGACGAGAAGGAGGCTTTTGCATATTATTTCATATTATATGTACTGGGTGTTCTGCTGCTGTATTTGTTTGAGTGTTATGTAGTGAGGCTTTGATGTATGGATGATTCATATGTTTGTATAAAACTATTATGTTGCTTATATGATGATGTCCTGTTCTATGGAGCTTCACTATATTATATTTCTCTATTGTATTTTATCCATGCGCTGTGAGTTGTACGATAGATTCTGCGATGTTTATTCTACCTTGGCGGTCACCCATGGCTGCCTGGCACACCTTCAGCGCACCATTTCCTTGTTTCCGTGCGGGAGTCATGGGCGGTCGTCACAATAATGGAACCAGTTTTTGGATTCAACTCGATCGTATGAAAAAGATAGCTTTTTAAATCAACTATTTAAATTAAATTAAATTAAATTAATTTATAGGCGTTTTTAGATCGCACGACCAAACGGTAAATCCAAATGCTATGAAATTTGAAGTCTTGTAATAACACACTAATCGAATTCCGAGTCTATGCCCTGGATTGCTATTTTAACACGCCGATTTATAGACGATTTTAAAATTTTACGAAATCGCTTAAAATTTCAATTTTAAAACCATACTAGCTAAACTATAATTTAAATAGAATTTTCTCAATATTACTAATCATTTTGGTTCGTATTCACATAAAATTTTCAATTATGCACTATTTCCGTATTACGATAAATCGCTATATTCGAAATCTAAATTCATTCTATAACTTAAACTAGAATCTTTATATTCAAAAATCGATTTGTTTTCCAAATCCAATATTTAAGACCATTTAAATATTCAAAATTAAATGACGGAAAATCTGGATCGTTACATTCCTCCCCCCATAAAAGAATTTCTTCCCCGAAATTGCTAAGGTAGGATGAATGATCCAAACCCATTAACTTTCCAAAAATCCACTTAGTTAAAATTCGATATTTCACTTTTCTAATCTTTTAGTTCCAACCAAAACAATTAGTTTCCATTTCTAATTCAAAACTGTAACAACCCGCATATTTTATGACTGTATATTTAAATGTTTTATTTAAATATAGCATCGTTAGTCGGATTAAAGTCTGAAATGCTACTTTTTATAAAAAGTCAAATTAGGACGCAAGACTACTTCCACTGAGTCCAAAATGGCATTTACGACCTTTTTGAGTATAACCATCGATATGTTTTGAGTTGATTAGAATTTTAATATTTCCGTTTGGGGCTTTGGGTTTGGGGTTTCAGCTCAATAACCTAACAAGAGGACCCAACTCGTCTAATACCTCCCCCTCCATTCCTCTTCATTCATTCATAAAATTTTCCTAACGCTCTCAAGCTAAAGGAAAATGGAGGAAAGAAAGGGAAATTTATATTCCTAAATCCTAGATTACTGGGAAATTCAAGATTCTAGCTCCAAAATCAAAGAGAAACTTAGGTAAGCATCCTATTCATTTTCTCCATCTCAATCTCTCTTAAATTTTTAAAAATTCCTAAACCCTAACTTAGGAAAAATTTCACCTTTGATAATAGATTAAAGATTCTAGAAGTGTATTGAAGAGGAATTGGTCTTGCTTTATTTTAAAGCCTCTTATTCGTTGTCTTTGAGTTTTAAAGGTGAGTTCTTGAACTCACGTCTATGTCTATACATTTTGTTGTTGTTAGCTATGAATTCCTAACATCTACTTCATGTTCAATTGCTTTTGATTTGAACTGATTTGGTGAATTTTTCAATTTTGGTGTTTTAAAGTCAAAATCTTCAAAGATCCTATCTTGGATGCTTGGATATGTTTTTGGTGGTGTATCGAAGAGCTTACAGGTCTAGGTTATCGATTGGCACAAATCCCTAACATCTTCCGCTCGTTCGATCGCTTTCCGTTTGGATTTTTGCCCTTATTGGGCTAGGCTGATTTTTGCCTAGTAGAAAAATCCAGACGTCTTGAACAAAATTCAGACGTCTGAAAAATTCAAACCTCTAGAAAGGGTCCCTGGAAAAGAAAAAAGGGTAGACCTAAAATCCATACGTTTGCAACAAAAATCTAGACGTCTGGAACAAAATCCAGACATCTGAAATGGTTCTAGAATTAAAAAGAGAAAGGAGAAAAAACATATATTTTTCCAGAACCTAGGGCCAGACGTCTGGCTATACCTACCTGATGTCTGGAACTGACAATTTTGCCTATTTTGGCCGTTTTTGAGTGGATTTCCAATTTTTATTGATTTTTGTTGATCCGATTGGTTGTTTTCATTTATTATCGACTTTGATCACTTCTTTTCTGGATTTTTGGGAATATTCATTTACGGATTTGATATCGATTTTTATGGTTTTAATTCACGACGTCGAATGTGGATTTTGAGATAGATTGTTTTTACAATCATTTCTGTGATTTGTCACGTTAAAATGCAAAGGTTTCTATACTAGTAATAAATATCCAAACTCTTTCACAACAATGATTGCAACATTACTTTTAATACAAAGCTCGTTTTTAAACCCGTTTTCCAATCTATTAGTACATACAAACTGTTACCTCATTCGTATGAGAAATTTATTTAAACGACTTACAAAATAAGTAGTATGAAATGCTTGTGTTTACTTTGTCGGTTAATTCTTGGACTTGCTCGATTGAACTCTTATGACAATTTTTGAGTGGAAATCTACAATTTGCTCGTAAATATTGAATTTAAGCCAGAGGTTATGTGACATGAAGCTTAACTCACTTATTCACTAGCTTAGTGCAATTTATATTTATCGATCAATGATGATCCTTTGGTGATTTAAACTAGCGATGCGCGATGTCTCTTTCTCCGAAAGAGGGGGACTATACCCTATTTGGAGGAGCTTCATCTCATAGGAGGAGCTTTGGCCCATAGTCCGCAAGGGGGGACTATACCCTGTTTGGAGGAGCTTCTGCTCATAGGAAGAGCTTTGGCTCATAGGCCGCAAGGGGGGACTGAACCCTGTTTGGAGGAGCTTCGGCTCATAAGAGGATCTTCGGCTCATAGTTCGCAAGGGGGGACTATACCCTGTTTGGAGGAGCTTCGGCTCATAGGAGGAGCTTGGCCCATAGTCCGCAAGGGAGGACTATGCCTTGTTTGGAGGAGCTTCGGCTCATTTTATGAGATAGCGACCCATTTGTTATACATGTGACGACCCAGAATTTTTAAGCATTTGAAATTGGAATATTTAGTTGATTTTAAATATTTAAAAGTTAATTTTTAACTTGAATTCAAATATCACTATTTATTTGACAATTAGATTTTTAAATTAAACAATTTGAAGTTGGGTATAATGTTGAATATGGAATTTTAAGCCTGTTAAAAATAATTTGAAGGCATATAACATTTATATTGATAGTGCTGAGGACAATAGAAAATCTAAAATTGAATTTAACACTGATTTGTTCAGTTTTAAAAATATATCGTTTAAATTGATATTTAAAAATAGCCTTTCGAGGCACAGTCTCGGATTTCGACGAAACCAGTCCCATTGGATCCATAATATTCTATTATTATCGGATTTCAATTTTTGTAGTTTTCGGAGTTGTTGTGTGAGTGTACAATACATAAACGCGCTAGAATCAATATCGAAAATTTAATAATTTAATTCGATTCAAAAAGCTATTTTCTCCATACGATCGAATTAGGACTCGAAACCTTTTCCTTTGCATTCAAAATAGGGGTATAACCTTATAAACGCCTGGCGGCACGCCTCGATACGATGTCAAGGTTTTAAGCTACGCTTTCGAGACAATTTAAATTTAAATAATATTATATATACATATTGTACAGCTTGACCAGTCAGACACATTTCACATTATATTTTTCTAGTCCTTTTCAAAAGCATGCTTCCTTTAGCTTCCCAAACATGATTCTTTATCCTTCTTTCTTTTAGATAGAGACCCTTTATCCTTCCCAAACACGATTCCCTTTTCAGTAAACAATTAAGATGCTCAAACTAAAAAAAGGGTGATGAACAATGGCCGCTCTTCTTCTACTTTCTTTCTCAAATCAAAGTCGAGCCTCTCGTCTTCGAAATCAAAAATAAAATAAATATCAATCGCGTTTTTCCTTAGAGCGATTCTCAAAATCGATTTTGTTTTCAGATGATTCGACTTCAGGGAAGTCGCGACCCAAGTCGCGTGAAATTCTGGGTAGTCGCGGCATGGTCGGTGGAAAGCGCGGCGTCAGGGGGAGGCTCGCATCGATTCTGGCGAGTCGATTTCCGACTAAGGAAGCTTGGGTACTGCGTCGAGGTGAAGTGATGAGCTTGTTGGAATTTTTGGGCTCGCGATGTGCTTGGAGGCGGCGAATCGATTTGCTCAAGGCTGAGGTAGGTAGCTCAAAGGCGCCGCGAGTTTGAGAGGAAATCTGAGCATCTCGTGTGCGACTTCATCAGCGGCGACGAGGAGATGATGGAGCGAGAGGCTAGGGTTTCTATTAGTGTGAGCTTCGAGATGGAGTACCGTGAGTTCGAGCGATCGAAATGAGTTGGTATTTTCGGTTTATTTAATTTATTCTTGTTTGAGAAGAATATATATATCCATGAAAACAAAAGATTATTACAGTAAAATGATCATAAATTTATTTTGTTTCATAAAAATAAAATTGTGGGCTGTTTGATTTAAATTTTATATAAGAAATTTTTTGATTTATAGGATGATAATAATAAAATGATTATTAAATTTTATAGTTTACTATAACAAGATAAATTTGTTTTAATATATAGGTTAAAAAGGAGCTTGTATTTTATTAGACTTTATAAATATATATATATATATATGTATGTATGTATGTATGTATGTATGTATGTATGTATGTATGTATGTATGTATGTATGTATGTATGTATGTATGTATAAGGTTCAAAGCAGAAAATATGCATATACATAAGATTTGGCATATATAAATAATTTTTATATGCAATTTGGATGGGAAATTATCAGTTTAAAACTAAATTTCTTAGTTACTTAAATTAATAAATGATAATAAAATTGTTTGGTTAATTCAAATTATTAACAAAACAATCAGCTAATTAAATTTATTGAATGGTAGTTGATTATTCAATTGGTTCAAATATTAATAAAATCTTATAATGCTTATATAAGGTCAAAATATAATGGAAACAAGCTAAGTTGAATTGAAGTGGACTGCATACAAATTCAAAGGTGAGTTAATCTCACTGATCTAGTTATAAATTAACTTTAAATGGTTAAATTTGAATAATTGATTGATTGATTGATTTGACTGGATGTGCAATATTATATATAGTAGTATATAATATATCTTGGAATGATTGATTTTCCGCATTATATAGTAGATGAGACCCTATGCGCCGTATAATGGCGGATGATTTTATATTTAAAACCCATATACGCGATATTCCACCTCGAAGTGGAATTAGTATTTTATATTGTGCTAACATCTGCGGGTGCAGGGAAACAGGTCGGAGGGATCCAACTGGATTCCTCAAAACCACTTATATTGTTTATTATTCTCTGTTATGAATATTCGATATTCTGTGATGAATATTACTATTATTGATAATTGGAATATTGAATGTTATGGTTTACTTGAATAAATTTCAATACACTGAGTTATAAAAATATATAGAATTGGATTTTTGGAAATAAAAGGAAGAGAGTTTGTAAGTGAAATAATTATAGAAAATTTTAAATAAATTAAAATGAACTGGATAAGAATATTAGTGGTTTTAAAATTTTAATAAATAAATTCCGTATATGAAAAGGAAATTTTAAATAAACAGAAAGTTAATGAATTTTAAACTTCAGCATTATTATTTAAAATAATAAAGCATTTATTTAAATTTAAGATTTAAATTATTGAAAAGAATAAAGAACAAATTGGAAAAATCTGAAACTTGTATATTTCAGTTAAAAGATTTAAAATCAAATGGAAAACAATAATAATAATAATAATAATAATAATAATAATAATAAAGTCTATAATTAACGAATTTTGAAATAAATTGAGTAAGTAAAGAAATTTATTTCAAATGGAGTAAATTGGAAATCAATTTGGAAAATTGATTTAAGTGATTGAAATTGGAAATTTTCCCTAGATAACCAAGTACGTTTTCAAAGTAAATTTTTAAATATAAGTTAAAAGTTTTGAAGTTGTTTTAAAAAGAAAGTTTTGGAAAATTTATTATTTCTGAAATATTTAAATACTAAAGACAGTATTTTCTTTTAATCTATTATCGTAGTAATTAATTAAAAGTGAATTGGTATTTATTTTCAAAGAGAAAATTTAGTTTTATATTTTATAAAGTGACTTCATTTTCAAATACTCCTATAGTATATATATTTAATAAAGTATTAAAGTAATTTTAATTTAAATGTTTTAAAGAATAGTTTAAAATAAAGAGTTTTAAATTATTTTTAAAAATCTTAAGTTTTGTGCTTGGTTGTTTCAGTGGAAATGAATATTTAAAAATTTATCTTATGAGAAAAGTATGGTTTGAAACTATTGCAAAAAGGTTGAAAATAGAAATATACCTTGCGAAGATATTTAGAGAATAATAAATAATTTGGAAAATTATTTATTGTTTGATGGATGTTGTGATTGTTTATTAATAGTTAAATAACTGACTATTAATATTGGCCAATTGCGTTGATTGTTTCGAAGAGACAGGGACCGAATTGATTTCTCGAAAACCACTTCGATCCAGTTTGTACGTTTTCGTAGAAAAACGAATTAGGAGTCAAAGATGGAGTAGTGATGTGCACAGGCTAGTCGCTACTAATCCTGAGGATATTTCTAAAATGGATGTAGTAGGAATAGTGTCTTCGGTTCCGTTTGAACCCGGGACGGGCTTGTATGGATGAATGCTTTCAGAACATCGTTAGGCGGACAATGAGCATTCTAAGTGAAACAATCTAAAAGGTAACGCTTAGCCTCAAGCCTCATCAACCGGGAATGACTGAAAATTGGGCGTTATGTAGCAAGGCTAGGTGGGTAGCACCCATTCAGGGTGAGGTCATCCCTGTCTAGATGTCCCTTTTTATTTCGGCTTAGTGGTGCGGTTGCTGATCACAACCATGGGGTGACCGTACTCGGGATTATCCAGTAAGGGGAAGTCCGGTCTTGTGTTGCAGGGGGTCGGGAGTGATCCTCGGTATACTGATCTAGACCAGGTACCATGACAGGTGGTACCCCAGTGCCTAGTCATTAGTTGGAAATTCATTCTCCCTACGCGCCTTTTACGAGTTTTGTTTGTATTACCCACTCTGTGGCTAGTAGCTGGAATTTAATGAATGTAACAATTTCGGCTATTTTAATAAGTATTTGTATATAGACCCTATTATAATATCAGAGGATTTTAATAAGAAATGTTTTAGCTATCGTAAGGTAAAAGCCCGACATGTTTATTTATGGCGTGGTCTTACGAGATGCTTTTGTTTTCAAAGGATTTTTGAAACTTTAATAATCAATTTGAGTTTGATTTCTCACGCTGGTATTCCAGATGACTCGGGTGTTATTTAACTCGGGTCAGACCGAGTATTATAGGATACAGGGTATGATGTTGTGGAGCTCAGGAGACGAGCTGGATGGCGATACGTATTTCCGTATTTGATTATTATTCCATTGTGTATCCAGTTGTATGTTATTGATGTTGAACTGTTATTGATGTATTCCGATGATGTAGTGTACAAACAGGTATATTTGTTTTTGTGTAAAGATCATTTATTATCTATTATATTTTATTCCGCTGCGATGGTTAGATTCTGATGTTGTTTTCTATTTTCTTCTTCAACCTCTTCTTCTTAACCCTAATGGTTCGTGTTTCTGTTCAACTTGAGTTGATTGTTGTAGTATAGCGTCGACTCAAGGGGTATGCGGGTCGTTACAATACACATGGTGATACACGTGGTGGTGAGACTTCATGCTCCCGTTTGTGATATGCCTTCCCCTTTTTGCGATTTTGGGATTTCTTGTTGATGATTTCTAGAATTTTTGTTTCACCAATTTTGATGACATGCATTGATAAGCTCTGTCAATATTTGTGTTTGGTGAATAATTTAGAGAATGTGACATTCTTTTTTATGTTTGAGAAGATTCGAGATATTGTATGATTTTTGTTGTTATCTGATGTATACTTGTCACAGTATGGCATTATTGTTATCATACGTTTTTGTCATATCTCTTATCATATCTCATTTTATATGATATTTATAGCTAGACTGATCCGTTTATTATTTTCTTCTTAAATAATACTCGGGTCAGACCAAGGTATTTCAGGTGTTTCTGCTTGACTTCTTATCATGGTCCTTCATCTGACTTTTAAGCTAACTACTTTAGCTTAGTAGTTTTTGTTATTATACATTCGAGATAGAGACACCTTGATGTATACATATTCTTTTGTCTTGCACCTGTACCTATTCTTTTGTGATGTAGTGGATCTTATATGACCACTACTTTGATGTATACTTTTATGTGATATATGAAAGGGACAGTGGATTAAGGATCTTAAGGAAAATTTAACACTAAAGGGGGGACGAATAGTGTTTAATGGATTCTATGACTTATATGGACTAATTCAAAAATTATGACACAAACAAATGCAAAACTTAATTACAGAACAATCACATAATCAAACATAGATGTAGAAAGTAAATAAAAAGCAGTAAAAGGAAAGTACACACCGGATTTTATACTGGCTCGGGGATACCCTACATCCAGTCCTGTAGCAAGACAAACCACCTAATATAGATTTTTATTTTACCAATGTTGAGATTACAATCCTCAATTTATAAAGGCCTTGAGGTACCCTCCTGTTTCATGAGTCTACGGCACTCAAGATCACCCAATTGATTTCTAGGCATAACCACACCTTATAGAGAGACTCGATAAACTTTTGATTACAATTGATCCTCTAACTCTGAGTAGCACTTTGATCTTCGAGAGAGGATAGAGAATCAAACAAGAATGAAATTCTAATTTGACTTACTTGAGAATTCGACGGAATTTCGGCACGATCTTAAAAATATTAAAAATTATAGAATATGGATTTGTCGAGAAGGAGTGAAGAAAATAAGAAATTAGTTAGTTGAAAAATTCGTTTGTGAAGGCTATTTATAAAGCACCAATGGTCATAACCATTCATGAAGAGATTAAAACGAATAGACACTTCTACTAAAAATTGAAACTTTTGAATTCAACGGCCACCATGTCAACATGCGATATCGCATGATGTCAACATCCCTAGTTGAAAACAGTGTAAAATTTGTTTGAAAATGAAGTTTAAAACAAGAGTTTATTTTAAAACAAAAAAAAAATATTTTTAAGGCTAAAACATATTTTTGAAAATCATTTGAAAATATAATTTTAAGGCTAAAATATTTTGAAAATCATTTTGAAAAATCATTTTGAAGTAGTTTTGCAAGCTTCTTCCTACAGAATATCTCATCACATCACGACTCGAGAACTTGCACAAAACCAGGATGTTGGAGGGTTTGTAAGCCACTTGTCGTAGGTTTGTAAGCTACTTGTCGTGGGTTTGTAAGCCACTGAGAAGGTTGAAATGGGTTCCATCCCAAATGAAATTCGAAATGAAGATTTCCGTGCTATTATGAAGTTTTAACAAAAACTAGATACTAATCTTGAAATCTTGATCTTGATACTCATGAGTCTTCAAACTTAATTTCTTCATTCTTGATCTTTATATAGTACAGTCTTCAATAATCAGTACCTTCCTTATATATATATATATATATATATATATATATATATCCTGCATAATAACATTCAAAGATGTCTAGAAAATATGGTTAGTATATAAGTTATAATAAAGTAAGTCACAAAGGTTGTTGTCATCAAAACCCCTATCTCTAGTTTCGAACAATCTCCTCCTTTTTGATGATGACAACCTTATGAAATATACTTACCACTTCGATCATTCCATAACTCCCCCTTACATAACAACTCCTCCTTACACCATGCCTACTATTTTATGTAACTTCTCCCCTTTGTCATTAACAAAAAAATAACCTATAAACCTTGAAGTTAAAAGAAAATGAGACAAACATATGACATAAGAATAATAACTATATATGAGTGAAATATAACATCCTAAGTTAAATGGAATTCAACATTTTATACATAAAAGATTGTTTTAAGTACACTAATTAAGATAACACTTATATACAAATTAACAAACCAATATATAATCAAGAAACGGGAAAAAACGCTTAACGAGGACCCTTAACTATTGGTGATTTATGGACCGAACAATTTGGATAGTGGAGACAAAAGTTTCCACGTCATTCGACCAAGTTCCCATTAGCGTCAAAAAGGACCTCTCCATCGCAAATCATGCCATCGTCTTCGTCCATATGAACATCCGGATTTAGCAGAGGATGTTCTTCTTCTTGATATTCTTGTGGTTCTTTTAGAGGCTCTACTTATTCGAAATTCATGGCTTGTGATGATTCTTCAGTGACAATGGGATTGGCATGGTCACCCATAAGGAATTTTTGTAGATTCCTAAGGATTCTGCTTTGCCTATCTTGTTCTATTGCCATTCGCAGTTGACTCACTTTAATATCCGTCATCATTTAAAGCAAATCTTTCATCTTCTCTTGTAATTTGATGACTCATAGGTGTGTGGATCGTTGAAAAGGACCAGAATGAGGAGAAGTGGGTGAAGAAGGTTCATTACTAGAAGAGGAAGCCATTAATTTCCTGTTCTAGAAGTTTGTTACAGAGAATAGAATAGAGAAAAGGAGTAAAAGTGGAAATAAATAAATATATAATTTAATAACTAATTTTAGTGGGAAATTTAAATTTGAAAATCACGGCTAGTATGTTGACATAGGGGGATGGGTCATGTCGACATGCCTAGTTCAATTTTTGAGAAATTTTTATTTATATTAATTATTAACTATACTTGTATTATTTATAATTTATATTTCAGTTAATGAACATGTACCTAATTCTCATCTAAATTTAGTGAAGTTTTGTTCATTTAATGGTTTGGTTAATGTAATGACCCCATTTTTCGATGCCCGAAAATCGACATTTATACGGTCACTGTATCAAATGCCGATCACGAATGCCGGAAAACCAAACCATTAGGGTTAAAGAAGAAGGAGGTAGAAGAAGAAACAGAAAAATAAAATCAGAATCTCACAAACGCAGCGGAATAAAAAATGATATATAACATCATCTTTAAATACAAAGAATCTGTATCATCATATATACATACATTTCATAGAGTACAGCAATCATCTCATCAAATTCGGGTAGTTCGGTAACATGTCCTTACACAGCGGAATAATAATCAAATATAGAAGTACTTCTCACCATCCAGCTCGTCTCTTGAACTCCACAGCATTCCATCTAAAATCTGTACACTACAATACTCAGTTTGACATGAGCATCATAGTTAATAACACCTGAGTCAGTCTGGAAAACCAGCGTGAGAAAATACACTCAATTGGATTATTAAAGTTTTCAAAATCCTTTGAAATCAAAGGTATCTCGTAAGACCACGCACAAATAAACATGTCGGGTTTGTACCTTACCGTAACTAAAATATTTCTCATAAAATCCTCTGATATTATAATAGTGTCTATATACAAATACTTATTTAAATAGCCGAAATTGTTACATTCATTAAATTTCATCTACTAGCAACAAAGTGGGTTCTACAAACAAAACCGTAAAGGCACGCAGGGAGAATGGATTTCCCTCAATGGCAGGGCTACTGGGGTACCGCCCATCACAGTGCATGGTCTAGATCATCGTACCGAGAATCCACCCTGATCCCCTGCATCACAAGAACGAAGCTACCCTTACTGGATAGTCCGAATAAGATCACCCCGCGTTGGAATCAGCAACCGCCCACACAGCCAAAAATAAAGGAACATCTAGACAGGGGTGACCTTACCCTAATTGGTTGCTTGCCACTTAGCCTAGTGTGCACCTCCTCTGTTTTAGCTATTCCCGGTTGATGAGGCTCGAGGCTATGTGTTGCCTTTTTAGCACACATTCACTTAGAATGCTCATCGTCCTCCTGACGATGTTCTGAAAGCATTCGTCCATACAAGTCCGTTCCAGGTTCGAACGGAACCGAAGGCACTATTCCTACTACATCCATTTTGCAATCACCCTCAGGATTAGTAGTGATTAGCCCTTGCACTTTATTGATCCATCTTCGACTCCAAGCTCATGTCTTCCTCACGAGAACGTTCAAACCGGATCGAAGTTCTTTTCAAGAAATAAATACCGATCCCGGTCTCTTCGAAATGATCAGCGCATTTGGCCAATATTGATAGTCGGTTATTTAACTATCAATTAACATCCACAAATAACCATCAAATTTAAATACTTTTCCAAATTATTTATTATTCAAAATATCTTCGCAAGATATCTTCTTCACTTCAATCTTTTGAAATCAGCTTCAAATCTCTTTTCACTTACGGAATAAATTTCCAAAATTGTTTATTTCCCACTAAAAATTTACCAAGTCCAAATACTTTAGATTACAAAATAATTTAAATAACTTTATTCTAAAATATACTTTAAAACATTTAAATTTAAAACTACTTAAATACTTTATTCAAAAATATATACTTTAAAATTATTTTCTAAAATATAAAAAAATTAAAATAAAGGTTAAGCCAAACTAAATTTTAAAATAAGAGTTACGAAATTCTATACAAGTTTTCAAATAAAAGTTTAACCAAACTATCTTTAAAATAAAGCTATTTAATAAAATATAAATATTAACATTATTCTTAAAATCATAATACTAGTCAAACCTTCCAATTTATTACTACTATAATTAATCTAAATAAATGTTTACTACTAAAATTTAAACAACTTGAATAATAATTTCTTAAAAACATTCCTTAAAAACAAATTTTAAAACTTTTAACTTATATTAAAAATCTGCTCTAAAAAACGTACTTGGCTTTTCAAGGAAATACACTTTTCTTCCACACCTTTTTAAAAATAATCCACTATTTATTTTTAAAATAAATTACCCATTCCTTTATAAATTTCCATTGTGAAATTTATACTTTTAATATCCAGTGATATCTTATTTCACTTTATAAACCAGATTATAAATCCCATAGTCTCACTCCTTTTAAATCACAGTTTCAAACACTTTATCAATTTCCAAATCGATTTCCAAATTAACTCCATTTTAAAATAAATTCCTTTACTCAATTTATTTCAAAACCCATTAACTTCAAATTTTACTTCTTAATTATGATTTAAAATCTTATTTAACTGAAAATACGAGTTTCATTCCTTTCCATATTCCTTTTTATCTTTTCCAATAAATTTAAACCTTGACTTTTAAAATAAATACTTTATTCCTTTAAATAATATCACTTAAGTTTTAAAATTCATTATTTCGCCATTTTATTCAAAATCTCCTTCCCATACTCAGAATTTATTTATTAGAATTTAAAAATCAACTTTTATTCTTTTCCAATTCATTCTCTAATTTATTCAAATTCTCTACAATTACTTTACTTAAAAATTCTATCTTTTATTTTCTCATCAAAAACCCAATCTATATATTTTTGATAACTCAGTATACCCAAATATATTCAATCAAACCATAGCATCCAATATTTCAATTACCAATATAGTCCATCTCAGATTATCAAATCATATCATAGAATATTAAAACAAATCTAAATATTTTGAGGAATCTAGTTGGATCCCTCCAACATGTTTCCCTGCATCCACAGATGTTAGCATAATATAAAATACCAATTCCACTTCGAGGTGAAATATCGTGTTATATGGAGTTATATTATCTCATCCGTTATTATGCGGCGCATAGGGTCTCATCCGCTATATATTGTGGAAAATCAATCACTCCAATATATACACTACTATATATAGTATACCACATCCAATCAATTCAATCATTCAACCAAAATTTAAAATTAAATGGAATTCCAAATTAGTGAGATTAAATCACCTTTGATTTGTTTGCAATCCAATCCAATCCAATTCCGACTTGATTTCACGGTTTTGACCTTTATAAACAATTCACGATTTATTACTATTTGAATTAACCAAACAATTAATTTTCCATTTAATAAATTTAATTGATAATTAAATTTACTAGTGATTTAGTTCTAAACTGATGATTTAATTTTAAACTAATTCCCTTTAAAAATCCTTTGGTAACTAAAATAATTGAATAAGTTAATTGAACAAATTACTAGCCAAATCCAATAGATTAAATATGTATATATATTTGTCTTCCTTTTTAAACTATATATATATTTGTAAAAATAATCTATGACGTTTGAAGAAAATGAATTGTTTTATAAAACTCATTGCTATAATATGTTTTCCCTCTGTAAAAATACTCCTTCTCTGTTCAACTATACCCTACCTATATATAAATTTATTTAAACTAAATAAAAATAAAATAAAAACGTATACCTCACAAACCAACTCCCCTAAGCAGACTGCCATCGAGCTTGCCACGCGACCGAGCTCCATGCGACCGCCTCACATGCACGCACTCATCTCAACCCCAGACCCACCGTGCATATCGCCTTCCCCATTGCACATCGCAGACCGAACACGTCGCCCTAACCTGGTTAGCCTCTTCGCCAATAATGACTTCAACATGGATATTAGCTCACAGAACGACTTCGAAGATTTCTCCAATACGATTTTGAAAATCATTGAACAACTTCGAAGATTATTCATCGCTTTCGGAATCAAAGAACCCTTCGAACATCACCTCGGCCGTTGTTAATTTTATTCCTTTGAATCGATTTCGAGAATCGATTTAAAAAAAGAAATGTGATCTGATATATTGATTTGGAGGAAAAGGAAATAGGAAATCCCCTTTTTTTCTTTTTGAAATTTTTAGCGAGATGATTTTGTTCGAACGAAATGGGATTTGATTCGAACGATTTCCCCTCGATCCTAATTTTTTCAAATAGAGAGTGACCATTGATTTATAAGGAAGAAGACAGTCGTTTTTTATTTTGAATCGATCTTCTTTCGGTCATCAAATTTTAGCTGAGGGAGGAAGTTGGAAAATAGGTATTTGATTGGGTTTCCCTTATTATGTTTTAAAAAAACACGGCTGCTATGTTTAGTTGAAGATGAACTCGTGTTCAACTTCCTCGCGTGTTTTTGACAACTGTAGGAGACGTAAATTTTTGCTTGGACAGGTGTAGGGATGAGAATGAGATACAAAATGCTGATGTGAATGATTTTTGACTAGTTAACTTATTCAAATTTAAATTTGAATCGTCTCGAAACCACCACTTAAAATTTTGACTTCCTATCGAGGCATGCCGCTAGGCGTTTATAATGTTAAACCCTATTCCGAACGCAATGGAAAAGGTTTCGAGGCCTAACTCGATCGTATGGAGAAGATAGATTTTTGGACCCAGTTATTAAATTAAATTTCTCATATAAATTTCAGCGCGTTTAATTATCATACGACCAAACGATCAGTCCAAATATTACGAAAATTGAAATCCGATAATAATACACTATTGCGGATCCAATGGAACTGTTTTTCGTCAAATTTCAAGACTGTGCCTCGGAAGGCTATTTTTAAATATTGATTTAAACGATATATATTCAAAACTGAAAAAAACATTGTTAAATTAAATTTTAACTCATTCATTATTTTCGGTATTATAAACGTACATTTCCCAAGCCTTTGAAATATTTCAACTATCTAAAAACCCAAGATTCAACATTTTAACCAATTTTTATTATTAAATTAAATAATTTGATTGCCAAATAAATAGTGATATTTGAAATTCAAGTTAAATTACCTTTCAAATATTTAAAATAAATTAATTATTTAAATTTCAAATATCCAGAAATTTTGGTCGTCACCTTCCTCCCCCCTTAAAAGAATTTCATCCTCGAAATTACTAGTTAAAAGGAATGGTCCATAACCCCTTAACTATTTATCCCACAACCAAACAGTTTTTAACACCACCCAAACAATTTCTTCAATAAAGATACTATCACCCTTACTAATTTTCCAAACTTCTTCCATAAGTTCCCTCCATTAACACTTAACCATTCAAATTTAAATTTAAAACTAAATTTAAATTATCAAGTTTTTCTCAAAAAATTTCTAACTCTCTAAATTTTGAAATTTTTTGCCAGTGTCTCCTTTGCGTGGCTAGCTCGGTACAACTACAAAATGCCTCTACGGGCCTCCAGATTTCAAAAGAAAATAAAAGGTCAAGTGGCTAGACCAGAAAGTCATCAAATTTCATACAGAAATTTAAACACATACCTCTATGTTGTCCAATTCAAATTTATGTATGAAAATCAAAGCATTCATTTATCCTTTACCTTTAGATACCTGTATATGCTACTAAGCAATAATATATAATCGCCTAAAATTCAAACCATCTTATACATTTCTTTACAAAAGTTTCAATATCTGTTTCCTACAAGTCCGTACGATGCACATATATCATCCATACGCAACACCAAATTTGATCGCTCACTCGATCGCACAATTACACTTCCGAACCATTATTGTCCACCTGACTTCCTAGTGCGGACTCAGATCCGGTCTCTCGATCATAAACCATCATTTTCCTTGCATAGCCATAACTATGATAGAGAATTTCCAGAGTCGATCAAAAATCCATATTCAGGGTTCGCCGTCGAAAATCAAGTGAAAAATCCCAACTCGGATCGATAAAACTATCTCAAAATTCTATACTCGAATCTGGATCGAATCGTTATGCGAATAAAATAATACACGTGCATCCTACGTGTTTTGCCCCAATTGATTTGTTAGCTAAATCAAGTCTTCTTTTTATTCATATCTATTTTTTGTTTCCATTTTCTTGTCCACAATTATCTCATTTCACAACTTTACTTAATCTCCAATCCATTATAACTTATTATATTTCCAATACTAAATTTACTTGAGAATTTCACCATTCCCTCTAAGTATAATATATATGTTTTATGTACTTCTTATAACTATTTTCACTTCACCACTTTGGTTTATATCTACTTATATTTAAACTGGATCTCCAATTCCAAATGGATTCAATTTGCTTCACTATACTTGTTAGAACACCATTCTTCATTTTAATGATGATAACTATATATTGTATACATATATCACGTTTTGATAGGATAGAAGACGAAAGAATCAAAGATTAGCTCAAAACTACAATGGACTTCAACAAGATCAAACAATGAAGAAAGTCAAGTAATATTATATGTGTATGGTCATAGATTTAATTGTAAAAATCTTCTTTATGGTTCATACACACAAACACAAACATTAGTCAAAAAAGAAAATGTCGAACAATATAAAAAAGCAGGAAGTAGGAGTCAGTCAACTGGGAGAATGCCTCTATCGACTAAGCTCAGTCGACTTCGGACATTTCCCAGTAGATTGCTCCAGACTTATATATTATATTTTTTTGAATTTTTTAATGCATGAATTTCAAACGTTCATACACAGTTGACTGACTCATTTTCCAAGTCTACTGAATTATTGTAACAGTTATTCTTATGAATAATCATCTTCAAAAGTTGCAAACTTATGAAAGCTTGTTAGTATACTTCAATGGTCATTGATGAAAAGAAACGACTCTTTAATGATTCTTTTTTACTTCTATAAATAGCACAAACATATGCACATTCAAAACAACTATTGCTATTCTGATCTCTATTCTATTTGTCTACTGTGCATTCAAAAGCAATCCAGCATTCAAGTATTCTAATCTATTGCCTCTCTTCCAATAATCCTAGTGCATTCATTACACATCATCAAAGGAGATTATAGGAACATTGTACTATCAGTCAATATCAGTGTTAGACAAACACAAGATTGTCAAAGCAAACATTCTATTATAAAAGTTATAATCTGAGAGGTGCACAGATTGAAAGATTGTAAACCTGTTCCTACGGGTCAAATGAGGGATTTACGAAGGAAATTCCTAAGAGGCGTTTTGGGACTGGATGTAGGAGAGGGGCTCCAACCAGTATAAATCTCGGTGTGTTCATTTACTTTCTGTTATATAATTTATACTGCATATTTTGTTGATTATATATTCCGATAAGTTATCCATATACGATCCACTAGTTCTTTCAATACTAATTAATTTCAAATACTTTGTTTTATTTAGTCCAACTTGACAAATTTTCCATTTCACTTTATTTAACAAATTCAAATACTCAGTTTCAATCCAAATTTTAAGTTTCAATAGGTTTTTTTTCAACTTATTTACATTCCATTCATCTCTTGAATTTACTTCATTTAATTGACATGCTTTACTAACTTATTTTATTGTCACATATACTTGAAATTTTAAATTCATTTGTTCATTTATAAATTTATTTCCACCTTAATAAACTTTATTTAAGTAACCCTTCCACTTAGTCCACCTAGACTCTTTCTTTACATTCATCTTTACTTATCTAGATTTAAATACACTCTGGTTTAATTCAAATTTTAAACTTCTATAAGTTTTTCCAAATTTAATTACATTATTTAACTAAAATTTCTAATTTATTTCATCTAATTGGTTTTCTTCACCATCTTAATTCATTTTCAATCAAATTTAACTTACTAATTTTACTTATCACTTCACTTTCAAATTTAGTTTCAAATCTCAATAAAAAGTTTATTCCTAAACTTTTACTCCTTTAGTTCCCTGGAACAAAATTCTACAATTTCCACTTAAATTTTTAAACTTCCTTAAGTTTCCAACTTATTTATATTCATAAACATTTTAAATTAACTTCTAGCGTTCAAAACAATTCTTCAACATTTCAAAATAACCTTTGAAATCAATTATTTCTTTAAATCTCAAAACCAAACCAGTTTTTTTTTTTTTTTGCAAACAACTCTAATTTTAAATCTCTAGGCAGCAATTCCTTCATTGAAAACTCGAAAATGAACATCGATGATGCAGCAGTCATCACCAAAGTTATTTTCCAGCGATCGAAAAGAATTCAATGCTTTTATCTCCTTAAAACCCCTTCAAATATTTTTAAATTCCAAATCTCATCAAATTTCAAATCCAATTCAAAAATATTCCCAAATAATATCACCATTATTTCTCCAAAGCTTTTGAAAACCATTTTCAAACCCAAAGGAAGTTTAAACTTTTCCCAAAATTTCAAATTCCAAATCCTTCCAATTCATATTCAAACATTACCCTGGAATTTTTATCTCAATTTCAATTATAAATCACATTCATAATTTACATTTCAAATTCCATTTTATTAATGAATTTATTTCCTTGACCTTTGATTATTATCTTAACTTCTTATTCAATTTCACACCAAAACGATAATAATTTAATATTATCACTTCCTAATAACCAGGCAACCAAATACTATAATATTTTAGGGAAAATTCTTTCTTTTATATTCAAAAATAATTTAGGTTAAAATTATTTCATTTACCCTTATTTCTAAAACAATACTGTATTAGTTTATCTTATTTATAAGTTTAGAAACCCCTATCGATCACATAACGTCCCACATATCGACCTGAATTCATAAACACTTCATCGATAAGTCAACATAATATAAAAACAATTTTTATATCCACTAACAAATACGTGCTCATACTATTAATACACTCAAACTCATTCTAGAGTACTACGGACTCCATTTCAATGAGTAATTCCCACCAGAGCCAAGGTTCTCGTTTAACCTTCGGCTCTGATACCAATCTATAACAACACAATTTTTCGGCGTCCGAAAATCGACATTTATACGGCCGCTGTATCAAATGCCGAACAATCGAATGCCGGAAAACCGAACCATTAGGGTTAAAGAAGAAGGAGATAGAAGAAGAAACAGAAAATAACATCAGAATCTCAAAAACGCGGCAGCATAAAATATGATATATAACATCGTCTTTAAATACAAAGAATCTGTATTATCATATATACATACATTACTTAGAGTACTATAATCATCTTACCAAATCCGGACATTTCAGTAACAGGTCCTTACACAGCGGAATAATAATCAAGTACGGAAGTATGTCTCGCCATCCAGCTCATCTTCTAAACTCCACAGCAGTCCATCCAAAATATGTACTCTATAATACTCGGTCTGACCCAAGCATTATAGTTAATAATACCGAGTCAGTCTGGAAAACCAGCATAAGAAAATACACTCGATTGAATTATTAAAGTTTTCAAAATCCTTTGAAATCAAAGATATCTCGTAAGACCACGCCACAAATAAACATGTGGGGTTTTTATCTTATGATAACCAAAACATTTCTTATAAAATCCTCTGATATTATAATACTGTCTTTATACAATTACTTATTCAAATAGCCGAAATTGTTACATTCATTAAATTCCAGCTACTAGCCACAAAGTGGGTTCTACAAACAAAACCGTAAACGCACGTCGGGAGAATGGATTTCCATCAATGGTAGGGCGACCAGGGTACTGCCCATCACAGTACGTGGTCTAGATCATCGTACCGAGGATCCACCCTGAACCCTTGCATCATAAGACCGGAGCTATCCTTACTGGATAGTCCGAATAAGATCACCTCGCGGTTGGGATCAGCAGCCGCCCACACAGCCGAAAATAAAGGAACATCTAGATAGTGGTGACCTTACCCTAATTGGTCGCTAGCTACTTAGCCTTGTGTGCACCTCCCATGTTTTAGCCATTCTCGGTGGTTGAGGCTCGAGGCTATTCGTTACCTTTCTAGCACACATTCACTTAGAATGCTCATCGTCCTTCTGACGATGTTCTGAAAGCATTCGTCCATATAAGTACGTTCCGGGTTTGAACGGAACCATAGGCACTATCCCTACTACATCCACTTTGGATTCACCCTCAGGATTAGTAGCGATTAGCCCTTGCACTTCACTGCTCCATCTTCGACTCCAAGCTCTAGTCTTCCTCACGTAAACGTTCAAACTAGATCGAAGTGGTTTTCAGGAAATGAATCTCGATCCCGGTCTCTTCGAAACGATCAACGCATTTAGCCAATATTGATAGTCGGTTATTTAACTATCAATTAACATCCACAAACAACCATCAAAATTAAATAATTTTCCAAATTATTTATTATTCAAAATATCTTCACAAGATATCTTCGTCACTTCAATATTTTGAAATCAGTTTCAAATCTCTTTTCACTCGCGGAATAAATTCCCAACCCCACTAAAAATTTACCAAGTCCAAATACTTTAGATTATAAAATAATTTAAATTACTTTACTCTAAAATATATTTTTAAAAATTTAAATTTAAACCACTTAAATACATTCAAAAATATATACATTAAAATTATTTTATAAAATATAAAATAAAATTTTAAAATGAAGGTTAAGCCAAACTAAATTTTAAAATAAGAGTTACGAAATTCTATACTAGTTTTCATATAAAACTTTAACCAAACTATCTTTAAAATAAAACTATTTTATAAAATATAAATTTTATTAATTATTCTTAAAATCATAATACTAGTCAAACCTTCCAATTTATTACTACTATAATTAATTTTTACTTTTAAAATTTAAACAACTTAAATAATAATTTCTTAAAAACATTCCTTAAAAACAAACTTTAAAACTTTTAACTTATATTAAAAATCTGCTTTGAAAAACGTACTTGGCTTTTTAGGGAAATACACTTCTCTTCCAAACCTTTTAAAAAATAATCCACTATTTATTTTCAAAATAAATTACCCATTCCTTTATAAATTTCCATTGTGAAATTTATATTTTCAAATATCCACTGATATCTTATTTCACTTTATAAACCCAGTTTATAAATCTCATAGTCTCACTCCTTTTAAATCATAGTTTCAAACACTTATCGATTTCCAAATCGATTTCCAAATTTACTCCATTTTAAAATAAATTCCTTTACTTACTCAATTTATTTCAAAAACCATTAACTTCATATTTTACTTCTTAATTATGATTTAATCTTATCTAACTAAAAATACCAATTTCATACTTTTCCAAATTCCTTCTTTATCTTTTCCAAAAAAATTAAACCTTGAGTTTTAAAATAAATCCTTTATTCCTTTAAATAATATCACTTAAGTTTTAAAATTCATTATTTCCCCTTTTTATTCAAAATCCCCTTCCCATACTCGGCATTTATTTATTAGAATTTAAAAATCAACTTTTATTTTTTTCCAATTCATTCTCTAATTTATTCAAATTCTCTATAATTATTTTACTTAAAAATTCTCTCTTTTATTTTCTCGTCAAAAACCCAATCTATGTATTTTTGATATTTCAGTATACCCAAATATATTCAATCAAACCATAGCATCCAATATTTCAATTACCAATATAGTCTAACTCAGATTATCAGATCATATCACCGAAAATTAAAACAAATCTAAATATTTTAAGGAATCCAATTGGATCCCTCCAACCTGTTTCCCTGCATCCACAGATGTTAGCACAATATAAAATGCCACTTCCACTTCGAGGTGGAATATCACGGTATATGGGGTTATATTATCTCAACCGCTATTATGCAGCGCATAGGGTCTCATCCGCTATATAATGCGGGAAATTAATCACTCCAATATATATAGTACTATATATAATATACCACATCCAATCAATTCAATCATTCAACCAAAATTTAAATTTAACTATTCAAATTTAAATGGAATTCCAAATGAGTGAGATTAACTCACCTTTGATTTGTTTTTAATCCAATCAAATTCCAACTTGATTTCACGGTTTTGACCACGTATAAACAATTCACGATTTATTACTATTTGAATTAACCAAACAATTAATTTTCCATTTAATTAATTTCATTAACTAATTATCCTTAATTAATTAACCTTTAAACACTTGATTAATTAATCTTTAATCATTAATTATCCATTCTTAATTACTTTCACCAAATAATTAATGAAAAAATTATTAAAAATAATTACTTAGTGAAAGTAATTAAGAATGGATAATTAATGACTAAAGGTTGATTAATCAAGTGTTTAAAGGTTAATTAATTAAGGATAATTACTTAATGTAATTAAGGTATGATAATTAAATTTACTAGTGATTTAGTTCTAAGCTGATGATTTAATTTTAAACTAATTCCCTTTTAAAATCCTTTGGTAACTAAAATAATTAAATGAATTAATTTACTCACCAAATCTAGTAGATTAAATATGTATATATATTTGTCTTCCTTTTGAAACTACATATATATATATTTGTAAAAATAATCTATGACTTTTGAAGAAACTAAATTTGTTTATAAAACTCATTACTATAATATATTTTCCTTTTGTAAAAATATTTTTCTCTGTTCAGCTATACCCTACATGTATATAAATATATTAAATTAAACAAAAATAAAAAAAATGACATACCTCATAAACCAACTTCCCTAAGCAGACTGCCATCAAGCTTGCCACACGACCGGCTCCGCGATTGCCTAACATGCACGCGCTCACCTCTACCCCAAACCCACCATGCGCGTCGCCTTCCCCATCGCACATCTCAGGCCGGATACGTCGCCCTAACTTGGTTAGCCTCTTCGCCAATAATGACTTCGACATGGCGATTAACTGATAGAACGGCTTCGAAGATTTCCCCAGTATGATTTCAAAAATCATTAAACAAAGTCGAAGATTACTCATCGCTTCTGGAACTAAAGAACCTTCGAACATCACCTTGGCAGTTGTTAATTTTATTCCTTTGAATCGGTTCCGAGAATCAATTTAAAAAAAATAAACATGATCCGATATGTTGATTTGGAGGAAAAGGAAATAGGAATTCCCCTTTTTTTCTCTTTGAAATTTTGAACGAGATGATTTTGTTCGGACGAAATGGGATTTGATTCGAACGATTTCCCCTCGATCCTAATTTGTTCAAATAGAGAGTGGTCATTGATTTGTAAGGAAGATGACAGTCATTTTTTATTTTGAATCGTTCTTCGTTCGGTCATCAAATTTTAGCTGACGGAGGAAGTTGGAAAATAGGTATTTGATTGGGTTTCCCTTATTATTTTAAAAAAAAACGCGGCTGTTATGTTTAGTCGAAGATGAACGCATGTTCAACTACCTCGCGTGTTTTTGACAAATGTAGGGAATGTAAATTTTTGCTTGGATAGATATTAGGGATGAGAATGAGATACAAAAAGATGGTGTGAATGATTTTTAACTAGTTAACTTATTTAAATTTAAATTTGAATCGTCTTGAAACCACCACTCAAAATTTTAACTTCCTATCGAGGCAGGCCGCTAGGCGTTTATAATGTTAAACCCCTACTTCGAACATAATGGAAAAGGTTTCGAGGCCTAACTCGATTGGATGGAGAAGATAACTTTTTGGACTCAGTTATTAAATTAAATTTTCGATATAAATTTCAGCGCATTTACTTATCGTACGGCCAAACGATCACTCTAAATACTACGAAAATTGAAATGCGATAATAATACACTATTATGGATCCAATAGAACTGGTGTTCGTCAAATTCCGAGACTGTGCCTTGAAAGGCTATTTTTAAATACTGATTTAAACGATATATTTTCAAAACTGAACAAAACACTGTTAAATTAAATTTTAACTCATTCATTATCTTCAGTATTATAAATGTAAATTTCCCAAGCCATTGAAATATTTCAACTAGCTAAAAACCCAAGATTCAACATTTTAACCAATTTTCAATTATTAAATTAAATAATTTAATTGCCAAATAAATAGTGATATTTGAAATTCAAGTTAAATTACATTTCAAATATTTAAAATAAATTAAATATTTCAATTTCAAATATCTAGAAATTTCGGGTCATCGCCGTTAATATATCAGTAGTTTGTTTTTCAGTATTAAAATATTCAAGAGTTATGACTTCTTTATTTATATTATCTCTAAGAAAATGATGTCTAATATCAATATGTTTTGTTCTAGCAGATGAGTTTGATTTTTAGATAGGTTTTTTGCACTAGTGTTATCATAATAACTTAGTGATTTAGTTATAGTTAATCCAAAATCTTTTAAAGTTTGTTGCATATATAACTGGAGAGCAAGCCAAAGCAGCAGATATATATTCTGCTTCAGTTGTTCACAAGGATACAGTGTTTTGCTTCTTACTAAACCATGAAACCAGAGAATGTCCTAGAAAGTGACAAGTTCCACTTGTACTTTTTCGGTCTGATTTACAACGAGCGTAATCATCATCACAATATGAAATTAAATCAAATACATCATTTTTAGGGTAAAATAAACCATAATCTAAAGTATGTTTTACATATCTTAAAATTCTTTTAACAGCTTTTAAGTGAGTTTATTTGGGTTGAGATTAGTATCTATTTTACCAATTTCAAAACCGGATTGTAGGAAATAAGATCTTAGTCTTTCATACCAGGCTCTAGGAGCTTGGTTCAGGCCATATAAAGCTTTCTTTAATTTATATGCATGATTTGGAAATTTATTATCTTCAAAAAGTGGAGGTTGTTCAACATAAACATCTTCTTTTACAAAACCATTTAGAAAAGAACTTTTAACATCCATTTGATATAACTTGAAATTATCGTAGTTTGCGAAAGCAAGTAGCATTCTGATAGCTTCTAGTCTTGCTACGGGTGTAAAGGTTTCGCTATAATCAATTCCTTCTTCTTGACAATAATCTTACGCAAATAAACGAGCTTTATTTCTCACGACCTCACCAAGTTCGTTCATTTTATTTTTATGAACTCATTTTGTTCCAATTATACTTTTATCCTCAGGTCTAGGAACAAGTTCCAAACATCATTTATGTGAACTGATTCAATTCTTCTTGCATAGCAAGAATCCATGAATCATTAGATGATGCTTCCTTAGGATTTTTACATTCAATATTTGATATAAAAGTTACATTACTCATACTATTTAGTTGATTTCTTGTTTTAACTATAGATTCAATATTTCCTAGTATATTTTCTACAGGCTGATCTTTTAATAGCCTACTTCTTTTATTAGGTTGAGTGATTTCATAATTAGTTTCATTAGGTTCATTATTTAAAGTTACAAAATCTTCTTCGTCTTCTATTTGTACATTATCTTTTAAATTTTCATCAAAAGATACAGGCATTGTTTCTTCAATTGTAACAATCCATAAATTTTCGTAATTAAAAATAGTTGATTTAATAAGATTTTTGTAATTGAAATATTAAAATAAATAGAAATTGGTTGTTTAATGTGGATGTAATAACTAATTTGAATGGTAAAGAATGTAATTTAAGCTAAATTATTGATAGATTGAAGGAGATTGCAATAAATTGAAATAATGTAAATGTTGAAATAGAAAAATAGAAAATAAAATAGACAACAGAGAAAAGAAAAATAAACAATAAAATACTGAAATAATCACGTGTAAAACGCTGAAATGTATCAGATTTAAAAAGTATGAAATAGAATTTGACGAAATGAAAACCAGAACAAATATCAGAATCAAATTCAGCTTCAAAGAAAAAGATTAGAAGTTTAAAATTCAAATTTAAACATTTCAACTAAAAGTCAAAGTTTGACCAAAGTTGACCAAAATATAAAAAATTTAGAAAATCATTATTTTATTATATTTGGAAAAATAACTATAAATTAAATCCAAAAATTCATTGGAAAATTAAAAAAATTAATTTTTAAATGATTTAAAATCAAAATTTCAAATAAATTGAATAAAAATATATATTAAAATTTATGAGTTGTTACACTCTCCCCCACTCAAAACTTTCCATCCTCGAAAAAGAACGAGACACGAAAACAAGAACAGATAAAATAGAATAGCGAATAGTACCTGAAACAAACAATTACGGATTTTTAGCATGCATGCTCTACTACGTCTCCCAGGTACAATCCTGATCATCCGTACTCCACTGCACTTTGACCAGGTTGACCGATTTCATTCTCAGCTGCTTCGTACCTCTATCGATAATACGAAGTGGCTTCCTCTCGACAGTGAGATTAGGCTCAATATCCAAACTCTCGAGAGCAAAAGACTGGACAATCAAAGACGGATCATGCAAATATCGACGAAGATGCGAAGCATGGAATACATATGCACTCCAGAAAACTTCTCAGACAAATCTATGCAACAAGCTAAAGAACCAATCCTTTCTGAGATACGGAAAGGACCAACGAACCTAGGAGCAAGCTTCCCTCATCTTCTTTATCCCAATTATTATTAAATTTATTCCACTTAATATATTTTACCACATAAAGTATATTTACCCTTATCATAACTACTCAAGTTTATTTATAAATTCCTTTAACACCATTTTATATTGTATATTATCCAGTTACATACCTAACTTCTGAATAATTACATAAGTTAAATTGGAATGCAATTTAGTATTACATAATAATTTCTAATTCAATTATTTCAAGTTCAATTATTTATCCAAAAAAAATTACTTCGGTTTATAATTGAAATCACCCCTGGACCATAAATTTAAGAAATTAAATCTCTGATTTACCTCAAACAATTAAGAGATAGTTGTAACGACCCGTTAAATTCGATGATATTAAATGAGTTAATTTAATATGATTTCTAATCTAATTTAGACTGAAATAAAAGTCTTAAGATTTTATTTGAGTAAATGTAGGAATTAGATATAGTAACTGTAATTAAAGGTTAACAATTTAAATGTTTTATAATTTGTTGATTTAAATTGGTTTGGGAAATTAATACTGGAAGATATAAATGGAAAATAGTATTAATAAAATAATAACTGAATTGAATTGCAAGTATACAAATGAAAGTAAATTTTATTTAGTGGATGTCAACATTGAATAGATTTATTTAAAATAAAAAGATTTAAATGCATGTTTGGATAGAATATATAATTGATGGATTAAGTGGTAAGTAATTAGAATTTAATTCTATAAAATTTGGAACTGAATGTATGTGATTAATTTTGTAGGAATAAGTTAATTATAAATTTATTTGTGCATACCCGATTTAATTTCAATAACATAAAGGACAAGAACTTGATTTGCCTAGGTGTTTATATATTGATAAAATTTAACTAAATAGAATTTTGGTAGTAAATAGGATATAAGAAGACAAAGGCAATTAGTAAGTTTTAAATGAATTCATAATAATAAGTAGTAATTAATGCATAAATATATTTGGCATTTGGGATAATTACAAAATTTTACCCATTCATCTAATTTATTTAATTGAATCTAAATCTATGGCAACATTGTTGTTATTGATGTTGTAAGTGAAATTGAATATAAAAGGGTAACAAATTTCTTTAAGTTAATCATTTATTGAGTATATTAAGTTAAGAATGGAAATAAATTGAATAAATCTAAACTAAAAATTTTGCTTTGTTAGTGTGTTCTAGTTAATAAAAAGGGCATTATAAGAATTGAAGCATATACTAAAGAAAAATATTATAATTAAATGTTATTTATACCCATAAATGTCTATTCAATGAATGGAAAGTTTTAAATCAATAAACGAAATTATTAAGGTTCCAATTTATAATTTATAACTTTTAATGTAGACTTAATTACAATTAATTGATTTAAAAGGTGTAGTTAGAGTAGATTTTTGTTTGTAATTGTAGAGGGTTAATTTTTTAAGCAAAATTTATGCTAATTCTACTTATAATAGGACCATGGGTTGTTTTAGTATAGAAAGCAGGATTTATAAACTAGATTTGATTATCAAATTCAACCATTTCATTTATTGCATAAATAAAAGGAATTTAACGGTTAAATTTGTCGTTATTGAAATTTAAATGGAATGTGTGGATAATAATGTGAAATCATGAACCAATGTTAGTGGCATCTTTATTTTGGATAAAGTTGAAAATATAAAAGTTGAAAATCTAATAAGTGGGTTTTTGAGAGTTTAATTGATAATTTCTAAATATAAGGAAGTAGAGAAAGTGACACTGAAATTTATAGACTTATCAACTTTTAATTCACATCTAAACTTGTTAAATCATTAAATTGATTTTGAAATATATAAGCGATAAAATTTGGCCAATTTTAGAATTTAGATATAAAATTGGATTTTTATAATTTCTTTTAATTTATTTAATGAATATAAAAATAGCCATTTTGGCCACGGACTCGGATTTCAACAAAACCAGTTTCATCGGATCCGTCTCAGTGAATTTTTGTAGGGTTTCAAGTTTCGTATCGATCGGACTTTTCGTTTGATCGTACGAACGCGAAACGCCTTGAAATCAATTTAATCAAAAATCAATTTGAAATCAATTTGGAAATTTTGTTTTCAGCATAACTTCTTCATACGATCGAATTTGAACGTGAAACTTTTTCCATCGCGTTCAGAATATTTTATAGTACCTATTTCGATATATGGGTTTACCCAATTTCGTTTCGGGGTCAGAACAGGATTTTTGGGCCATAGTTTGTTCCGTACGTTCATTTATTCGGTCCATCTACTCTACCTCTAACCCCTCTATATAAGCACGGTTATAAACCCTAACCTCCTTTCTATTCTCATTTGCTGTACGTTCTTTCTTCAACTCCTTCTCCTCCTCAAATGGATGCAGATTGCAGATCCAATTCTATTCAAAATTCAAATGAAAATTTAAAGTTCTTAGAAAATTCCGAAAAAAATATAAGTGGAAGTTCTCGATGTACGTAATCTACTGGTGTAATTCGTCTTTCGATTCGGGTCTCAGTTTTTCCAGAAGAAATCGATTTTGTTTCGGCCATCCACTTTGGGTTATTGGTTTCGACGGCGGATTCTCGACGAGGCTTCGATCGGGGAGTGGCAGTGGGTGGAGATCATTGTTCTGGGTGCATCGGTACGGCTGCTGTTGTCGAAGGAGGCTTAGGTACGTCGTGAGAAGTTTGGCAAGGGGGCGAAGGCACTTGCGCTAGGGGTGGCCGAGAGCGTGACGGGTGGGACCAGTAGGGTCGGCCGTGCTTGGGAAACGTAGTGACGAACCCTGGTCTAGAGGAAATTGAACGTGGGGGTGGCGAAATTGGATGAAGGTGGAGTTTTTCGGCGGCTAGGGTTGCAAAACGCATTGGGGACCTGATACTGTTCGCATGAGAGGATTCTGCAGGGAGTGGTGACATGGACGATATTGTGGGAGAAAGGTTATACTTTGCTTATTCATTTTATTTTCAAAATTCAATCGTTTTATCGCTATAGCTCTTACATACGAATTCCGTTTCACGCAAAAAAAATTTGTTAGGATCGTAATAAAATTTCGGATCTATTGACGCTGGTTTGGATGTATTTGGAGACCGTCGAATTTTTGGGTTTAAATCGGTTTTAAATTCGATTTAAATTCAAAAGGTGAGTGGTTTTACCCACTCAAAACTTCTAAAAGTTTTTATGTTTGCTAAATTTATTTTAGATATGAGTAGAAACTTAATTATGACTGTTTGGTATGTTTTATTCAGCATATCTGTAATTTGCATTTATTTAATTTAACTGTTAATTTATTTTATTTATTGCATAAAATTTGACAGTTAGAATTTATTTTTGCACATAAACTGTTAGTTAACAGTCATTTAATTTATTATGGAATATAAACTGTTAGTTAATATCTATTATTGATTTCTGTATAAATTCATATGCTATGTATCGATGATTGTTTAAAATTGGATGATGATTGCAATTGATGATTGATGATTGATATTTGGATGAATGAATACTATAATTATATTGTATAAACTGCAAGTCATCATGCATTTTCATTTCATTCGGGATTGCGGTTTGAAATGATATACAACCGCATTTTATTTTTAAATTGCAGATTGAAATGATAAATATCTGTATCACTTGACCATAGGATAGAAAATTTTATACAGGCACCGTGGTCTATATATAAATATTTTTAAAGTGATTTCTATGGTTTGGATGGGATACGGTTTATAAAAATTTTAATTTTGATATTTTATAAATAGTATATTTTTCCTATATATATACATATGAAGTTAAAATTTTGAATTCAAGCTGGGTATAAATCTGCAAATGAAAATGGAAAAATTTTGAGAAATGGGATTTGATAATTTATATCATATGTTTAATGTTTAAGTTTGCAAATTTTAAGATATGATATTTATAACTGGATTTTCAAGATAATTAAAAATGAATATGTTAGTATAAATTAAATTGAAGAAAATATTTAATTGCTAGAAATTGGAGTTTTATTTTATATATTCAAGACTAAATAATAGTACGTTTATTTTGCTGAAAGAATAAATTCCAACTTTAGTTTTGAAATATCTATACTCCAAATGGATATATATATATATATAGAAATTGAAGTGGTTTTGTAACCTGAAGGGATATTTAAATTTTGGCTTAGACTTTAAATAAAGAAATATATGTGTGAAGCCATGGAAATTATTTTTCTTTACAGAGTAACCTTAAAGTTAAACCATTTATTTTATATACTGTTGAATATCCAAACCATTCAAGTTTTAGAAGTATGATTTTAAAAGTATGAATTCCGAAATATTATGTTTTGAAAGTATAATTCAAATGTTTGGTTTCCAGATATTATAAATTTTAAAGCAGTATGATTTTTGGAAAAGAATTATATTTGGGATAAAATGATATCATATTGTTTGGGTTTTAAAATGATATCGTATTCATAGTTTGAAATGGAAAATTTTATTCTGGTTTAAAGTATAAACTATTTTTAAATGACCGCGGTGTTATAATAGCGATGGGTTGGCAAAGAGACCGGGATCGGATATGGACATACTCTCTTTCGATACCCAAAACCACTTTGACTAACCGTGTACGCGGTGAAGATTCCAGAATGAAGTAGGTTGGTGGCGACGTTTCCTGTAAGGTAAATACGTGGACCCAACTCCCGTGAGTTGGCATAAGGTGGCTAAAACAGGAGCGATTCTCGGGCCAATGAGATCATTCCTCTGATCGAACGCACTCCTTCGATACTATACTCTGACTTTGGATTGTTTCGGTGGCCACTATTGATTTCTTTGATTTGGGGGTGTTAGTTCGAGGTGGGCGGTAGCTGCGGCTATGCGTTACCACCAGCCCGGATAGCAATTGGTATATCTACCCTGGCATTGCCTAGTTGTGCCGTGTCACCTACCCTAGCGCGCCTTATACGATTTTGGTTTTGTAACATACCTATGGAGTGCCCTCTGACGACGCCCAGTACGGGGGAGATTACGGTACTGTATAGACTATGGGAATATATTCTGTGTTAAGGGCTATATGGGTAACCCCTTAACGCTATTTAAAAGTAAGTTTATTTTATGAATAGACACTACTATAATAGCGCAATATACTATATAGTAAATAATTTAACGGATCCTTAGGAGATGTAAATCCCGAGCATCTCTTGAGTTACTGCACTCATATTTATTTCTGTAAATTTAACTTACATAAGATCTTTTAGTTCTGACTCGAGTGTTTTTGTCTTTTCAAATTCGCTCGGGTCAGTCCGAGCGTTTCAGGATCGAAGACTTTAGCTTTGGAGGACGAAGACGAAGAATTTGTATTATTATTATTTATAGTATTGCACTACACTCACACTATATTCCGCTGCATTGATATTATTGGTATGTGAACTCTGATATTTAATTGTATAAAGAAGAATCAATTGTTTTGTAAACAGTTTTCTAAACTGTATATTTTATTATTATATTTTATCCTTCCGCTGTGAGATTCTATTTTGTTTTATTTCTTTTCTGTTTTCTTATTTACCCCATAACAATCCGCCCTTCCGTATGGTTTGAATCGGCACGTGTGTCTGTTTAAATCGTGCGAAAAGGCGGGATGTTACAGTTGGTATCAGAGCTTTGGTTTAGCGATAAACCTTAGCTTTGTGGGGTTTTACTCTTTGTTAATAGGGTAGGAATACCCTATGGGAGTCGCTGAGTGTATATATATATATGAGAGAGCGTATTTGTTAGTGTTATAAAAAGTTTTAAGATTGTGTTAATCTGTTCCGTTTTGTATTTATAAATTCTGGTTGATGCATGGGACGCTATGTCATCAATAGGGATTTCTAAACACTTAATAGGACAGACCGACATAATATCTGTTTTAATATAGGTGAATGAAATAACTTTGCCTATTATATTTTCTATATATAAAAATATTTTATAAAGATATATATATTTGGTTGCTATAGATTGGGTGTTAGGTAATAAAAATATTTATAATAATTGAAGCTAAGTTGAAATTATAATAAATCAAATTGGAGATTTTAGAACTTAAGTCCGGGATTTTTGAAAATCTGTTTTCAAAGGATTTATGAAATATAATGATTTGGTTTATAAGTATTTTCTTATATAAATATTTAGTATAATGCGGAAGAATTATTTTAAAGAAGATTTTGGAAAAAATAAATCTTGTACTTTCCTCTCTGTCGTTGGAAAATAATTTCGGTGATGGCGGCCGCATCATCGACTTTCATTTTCGAGTTTCAAAGGGAAAGGCCCCTGTAGTGAATTCTACTACAGATTTATTTTGAAATTTTCTAAATTTTTAATTGTTTTAAATATAATTAGAGGTATATAAGTTATAAGAATATATTTATCTATTAACATTTGACCCGGTATTTAATTCTTAAATTTCCATTAATTAATTGTTTAATTTATTTTAGTGAAATAAAAGGGTAAGTAATTAATGAATTGAAACCTCTAATTTAGGTAAGAGAATTAATGCAAAGATAAATTTGAAATTTTTTAACATATGGGACAAAGAGTAATATTGATTAACATTTAATTTAATTAAAAGTTGAGATAAAACTTGTATAAGATCTTTTGCATTTTCTTTAACATAAATAACTTACCACATATAAAAAGTTGAAATGTTAAATAAGAGATTGGAATAGAATATTATACAAGTAGAAATTTTGGAAATAATGAAGTATTCAATTAATTGCTATTATAAATAAGAATTTAATGTTATAAACTTAAGTTATAAATTGAAATTTTTCCATAATTAAAAGTAAGTATTATAAATAGGTGACTTTAAAATTAAGTAAATAAAATGAAATTCTTTAATAAATGAAGATGGATGTGTAGGGTTATAAACTTAAGTATGATATAAATGCTACTAGTTTAATATTATGGAAAGTAGGTAATAAATAAATGACTGTAAACCCTAGGTTATAAATTAATAAAATCCTGTATTTATAAGAATGGAGGTTATAAGGTTAAGTTTTAAGTGTAATTAAAAAGGGTTACTGTAATTAAATATAATAGGATGTAAGCATTTAATAAATGATTGAAATTGAGAAGTGTATTAAATATAATACAAATAAAAGAAACTTACATAACCTGAATAAATAAAAATGAATAATGGTAAGTAATAAGTAGAAATAAGGAAACAACCATTGAATGAGAAATAAAATTTGAGAGTTGTTAGAAATAAATGTAAATTATAAAAAAAAAGAAATTTATATGGTATGAATGAAACTTAAGAAAAAGGGTTTTAGGAAAATAAATGAAAATAAAAGATAAACTGTTATATAAATGAAAAGATCAAACAGCTGATGTATGAAATAAAAATTTATGTAAGCTAATTTGATTTGTTGGTTGAATTGTATTGTTTGATTTATGGTTTGGTCGGGTAAGGAAATTTGAAGTAGTTGGATGAATAAATAATCTATTCTGTCCCATCTAAGACTGTTGAGTAAATGATGCACTTGATAGTTATTTTTCATTCCGTACAATTTCAGATTTTGAACCCGAACAACTATTTGCTTGTTTGATTAAATGGTTGTTTTGCATTTTGTGTATGCTGATTGTTGAAATTGATGGTTGTTGTATTGATTGGATATTAGGGATTGAAACCACTTAAATATTTCACTTGAGATAAATTGTTAAACCTTTAGATTTTTATAAGTGAAATGCAGGTTATGGAAGCAACTGCTACTGCTTTTGGTTCCATAATAATAAGCGTTAATTGCCCGACAAATAGGTACGTTTTCGGATTACGTTTTGTAGCGCTATTTTACATAATTTTCCCGTGTTGGGATATTTTATTTTGGATAATATATGTAATATATTTGTTATATTTTGATATTATATTTTTCTCCCAAACCTCTCCGTAAAAAGGAGACTCTGCCAAACTTTTCCGTAAATTTTGGACTTAAAAATTTGTTGAAAATGTTTTCGACCTTTAATTTTTAAAGTATAAAAGGATATAATGATTATAAAATGGGTATATTTTATTTATGGTAATAAATTTAGTAAACTATTGTTTATAAGTTAATATTTGAAATAAGATGTACTGTTTATTAAATTCTTCCTTCTCCCTTCTTTTTCCTTTTCGAGGACGAAAAGTTTTGAGTGGGGGAGAGTGTAACGACCCGTTAAATTCGATGATATTAAATGAGTTAATTTAATATGATTTCTAATCTAATTTAGACTGAAATAAAAGTCTTAAGATTTTATTTGAGTAAATGTAGGAATTAGATATAGTAACTGTAATTAAAGGTTAACAATTTAAATGTTTTATAATTTGTTGATTTAAATTGGTTTGGGAAATTAATACTGGAAGATATAAATGGAAAATAGTATTAATAAAATAATAACTGAATTGAATTGCAAGTATACAAATGAAAGTAAATTTTATTTAGTGGATGTCAACATTGAATAGATTTATTTAAAATAAAAAGATTTAAATGCATGTTTGGATAGAATATATAATTGATGGATTAAGTGGTAAGTAATTAGAATTTAATTCTATAAAATTTGAAACTGAATGTATGTAATTAATTTTGTAGGAATAAGTTAATTATAAATTTATTTGTGCATACCCGATTTAATTGAAATAACATAAAGGACAAGAACTTGATTTGCCTAGGTGTTTATATATTGATAAAATTTAACTAAATAGAATTTTGGTAGTAAATAGGATATAAGAAGACAAAGGCAATTAGTAAGTTTTAAATGAATTCATAATAATAAGTAGTAATTAATGCATAAATATATTTGGCATTTGGGATAATTACAAAATTTTACCCATTCATCTAATTTATTTAATTGAATCTAAATCTATGGCAACATTGTTGTTATTGATGTTGTAAGTGAAACTGAATATAAAAGGGTAACAAATTTCTTTAAGTTAATCATTTATTGAGTATATTGTTAAGAATGGAAATAGATTGAAATAAATCTAAATTAAAAATTTTGCTTTGTTAGTGTGTTCTAGTTAATAAAAAGGGCATTATAAGAATTGAAGCATACACTAAAGAAAAATATTATAATTAAATGTTATTTATACCCATAAATGTCTATTCACTGAATGGAAACTTTTAAATCAGTAAACGAAATTATTAAGGTTCTAATTTATAATTTATAACTTTTAATGTAGACTTAATTACAATTAATTGATTTAAAAGGTGTAGTTAGAGTAGATTTTTGTTTGTAATTGTAGAGGGTTAATTTTTTAAGACAAAATTTATGCTAATTCTACTTATAATAGGACCATGGGTTGTTTTAGTATAGAAAGCAGGATTTATAAACTAGATTTGAGTATCAAATTCAACCATTTCATTTATTGCATAAATAAAAGGAATTTAACGGTTAAATTTGTCGTTATTGAAATTTAAATGGAATGTGTGGATAATAATGTGAAATCATGAACCAATGTTAGTGGCATCTTTATTTTGATAAAAGTTGAAAATATAAAAGTTGAAAATCTAATAAGTGGGTTTTTGAGAGTTTAATTGATAATTTCTAAATATAAGGAAGTAGAGAAAGTGACACTGAAATTTATAGACTTATCAACTTTTAATTCACATCTAAACTTTTTAAATCATTAAATTGATTTTGAAATGTATAAGCGATAAAATTTGGCCAATTTTAGAATTTAGATATAAAATTGGATTTTTATAATTTCTTTTAATTTATTTAATGAATATAAAAATAGCCATTTTGGACACGGACTCGGATTTCAACAAAACCAGTTTCATCGGATCCGTATCAGTGAATTTTTGTAGGGTTTCAAGTTTCGTATCGATCGGACTTTTCGTTTGATCGTACGAACGCGAAACGCCTTGAAATCAATTTAATCAAAAATCAATTTGAAATCAATTTGGAAATTTTGTTTTCAGCATAACTTCTTCATACGATCGAATTTGAACGTGAAACTTTTTCCATCGCGTTCAGAATATTTTAAAGTACCTATTTCGATATATGGGTTTACCCAATTTCGTTTCGGGGTCAGAACAGGCTTTTTGGGCCATAGTTTGTTCCGTACGTTCATTTATCCGGTCCATCTACTCTACCTCTAACCCCTCTATATAAGCCGGTTATAAACCCTAACCTCCTTTCTATTCTCATTTGCTGTATGTTCTTTCTTCAACTCCTTCTCCTCCTCAAATGGATGCAGATTGCAGATCCAATTCTATTCAAAATTCAAATGAAAATTTAAAGTTCTCAGAAAATTCCGAAAAAAATATAAGTGGAAGTTCTCGATGTACGTAATCTGCTGGTGTAATTCGTCTTTCGATTCGGGTCTCAGTTCTTCCAGAAGAAATCGATTTTGTTTCGGCCGTCCACTTTGGGTTATTGGTTTCGACGGCGGATTCTCGACGAGGCTTTGATCGGGGAGTGGCAGTGGGTGGAGATCATTGTTCTGGGTGCATCGGTACGGCTGCTATTGTCGAAGGAGGCTCAGGTACGTCGCGAGAAGTTTGGCAAAGGGGCGAAGGCACTTGCGCTAGGGGTGGCCGAGAGCGTGATAGGTGGGACCAGTAGGGTCGTCCGTGCTTGGGAAACGTAGTGACGAACCCTGATCTAGAGGAAATTGAACGTGGGGGCGGCGAAATTGGATGAAGGTGGAGTTTTTCGGCGACTAGGGTTGCAAAACGCGTTGGGGACCTGATACTGTTCACGTGAGAGGATTCTGCAGGGAGTGGTGACGTGGACGATATTGTGGGAGAAAGGTTATACTTTGCTTATTCATTTTATTTTCAAAATTCAATTGTTTTATCGCGAATTCCGTTTCACGCGAAATTTTTTTTGTTAGGATCGTAATAAAATTTCGGATCTGTTAACGCTGGTTTGGATGAATTTGGAGACCGTCGAATTTTTGGGTTTAAATCGGTTTTAAATTCTATTTAAATTCAAAAGGTGAGTGTTTTAACCCACTCACAACTTCTAAAAGTTTTTATGTTTGCTAAATTTATTTTAGATATGAGTAGAAATTTAATTATGACTATTTGGTATGTTTTATTCAGCATATCTGTTAATTTGCATTTAGTTAATTTAACTGTTAATTTATTTTATTTATTGCATAAAATTTGACAGTTAGAATTTATTTTTGCACATAAACTGTTAGTTAACAGTCATTTAATTTATTATGGAATATAAACTGTTAGTTAATATCTGTTATTGATTTCTGTATAAATTCATATGCTATGTATCGATGATTGTTTAAAATTGGATGATGATTGCAATTGATGATTGATGATTGATATTTGGATGAATGAATACTATAATTATATTGTATAAACTGCAAGTCATCGTGCATTTTCATTTCATTCGGGATTGCGGTTTGAAATGATATACAACCGCATTTTATTTTTAAATTGCGGATTGAAATGATAAATATCCGTATCACTTGACCATAGGATAGAAAATTTTATACAGGCACCGTGGTCTATATATAAATATTTTTAAAGTGATTTCTATGGTTTGGATGGGATACGGTTTATAAAAAATTTAATTTTTATATTTTATAAATAGTATATTTTTCCTGTATATATACATATGAAGTTAAAATTTTGAATTCAAGCTGGGTATAAATCTGCAAATGAAAATGGAAAAATTTTGAGAAATGGGATTTGATAATTTATATCATATGTTTAATGTTTAAGTTTGCAAATTTTAAGATATGATATTTATAACTGGATTTTCAAGATAATTAAAAATGAATATGTTAGTATAAATTAAATTGAAGAAAATATTTAATTGCTAGAAATTGTAGTTTTATTTTATATATTCAAGACTAAATAATAGTACGTTTATTTTGCTGAAAGGATAAATTCCAACTTTAGTTTTGAAATATTTATACTCCAAATGGATATATATATATATATAGAAATTGAAGTGGTTTTGTAACCTGAAGGGATATTTAAATTTTGGTTTAGACTTTAAATAAAGAAATATATGTGTAAAGCCATGGAAATTATTTTTCTTTACAGAGTAACCTTAAAGTTAAACCATTTATTTTATATACTATTGAATATCCAAACCATTCAAGTTTTAGAAGTATGATTTTAAAAGTATGAATTCTGAAATATTATGTTTTGAAAGTATAATTCAAATGTTTGGTTTCCAGATATTATAAATTTTAAAGCGGTATGATTTTGGAAAAGAATTACATTTGGGATAAAATGATATCATATTGTTTGGGTTTTAAAATGATATCGTATTCATAGTTTGCAATGGAAAATTTTATTCTGGTTTAAAGTATAAACTATTTTTAAATAACCGCGGTGTTATAATAGCGATGGGTTGGCAAAGAGACCCGGATCGGATATGGACATACTCTCTGTCGATACCGAAAACCACTTTGACTAACCGTGTACGCGGTGAAGATTCCAGAATGAAGTAGGTTGGTGGCGACGTTTCCTGTAAGGTAAATACGTGGACCCAACTCCCGTGAGTTGGCATAAGGTGGCTAAAACAGGAGCAATTCTCGGGCCAATGAGGTCATTCCTCTGATCGAACGCACTCCTTCGATACTATACTCTGACTTTGGATTGTTTCGGTGGCCACTATTGATTTCTTTGATTTGGGGGTGTTAGTTCGAGGTGGGCGGTATCTGCGGCTATGCGTTACCACCAGCCCGGATAGCAATTGGTATATCTACCCTGGCATTGCCTAGTTGTGCCGTGTCACCTACCCTAGCGCGCCTTATACGATTTTGGTTTTGTACCATACCTATGGAGTGCCCTCTGACGACGCCCAGTACGGGGGAGATTACGGTACTGTATAGACTATGGGAATATATTCTGTGTTAAGGGCTATATGGGTAACCCCTTAACGCTATTTAAAAGTAAGTTTATTTTATGAATAGACACTACTATAATAGTGCAATATACTATATAGTAAATAGTTTAACGGATCCTTAGGAGATGTAAATCCCGAGCATCTCTTGAGTTACTGCACTCATATTTATTTTCGTAAATTTAACTTACATAAGATCTTTTAGTTCTGACTCGAGTGTTTTTGTCTTTTCAAATTCGCTCGGGTCAGTCCGAGCGTTTCAGGATCGAAGACTTTAGCTTTGGAGGACGAAGACGAAGAATTTGTATTATTATTATTATTTATAGTATTGCACTACACTCACACTATATTCCGCTGCATTGATATTATTGGTATGTGAACTCTGATATTTAATTGTATAAAGAAGAATCAATTGTTTTGTAAACAGTTTTCTAAACTGTATATTTTATTATTATATTTTATCCTTCCGCTGTGAGATTCTATTTTGTTTTATTTCTTTTCTGTTTTCTTATTTACCCCATAACAATCCGCCCTTCCGTATGGTTTGAATCGGCACGTGTGTCTGTTTAAATCTTGCGAAAAGGCGGGATGTTACAATAGTTATATATATATACACACTATATATCAGATCAAATTAAATCTAAAATCATATACTTATATATATTAAATCAAGCCATACTTAAGAAATTTAAATCAATTTATTTTTATTTATTTTTTTCTCAAAACAATAGTGTAGCAAAGCTACAAATAGGTCTCTCCTGTTCGAAACTCGAAAATGAATGTCGATGATGCGGCCGCCATCATCGAAATTATTTTCCAGCGACATAAGAGAAGAACATCATTTAAATTTATATTCAAACATGCTTTAAATAATATACATTTTAAAACATTAAAACCAAAGTTTGAAATCACCAGAATTTAATTCTCAAATCCATAGTTTAAATTTATTTAAATTCCAAATCTATTTATAAACTATGCTTAAAATTCCAAATTTTATAAACTGTTTATAATTCCATTTTTTTATTTTATGTGCCAATAGTCATTGGTTACAAAACAATAAATGAAAATTAAATATTATCATTTTATTGACCAATTCATTTGACAATTATCTTTTAGAAAATTTACTTATATATGTAGTAATCATACAAATTTGTTTTATTTACCAAATTTGAAAACGATATTGTGTCGGTTTGTTCTATTCAAGTGTTTTGAAAATCCTATCCGTAGCACTAATCAGACGAATCGATCAAAAATCCCAATCAACATTATTAACTCAAACAGAACAACATATAAAAATATATTAATACAAATACATCCTTCACTCGATGATTCCAAAATGGATCTCAAAATAAGGATAGAAATTCAAATTGGGAGATTCAAAGATAAAATGAGATAGATAAAGGATTAAGACATGATTGGAATAGAAGATTGAAATAATACCTGATAATGGTTGTTATAGATGAATTCAATGAGATGGAGATATCTTTCCAAAATCCTCCATAATCAAGGACATAGGCACGAAGAAGGTCCTCGAGAATCTGATTCACGCTTTCTGTTTTACCGTCGGTCTGCGGGTGGTAGGCAGTGCTCAGATTCAGATGAGTACCCAAAAATTCCTGAAAATCTTTTCAAAACTTACTAGTAAAGGTAGGATCTCTATGAAGATGAACAATCTCCCTCATATAAATCTCAGACAAACTAGAAGCAAAACGGGTAGATCTGACCGGAATAAAATGAGCTGACTCGGTCAATCTATCCACAAAGAGAGAAGAGAAGAAAGACGTACGTTGATCGCAGCGATTTCAACTGGATCAACCGAAACTCCATTACTAGAACAATATGCTCGAGAAATCAGACTTCATCCTTCCAAAAGTGGCATTTCGAGAATTTAGCCTTCAACTGATGACTCCTAAGAGTTCCCAGAACAAAGCTCAAATGGGATTTATGCTCTTCCTAAGACTTAGAGAAAACAAGAATATCATCAACAAAGACTAGAACAAATTTGTTAAGCATACCATGAAAGACACGATTCGTCAACTCTACAAAGAAAGCTGGGACATTAGTCAAACCAAAAGGCAAAACTAACCATTCATAAAACCCGTTCTCAGTGTGGAAAGCAGTCTAGGGATTACTCTCCTCAGCAACTCTAAGCTGGTGAAAACCTATGGGAAGATCAAGTTGAGAGAAAATAGTAGCTCCATGGAGCTGATCAAACATATCATTGATGCATGGCATAGGATATTTGTTTCTCATAGTGAGCTTGTTCAGTTCCCTATAATCAACACACATTCTCAATTTGCTTCCCCAACTCAACCTTCTCACGGGTTCCATTCTTCTGGAAGGAAGAACTATAGGTCAAGCGCAAGGAATAAGATCAATTCGGAAATCAATTTCCTGCTTAGTAGGTAAAGAAGTGACTTCACCAAATACATCGAGATAGAGTTTAACCACATGAGTCGAGTCAAGATCACCGTGAGAAGAATCAAGAGAATAAATAAAACTGCCAGCAAAATCCTGGGGCAAACGGCGCTGAATCACCAAACAATCACCCTTATCACCAACAAGAGAAACAGTTCGGGTTCTATAAGAGATAACGGCTTCATGCCTCTTCAGCCAATCACCACCGAGCAATAAATCAAAAGCATTAAAACCTAGAACATAAAAATCACCAGGAAACCGATAACTAGAATAGAAGAGTTTCACCCTTCTACAAATCCTACTAAGGTTCGAAGGACCACCAATAGGATTTTTAACACATAGAGGTTCAGAAGCAAACTCGGAAGAAAGAAGATGCTCAAACTTAACATAAAGAGAAATAAAGCTATGGGAAGCTCCAGTAACAAATAGAACACGAATAGGAAACTTAAACAGAGAAAAAGTGCCCGGAAGAGTACCTTGGGCATCAATAGGTGCAGAAGCAAATGCTGGTGGAGGTGGAGTAGGTGAAGAAGCAGAGGTAACAGCAAAGATACCAGATGGCTTACCCTTCTGCTGCGTAGGACAATTGTAATCAAGAAACAAAAGACAAGATTCAACCAGAATAGAAATCCTAATCAAGGAATTAAATTACAAGGTGGATAAGGAAAGGAATGAAATGTAAGAAAAAATTGATTTCAAAGCAAGAAAAGTTTATATCGAAATAATCTTTGAAAATCCTTTGGAAAATCATTTTATACTTGAAAATACATTCTCTCACAAAGAAATGATTCTAAGATTGATTTCACTCATTCTAGGGTATTTCTACCCTATCTCTAATGAGTTTTTGCTCCGCAGGCTAAGATTTGCCTAAAACCAAAGCTCTGATACCAAATGTAACGACCCACTATTTTGGACCATTCAAATCGACAATAAAACCAAACATGTCAGACTTGAATAATTCAGAACAGTAGATTGTAATATAATTTGGAGCAAATAAAACCAATCACAGATACAGAAATGTCAGAATAACTCGCAACGGAAATTATAATAACCATAGTAGTTCATCAAGCTACTACAAACATAGTCTCAAAACAAGTACAAAATACCAGAGTCAGAAAGTAAATACAATAGAAATCCCAATACATATATCCACTAATACATAGGCTGAATAGAAATAACTAAATAGAAATAGATGAAAACTAGATAGATAAATAATCTCCAGCAAATTCCTCTAGCTTCAGAAGATGAAATCCAAAGCTGATACTCAGGCTGACCAGAGCGTAGAGCAAAAACATAAAACACTCGAGTCAGAACATACATACTTATTCAATGTAAACCAACTCAAGTGAACTATAATAGAAATGCACAAGTAACTTAAAGAATGTTTGGGATCGCCCATCCTTTAAGGATCCGTTAAACTATCTACTATGTCGTAATATACGCTATTATAATAATGTCTAAAGTAATATAAATTTACTCAAAAATAGTGGTAAGGCTTTACATTTTCCACCTTAGTACATAAATAGTGCCAATAGTCTATATAGTACCATCGTACCTCCAGATCGGGAGGCTACCATAAATATTCCATAGGCACGACACAAATCAAACTCGTAGTAAAGCACAATAGGGTAGAGACACGGTACAACTAGGCAATGCCAGGGTAGATATGCCAATTGCACTTCCGGACCATTGGTAACGCATAGTCGCAGCTACTGCCTACCTCGAGCCACACTCCCAAAAAATCAAAGTTGCACACCATTCAATCACAAAGTAATAGAATGGCATACGAAGAAGTGTGTCCGACCAAAGGAGCTACCTCATTAGCCCATCGATTGCTCCTGTTTTAGCCACCTTATGCCAACTCACGGGAGTCGGGTCCACGCATATACCTCATATAGGATCGTCTCCACCATCCTACTTCATTCTGGAATCTCCACCGCGTACACAGTTGTTAAAGTGGTTTTCGAAGTTGGCAGAGAGTATGACAACTTTCGATCCCGGTCTCTTTAACAACCAAACGTTATTATAAACCATTATTTACTTCAAATGGTTTACATTTCAAAACAAAACATATCTATTCCAAAACCATTTAAAACCAACTACTATTACTTTCCAAAATAATATCAATTCCAAAATAATATTTCCAAATCCATATATACATAGTTATAACACTTAAAAATGTAATAGTTTAGAAATCATAACACTTTCAAAACCATACACTTATTATAGCACTTAAAAAATGTGATAAGTTGGAAACTATAACACTTTGAAAATGTTATTCCTATATAATAGCAATTTGGAAAACATTACAATTTAGAAATAGTAGAATTTCAATACATAACCTAAAGTAACATAGCATTTTAAAAACATAATTAAAATAACATAGCATTTTGAAAATGCTACAAGTACTACAATAACATGTTTAAAACATACTATTTCAAATTTTTATTAAAGTTTTATTTTTACAAAACATATCTATCTCGTAAATAAAATCTATTATTAGTATTAGGTTAGAATTAAAATTCCATGTTAACTTAAATTTAAATTATTAAGTTATTTATCATAGATAAAATCTTTAATTTAGTTTTAAACCAGATATTTACTTATAAAATTTTAACTTGATAGAAAACCAATATAACATTATATTTAAAATCATTAAATGAAATTTAAGTTAAAATTTCATACATTTATAAGTTCAAAAATACTTGATAATTTTTAGAAAACTATTATTTTAAAATTAACCATGGGTCTGTATAATATTTTCTAACCTAGGTCAAGTGATAAGTATATGTATCATTTCAATCCGTAGTTTACAAAATTTCGGGTTTTATCATTTCAAACCCGCAATCCCAAGTCAAATAAAGTAAAAATTGCTTGAGCCTATCATTTCATCTCATAACGTTTTTTCCTATTCTAAAGTCTGTTTGGGTATGTATCATTTCAACCCATAGTGATTCTATACTAATTAGGAACTTGCAGTGTGAGAAACAGAAAATAAATAAATAGTATAGCATAGTATACCATATCAGGTGATGTAACAGGCACATAATCGGGTTATAACATTATATAAAGTCATGTAACTGGCATATATGAACTACTATCAACATAGAAATATCAATTACTACAATCCACATGTCATTGTTTCACAGCTATATAAGTACAAAAATCGAGAGTGATAACACACCTTCTAAAGCTAGAGATGACAATACGAGACACACAACTAAACCCCGAAAAGCACGACAAAGTGCGAATTAGACTCGAGTAGATGGACAGCCAAGATCCAAGCCTTGTACACAACATATATAAATATATATACAACACAAGAAAATAGAAAATATGAATTAAACAAAGCAAAATGGTTAAACAAGACCTAGTGAGCTCAGCCACTTTGGCAATTGGCTTGACCACCTTGGAACATGCCTCGGCCACTTGTGTTTTGAAGCAAGCATACTCGGCTATGGCAAGAAAAGAGGCACGGCTAGGGTGTGTGAAGAGAAGGCATGCCAAAAGGTAAAGGGGAAGGAAAAAATACAAGGAGATGGAAGGTCAAGTGGGTCAAGTGGTTCGGCCCTATACTAAAGTGGCTCGGCCTAGTTGCTTGGCTTGGATCAGGTCAGGTCTGGTCACCATCTGAAGTAGTACGGCCTGAAGGTGGAAGAATTGGTCACGGCAAGGCATTGGGGTGGAGGAACTAGTGGTAGCCGAGGCAAGAAAAGAGGGATTGGACCCTGTAGTGCTTGGCTAGGGTTTGTACAAGAAATTTTGTGATGGGTTTGGATCTAGGAGGGTCATAGCATGGTTAGGGATGGTGATGAGAAGGTGGAGGTCGGTCATAGGTGATGGTGAAGTGGAGAGATGGTCGGCTATAGGACGGCATGGTGGTGGTCGAGCATAGCATAAAACAAATGAGAAAGAAAAAGAAAAGGAGAAGAAAAAGGAAAAACTTATTGTAAAAATTTTGTCAGGAAATGAAAATGAGAAAGAGAGATGGAGATGAGAAATGTTTTGAATGGCTAGCGCAAATGTATAGGCATCTTTTCATTTTGAAAAGGAAAACAAGTGGCTATTAGGAATTACAAAGCCAAAGCCCACTTCAAATCAAGCCTAGACCAAATGGAAAAATCAAGCCTAGACCAAATAGAAAAATAAAAAATAAAATAGACAGTAGAGAAAAGAAAAATAAACAATAAAATACTGAAAATAATTGTGTGCAAAACGCTGAAATTTATCAGATTTAAAAAGTATGAAATAGAATTTGACGAAACGAAAAACAGAACGAATATCAGAATCAAATTTAGCTTCAAAGAAAATGATTGGAAATTCAAAATTCAAATTTAAAAATTTCAGCTGAAAGTCAAAGTTTGACCAAAGTTGACCAAAATATAAAATTTCATAAAATCATTATTTTATTATATTTGGAAAAATAATTATAAACTAAATCCAAAAATTCATTGGAAAATTCCAATTTTTAAATGATTTAAAATCAAAGTTTCAAATATATTGAATAAAAATATTTATTAAAATTTATGGGTTGTTACATTATAAGCCATTGAAATATTTTTAACAAGCTTTAAATTCGAGATTCAATACTTTACCCAATTTCCCGTATTTTAATTCAATAATTTAATTATCCAATAAATGGAGATATTTGAAATTTAAGTTAAAGTTAACCTTTTAAATATTTAAAATCAATTAAATATTCCAATTTAAAACGTCGAAAATTTCGGGTCGTCACATTCCCCCCTTAAAAGAATTTCATCCTCGAAGTTGCTCGTTAAGAAGAATGGTCCACATCCTATCATTATTTTCCCCAAACCAAATAGTTTAACAACTTCCCAAAACAATCTTTTTATTAAAGTCAATCATCACCCTTATTAACTTCCTAAACTCATCTGTAGGTTCCAAACAATATTACCTACTAAACCATTCAAATTATAATTTAAAATCAAATTTCAAATTATCAAAAATTTCTCAAAAATTTTCTAACTCTCTAAATTTTTGAAAAATTTCGCCAGCGTCTCCTTTGCGCGGCTAGATTGGAACAACTACAAAATACCTCTGTATGCCCCCAAATTTCAAAAGAAAAAAAAAGGCCAAGTGACTAGATCAGAAAATCATCAAATTTCATATGCCAATTTTAAAAAACATACCTTTTTGTCGGGAAATTCAAATTTATCTTCTGAAATCAAAAATATCAATTTCCTTTTGTCTTTAAATACATGTATCCTACTAAGCTATAATATCCAATCACAGAATCCAAAATCATCTTACTCGCCTTTTTTTCAGAATTTTCGATATCTATTTCTTTCAACCCCGTACGATGTAGTCATATCATTCGTACACAATATCCAATCAGATCGCTCACTTGATCACACAATTTCACTTCCGAACTAGTATCGTCCACCCAACTTCCTAGTGCGGACTAAGATCTGGTTTCTTGATCAGAATCTTTCATTCTCCTTGCATAGCAGTAACCATGACAGAGAATTTCCAAAATCGATCAAAATCCATATTCAGGGTTCGCCATCGAAAATCGACTGAAAAATCCCCACTCGGATCGGTATAACTACTTCGAAATTCTATGCTCGAATATGGATCAAATTGTTATGCGAATAAAATAATATGCGTACATCCTATGTATTTATCTAAATTTATTAATATCTATATCTATTTTCTTTCTATTCACATTTATTTTGATTTACATTCACTTATCCATCTCATTTCACATTTTACTTAATCTTCATTCATTAACTAACTTAGTATATATTCAATACTAATTTTGTTAGTCCGTGAGATGATGGTTTTGATGACAACAACCTTAGAATAGATTATAAAATATAAATACTAACAGTATAAGTTTAGATGTATATCTATATGCAGGATTTAACCATGCAGGTACCAAAAATGAAGACTGTACAGTGCAGAGATTCAAGACATCAAGATTGAAGACTCATGAGTATCAAGATTATCAAGAGTTCAAGTAATTTATTTTTAATTAGAAATTTTGTTAAAACTTTTAGAAAAGCACTGGCATCATAAAATCCAATTTATTCGTGGAATGGAATCCACTTCGAGCCTGTTAAGGGCATGGAACCCTAAGTAGGATGGAACCTTCGAAAAATCTAGTGGAACATTGTTTTGTATTTGCTAACTTTTTATTCAAAATGATTTTTCAAAATTATATCTTGTTTTCAAAACGATTTCAAAACCTTCCTTTTAAAAGAATCAAAAACATCTATCCTAATTTCAAATACTTTAGCCTCAAAACAATCTTGAATTTCAAAATCAAATTATTCTTCGTTTTAAACTATCTTTTAAAATAAAAGTATATTTAATTTCTTAATATTTATATATTTAGATTTAAATATAAAATTATAGTGAAATTTTTGTATATACCAAAATATTATTCTATATATTTATCTATGTATTTCAACTATATTTAATTATATTTATAAAAGTTTAAAATAGTTTTAAAATAAGATAAAAGTTATTTTCAAAGAAAAACAAAACATCAAAAATTCCTTTGGGATGTCGACTTGCCCAAGTACCCCATGTCGACATAGTGTCGGTTGAGTTCAAAATATAAATTTCAAAGGAAGTGTCTACTCGACATAAATCTTCACGAATGGACACGGCTGTTGTTCTTCTATAAATAGGGGTTGGTTTCAATGAATTTTAGCATAGATTTTTTAGTTTTTCACTCCTCTTCTTCTTCCACATTTCTATATACATTTTCTTACCATTACTCTGCCGAAATCAACATTGAATCTAACTAGATTATCTCTGGTTTTATTCTCTATCACAATCTCAACAAGATTCTCAGTGCTATTCAGAGTTATAGGCTTTTTATAATCAACTTAGCGAGAAAAGGTGTGATTGTAGCCTTGGAAATCAATCAAGCAAGATATGGTGTGGTTGTAGCCTTGGGAAATCAATTGGGTGAACTTGTTGCTCGGGAAATCAAGTATCTCTACCCAGAGGATTATGATTCTGAAGGGTGTACCTCGTTGCCTTGAAATCGAAGGTGTAATTTTACAATTGCTTTTGAAAGGAAATCTGTAATTGTGTGCGGGACTGGATGTAGGGTAACTCCGAACCAGTATAAAATCCGTTGTGTTCTTTCCTTTACTGCTTTTACGTTATATTTGCATCTGTTGATCATATCTATGTCTGAATGTTGCACACATTTGTGTTTAAATTAACATAAACTCAAAAGGATTTAACAATTCTCTAAAACACTATTCACCCCCCTCTAGTGTTTATCCAAGCCTTAAGATCCTTAATCCGCATTTCTCACAAATTTTACCTAAGAACTTCACCATTTCTTTCTTAATCTTGTTATAAATACTTTATATAACTTCTTCTATTTATTTCCAATTCATAATCTTGGTTTTTATATCCATTTTATTCAATTTCTATTTGAATTCAATTTATCTTTAAATTCTGAATGTTGAATTTTTATCAACTATCTTTCATTCATATTTAATCTGTATCGTTATTTTATATTAGCTTCATTTACTAATTTCTTTCAAACTCAACAAATTTTATTTCAATGACCATTTTGCTTAGTCTACTTAGAATTTTTCCTTTAAATTCACTTTTACTTAACTAGATTTAGTTAAATTTCATTTCTATTTAAATTTTGAACTTCCATAAGTTTTCTTCTTTCCAACTTATTTAAATTCCATTCACAATCTCCTGAATTTACTTCATTTAATTGACTTACTTTACTAACTTATTTTATTGTCACATTTACTTTAATTTAACTCTTCTTCAAGTTAGATTTATTCTAAACAATTTTCAAATTTCTATAATTTCCCAAACTTACTAATATTCCACAAATACTTTAAATAAGCTTCCAGAGTTTTAAACATTTTTTCATCATTTCAAAATCACCTTCGAAATCTACTATATCCAAAATCCCTTGGTATAACATATTATTTCTTTGCATTTCAAAATCAAAACAGTTTTCCCAAACCAAAACTTCAACATTCACAACATTTAGGTAGCAATTCCTCCCTTGGAAACTTGAAAATGAACACCGATGATGTTGTTATCATCATCGGAATTATTTTCCAGCGACCGAAAAGAGTTTAGTGCTTTTATCCCTTCAAAAACATTTTCCAAATATTTTCAAATTCCATATGTCACCATATTTCATAGTCAATTCAAAAATATTTCCGACATAATATCACTATTATTTCTCCAAAACCTTTGAAAACCATTTTCAAACCCAAAGGAGTTCAAACTATTCCTAAAATTTCAAATTTTAAATCATTTAAATCTATATTCAAATATTACTCTGCAATTTTATTTCAAATTAGAAATAACATTTATAATTTAAGTGAATTCTATTTGTATGTGAATTTATTTCTTGGTTTTTAGTTATGATTTCAATTTTTTATTCAATTTCCACACAACAATGACAATAATTTAATATTATCACTCCCTAACAACCAAGAAACCATATATAACTATAATAATTTATGAAAATTATTCCTTTTATATTTAAAAATAATTTTGGGTAAAATTATTTCATCTACCCTATTTTAAAACAATACTGTGTCAAATTGTTCTATTCAAGTGTTTAAAGATCCATATCAATAACGTTAAGTATTTGTATTGACCAGAATCCATAAACTACTCAATAAACCAATCAACACAAAATAAAAAAAATTATATTCACTAAGAAATACGCGCTCATATTTATTAATACACTCAAACTCATTCTAGAGTACTACGGACTCTATTTTAATGGGTGCTCCCCACCAGAGCCAAGGTTCTTGCTTAACATTCGCTCTGATACCATAATGTGACGACATGATTTTTCGAAGCCCGAAATCCGACATCAATACGTCCAATGTATTAAATGCCGAACAATCGAATGTCGAAAAAACTAGACTATAAGGGAAAGAAGAAGGAGGTAGAAGAAGAAATATAGAGAATAACATTAGAATCTCACAAATGCAGTGGAATAATACATAATAGATAAATGACTGATCTTTATACAAAAAGAACTATATTTTTTTTATACATTACATCATCAGAGTACAACACAATCAATAGCAAAATACTAGATGGTTATAATAACTTGTCCACACAAAAGCTGACTACACAGCTGAAATAAGATAGATACATGTGATACGTCTCGCTATCCAGCACATCTCCTGAGCTCCATAGCAGTCCGTCCAGAATCTGTATTCTGTAATATTCGGTCTAGCCCAAGCATTACAGTGAAATAACACCCGAGTCAGTCTGGAAAACCAGCGTGAGAAAACACACTCAATTGGATTACTAAAGTTTCCAAAATCCTTTAAAAATCAAAGGTATCTCGTAAGACCACGCCACAAATAAACATGTCGAGTTTTTACCTTACAATAACCAAAACATTTCTTATCAAATCCTCTAATATTATAGTAGTGTCTATATATAGTTACTTATTCAAATAGCCGAAATTGTTACATTCATTAGATTCTAGCATAAAGGTATACAAAAAAGTCCGAAGGCACTTAATGGAGATTGGGTTTCCATCAATGGCAAGGATACTAGGGTACCTCCCATCAACATGGTCTAGATCAACGTACCGAGGATCCCCGCAGATCACCTACTACACAAGACCGAAGCTACCCCTTACTGGATAGTCCAAATAAGATAACCTTGTGGTTGGGATCAGCAACCGCCCACACAGCTGAATAAAAAGGGACATCTAAACAGAGATGACCTTACCCTAATTGGTTGCTAGCCACTTAGCCTTGATCCACCTCCTCTATTTTAGCCATTCCTGATTGATGAGGCTCGAGGCTATGCGTTATCTTTTTAGCGCACATTCACCTAGAATGCTCATCATCCCCCTGAAGATGTTCTGATAGCATTTGTATATACAAGTCTGTACCGAGTACGAACGGAAACGAATGCAATACTCCAACTACATCCATTTTGGAATCACCCTCGGGATAAGTAGCGATTAGCCCTTGCACTTCACTGCTCCATCTTCGACTCCAAGCTCTTGCCTTCCTCACGAAAACGTTCAAACCGGATCGAAGTGATTTTCGAAAAATTAATCCCATCCCAGTCTCAACGAAACGATCAACGCATTGGCCAATATTGATAGTCGGTTATTTAACTATCATATAACATCCACAATCAACCATCAGGCCTTTATAATTTCTCAAATTATTTGTTTTAAAATATCTTCGCAAGATATTTTTCTACACTTCAACCCTTTGAAATAGTTTTCAAATCACCTTTTTCTCTCGCGGAATAAATTTCCACCTAATTGTTTTATTTCCACTAAAAATCACCAAATCTTAATACTTTAGATTTTTAAATAATTTAAATCAATTTATCCAAAAATATATACTTTAAACACTTAAAATAAAAACAACTTAAAACACTTTATTTAAAATACTAGTTATGAAATTTTATAATAATTTCTCATATAAAACTTAAGTCAAAACTAAATTTAAAATAAAAGTTATTCTATAAGGTATAAATATTAAATAATTATCTTTTAAATTTATAATACTAGTTAAACCTTCAAAATAATTTACTTATATAATCAACTTAATAAATATTTACTTCTAAAAAAATTTAAAACCACTAAATAATAATTTCTCTAAAAACATTCTTTTTAAAAACAACTTTAAACCTTTAACTAATACTTAGAAATCTTCTTTTGAAAATATACTTGGCTTTTCAGGGAAATACACTTCCATTTAAAAATAGCCATCTAATCATTTATAAATCCTGCTCGATTTGTTCCAGTTTAATTTACGTCATAATCCCGTAAATTCTTTCAACACTTTAAAAATAAAACCAATTTTTATTTTTAAAACACATTTCCCATCTCCTTATAATCACTTTCAAAAATATATACCTAAGTTATTTACATTAAGGCTACTAAAATTACTTAAATAAAAATAATTCTTAAGAAATTCTATAAGTGTTTCTGAGTAAAACTTAAACTAAAATTTCCTTTTTACAATAAAGTTATTATATCTTATGTTAAAATTCCCTTTAAAATCATAATACTAATTTAACTTTAAAAATAATTAACTACCATAATTAAGTTAAATAAATATTTACATTTCACTTAAAAATAATTAAAATAATAAATTTTCTAAAACATTCTAGAAAAACATTTTTAAACTTCTAGTTTATACTTTGAAACCTTCACTTTGAAAATATACTTAGTTTTCCAAGAAAAATATACTTTCCAACTTTTAAAAATAAAATCACCTTTTTATTTTTAAAATGAATTGCACCTTTTCTTATAAATTCCACCTGAATCTGTACTTCCAAATTTATCCACTAGTAAATACTTCACTTCATTTATAAACCCAGTTTACAAATTTCCATTTCTAATTTTCCTCTAAATCACAGTTTCCAAAACACTAAATCGATTTCAAACCGATGTTCTGGTTTAAATTCCCTTTAAAAAACTATTACTCGATTTATCCAATTCCCAATAATTATTTACTTAAGAATTTACTTTTCATTCCCCCTAAAATCCAACCTTTATATATATATATATATATATATATATATATATATATATATATATATATATATATATATATTCCATTTCTCAAAATACCAATATATATATTCATCCAAGCCATAACATTCAAAAATTTCAATCTCCAATAAAATCAATATAATTTATCATAGATCATCAAATAAATCACATCGCTAAATATAAAATAAATTCAATGTTTTGAGGAATCCGGTTGGATCGCTCCAACCTGTTTCCTGCATCCACAGATATTAGCACAATATAAAATACTAATCCCACTTTGAGGGGGGTATCGCGGTATATAGGGTCATCCGCTATTATGCGGGACGCATAGGGTCTCATCTGCTATATAATGCGGGAAATCGGTCGCTCCAATATATACTAACATATATAACATATCACATCCAAGCTGAAAATAAAATATCAATTCAAACAAACAACCAACAATTTAAATTTAACTATTTAAATTTAAAAGGTAATCCAAATGATTGAGATTAACTCACCTTTATTTTGTGGCAGGTGTTGGAGCCAAATACCCTAAGATAAACGAAGAGATGACAACTGCATTGATAACATCTTCCTTGGAGTCAAACTAATTGACAAGTAAACCCTTCGTTTATAGATTAATCACCACTCTATCTCTATTATTGCCTCTAGCGTATGTCATCAGGCAGGAATCCATCAAGGACATCTCTCAATACTGCCCCAAGTCTAAATGCAGTGCCTTTGAGGCAGTAATCCTTAGCCAGAACTTTAGTAAACTTAAGAGCATCTTGCATGCAAGTAGCAGAAGCAATGACAGCGCATATTATGGCACCGGCAGATGATCCAGCTAAAGGAGTTGTACCTCTTTTATTAACCTCCTTATTTTCTAAAAATAAGTAAACTCTTGGAATCTAGTTCTATGAGAAATCTACGGAGTTTGGCTTTTTCGTCTAAGGAACGCTTATTTAAATCCTAGTTCCAATGCTTGATAATATTGCTTAATGTATCCATTTTCAATCAAGAACAATGCAACACCAAGATTATAAGGAAACAACAATCCAGCTGTAGAAAAACTAAATCCAGGACTAGTCACCTTCTTCATTCGCTCCTCTTCTTCCACATCTTTTACTTTCTATTCCCAGATCACTGAATCAACATCCTTTATCCCTTTCCGAAATTTGTCTACATTGTTTCCTATATCAATCTTTTTGCCATCGTTACTGAAGTTGTAGCGTCTTATGGGTAGATTTGATGGAGAAATTGGAGAACTTGTTGAGGTTAGGGTTCGGTAACGAGAGGGTTTGGTAATGAGAGGGATAAAGAAGCCATGAACGATAATTTGATAGAGAACAAAATAGCTGTGCTTTAACTCTCATCTCTAGACGTTGAGCTTCAGAGATTTTTTTTTAATAAGAACGAGCGGAAAGACAAATCTAAAAGGAAATGAAAGGGTACAGAAACGAATAGATAGGTCGCGTTTTGGAGACGAGATATGAAACGTATACGTTTTTAAAAAACCAAAAGAGGCGGCTGATTTGATTTTTATCTAGATTTTTATTCCAAATGTCTCCAATTTCTTATACCAACCCCCTATTTAGGCGTGCTGCTAGGCGTTCTTAATGTTATACCCCTATTCCGAACGCAATGTAAAAGGTTCCGAGTCATAATTCGATTGTATGGAGAAGATAGCTTTTTTGGACCCAGTTATTATATTGAATTTTCAAAATAGATTTCAGCGCATTTATATATCATACGGCCACACGATAACTCCAAATGCTACGAAATTTGAAATCTGATAATAATACACTATTGCGAATTCAATGGAACTAGTTTTGTCAAATTCTAAGACTGTGCCCCGGAAGACTATTTTTAATTATCGATTTAAACAATATATTTTCAAAACTAAATTAACCACTTTTAAATTAAATTTTAAAAGTTCTATTACCATCAGTATTGTCAATATAAATTTTATAAGCCATGAAATATTTTTAGCAAGCTTTAAATTCCAGATTCAATACTTTACCCAATTTCCCATAGTTTAATTCAATAATTTAATTATCCAATAAATGGAGATATTTGAAATTTAAGTTAAAATTAACCTTTTAAATATTTAAAATCAATTAAACATTCCAATTTTAAATGTCCAAAATTCTAGATTGTCACACATCGCCTCGTTGCCTATATAACCATAGCGAGCCTTCCTTTGAATCAATCATCGAAATCGCCTTCGCCTGCCGGCCGAAAACCCACACGAACATCAATCGCCCTCCAACCCTAGGACAGCTCAAACCCTTGATCGCCACCTACCCAGTCGTGCGACCTCCACCTCGTGATTCACTCTACCAGCCAAGCTCACGATTGTGTGTGTGTATATATTCCTGAATTGAAGAAAGAAGGTGGAAAGAGGGTGCTCAGGTTTTTAAAATGAAGGAGGGAGAAGTTCATGATTTCTTCTACGTTTCCTTTTTTTCTTATGTTTGTCTTGATTTCGATATCCCATTTCTGTTTGAATTCGTGAGAGATAAGAAAAAGCACATGGTTTTAAATATGAAGTTAATGATGGAAAAGGAGTAAGCAGTGGGTAGGTCGGCTGCCTTTTTCCAGCGTTAGGGTGGCTTGTGAAGTTACGTTGATAAGAGCATATTATTTAAATTTTCAAATATATCTGGATATTTATTCTGAACCCTGATCGAGGCTTGTCGTCCGGCGTTCCTAATGTTATACATGTAATGACCCATTGTTTCGAACCATTCAAATTGACAATCATACACACATGTCGGACTTGAATTTCTTAAAACAATCAATTGTTAATTTATAACAATAGGCAGTGGAATATAAATAGTAGTTCATGAAGCTACAATAGAACAACAGAGTTTAAACAAAATAAAATAGAGATCTCAAACGCATAGAAGTCACTAATAAAAAAGCCACTGACAAGTATAACATAAATAACAGGAAACAATTGAAATAACCGAAAGCTAAAAAGATATAATACAGATCTTAAGGTAAAGCTCAAAATGTGAGTCTCAAATGTTGTGACACTCGGTCTAACCTTAGCATAAAGAAAAACACAAACCACTCGAGTCAAGATTAACATTCTTATGCAAGTAAATCAACTCAAGTGAAATAAAAATAACTTAAAGGATTTTTGGGATCCCACCCTCTAAGGATCCGTCATACTATCTACATACATAGTACAATATGCTACACATACAATGTCTACAGTAAAGAAAAATATTAAAATAGCGTTAAGGCATTACCCATATCCCCCTTAACACATTTTATATAAATGTCATAGTCTACACAGTACTGTAAACTTCACCAAACCGATGGGCTATCACAGAGTACTCAATAGATATGACACAAACCAAACTCGTAAAAGGCGCGATAAAACATGTGACAAGGCAGGCGAGGCACTGCTAAGGATATGATACTATAAATTTGCAGGTACGAACTGGTGGTAACGCATAACATCTACTACCGCCCACCTTAATACACACTCCCAAATCAAATCAAATCAAATCACAAAGTATTAGAATGGTATCGAAGAAATGTGCCCGATCGGAGGTGCGACCTCACTTGGCCCGGCATGGCTCCTGTTTTAACCACATCAAGCTGACTCGCGGGAGTCTGGGTTGTGTTAATATCTCATACAGAATCGTTGCCAAACCATCCAACTTCGTTTTGGAATCTCCACCACATGCACAGTTGTTCAAGTGGTTTTCGATATTGGCAGAAAGTATGAAAATATCCGATCCTGGTCTCTTTAATAACGAAAAGCTAATTTCACACCGTGGTCATTTTATATTTCAAATAGTTTATACATCATACCAAAATATCATATTCATTTCAAAATCATATCTCTTTCGAAATCATATCAAATTCCAAAATCATATCACTTTCGAAATCATATTCACCTTTGAATTCATATCACTTTCCAACTTAAACAGTTAAAATACTGAAATTAGTGTGTGTGTGTGTGTGTATTAAAATAGTTGTAAATTAAAATAGTTTATATTTGAAATAGGTTATAGATTTAAAAATAGTTTATTTATTAAAATAGTTTGTATATTAAATTAGTATAAATATAAAATTATTTCTTCCAATTTCACAAATCAAATCCAATCAACTTAAGTCCCAAAAATTTCGATTTAAATCGGTCTTAGTTCAACAATTTTAGGTTAAATTCTAATTCTCAATAAATCCATTTTTAATCTATATTTCAAATCCAGGTTTGAACTATAATCAAGCCATTTCCAATTCAATAAGTTTCACAGTTTAAAACATTCTAAGGAATTTACAATAGCTCAATTTGATAAATTTCATTTATATTCAAAATTCAACTATAATCCTATTTAAAAAATTCAAAATATTCACTTAATCACCTTTAATGGCATTTGAATAAAATATCATATTAAAATTTAAAATTTAATATTAGATATTCAAATTTCGATTTTATTTGAAGTTGAAAATATTCATTTAGTCACTTTTTATCAAATCGAATTATAAAATCATACACTTCAAAATCTCAAATTAATAAACTCAAATCAAACCTTATTTAAATTCAGATTTTAAATAAATTCAATTATAAATCGATTCTAATTTAAATTCAATTCTTAACAAGTTGAATTACAAATCAATTTTTATATAATTAATTATCTTTCTAACTTCCATTTACTTAAAGTTATTACAAAATCTATTTTGAAATATTAATATAAATTTAAATAGATAGTTAACATATTATATATATTATTAGTTAAATTAACTACTTAATAAATTTTATTATATTAATTCTTATTAAATTAAATCTTAATTTTTATTAAATCTATATTAAATCTTATTTTATACATTTTTAAAATAATAAAGTAATAATTAAAAAATTTATAATTTACATTTTAAACTAAACTTATAATTTTAAATTTCTAAAACATATAATTTTAAAAATCTGAATTTTACACATATATAAAATAAATATTATATTATAATTTTAAAATCAACATTTATCAGGACTCATATACTTTCCTTTTAAAATTTCGGAAATCTTTTCAAAAATAGACCAATGTTGTCCGTATATGATTTTCTATTCTGTGGTCAAGTGATACGTATATTTATCATTTCAATCCGCAATTTAAATTTAATATTTACGGGTATATATCATTTCAACCTGCAATCCAAAATTTTCAAAATCAATGAAAATCGCTTGGGTTTATTATTTCAACCCATAACGATTTTTCCTTAATCTACAAGATCGTTCGGGTATGTATCATTTCAATCCATAGGGATTGCTAAACATACAGGGAACTTGCAGAGTGAGAACAAATAAGATAATAATATTTATATTTATCATCAATAATAATTTTAATATAATATATACAACAAGTTACGGTGTCATTTGTCACGGGTAAATAATTACAGATAATGGCATATCATATTTAACAATAGCATATTTCAATCGTCATTTCATATGAAATAAATTTACTAAATATAAGAATGTTAATCGTGAATGATTGTGCACCTTTCGAGGCTAGAGAAATTAGAAACACAACAAACTACGAATTGAATCACGAACTCGATAAATTGACCAATCCAAATGACAAATCTCTAAACAAAACATGGTGAACACGGATTCGATCGACGAACAAGGCTGATAATAAGGAATCGATGAAACAAATCAGATTCTGCTTGATATAACTGAAACGAAATGTATATTATATTATTATTATTCTCTTAAAACCAATATTCAATAAATAAAAACATATTTAAAATAACATTTCTACATATTATATTTTAATTGAAAATAAAAACATATACTTTCTCAAAATTCCTTTCAAAATTTATGAACCCATATATTTTTTCAAAGACTTCCAAATGGATATATAAACTTGATATATTTTAAAGCTATTACAAAGCTATTTTCAAACAATAAAAATAAATCTAAACATATATTTTAACACATTATGTACATATGTACCCTTCAAATAATACCCAATATCTATTATATAATATATATAGGTGACATGTATGTAATCAATCATATATAAAAATATCAAGTATAGATTATAATACGTTTATATGTAACATATATGTCACACATATAAAACAATACTTTTTAAAAAACAAACAAAATAGAAGGTTGTTGTGCTCACCTATATAGATATAGAGGGAAGAGACAAGGGATTGTTGGGCATTCAAGTTTTTTGGTACGGTGGAAGTGAAGTCTCAACTGATAGCTTTAGAATGAAGGAGGACGTGTTGTCTGCGGCAATGGAAAGAATAACAGGCTTCTCCAATCTAAACATCTATACATAAACTTGGCTTTATCATTTCTTTTTTAAAAGGACATAGCAAAGCAACAGCACATACTTGCGAACAAGTGGAGATATGCCTCATACTGCCGTAATTGCCCACTTACTTTCATCATTCATTTTTTTTTTATATAGGAGAAGGCTGCTGTTGAGGGAAGGGGAAAGAAGGTTGCATGGGAAGGGCAAGGTTCGAGAACTAACTGGCGTGTTTCAGTGGGGATGGTGGGGGTGGCTATGCGGGATGGAGGCGCAGGGTTCAAGGAGAGGGGTGGTGGAAATGGAGGGTGGTTGGTGGCGTTTGTTGCTTGCAGGCGATTAGGGGGATCACGGCAGGGCTGATGTGGAGGGGTTGTCACATGATGGGAGAAACTATTGTGGCTGTGATGGGTTGTTTCGTGGAGGAGATATGGAGTTTGAGCGGAATAAAACAAGGTGGGAGAAGTGGTGTTTCAGGTCAGTGGAAGGCTCGGAGAGATGGTGGTGGTCGGTTGTGTGTTGAGGCCGTGGATGAAGTGGGAGGTGAAGGGTGTTGAAAAGGTTTCGTCAATGGAAAGAAGACGTTTGGCAAAAGGAAGAAAATAAGCGGTACAAAGCAACAAAATATGTTTTTATAACTAATCAATAAATTTTCTTTCAGAACGAACCTATTGAAATGGAACCGTTGAAAATGAATCGAACCAGAAATTATATTGAACGTTGGGGATAGTGAAGGTCGGTAATTTAATTTCTGAGAATATAAAAGGCTTGTGGCTGTTAGATTTCTCACGGAGATCATTTGAAAGAACACGGGAAAACCAAAAGGCTCAAATATGGGACCGATATGGCAAATCTTTTTGCCGATTTCACCACGTAACGAACATTGAAACACACAAATAAATATACTATGGAGATCAGCATGACCGAACAAATAGAATGGTACACTTATAACAGTGATACGATTATCGTATAAAAAGTCGATATTCGCTATCAAAATGCTGGTAAAACGCTGAAAATAAGATAAAAGGAGCTATAGCAGTCCAAATTTGGCGAAACAAGAGACGTTATCTCATTCATAAAATGATTTACATTTTTATTATATAAAAATATTCAGTTTTGAAAATATTTTACTTTCAACAAATTTAACTGATTTAAATTGAAATTGAACATTACAAAACTAACTTTCATATTTACCAATGAAAATCTGTCATTCACTATGTTTAAATAGATGCATACCAAATATCAAATTTCATTGCTAGATTTAATTGTTTATTTTCATGAAAAATTTAGTTAATTGCGTTATAAAAATCGTTAAAGTTTCTAGGTTGTTGCACTCTCCCCCGGTCAAAACTTTTCTTCCCCGAAAAAGAATGACATAGGAGAATAGAAATAACAGAAGGAAAGATAGATTCGAAATACAAAGCACCATAAAATTTTGTTAGTTCTAAATTGATTAATGTTCAACAAGTTTGGGTTCAATTCATTTATTCAATCAATAAATATTCATTGATTTACATTTAATTTATTTAATTCTAATTTATTAACATTCGTTACAAATTCTCTTTTCAAAACAAATTTTATTTCCTTTAACTTATTTTCTAAATTCATTTGACCTTACTATAGTTAATTCCACCTCAATATTCAATTTCAACTATTATAAAGTTTATATCTATTTACTTGAATAATACTCTATTTATTATTCAATTTATTTTAATCAACATTACTTATAATATAAATTAGGTATATGAATGTTTGTTATTACAATCAAATTTTATTAAATTTTCCTTAATAAAATTTCATTTTGGACGTCTCATTACCTACACTCTATATTGTATAATTATTCAATTACATTCAACCTTCTAGGGTAAGTTTTTATTATTGTATCTAAGTGTAACTATGCACTATACAAATTTATCTTTTATTTACAACATTTCTAATATGCAAAAACTTAGTTTTCTTGTATAACCTTCAATTACATATTCACATTACATTTTAACTTTTTGAATATTCAGGCAAGTTATATATATATATATATATATATATATATATATATATATATATATTTTAGACTGCAATTGATTATTATATAAATAAATTTTATTCAAATTCAACTATTTCAAGTTTTTTCAGTTTCATTTCTCATTTTAGACACTCCAATTATTCAAAAAAGTAATTGAAACCATCACTTATCATAAAAATTGAGAGTTAACTTACCAATTTCACTTCAAACCACTTTGAAATATATACATATACATATACATATATATATATACACATATATATATTGTGTATCAATCACACTTAAAAAATTCAAATCAAATCCATTTTTTTCCAAGAAAAGAGTGTAACAAAGCTACTAAGTGGTATTCCTACTTTGAGACTCGAAAATGAATGTCGATGATGCTGCAGTGATCATAGAAATTATTTTCCAATGACATAAGAGGAGAGTGCTTACTGACTTCTTTTACAATTCTTTGGAAATAATTTCTATTCAAAAATACATCCAAATAATATATACATATATTTTCAAAACTTTGAAAACCAAAATTTTGAAAAGCACCAAAAATTAAATTCTCAAATCCTTAATTTAAATTCATTTCATTTGCAAATCATGAGTTATAAACCATGTTTTAAAAATTTCATTTCCTTACAACATACAACGATGGTTAATAGTTTAGGAATGTTGACAAAACAATAAATGATAATCTAATACTATCATTTCTAACAACCAATTCATTTAATTACCTAATTTCAGAATATTATACCGTTATATGTAAAATATAATCATACATAAAATCATTTCATTTACTAATTTTGAAAATAATATTGCGTCAGTTTTCTCTTTTCAAGTGTTTTGGGATTGCTATCGATAGCGTTGGCCAGACGAATCGATCGAAACCCAAAAATTCAAACTCGACAACTCAAACAACACAATATAAAACATTTTTATATCAATTACAAATATGTTCTCTCATAGGAGGATTCAAGAATGGGTCTTAGAACCAAGATAGAGATTCAAATCTAGAGGAACCCTAATCAAAGCAAATTCCAACTAAGAAGAAGGTTTGAAAGGAGAATAAGATAATTAAATTACAAAAGAGGAAAGATGGACACACTTATATTAATCGCAGGTGACCTTAACTGGATCAACTGAGACTTAGAAAAGACGAGAATATCATCAACAAAAAACAGGACAACTTGTTGAGAATATCGCGGAAAACACGATTCATGAGATCAACGAAGAAAGCATGAGCATTGGTTAATTTAAAGTGCATGACTAACCGTTCATAGAAACCATTCTCCATTCGAAAAGCTGAGTTGGGAATGCTCTCCCCAGCTATACAAAACTGGTGAAAACTGGTAGCAAGATCGAGCTTCAAGAATGAGATCAATGTGGAATTCAATTTCCCGCTTGGGAGGTAGAGAAGTGACTTCACTAACATCAAGATACTCCCTAACTATCGAGTGAAGTAAAGATCACTAGGCTGAGAATCAAGAGAATAGATAAAACTGCTTACATAATACTAAGGCAATCGACATATGATCACAAGAGGATTACCATGTTCGTCTACTAGAGAAGCGGTTCGAGCTATGCAAGAAATAACAGCATCAAAATCAAGGACGTAGAAATCTCCGATAAAATAATGCCTGTTGCAAAGGAGTTTCACCCCTTTACAATCATACTGATGTTGGTGGGACCGCCGATGTGATTAGTCACACATAGGAATGAAGTTGATGGTTGAGGTTGAAGATGTGCTCAAATCTATTATAGAGATCAACGGAAATAGGGCTATGGGATGCTCCAGTATCAAAAGAACACGAATAGGAAAAACCAAAGAAAGAAAGGTGCCTTAGCGAGTACCTCCAGTATCATTGATTGAAGAAGGAGTGGAAGAGACAAGAACGAATTTTAGAACAAAGGTAAAGATCATGTTCAATGGGAATCCAAATCAAAGAGAATCCTACCAAAGAATTTCAAGCTCAAACGAAGATGATTCTATAATTGATTCTACTCATTCTAGGGTACCACTACCCCATCTCTAATGATTTTTTACTCCATATGCTAAGTTTTCCTAAACAACCGATTGTTAATTTATATTTGGCAAAAACTTATCATATATAGTAAATAAATCAATCACAGTATCACAGACATAGAGCAATATAACAATAAGCAGTGGAACAAATAGTAGTTCATGAAGCTACTACAGAACATCAGAGTTTAAACAAAATACAATAGAGATCTTAGATGCATAGAAGTCACTAATACAAAAGCCACTAACAAGTCAGAACATAAATAACTGGATTTAACCGAAATAACTGAAAGCTGAATAGATATAAGACAGATCTTCAAGTGAAGCTCCAAGTTCCAAATATGAGTCTCAAATGTTGTGATACTCAGTCTGATCCGAGCATAAAACAAAACACAAAACACTCGAGCTAGAATTAACATTCTTATGCAAACAAATCAAATCAAGTGAAATGTCCAAGTGAAATACAAATAACTTAAAGGATGTTTGAGATTCCACCCTCTAAGGATCCGTTAAACTATCTACATACATAGTACAATACGCTACATGGATAATGTCGATAGTAAAGTAAAATATTAAAATAGCGATAAGACGTTACCCATATCCCCATTAACACGGATTATATAAATGTCGTAGTCTATATAGTACTATAAACTCCACCAAACCAGTAGGCTGTTAGGGAGCACTCTATAGGTACGACACAAACCAAACTTGTAGAAGACGTAATAAGGCATATGATAAGGCATGTGAGGCATTGTCCAGGGTAGGATACTACCATTTTGCGGATCCAGTCTAGTGGTAACGCATAGCAGCTACTACCGCCCACCTCCAGACACACTCCCAAATCAAAGGTTCACCCAATCAAATCACAAAATAATAGAATGGTATCGAAGAAATGTACTCGATCGGAGGTGCGGCCTAACTTGACCCAGCATAGCTCCTGTTTTAGTCACATTAAGCTGACTCGCAGGAGTCAGGGCTACGTTAACACTTCATACAGAATCATCGCCAAACCATCCTACTTCATTCTGGAATCTCCACCATGTGCAAGGTTGTTAAAGTGGTTTTCCGTATTGGCAGAGAGTATGACAATATCCGATCCCAGTCTCTTTAACAACCAAAAGCTTATTTCACACCATGGTCATTTTATATTTCAAATAGTTTACACTTCATATCAAAATATCATATTCATTTCAAAATTGTAACGACCCGATATTTTCAACTATTCGCATCCACACATGTCGGACTTGAATTGCTCAAAATACCAAATTGTAGAAATAAATTTGGCAAAACTCAGAACATACAGTAAATAAATAAATCACAGATCACAGACACAGAGTAATAAAATGCAGTGGAAGCAAGGAGATAGTAGTTCATGAAGCTACTATATAAATACATCAGAGTTTAACAAGATACAACAGGAGTAACAAGATACAACAAAAGCCTCAATATGATAAATAAGCACAAAGCTGAATACATCACTGGAATCAACTGGTAACTGGAATCGACTGAATACTGAAATTGAAATAAATAGTTGGGTCTTCAAGAAAAGCTCCAGCTCCGAAGGAGAGTCTCAAATGTTGTATTACTCGGTCTAACCCGAGCGTAAAGCAAAATGCAAAACAGTCGAGTCAGGACATAGATACTTATACAATGTAAACCAACTCAAGTGAACTATAAATTACAAGTAACTTAAAGGATGCTTGGGACTGCCCATCCTCTAAGGATCCGTTAAACTATTTACTATGTAGTAATATTTCGCTATTATAATAATGTCTATAGTAAAATAAACTTACTTTAAAATAGCGTTAAGGGGTTACCCATATAGTCCTTAACACGTAGTAGTGCCAATAGTCTATATGTACCGTAATACCTCTAGATCGGGAGGCTACTAGAGGATACTCCATAGGTACGACACAAATCAAACTCGTACAAGGCGCACTAGGGTAGGTGACATGGCACAAGGCGGCAATGCCAGGGTAGATATACCGATTACGCATCCGGACCAGTGGTAACGCGTAGCAGCTACTACCGTCCACCTTGAACCATACTCCCAAAATCAAAGGTGTGTATCAAACAATCACAAAATAATAGAATGGCATACGAAGAAGTGCGTCCGATAAGAGGTGCTACCTCCTTAGCCCAAGAATCACTCCTGTTTTAGCCACCTTATGCCAACTCATGAGAGTCGAGTCCACGTACATAGCTTAATAGAAAGTCACCACTATCATACTTCATTCTGGAATCTCCACCGTGTACATGGTTGTCAAAGTGGTTTTTGGTATCGACGGAGAGTATGCTCATATCCGATCCCGGTCTCTTTGCCAACCAATCGTTATTATAACCCATGGATATTTATTTTAAAGCAGTATATACTTCCAAAACCAAAATATCATATCCATTTCAATCCATATCATTTATTTTAAAATAGTATATACTTTCAAAACCAAATTATCATATCTACTTCTAAACCATATCATTTATTTTAAAATAGTATATACTTTCCACTTTACCATTTTATATAATCTAAATGTTTATATACTTACAATTCTTACCATAGATATTTTATCATTTCTATTTTATTACACTAATTAATTCATTTGGATATTACATAAACCATGCTTTTAAGTTAAATAAACTTAATTACTGCAATTTCCTATTTAAAGCTGAAATTCCTTTTGTTAAGTTAAAAGTATATTATTAACTTGCATTTTATTATTACAGTAAAGAACATGTATTGGTTTAATCAATATTGCATTAACTAAAATTACATATCAAATATTCATTTTTAACTTACGTTTTATTTTCACAATAAAAAGCATTTATTGTCTTAATCAATATCACATTAACTAAAATCACATGTCAAATGTACATTTTTAACTTACATTTTATTACCAAAATAAAGAGCATTTATTGTCTTAATCAATATCACATTAATTACAATTTCATGTCAAATGTACATTTTTAACTTACATTTTATTATCACAATAAAGATCATTTATTGTCTTAATCAATATCACACTAATTAAAATTACATGTCAAACGTACATTTTTAACTTACATTTTATTATTACAATAAAGAGCATTTATTGCCTTTATCAATATCACATTAATTACAATTACATGTCAAATGTACATTTCAACTTACATTTTATTATCACAATAAAGAGCATTTGTTGTCTTAATTAATATCACACTAATTAAAATTACATGTCAAATGTACATTTTAACTTACCTTTTATTATCACGATAAAGAGCATTTATTGTCTTAATCAATATCATATTAATTACAATCACATGTCAAATGTACATTTTTAACTTACATTTTATTATCACAATAAAGAGCATTTATTGTCATAAACAATATCATATTAATTACTATTACATGTCAAATGTACGTTTTTAACTTACATTTTATTATCACAATAAAGAGCATTTATTGTCTTCATCAATATCTCATTAATTAAAATTACATGTTTACCATATAAATCATAAGTAATCATTTTCCAAAACATATCCATTTCATAAATAAAATATTTTATCATAGTTAATATAATAATTAATTTTCTTTACAATTTATTCATTTATACTTCAAATAACTATGATTCCAAGTTAAATATTTAGTACAAAAGTCCAATTAAACTATATTTCATTGTATCCAAAATACATCACTTATTATGCAAACCAAATCCATTTCATGAAATAACCTTTATTAAAGTTACTAGATTAAATTTAAGATTCCATATTAAATCAAATTTAATTATTAAGATATTTATCACAAATAAAATCTTTAAATTTTTTAAACCAATAATAGAATTATAAAATTTTAACTTATAGGAAACCAAATACACCTTTACCATTTAAAGCATTAAATCAAATTAAGTTAAAATTTCATATATTCATAATTTCAAAATACTTAAAATATTCAAACAATTAATGAATCTTTAGGAAAATATTATTCAAAAATATAACCACGGGCCTGTATAATATTTTCTAACCTAGATCAAGTGATACGGATGTGTATCGTTTCAATCCATAATTTAAAAAGAAAAGTCCAGGTTCTATCATTTCAAACCCGCAATCCCAAGTAAAATAAATACAATAAAAATCAATAAAAATCACTCGAGCCTATCATTTCATCTCATAATGATTTTTTTTCTTATTCTAATGTCCGTTCGGGTATGTATCATTTCAACCCATAGTGATAGGGAACTTGCAGTGGTGATTAACAGAAATAAAATAACAGTATACATATAATATCATAACAGATGATGTAATAAATATATAAACGGCATTTATCATCATGTAAACACAACACAGGCATATATGAATAACATATCGATGTCTACAGATTCACTTGTCATTATTTCACAAAAATTTAAGTACATATGTCTAAAGTGATAAAAACTCACCTTTTTAAAGCTGAAGGCAACATTTCAAACATAAAGATCAAACTTCGGAAAGCACAAAAGGCACGACAAAGCACGATTCAACTTGAGTGATAGGAGAGCCAAGATTTCAACTTATGTACAAAAACAAATACAACATACATAAGTATATTTATACAAAAGATTAGATGAATTAAACAATGAAAATAATTGAGATAAGATGACATAACCTTGCTCTACCATACGCAAGTGGTGATGGGGTTGGCAAAGAGGTAGAGGCCGAGCCTATTCATGAAGGAAATAAAGAAAGGAAAAGGGAAAAAAAGAAAAAGAGAAAAAAGAGGAAGAAGAAGCTATGGATATTTAGATCTATATTTTTTTCTCTTAGGAAATAAAATGAGAAGTGGGAAAATTGTTATTGTACGTGAATTAGTAATAGAGGAGGCGGCTAAGATTTGAGGTATGAATGGCCAAAAGAGTAAATGGTAAGAAAATAATAAAGGTGATTTAATTCCTATTTAATAAAAGAAATGTATGAACAGATCTTTCATTCAGAGGAAGAGATATATTGAGAAGATTTTTATGCATGATTAGGAGAAGTAATACGCGGCTATAGCATGTGAGGAACGGCTAAATTAGTGAATGAATAAATTAAATAGGTAGGCACATAAAAAGGCAAGAAATAAAGCCAATGAAACTTATGCCAAAATAAAAAAACGTAACGTACAACTAGTTGATTCGTTTCCCAACTATTACATACAAAATATACAAATGAACATTCAAATAAATAAAATTAACGTGTATACACACAAATAGAAAATAACATAAGTTATGAACAACTATGATAGGAAATAAATAGATAGGCAAATAAAGAGGTAAGAAATAAAGCAAATGTAATGTATGCCAAATTAAAGCAAAGTAACATATGTCAATTTGATTTGTTTCCTTGCCATTAATTTAAAGTATATAAAAAGAAATATTTGATAAACAAAATAAATAAAATTTTAAAAAGATATGCCTTTAAGACAATATAATGTATATCCATTGAAATTTTTTCCAAGCAATAAATAAGAGATATAACACATAACAATTCAAATAATAAAATGAATGTTAAAAAGGAAAATATAGGAAGATAAAATAGAGGTGAATATATATATATATATATGAAAAATATAAATATATATATATACATAAATTATTTATTTTATTATATCTGGAAAGGAAATTACAAAAAAAAATCCAAACTTTATTGGAAAAAATTTCAAAATTCAAATTTTGGATAATTAAACACCAAAGTTTTAAATAAAATGAAATTAATAAAAATTTTGGGTTGTTACACTATCCCCCACTTAAAACTTTTCGTCCTCGAAAAGGAACGAAACAGGAAGGACAAGGAAAACAGGATAAAATGAGATAGGACTAAGACAAGATAAAAGAAGATTGAATTATACCTGATAACTGCCGTTATAGGTACATTCAACAAGATAGAGATGATCTTCCCAAGATCTTCAAAATCTAAATACAAGCACGAAGAAGATTCTTGAAAAGGTTTCCAAAACAGACTGGTAAAGATAAGTTCTTCTAGGAGGAAGAACTACAGATCAAACTCTAGGAATAAGATCGATTCGGAATTCAATTTCTTGCTTAGGATGCAGGAGAATAGGAACATCTCGAAAGAAAGATAGATTTGGAGAACCAAATAAGATAATAAATTTAAAACCATTAAAATTTCAACTTAAATTAATGATCGATTTCATCCATTTGATTTTACTTAAGTTAAATAAATCTTAGCTATTTCTAATTTCATTATCTTATCATCCAATCATCTTAAATTACCCATTTCTAAATCATGAATTTGAAAATCATTTATTACACTCAATTTTTATTCAATAAGTTTTGTTCTTCTTTATCATTAGATTTATTCCACTTAATATATCTAATCCCTTATATTAAGTATATTTACATCTATTATAAATATTCCTGTTTATTTATAAATTCCTCTAACATCATTTTATACTGCATATTCTTCAATTAACTTTTATTCTATTTAGCTCTATTAATTCTTTTATAGCTAAAATTTAAGTGTATAACATTTATTATAAACACTCACATTTTATTTATGAAATTCTTTTATATTGTACACTATTCAATTACGTAGTTAACTTTTAAAAACTTAGGTAAGTTATATTGGGATGTAATTGAGTATTATACAAATAAAACCTTTCCAATTCAATTATTTCAACTTAGATATTTATTCAAAACTTTGATTTCATACTTTTATTGAACCATCCTTTAAGATAAAATTTAAGAATTTGAATTTCTTATTAACTTCAAACAATTTAGACATAAATAAATATATACACAATATACATATCAAATCAAATTTAAGTCATATATCAATATCAATGTTATAAATAAAGTCATATTTTAGAGATCCAAATAAATTTAATTCTCCAAAGAAAAACTGTAGCAAAACTACAGAATGGTCTCTTCATTTCGAAACTCGAAAATGAATGTCGATAATGCTACAGTCATCACCGAATGTATTTTCCAGCGAAAGAGAGAAGAGTGCTGATAAAAATTCTTTGGAAACTATTTCTAGTTGAAATACTTTAAATAATGCACTATTTAAAACTTTAAACCCAAAGTTTAAAACCATTGGAAATTAAATTCTTGGTTTCTTGTTTTAAATTCATTTAAATTTTCGAATTAATTTATGTCCATGTTTTATAATCCAATTATTTATATATGAAACAAAGCCAATGGTTACAAGATATATACAAGTCAAATATTATTTTCGAACCTCAAATTTAATTAATTATCAAAATTAAAAAGATTATACTTACATATAATATAATTACTCAAAATTTTATTTCATTTACCAAGTTTGAAAACAAGATTGTGTCAGTTTGCTCTGTTCAAATGTTTTCGAAATCTTATCGATAGCATTGATCAGACGAATTGATCGGAAACCCAAATCAACAACTCAAACAACACAATATATATTAAAAAAAATTAAATATTAATTTTTTTACAAAGCAAGGATAGGGATTCAAATTTTAATGGACTCAAATCAAAGAGAATTCTGATTTGAAGATAAGTTGGAAACAAAAGATAAGATGAAATAACATAATAGGGAGATGGTTAAGCTTATATAAATCATGGGCAACCTTAACTGGGTCAACCTTGACTTCAAGAATTAGATCGATGTGGAATTCTAAGGCAAATCTACATTCGATCTCAAGAGATAGAATTCGGGATAACAAGAGACACTAGCATCTAAACCGAGGATGTAGAAGTCTCCGATGAATCAATGCCAATTGTAAAGGAGTTATGCGATACTACAGAATCAAAGAGGATGAATAGCGATGGACAAGAATGAATTTTGGAACCGCAGGGACGTTCCAAAATTCAAAGGAAACCGATTCAAAAGGAGGAGATTCACACTCGAATGAATGTGATTCTGTAAATAAATTTACCACATATGCTAAGTTTTTCCTAGAGCCAAAGCTCTGATACCAAATCTAACGACCCGATATTTTCAACCATTCGCATCCACACATGTCGGACTTGAATTGCTCAAAATACCGAATTGTAGAAATAAATTTGGCAAAACTCAGAATATACAGTAAATAAATAAATCACAGATCACAGACACAGAGTAATAAAATGCAGTGAAAGCAAGGAGATAGTAGTTCATGAAGCTACTATATAAATACATCAGAGTTAAACAAGATACAACAGGAGTAACAAGATACAACAGAAGCCTCAATATGATAAATAAGCACAAAGCTGAATATATCACTGGAATCAACTGGATAACTGGAATCGACTGAATACTGAAATTAAAATAGATAGCTGGGTCTTCAAGCAAAGCTCCAGCTCCGAAGGTGAGTCTTAAATGTTGTATCACTCAGTTTGACCCAAGCATAAAGCAAAATACAAAACACTCGAGTCAGGACATACATACTTATACAATGTAAACCAACTCAAGTAAACTGTAATATAAGGTACAAGTAACTTAAAGGATGCTTGGGACTGTCCATCCCCTAAGGATCCGTTAAACTATTTACTATGACGTAATATTTCGCTATTATAATAATGTCTATAGTAAAATAAACTTACATTAAAATAGCGTTAAGGGGTTACCCATATAGTCCTTAACACGTAGTAGTGCCAATAGTCTATAGGTACCGCAATACCTCCTGATCGGGAGGCTACTAGAGGACACTCCATAGGTACGACACAAATCAAACTCGTACAAGGCGCGCTAGGGCAGGTGACACGGCACAATAAGGCAATGCCAGGATAGATATACCAATTACGCATCCGGACCGATGGTAACGCGTAGCAGCTACTACCGCCCCCCTCGAACCACACTCCCAAAATCAAAGGTGTGCACCATACAATCACAAAGTAATAAAATGGCATACGAAGAAGTGCGTCCGATAAGAGGTGCTACCTCCTTAGCCCGAGAATCGCTCCTGTTTTGGCCACCTTTTGCCAACTCAAAGGAGTCGGGTCCACGTGCATACCTCAATAGAACGTCACCACCATCCTACTTCATTCTGGAATCTCCACCGCGTACATGGTTGTCAAAGTGGTTTTCAGTACCAACAAGAGTATGCCCACATCCGATCCCGTTCTCTTTGCCAACCAGTCGTTATTATAACCCATGGATATTTATTTCAAAGCAGTATATACTTCCAAAACCAAAATATCATATCCATTTCAAGCCATATCATTTATTTTAAAATAGTATATACTTTTAAAACCAAATTATCATATCCACTTCAAAACCATATCATTTATTTTAAAATAGTATATACTTTCCACTTTACCATTTTATATAATCCAAATGTTTGTACACTTACAATTCTTACCATAGTTATTTTATCATTTCTATATTATTGCACTAATTAATTCATTTGGATATTAATAAACCATGCTTTTATGTTAAATAAACTTAATTACTGTAATTTCCTATTTAAAGCTGAAATTCCTTTTGTTAAGTTATTGGTATATTATTAACTTGCATTTCATTATTACAGTAAAGAACATGTATTGGTTTAACAAATATTGCATTAACTAAAATTACATGTCAAATGTTCATTTTTAACTTACGTTTTATTTTCATAATAAAGAGCATTTATTGTCTTACTCAATATCACATTAACTAAAATTACATATCAAATGTACATTTTTAACTTACATTTTATTATCACAATATAAAGCATTTATTGTCTTGATCAATATCACAATAATTACAATTTCATATCTAATGTATATTTTTAACTTACGTTTTATTATCACAATAAAGAGCATTTATTGTCTTAATCAATGTCACAAATTACATGTCAAGCGTACATTTTTAACCTACATTTTATTATCACAATAAAGAGCATTTATTGTCTTTATCAATATCACATTAATTACAATTACATGTCAAATATACATTTTAACTTACATTTTATTATCACAATAAAGAGCATTTATTGTCTTAATCAATATCACATTAATTAAAATTACATGTCAAATGTACATTTTTAAAGTACATTTTATTATCACAGTAAAGAGCATTTATTGTCTTAATCAATATCACATTAAGTACAATCACATGTCAAATGTACATTTTTAACTTACTTCTTATTATCACAATAAAGAGCATTTATTGTCTTAATCAATATCACATTAATTACTATTACATGTCAAATGTACATTTTTTACTTACATTTTATTATTACAATAAAGAGCATTTATTATCTTAATCAATATCTCATTAATTAAAATTACAAGTTTACCATATAAATCATAAGTATTCATTTTCCGAAACATATCCATTTCATAAATAAAATATTTTATCATAGTTGATATAATAATCAATTTTCTTTACAATTTGTTCATTTATACTTCAAATAACTATGATTCCAAGTTAAATATTTATTACGAAAGTCCAATTAAACTATATTTCATTGTATCCAAAATACATCATTTATTATGCAAACCAAATCCATTTCATGAAATAACCTTTATTAAAGTTACTAGATTAAATTTAAAATTCCATATTAAATCAAATTTAATTATTAAGATATTTATCATAAATAAAATCTTTAAATTTTTTAAACCAATAATAGACTTATAAAATTTTAACTTATAGGAAAACCAAATGCACCTTTACCATTTAAAGCATTAAATCAAATTAAGTTAAAATTTCATATATTCATAATTTCAAAATGCTTAAAAAAATTCAGAAAATATTCAAAACACTTAATGAACCTTTAGGAAAATATTATTTAAAAATATAAGCATGGGTCTGTATAATATTTTCTAACCTAGATCAAGTGATACGGATAAGTATCATTTCAATCCGTAATTTAAAACGAAAAGTCCGGCTTCTATCATTTCAAACCCCCAATCCCAAGTAAAATAAATACAATAAAAATCACTCGAGCCTATGATTTCAGCTCATAATGAATTTGTTTTCTTATTCTAATGTTTGTTCGGGTATGTATCATTTCAACCCATAGTGATAAAGAACTTGCAGTGGTGATTAACAGAAATAAAATAACAGTATACATATAACATCATAACAGATGATGTAACAAATATATAAACGGAATTTATCATGTAAACACAACACAGGCATATATGAATAACATATCGATGTCTACAGATTCACTTGTCATTATTTCACAAAAATATAAGTACATATGTCTAGAGTGATAAAAACTCACCTTTTTAAAGCTGAAGGCAACAATTCAAACACAAAGATCAAACTTCGAAAAGCACAAAAGGCACGACAAAGCATGATTCAACTTGAGTGATAGGAGAGCCAAGATTTCAACTTATGTACACAAACAAATACAACATACATAAGTATATTTAGTACAAAAGATTAGATGAACTAAATAACGAAAATAATTGAGATAAGATGACATAACCTTGCTCTACCATGTGCAAGTGGTGATGGGGTTGGAAAAGAGGTAGAGGCCGAGCCTATTCATGAAGGAAATAAAGAAAGAAAAAGGGAAAAAGAAAAAGAAAAAGAGAAAGAAGAGGAAGAAGAAGCTATGGATATTTAGATCTATATTTTTTTCTCTTAGGAAACAAAATGAGAAGTGGGAAAATTGTATTTGTACGTGGATTAGTAATAGAGGAGGAAGCTAAGATTTGAGGTATGAATGGCCAAAATAGTAAATGGTAAGAAAATAATAAAGGTGATTTAATTCCTATTTAATAAAAGAAACGTATGCAAAGATCTTTCAATCAGAGGAAGAGATATATTGAGAAGATTTTTATGCGTAATTAGGAGAAGTAATACATGGCTATATCATGTAAGGAATGGCTAAATTAGTGAATGACTAAATTAAGTAGATAGGCACATAAAAAGGCAAGAAATAAAGCCAACGAAACTTATGCCAAAATAAAACAACTTAACGTACAACTAATTGATTTGTTTCCCAACTATTGCATGCAAAATATAAAAATGAACATCCAAATAAATAAATTAAAGTATATACACACAAATAGAAAATAACATAAGTTATGAACAACTATAGTAGGAAATAAATAGATAGACAAATAAAGAGGTAAGAAATAAAGCAAATGTAACTTATGCCAAATTAAAGCAAAGTAACATACGTGAATTTGATTTGTTTCCTTGCCATTAATTAAAAGGTATATACAAAGAAATATTCGATAAACAAAATAAATAAAATTTTAAAAAGATATGCCTTTAAGACAATATAACGTATATCCATTGAAATTTTTCCAAGCAATAAATATGGGATATAACACATAACAATTCAAATAATAAAATGAATGTTAAAAAGGAAAATATAGAAAGATAAAATAGAGATGAATATATATGAAAAATATTAATATATATATATATATATACAGAAATTATTTATTTTATTATATTTGGAAAGGAAATTACAAACAAAAATCCAAACTTTATTGGAAAATTTTCGAAATTCAAATTTGGTATAATTAAACTCCAAAGGTTTAAATAAAATGAATTAAAACATTTAATAAAAAATTTGGGTTGTTACACTCTCCCCCACTCAAAACTTTTCGTCCTCGAAAAGGAACGAAACAGGGAGAACAAGGAAAACAGGATAGAATGAGATAGGATTAAGACAAGATAAAAGAAAATTGAATTATACCTATTAACTGTCGTTATAGGTATGTTCAATAAGATAGAGATAATCTTCCCAAGATCTCCAAAATCAAAACACAAGCATGAAGAAGATTCTTGAAAAGGTTTCCAAAACAGAGTGGTAAAGATAAGTTCTTCTGGAAGGAAGAATTACATATCAAACTCCAGGAATACGATCAATTCGGAATTCAATTTCCTGCTTAGGATGCAGGAGAATTGGAGCATCCCGAAAGAAGATAGATTTGGAGAACCAAATAAGATAATAAATTTAAAACCATTAAAATTTTAACTTAAATTAATGATCGATTTCATCTATTTGATTTTACTTAAGTTAAATAAATCTTAGTTATTTCTAATTTCATTATCTTATCATCCAATCATCTTAAATTACCTATTTCTAAATCATGAATTTGAAAATCATTTATTATACTCAATTTTTATTCAGTTTTTATTCAATAAATTTTGTTCTTCTTTATTGTTAGATTTATTCCACTTAATATGTCTAATCCCATATACTAAGTATATTTACGTCTTTTATAATTGTTCCAGTTTATTTATAAATTCCTCTAACATCATTTTATACTGTATATTCTTCAGTTAACTTTTATTCTATTTACCTCTGTTGATTCTTTTATAACTAAAATTTAAGTGTATAACATTTATTATAAACACTCACATTTATTTATTTTATTATATTTGGAAAGGAAATTACAAACAAAAATCAAAACTTTATTGGAAAATTTTAATTCAAATTTTGGATAATTAAACACCAAAATTTTGAATAAAATGAATTAAAACATTTAATAAAAATTTTGGGTTATTACAAAAGTCATATCTCTTTCGAAATCATATCCGCTTTCGAAATCTATCACTTTCGAAATCATATTCACCTTTGAATTCATATCACTTTCCAACTTAAACAGTTTAAATATTGAAATTGGTGTGTGTGTGTATATATTAAAATAGTTATAAAGTAAAATAGTTTATACTTAAAATAGGTTATAGATTTAAAAATAGTTTATTTATTAAAATAGTTAATATATTAAATTAGTATATATATAAAATTATTTCTTTCAATTTCACAAATCAAATCAAATCTACTTAAGTCCCAAAAATTTCAATTTAAATCAGTCTTTGTTCAACAATTTCGAATTAAATTCTAATTCTCAATAGAAACATTTTTAATCTATATCGATTTCGAATCCAGGTTTGAACTACAATCAAAACATTTCTAATTCAATAGGTTACACAATTTTAAATTTTCAAAGGAATTTACAATAACTCAATTCGATAATTTTCGTTTATATTCAAAATTCAACTTTAATCCTATTTAAAAAATTCAAAATATTCACTTAATCATCTTTAATGACATTTAAATAAAATCTCATATTACAATTTAAAATATAATATTAAATATTCAATTTTATTTAACGTTGAAAATATTCATTTAATCACTTTTTACCAAATAGAGTTATAAAATCATATCCTTTAAAATCTCAGATCAATAAGCTCAAATCGAACCTTATTTAAATTCAAATTCTAAATAAATTCAATTGTAAATCATTTCTTATTTAAATTAAATTCTTAACAAATTGAATTACAAATCAGTTCTTATTTAATTTATCTTTCCAACTTCCATTTACTTAAAGTTATTACAAAATATATTTTAAAATATTAATATAAGTCTAAATAAATACTTAACAAATTATACATATTATTAGTTAAATTAAATACTAAATGAATTTTATTATATTAACTCTTGTTAAATTATATCTTAATTTTTTTAAAATTTATTTTAAATCTTATTTTATACATTTTTGAAATAATAAAATTATAAGTAAAAAAATTTGTAATTTACATTTTAAAACTTAACTTATAATTTTAAATTTCTAAAACATATAATTTTAAAAATCTAAATTTTACATATATATAAAATAAATATTATATTGTAATTTTAAAATCAACATTTATCAAAATCCATATATTTTCCTTTCAAAATTTCGGAAATCGTTTCAAAAATAAACCAACGGTCTCCATATATAATTTTCTATCCTATGGCCAAGTGATACAGATATTTTTCATTTCAATCAGCAATATAAATTTAATATTTATGGGTATATATCATTTCAACCCACATTTCTAGAATTTCAAAATCAATGAAAATCGCTTGGGTTTATCATTTCAACCTATAACTATTTTCCCTTCATCTACTAGATCGTTCGGGTATGTATCATTTCAACCCATAGAGATTTCTAAACTAACAGGCAAATTGCAGAGTGTGAACAAATAAGATAATAATATTTATCATCGATAACAATTTAAATATAATATATACAATAGGGTATAGTGTCATATGTCATAGGTAAACAATTACAGATAACGGCATACCATATATAACAACGGCATATTTTAATCGTCATTTCATGTGAATTAAATTTACTAAATATAAGAATGTTAATCCTTAGTGATTGCTCACCTTTCAAGGCTAGAGAAATTAGACAATACGACAGGCTATGAATTTAATCACGAGCTCGACAAATCGACCAATCCAAATAAAAAATCTCAAAGCAAAGCAATGTGAACACGGATTCGACGAACAAGGTTGATAAAAAGGAATCGATGAAACAAATCAGAATCAACTTGATATAACTAAAATGAAATGTATATTATATTATTATTATTTTCTTTAAACCAATATTCAATAAAAAACATATTTAAAAAACACATCTACGTATTATATTCTAATTAAAAATTAAAACATATACTTTCTCAAAATTCCTTTTAAAATTTATAAACCCATATATTTTTTCAAACATTTCCAAATGAATATATAAACATGATAAATTTTAAAGCTATTACAAAACTATTTCCAACCATTAACAATAAATTTAAATGTATATTATAACACATTATTCTTCAAACAATACCCAATATCTAATATATAATATATATAGGTAATATGTATGTAATCAATCATATTTAAAAATATCAAGTATAGATTATAATAGGTATATATATATAACATGTATGTAATACATATGAAACAATATTTTTTTTAAACAAACAAAATAGTAGTTTACTATGCTCACACACACACACACATATATATATATATATATATATATATATATATATATATAGGGAAGAGACAAGGGATTGTTGTGCATTCAAGTCGTTTGGCATGGTGGAAGTGAAGTCTCGGCTGATAGCTTGAGAATGAAAGAGGACGTGTTGTCTGTGGCAATGGAAAGAACAACAGGCTTCTCTAATCTAAACCTATATACATAAACTTGCCTTCATCATTTCTTTGGTTAAAAGGATATAGCAAAGTAGTAGCACATACATGCGAACAAGTGGAGATATGCCTCCTGATGCCGTAATTTCCCACTTACTTTCATCATTCTTTTTTTTATATATAGGAGAAGGCTGTTGTTGAGGGAATTAGGCCTGTCAAACGGGTTGGATCAAAATGGGTTGGATCGAGTTTAACCCAACCCATTTATGACCCATTCTCTTTTATCCATTTATGACTCAACCAATTTATGACCCAACCCACTTAATAAGCGGGTTACCCATTTAACCCATTTAAAGACTTAAATTTAATTTGATTAATAAAAAACAAATAAATATAAAATAATTCTAATTTTTATGTTTTGAGATCCGACAAAAAATTAAAATTGTAATTTTAATTTTCATCAAAATTCAAATATAGGGATGCGGTAACTTATTATTTTCTAGGTACATCTGTCAGTCCCCTTGGAGAACTACAATGTGCGTTCACACGATAAAGTATCCAAGTGTTCAAGGAAAATCTGTAATTTAGGTGGTAGTTAATCGGTCGAAGTCCCGTCTGATTCTGAGGTAGAACGGAGGATTTATTGCAGTCTGAAAAAAAAATAGCGGCTTTTGCACTAGGCGGAGTTCATATACATGGTCGTGGTAGCATGTTATTTTCCAAGTACAACTGTCGGTCCCATTGAAGAACTATAATGTGCGTTCACATGTTAAAGCATCCGAGTGTTCCATACTGTCCATAATTTAGGTGGGAGTTAATCGGTCGAAGTCTCGTCTGATTCTGATTTAGAACGAATGAGTTATTGCAGTCTGAACAAAAAATAGCGGCTTCTGCACTAAGCGGAGTTCAATATGCAGATGTGGTAGCTTGTTATTTTCTAAGTACAACTGTCAATCCCCTTGGAGAACGACAGTGTGCGTTCACACGATGAAGTATTCGAGTATTCCATACTGTCCGTAATTTAGGTGGAAGTTAATCGGTCAAAGTCTCGCTTGATTCCAAGTTAGAACGAATGAGTTATTGCAATCCAAACAAAAAAATAGCGGCTTCTGCACTAGGCGGAGTTCAAATATGGGGATGTGGTAGACTGTTATTTTCTAGGTACAATTGTAAGTCCCCTTGGAGAACTACAGTGTGCCTTCACACGATGAAGTATCCTAGTGTTTCATATTGTCTGTAATTTATGTGGTAGTTAATCGGTCGAAGTCTCACTTGATTTCGAGTTAGAATGAATGAGTTATTGCAGTCCGAACAAAAAAAATAGCGGCTTCTGCACTACGTAAAGTTAAAATATGAGGATGTGGTAGCTTGTAATTTTCTAAGCGTAACTGTTAGTCCCCTTGGAGAACTACAGTGTGCGTTCACATGATGAAGTATCTGAGTGTTTCATACTGTCTGTAATTTAAATGGAAGTTAATCGGTTAAAGTCTCGCTTGATTTCGAGTTAGAATGAAGGAGCTATTGCAGTCCGACCAAAAACATAGCGGCTTCTGCACTATGCGGAGTTCAAATACGTGGATATGGTAGTCTGTTATTTTCTAAGTACAACTGTCAGTTCCCTTGGAGAACGACAGTGTGCATTCACCCAATGAAGTATCCGAGTGTTCCATACTGTCCGTAATTTAGGTTGGAGTTGACGGTTGAAGTCTCGCCTGATTCCGAGTTAGAACGAAGAAGTTATTACAGTCTGAACAAAAAAATAGCGGCTTCTGCACTAGGCGGAATTCAAATATGAGGATGCGGTAGTCTGTTATTTTCTAAGTACAATTGTCAGTTTACATGAAAAATTATAATGTTGGTTCAAAATTCTTATTTTTCAAATTTATATTAAAATTTAATGTTTTTAATAAATGTGCAAATGGGTTACCCATTTATAACCCTTTTAAAAAAGGATCAACCCACCCATAACCCATTTAATAATATTCATAAATGGGTTGACCCAACCGATTTATAAGTAGGGTAAATGGGTTGGGTTAATGGGTTAGGTCAAATTTTTACAGGTCTAGAGGGAATGAGAAAAAAGGTCGTATGGGAAGAGCAAGGTGCAAGAATGAACTGGCGTGTGTCAATGGGGATGGTGAGTGTAACAACCCGCATATTTAACGATTTTTATATTTAAATATTTTATTTAAATATAGTGTCGTTGGTCGGATTTTAGGTCCGAATGTTACTTTTTGTAAATGGCCTAATTGGAACTCGAAACCACCTCCATTGATTCCAAAATGGCGTTTGCGATCTTTTTGAGTATAAGTGTGACGCCCCACCTCTATACCCACGCTAGCCAAGAACACTACGGTGTAATGCTGTCAACTAGCACGGAGAATAAGGCTGTTGAGGAGCGACCATCCGTGTAATTGCTTTGCGCGAGCACCGATATGTCAGATAGTATAACATGTATTTTATTTCAAGAGGAAATCCGACATACCGATACAAACACAAAGCTACTACACAGTGGCTATAATAATCTTCGGAAACAAATATAGAAATAAGCATAGAACAAATCAGTCACAGATAATTCATATCACAAAGGCGGAAATAGATATGAATATATATAACACATAAAAGTGTTCATCAGAGTAGTGGTCTAACAAGATCCACAATATCACAAAAGAATAGATACAAGTGCTAGACAAAAGAATATGTATACATCAAGGAGTCTATATCTCAAATGCATACAACAAAAACTACCAAACTAAAGTAGTTAGCCAAAAGATCATATGATGGTCCGATAAGGAGTCAAGCAGAAGCACCTGTAAAATCTCAGTCTGACCCGAGTATTATTTAATAAGAAAATAATAAACGGATCAGTCTAGTTATAAATATCAGATGAAATGATATAGAATAAGAGATATGACTAAACGTAATAATAATCACAATGTCAAGCTGTGATAAATAAGTAATTGAAAAAATCAACAAGAGATTAATCAATATCACAAAAAATCTTCTCAAAGATCAAAAGGAATGTCTTACTCCTAATTTCATTCACCAAGCCACAATAAATGACATACATATCAATGCCAATCGAAAAAGGTAGTGAAACATAAATTCCAGAAATCAACACAAGAAATCCAGAAATCACAAGAAAGGATGGCCAAATCCCAAACGGAACGCTATTCCATAAACCGGGCATCGACGCACCTAAATAGAGACGCCCCATGCACAGTCAAACATCGACGCACCTAGAAAGGTACGACCCATGCAAAGATAAATATCGACGCACCTAAATAGATACGCCTCATGTAATGTCTAGCATCGATGCACCTAGAAAGATACACCCTATGCATAAATAAGCATCGACACACCTAGAAAGATACGCCCCATGCATAAATCAACATCGACGTACCTAGAAAGGTACGTCCCATGCATAAACGAACATCGATGCACCTAGAAAGATACACCCATGTCCCGACTTATTGATCCGATTGCTCCACGAAGTGAACAAACATCAACGCACCTAAATAGATACGCCCCATGTGTAAATAAACATCGACGCACCTAGAAAGGTACGACCCATGCGAGAAATGAGACGAAGCTCAATAAAATGAAGTATAGTCCTCCATATAAGCAAAGAGACATCGCACATTGCTAGTCTAAACCATGAAATGATCATCATCGATCATCAAGAAGTGTCAATTACAGTAAGCTAGTAAATATACAAATTTAGCTTCAAGTCCCATAACCACTAGCTTAACTTAAATATTTACGAACAAATTGTAGATCTCCACTAGAAAATTGTCACAAGAGTCTCAATCAAACAAGTCCAAGAATTAACCAACGAAGTAAACGCAAGCGTTTCATACCACTCGTTTTACTAAGTCGTTTAATTAGATTTCTCATACGAGTGAGGTAAAGGTTTGTATATACTAATAGATTGGAAATCGGTTTGAGAAAACGAGCTTTGTTATAAAATAGTGTTGAAATCATTTGAAGAAAGAGTTTTGATATTTACTACTAGTATAGAAAACCTTTATATTTTTAAAGTGACAAATCACAAAGAAGATTGTAGGAACAATCAATCACTAAAATTCACATTCGAAGACGTGAATAAAATCCAAAGAAATCGGTACCGAATCCATCGAAATGGATATTCCAAGAATTTTCGAAGAAAATAAGTCATCAAAGTCAATAACAAATGATAACAACAAAGAGGAAAATAACACGAATCGATTAAATTTGGGAAACCACGCAATATAGGCGAAATAGGCAAAACAGCAACAGGTCGGTCGGCCGGCTACAGAGCTCGGTCGACCGGACCCTGTTCTGAAAAATCCTCGGGAAGCAGGTCGATCGACTGTGCTCTGTAGTCGGTCGACCGGACCAGAGACAGAAAAGTGCCTATGCACTTTGGAAGCAGGTCGGTCGACCGGCCCAGGGGTTCGGTCGGTCGAACCTGATGTTCTGCAAATTTAAACCTATTTCAAATGAGGTGCAAACCTCGACCAAATTGCAATCGCACGAGCAACGGCGCTAAGGGTTTATGCCAATCGACCACCCGGCCCTATATGCTCCTCGATACATCACCAAAAACATGTTCAAACATCAAAGTTAGGATTTTTAAAGATTTGAACTCAAAACACTAAAATTTGGAATATTCACCAAATCAATCCAAACCAAAAGCAAATGCACACGAATAAGTGTTAGGAATTCATACCTAACAATCGAAGATAATTATAAGCATAGATGTGAGATAAAAATCTCACCTTTGAACCCAAATCAATGAAGAAGAAGCTCGAAAGCAATGGCAAGAACAATCACCTTCAATCCCAACTCAAGAAGCTTAATTCTAAGCTTAAAAGAGAAATATTTCCCAAATTAGGTTTAGGAATTTTTCTGAAATCAAAGGGAGAATGAGTTGGGGAAGATGAAGGAGATGCTTACCAATGGGTTCTCTTAGGATTTGGAGCAAGAATTTGAGCTAGCAAGAGGAACAAGGGCTTGGAGTTTCTAATTCCCTTTCCTTTCCACCATTTTCAGTTCGAGCTTGAGTTTGAGGAGTGGGAATGAGTGAATGGAGAGGAGAGGGCTGAGCTAGAGTATAAGTGGGGTTAATGGGTTGAAACCCAACCCAAAGCCCTAAAGAAAAAGTAGCAAAATTTAACTTACTCCAAACATATCGAAGCTTATACTTAAAAAGGTTGCAAACGGCATTTTGAACTCAATGGGAGGGGTCTCGAGTCCCAATTCGACTGTTTGCAAAAAGTATGTTTTCGGACTAAAATCCGACGAACGATGAAATATTTAAATACACAATCGATAAATATGCGGGTTGTTACAGACTCCCCTCCTTAAAGAAATTGCGTCCTCGCAATACTTAAGAAGAAAATAAAGAGTAACAACCATAAAAGCATATCAACACAAAAGAAAATTTGAAATAGGAAGTTCACCATAAAAAGCACGAAAGAGTAAGTCCGAACGGGTTCGCTCGATGAATTCTCTGGATTCCCAAGAGCAACCCATAGGATTTGAGAACCATTGAACTCTCACAAAAAGAACACCTCTATTTCGAAGGCACTCAACCTCCGAAGCAATGATGCGAATAGAATTTGCTCAAAAGTCAAATCTGGTGAAACTTTAATTTTCTCAATATCTCCGAGCTCAAGAATAAAATAGGAAACCTAAAAGCATTTCCATAGTTAAAAGACGCAGAAAACGTCAAGAATAACAGAAAATTGAGCCAGTGCAACGGCGTAGTACAGAAACGGTACGCCCGAGAAACTTGAAACTCGAATAATTTGGAACACCGACGTAGTACAAAAACGGTACGTCCAATGAATCCATAAACCGGAACAACGATGTAGTATAATAATGGTACATCCATTGATCCAGATAAGACAGAACATCGATGTAGTATAATAACAGTACATCCGATGAACCGAACACCATAAAAGGACATTGGACGCTAGTCCATAAAAGAAAAAAAATGAGATGAAGCTCAATAAAACGAAGTATATCAAAACGTCCGATGAACTTGATAAAAGTTAACTCCATTCAAACAACATCAAAGAATCAACCACTTGTTGCTTACGACTAAGCGCATTGGCAACACGATTTCCCTTCCGGGAATAAAAAGAATATCAAGACCATAAGATGCCAGGAACTCGAGTTAACATGAAGTTCCTTATGAGAAATAAATATTCCAAATATTTTATGATCGAGGTGGAGAACAAATTTCTCCCCCAAAGATGATGATGCCAAACTCTAAAAGCAAAAAAAAAAGCCACGAGCACTAGATCATGAGTGGCATACCTAGTCTCAATTGGCTTTTAATGATTTAGAAGCACAAGTGACAGCATATTCTCTTTTGCAAGAGAACGGCATCCAAACCAATACGATTAGCATTGGTACAAAAGATAAAGTCTTGGTTCCCTTCGGGAATCACAAGAATAAGAGTATCGAAAAGAATGATTTCTTTTAAATAATCTTCTTTCTTGAAAAGTTAAAACTTTCAAAATTACATTTATCTCAAGTAAAAATCTTTCTAGAAAAATTTACATTTTACAAGTCAATATATCGTGTCTGATTGTCACATCTAAGCGTTTAGGAAATTCCTATCGATAACGTTGATCAAGCGCATCGACCAGAATTCTTAAACCACTCAACGGGCAATACAATCACAAAATCATCTTCTATATACTAAATATGTTTCTTAAAAACCTTTAAGAATATTCTTTGCTCGTCTAAGAGAAAAATCAAATTGTACTTATAAATAAATCTTATGAAAAAGATTTGCAAAATTTTTAAATTGCCATTTTCACCCAAAATCAATAAACACAAGAATGGTCTCATCGAAATATTCATAGAATATTCGATTTATAAAATGGATGAAATAAGCTGGACAAACTGAATGACAAAATAAGTCATTCATAAGAATCATAACGAGTGCGGAACGCGGTCTCCCGCGACTCGTAGCAAATGAAAATCGATGTCAAGGTCGAGCTAAAAAGACCTTAACACCACTCAAAAGATTGCTTAGGTGATAATCCTAAGACAAACTCAAAAATACCGGAAAGTTTCACAAACTATTTAGTTAAGAGAAACAACACTTTCCTTATCAATGAAGGCTTAAAGAATAAAATAATGCCATCCAATTGGAATCAAAATCACAAAGAGAAATAAAAATCTGCTTAACAGATTAGAAATGTCGAGGATGAACAGTCCATACGGAAAAATAGGATATGGGCTTCACAACGATTAAGCCAATCCTTACAAATATCAATTCCAAAGCCTAAGTAAAAAAATAAAAAAAAATTGGCTCGGAAAGAAAAGTCACATAAAATAATTTCGACATCAATTAAAAAGCAAATTGAGTGTTGCGGATCCACCAACCGGATTCGCAATTCTCAAAGAAGTCATCAAGCCCAAAATGTTTAAAGAAAAGGAATCAACTAGTTCTTTTGATATAAAAATAATGAGATGAACCCATATCAACAAGAACTCGAAGGTATGTTCACAAAACAAATGTAATCAAGGATTAAATGAGAAATACCTTGACCACGAGAAGTGTTACCAGGAGCTTGCACTACATTGAGCTTTTCCTCCTTCCTACTTTGAAGTATGGGACATGCAGTTATATGGTGACCCGAATTTTTGCAATAGCGACAATAAAGAGGTTTTGGACACTCCCTTGCATAGTGGTCCGTAGAACCACAATTGTAGCATTGCCCACGACTAGAGGTAGGAACTTTGGCTACCGAGGCTTCTTGCCTCCCTTTCTTGTTGGGAATGGGGCCTTTGAATTTGTTTGGCCTCTTCATGTTGTCGTTGAAGTTCTGTTTGGCACCCACAACTTCAACATCTCACTCTTTATCGGCCTCTTCAAGACGAAGATCGATATCAATAAGCTGATCAAAAGAAACTTCAAATTTCAGGAGTAATGGCTTCTTAAGATTCTTATTCAAGCCATAGACAAATCCCTGATTTTCCTTCAATGGGGTATTAATGTATTCAACCCCGTATTTAGACATAGATTCGAAAGATGCGACATAGTCTGTCACAGAAGATTCACCTTGAACAAGGTCGATAAAACGTCGTGCTAAAGTTACCTTTTCAGCCTCCGGCACAAATTTCAATTCGAATCTTTCCCGGAATTGCTCCCGAGTGAGATTCGCTTCAACGATTTCAAAAATTAAAAGCTCATACCAATCTAACGCTCTTTCTTGGAGCATGCTAGAAGCCACTTGGACTCGATGAAGATCAATAAGGTTCATGCGAGAAAAGATGTGATCGCATGATTTGAGCCAAGCCTGAATTTCTATAACACTCTCGGATCCTTTGAATGGCCTTCCATCCAAATCGGTATAGTCTCTGCACAAGCGTGCAAAACCGGATCTAGGATGAGTAAGCTCTGGATTGGGTCCGGCAGCTTGAGCGTTCTTTACTAGATCAAGAAGCTACTGGGCAGACATAAATACTCCATCCTGGGGAGTAGCACTAGATTAACCGGCGCTGGGATGGCCAGGTCTAACCATTTCTCTTCTTTAAGAAAGAAAGAAGGAGAAAAGTTATTCTCAAAATAAATATCAACCAATCTTGATAGATAAAACAAGGAATCATAAAAGAAAATAGAATAGGACGGTACGAAGACCCGAATAAAATCCTAAAGCACGACTCCTAAGATTGACTTAGGACGATGATCCTTGTTAAATTATTCTACATTGTTCCGAAGTTTGGCTCTGATACCAAGCTGTGACGCCCCACCTCTATACCCACGCTAGCCAAGAACACTACGGTGTAATGCTGTCAACTAGCACGGAGAATAAGGCTGTTGAGGAGCGACCATCTGTGTAATTGCTTTGTGCGAGCACCGATATGTCAGATAGTATAACATGCATTTTATTTCAAGAGGAAATCTGACATACCGATACAAACACAAAGCTACTACACAGTGGCTATAATAATCTTCGAAAACAAATATAGAAATAAGCATAACACAAATCAGTCACAGATAATTCATATCACAAAGGTGGAAATAGATATGAATATATATAACACATAAAAGTGTTCATCAGAGTAGTGGTCTAACAAGATCCACAATATCACAAAAGAATAGATACAAGTGCTAGACAAAAGAATATGTATACATCAAGGATTCTATTTCTCAAATGCATACAACAAAAACTACCAAACTAAAGTAGTTAGCCAAAAGATCATATGATGGTCCGATAAGGAGTCAAGCAGAAGCACCTGTAAAATCTCAGTCTGACCCGAGTATTATTTAATAAGAAAATAATAGACGGATCAATCTAGCTATAAATATCAGATGAAATGATATAGAATAAGAGATATGACTAAACGTAATAATAATCACAATGCCAAGCTGTGATAAATAAGCAAGTGAAAAAATCAACAAGAGATTAATCAATATCACAAAAAATCTTCTCAAAGATCAAAAGGAATGTCATACTCCTAATTTCATTCACCAAGCCACAATAAATGACATACATATCAATGCCAATCGAAAAAGGTGGTGAAACATAAATTCTAGAAATCAACACAAGAAATCCAGAAATCACAAGAAAAGGATGGCCAAATCCCAAACGGAATGCTATTCCATAAACCGGGCATCGACGCACCTAAATAGAGACGCCCCATGCACAGTCAAACATCGACGCACCTAGAAAGCTACGACCCATGCAAAGACAAACATTAACGCACCTAAATAGATACGCCCCATGTAATGTCTAGCATCGATGCACCTAGAAAATTACACCCTATGCATAAATAAGCATCGACGCACCTAGAAAGATACGCCCCATGCATAAATCAACATCGACGTACCTAGAAAGGTACGTCCCATGCATAAACAAACATCGATGCACCTAGAAAGATGCACCCCATGTCCCGACTTATTGAGCCGATTGCTCCACGAAGTGAACAAACATCAACGCACCTAAATAGATACGCCCCATGTGTAAATAAACATCGACGCACCTAGAAAGGTACAACCCATGCGAGAAATGAGACGAAGCTCAATAAAATGAAGTATAGTCCTCCAAATAAGCAAAGAGACGTCGCACATTGCTAGTCTAAACCATGAAATAATCATCATCGATCATCAAGAAGTGTCAATTACCATAAGCTAGTAAATATATAAATTTAGCTTCATGTCCCATAACCACTAGCTTAACTTAAATATTTACGAACAAATTGTAGATCTCCACTAGAAAATTGTCACAAGAGTTTCAATCGAACAAGTCCAAAAATTAACCGACAAAGTAAACACAAGTGTTTCATACCACTCGTTTTACTAAGTCGTTTAATTAAATTTCTCATACGAGTGAGGTAAAGGTTTGTATATACTAATAGATTGGAAATCGGTTTGAGAAAACGAGCTTTGTTATAAAATAGTGTTGAAATCATTTGAAGAAAGAGTTTTGATATTTACTACTAGTATAGAAAACCTTTATATTTTTAAAGTGACAAATCACAAAGAAGATTGTAGGAACAATCAATCACTAAAATTCACATTCGAAGACGTGAATAAAATCCAAAGAAATCGATACCGAATCCATCAAAATGGATATTCCAAGAATTGCCGAAGAAAATAAGTCATCATAGTCAATAATAAATGATAACAACAAAGAGGGAAATAACACGAATCGATTAAATTTGGGAAACCACGCAATATAGGAGAAATAGGCAAAACAGCAACAGGTCGATCGGCCGGCTACAGAGCTCGGTCGACCGGACCCTGTTCTGAAAAATCCTCGGGAAGCAGGTCGGTCGACTGTGCTCTGCAGTCGGTCGACCGAAGCAGAGACAGAAAAGTGCCTATGCACTTTGGAAGCAGGTCGGTCGACCGGCCCAGGGGTTCGGTCGGCCGAACCTGATGTTCTGCAAATTTAAACTTATTTCAAATGAGGTACAAACCTCGACCAAATTGCAATCGCACGAGCAACGGCGCTAAGTGTTTATGCCAATCGACGACCCGGCCCTATATGCTCCTCGATACATCACCAAAAACTTGTTCAAACATCAAAGTTAGGATTTTTAAAGATTTGAACTCAAAACACTAAAATTTGGAATATTCACCAAATCAATCCAAACCAAAAGCAAATGCACACGAATAAGTGTTAGGAATTCATACCTAACAATCGAAGATAATTATAAGTATAGATGTGAGATAAAAATCTCACCTTTGAACCCAAATCAATGAAGAAGAAGCTCGAAAGAAATGGCAAGAACAATCACCTTCAATCCCAACTCAAGAAGCTTGATTCTAAGCTTAAAAGAGAAATATTTCCCAAATTAGGTTAGGAATTTTTCTGAAATCAAAGAGAGAATGAGTTGCGGAAGATGAAGGAGATGCTTACCAATGGGTTCTCTTAGGATTTGGAGCAAGAATTTGAGCTAGCAAGAGGAACTAGGGCTTGGAGTTTCTAATTCCCTTTCCTTTCCACCATTTTCAGTTCGAGCTTGAGTTTGAGGAGTGGGAATGAGTGAATGGAGAGGAGAGGGTTGAGCTAGAGTATAAGTGGGGTTAATGGGTTGAAACCCAACCCAAAGCCCTAAAGAAAAAGTAGCAAAATTTAACTTACTCCAAACATATCGAAGCTTATACTTAAAAAGGTTGCAAACGGCATTTTGAACTCAATGGGAGGGGTCTCGAGTCCCTATTCGACTGTTTGCAAAAGGTAGGTTTTCGGACTAAAATCCGACGAACAATGAAATATTTAAACAAAATATTTAAATACACAATCGATAAATATGCGGGTTGTTACAATAAGCTTTGATATGTTTGGAGTAAGTTGAATTTTGACTCTTTTTCTATTGGGTTTTGGGTTTGGGTTCAGCCCACTAGCTAACTAATACCCTAACTCAGCCATTTCCTCTCCATTCACCCTTATTTCTTTCCTTTAGCGTAAGAAAACGTAAAATGGTGGAAGGGAAAGGGAAATAGAAATTTGCAAGCCCTAGTTTCAACTTCCAACTTGATTTCTTGCTCCAAAATCAAAGAGAAGCTATAGGTAAGTCTCCTCCTTATCTTCTCTATCTCTTTCTCACTTCAATTTCAGAAATTTCCTAAACCTAACTTTGGGAAATATATGTTTTATTCTTTGATTGAAGCTTTAGTCTCCTTCTTGTGTTTGAGCATCTTCTTCTTTGTTTTGTGATATAAGGTGAGATTTTTATCTCACATCTATGCTTATATATATATATATATATATATATATATATATATATCTTTGTTAGGTATGAATTCCTAACACTTGTTCATAATGTTCGCTTGCTTTCGATTTGGTTTGCTTTGGTGAAATTGCCAAATATTGATTTTTGAAGCCAAATCTATGTAAAACCTTATATGGTTGATGTTTATGTTGTTCGGAGTGTTTGGGTGTGTCGTTAAGGTTGGGTAGACGTTTGACGTAAGCCCATAATCAACACGCATCTGATTGCTTTCGATTTGTTGGCCATAGATGGCCTAGGTTCAGGAAATGCCTGATCATCAGGTTTCAGACGTCTGAAACCCCAATTTCAGACGTCTGAATATTGTTCTGGGGAACATTTTCACCCCAGATTCAGACGTCTGAAAGTATATTCCAGACGTCTGAATTGGCTAAATTTCGACCAGAAAGTAAATAGGCTAATATATGTCTATTTCAGACGTCTCGAAGGTTGGATTCAGACGTCTGAATTCTGTTTTGAAAAACAAATTGATTTCCAGATTCAGACGTCTGAATCCCTTCTTTCAGACATCTGAATATGCTGTCTTTTGCCAATTTGCCTGGTTCGCTTCGTTTTCCAAATTTAATCGATGCATATTGATTCCAATTAGTTGTTTATGTATATTTGATCTTGATGATTCCTTTTTGAAATTATTCACGGGTTTTATAAATGATTTCTTCAAATCGTGTTAAAAGTTCGCTTCCCCGATTTATAAATTCTATTTAAAACACACGCACAATTTCGCACTTCGAGCGAAGTGGAAAGGAGATTAAATGGTTAGATAAAACAAGGACCATGAATCTGTGCATTTATCCTTCCGATTAGTCTCCGACCTATTCAATTGATCGCTTTGACCTTCGGGTTTAGTTTACCGATGATATGAGGTGAACTTTGTATTGCTTTGAGTGTGAAATTGACTGACGAATAGTAAACCGTTTAGTGCGAACTAGTGGTTATGGGACTCACGTTACCACTTTTCGGATTCCTTTTTGAGAGTTATGACACATTCCGCCAGTTAGTGGTGTCCAGTACAAGGTCTTCGACCTTCACCACTACGGTTTGTTGCCTTTGGGTATGATGCCTTCGGGTATGTTGCCTTCGGGTTTGTGCCTTCGGGTTTGTGCCTTCGGGTTTGTTGCCCTTTAGTATCGCTTCCGATGTTGGTCGTTATGAGCCGCACGGGTGATATTGGGTTGCCCTTTAGTATCGCTTCCGATGTTGGTCGTTATGAGCCGCATGGCTGATATTGGGTTTGGAGTCTTCGGGCTCATGGATCCTTGTTTGTACAGTACTGAGCTCGAGCAAATTTTCTGATGTTTCATTCATATGTATATTCCCTAGGTATCTCCCTTCGGTGTTGGTCTTTTGAGCCGATGATGCGTAGCGTTTACTTTGTGGAACTTCTATACCTTGTGGGTATTTGTTATTGCCTTTATGGCTTCTTTTGGGATATTCTTATCCTTTGTTTCTATGAGTTGTCGATAATATGAGGCTTGTTTTGTTATCATATGATTCATCTTTTGTTAGGTGATTATGTTATCTCCTTTAGAGATATTTGTTATACCTTGTAACCTTGAAGGTTTATTGTTGTTCAGTTTATCTAACTGATTTGTTTAGCTAGACTGACCTGTGTATTTTATACTCGGGTCAGACCGAGATGTTTCAGGTTAGGTGCTTTTGGACTTAGCCTCTTTTGCTTCCGCATGGACTATTCAGCTTGTTCCTTTTTGTTAAAGCTTTTTGTGTAGTCCTTTTATTGTAACTCTGATACATGTATTATTTTGTGTACTCTGTTATGTATCTATATATGTGTATATGATGATCTACTGTTCTGTGATGTATATTACATTTGAGTTGTTATATTCTGTTCTGATAGATCCTTCAACCACCTATGGTTTTGTTTTAAGTATTCATTGGGTATGTCGACCTGCATGGTATGACTATTGTCGATGTATTCAATAGATAGTTAGAGCAAGGCTATAGATGGTCGCTCCTAGCCAGCCTTATTCTCCGTGTTAGTTGACGGCATTACCCTGTAGCGTCCTTGGCTAGCGTGGGTATATAGGTGGGGCGTCACAGCGTGGTATCAGAGCTGAGTTCAGAACAAAATATGATAAACACAGAATAGAGACACATATTACGGTACATCAAAGTGTACAAGTGATACAAATCTTTGAATTATCGTGCCTTTCTATTCCTTCTACCATCAAGGTTAGATAAAATGTGGGAATACGTCTAGGAATGCATTTAAATTCCGTAGTATTCCATATTGAAGTATCTACCTTGTGATTAATCTTGTTCTTATCTTAATTCAGCGTATGGCTAGAAAAGGCAGGGGACGACGTTCGGATGCTGGGCAATCCAGTGGTTCACATCCGGATGGCGTTTATATGTCTGCCGATCAGTTTTTGGAATTGTTTAGGAGCACTCAGCCTCCAGTTCCTCCTCGAGTGTCTCCACCTCGCAAGTCTGCATTTGCACGCCAGTGCAGTTATTTTTCTCATCTTGGAGGAAAGCCGTTTAAGGGCTCCGAGTCCGTTCTTGAAGTCCAAGCTTGGTTTCGCACGTGCGAGCGTATCTTCTCTCGTATGGATCTTTCTGACCATGATAGAGTTCTTGTAACTTCTAGCTTATTACAAGAGCGTGCTCTTGATTGGTATGAGCTTCTTATAGCCGAGATTGATGAGTCTACTCTTTCGTGGATTCAGTTTCGGGAGCGATTTGAACTCAAGTTAGTTCCTGAATCTGAAAAAGTTTTATTGACCCGTCGCTTCCTTGAGTTGAAGCAAGGGAAATCTTCTGTTTCTGAGTATGTTGCATCATTCGAGGCTTTATCTAAGTATGGTCTTGAATTCATTAGCACTTCTTATAAGAAGAATTTGAAGTTTGTTTCTGGTCTTAAGAAGTATCTTAAGAAGTCTTTGTTGCTCCAGCTTAAGCTTTCTTTTGAGGAGTTGGTTGATTTGGCACTTCATCTCGAGACCGTCGAGAAGGAGTGTGATAGTGATGTTGGTGTTGAGGTTTTCAAGAAGCCCAACAAGAGGCCGTTTCCATTTCAGAAGAAGTCTTTTCCTTCTAAGAGGAAGAAGACCGGTGGTTCTAGTTCTCAGCCTCAGTTTGTTGGAACACCTTTAATCCGAAAGTGTTTCAATTGTAGTTCTCCGGATCATATTATTCGAGCTTGTCCTAAGCCTCTCTTCTGCCGCTATTGCAAGAAGGAAGGTCATCATGTTTCAGCTTGCCCTACTGTTCCGGCTGGTGCCAAGTCTAGCAAGCTTTATGCTGCTAAGGCTTTTGAAGGTCCTTCTCAGCCCAGAGGTATATCTCCATCTATTATGGAAGGTTCTATTTTATTTCATGATCATAGTATACGAGTTCTTTTCGATACGGGTGCTTCACATTCTTTCGTATCGAAGAAGCTCGTTGATGATTTATCTTTGGATGTTTCTTGTATGGTTACTTCTTTAAGGATTGCGAATCCTATTGGGGGATCCGCGACCCTTAGCCTACTTTGTGATGATATTGAGATTGTTTTATGTGGCTTTTCTTTTTGTGCGAATCTGCATGTTATTTCTTGTCTGGGATTTGATTTGATTTTGGAAATGGACTGGCTAGTGAGATATGATGCCAGGATTATTTGTTCGGAGAGAATTATATATCTTCGACACCCGGATTCGCCTACTCAGTTATCTCTTATTCTTCGGAATGTGGATAATTCCGAAATGGCTTTATATTCTCTTGATTCGCGAGATGATGATGATATATCTCGTATCCCTATTGCTTGTGACTTTTCTGATGTTTTTGAGCACAAATGAGTTCCGAATTGATCTCATTTCAGGCGTGCAGCCAGTTAGTCGTCCTCCCACGAGGATGTCTACAAAGGAAAATGAGGAAATCAAGAAGCAGCTTTTAGAGCTTGAGCCCAAGCAGTTCATTCAGTCCAATTTTTCTCCGTGGGGATCTGCGGTCGTCTTCGTGAAGAAGTCTGATGGAACTCTTAGGCTTTGCATTGACTATCGCAAACTTAACGAGTTGACCATCAGGAATAGGTATCCATTGCTTAGGATCGATGATATGTTCGATCTATTGAGTGGTGCTAAGCTCTTTTCTCAGCTTGGCCTTGCCACGGGTTTTCATCAGTTACGAGTCAGGGAGGATAGCATTCCTCTTATAGCTTTCCGCACTCGTTATGGTTCTTTTGAGTGGCTCGTTATGCCGCTCGGGTTGACGAACGCTCCTGCTTTCTTTGTCGATCTCATGAATCGAGTATTCCAGGAATATCTCGATAAGTTCGTCCTTGTCTTCATTGATGATATCCTTATTTATTCTAAGTATGAAGCTGAGCATGCTAATCACTTGAGAATTGTCTTGAGTACCCTCCGTCGTCATCATCTTAAAGCCAAATTCTCCAAGTGCCAATTTTGGGAGAATAAGGCTAAGTTCTTAGGCCATGCTGTACCTTCCGATGGCATTTCTGTCGATCCCTCAAAGATCGAAGCCATCCAGAATTGGAAGAGGCCTGAGAATGTTCATGAGATTCATAGTTTCCTTGGATTGGCGAGTTATTACCGTCGGTTCATTAAGGATTTTTCCCGTGTTGTGCTTCCTCTCACCTGCCTTACTCGGAAAGGCATTCGTTTTATTTGGTGCGACAAGTGTGAAGCTTCCTTTCAGACATTGAAGGAACTTCTCACTAATGCTCCTATTCTTGTGGTTCCCGAGGGGAATCATGATCTTGTTGTCTACACCGATGCTTGTGGTAGTGGTCTCGGTGTTGTTCTTATGCAGAAGTATCGGGTAGTTGCTTATGCTTCTAGGCAACTGCGTTCGAATGAAGTTCGTTATGCAACTCATGATCTTGAGTTAGCCGCCATTGTCTTTGCCTTGAAGATTTGGCGACACTATTTATTGGGTGAGCGCTTCATTCTCTATACCGATCATAAATCCTTGAAGTATTTGTTTACTCAGAAGGAACTCAATATGAGACAACAGCGTTGGCTCGAATTTCTTGCCTCCTATGACTTTTATATCCAGTATATCCCTGGAAAGGGTAATCGTGTTGCTGATGCTCTTAGTCGCAAACATTCGGCTGTAGTTTCTATGATGCTTGCCGAATGGAATATTCTTGAGACTTTATCTTCTTGTGAAGTTCATGATCGAGGTTCATCTTTTGATTCTCCTATTCTATTATTTAGTTTGGAAGCTCGACCTATTTTGTTATTGCCGATGCTCAGCGGCGTGATCCTGATTTATTGCATCTTATTCAGCTTTGTGAGTCTGGATCCTGTGATGAGGCGTTGCGGGATTTCAGCATTGATTCTCATGAGTGTCTTCGCAAGAAGAACCGTCTTTTTGTGTCTTCTGATTTTGCACTTAGGCGTGGCATTCTTGATGACTGTCATCTTTCTAAGTATAACATTCATCCTGGTAGTAGTAAGATGTATGCTGATATGCGTCGTCTTTATTATTGGGAAGGCATGAAGCGCGATGTAGCGGGTTATGTAGTAATTGCTTAACTTGTCAGCGTTTTAAGGCCGAACATCAGCGTTCTTCGGGTCTTCTTCAGCCTCTAGAGATTCCATTGTGGAAATGAGATCAGATTTCTATGGATTTCATTGACGGCCTACCTCGTTCGAGATCGGGCCATTCTAGCATTTGGGTTATTGTTGATCGCCTCACCAAGTCTGCTCATTTTGTCCCTATTAAGTCTAATAGGACTGCTTCGCTTTTGACTAAGTTGTATGTCAAGGAAATCGTGAGACTTCACGGTGTTTCTAGTTCTATTGTGAGTGATCGTGATCCTTTATTCACGAGTCATTTTTGGAAGAGTCTTCAGCAAGCTTTGGGAACAAAGCTTAATTTTAGTACAGCTTATCATCCGCAGTTGGATAGGCAGACTGAACGGGTGAATCGTATCTTGGAAGATCTTCTATGTATTTGTATTTTTGATTTCGGTGGTTGTTGGGAGGATCACCTACCTCTTGTAGAATTCTCCTACAATAATAGTTTTCAGTCTAGTATCGGTATGGCTCCTTTCAAAGCTTTATACGGAAGACCATGTCGATCACCTTCTTGTTGGTTGGAATCTGGGGAGAAGCTTATTCTTGGTCCAGATTTTGTTCGTGATTCTTCCAAGAAGATTGATCTTATCCGGTTGAGAATGAAAGAGGCACAGAGTCGCCAGAAATCCTACGCGGACAGCCGTAGGAAGCCTCTCGAGTTCTCGATTGGTGATCCTGTTTTTGTTCGTGTTTCTCCTTTGAAAGGGATTATGCGTTTCAGTACGACTGAGAAATTGGCTCCTCGCTTTATAGGACAATTTTCTATTACTGAACGTATTGGCCTTGTGGCTTATAGAGTTTCACTTCCTGCTCATTTACCCGGCATTCATGACATGTTTTATGTTTCGCAACTTCGAAAGTGTCTTCGGGAATCGGATTCTGTTATTGATTCTCCTGATTTGCTTGAGCTTGGGATCTCACTGGACTTATCTATTGTACATCAACCTATTCGTGTACTTGACACGGAGGTGCGACACCTTCGGAACAAGGATGTGCCGCTCGTTAAAGTTCAATGGTCCGCTAGTCCCGATGACTGTACTTGGGAAACCAGAGAGTTAATTAAGCGATCCTATCCGGGTTTTCTATCCTTGCTTTGGAACGGTGAGTATATCTTTTCATCTAAAGCTTATTTTCTTTTCTTTTGAAGGTTGTATGTATGTTGTTGTTACAAATATCGTCTCTAGGAATTGCGGAGACGCAATTTTGTAAGGAGGGGAGACCTGTAACAACCCGCATATTTAACGATTTTTATATTTAAATATTTTATTTAAATATAGTGTCGTTAGTCGGATTTTAGGTCCGAAATGTTACTTTTTGAAAATGGCCGAATTGGAACTCGAAACCACCTCCATTGATTCCAAAATGGCGTTTGCGATCTTTTTGAGTATAAGCTTTGATATGTTTGGAATAAGTTGATTTTTGACTCTTTTCTATTGGGTTTTGGGTTTAGGTTCAGCCCACTAGCTAACTAATACCCTAACTCAACCATTTCCTCTCCATTCACCCTCATTTCTTTCCTTTAGCTTAAGAAAACTGAAAATGGTGGAAGGGAAAGGGAAATAGAAATTTGCAAGCCCTAGTTTCAACTTCCAACTTGATTTCTTGCTCCAAAATCAAAGAGAAGCTGTAACAACCCGCATATTTATCGAGTTTGTATTTAAATATTTTATTTAAATATTAACTCGTTAATCGGATTTTGGTCCGAAAAGCTATTTTTTGCAAACGGTCAAATTAGGACTCGAGACCACTTCCATTGAGTTCGAAATGTCGTTTACAACTTTTTAAGTATAAACATCGATAGGTTTGGAGTTAGTGAAATTTCACTAACTTTTCCCGCTTTGGACTTTGGGTTAGTTTAGCCTATTAAGCCCAAGTTCCAACCCTCTTCTCCTCACTCTTCATAAATTTCCTAACTAATCAAGATTTGGCATTAATGGTGGAGGGAATGGGAAATTAAAACTCCAAGCACAAATTCAATTGCAAATCCAACATTCAACTCCAAATTCAAGTAGAAGATATTGGATTCAATCTTTGGATTGCTTCTCCTTGCTTTCAAGCTTCATCTTCATAAACTTTAGTGCAAAGGTGAGATTTTTATCTCACAAATCTAGTCTATAACTATATTGGGTTGTTGGGAATGATTCCCTATCACTTTAGCATGAATATTTGCTTTTGGTTTGGATTGGATTGGCGAAAAACTCCGATTTTTGGCGTTTTGGCGAAATTTCTGCATTTAGGTCGTTCTGGCCATTTTTAGGTCGTTCGGAGTTAGGTCGTGTGGGTCTTAGGTCGTAGGTCGCGTACGAGATAGCTCCTAGATCGTTCTGACCATTTTTCGCGTGTTCGGAGTTAGGTCGTTCACAACCTAGTACTTAGGTCGCTCGCGACCTAACCCTTAGGTCGTTCGCGTGTTATCGCGCTAAGTCGCACTGCCTTGAATCTTCACTTCCGAGTTCGGTCATTTCACGTTAGGTCGTATGGTTTTTAGGTCGTAGGTCGTATGGCTTTTAGGTCGTAGGTCGTATGGCTTTTAGGTCGTAAGTCGTATGACTTTTAGGTCGTAGGTCGTTGGCCTTTGGACCGTTAGGTCGCATGCCTTTCTACTTCGATAGGTCGTTCGGCCATGCTTTCTATTTTTAGGCCGCGACATCTTTAGGTCGTGTTACCTATATACCCCTAGGTCGAAAGACCTTAGGTCGTGCACCTTTAGGTCGCGAACCCTATTAGGTCGCGAACCTCTTTAGGTCGCCTGTCCCTTAAGAAGTTAGGTCGTTCGTCCTGTGATGCCTTAGGTCGTTTGACCCGTGTTACGTTAGGTCGCGTAACCCCTTAGGTCGCTTGACCTTGTTTCCTGTTAGGTCGCGTGACCTTGTTTTCGCCCTTAGGTCGTTTCACTTTTAGGTCGCATGACCTCGTCTCCGTTAGGTCGTGAACCTTGTTAGGTCGCTCATCCTTAGCCCGCGAACTTTCTTAGGTCGCGTACCTTTAGGTCGCGTTTCCCCTCTACCTCGTTAGGTCGCAAAGAACATTAGGTCGCTCGACCTCCTTACCCACCAGGTCGCGCACTTAGTTAGGTCGCTCAGCCATTGTGTTAGGTCGCGTGAACCCTTAGGTCGTTAGACCTCATTTTGCTTTAGGTTGTAGGCCTCTTGCCTTCACTTAGGTCGTACCGTTTTGTCGGGGCGCTGCCCCCTGGACCCCCGCGACCTGACCGGGCAGGTCGAATCCCGTAAGCGGTGGCGTTGCCCCCGCACCCCCACCTTGGGGGGTTGCCACCCCCCTGGACCCCCCCTTCGTAGGAGATCTTATCTGAAAAACATTGAGCTGATTTCCTTGGATTTTATTCGCATCTCCGTATGCGATCTTTGTGACTGATTGTTTCTACACTTGCTTATGTGTTTTGTCACTTTATAATATAAAGGTTTCAATACTAGTAGTAAATATCAAAACTCTTTTAACAAACAATTTCAACCCTATTTTTAATAACAAAGCTCTTTTCTTAAACCGTTTTCCAATCTATTAGTATATACAAGCCTTTACCTCACTCGGATGAGAAATCTAATTAAACGACTTAGTAAAACAAGTGGTATGAAACGCTTGCGTTCACTTCGTCGGTTAATTCTTGGACTTGTTCGATTGAACCTCTTGTGATAATTTTATTAGTGAAGATTTACAGTTTGTTCGTAAATATTTAAGTTAAGCAAGTGGTTATGGGACATGAAGCTAAACTTCTATATTTACTAGCTTAGTGTAATTGACACTTCTCGTTGATCTTGATGATCGCTTTATGAATTAGACTAGCAATTGCGCGATGTCTCTTTCATTGCAAGGTTAGACTAGACACCACTTGTGTGATTCCATTCACACATACCTTTCTGCTTTTTGGTTAGTCTTGACCTCAATCTGTGTGATTCCATTCAGACATGCGGGGTAGCTCCCCTTGGTCTTCGGACCGTCATGTGATAGGCCTCTTTCCCTTTTTATGATTTCTGGATTTCTCGTGTTGATTCCTGGAATTTATGTCATTGACTTGTTATGAGTACAAGTTTAGGGTATGATGCCCTCTTCGAATCTTTGAGAAGATTCTTGTGATATTGATTATCTCTTATTGATTGATCTTCTGTTGATCATTATTTACATACTTATAGTGGTATGTCGTTATGGATGTTTATGTTTATGCCATATCTTTTATGTTATATCATGTCATCAGATATTTATAGCTAGACTGATCCGTTTATTATTTTCTTAAATAATACTCGGGTCAGACCGAGATGTTACAGGTGCTTCTGCTTGACTTCTTCCCTGGGATTCATCACTCTGACTTTTGGCTAACTGTTTAGATTAGCAATTTTTGTTGTATACACTTGAGATATAGACTCATAGTTGTATTCTTTTGTATAGCACGTGTTGCTATTCTTTTGTATTATCGTGGATCTTATTGACCACTACTCTGATGTACACTTTCATGTGTTAGTTATATATTCATATCTTCTTCCGCCTTTGTGATATGGATATCTGTGACTGATTTGTGATATGATTATTTCTATGTTTGTTTCCGAAGATTATTTATAGCCACCGTGTGATAAGCAATTACATGGATGGTCGCTCCTCAACAGCCTTATTCTCCGTGCTAGTTGACAGCACTACTCCGGAGTGTTCTTGGCTAGCGTGGGTATAGAGGTGGGGCGTCACAGAAGCTATAGGTAAGTCTCCTCCTTATCTTCTCTATCTCTTTCTCTCTTCAATTTCAAAAATTTCCTAAACCTAACTTTGGGAAATATGTGTTTTATTCTTTGATTGAAGCTTGTTGAGTTGAAGTGAAGAGTAGTTAGTCTCCTTCTTGTGTTTGAGCATCTTCTTCTTTGTTTTGTGATATAAGGTGAGATTTTTATCTCACATCTATGCTTATATATATATATATATATATATATATATATATATATATATATCTTTGTTAGGTATGAATTCCTAACACTTGTTCATAATGTTCGCTTGCTTTCGATTTGGTTTGCTTTGGTGAAATTGCCAAATATTGATTTTTGAAGCCAAATCTATGTAAAACCTTAAATGGTTGATGTTTATGTTGTTCGAAGTGTTTGGGTGTGTCGTTAAGGTTGTGTAGTCGTTTGACGTAAGCCTACAATCAACACGCATCCGATTGCTTTCGATTTGTTGGCCATAGATGGCCTAGGTTCAGGAAATGCCCGATCATCAGGTTTCAAACGTCTGAAACCCCAATTTCAGACGTCTGAATATTGTTATGGGAACATTTTCAACCCAGATTCAGACGTCTGAAAGTATATTCCAGACGTCTGAATTTGCTAAATTTCGACCAGAAAGGAAATAGGCCAAAATATGTCTATTTCAGACGTCTGGAAGGTTGGATTCAGACGTCTAAATTCTGTTTTGAAAAACAAATTGATTTCCAAATTCAGACGTCTGAATCCCTTCTTTCAGACGTCTGAATATGCTGTCTTTTGCCAATTTGCCTGGTTCGCTTCGTTTTTCAAATTTAATCCATGCATATTGATTCCAATTAGTTGTTTATGTATATTTGATCTTGATGATTCCTTTTTGAAATTATTCACGGGTTTTATAAATGATTTCTTCAAATCGTATTAAAAGTTCACTTCCCCGATTTATAAATTCTATTTAAAACACACGCACAATTTCGCACTTCGAGCGAAGTGGAAAGGAGATTAAATGGTTAGATAAAACACGGAACATGAATCTGTGCGTTTATCCTTCCGATTAGTCCCCGACCTATTCAATTGATCGTTTTGACCTTCGGGTTTGGTTTACCGATGATATGAGGTGAACTTGTACTGCTTTGAGTGTGAAATTGACTGACGAATAGTAAACCGTTTAGTGCGAACGAGTGGTTATGGGACTCACGTTACCACTTTTCGGATTCCTTTTCGAGAGTAATGACACATTCCGCCAGTTAGTGGTGTCCGGTACTGGGTCTTCGACCTTCACCACTACGGTTTGTTGCCTTCGGGTATGTTGCCTTCGGGTTTATGCCTTCGGATTTGTGCCTTCGGGTTTGTTGCCCTTTAGTATTGCTTCTGATGTTGGTCGTTATGAGCCGCATGGGTGATATTGGGTTGCCTTTTAGTATCGCTTCCGATGTTGGTCGTTATGAGCCGCATGGGTGATATTGGGTTTGGAGTCTTCGGGCTCATGGATCCTTATTTGTACAGTACTGAGCTCGAGCAAATTTTCTAATGTTTCATTCATATGTATATTCCCTAGGTATAGCCCTTCGGTGTTGGTCTTTTTGAGCCGCAATGCGTAGCGTTTACCTTGTGGAACTTGTATACCTTATGGGTATTTGTTATTGCCTTTATGGCTTGTTTTGGGATATTCTTATCCTTTGTTTCTATGAGTTGCCGATGATATGAGGCTTGTTTTGTTATCATATGATTCATCTTTTGTTAGATGATTGTGTTATCTCCTTTAGAGATATTTGTTATACCTTGTAACCTTGCAGGTTTATTGTTGTTCAGTTTATCTAACTGATTTGTTTAGCTAGACTGACCTGTGTATTTTATACTCGGGTCAGACCGAGATGTTTCAGGTTAGGTGCTTTTGGACTTAGCCTCTTTTGCTTCCGCATGGACTATTCAGCTTGTTCCTTTTTGTTAAAGCTTTTTGTGTAGTCCTTTTATTGTAACTCTGATACATGTATTATTTTGTGTACTTTGTTATGTATCTATATATGTGTATATGATGATCTACTGTTCTGTGATGTATATTACATTTGAGTTGTTATATTCTATTCTGATGGATCCTTCAACCACCTATGGTTTTGTTTTAAGTATTCATTGGGTATGTCGACCTGCATGGTATGACTATTGTCGATGTATTCAATAGATAGTTAGAGCAAGGCTATAGATGGTCGCTCCTAACCAGCCTTATTCTCCGTGTTAGTTGACGGCATTACCCTGTAGTGTCCTTGGCTAGCGTGGGTATAGAGGTGGGGCGTCACAGTGAGCTGGCTATGCGGGCTGGAGGTGCTGGGTTCAAGGAGAGAGGTGGTGGAAATGGAGGCGGTTGGGGACGTTTGTTGCTTGCATGCGGTCAGGGGGATCATGGCAGGGCTAATGCGGAGGGGTTGTCACATGATGGGAGAAACTGTTGTGGCTGTGATGGATTGTTTTATAGAGGAGATATGAATGTTGAGTGAAAAAAACAAGGTGGGAGAGGTGGTGTTTCAGGTCAGTAAAAGGCTTGGAGAGATGGTGGTGATCGGCTTTGTGTTAAGGTCGTGGATGAAGTGGGAGGCGGAGGGTGTTGAAAAGGTTTCGTCAATGGATTGAAGACGTTTGGAAAAAGGTAGAAGAACAAGCAGTACAAAGCAACAAAATATGTTTTTTTATATAACTAATATATAAATTTTCTTTCAAAACGAACCTATCGAAATGGAACTTGAAAATGAATCGAATCAGAAATTATATTGAATGATAGGAATAGTGAAAGTTAGTAATTTTATTTATAAAAGGCTGATGGCTGTTAGATTTCTCATGGAGATCAATTGAAAGGACACGAGAAAACCAAATGGCTCAAATATGGGACCGATATAGCAAATGTGACGCCCCACCTCTATACCCACGCTAGCCAAGGACACTACAGGGTAATGCCGTCAACTAACACGGAGAATAAGGCTGGGTAGGAGCGACCATCTATATCCTTGCTCTAACTATCTATTGAATACATCGACAATAGACATACCAAGCAGATCGACATACCCGATAAATACTCAAAACAAAACCATAGGTGGTTGGAAGATCTATCAGAACAGAATATAACAACTCAAATGTAATAAACATCACAGAACAGTAGATCGTCATATACACATATATTGATACATAACAGAGTTTACAAACTGATACACGTCAAGTGGTATAGCAAACCATAATATACAGACGAATTCAAAAGAATACATACATCAGAGTTACAATAAGAAGGACTACACAAAAAGCTATAACAAAAAGGAACAAGCTAAATAGTCCATACGGAAGCAAAATAGGCTAAGTCCAAAAGCACCTAACCTGAAACATCTCGGTCTGACCCGAGTATAGACCCGAGTATAAAATACACGGGTCAGTCTAGCTAAACAAATCGGTTAGATAAATTGAACGACAATAACCTGCAAGGTCACAATGTATAACAAATATCTCTAAAAGAGATAACACAATCATCTAAGAAAAAGATGAACATAACAAACAAGCCTCATATCATCGGCAACTCAGAGAAACAAAGGATAGGAATATCCCAAAACAAGCCATGAAGGCAAATAACAAATACCAATGAAGGTAACACAAGTTCCACAAGGCAATCGCTATACATCATGCGGCTCAAAAAGACCAACACCGAAGGGTGATACCTAGAGAATATACATATCAATGAAACATCATAAAATTTTCACGTGCTCAGTACTGTATAAACAAGGATCCATGAGCCTGAAGACTCCAAACCCAAATATCACTCGAGCGGCTCATAAAGACCTAACTCCGAAAGCGATACGATAGGGCAACAAACCCGAAGGCACAAACCCGAAGGCACAAACCCGAAGGCAACATACCCGAAGGCAACATACCCGAAGGCAACAAACCTGAAGGTGCAAACCCGATGGCAACACACCCGAAGGCAACAAACCGTAGTGGTAAAGGTCCGGAGACCCAGTACTGGACACCACTATCTGGCGGAATGTGTCATAACTCTCAAAAAGGAATCCGAAAAGTGGTAACGTGAGTCCCATAACCACTCGTTCGCACTAAACGGTTTACTACCCGTTAGTTAATTTCACACTCAAAGCAGTACAAAGTTCACCTCATTTCATCGGTAAATCAGACCCGAAGGTCAAAACGATCAATCGAATAGGTCGGGGATTAATCGGAAAGATAAACGCATGGATTCATGGCCCGTGTTTTACCTAACCATTTAATCTCCCTTCCACTCCGCTCAAAGTGTGAAATTGTGTGTATGCGTTTTAAATAGAATTTACGAACTGGAGAAGGAATCTTTTAATACGATTTGAAGGGATTATTTTGAAAAACCCGTGAATGAAGTTAAAATAAGTTATCAAAGCCAAAAGATGCAATGACAACCACTAAAAACCAACTTGAATCGATAAAATTTGGAAAACCAATCAAAATGAGAAAAAATAGGCAAAACAGAAAAATAGGAGCAGGTCGGTCAGCCGGCTACAGAGCTCGGTCGGCTGACCAGAAGCAGAAAAATGCTCGGGGTAGCAGGTCGGTCAACCGGCCCAGAGGTTCGGTCGGCCGAACTGCAAGTTTCTGCAGTTCCTGCCCTTTCTCATCCAAGTGCAAACTCTTCCAAAACGCGACCGGTCAAGCAATGGACCTAAGGAGCCTTAGCCAATAGATACCCCAACTCCATAGCTCTCCGATTCGCCACCAAAAACATGTTCAAACATCAAAGTTAGGATCTTTAAAGAATTGAACCCAAACACTAAAAATTTGGATATTCACCAATTCAATCCAAACCAAAAGCAAATGCATATGAACAAGTGTTAGGAATTCATGGCCAACCATTAAAGATAGATATAAGCATAGATGAGAGATCAAAATCTCACCTTACATCAATAATACCAAGAGAAGTAGATGTGAGTTCAAAACTCACCTTTTATCACAAAACAAAGAAGAAGAAGCTCAAACACAAGAAGGAGACTAACTACTCTTCACTTCAACTCTACAAGCTTCAATCTAAGAATAAAACACATATTTTCCAAATTAGATTTAGGGAACTTTCTGAAATTGAAGAGGAGAAGAGTTGGAGAAGATGAAGAAGGATTTACCAATGGCTTCACTTTGATTTTGGAGCAAGAATTCAAGTTGCAAGAAGAAACTAGGGCTTGGAATTTCTAATTCCCATTCACTTCCCCCATTTTCAGTTTTTAGCTTAAGTTTTATGAAATGAAATAAGTGAATGGAGGAGAGGGACTGAGTTAGGGTTAATTAGATAGTTAATGGGCTGAACCCAAACCCAAACCCAACTAGAAAAGGTTGCAAAATTCAACTTACTTCAAACATATCAAAGCTTATACTCAAAAAGATCGCAAATGCCATTTTGGAACCAATGGAGGTGGTATTGAGTCCTAATTCGGCCGTTTGCAAAAAAGTAATATTTCGGATTCAAAAATCCGACTAACGACGCTATATTTAAATAAAACATTTAAATATAAAATCGTTAAATATGCGGGTTGTTACAGATCTCCCCTCCTTACAAAATTGCGTCCCCACAATTCTTAGAGACGATATTTGTAACAACTACATATATGCAACATCATTCAAAAGGAAAGGAAATAAGCTTGAGACGAAAAGATATTCTCACCATTCCCAAGCAAAGATAGAAAACCCGGATAAGATCGCTCGATATACTCTCTGGTTTCCCAGGTACAGTCATTGGGATTAGCGGACCATTGAACTTTAACGAGCGGCACGTCCTTGTTTCGAAAGGTGTCGCACCTCCGTGGCAAGTACGCGAATAGGTTGTTGTACAATAGATAAGTCCTGTGAGACCTCAAGCTCTTGCAAATCAGGAGAAGTAATGACAGAATCCGACTCCCGAAGACACTTCCGAAGTTGAGAGACATGAAACACGTCATGAATGCCAGATAAATGAGCTGGAAGTGAAACACTATAAGCCACAGGGCCAATACGTTCAGTAATAGAAAATGATCCTATAAAGCGAGGAGCCAATTTCCCAGTCGTACTGAAACGCATAACCCCTTTCAAAGGAGAAACACGAACAAAGACAAGATCACCAACTGAGAATTCGAGAGGCTTCCTACGATTGTCAGGTAGGATTTCTGGCGGCTCTGCGCCTCTTTCATTCTCAACCGAATAAGATCAATCTTCTCGGAAGAATCACGAACAAAATCTGGACCAAGAATAAGCTTCTCCCCATATTCCAACCAACATGAAGGTGATCGACATGGCCTTCCGTATAAAGCTTCGAAAGGAGCCATACCGATACTAGATTGAATACTATTGTTGTAAGAGAACTCTACAAGAGGTAGGTGATCCTCCCAACTACCACCAAAATCAAAAATACAAATACGTAGAAGATCTTCCAAGATACGATTCACCCGTTCAGTCTGTCCGTCAGACTGCGGATGATAAGCTGTGCTGAAATTAAGCTTTGTTCCCAAAGCTTGCTGAAGACTCTTCCAAAAATGACTCATGAATAAAGGATCATGATCATTCACAATAGAACTAGGAGCATTGTGAAGTCTCACGATTTCCTTGACATACAACTTAGCCAAATGCGAAGCGGTCCTATTAGACTTAATAGGAACAAAATGAGCAGACTTAGTGAGGCGATCAACAATAACCCAGATACTAGAATGGCCTGATCTCGAACGAGGTAGGCCGTCAATGAAATCCATAGAAATCTGATCCAATTTCAACAATGGAATCTCTAGAGGCTGAAGAAGACCCGAAGGACGCTGATGTTCGGCCTTAATACGCTGACAAGTTATGCAATTACTCACATAACTCGCCATATCGCGCTTCATGCCTTCCCAATAATAAAGACGACACATATCCGCATACATCTTACTACTACCAGGAAGAATGGTATACTTAGAATGGTGATAATCATCAAGAATGTCACACCTAAGCGCAAAATCAGAAGGCACAAAAAGACGGTTCTTCTTGCGAAGACACCCATGAGAATCCATGCTGAAATCCCGCAACGCCTCATCACAGGATCCAGACTCACGAAGATGAATAAGATGCAACAAATCAGGATCATGCCGCTGAGCATCGGCAATACGATCCAACAAAATGGGTCGATCTCCCAAACTAAATAATAGAATTGGAGAATCAGAAGATGAACCTCGATCATGAATTTCACAAAAAGATAGAGTCTCAAGAATATCCCATTCGGCAAGCATCATAGAAATAACAGCCGAATGTTTGCAACTAAGCGCATCAGCAACACGATTACCCTTACCAGGGGTATACTGGATATCAAAGTCAAAGGAAGCAAGAAACTCGAGCCAACGATGTTGTCTCATATTGAGTTCCTTCTGAGTGAACAAATACTTCAAAGATTTATGATCGGTACAGAGAATGAAGCGCTCGCCCAATAAATAGTGTCGTCAAATCTTCAAACCGAGATGGCGGCTAACTCAAGATCATGAGTGGCATAGCGAACTTCATTCGGACGCGGTTGCCTGGAAGCATAAGCAACTACCCGATCCTTCTGCATGAGAACAGCACCGAGAACACTACCACAAGCATCGGTGTAAACAATAAGATCATGATTCCCTTCGGGAACCACCAAAATAGGAGCATTAGTGAGAAGTTCCTTCAATGTCAGGAAGGAAGCTACACACTTGTCGAACCAAATAAAATGAATGCCTTTGCGAGTAAGGCTGGTGAGAGGAAGCACAATACAGGAACAATCCTTAATGAACCGACAGTAATAACCCGCCAATCCAAGGAAACTATGAATCTCATGCACATTCTCAGGCCTCTTCCAATTTTGGATGGCTTCGATCTTTGAGGGATCGACAGAAATGCCATCGGAAGATATAACATGGCCTAAGAACATAACCCTATTCTCCCAAAAATGGAACTTGGAGAATTTGGCTCTAAGCTGATGATGACGGAAAGTACTCAAGACAATTCTCAAGTGATTAGCATGCTCAGCATCAGACTTAGAATAAATAAGGATATCATCAATGAAGACAAGGACGAACTTATCGAGATATTCCCGGAATACTCGATTCATGAGATCAACAAAAGAAAGCAGGAGCGTTCGTCAAACCGAATGGCATAACGAGCCACTCAAAAGAACCATAACGAGTGCGGAAAGCGGTAAGAGGTATGCCATCCTCCGCTACTCATAATTGATGAAAACCCGTGGCAAGGTCAAGTTGAGAAAAGACCTTAGCACCACTCAACAGATCAAACATATCATCGATCCTAGGCAATGGTTACCTATTCCTAATGGTTAGCTCGTTAAGCTTGCGATAGTCAATGCAAAGCCTAAGGGTTCCATCAGACTTCTTCACGAAGACGACTGCGGATCCCCACGGAGAAAAACTGGACTAAATCAACTGCTTGGATTCAAGCTCTAAAAGCTGCTTCTTGAGTTCCTTATTTTCCTTTGTAGACATCCTCGTGGGAGGACGACTAACAGGCTGCACGCCTGGAATGAGATCAATGTGGAACTCAATTGCCCGCTTGGGTGGCAAACCCGAAACAGGCTCAAAAACATCAGAAAAGTCACAAGCAACAAGAATACGAGATATGTCATCATCATCTCGTGAATTAAGAGAACATAAATCCATTTCGGTATTATCCACATCCCGAAGAACAAGAGATAACTGAGTAGACGAATCCGGATGTCGAAGATACAAAATTCTCTCTGAACAAATAATCCTGGCATCATATCTCACTAGCCAGTCCATTCCCAAAATCATATCAAATCCCAGATAAGAAATAACGTGCAGATTCGCACGAAAGGAAAAATCACATAAAACAATCTCAACATCATCACAAAGCATGCTAAGGGTCGCGGATCGCCCAATAGGATTCGCAATCCTTAAAGAAGTAACCAAACAAGAAACATCCAAAGATAAATCATCAACGAGCTTCTTCGATACGAAAGAATGTGAAGCACCCGTATCGAAAAGAACTCGTATACTATGATCATGAAATAAAATAGAACCTTCCAAAATAGATGGAGATATACCTTTGGGCTGAGAAGGACCTTCAGAAGCCTTAGCAGCATAAAGCTTGCTAGACTTGGCACCAGCCGAAACAGTAGGGCAAGTGGAAACATGATGTCCTTCCTTCTTGCAATAACGACAGAAGAGAGGCTTGGAACAAGCTCGAATCATATGATCAGGAGAACCACAATTGAAACACTTTCGAATGAAAGGTGTTCCAGAAGACTGAGGCTGAGAACTAGAACTACCAGTCTTCTTCTTCTTAGAAGGAAAAGACCTGGACTTCTGGAATGGAAACTGCCTCTTGTTGGGGTTCTTGGAAACCTCAACATCAACAACACTATCACACTCCTTTTCGACGGTCTCGAGATGAAGTGCCAAATCAACCAACTCCTCAAAAGAAAGCTTAAGCTGGAGCAACAAAGACTTCTTAAGATATTTCTTAAGACCAGAGACAAACTTCAAATTCTTCTTATAAAAAGTGCTAATAAATTCAAGACCATACTTAGATAAAGCCTCGAATGATGCAACATACCCAGAAACAGATTATTTTCCTTGTTTCAACTCAAGGAAGCGACGGGTTAATAAAACTTTTTCAGATTCAGGAACGAACTTGGGTTCAAATCGCTCCCGAAACTGAGTCCAAGAAAGAGTAGACTCATCAATTTCAGCTACAAGAAGCTCATACCAATCAAGAGCACGCTCTTGTAATAAGCTAGAAGTTACAAGAACTCTATCATGGTCAGAAAGATCCATGCGAGAGAAGATACGCTCGCACGTGCGAAACCAAGCTTGGACTTCAAGAACAGACTCGGAGCCCTTAAACGGCTTTCCTCCAAGATGAGAAAAATCACTGCACAGACGTGCAAAGGCAGACTTGCGAGGAGGAGATACTCGAGGAGGAACTGGAGGCTGAGTGCTCCTAAACAACTCCAAAAACTGATCGATAAACATATAAACGCCATCCGGATGTGAGCCACTGGATTGCCCAACATCCGAACGTCGTCCTCTACCTCTTCCAGCCATACGCTGAAAGTAAGATAAGAATAAGATTATTCACAAGGTAGATGTCACTAATTCAGATGTGGAATACTAGGAACAAAATACATTCCTAGACGTATTACCACATTCTATCTAACCTTGATGGTAGAAGGAATAGAGAGACACGATGGTTCAAAGATTTGTATCACTTATACACTTTGATGTACCGGAATATGTGCACCTATTCTGTGTTTATCATATTTTGTTCTGAGCTCAGCTCTGATGCCACGCTGTGACACACCACCTCTATACCCACGCTAGCCAAGGACACTACAGGGTAATGCCATCAACTAACACGGAAAATAAGGCTGGTTAGGAGCGACCATCTATAGCCTTGCTCTAACTATCTATTGAATACATCAACAATAGACATACCAAGCAGGTCGACATAGCCAATGAATACTTAAAACAAAACCATAGGTGGTTGGAGGATCTATCAGAACAGAATATAACAACTCAAATGTAATAAACATCACAGAACAGTAGATCATCATATACACGTAAATTGATACATAACAGAGTTTACAAACTGATACACGTCAAATGGTATAGCAAACCACAATATACAGATGAATTCAAAAGAATACATACATCGGAGTTACAATAAGAAGGACTACACAAAAATCTATAACAAAAAGGAACAAGCTGAATAGTCCATGCGGAAGCAAAATAGGCTAAGTCCAAAAGCACCTAACCTGAAACATCTCGGTCTTACCCGAGTATAAAATACACGGGTCAGTCTAGCTAAACAAATCAGTTAGATAAACTGAACGACAATAACCTGCAAGGTCACAATGTATAACAAATATCTCTAAAAGAGATAACACAATCATCTAACAAAAAGATGAACATAACAAACAAGCCTCGTATTATCGGCAACTCAGAGAAACAAAGGATAGGAATATCCCAAAACAAGCCATGAAGGCAAATAACAAATACCAATGAAGGTAACACAAGTTCCACAAGGCAATCGCTATACATCATGCGGCTCAAAAAGACCAACACCGAAGGCCGATACATAGGGAATATACATATCAATGAAACATCATAAAATTTGCACGTGCTCGGTACTGTATAAACAAGGATCCATGAGCCCGAAGTCTCCAAACCCAAATATCACTCGAGCGGGTCATAAAGACCTAACTTCGAAAGCGATACGATAGGGCAACAAACCCGAAGGCACAAACCCGAAGGTACAAACCCGAAGGCAACATACCCAAAGGCAACATACCCGAAGGCAAAAAACCTGAAGGTGCAAACCCGAAGGCAACACACCCGAAGGCAACAAACCGTAGTGGTGAAGGTCTGGAGGCCCAGTACTAGACACCACTAACTGGCGGAATGCGTCATAACTCTCAAAAATGAATCCGAAAAGTGGTAACATGAGTCCCATAACCACTCTTTCGCACTAAACGGTATACTATCCGTTAGTTAATTTCACACTCAAAGCAGTACAAAGTTCACCTCATTTCATCGGTAAACTAGACCCGAAGGTCAAAATGATCAATCGAATAGGTCGGGGACTAATCGGAAAGATAAACGCATGGATTCATGGTCCGTGTTTTACCTAACTATTTAATCTCCCTTCCACTCCGCTCGAAGTGCGAAATTGTGTGTGTGCGTTTTAAATAGAATTTACGAATTGGAGAAGGAAGCTTTTAATACGATTTGAAGGGATTATTTTGAAAAACCCGTGAATGAAGTTAAAATAAGTTATCAAAGCCAAAAGATGCAATGACAACCACTAAAAACCAACTTGAATCGATAAAATTTGGAAAACCAATCAAAATGAGCAAAAATAGGCAAAACAGAAAAATAGGAGCAGGTCGGTCAGCCGGCTACAAAGCTCGGTCGGCTGGCCAGAAGCAGAAAAATGCTTGGGGTAGCAGATCGGTCGACCGGCCCAGAGGTTCGGTCGGTCGAACTGCAAGTTTCTGCAGTTCCTGCCCTTTCTCATCCAAGTGCAAACTCTTCCAAAACGCGACCGGTCGAGCAATGGACCTTAGGAGCCTTAGCCAATAGATACCCCAGCTCCATTAGCTCTCCGATTCGCCACCAAAAACATGTTCAAACATCAAAGTTAGGATCTTTAAAGAATTGAACCCAAACACTAAAAATTTGGATATTCACCAATTCAATCCAAACCAAAAGCAAGTGCATATGAACAAGTGTTAGGAATTCATACCCAACCATCAAAGATAGATATAAGCATAGATTAGAGATCAAAATCTCACCTTACATCAATAATACTAAGAGAAGTAGATGTGAGTTCAAAACTCACCTTTTATCACAAAACAAAGAAGAAGAAGCTCAAACACGAGAAGGAGACTAACTACTCTTCGCTTCAACTCTACAAGCTTCAATCTAAGAATAAAACACATATTTCCCAAATTAGATTTTGGGAACTTTCTGAAATTGAAGAGGAGAAGAGTTGGAGAAGATGAAGAAGGACTTACCAATGGCTTCACTTTGATTTTGGAGCAAGAATTCAAGTTGCAAGAAGAAACTAGGGCTTGGAATTTCTAATTCCCATTCTCTTCCCCCATTTTCAGTTTTTAACTTAAGTTTTATGAAATGAAACAAGTGAATGTAGGAGAGGGACTGAGTTAGGGTTAATTAGATAGTTAGTGGGCTGAACCCAAACTCAAACCCAACTAGAAAAAGTTGCAAAATTCAACTTACTCCAAACATATCAAAGCTTATACTCAAAAAGATCGCAAACGCCATTTTGGAACCAATGGAGGTGGTAGCGAGTCCTAATTCGGACGTTTGCAAAAAAGTAACATTTCGGATCCAAAAATCCGACTAACGACGCTATATTTAAATGAAACATTTAAATATAAAATCGTTAAATATGCGGGTTGTTACAGCAAATTATTTTGTCGATTTCGCCGCGTATCAGACATCGAAACACACAAATAAATATACTGTGGAGATCGGCAAGACAAGACGAACAGAGTGGTACACCGATAACAGCGATATGATCATCCTATCAAAAATCAATATTCACTGCCAAAATGTTGTTAAAATGCCGAAAATAAGATAAACGGAGCTACAGCAGTCCAATTTGGCGAAAAAAGATACGAGGTCTCATTCAGAAAATGATTTATATTTTTATTATATAAAAATACTAAGGTTTCGAAAATAAAAATATTTTCAACAAATTTAGCTAACTTAATTGAAATTTAAAATTACACAACAGAACTAACTTTCATATTTACTAATGAAAATCAGTCATTTGCTACGTTTAAATAGACGCATACCAAATATCAAATTTTCATTGCTGGATTTAATTGTTTATTTTCATGAAAAATTTAGTTAATTACGTTATAAAAATCGTTAAAATTTCTAGGTCATTACACTACCCCTATTCTGAACGCAATGGAACCAATTTTCGGACCCAACTCGATCGTATAGAGAAGGCAGCTTTATAAATCGACTATTTAAATTAAATTAAATTATTTCTATGCGTTTTTTGATCACACGACCAAACGGTAAATCCAAACGTTATGAAATTTGAAATTCGCTAACAACGCATTATTTCGTACCCAATGGAACTATTTCATTGAATTCCGAGATTGTGCCTCGAATTGCAATTTTAACGCATCGATTAAATCGACGATTTTAAAAATTTACGAAATCGTTTGAAATTTCAGTTTCAAAACCTTACTAACTAAATTCTGTTTTAAAATGAATTTTTAGCAATATTAGAAATCATTTCGATTCATATTCATCTCAAATTTCCAATTATTCACCATTTTCATATTACGATAAATCACTATATTTGAAATCTAAATTCATTCTATAAGTTAAACCAAAATCTTTATAATCAAAAATTCAAATTATTTTCCAAAAGGTAATATTTAAAACCATTAAATATTCAAAATTAAAGGACGGAAAATCCGGGTCGTTACAACACATGTTATACACAGGATAGGAGATGTGAAATCTCATAAACATCTCTGACGCCACGGCACTCATGTTATATGCGATATTGATTTAACTCACATAAGAATATTTTCCTGACTCGAATGTTTTGTTTTTCATTAAGCTCGGGTCAGTCCTGAGTTTTTCAGCGCATTAAAGATTATTCTTTGGAGGATGAAAATGAAGATTTGGTATATTATGACTATTATTATTCCTGAGTCATGTTGTATGTTGCATTATTTTATTTATCCATGTTGTATATATAACTCTGATAAATGTTGTATAAATTATAAACAAATATATAATATAAACAACTTCATGCACTGTTTGCTTAATTATTATATTATGTCCTTCCACTGTGAGATTTTGTGTTTGTTTTCTTCTTCTTTTCTTATTATTTTGATTAACCCAATTGATTATCTATGTTTCGGATTGTTTAAGCTGGACATGTGTGGACTATTGTCGATTTAAACCTTCTGAAACGTCGGTCATCACAGTATGTATGTATATATGTATGTAAAATAATTAAATCATAAAATTATTTAAATAATTCTGAATAAATAGATGTACATTATATTATGAAAGCTATAAAACTATATATATAATTCATATAAGCATCTCGTAAATTATAAATGTAAATATCTATACATAAATATAATAAAACTAAAAATTATAAGTAAATATATTTCTGCATTTTGCTCTCGGTCGGCCATGTAAAAATATTATTAATACCGTTTCGGTTTTACAAAATAATTATTAAAATCATTTATTATGCACAGATAAGTGTGAAAACTTAATTAGAAAAATTATTTATGAAAGCTTAATATGTATTATATGTTACATAAAATTTTGTACAAAATTTTATTATTTGTAAAGTATATATACATATATCACAAATTACATAGTCAATTTTAGGTTAGATAAATAATTGCATTTTATATATACATATAACATAAATCTATATATATGTATAAATATAAAAAATTCAATCAAAAGCTTTATATACATAAATAAATACACAATTTAAAACATATGTTATATAATATTAATCTTTTAAATGTGGCTTTTAGTCAATGAAAAATTAATTTAATAATATTATTAATTCTAAAGTAATTTTTTTATTGCCTGGCTATGAGCATGTTATAAATTAATCGTACATAAAAAATTATATATTATATATGCATTCATATATACAACCACTCAAATATGACAGCATATCGATATATAGATTCGTCATATAAAAGTTAACTAACAAATAATTTATATAATAAGTAATTTTGATAATATAGATTAGAAATATACCTTTACCAATACCTACAGAATACACGTTGAAAAAAAGAAGTGAACTCCTTAAATCAATTACAATTCTAAAGTTGTTGGCTTTCTAATTGCCTTACCACCGACGATTGACTAGCTTTAAATTTATTTGATTTTGGTGTTTGTAATTTAAAAGCTCCTAAGGCTATGGTAGCCTTCTAAGACTGTTGCAAGGGAGGACTAAGAAAGCTCTCAAGTGAGGCACAAGTGAAATAAATAAAGGAAGGATAAGAGAGTGAAAAGTGAATCAAGATCATGTTTTTCTCTCTACGAATTCTTCCTTTTTAATTATCCAAACCTCTTTACCATGTACATGACATGGTAGGCCTCCCTTGTGCATTCCTATAATCACCTATTGTAGCTTGCAAATGGGCCTTGAAACTATCCCAATCCTAAACAATAATCTTGCATTTAAATCCGATTAAACGCGTATTGATATCGTATATCAATCGGTAATATTTATCGCTATAATAAACACACTGTTTAATTTTGTTCAACGCATTTCAAATAAAATTTTATAACTAATGATTCATAAATGTTGATTAATTTAATTACTTTATAACAATGACAAATTAATTAAATTGGATGGTAAAAGGAGTATCCATCATTTGGTTGTATAACTCTTAGGTGTAAATTCAACTGACGATTAATACTAAAAAATTCGAATATTAATGTTCTCACATCACTTAGCAGGTATTGTGATATTATGGCGAAATTTATAGCATATTTGGTTCTGGTGAAATCCAATTTTACTTTATTAAGTATTTTCTTTAGTGACAATTATTTGCACCAATTCCTCTTCGTCAAAATTATATCACATTAGGACTTATGGAATTTCGTAATGGTTGAAATTCAAATATCATCCATATACAACTTTACAGTCCGAATACAATGTCCTTGAATCAATAATAATTATTATTATCAATTGTACTGCAATGGCCAAAGATTTTGACTTTGAGTTGACTTCAATTGACTGTGATACTAACCTTATATAACCCAGGACACTAATCCTCTCTTGAATAGTATTTCACTTCCAATCCTTCCACTCAACCCAACTATAGTAATCCAATGGATGTCGTGCCATAATTTAATTGTAGTTAAAGCATGGCTTCCATATTGAAGATCAACGATATTCTCAAGTCAAGATAACTGTGTAATTTTGTCACATTCACATTTTCTATTTGACCTTAGTTATATTAACCAATAGAAAACTATCGACTGAATCATTCTATATGTATCTAATAACTATAAGTACATAAAATCCCTCAGTGCCCGCAGGAAGCATGAGTAATACACTGTCCAACATTTGGAGAGCGTTGCGTACTTTAGTCGTAATGAATGTATAGAAATCCAGTCACAATACATCCTGACCGGGAATATTTAAACGGTATGTTTATTTTATTTTCATAAATCACTTAGGTTACAACACATTAAAACAATTATCATAAAACATATCAGATATGGATTTTCTATTAAATGTACTTTTAACTGAATTAATTAATTAATTAATATGACATATTATATCAAGTATATAATAGAAAGAAAACGTCTTTTATTTCCAATAAGGCTGGTTATCGAGCTAGATATATGTAATAATTACATGATTATCCTTAGAAAACACCCTTAACTCCATCACGCATAACTAAAGATGTTTAAAAGATATCATAATCAAGTAGATACCACAATGGTATTCCCATCGCTATAAAATTTCTATTATGTTAAATGTTATATACAATTAACAATATACATGAACTTCTGGTTAAAACGTTTGAATTGTGAAATTATTAAAGAAAAGTACTATAGAATAATTACAACTATACATGTAAAAACCCTATAAACTGAAAAAAGGTATATCTAATACTGCTACTTTTTATTATACTAAATGCTATATAAAACTAGCATTATTATGTTGTTAAATAATTATACCATACGGTATTTTTAAAATATTTAAAAGACGTAAATTACACCTTCAAATTATTTATTAATATACGTGATACAAATATCGAACTACAAAAATGAAATGCTATATTCGATTAGCAATATGCTAACAAAAAAAGTAACCATATAGTAGTAAAAAGCCGCTGGCTAAGTAGATATACATGAAATATCAAATAGAGAATATTCATACCATTAAAAAAAATTAATTATGGTGAAAACACAAAAAATTTAGTATCGAATATTACAATAAAAAAAACTACTTCATTACATCAAAAACGCAATACATAAACCTTCAACATTTTGAAGAAGCAAGTCAATTCCTTTTGTTTTAACCAATTCGTTAGAGCGACTACATTTATTTCTTTTATTTTGAGAATAGCCAAATCCACCATGCCACTTCGCATATGGTCTTCATGCACCACGAACATCTTCAGGAGACCTAATCATAACATCATTTTCAATAACAACCAGCTTATCAAATTTGGAATAGGATTGATTGCTTCAGCATATAAAGATCAAAAAGAATTCACAATAAAATAATGCTCCACATAATCATAACTGATAATCCGGACCAATAAATACACTTAATTCCATAAGCACATGTAAAATCAGTAACTCTCCATTGATTACAACTACATAAATGATTTTGAAGATTAACATTTGACTTTAGAGATATAACTTAAAACAAACTCTAAAAACCTATAAACATCCCACTCAAAGCCATCATCAACTAATTTAAATAAACATTTATCCTTAATAGGACAAATAATCTTAGTCTACAAATGATATTCATCTCTCCTCTAACCATTTGCTCCCTTACTTTCACTAAAATACCATCCAAACAAGAAGTGATCGGCATAACTCTATCTTTCAAAATCCATGAATTAAAACTTTAAGTAACATTAGAAGAATATTCACCTAACCTTTAAAAATTAAATCTGTCTAATAATCGAAAGGTTTATCTCTTTTAAAAATCCTTATGGCAATACCCACAATATCCTTAAATTTAGAAATATATCGATCAAAGTCATACAAATTAGAATCTTTAGCACAAAGCTTAAACAATTCAACAATTAATGAATCACCTTTATCCATCTTAACAATAGTACCAATATTTTTCTCTATATGCAGTAAACAATGGCTATGAAAAGAAGAAGAAAATATTTTCAAACGCTAAAAATTAGACCCCACTGACAATTTGACACTCATGAAGCATTTCTTTTAATAAGACAAAAACCAAGATCGATCAGCTTCATTTTCATGTGAAACAATATGTATTGCAAGTGGAAAGAAATATGCAAAATAAAGAGTTAATAACAAAACTAGTAGTAACAAAAAAGATTTCTGTTAATTATTCAAAGTCATAGCCAAATTATTATTTGCAACTGTTAAAAAATGCTAACTACAGTTAGTAATCAACTATAATTAACTATTCAAAAATTATACTATCAAACAACTCATACATGTACTCATTTATTTTCATTGCTAAAGTATCATACGATTTCAAATACAATAAAAGACCAAACGAAGCATAAAATAAAACTAGCATATTATTATAAACCGTTCACTATTCATATTAAAAAATACTGCTAACCACTTTAAAATGATAAAAGAAAATATAACTTGTTTTAATGTTCACTGTTCTGTATGAAAATATATTTATAAAGTCCATTGGCATGTATTAGTAATACAGGATGATAGATAAACATAGCATTTGTATTTGTGAAGTCCATAAGTATGTATTAGTAATTCAAAATGATAAATTATTCTTGAATCTCACTAACATGTATTAGTACTACAGCATGATAGATAAGCATAGCATTTGTATTTATAAAGCCCAATAGCATGTATTGCTAATGAAGAATTATAGTAGACATGGTATTTGTATTTTTAAAGTCCACTAGCATGCATTATTAATTCACAATGATATATAAATATAGCATTATATTTGTAAATTCTACTAGTAGGAATTAGCAATGTTGTATATAGCTAGCATTATCCTATAAAAAATAGATGAACACCCTGAAACTAACAACAACAACGTTCAACGTCAAATACAACATATTCTAACCACTGCAAAATGATTTACATAGCAAACACAAAAATGCTTGTTACATATATCATTATGAAATAAAAAAACAGCAATAATAAAACCAAAATATAGCTAAAACGATACTTATACCTTGATTATCATTTTTAGCAATAGCAGCTAACAAAAACCTAGCCTTCACTTTAACGCATCCAAAAATCAATAGCCGGCAATGCTTGAACCAAAGTAAACAAGCATTAAAACCAAGACAAACCATTTCAAATTGATTGCTTGAATAATTAATGTCCATGGCTACGTGAATACCATGATTATATTTTTTGTAAAGCCTCCAAATACCAATTGAAATCATTGTGTGACATAGCATCATCTTCGTATATTTTTTTCAACGTGGACTGCTTTTCATTGAATGCATAATGGTTAAACAAACTAAAGTTACTCTCTTCTATACTCTTTCATAATTTCTTTTGGCTTCTTCATTGGAGCATCTCAAATTTGACCAATAATTAATGATTTTACAAATTTATTTGAAATTTGAACTTTATTAACATCCCTAAAACTAGCACTACATAAATGATCAAAATTGAAGGTTCTTATAAAAAATGAGAAAGTTGTCCAGAATATGAAGAAACGTTAACATAAAATTTACAATCATTCTTAAACCAAGAACAAATAACCAAAATTATTTCGAAGGATTTCTAACAAAAACAAATCATATCCATTTTTAATTTAATAAGTTATTAAAAACTCCTTAATATCCTCAGCTCCATTAAAAAGAAAGCCAAAAAAATCCTTAAGAGCTTTTTAAGAATACTTCCTCAATATATATTTCAAATAAGCACGTGAATCACTATTTGCAGCAGAACTACAACTAAGTGAAGTACTTTGAACGCTAGAAGTACTTAAAACACTACTACCGAGACCAAGTTCCAATGCACAAAAATTTGATTTAATGGTAAACTTAAAATATTGTCTCGACTTATACAATAGAAAGTACAATACTGAGAAAATCAAATTCGTATCAACGATAATTTCATTTACAAGAACATAAGATATCTCAATAGAAAATGGACTAAGATGTGACCAAAATTCAAAATTTTCATTATTAACACCAAACAAAGATGAATATGTGGCAAGATGAGTAGAATAACAAATCTCTTCAAAAAGAACAAGTAAGCTATTTAACTCAACACTGTTGTTATCATTGTTGCAAAACAAGAAAGAAAACAAAAATCAAGTTAGTAAATCAAAACATAAATAAATAAATACAAAAAATAAAGTGAATATATAAAATTAAAAGCAAATGCTAAACATACATAGCATAACACAATAAAATAGCATACACAAAACTTAAATGTAACTTGAAAATTTGCAAAACTAAACAATACTAAACAAACATAGCATATTATATGTAAAAGTATACCAAGAAATAACTCTGCTATTGTTTGAAGTCAAATCAACCATAAAAAAATCAATAAAATCTAACAATGAAAGATCAACAAAATAGAACAACATATATATAATGAATCTAATAATGAACATATTTCAAAATAAATAAATAAACGTAAAATAAATTCAAACTCGTTAAGATGGATGTCAAATCAAATTCGTTGAAGTAAACCTAATAAAGTCCGCATTCTCAGAAGATTCGATATTGAGATCAAAGAAGATTCGACGTTTAGATCACAAAAGATCCGAAGTTGAGACAGAAGAACAGGACGGTACGTTTACGTTTTTCTTTCAATCCATAAAATAAAGTCCATGCCCTTAGAGAAGAAAGTTAAACCAAAGTCCTTCAGTCCAAAAACCTAAATAACTTATAGGTTTAGCATATTTTTCTGTATGTTATGCAAGTTAATAACTAATTAAAGGAATTATTAAAATAAATTTGCAACCTTTTTTCTCACTACCAATCTAAGCCCTACTCTAACTAATTTGAAGATAAACAACAAGCGAAAAATATTAGAACTAAAAAGGTAGTTTAAAGAGTCCAAGTCCAACGGTGCTAACATATAAGAAAGTTAAGCCCAAATTATATCCTAGTCTAATAGGTACAAAAATGACATTAAAAAAATCAAAATCAGAGTATAAACAACATATTCAGGATGTAAGAAATGGAATGATCCTCGATGGCGGTAAAATCGTTAACTTAAAAATAAGAAAACAAATTACTAAAGACTTAAAGTTGATGATGTAAGATTATTCTTTTGGAAAAGGCAGAAGCTTGAAGGAGATTCTTTCTCTTTGATTTTAGGATGGAAGAGAACGCAGAGGTAAAAAAAAAAAAGGAAAACAGGAAATGGAAAATTATAACGGAAGGGAAGCATTTATTACCAACCACCTTTTCTAGATAAAGGAGATGCAGGATTTTGAAAAGACATGATTTGACCAGATTTCGAGAACTGCAAGTGGTAGGCACTAATTGTTCTACATGTGTCGCTACATGTAATGCTCGTTAAAGATAGGTTCATTTGATGCTTGAACAAAAGCGAACTTAGGGAAGCAGTACGTTGTGGAAAGATCTCTGTCAACAATTCTCTTGGGAGATGAACTCTCATTCTTCCTGAATTGCTTAGTTATCCTTAGGCCCTGTAACCACTTTATCAATGCTTGGTTCTACTCGCAAGCCATGGTTCACTAATCTGCCTTTTGACACAAGACCAAGATGATGTGATCTAATCGTAATATCCTCTACTCATAATCTAAAACAAACCTAGCTCAAGACCTCATTTGAACATTGTGGTCCATTGCATGATCATTATAGCTCGAAACCTCATTCGATCACTGTAGTACATCGCAATCTAGCACTTCATGCAATTCAAAGAAAACCCACCCGATGTCGCCCAAATGATTCTACACGAGGACCTTCGAGACATCTTCTCACAACAATGATCCACTCTTCGTACAATCAAGCCAATTTTTATCAGTTAGTTTTAACCAAGCTTTTGGTTGCATTAGACTCAACTAGTTCAAAGATATTATTTCTCATGAAAAATTATCTCTTATCGTTTTGGGTTTAAAAGGTTTTTGTGTGTGTGTACACTGTGAGAGAGAGAGTGAGAGAGAGAGAGAGAGACATCCTATGAAAGTGTTGCTGGTTAAATAAACTAATTCCAAAACAATGATAAAAACTAGTTTGGTTACATTGACAATTGACATAGGCTATCTTATCAAACCACGTTATTGTTCTTCTCCATTTATTTTCGGTTATTTAAGTTCTTCTCGTTATTTATACATACAAACTTATAAGTTCACATAATTCATTCTTCAATTATTAATTGGTTTACACATGAAATTAATTCTAGTGCTTTCATAATCCACGTCAAATTACCCATCCACACTCCGTAACTGTGACCTACACAATAAAAAATCATTGATCCAAACTTTCATCAATAACAAAAGGATGTTTTATTACTTGTATGAGTAGTGAGGTTAGTTGAGTAAGCTAGGTTCCACCAATGTGATCAAAAGTTATATTTGCACTATTACAACGTTCATATGCCAACTGCCAAAGCATGGTTGACACACATAATTGCTTAAAGTTTACAAATATGGTTATCAAAATCTTCAAAACATCATGTTATTTGGTACTAGTGAATTATGTAAATTATTAACCTACCGTATTTTACGTTTTTAGTTTTTCAATAATCAAATAGCATTAGTAACCATACGAAGAGATCAAGCCAAATGCCAAATATTATCGTTGATTTATACGAAACTTCAACTATTTGCATTTACTTCTAGAGGTCATCATCTAATGACTATTCCCTTAGCTTGGGGAGACAAATAGGGAATCTGACCTCCTATTTTGCTATTTTTCTCAAAGTAGGAAAACATCCTTGTATGCGATGTGAATTATTTAAAATGCAAGGACTTGTTTTCAAAACTAACGACAAATTTGACCCAATTTGAAAGCTGATTATAAGTATAGATCCGCTTCTGGGTTAACAATTGTTATTACTTTTAACTTCAACTGTAACCATTGTTGATGATTACAAAATTTTATAATTGTTACTCCAACAGTTTGTGCAAGGTAACTGTCACATTTAAATTATTAATTATTTTTTTAACATATTATACGAACTATTTACATTATTGTCAATAAACAAACACGATTTAACTTTTCTCTTTATTTGTATGTTGCTGTTTTAGTCGCTAGCTCGTTTTAACTTAGATTCCTAAGTTGCCTATTCGTCTTAAAATACAACATTTAAAAACCATACACAGTTAATATGGCTTATTGCAATTATCAAATTATTTGTCTTGTTGCTGTTATCAAATTATTTAGCACGAAAAGTACGGTAGAACATTTGATGGTCCAACACCTAGTCCCTAGTTTTTATCACCACGAGTTTGTGCTTAGTCATTGATATATAATGATTGCTTTTCATAATTTGCACTTCAGTTTTCCTATGACCAAGTTGGTGACTTGGTAGCATCAAGCAATATGAAGAAGCAGAAATCGACTGATTATATGTATAGCAAGCTAAGAAGATTATCGTTTTTGTTCGCTTAGTTTTAATATTCTCTTTGTAACAGTTACTGTGCCTACTCAAAAATAGTACTATGGTCACCGGAACATGAAAGCACAGATGCTTGGTATTTTCATTTCTTCATAACCAAAAGTAAAAAAACAAAACGGGGAAACGAAAGAATACGAAAGAAATATTCATCAAAGTACTAAGAGATCGAGGTAACATTTTTTTTAAATTAAAAAAAAATGTACATCAATTTTGAAGAGATTCATAGTAAACTATCAAATTACCCCCTAAATTCCACCATTTTGAACTATTGCAAGAGGTTCCGACTATACAGCAATCCTCAATACATACATACACATACATATATATTTCAACCTCGTATGCAGATAAAAAAAAACGGTATGCATTACACCACACCTATCCCCACAACCTAATTTCAACCTTTACATTAATCATTGCGAAACACCTACCCTACATAACTTGGACCAAGAACCAGCAATCAGAATCATATTTTAACACATAACAATGACATAAGTGCAGTTGAAAACCACAATACAAAAGAGGTTTCAAAACAATAGGCGGGTTGAAGACAACAGGAGGACAGGTACATAATGAAGCATTGTAGCTTGAAATTCACAAGTAAAACGCACAATCAACATGTACATCTTAACATAACATAATTATAACAAGACAGACGATACGGATTTTTTTTCCTCATTTTACAATGAGGATAAAATCGCTTGTATCAATTTAAAAAAGAAAAAAGAGAACTCCCTAGTTTTGTACTCCGCAGTCTTCGCTTTCTAACATTACAATTTCATATACTGACCAGCAGATAGGTGGTGGTAGCACAATTTTGGCTAAATATGCAGCATTCTCTTCACGGACACAATACACACCAGTTATGTCTTCCTCCTTTTATTCTGAACCTGCATACATAAAAATAATATCAAGCTTTGTGAAAATGTTTTATCATAATTCAAAATGTATAAGCCGTGAAGTAGCTTAGGTTTCAATGAAGGAATTTCTCAATCTATCCCATATCACTGTAATGTTTATGTCCACCTGAGTTTCTGCAAATTTATCTTCATCTTTTCCACTTGTGCAACAAATCAGTTGCACATTTTGAGTTGTAAACTGGCATTTATGATCAACCTCTAATTAAACTAAAGAATACAATAAAGATGTTTGCTGATTTGGATTCTGAAAGGTGGGTGCTGAAAAGTCTAATACGGTGGTTGTTTTGATTAAGTGCTGATGTAGCTGCATAAGTGATGTGGATTATTCTGTGAGTACGTTTCATTGCATAGAATCTTCTGTTTTATTTGGTTTTTGATCATGCATGGGTTTGTCGTGCGAGCGCATCCCCTTTGTTTTTCCTTTATTTATTTATTTATTTATTTATTTTGAGTAGACCTATCAACATGTTGAAGCAAAAAAACAATGATCGCTTTTCTTTTTATACGAAGAGAATGAAGCGGAGTAAAAAGAATTAAAGGAAACTGAAACGGTAAAATGGGTAATATATATAGTTCATACAGTATTTTACCTGCCATTATATGTAGGCTTGTCAATGGTACGGGTTTCGGCCCGAGCATGGCCCGAACCCGCCCTATTTATGCGGGTACGGATTTTGCCTTTTACTACCCAAGCCCGACTCGAGCCCGATCCGGGTCTGGTACACTTTTATCAAAATCCGACCCGGTTAGGATCCGACCCGACTATTATTTTTTCGTCATATCAAAACATGAGTGTGTATGTTATTTAATTAGCATTTTGTTTGTTTACATGTAGATATTTTTGCATACTTTTATTATGAACTTGACTACATCACCACCCAATTTATATGTTAACATTGTCTGTATACAAATTTTACCAAAGTTGCAGTTTTAAAATATGGTTTTAACATAAATATTCTGAGTTAGGTATATGGTTATTATCAACGGGCTTAAAAATCCCGACGGGCCGGGGTCGGATATTGGGTTAAAATACCCTACGGGTTTGGACCGGACTGGGGTTTTAATTATTGTAATTGAACTCGGGTCCGGATTTCATAATACCCGGACCGAACCCTACCCATTGACAGGCCTAATTATATGGGTTGGTTCATTTAGGGTAGATACAATACAGGGCTTACTACTGCTATTATCAATTGTTGTAAAGAGAAAAGCTACATTGAAAAGTTGCTACTAATGTATGCAATTCAGATATAAACAAAGACAGGATGGTAATCGACTGAATTGAACGTATGTTGTAAACTGATCGTATGAGATTAAATTAATTATTACACCCTTGCGAATAAATCATTCCAACTATTATTGAGATAAAACTATTTAATAAAACTTCAATTAATATTCCTGTACTAGGCTTTCATTCGCCCTATAAATAAATTGCTGATCCATTTTAACTGAGCACACTTATGATTTGCTACTTATGAAACTTTGTTGATTATTGGGCGTTCATTCAGGACAAACCCTATGTAACCTTGCCTAAATACTATAGATAACTAGGTAATATAAAATATCCATAACTGGCTAATTGTCTTATTGCAACATTTTTTTATATCTGATTTTTTTTTATCTTTGAAATTGGGTACTTTAGATGGTAGAACATAGTTGTACAAGTCTTTGATAGTTGTACAAGTCTTTGATAGTATATTGCATGCTACAAGTCAGCATATGTTCAATGGTTCAAATCACGCTACGTGAGACTTAAACCTATGACCTCAGGATCAAAGCCGAAGCACCTAACCACCGAAACAGTGGTGCTGACTTATCTCATTTTGGCCACACCATGTCTTACCTCATTTTCATGTCAAAGGATTGATTTTGCATCATAAACCCATGTTCTTAATTCCATTTTATAAGCATAAACGAAAATATAATATTTAAAACTGTCTTATATTTCTAGCTGATCAATTTGATGACATAATTAATTATGATTATTACACAATCATATCACCTTCTCGGTTTTATCTAGAAAATACGGTTGTGTTTGCAACTTCAATTTAATGGCATACGTTACGTGCGTGCAATTTAAAAAAAACATTTCTCATACCTTCATTTGGCCATAGATATTGGCCAAAGACAACTCAAAACAGGAGAAAAATAATAATCAACCCTGTGCAACAAACTCAATACTGAAATTATATGTCTAAATGAATGTTCGTGAATTCAGTTTCGATCTTGGTATCGATCATTTGAAATTTTCGTAGTTTTGGACGATTTTGAAGATTTCAGTCCTAGATTAAATTTTCAACGGTTTATGGAAGAAAACATGATAAAGATCTTTGTAAATAAACAACAAATTAAATTTTACTAACGCCTAGTCAAATCAAAATTAACAATAAATTAAACTTTACTAAACAATAACCTAAATTTAATAATAAAATAGTCCAGTCCAACACAAAATAACCCTTGAAATAAACCAAGTTAACAAAAACAGTCCTGTCAACTTATTAGCAAACTAATTCATGTTTTTGCCACATAACAAATTTCCTCCCGCTCTCAAAACCAAGTCAACGGCTGTAAAAGAGAAATGAAAACTGCCATATCTTTAAAAAAAAAATCGAGGTCGACAAAGACGATAGGCTGAAGGTGGCTGAAGATGAAGACTGCCGCTCTCAAAGTCAAGTCGACGCTAGGGAGGAAGGAAATCAAGTCGAGGACGCTAGGACAAGTAAGAAATCACGGTCGAGTATGCTGATTTAGTTGATTTCTTTATTTTAAATTTCTTTTAAAACTCTAACAAAAACCGAAGTTTTCCTTCAGTTTCAGTTCGGTACTGATGCAGTACCACCGAAATTTCGAGATAGATACCATTTCCCTCAAACTTTGGTCAAAATAATTGTTTGAACCTCATATTTGATAGTTTGGTTATAATTATGAAATAACCCATCATTAAGAAGAAAAAGGATTGGAATATTGGATGGTATGGTAGTAGGATTGAAATGCCATCTGTATGCCATCCAACTCTTATTCCTAAAAATAAAAGAACAAGTTGATGAAAAAAAGCCATCTAATATAACATGAAAACACATAAAAGTTAATAAGTTGAACAAATGTTTGGTCGACTGAGAAGGTTATTAGTTTATATGTTGAACCACACTAAATAATTCAAGATGTAATCTAATTTTGTAAATAGAATTGCAGTATCTTGCACCGATGTTTCTGTAACAATACAAAATTTTAGTAGTAGCAAATAATTATACGCTTCTGCTACTGCTCAACTTCATGATATTCTTGGTCAAACAAAAGGGATATCTAAGGGTTACAGTGATCAATTTACATTCTGTTGGTGCTCGTGAAAATTCATAAATAAAAAGCGATCGCCGCAGTTTGAAACACATAACGATACCAGTTTGGAAATAGCTTTCAATGATGTCCACTTAAGCACCGTTGAAACACTACTAACTTCTAATATAATCAAGCAAATCAAAATTAACATAGTACTGCCAAAACAAGCAATTCACGAATACCAAATTTTTCGACATTTGAATTCTACTAATATGTATCACCGATATTAAAAAATCATTTAAGATTTTGATACAGGATATTATTAAAGGGACTCCATTTTTGGATAAATGGAGTTGTTATTCAATTTTTTTTTAAAATTGCTACGAGGGTTATCGAATAATTCCCCCCCCCCCCCCCCACGCGTGCATAACAAAACAAAAATAATTCCATTATTAGCCGCATTGCGCAAATATTCTAGTGTGTTCCCGCCATTTTATGATTTTCTTTTCGATCGAACCCTTCCGAAATTTGGTTGTGGACTGTCATCGTTTTTCTTTTAATTTTCCGATGGGACGTTGCAAAACTTTGTTTTGAATGACGGTAAAAGAGTAAATAGGCTATTCGGGTCCATTTATCACATCCCTTTCATAACAATTTCATTTTTGGGTGAAACCCCACTAAAATTATATGCCCTTGTCCAAAACCGAAGTCATTTAACAATTCCCTTTATATACACACTCCTTAATCTCAATTCATAATAAAATTGAGAAGCTAAAATATTTTCAATCATATTTAATCTTGATTAGTTTATTGTCATATATGCCTTGATTACATCTAAAATGTACGTGGCTTTTACAGATTCCATCGCTAAGTGACTTGACAGTAACAGTTACAGGAAAACCAGATCCAACTTATTTTGTTGGTATGTAAGATGAAAAAACTTGCATCTAAATCTACATAGAACAAGGACTACTTTTTTTTTTCTTTTGAAGTTGGGTACTTAGAAATGATATTATATAGTAGTACCACAAGACTTAAATTGTATAGAGCATACTACATATAAATATATGTCCAACGGTTTGAATCAAACTACGCAAGATTCGAGTTTAAGATCTCTCTAGCTTTTTCAAAGTTGACATGAACTGATGAACATCTTTTTTATTTTACATATGCGGGTTCGATAGAAAAACTTATTTTATAATTACAGTTCTCATAAAAGAAACATAGTAGTAGTAGTTTATATGCTGTATTATTTTTTTCCTTTTTCTTTTCAGGTCTGCCCTCTGGAAATGGTAATTTTAGAGTACAACAAAATGCCGTCTTCTTCTTCTTCGTTTTTTTTTTTTAATGTTGTGCTGATAGACAGACTTGTTTTATGATTACAGTTCTAAAAAGAGAAATTAATTTGTGGTAGTTCGCTCTGTTGTAATTTTTTTAACAATTCCACCATACATGACATGGAAGGGATTCAAGCATGCTTTATTGTTACTTTTCTTCGAGTTTAGTACTCTTTATTTATTTTTGTCCTATTAGTAAAATGATTCCAAGTTACCATTTTTGTGAACAAAAACAAAAGGTATGCACCATACTCTTCAAATTTGTCCTCAAAAACCTAATTTTAATGTCAGAACATAAGTGAAAATCCAAAACGAAAATCAGTTAAAAAATACCTGCAAACTTGCCTAAGAAATCACCTTATACTGTAATGCTACTGCTGACATATTACAGATTTACTTGAGATTTGTTTTTGAAGGAGGTAGTTTAGATGGGGTGCATATTTGACATATTAAAGAAGATGCAATTTGGTAAAAGACTACAAAGGCAGAGTAAAATTAACATAAAACTAGAAGCTTCTTTCTTTTCACAGTTTATTACATTCACATTTGCAATTACGATTTGTTAAAACCCAATTTTGTGGTTGTTTTCTGCACTTGTTGAGGTTTAAAATTAAATTGGTGTTTATTCTTCTAGATCATTTTCATTGTCCTAAAAATTGTTTTAGTAAACAATCAATTTTTTTGTTGATTGAAGACATATATGAGGAAATCAATTAGTTGAAAATGATCTTGATATAGTTCGTGGATTATTGGAAGTAGAAGGGGAAAAGGACACCACATACATAATATCTCTGAGAAGGGGAGCTCTCTAATGGCGGATTTTCCTCCTTTAAAATCTCCTCATATTATACTTCATCATTAATTCACCTCCTCTTAATCAATATTATCAATTATCGTGCCTACCTAATCAGTTTTATCCCCAATTAGGACTAATTAACCCTAATATGTCCTTTCCTGGTGCAATTTTCAACCTCGACCATTCAACAATTTAAATAATGAAGGTGCTGTGGCCGCATGCTTGCATAATCAAATTGTCACAACTGTAGAAACACATAAAGATGAAGACAAAAATCAAAAATACGCCAATGCAGTGAGAGATATATCGAAAGTGAAATCACATTCTCAGCTATCTCTCAAAAACCAAATCTATTCGTTTTTCAAAGTCATGGAATCTCTTAAAAGGAAAATCGTTGCTATCGTTGTGGTATGGCAGATCATCAAGCAAAAGATGGTTGTAATTCAATGATATGCTTTGGTAGTAACAACTATAGGAATGGATCTTTCAACTGTCCAGATTGAAGACAGCATGATGTTCTAAACGAGGAAAAGAAAGGCAAAATGTGGCTAATGAAGAAGTTATAAGCTCGTCAAGCTAGGCAGAAGATCGTCTTAATCTGCATCCTTATCATATTAAATCTGTTCAGACAGTCTCGAAAGCTAGAGGAAAAAAAAAATTGGAAGTTGATTCCAACAGATCGATTGGGGTAAGCATTGATAACTTTAATCTGACTATAATGGTAGTGGGTTATCATTACTACAATGGTGAATTCAATGTTAAAAGAATTGAGTGATTTATTATCACATTTTTTTTGGAAAATATAACTGGAAAACGAAGACGCATCATCATGAATTTAAGATGTATTTTCCAAGTTTTAATTTAGCTCTTGATGTTGTCATGAGAATAATAAGTGTTAAGCTGAGGTCGTGGAGTTTAGACAGTGCAAAGAGAAGAGAGTTTGTTGACAGAACGTGGATCAGACTAACCTGTTTGTTGGGATAAAGACCTTCTTACCACTGTCTTGTAGTGCATAGGTAATGCAGTGAGCCTTGATAAAGCAAAAGTGGCAAAATTTGATTATTCATCTAGTCCTCTTCCTACTTTTACTGACATTACTCTCGGAGAAATTTTTATGAAGTTAGATGCGTAGCTAACTTATGTCAGTAATGATATTGATATGAATGATTGGGCTAATAGAACATTTAATTAGAATAAAAGAATGGTATGGATATAAAAAATTAAATATATTCTGAAGATGAACGTTTTAGACATAAGGATGTAAATGCTAATGTTGATATTCAGAAAGTGGTAGGTGGTGGATCTCACACTGCAATGAAAACAAATGTCAAAGATATAGCTAAGAAGTAAATAACAAGAGCAATATTAGAGAAAAAGATGTTTCAAAATTTGACTATGATCAAGTGATTGTTGAAGATGCATAGACTGATTCAGATGATCCAAATGCCATTAGAATTGAGCTCACAAGGGAAAAAAAAGAGTTAAATGAAGACACTAATTTGGGTGCAGGAATTAAGTCAGCTCAAAAAATTATTCCTAATGAAGCAGAGGATAGCAGTATTCAAATTATCGAAAAAGAAACTTCCATCGTCAACATAAGTGAAGATTTGGGACTATTGAGGAGACGTAAATAAAAAAAAATGGCAAGAGGCAAAATGATTGTTGAAGATTATGTTACAATTCTACAAAAGAGTACTAGATTCTTGGGTCAGACAGATGATGTTCTTCTCACACTGCAATGAAGACAAATGTTTCTGTTAAAGATATAGCTGAGAAGTAGACAACGAGAGAAATACCGGGAAAAAGATGTTTCAAAATTTGAATATGATCAAGTGATTGTTGAAGGTGCATAGACTGGTTCAGATGACCAACCTAAATGCCATTAGAATTGAGCTCACATGGGGAAAAAGAGTTCAATTAAGACATTGATTTGGATGCAGGAATGAAGTCAGCTCAAAAAATTATTTCTAATGAAGTGGAGGATAGCATTGTTCAAATTATGGAAAAAGAAACTTCTATCATCAATATAAGTGAGATTAGGGACTATTGAGGAGACATCAAATAAAAAAAATGGCATGAGGCAAAATAGTTGTTGAAGATAATGTTACAATTCTACGAAGGAGTACTAAATTCTTGGATCAGACAGGTGATGTCCTTACTAAAGCAGATAAAAGGCTGGGACAAAATCTTTGAAGATTGGACAATTAACTGTCTATAAATCTTTTACTCATCCATTTACTCGTAGTTTATATATGCTTGTTGTTTGAAGTTCTATATCTTCAGCGCAGCTGTTTGTACCAAAACTGTTAAAAAGTGTAGGGTTAACTTTTAACGACGGAGAAAATGATATTAAATTACGGAGATCACTTAAATCATTGAGGTCTCTTACCCTACAACATGAAGATTATTTCCTGGAATTCTAGAGGGATTGACACCCCTAATAAATGTGCTAACGTCAGAAATATTAATATCGATATGTGTTGATATTATCATGTTTCAGGAAACTAAGATTGCTAATCGTAATCATTTTCATTTTAATTCTCTGGGTGGTAATATGATTATTCGGTGGACCTATGTGGTTTCTATGGGGAGTTCCGATGGCCTTTTTGTTGGATGGAGAAGTGACAGATTTTGAAGCAAGAATGGAAACCTAGACATATTTGCATGTAGTTCTTGAAAATGTAGCTGATGACAGTAATATTTTCATCATCAACACATATGGACCCCGGACCAGAACAGATAGACAAGAAGTATGGAATAATTCTATTGACTTAGACGTTGGTGTTAATGGATAATGGGACGTAGGTGGTGAATTTAATGTTACAAGATTTTATGGTGAAAGAAGAGGTAGAAAGGAGAGAATGGTGACATGAATGGCTTCAGTGATTTTGTAGACTCGTTGATCAATCCCTTAACAACATGAAATTCACTTGCAGTAATAATAGAGATCCCCCTATCATGCCAAGTTTGAAAGATTATTTATTAATGATTTATGCGATGACAAGTATCCTCTTACTTCACAAGATGCATCTAATACAATCTTCTCAGATCATTATCCAATTGCCCTACATACAAATGATGATGCAAGAATCCCCAAATAGTTCAGATTTGAAAAAATGTAGCCGAAAGAGGAAATTTTAATGATTTAATATTGAACAATGGAATCCCTTTGTATGTGAAGAGGAGCTGCTAAGAGAATGGCTGCCAAATTAAGTCAACTCGGAAAGCTCCTTAAGAGAAGGGAGAGAGAAACTTTTGGTAGCTTAAGAGAAAGAAGATGATCTAAATGAGGAGATTCTGCAGCTTACATGTCTTGAGGAGCTGAGAGACTTAACATTACAAGAAAAGGAAGATATGCATTTAAAAGGAGACTAATATGAGGAAACTTGTAGCTCAAGAAGAAATTGTGTAGAGGCAGAGGTCTAGAGTGCAATGGCTTAAAGAATGAGATTCTAACATATCCTATTTTCACAAGATTGATATTGTAAGGAAAAAGCCCATTGTAATTTTCAGATCAAAGTAGATGTAGCTGAAATTAATGATAGAGAAGCTATCTCCAAAAGAATTCACATCCTACTATCAAAAACTACGGATGCGAACCCATGATACGCACACGAGGCTCTCCGTAGAATTTCCTGAAAAGTTTATTTTTTAGATTTTTTTTTTTTAGTTATATGAAGGTGAAAGAATATGTTTATAGATTGTAATATTTAGATTAGAATTTTCTGAATATTGTTGACAAACGTTTGTTGATAAATCTAATTAAATAATCACGAAACATATAAAGTTTATTTGAGACTTATAGAACACAACGGTTTTATACAACAAATAACATCAATCATCGGTTAATTCCTAACTTGGTAAGCATTACGTTACTAAGCGTGTCTATTTATTAATTTTCAATGTAAGCAACAAAGTCCAACAGAGGTTTACCCCATGAACTTAAATATGCACATAATTTAGTTTGACCGAAGTGTTCCAAAAACTCGAATAGAAAAATTGTGCTCAAAGTGAAATAAGCTTTAGGTTTGGTTCAATTAAACAACAATTCTGGGGAAAAATATTAGCTTTGAAACATCATATTTTCTAATACCTATAGTATAATACTACATGAGAATCATATGTAATATATGCATTATGTAGTCAAATTTTTGGAATAACCAAATAATTTTTTCCACTTTACTTCAAATATCATGCAAACCTTATAACTAATATAATACGACATGCACAAGCCAAAGTAAACTAATATCATTATTAAAAAAAATACCTGTGGATACACGTAAAAAGCTTTACATGACAATTGATTAAAAACAAATTTAGATCAAATGAACAAAGAAACATAATAAAAAAAAGCAAACTAATAAAAATAGATTATTATTATTAGAATAAATTTATTGTAAATGGCTATATTATAGAGTAGAGAAAAGAATTTTATTACGCATCTACATATGCACAGAAGAAACATTAAAATGAAAGTAATAATAGTTTTTAGTGAAATAATGATTCTAAAAAATTCAAAAATCAGTCAAAGTTAGTTCTTTTATTATATAGCAAAATCTATGAAAATCATGGCTTACTCGGAAAATATGTTTTCTCTCATTATACGAAAAGTTAAAGTTTCAGTATCAATTATATTTATTAAAAATCTTAATTATTTTCCTGCAAATTCTTCAAAATAATTAGTTGGATTAAAATATTTATCATCCATCTTCCCTTAACAAACTAACATCACTCTATACCTAACTCTATGTTCAAAAATATTTTTAATTAAATTTGACTCTTATTCATTAATTCATCGCATTTACCTTGTATTTTTCCACCTAATTATCCTTCAGTCAAATTTATGTTTCACATAGTATCGCGGTTCCAAATATAGACCATGAGTTTTCTTCGGAGATCCATTTGGACAGTAGACATGAATTTTATATGGAGTATCAATTCAACATTAGCATGTCTACTCCTGATATGATATATAATATTCATAACGCGATCTTTTCGTTTTCGCATGTAAAACAAATTATAATCATGTATTATCACATATATATAATATATAATGTTTCATTTCAAGCAAAATAATTACGTAAAATAGAATAGTGCTTTTAAAAGCATAAACAAATATTGCTTTAACAATTTTTGTACGTTTATAAAAGAAAATTATCTACCAATATTTTTCTCATTATTTTATTTTTTAACTAAAATTATGAATGTGAAGAAAATATTTGTTAAATTTATAAAACAATTCATACAAAAAATTTGTAATGCAAAAGTTGAAACATGTCACCATGCTATACTATCAGCTATCAACAAATATTAAAAAAATATTATAAAATTCCAAATTAACTAACTTACGCATACTCTTTAACAAATTTATAACTTTTTTAAACTAAGCATATAAGGGTCGTTATATTTGACATTGGTGCATTTTAAGAAAGAAGCAACTCTAGCACAAGTGCTTTTTAAACTTACAAACAATTATTGAAAACTATGACTTATTTTTTTTTAAAAAAAAAAAAATCTTCCCTAGCCTACATGATTTAGTGTGTGTACAATGACGAACGCCATAAGAATTTAGTTTATACTTGACGTCATATGAAACTGAGGTAGTGACGTAAACTAGGATAAGGATATTTACTAATTTAAACCTATATTTAAATTAATTATGCAATTATTAACAACATGAATTTAATTTTGTATCTATGCAAAATTAAATTAGATAATTGATTATAAATTAATTCTTGAATCACTTCTATTTAGTGGTAGTTAAAATAATTAATTGCCATCAATTTAGGAATTCATTATAGTTAATACTTGAATATTTATTATATTATATATGAAAGCTAAGTTTTAGTTGTGTGCGCTTTCATTTTCAATTTTCTTATAAATCTCTTAGGTTGCCACATGTCCGGATAATCTAATTATCCGGAACAGTTTAATTAGATTTATTACCCATTTATACATCACTTATTATGAAAAGTTGTTTTATTCTTTCAGTTCCTTCTTACAATGTCATCTTTTCATGCTATGTGGCATGTTTTTTCAATTACATTATTATTTAATTATATACCTATAATTTACTATATATTATATCAATGTATTATAGATATAACAATTTCCATTTTTCCTATCTATTTATATTGAAAACTGAATCCATGCCTTTTACATTTTCCCTCTCCACATTAATTTCAATCCACATACTAATCTCTCTTCAAGCAAATATTTTATATTTTTCTCCTAGCATATATTCTAATCTCAAACTCTCTCTCTCTCATCTATGATGTATTATCCATTCTGCTATATATATTTGTATACTATTTCGAATAATCAAAACGCTCTAAAAAATAGAACACATCTTCCTAATACGAATTATTGTTATCATCGTCATCATTTCATTGAATACTTTGAAAAATCTGAAAATTGAATACTATAAACTCTATGAAAATAATTAAATGAAAAGTAAGCTCCTTAATTCACTCTCTTATATCTATGCTAATATATAGTTAAATATATGGTTAATATTTTTCTCTCGCCTCCTTAATTCTCATCTTAAATGTTTTATTCTCATAAATTCTAGATTAAATTTTACATCAAAATCCAGCGAACAGTTTAAACATTTGTTGAATCAATCATAAAAGAAGTTCAATATAGGTTAACATTTATCTCCCACGCCCTTCATCGTCATTCCAAATACTTAATTTTCATAAATTCTAGCTCAACTTTTAATTAAAATCCATCTTCCTATGAACATTTACTAAAAAATTATTTTGAGATCGTCCTCATTTATAAAACACCTCCATTAAAACATAAATTCTATCCTTTTACTTTTGACATCTCACCTTCCCTATTTTCAGCCATAATCATGTTAGTTTATGTTCATAGACAAAATTAATTTCCATTTCATAACCAGGTTATTATTCACCTTTTTATAAACAAAACAGGTCAATTAATTTAAAGATGTCAAGATCTCTTCATTTCCCTAATTACATATTCTCACATTCGTTCTATCTTATGGCAAATTCTATTTAAACCTAAAAAGTTACTGAGCAGCCCCACAAAATTGAAAAAAATCACGAATGTTGTTTCTACTGAGCACACACATCTTATCTGATTATTATAATATTCCTTTATACGCTTCCCTAATAAAAATCAAACGTGTAAAACAATTCAACCACGGAAAAAATTACCACGGCAAAATCACGCAACACAAAATTCAAGTTTTACCTCTCCTATGAACTGTGCATTTTTTTAAATTAAAGAAAAAATCAATATAACATATGATTCAAATTTTATCTCTTATGCGAGCTATGCATTTTCAAGTTTAAAAAAATCAAAATATAAAATTCAATTTTCTTTTTATGATTTCATTAGATTTGTATTATCATCATCACCATCCATCGCTTTAAGCGTAAGATTTTGAAACTTTACCTAAAATTAAATTTAAGGTTTATTGGATAAGAGAAAGAGAAATAGAAAAAGAAAAATAAGATGTAAGATAAAAAGATGGATAAAAGACATGAGCATAGTTGTGAAAGGCGTGCCATGACGCACAATGCGGCGTAGCATATGCGCCTTTCTTTCTTGTGGCGCGGCGCACAAGAATAGGCGCGACGAATAACGCAAAATGGCGCACCTTTTCATTATGTCGTTTGGGTTCCATCTCTAGTTTATCTCAACTTGTTTGGGAATATTGGCTTTGTTGTTGTTGTCTTCTTTTGTTTTTTATAATCCAAATTGTATAATGATTAGTATCCATCATACTATGGAGCATTAAAAAAAGATACAATACAACATCCGTGGCACCATTGATCCAATATCCTTGAAGGATTGATGATTGTAATGAATGATTAACGACAAATATGGATGATCATCTGATGCTGAAGATGGGCTTGTATTAGATGATGATAATGATGACTTGACTTGAGATGTTGCTGCTAGAGCTATAGGAATGGAGGAAGCTATATATATGAGTAGAAGAACATTTATACCAAGAGGTCTTTCAGCCTCGCTTTAACTCTTTCACATCTTTACGAAGAAAACAAATCTTAATGAGATGGATACGGAAGATGTTGAAGCTTATGAATCTGATGATGCAGACACTATTTTCCTCAACTTGTTTAGACGTAGCGTTTGCGCCTTTCTTTCTTGTGGCGCGGCGCACAAGAATAGGCGCGACGAATAACGCAAAATGGCGCACCTTTTCATTATGTCGTTTGGGTTCCATCTCTAGTTTACCTCAACTTGTTTGGGAATATTGGCTTTGTTGTTGTTGTCTTCTTTTGTTTTTTATAATCCAAATTGTATAATAAATAGCATTCATCATACCATAGAGCATTAAAAAGAAGGTACAATACAACATCCATGATACCATTGATCCAGTATCCTTGAAGGATTGATGATTCTAATGAATGATTAACGACAAATATGGATGATCATCTGATGCTGAAGATGGGCTTGTATTTGATGATGATGATGATGACTTGACTTCAGATGTTGCTGCTAGAGCTATAGGAATGGAGGAAGCTATATATGAGTAGACGAACATTTATATCAAGAGGTCCTTCAGCCTCGCTTCAACTCTTTCACATCTTCACGAAGAAAAAACAAATCTAAATGAGATAGATACGGAAGATGTTGAAGCTTATGAATCTGATGATGCAGACATTGTTTTGAAAAATATAAATGACGAACCATATTCAAATTTCTAGTTTAGAAAACTATTATGTTTGAAATTCTATGTTTATAATATTGTATTTGATTTTATTTTTTTTGCACAACAACAACAACAAAGCCGTTATTCCCAAACAAGTTGGGGTCGGCTAGAGATGGAACCTAAAAAGAAAATTAATAATAATAATAAAAATAAAGTAAATTAATAATAATAACTAAGTAAAATAAGATAAAGTAAAAGTGTATATGTATATATAAGAGGAATGATAATAATAATACTAATAGCAATAATGATACTAACAGTAATATTGGGCAAAGACTAAACCTACCTCTTATATGTTTAGCAAAAATATTAAACCTTTTAAATTTGTTGTTATATAAATTAATTTAAAAAAATTAAACATGCACGGTAAATTAAAAAAACGCGTGTCGTTTGTCGCACCATACGCCATTAATAACTATGTACATAAGAGCAATTTTGTCATGATTTTTTAAATTAAAAGGGGCTACTCAGCAAAACTGGGTGTTTAAATAGAATTAGCATTATTTATTTCAACCGTTTTATCTATTATTTGTTAATATATATATATATATAAGGTTTAACTTTGGCCATATGTATTATGTTTGATCATCTATTCAATTATATATATGAGGTCTGATATAGTATTAGTATTTATCTTTTTTATTTATTCTCATCTTAAATGCTTAATTTCCAGCAACCCTACCTCAGAATTTATATTAAAGTTCATCTTCCTCTAATGAATAGTAATTGAAATTTGATTTTAATATCATCCTCGTTTAAAAAATAATTCCCCTAGCATATATTTTCCCATTTAATTGAAACACGTTTCCTTTTGATGTCTCACCTACCTAATCTTCAGCATAATTATGATAGTTTATTTTCCCTACGGACTAAATATATTCTCGCTTCTAAACTACATGGACATTATTTTATATTTTGTCCTTCACTCTTTCAAATAAGGATTGTCGCTCAACTTTTATAAGCCAAACAAATTAAAACATACCACAAACTCTACATTTCCTTAACTGAATATTCATTTCATCAATTTTATCTATTCTAGATACCACTCATTCTATCTACCAATATATTTATTTTTTACGCATTAAAGTTTAATCTTTGACCATAAGTATTCTTTTTCTCATAATTTTAAGAATAAAACTCTTAATTTCCGACAATTTAGCTCTTTATTTCACATGTTTCCAGTATTCTTTTTCTCATAATTTTAAGAATAAAACTCTTAATTTCCGACAATTTAGCTCTTTATTTCACATGTTTCCAGTATTCTTTTTCCCATTATAATGTATTTATATTCATTTAACGTATTCCTTAAATTAATTACTTCGTTGTAATCTAAGCATGTTTTTTATCTTCTCCATGTTGTCAATAAATTTTTTTGCTTATTTCAATAATGATTTTTCTCATCTTCATTTTTTTGTTCTCCCCTCACTATATAATTTCTCATAATTTTCTCTTTCAGTCTTCAAGTTTGTATACGTAAATTAATAAAAACTTTAGTTCTCAAACCAAATTGAAAGAGGGTTATTTCTAAACAATTTTTTAATCAATGTTCATAAAAATATTATCCAATTAGAATTTAATTTGATTCATCAATGGCTTTTCGTAGTTGTGGCCACCTTATTATTTAATATTTTATTTATGTTTAGTGATTGTGTTTCCACCTACTGCTTTAGGTGCTTGGAGCCTCCAAAAGAACCTTGGCTTACTAGATCAATTGAGTTTCATTTAAAGGTTCAATTTTGTTACCATGTTTTCTTCTAATTTAAGGTTGAATTTATCGGTTTTCTTCTAAATACTCAACTCCATGTCTTTTCTTAGATTTTTGCATCCATATAATTTTTTTTCTATTTCTGATATTTAGTTTCTATAAATTTGGATTATTTTCATCAACTTTGATAGAGTTTATTAAATCTATTAAAAGATGGATAACATAGAATCTTTCTTCCTTCAGTAAGATTCATTGTAGGTAAAGTATTTTCTTATTCATGAGTTTTATGTCAAATTCTACTTTTATTTCACTTTTTTTACATGTAAAGTCGAACATAAAATCTTTAGGTTGTATGATTATTTGTTTTTATTCATTTATTTTCAGGTCATTATTAGTTTATTAATACCTAAGCATCCAGTAATCTACCAGAGTTGAAGTCGTTTCTTTCCTGTATTCTCAAACATATAAATGCATAAAAATCGTAGGTTTGATAAAAAACATCGTGCTGAAATTAAAATTATAATCAAAAGATATTGTTACATACTGTTTTCTATGGCTAATTTTTAAAATGTTTTGTGCAATCTTAGTCAAACTGAATATATTCTCTATAAAATTTGATATTATATTTTTTCGTCAACATGGGCTTTAATATAATTTTCAATGGTGTAGTTAAATTACCATCAAAAGTTGTTTTATATTGATCTTTTTGTTGTTGTTTGGAGATGTTTATAGAAATTATAGATTAGAAACTTTGTTATTAGTAATGTTCATAAGTAATTTTAAATTTGAAAGATCGTATAGAATAACATAATCATGCTACTATTAAGGGAACTAATATAGTACTTTTGATTCCAATTAATTCAAATTCAAAATAACTAAAGAATTAATTATCATTGGTTTGCTTAATTTGAATTCAACTTAACAAAACTACTAACTATATCTTATTTCTCCTTAGTGCTAATCTACTAGAGAACTGGTGTTTAATCAAATATTTGAAATGTATTATATATTCCAACTTTATATTTGAGTATGTAAATTCCATGAAAGCTTTCCTTATTGCAAAAATATATGTATTCTAAAGAAGTGGTGAAGCAGGGATTAGGTACGTATACTTAACTAATACTTCGCTTTTTTTAAAATGTGGTATAAAGTTAATATAACTAAGAGAAATATGTAGATAATTTTATTCAATTAAGATTTGGGGATGTTTATAGAAATTATAGATTAGAATTTTTGTTATTAGTAATGTTCATGAGTAACTTTAAATTGGAAAGATCATATAGAATAACATAACCATGCGACTATTAAAGGAACTAACATAAATGAATTAAGTACATTTGATTCCAAGTAATTCAAATTCAAAATAACTAAAGAATTAATTATCATTGGTTTACTTAATTTGAATTCAACTTAATGAAACTACTAATTATATCTTATTTCTCCTTAGTGCTAACCTATTAGAGAACTGGTATTTAATCAATATTTGAAATGTATAATATATTCCAACTTTATATGTGTGTAAATTCAACAAAACCTTCCTTGTTGCAAAAATATATGTATTCTAAAGAAGTGGTGGAGTAGGGATTAGATACGTATACTTAACTAATACTTCGCTCTTTTTAAAATGTGGTATAAATTTAATATAACTAAGAGAAATATGCAGATAATTTTACTCAATTATCTCACCGTAATTATTAGGGAAATCTTTGCTTATGCTTTAAAGATAATGCTAAAGGCACTATTACAAAAAACGATTACAATTTTGTCTAACACGTATATTAGGTTATAAATATTATATTGACCTGATTATAGGCATATAGACAAAAAATTACAATTATTCATACTAATATTAAATTGATATTCCAAGAACAAATTGCGATCAATATATGTTATATGATATTTTAGAAGATATTCATGATCAATGGCTAGAGCTATAATTTTATGTGAAGAGCATAAATTAATGAAATTTGAGTACATGAAAAGAAACAAGATGGAAGTCCATGATTATTGAATAAAGAATCGTATTTAAGTTTAAAATATGTTTGGCTGCAAAGTTGTATAGATAAAATGAAAAATGTAGTGAAATCTATTTGCTAAAAGATGAGTGAAATGAAAGATGCTTCCAGTCGGTTAATTATCTTAAAGAAATTACAGGAAGGCAATGAAGGTGTTATTGAACATAATTGATAAACAAGTTTTTATGTTTGCTTTTTGTGGAGAAATGTGTAAGTTAACATTGAGTAAAATATGGTTTCAATAGATTTTAGATCATAATAGAATGAACTAATTTTAACTACAATTTTGATCACTGCCATCGTTTTAGTATTTGATGCTTTTGTGCATAGTCACATGTTATATAAAATCTCTACAAAATAGCTAATTTAATTTTTTATTCACAATATTAATATGTATAACAATTGTCAAACTCGCTAATACGTGAGCATACAATATATATTTTTTAATAATAATAAATTTTCATGATTTTCTTTGTTGACTGTGCTTTTTTATGCCATGCAGACTTACAATTATACTTAACAAAATGTAATCCAAAGTAATTTTTAAATGTATCCAACAATATTTTGTGTTATGGTAATTGGTTATTTCACTTTGAATTATGTTGATGATTGTTTCAATTATTATCTTTATATGAATGTTCCACGTGAAAAGAAAATTTGTTTAATTGTTTCAAAAATTAGATAAGCATTATTGATATATTTAATAGATTTTAGATCATAATAGAATGAACTAATTTTAACTACAATTTTGATCACTACCATCGTTTTAGTATTTGATGCTTTTGTGCATAGTCACGTGTTATATAAAATCTCTACAAAATAGCTAATTTAATTTTTTATTCACAATATTAATATGTATAACAATTATCAAACTCGCTAATACGTGAGCATACAATATATTTTTTTAATAATAATAAATTTTCATGATTTTCTTTGTTGACTGTGTTTTTTTATGCCATGCAGACTTACAATTATACTTAACAAAATGTAATCCAAAGTAATTTTTAAATGTATCCAACAATATTTTGTGTTATGGTAATTGGTTATTTCACTTTGAATTATGTTGATGATTGTTTCAATTATTATCTTTATATGAATGTTCCACGTGAAAAGAAAATTTGTTTAATTGTTTCAAAAATTAGATAAGCATTATTGATATATTTATTTATTTATTTATTTCTCACAGCATATAATATGTATTATATTATAAATTATAATGTTTCAAAGCTACTGGTATATTTTCAAATTCAGCTAGTATTGGAATTGTGGAAAAATGTACCATTGCAAATATTAGAATGTTGTTTTTTTGAACTAAAATTGAAACCTTATTTACTCTTAGTACAATTTTATATGAGATTTGGAACATCATTGTAAAAAATATAGCATTGAATATTGGAAAAACCCATGTTGAACCTATGCATTATTTATACATGAAAATTAATATGCAGACTCGGTAATGTAATGATTACCAAGTTAGAAATAATTGATACTTATGTTAGTCCTTGAGATGATGGTTTGATGACAACATCCTTAGAATAGATTATAAAATATAAATACTAACATTACAAGTTTAGATATATATGTATATGCAAGATTTAACCATGCAAGTACTAAGAACGAAGACTACGATTCAAGATATCGAGATAGAAGACTCATGAGTATCAAGATTATCAAGAGTTCAAGACTTCAAGAATAAGTATTTTAATTATGAATTTTGTTAAAACTCCTACAAAAGAGACTTCAAGAATAAGTATTTTAATTAGGAATTTTGTTAAAACTCCTAGAAAAGCACTGGCATCTTAAAATCCAATTTATTCGTGGAATGGAACCCACTTCGAGCCCGTTAAAGGGATGGAACCCTAAATAGGATGGAACCTACGAAAAATCTAATGGAACATTATTTTGTATCAGCTAATTTTTATTCAAATGATTTTACAAAATTATCTTGTTTTCAAAATGATTTCAAAAACTTTACTTTTAAAAAATTCAAAAACCTCTATCCTGATTTAAAATAATTTTAGCCTCAAAATCATCTTTAGTTTCCAAAGTCAAGTTACTCCTGATTTTAAACTATCTTTTAATATAATATATTTAACTTTTAAATGTTTATACTTAGATTTAAATATAAAATTATAGTTAAATTCTATATATATTATTCTCTATATTTACTTATGAATTTTAACTATAGTCAAGTATATTTATAAAGTTTAAAGTAGTTTTAACATAAGATAAAGGTTATTTTCAAAGAAAGTCAAATCATCAAAAAATGCTTTAGGATGTCGACATGTCTATGTACCACATGTCGACATGGTGTCGGTTGAGTTCAAAATTTGAATTTCAAAAGAAGTGTCTATTCGCCGTATCTCTTCACGAAATGGACATGGTTGTTGTTCTTCTGTAAATAGGGATTAGTTTCAATGAATTTTTATATCAGATTTTCTGGTTTTTCACTCCTCTTCTTCTTCCACATTTCTTAATACATATTCTTACCGTTACTCTGCTGAAATCAACATTGATTCAAACTCGATTACTTCTAGTTTGATTCTCTATCACTATCTCAACAAGGTTCTCAGTGCTATTCACAGTTATAGACTTCTTTGTAATCTATTAAGCAAGATAAAGTGTGATTGTAGCCTTGGTAAATCAATTGGGTGAACTTGTTGCCCGGAAAATCAGTATCTCTACCCAGAGGATTGTGATTCTGGAGAGTGTACCTCGTAGCCTTGAAATCGAGGGTGTAATTGTACGATTGCTTTTGAAGAAAATCTGTACTTGTGTTGCGGGACTGGATGTAGGGTAACTCTGAACCAGTATAAAATCTGGTGTGTTATTTCCTTTACTGCTGCATCTGTGTTTGTTTCTGTGATCATATATATACCTGTATATTGCATACATCTGTGTCTAAATTAACATAAACTCAAAAAGATTTAGTAATTCTTTATAAACACTATTCACCCCCCCCTCTAGTGTTAATCCTAACATTAAGATTCGTAATCCGCATTTCTAACAACTTAATGTTGACATTTTTGTATAAATCTTGCTTTAAAATGAATTGTTATTTTGAGGCTTCATATTTTGAGCATCTAAGATTACCTAACAAAATTAAAATTAACATAGAATTGTTAATAAAGTTTAAGAATAAAGACTACTCTAAAAATTATAACCCACAGAAATATGTTTTCGTCTTCATATAACAAAAGAAAATTAAGCTATAAGATATTGGATTATTTGGTGAACCTCGTGTGCATGGCATGAGTTCGCACTAGTTAAAGATGGAATGATAAGAGAATATTCATTCTTCTTTGAATCGTAGCCTAAAATCATTTATCAAACTAATACTCAGCTAAGAAACAAACATGTAAAGTTTCAAGCTAACCTGTGATTACTTTGGGCCATATAGCTATAACTTTAAAATTTTATTAAATATATAAGATCCGATAGGAGCTAGTCAACTTTGTTTACTTTGTAGAAGAAGAAAATTAAATTGAATAAGTTACACATATCTAATAAATGTATAATTGTTTCCAAAAATTTAGCTTATTTTTTGACAGTTTTAAAATTGGCTAAAGTGGAAAGTAAAATTTTCAAAAACTAAATAATTTATAATTTCACCAATTGTCAATCTTGCTTATAAAGTGTGTATAATTTAAGTTTATAAATCTTATATTAAAATCATTATGCATCAAGATAATTAAAAGAAGTAAATAAATAATATGAAATTCAGTTCATTTCAATTTGTAGACTGTTATTAATAATAAAAAATTGCATACTAATAAATGTAAAGTAGGTCCAACATGAAGAAGAAGAAAACGTTGGAACATACAACCAAAGGTGAAAGAAAAAGCTATTAATTCAAATTCAAACTAATTAAATGATGAAGCTAATTAATTTATTAATTACCATTGATGTAGCGATTAAAGGCAACAGAAATAAAAAATGCATCTATGCTTGCTTTTACCAACTTGGTGATGCTTGGACTCGATTCCCACTCTTGGAACTTTTCGGTAATTGTCATTGCTAATTTTCTTATAGTTTTAGAAAATATGTAAACTTACTTTTACTATTTACTATATTTATAAGTTGCTACAAATTACGACACCCTTTCAACTTTCTTTGTATATTACTTTTACTATTTACTATATTCATAAGTTGCTACAATTACGACACCCTTTCAACTTTCTTTGTATATTACCTACAACAATGCAGAGCATACACATGGATCATTAAAAGAAAAAAGACGGTAGCTTTTGGAAAAATTTGGAAAAATGTACACGTTTAAGCCATTTACAAAGTAGTAAAAGATACGTATCTTTTTTCCAAACTAAGTACGAAAACATAATTGAGACATTTAATTACCATCAATTCCTCTTTCATTCATAGCCTAAAGGCATTTATCAAACCAAGGGGTCCATTCAATCTTGTTTGACAAAAAATAATTAAATTACACGTACTCTAATAAATGTATAATTATTTTCAAAAACCAAGTGTGTTTTTTGATAGTTTTAAAATTGGATAAAATGAAAATAAGAATTTTGTTCGTTAATAAGTGTAAAAATAGGATTAACTTAGGAATGAATATATATTTGTTGATATATACATCTAAAGTGACAGTAAATTAAGATATTTAATCTTTTAAATTTGAATTCATATTAATTAAGTTATGAAATTAATAAATTTAATTAATTGCCAAAAATATGATAATTGAAGGCAAACATAATTAAATTACCATTAATATGATAATCAAAAGGGGGGTGTGTGTATGAATCTTCCTAAAAATCATATTTTAATTCAATTAACAAATTTGAAATCATGGAATAACTTAATTCAAATATGTTAAAAACATCTCATTATTGTTCGTTATTCTAGTCAAAATACATATATATAATCACTCTTGTAATGTCATATTTCAAGCACATGTCATTGTGTTTCATAAAACTTTTTCTCATCATTTGGATTGTTGTTTATTGTTAATATACAAGCATTCACGTACAATTTGTGATAATGACAAATATATAACAAGTCAATTCGTACTGTGATCGATTCATGTTTAGCACAATTAAGAAAACAAATTAATGACACCTAGCTAGTTAAAAGAATTAACTCCCTATAATTTAACAAACTTAATACCTCACTCTAATATTGAACTTCATTAAGAAATGCAAATTAAAATTTTGATTACATGTACTAAAAAAATGAAAATTGAGGTGATAATGAGATATTTATACAATAATATTAGAATGATATTAGAAAAATCAGCAAACAAATGAAAATGGGAATCATAACATAATGTCTACATTAAATCCAATTTTGATGGGAAAAAAATATTTGGTTGAGAATTTAGGAAAAAATAATTACCTCTGCCGATGAAAGATGAAGCGATGCACATGAATTTTGCTTGAAAAATTTTGAGATTCTAATGCATAATACAAAGAACTAAGTGCATTGAACCCTTAAGAAATTAATTTAGTTTTATTTTCTATACAAGCAAAAGGATTAGGAAAGTAATAAAGCATAAAATATAGTCGTAGTACGGAGAAGATGTAGTAAAAGTCATGGAAGCGAGGACATGGGAAATTGAACTTAGTTTGATCGGAATAATAAAGTTAATGAGAAAGAACGGTAGTAAATATTAATTACCGAAGGAAAAATACGACCTTGATTTTCCAAAATAGACTGGAGGAGCTAATGATAAAAGTTTTCTCAAACTGATGAGATGTGAGTATACGATTTGAGATTGACTAAGAAGCGAGAATACGATTGGCTTTTATTCTTATTTTCATATAATAATTAAATTTGGTTCTTTGGAACCAAACTGAACAAAAATGCTTCTGCTGATTAGAATCTACATTCTAATGATGTTAAACCTATTACTCTAGATGATTTGAACATTCATTTACTAAAGAAGTTTGGAAAGCTACCAAAGACATTTCTGGTGATAAAGCACCTGGACCTGATGGTTTTCCATCCTTTTTCTCTCGGAAATATTGGTCTATAATGAAAGATGATATCATGTCATTATATGATGATATGCATATGCAGGAAATTTGCAGCTTGATTGTGTGAACTATGCTAAAGAGATACTTATTTTAAAAAAAATGGTGCTGAAGAGCTAAAAGACTTTGAACCAATAAGTTTACTTAATTGTGTTTTTAACATCATTACAAAAAGCGTTGGCAAATAGATTGAACCATAAATGAATAATCTTAAGTAAAATACGGTCAACTTTTATTAAAAATAAATATATTCTTGAGGGTGTTGCAGCTGCACAAGAATTTATCACTCACTGCACTATAAATAACATTTCTAGCATTCTGCTAAAATTGGATTTTTCAAAAGCTTTCGATTCTATTGAATATGATTTCATTTTAGATGCTACAAAAGCTATAGGTTTTGAACAAAATGGTTGTACTTATTCTATTCGCTGTTTTAAATCTCGACCGAGATGGTTGAAAGCGGACGAAACGAAACATGGAATATCGGTTGATATCTTGTTTCGATTATATCGGCCGATATTTGAAGCAAAACGATATTCCGAGATATCGCCGATATATTGTTTTTTTCAAAAAAATAGGCACATCTCGGTCTATCATAAAAAAAATGAACAGTCCTTTTCTTTCTGATTCAACTTCTCAAAAAATCACGTTCCTCATCAAATTATCCAACTCCCTCTTCTCCAAAGAAAAAAATCAAACTCCCTCTTTCAACATCTGACAGCTCGCGGTCACTTTCAATTTTCAACTACTCGATCTCGGTGTTGACAGTCTGCAGCTTTGTCTTCGACCAATCTCTCTACTCTCTACATGTAAATAAATTAGAGTTGTTTCTATTTTAATGAAATTCAATTTTTTGGAAGTTGAATATACAGTATAATTTAGAGTAGATTTGCAAGCAGATTTAGTTTGTTATTCTTACTGCATAACCTTCTGCAAATAGATTTGCATTGCCTGAAACCATTCGATTCCTGATATCTCTTATATGCATTTGATTTTATTTGCATCAGTTTCTGATAGTGTTATTATGTTATTCTTACTGCATATATGTAATTGTATAGAACCCGCTTTTTTCAGTTAATTTTTCGCATTTCATCTACTTGTATGTAATTGCTAAAACTGATGATGTTTTGTAACTTTTGTTGAACAACTTCATATAGTTGAAGTATAATTGCATTATTTCTTCAGTTAGAATAATGGAGATTAGTTGCGGTAATTCAGTAAATGTTAAATAAACCGATACCATGCATTTTTGCTATAAATTATGTGATGTGTTATACTCCGATATGGTCCTGAGATGAACTTTAGGTCCGAGATGTAAATCCGATATTGGCATCTGAAATGCATTCGTTCCGTCCGAGATCTCCCCTGATACGATGCCGAGAAATCGCCGAGACGAAACGTGCCTGATATCCGAGATTTAAACCTTGATTCTATTAAATGGGATTTCCGATGCTATGAATGTTAGAGGTTTTGGATAGAAATGGTCAAGCTGAAGTATTTTGAAAAGTGGAACTTCAACTATAAATAATTAATGGTAATGACGGTAGACAGATTAAATCGATAAGCGGACTAAGGCAATGTGACCTCCTTCCTTTCTTTTATTTAATCTTGCAGCAGATGTATTTGCAAGAATTATTCGAATTGCAGATAATTCTGATATATTATCGGTTGTTAGTAGCAGATGATGTTGCATTGAAACTGATCTTATATGGTTGAAGATGGCATTTCTACATTTCAGTGGCAGATGATGCTAATCTATTTAGCTCAATATATTTAGCTATGCATAATCAAAACACGTTGCTGCATTGAAATTGATCTTACATGGTTACAAAAATCTTTCTGGTCTGCAAATAAATTTTAATAAAAATTCAGTAATTTTACTTAGTGGACCAGTCTGCTAAGTCTGCACTACAAACTAGAAGGTTTTTTTATAAACTATTTACGCATAACTTTGAGACCTACTAACTAAAAGCTCAAATGTGAGAATTAGCAATCTTTAATTGATAAAGTTGATTCAATGTTAGCTAGATTGAAAGGTAATGGTTTGCCTAAAGCATGTACACTTGCACTAGTTAACTTGGTCCTAATTATCATGCCTATTTACTGGATGTTATTTTATAAATTGCCATCATGGGTTATAAGAAGAATTGATAATATTAAAAGAAATTTTCTGTGGAAAAGAAGAAAAGGGGGTTCATCCATAAACAATTTAGTTGCTTGGGAAAACGTATGAAACAAGAGGAGGCTTAGGGATATAAATGTGTGAATGGTTATGGAAAGCTGTGGATGCTAACGATGCAATTTGGAAAAAAAAATCCAATTGTTATCGTAGTGGCAATTTTTCTTTTGAAAAACCTTTTATTGATCGAATTTCTAGTTTCTATTGGAATATTATTTCCTTTCAATCATTTTTTCAGCTTCTCTTAAAACTAAAAGTCCATGATGGTAAAGCAATTTGGTTCTGGTCACAATCTTAGATATTAACTATTCCTTTAAAAGTGGGATTTTCTGTACACAATTTCTTCAGACCAAGAAGCATGTATTGTTGATCTTTATTAGAAATAGAAGGGTTTGCAATTAGAATCTCACTTGGTATATCTAAATCAAGAGTGTTAATCGAACGGACAAACATAAGCGTGTTCGCGTCATGGCCTATAAGAGTTTTGGAAGGACCGAACGAGACTTTGGCTTGGACACTCTTCGTACGAGCCAGACAACGGATGAACGATGTATGCATAATAGAAAATTCATTCAACAATTCGTATGAACAAAATATCGTATAAATTTTTGTGTCCTAATTCGTATCTGAAATGAGAAACGGACCAACACGAACCTACATTTTTCGACTTCAAACTGAATCAGACAACGGACACTCGAACAAAATTAACACCATATTCTAAATCTGATTTATTACTTCAAGCTGACGGAGATGCTAGAGCAGGTTGAAATTACTGATACTAAAAAAGATTCATTCAACTGGAAGATGTGTGGAAAAAAGAAATTCAGTGTTTATTCAAACTTGGAAATTATGATGATATGTATACTAGATTACATAAACCGCTATGGAATGTTAAAATCCCACCTAAACTGAAATTTAGTGGTTATGTGTACATGGGAAAATCAAACGGTTGATATGTTGGAGCTAAAGGGGATGAATCCGGACCATCTTTGTTACCGTTGTGGTGTTTATGAAGAAACTGTTGACTGTCTATTTTACTATTGCTCAATTACATTTTATATTTGGGACAGTTATCTTAAATTCTTAACATTCACATTCCGCTTTGTTTTAGTACTCAATATTGGTACTGGGAGGACATGCAAAATTGATAATTGTGAAATCAGAAATTTATTTGGCATTGTCGATTTAGTAGTTACTTGGTCTATATGCCTTCCAAAGATGCTTCCATGACAAATATAAACCAACTGATATTACCATCAAAAATATCAAATATACTATATATTTTTTGGATAGATGCATATAAGAGAAAGGTCGATTGTAAGTTCGCTATAATATTCTAAATGATTGACTATACCACATGATACAGTTGGAGAAAGGGAGTCCTTCAAAAGAAGAGTGGCTGAAGTGGAGGTTTCTGAAGATGATGTTGAAGATGGTTTAGCTAGTCTTTTGTGTTTTCTGAGATGCTTGATGATACTGAGGGTGGTTTAGCAGATTCTTTGGGTTGTGAATTGTTTGTATATGCACTAGTTTTCTTGCATGTTGTATTTTATGTTGAGGTCTAGTTATGTTTGGTGTAGTGGTAGTAGTTTTATTTTGGTTGTTTATGATATGATGTATATGGGTAGTGTTCTCTTTTTGGCGTCTCTGTGTAAGGCACAATGTACTGAATTTATGACAATACATTTATAGGCTGGGATTAGTTCCCACTCTCTGCTTTAAAAAAAGAGAATGAATTGATATTTTTAAGTATTTTAGTCACATAAAATTATATCAGTTCGATCATTTGAAGAAATATGGTCTAAAAATAGTTTATTTACATGCAATTAGAACATGAATTAATTTATATGTTCGTGTTTAGACGACTTTACGGTGAAAAGAAGTAAACTTGTTCTTTTTTCACAGGAGTCCATGGAACCTGCCTTAGTATTGGTGCATAATGTAAGAATACTACAGTATGAAAATAACGTACATAAAATAATATCGATAGCGATAAATGGTTACTAATCAAAAATCAAAACGTAGCATTAAACCGGAATATAATAGTAAACTAATTTATTGATTATAATTTATTAATTACAATCTTTAGTTATCAATTATTATTTACTATTATAAATTATTGATTCATTATTAGTTTCTGTTTATCATTAATATTTAATTTATAATTCAAATTTCAAATAATAAGTTAACTAATAATAAAAAATTAAATGAATAAAATTAACATCGCAATCTTAAATCCGAAACTCACTAATAACATTCTAAGCATTCAAAAACGCAACAGTGTTCATTGAATCACCATCCACTAAACCATCCCTCAATGAACAACCATTCAATGAACTCTCCGTTCGAGCATACACCCTAAGTCGTTACTACCAAACAGGTTTTCATGATAATTTTCTTTAGCTTCTAAATATATTCATAGAAAGTGCAAAATGACAACAATGAAGAGTAAACTAATTTATCAATTATAGTTTATTATTTACAATCTATTAATTATCAACTATTATTTACTATTTGATAAATTACTGATTCATTATTAGTTTCTATTTATCATTAATATTTAATTTATAATTCAAATAATAAGTTAACTAATAATAACAAATTAAATGAATAGATAAACATCTCAATCTTAAATCTGAAACTCACTTATAGCATTCAAAGTATTCAAGAACGCAACATAGTTCAATGAACCACCATCCAGTGAACCATCACTCAATGAACCACCATCCGATGAACTCTATGTTCGAGAATGCACCCAAAGTTGTTAATACCAAACAGGTTTTCATGGTAAATTTCTTTAGCTTCTAATATATTCATAGAAAGTGCAAAACGATAGCATGAAGAGTAGACTAATTTATCGATTATAGTTTTTAATTACAATCTATTAGTTATCAATTATTATTTACTATGTTATAAATTACTGATTCGTTATTAATTTGTATTTATCATTTATATTTATTTAATTTATAATTCAAACAATAACTTAACTAATAATAAATTGAATGAAATAAACCATCCAACCTTAAATCCGAAACTCATTTCTAGCATTCAAAGTATTCAAGAACGCAACATTGTACATTGAACTCTATGAACTCGTTTAACTCTATGAACCATCCATTGAACCATCGCTCGATGGTCCACCATTGAATGAAGTCTATGTTCGAGAATTCACCCTAAGTTGTTACTACCAAACGGGTTTTCATGGTAATTTTCTTCAGCTTCTAATATAATCATAGAAAGTGCAAAATGATGACAATGTAGAGTACCGTGGAAAACATTCAAGGACAAATACAAAAAGAAAAAAAGTATAAAAGTTGCACGATGTATTAGATGTATTCTTTTACAAAATGTTCTTTTTACCTTTGGCACTGATGGAGAAGGATTGTCGGACACAGAGCTTCTTGTTTCACCTTTCGAACAATCTGGACACATGAAATTGTCAAGTTTCTTAGCTGCTTCAATACTCATGCCAATGCAACTTGGATGAAACCTGATCAAGCAATTATTCATAGGATGTAACATAATTAATACGGAAAAATATAGTCACAAAAACAAAGGAAAACTGAAAATAGAGGCCAAACGTCAATAATTGGAGCTGGTAGGAATTAACAAGATCTAAAACAGAAATTAAGGAATAATCTTACACTACATATCACGATCGTAGAAGATTCTTTGCATTGAAGTTTAATAGGTCAACTTCAGATATTTAAATCAACGGCAACAAGCATAAACAGAAATGCTCAATCATGAAGTCAGGTGTACAGGAAAATCGTCACAGTAATCCCATATAAATCCTCAGACATCTGTTATTGCTCAGGATTTTGGAAACTATGTTATTCATTGCTCCAGAGAGAGGTTTTGTTAAATCAAGTACATACGACTTCTATTCCCATTCTTCCAGTTCAGTTACAAACAAAATTAGTCCGAAAAGTATCACCACTTTCTATATAGAACAAGATAATGATTTTGCAAATTGAAATAGAATTACGGTTTTGGGTCCACCAATCAGAAAAAAAACATTCCATCTCCATATACAATACTACTTTTTGAGTTAAAACTAATGGGTAATATATATTTTCCTACTATCATATCGGCCTGATAATAACAACCAAAAAGGGCCAGTGAAAAGAAAATATAAATGATTAGCGGTCAATACTAAAATCCTTACAAACTTAAAAATCAAATAATAAAGGGTCTTCATACTGACAAATGCTAGATAGATATGTTGTTCAACTCTGTATTCCAAGAAAAATGATACTACATTTTTCCAGTTTTCATTTGTAATGGTATTGAATATTTCCCTACATGTATCTTAATCATGTAAAAACCAGCACAAACAGATAAATTAATTAGTTAAGTACGTTTTTAGTAAGTATTTTGAAGTGCCGTTCTCCATAAGATTGCACCAGAATGGCCAAACTTGAAATATTCTGTCTTGGAAATATGTGAGGATTGTCCCTACATAAATGGAGGAGATAATTTAAAAATACTATTTGTTATTTGATTGTTATAAAATGCCTGTTTTCCTTCTTGAAACTGAGATTTTTTAATATTTAGTAGCAAAACCTCCAAGCAGTTTGCGTGAGAGAACACTACTAGAAAATCCTTTAGCAGCAAAATTTCATCCTTATAGCCTGTATTCTGTTATAAAATATAGAGATAACAATTAGTCATTTAATTGCCTACACAATTTTAACAGTTGGGAGACACAGAAGAATAGAATTTAAAAGTTAAAAAACCAGTTCATGAGCAAATCGTAAAAAGTTTAAAATTGAGTAGTTTATAAACTCAACAGGTATTTGATACTTAAAAACTCACTTACCAACAAACAAATGGCACTAAATTGCAATATCGTTGTCAAAATTCGAAAGTGAAAGCTCAATCACCACAATTCCTTGAATAAATTTGTATGCTTCATGTGTTGGACCGAAGTAAGAATACCTAGGTGGATGCTAATTGATGTGTTTGGATTAGAGATTGATTGCCTTAGTGAAGATTAGTCAAAGAAGCTAGATGTTTTTGATACATGTGTATTTGTAATACAATTTTAGCATTGAATTTAGTATTAATTGGCCCGAAATGGAAATATAATAGTTCGAATGGGAGCAGACAAAGGGGAACATTGCTTAAAATTAGCACATAGATACTTTGTTGAGGCATCAAGCCTGGCAAGCCACTTCTAAAGCCAACCAATTCTCGGAGGATGACTAGGAGGTAAACCTCGCCTAGTGCCTAGCACCTAGATGAAGATCAAGAAGAATTCTTACAACAATGACTAAGACCATAAATTTGCATGCAAGCACACACGCACACACAAATATGTTTCTAAAAGAAAAATCAAATAAGGATGAATAGACAATCACGTTACTTATCCCATTTGAAACAAGATCATACAATTAGAAAGCTTTAGGTTTGGCTTTTTTTGGGCCATTTTATGGGGTTATGGGTTATTTTATGAAAAGAATTTTTCATTCAGTAAATACTAGTACACCTTTAGCCTTGCTTAAAATATGTCAACTCTTCCATGTTGTACCCGATAAATTGAACCCTGGTTTCGCTTTTTAAAAACACACCCCTAATGTAACTAAATAAAATGTAGTAAAAAAGGCAAAATGAAACATTATAAATTCTATACATTCAAATTATTTGATGCAGTGAAAAATAAGCAGCATTAGCAAACACAAGGATTGCCCTTTTGCTAATTATTTTGAGCATTTATTATTAATGTTGTTGTTGATGGTGGTGTTATTGTTATTACTGTCATTCAAGTCCTAGCAACTAGCTTCTTTCTAATAAGGTCCTGTTTTATCGAATAAAAAAATGCTAAATAAAAAGGAAATACATATAAAAAGCATTTTGGTTGGTGATTCTATCTGTTTAGTTATTGCTTATTATCATATTTGAGAAACTAGGAATTCTAGGTTATCCTAATTTTTCCAAGAACAGAAAAGCTTAAATAAAAATAATATAGCAAGACAAAATGTATGTTTAACAACCAATCATGCAACCTTTGCATCTATAACAAAGTCAATATCATCATTTATTTTGAAGAAAAATGATGGAGTATACTTAAATTCTAATAGAACCTAACTTGAACTTCTTAAGATAAAAATATTTAATATTAACTATCAAAAAGTATAAGGGAATCAAAAGTGTTCCACATGCATAGAAGTCTATTACACAAAGCATAATATGATGCACAAGTTAATATTCATAGTTTAAGTATAAAATAAATCTTGAAGACATCGATTTTAAACCTTACAAAATCTACTTAGGAAAAGGGTTCCGGTTTGTACATCAATTGTTACTATTTTTCACAATCAGATACTTTCGAGTCCTATTACCAGCAAACGCCTAAAAACCATAAATAAAAAATTTCGATCACGAAGTGAAAGATAGTTTGACATGAGACCCCATATATCCATCAGCTACAAGGTTTAAAATTTTGAACCGAAACAGGATATTAATTTTAAATCACAAATGAAAAATATACTGAAATATTTAACATTGCGATTTACAATGTTTTGACCGATGTGTTCAGTTCTGATTTCCAAGTGTTCATACAATATCATAAAATATTTATGAATGATTTAGTCCTTTAATAGGTTATAGTTTATTGTTAGATTATGCAAGTCAATCACAATATTATGTAGGTTTTACCCGATAACCTCCATCAAAATTAATCGTGATATATGTGTTTCTTTTTATTCTTCCGAACCCCGTTTGGATTTTTATGATGTTTATTCAGTTCATGAAGAAAAAAGAACTTATTACTTTTGGTAAGATATATTAAAAAGGAGATTTGAAGCAGCTCTAGAGCTTCGATCGATTTGAGACAATTCAACGATTTTTGTCCACCAATTTAAGTACAACAAAATAATGTACCTAAATATTAATTATAACTCGCAACTTTGTGGAGCAAAAATGCAAAATAAAAATTCTGCATGTTCAATCATGAGTAAGTGTGTATTAGTTCATGCATGATTCCGGTATTTAACCCATCTATTCGTGCAAACCCAAACTGCACCATGTACTAGGAGAACTTTTGAACGTCGTGTGACAACCTAAAAAGGATAATAGCACAACGATAAAATATTTAATGCATAACTCAACAAAAAAATAAAATAACTTACCAGTCCTTGCATTCGTCACATTGAACCATAACCTGATCTGGGTTGTTTGGCATCTCACATTTGCAATATCTTCAAATCAATAAGCTTCACACAATTAGTGACAATATAAAGATAAGATCAAAGTTAAACAGAACCAAAGTACTTACACAGCAACTCGATCAGGAGTAAATCCACCAGTTTTAGCATTATACTCAAACCTACAAAAGTAATCCTCATCTGTATACTCCTCCAGCTTTGTGTAATTTTTAAAAGAATGCACCATGCATTTCCCCTCAATCGTTTGAGCACTTTGCCTATCAAAGTGATCTGATAAAAACAACTCCATTTTACCATGAAATTGACGTCTCCCACCCATAGACTCTTCGGGCCTATAATACCATCTTACCAACACTTCTACATTATTGCGGTGATCCTCTTCAATCTTTTCTACCCGTGCAACATACTGCAACTTGTTAGGTTCGGCTGGGCGCATCAAAACACAGTCTCCAACTAAAACATCAGCCAATCAGTCAATCAATTATGAACTAATAAAGAAATATAAGCTGAAATTAGAAATTCAATTAGTCGCCACTTCGTAAGTTGCAAATTTTTGTTTCAAAGGTAAATAAAGAACCCGTAATAAGCTATGGCGTGTAAAAAAATTAAATTTTCAGGAATATTAACTGATTTCCTAAAATCCGAGGAATATTAATTGATTCCCTATAATACAAGATAAAAGCATATACATTCCGAGAAAATTAGAGCTTAGTTAACGGTGTTACCTCTAACGATCTTATCAGTGCCACTGATTGAGTAAGAATCGAGCATTTTTCTGCCAGGTTTTGTTTTCGCCATGGATTCGACGGGTGAAATTAGGGTTTTTTTTTTTTTTTTTTTTTTTGTTTTAGCGGTAAATAAAATGAGATATAATAGTCTAATTTATATCTAACAATACTTATCGGTATGCGGGTGGTTAGGCACGTGAGACGAAAAGAAGCGTATGCAACAACCCTTTTAAGCTCGGACTTGCCTAGTAAGACCTGCATTTAGTCACAATGTACATACATTTCGACAAAGCTACTGTATCCGAAAATCTGTTTGTCAAAAACTGAGGATATAATATTTACCTTTGAATTATTTAGCACCCCCGATATCCAACCGTATATTCCATTTTCGCACATCCCGTATTCCAATTTTTTTGTCACTCTAGCACTGTTCCATACATTTTTAGTTGTAGATAGTAGTATCCTCATATTTGAACTTTGTCTAGGCAGAAGCAACTAACTTTTTCTCGGACTGCAATAAATTTTTCATGCTAACTCAGAATCAGACGAGACTTCGACTTCCATCTAAATTACAGACAATAAGGAACACTCGGATGCTTTATATAGTGAACGTATACCATAATTCTACATGGTGACTAACAGTTATACTCGGAAAATAACATGCTACATCCCCGTATTTGAACTCTGCCTGGTGTAGAAGCCGCTATTTTTTTTGCTACTGCAATAACTTCTTTATACTAACTCGAAATTATGTGATACTTCAACCGATGAACTCCTTCCTAAGTTACGGACAATATGGTGCACTCGAATACCTCATCTTGTGAATACACATTGTAGTTCTCCATGGTGACTAATAGTTGTACATAGAAAAAGCAGGCTATATCCCACTTAAACGCTCACTGTAATTCTCCTTGGCCACGAATAGTTGCACTTGGAAAATAACAGACTACCACATCCCCATATTTGAACTCCGCCTAGGCAAGCTGTTATTTTTTTTCTCTTCGGACTACAATAACTTCTTCATACTAACTCGGAATCAGGCAAAATTACGATTGATGAACTCCCACATAAAGTATGGACAATATGAAACACTTTGATACTTCATCTTGTGAAAGCACACCGTAGTTCGGGGACTGGCAGTTGTACTTAGAAAATAGTAGGCTACCACATTCTCATACTTAAATATTATTTTTCTATGAGATGTAAAAGGGTGTATCTGGAACTTCAATAAGGCACCGACTAATTCTATTCAATGAATTCTTTTTGTTAGTAGTAAAGATTATTATTATTATTTTGAATTACCTAGAGAACCAAACTTCGCTTGTAAACTCTAGGGAAGTATGTGTCTGCCAAACACATACTTCGGATACTTGTTACAGGGTTGTCAGTTTCGGGGCTCGAACTCGTGACCTTCGATCACGCAGTCCGGACCATCAACCAACTGCGCCAATCCTGTTCGCTAAAGATTATTATTATTATTATGTATATATTATTATTATTATTATTATTATTACATATATAACAAGCATAACGGCGATAGTGGCACGCGCTTCACGCGTGAATTATTGTTCTACAATATTGTGTATTTTACATATGCAAGGAAAAATGATTTGCACAAATATTGCTTAATTTATAAAATTATCACTCCAAGAAAAAAATAAAAAGACTAAACTGTATAAACAAATTCGAAAGTAATGCTTATAAAATATTATTCAACTATTTTGTCATTTAGTTGATATAAGTACATCTCTATAAACGACGTTTTTAGTATAAGTTCCCCATTTCCCATGGATATTGCCATCTTTTATCAAAACTTTCATGTAACTCGTTGAAACTCCTCTTGATAACACAACATAAAGTTGACCATGACCGAGCACGTGTTGAGGCAAGTAAATTCCTATATATTGAGTTGTTTATCCTTGTGCTTTGTTGATAGTGAGGGCAGAACTCAACCTTACAAAAAATTGTTTGCGCAATAATGTGAATGGCAAACAGATATCTTCGGAAGGCTTCATAGGTATTCTTGGTAAGAAAATTCGATCTCCAGCAAATTGTCCAGTGGCAATCTCTGCATCTATAAGGTTTCTGTAAAATTCACGATATATTAGTCTCGTACCATTGCATAATCCATTCATTGAATCAAGATTACAGAGTAGCATGATTGGTACTCCATTCTTCAAGACCAACTTGTGTGGTGGCAACCACCTGGAGCTATTGAACTAAGGTATTCGAGTTGGTATAGATTTCTTGTATCGACTTCGACAAAATCAAGTGAGTAGTACGTATGTAATTCTCCAGGAAATAGATCAATAACTTGGTTATTCAACTTATTGACGCATTCATTGAGAGTGGTAATTAGAGCTCTTGCCACAATATATTCCTTTTGGAATGCATTTTCATGTAATGTGGAAAAAATTGTATTTATAAGAGTAGTTATTGAACATTCATCTTCTTACGGTACTACCATTTCATCCGGAATTTGAATCAAGTCATCACCTATGTGTGGTTCATTCCCATCACCAATACATAATAAAAAATTCGAATAGAAAGAATCTTCTTTTGGTCTCATATTTTGAGTAAGTTGGATGACTTCTACATGATTTCATGGTGGAGATTTAACAATGCATGCATCAATTGTTTCTGCTATTGTACCATGTTGTACAATGGGTAAGACTTGTCGAAAAACCCTCCAATAATAAGAATTTTACCTCCGAATGGCAAGTTATTCCTTCTAATATCCTTAGCGATCTATACAATGCTTTGAAAGCATATCTATGAGTCACAGTTGCTTCATCCCAAATAAGAATGGATACTTGACGTAAAAGATTGACTAGTTCTGATTGTTTAGATATCGTACACATTGATTCAGATACTGTATTAGTTGAAATTTTGAATCTCAAATGCGTCGTTCGACCGCCTTGTATAATAGTCGTAGCAATCTCGGATGTGGCTGTTATAAGTGCGATCAAACCTTCTTGTCGAAGTGTTGTAGGTATTGCTCAATAGAGAAACGTCTTTCATGTTCCACCAGGGCCATCAATAAAATAAATCATGCTCTCTTCGTTATTAACAGCATTCATAATTGCAGTATATGCATACAATTGGGATTCATTCAACTTGCTGGCAAAAGTTAAACCCTCTTATGGTGTTATAACAGAATATTGCTCACTTATTAATCTCGAAGTCAATGAGTGATCATGTATGTCATCTCTAATTGTTGAAAGGTCGTAATCAGAAACTTTTTTATAATGGTTCATTAATAAAATATTAAGATCTTTTAAAAGACAATTTGAAAGTATAACTTAACATATTATACTTGAACTCGAATAATCTTCTATCATATAGTAGAAAATTCATCTCATAATTTTCTAATACCGGTTGGTGTACAATAAATCAAGATTGTAGCGAATAGTCATCTCAAAGATGATGGCATTTGTGTGGCTGATGCTTCCTGCAAACATACTCTAATGCTTTGATCTTCCTCTAGCAGTCCCATCTTCTCCGTTGTTTTCTGAAATGTTAGATATTTAATCTCATCGACTGTGAGAAGATAGTCAAATGGGGTTGGTCCTTTTACATGATTTAAAAGAATTCTCAAGTGGTAACGTTCTCCTTCTGATGGTGAAACGCTACAAATTCGTTATATGACTTTTTGATGATGTCCTACCTCTCCATTTTTTATATCTGTTACCCACCTGTATTTCTCTGAAAATTCACGATATAAAAATTGTCTTGCTTGGGATCTTGCGAGTTTGTGTTGAAGAATTTAATTAGCATCGATGTAGAGAGGCTTTCATCTAACGAAATATCAAACATTGTTTGATTAGAATGATATGTGACATGTTGCCTACTTGGGAAGTGCATTTGTAATCGTTGAATGAAAGGATAAACTGTATGCAGTGAAAATTCAAAAAACTCTTCAAAAGGCCTCTTAAGGACATATCCATCTTGCATCAACAAACTTTTGAATTTCATTGTACTCAGTTCCTGGACGAACTTCAACCGCCACACGGTCTAAGCCTTTGTAGACATACTTGTATAAGTATTTGACAGATTTGATACTACTACAAATTTCGACACTAATATGACAATCATGTTTTTTTAACAACCATGGATTATATGGGACAACCCAACGATTATCGACAACAAAATCATTGTCATTGTCTAATGCATTCTACCATTATCTCCCCTCCGATAGATGGGACATGAATCATTGCCTTTAAGAGTAGTTAGAGAAAATTGTTTTGGATAATCCTTTTTGCATTTTCCATCTTTCATACATGATGAATTTAGTCGATGTCTTACGCATGGTCCATGAAACATCCATTTAATAACAGTACTATATAATTCTGGTTCTTCATCATGGTCTATGATTTCTACTCTTACAATAGCATCATAATAATCCAGACTATAAAGTTTATCTTGCTCATCTAATATAATAAGAATATAAGCATGAGGAAGTCCTCTTTTCTGAAATTCTATAACGTGCACATGTGTAGCAACTAAATCGAGAACTTGATTGCTATAGATATCATCCTTTGGCTATTCATATTCTACATGAAATATTCTTATCGTAAGATCTAGATGATCTTGAGCTGATTGTCCATTTAGAAGTTCAGAAGTGGCTTCATCCCATGAAAGATTACATGTTATTGTAATGAAAAGGTCAAGCTTTCCAAACTTCTACACCAATGCCGTAGCATCTTGGTAACGTTGTTACATGTTGTGTGGGTGTAACATCCCCCTACTTGGAGACCCAACACTAACAGCTACAGATGCTGCGGTCATCCATAGTTATTAATCATTGGTGGCCAAATACGGCGATACTAGATACATTGATACACAAAATCGTAAGAATATGGAAAAAAAATTAAACAACAGCAAATTCCATATTCCGATTTCAAAGTATTCCAAATTGATTACATAATCTCAATACGCAGACCACATTCAGATAACATATAATTAATACAAAATATGCCAAGAGCGACATGTGAAGATGCCCCCTTGGTTGATCGGAGTATCTAATAAGGCAATAAACAATCTTGCCATTACAATCAAAACACATAGTGGAAATAAAATAACTCTAATAATAAGCTTGCCTCCTATACATCCTCGGAAGCTTTATTCGTATAAAAGAACACCTGAAAACCTTAATTCTCAACCTGCTCAGAGTTAATTGAGTACCCGAGAGTTTAAGGGGAAAACAAAAACTTCGAGTCAGACAAAAAGCCTAGTATGAATAATGATCTACCATGTCAACCGATTTAGATATATAGTGAGACCACACTACTTAACGGAACGGGTTTTCCCCTCACCGGTATCTTAAAACATTTATAAAATCGTATATTGCGCTTCTGCATTTACAATGGTTAAAGCATTGTATTTAAAAATATTATGATGATATGCAAAATAAGTAATTTAAATCTGTATTACCATCGTAGGTATTCCGACTGTTTGTCTCAATAATAGTTTCTAGAATTACTATTAACATGTTGAATGTTTGTGGACTATCTGTCCAATTTCATAGTTTTCATGGGATCACTAAGAACCTATTGATGCCTCCAATATCTTTTAATTTATTATAGTTTTCATGGGCTAATTAGGAACCTATTGACTAACTGTCAATGTCTTAATCTGGATATAGTTTTCATGGCTAACTATAAACCTATTGGTCTTTGCTAATATCAATCATAGTTTTCATGGGTTGACTATGAATCTGTTGGTCCCTACCACTATCTTTAGCTATACACAGTTTCCATGGGCTTACTGTGAACTTATTGGCCCCTGCCAATATCTTTAATTTTAATATTTTAACATTCCTTAAGTTATATTCACTACTGGCTCAACCTAGCTGGTCATTCTACTCTTTCCCCGAAGTACCATTATGGGTTAATTACAATATGAATAAATATATTAAGAAATAATCATAACAACAATTAATACCAATACATGTGGTTTACCTTGAAATCATCTTTATACACACATACATACACAAACACACACACACACACATATATATGGTTAAAACACAGTATTTTAAAATATTACGATGATATGCAAAACAAGTAATTTAAATCTGTATTACACATCCCAGGTATTCTAACTATTTGTCTCAATTATAGTTTTTAGGATTATTATTAACATGTTGAATGTTTATGGACTATCTGTCCAATTTCAGAGTTTTCATAGGATCACTAAGAACCCATTGATGATTCCAATATCTTTTTTTAATCCTAGTTTTCATGGGCTAACTGGGAACCTATTGACTAACTGTCAATGTCTTAATCTGGATATAGTTTTCATGGGCTAACTATAAATCTATTGGCCTCTGCCAATATCAATCATATTTTTTATGGGTTGACTATGAACCTATTAGCCCCTGTCAATATCTTTAGTTATACACAGTTTTCATGAACCTATTAGCCCCTGTCAAAAACCTAATTTTAATGTCAGAACATAAGTGAAAATCCAAAACGAAAATCAGTTAAAAAATACCTGCAAACTTGCCTAAGAAATCACCTTATACTGTAATGCTACTGCTGACATATTACAGATTTACTTGAGATTTGTTTTTGAAGGAGGTAGTTTAGATGGGGTGCATATTTGACATATTAAAGAAGATGCAATTTGGTAAAAGACTACAAAGGCAGAGTAAAATTAACATAAAACTAGAAGCTTCTTTCTTTTCACAGTTTATTACATTCACATTTGCAATTACGATTTGTTAAAACCCAATTTTGTGGTTGTTTTCTGCACTTGTTGAGGTTTAAAATTAAATTGGTGTTTATTCTTCTAGATCATTTTCATTGTCCTAAAAATTGTTTTAGTAAACAATCAATTTTTTTGTTGATTGAAGACATATATGAGGAAATCAATTAGTTGAAAATGATCTTGATATAGTTCGTGGATTATTGGAAGTAGAAGGGGAAAAGGACACCACATACATAATATCTCTGAGAAGGGGAGCTCTCTAATGGCGGATTTTCCTCCTTTAAAATCTCCTCATATTATACTTCATCATTAATTCACCTCCTCTTAATCAATATTATCAATTATCGTGCCTACCTAATCAGTTTTATCCCCAATTAGGACTAATTAACCCTAATATGTCCTTTCCTGGTGCAATTTTCAACCTCGACCATTCAACAATTTAAATAATGAAGGTGCTGTGGCCGCATGCTTGCATAATCAAATTGTCACAACTGTAGAAACACATAAAGATGAAGACAAAAATCAAAAATACGCCAATGCAGTGAGAGATATATCGAAAGTGAAATCACATTCTCAGCTATCTCTCAAAAACCAAATCTATTCGTTTTTCAAAGTCATGGAATCTCTTAAAAGGAAAATCGTTGCTATCGTTGTGGTATGGCAGATCATCAAGCAAAAGATGGTTGTAATTCAATGATATGCTTTGGTAGTAACAACTATAGGAATGGATCTTTCAACTGTCCAGATTGAAGACAGCATGATGTTCTAAACGAGGAAAAGAAAGGCAAAATGTGGCTAATGAAGAAGTTATAAGCTCGTCAAGCTAGGCAGAAGATCGTCTTAATCTGCATCCTTATCATATTAAATCTGTTCAGACAGTCTCGAAAGCTAGAGGAAAAAAAAAATTGGAAGTTGATTCCAACAGATCGATTGGGGTAAGCATTGATAACTTTAATCTGACTATAATGGTAGTGGGTTATCATTACTACAATGGTGAATTCAATGTTAAAAGAATTGAGTGATTTATTATCACATTTTTTTTGGAAAATATAACTGGAAAACGAAGACGCATCATCATGAATTTAAGATGTATTTTCCAAGTTTTAATTTAGCTCTTGATGTTGTCATGAGAATAATAAGTGTTAAGCTGAGGTCGTGGAGTTTAGACAGTGCAAAGAGAAGAGAGTTTGTTGACAGAACGTGGATCAGACTAACCTGTTTGTTGGGATAAAGACCTTCTTACCACTGTCTTGTAGTGCATAGGTAATGCAGTGAGCCTTGATAAAGCAAAAGTGGCAAAATTTGATTATTCATCTAGTCCTCTTCCTACTTTTACTGACATTACTCTCGGAGAAATTTTTATGAAGTTAGATGCGTAGCTAACTTATGTCAGTAATGATATTGATATGAATGATTGGGCTAATAGAACATTTAATTAGAATAAAAGAATGGTATGGATATAAAAAATTAAATATATTCTGAAGATGAACGTTTTAGACATAAGGATGTAAATGCTAATGTTGATATTCAGAAAGTGGTAGGTGGTGGATCTCACACTGCAATGAAAACAAATGTCAAAGATATAGCTAAGAAGTAAATAACAAGAGCAATATTAGAGAAAAAGATGTTTCAAAATTTGACTATGATCAAGTGATTGTTGAAGATGCATAGACTGATTCAGATGATCCAAATGCCATTAGAATTGAGCTCACAAGGGAAAAAAAAGAGTTAAATGAAGACACTAATTTGGGTGCAGGAATTAAGTCAGCTCAAAAAATTATTCCTAATGAAGCAGAGGATAGCAGTATTCAAATTATCGAAAAAGAAACTTCCATCGTCAACATAAGTGAAGATTTGGTATAATAGTTTTTTTTTGTTTTAGCGGTAAATAAAATGAGATATAATAGTCTAATTTATATCTAACAATACTTATCGGTATGCGGGTGGTTAGGCACGTGAGACGAAAAGAAGCGTATGCAACAACCCTTTTAAGCTCGGACTTGCCTAGTAAGACCTGCATTTAGTCACAATGTACATACATTTCGACAAAGCTACTGTATCCGAAAATCTGTTTGTCAAAAACTGAGGATATAATATTTACCTTTGAATTATTTAGCACCCCCGATATCCAACCGTATATTCCATTTTCGCACATCCCGTATTCCAATTTTTTTGTCACTCTAGCACTGTTCCATACATTTTTAGTTGTAGATAGTAGTATCCTCATATTTGAACTTTGTCTAGGCAGAAGCAACTAACTTTTTCTCGGACTGCAATAAATTTTTCATGCTAACTCAGAATCAGACGAGACTTCGACTTCCATCTAAATTACAGACAATAAGGAACACTCGGATGCTTTATATAGTGAACGTATACCATAATTCTACATGGTGACTAACAGTTATACTCGGAAAATAACATGCTACATCCCCGTATTTGAACTCTGCCTGGTGTAGAAGCCGCTATTTTTTTTGCTACTGCAATAACTTCTTTATACTAACTCGAAATTATGTGATACTTCAACCGATGAACTCCTTCCTAAGTTACGGACAATATGGTGCACTCGAATACCTCATCTTGTGAATACACATTGTAGTTCTCCATGGTGACTAATAGTTGTACATAGAAAAAGCAGGCTATATCCCACTTAAACGCTCACTGTAATTCTCCTTGGCCACGAATAGTTGCACTTGGAAAATAACAGACTACCACATCCCCATATTTGAACTCCGCCTAGGCAAGCTGTTATTTTTTTTCTCTTCGGACTACAATAACTTCTTCATACTAACTCGGAATCAGGCAAAATTACGATTGATGAACTCCCACATAAAGTATGGACAATATGAAACACTTTGATACTTCATCTTGTGAAAGCACACCGTAGTTCGGGGACTGGCAGTTGTACTTAGAAAATAGTAGGCTACCACATTCTCATACTTAAATATTATTTTTCTATGAGATGTAAAAGGGTGTATCTGGAACTTCAATAAGGCACCGACTAATTCTATTCAATGAATTCTTTTTGTTAGTAGTAAAGATTATTATTATTATTTTGAATTACCTAGAGAACCAAACTTCGCTTGTAAACTCTAGGGAAGTATGTGTCTGCCAAACACATACTTCGGATACTTGTTACAGGGTTGTCAGTTTCGGGGCTCGAACTCGTGACCTTCGATCACGCAGTCCGGACCATCAACCAACTGCGCCAATCCTGTTCGCTAAAGATTATTATTATTATTATGTATATATTATTATTATTATTATTATTATTACATATATAACAAGCATAACGGCGATAGTGGCACGCGCTTCACGCGTGAATTATTGTTCTACAATATTGTGTATTTTACATATGCAAGGAAAAATGATTTGCACAAATATTGCTTAATTTATAAAATTATCACTCCAAGAAAAAAATAAAAAGACTAAACTGTATAAACAAATTCGAAAGTAATGCTTATAAAATATTATTCAACTATTTTGTCATTTAGTTGATATAAGTACATCTCTATAAACGACGTTTTTAGTATAAGTTCCCCATTTCCCATGGATATTGCCATCTTTTATCAAAACTTTCATGTAACTCGTTGAAACTCCTCTTGATAACACAACATAAAGTTGACCATGACCGAGCACGTGTTGAGGCAAGTAAATTCCTATATATTGAGTTGTTTATCCTTGTGCTTTGTTGATAGTGAGGGCAGAACTCAACCTTACAAAAAATTGTTTGCGCAATAATGTGAATGGCAAACAGATATCTTCGGAAGGCTTCATAGGTATTCTTGGTAAGAAAATTCGATCTCCAGCAAATTGTCCAGTGGCAATCTCTGCATCTATAAGGTTTCTGTAAAATTCACGATATATTAGTCTCGTACCATTGCATAATCCATTCATTGAATCAAGATTACAGAGTAGCATGATTGGTACTCCATTCTTCAAGACCAACTTGTGTGGTGGCAACCACCTGGAGCTATTGAACTAAGGTATTCGAGTTGGTATAGATTTCTTGTATCGACTTCGACAAAATCAAGTGAGTAGTACGTATGTAATTCTCCAGGAAATAGATCAATAACTTGGTTATTCAACTTATTGACGCATTCATTGAGAGTGGTAATTAGAGCTCTTGCCACAATATATTCCTTTTGGAATGCATTTTCATGTAATGTGGAAAAAATTGTATTTATAAGAGTAGTTATTGAACATTCATCTTCTTACGGTACTACCATTTCATCCGGAATTTGAATCAAGTCATCACCTATGTGTGGTTCATTCCCATCACCAATACATAATAAAAAATTCGAATAGAAAGAATCTTCTTTTGGTCTCATATTTTGAGTAAGTTGGATGACTTCTACATGATTTCATGGTGGAGATTTAACAATGCATGCATCAATTGTTTCTGCTATTGTACCATGTTGTACAATGGGTAAGACTTGTCGAAAAACCCTCCAATAATAAGAATTTTACCTCCGAATGGCAAGTTATTCCTTCTAATATCCTTAGCGATCTATACAATGCTTTGAAAGCATATCTATGAGTCACAGTTGCTTCATCCCAAATAAGAATGGATACTTGACGTAAAAGATTGACTAGTTCTGATTGTTTAGATATCGTACACATTGATTCAGATACTGTATTAGTTGAAATTTTGAATCTCAAATGCGTCGTTCGACCGCCTTGTATAATAGTCGTAGCAATCTCGGATGTGGCTGTTATAAGTGCGATCAAACCTTCTTGTCGAAGTGTTGTAGGTATTGCTCAATAGAGAAACGTCTTTCATGTTCCACCAGGGCCATCAATAAAATAAATCATGCTCTCTTCGTTATTAACAGCATTCATAATTGCAGTATATGCATACAATTGGGATTCATTCAACTTGCTGGCAAAAGTTAAACCCTCTTATGGTGTTATAACAGAATATTGCTCACTTATTAATCTCGAAGTCAATGAGTGATCATGTATGTCATCTCTAATTGTTGAAAGGTCGTAATCAGAAACTTTTTTATAATGGTTCATTAATAAAATATTAAGATCTTTTAAAAGACAATTTGAAAGTATAACTTAACATATTATACTTGAACTCGAATAATCTTCTATCATATAGTAGAAAATTCATCTCATAATTTTCTAATACCGGTTGGTGTACAATAAATCAAGATTGTAGCGAATAGTCATCTCAAAGATGATGGCATTTGTGTGGCTGATGCTTCCTGCAAACATACTCTAATGCTTTGATCTTCCTCTAGCAGTCCCATCTTCTCCGTTGTTTTCTGAAATGTTAGATATTTAATCTCATCGACTGTGAGAAGATAGTCAAATGGGGTTGGTCCTTTTACATGATTTAAAAGAATTCTCAAGTGGTAACGTTCTCCTTCTGATGGTGAAACGCTACAAATTCGTTATATGACTTTTTGATGATGTCCTACCTCTCCATTTTTTATATCTGTTACCCACCTGTATTTCTCTGAAAATTCACGATATAAAAATTGTCTTGCTTGGGATCTTGCGAGTTTGTGTTGAAGAATTTAATTAGCATCGATGTAGAGAGGCTTTCATCTAACGAAATATCAAACATTGTTTGATTAGAATGATATGTGACATGTTGCCTACTTGGGAAGTGCATTTGTAATCGTTGAATGAAAGGATAAACTGTATGCAGTGAAAATTCAAAAAACTCTTCAAAAGGCCTCTTAAGGACATATCCATCTTGCATCAACAAACTTTTGAATTTCATTGTACTCAGTTCCTGGACGAACTTCAACCGCCACACGGTCTAAGCCTTTGTAGACATACTTGTATAAGTATTTGACAGATTTGATACTACTACAAATTTCGACACTAATATGACAATCATGTTTTTTTAACAACCATGGATTATATGGGACAACCCAACGATTATCGACAACAAAATCATTGTCATTGTCTAATGCATTCTACCATTATCTCCCCTCCGATAGATGGGACATGAATCATTGCCTTTAAGAGTAGTTAGAGAAAATTGTTTTGGATAATCCTTTTTGCATTTTCCATCTTTCATACATGATGAATTTAGTCGATGTCTTACGCATGGTCCATGAAACATCCATTTAATAACAGTACTATATAATTCTGGTTCTTCATCATGGTCTATGATTTCTACTCTTACAATAGCATCATAATAATCCAGACTATAAAGTTTATCTTGCTCATCTAATATAATAAGAATATAAGCATGAGGAAGTCCTCTTTTCTGAAATTCTATAACGTGCACATGTGTAGCAACTAAATCGAGAACTTGATTGCTATAGATATCATCCTTTGGCTATTCATATTCTACATGAAATATTCTTATCGTAAGATCTAGATGATCTTGAGCTGATTGTCCATTTAGAAGTTCAGAAGTGGCTTCATCCCATGAAAGATTACATGTTATTGTAATGAAAAGGTCAAGCTTTCCAAACTTCTACACCAATGCCGTAGCATCTTGGTAACGTTGTTACATGTTGTGTGGGTGTAACATCCCCCTACTTGGAGACCCAACACTAACAGCTACAGATGCTGCGGTCATCCATAGTTATTAATCATTGGTGGCCAAATACGGCGATACTAGATACATTGATACACAAAATCGTAAGAATATGGAAAAAAAATTAAACAACAGCAAATTCCATATTCCGATTTCAAAGTATTCCAAATTGATTACATAATCTCAATACGCAGACCACATTCAGATAACATATAATTAATACAAAATATGCCAAGAGCGACATGTGAAGATGCCCCCTTGGTTGATCGGAGTATCTAATAAGGCAATAAACAATCTTGCCATTACAATCAAAACACATAGTGGAAATAAAATAACTCTAATAATAAGCTTGCCTCCTATACATCCTCGGAAGCTTTATTCGTATAAAAGAACACCTGAAAACCTTAATTCTCAACCTGCTCAGAGTTAATTGAGTACCCGAGAGTTTAAGGGGAAAACAAAAACTTCGAGTCAGACAAAAAGCCTAGTATGAATAATGATCTACCATGTCAACCGATTTAGATATATAGTGAGACCACACTACTTAACGGAACGGGTTTTCCCCTCACCGGTATCTTAAAACATTTATAAAATCGTATATTGCGCTTCTGCATTTACAATGGTTAAAGCATTGTATTTAAAAATATTATGATGATATGCAAAATAAGTAATTTAAATCTGTATTACCATCGTAGGTATTCCGACTGTTTGTCTCAATAATAGTTTCTAGAATTACTATTAACATGTTGAATGTTTGTGGACTATCTGTCCAATTTCATAGTTTTCATGGGATCACTAAGAACCTATTGATGCCTCCAATATCTTTTAATTTATTATAGTTTTCATGGGCTAATTAGGAACCTATTGACTAACTGTCAATGTCTTAATCTGGATATAGTTTTCATGGCTAACTATAAACCTATTGGTCTTTGCTAATATCAATCATAGTTTTCATGGGTTGACTATGAATCTGTTGGTCCCTACCACTATCTTTAGCTATACACAGTTTCCATGGGCTTACTGTGAACTTATTGGCCCCTGCCAATATCTTTAATTTTAATATTTTAACATTCCTTAAGTTATATTCACTACTGGCTCAACCTAGCTGGTCATTCTACTCTTTCCCCGAAGTACCATTATGGGTTAATTACAATATGAATAAATATATTAAGAAATAATCATAACAACAATTAATACCAATACATGTGGTTTACCTTGAAATCATCTTTATACACACATACATACACAAACACACACACACACACATATATATGGTTAAAACACAGTATTTTAAAATATTACGATGATATGCAAAACAAGTAATTTAAATCTGTATTACACATCCCAGGTATTCTAACTATTTGTCTCAATTATAGTTTTTAGGATTATTATTAACATGTTGAATGTTTATGGACTATCTGTCCAATTTCAGAGTTTTCATAGGATCACTAAGAACCCATTGATGATTCCAATATCTTTTTTTAATCCTAGTTTTCATGGGCTAACTGGGAACCTATTGACTAACTGTCAATGTCTTAATCTGGATATAGTTTTCATGGGCTAACTATAAATCTATTGGCCTCTGCCAATATCAATCATATTTTTTATGGGTTGACTATGAACCTATTAGCCCCTGTCAATATCTTTAGTTATACACAGTTTTCATGGGTTTACTGTGAAACTATTGGCCCCTGCCAATATCTTTGATTTTAATATTTTTAACATTCCTTAAGTTATATTCACCACTGACTCAACGTAGTTGGTCATTCTGCCCTTTCCCTAAAATACCATTATGGGTTAATTACAATATGAATAAATATATGAAGGAATAATCATAACAATAATTAATACCAATACATGTGGTTTATTATCCCTGAAATCATCTTTATATATATACACATACATAATACATACATACATATATATATATGTGTATATATATATATATCCTGGTTAAACCCTTTAACCTTTTGATCAAGGAAAACTTCTTCATTTCAAAATTCTTGATATATTTATGTCATGGTTATTCCTTTAAATTGGGATTAGATTTATGTTTTGAAATCTAAAAACATCTCTTTCAAAACCTTTGGATACCCTCTGTCAAAAGCAAATACATATTTCAAAACATAATAAACATATCTTCAGAAGCCCTTGTTAAATATTCTCTTTCGAAACCAATTATATCTTTCGATGGTATCAAAACGTTCTTTAAAATATAGCTTCGAAACAAATGAAAATATCCCTTTGAAAGTGTTGGGTTTACTCTTTAAAGCATCTGTTTGGGTCAAAGTGGTTATATATGAAAGTATCTCTTTCGAAACACTTACGAAATTGTTTGGGAAAAGTTGATGGTGTCGGAACCATCTAGTCGAAAGCAATAACCTTTAAATTAAAACTGTGAAGGACAGAGTCGAAACCCCCTTCCGACCCTATTGCCTTCGGAACCCTCAACCTCTTTCGAAAGCATTTTGGAAGTGGCTTAGCTTAGGTAAAACGAATATAACTCTTCGAATGCATTGATGGCTTCAATACAATTGAAAGAAAGATTAGCGACTGGGTTTCAACTTGGTCGAAACCAATTATTTCGAAAGCTCCTATGTAAGGAGAAAGGTACCCCTTCGAAAGCTAACACTTTTTACATGGTATGGCAACCATCTTCGAAAGCTATATATAAAAACCCTTTCAAAAGCGTACGTCTCGACTATGTCGAAAGCTTTTAGAAAAACATGGCAAGATCTTATCTTTTAAAAACAAAATAGGGTTTCGACCCCATCAAAAGTGTTCCTTTCGACACCTTGACTTTCGCCTTTCCTCCAATCCACTACGTACCATCTAAGTGATACCTTGTGTATTGGTCTTGACTATGTAGGTATCGACTGAGATAGTTTCGTTTGAGATCGGGCTGAGTTAATGGAGTCGTAAGGTGCTGCTATTTGAGGCGGAACCAACTTTTCTGAATTAAAGCCTAAAATTTAGTTGCTTTATAATAACTTGCATATTTGTAAACTTTTTATTAGTTGCCATAAAAACTTTTAAAATACTTTATTTAAAACTGCCGCATTTTCATTAGATCTAAATCAAAGAATATAATGTTCAGCCATTCCATTTAACAAAACCGACACTTGTAAAAAATTCTCTCTTTTAAAATAATTTATTTTCCTTAGTAAATCAATTGGAAAATAATCCCCAAAATCAAAAAACAAATCATCATGTAATCAGACATATTAAAATTCCAGACTTCATTTCATCCTGAAATTCTCGAAATAAATTTTAAACCCAATTATAACATATTTTCCTTTTAGAAATTTATAATAAATTTTCCGTAACTTGAAAAATTATGAAAATTAAAACCCCTCTCCAAAATCATGTTCTACTTAACTTAAAAAATTTCCATGACATTCTAAACTTATAAACTCTTGGTTTTTCCCCAAAACCATACAACTTCATATGTAAATGAATTAAGATAAATCAAACATAATATAATCCAAGCACATCGTCATCCATATCCTCATAAAAATGAATTTAATCATAAATCTGAAAACATAAAATTCTAGAATAAAATAAAGATGGTATAAAATTATTATTCATCTTAGGTATGATAAGGAATTTGAGATTTGTTGTTGATTAATTCTTACTACCCTTTGATCCTTGGCTTTAAATTGAATTCTTCCTCCTTTTCTCCTTGTTAATGGCCGGCTCTAATTTAGGCTTATGGTTTGAGTTTGTAAAAATGAGGAATAATATGTGAATGGGCAATTACAAAGTAGTGTAGCCGTGTATAATGAAGTAACTATTTTACTAATATGCCCACGTGTAATTTAATTGGCTAGTCACCCATTTAAAGCCCATTTATTTTATTATGAAGCACGGCCCTATGCATATGATTTATTCAAATCTCAATCTCCTTATCATCATTATTCTATTTAATTTATCTAATTAAATTTTCTGAATAATGTTATCAAAAATTAGGTATATTACAGACTCCTTCCTCAAGGAATTTCATCCTCAAAATTCGGTACGGACTAAATACTAAGCACCACAATCATTTATAACAGCTCCTAACAACCATATTAGCCTATCTAACTAGCAATTTTCCATATAAATCTGATATATGTGTACCCTCAAAGCAAATCAGGACAAATATCTCTAGTCATGTGATCTGTCTCCCAAGTATAGTCCTTCTCATTCTCGCTCCATTGAATTTTCACCAGCCTGACTGTCTTGTTCCTCAATCTTTTCTCATCTCTCGCTACAACCCGAACTGGTTGTCTAACAATAGTCAAATTAGGTTCTCCTACCAAGTCTTCCAACCCTATCGGAGGAATTATGGTCTCTGGGTCATGCACATACTTACGAAGATGTGACACATGAAATACATTATGGACGTCTGCCATACTGGTCGGCAACTCTATTATGTATGCGAGCTTTCCAATCCTTTCTATAATCTGAAATGGACTTACATATCTTGTAGCTAATTTTCCTGACTTTCCAAATCATACCACACCCTTCAAAAGTGATACCTTAACGAAGACCTTATCTCCAACTACGAATTCTAGGTCTTTACGCCTCTTATATGCATAACTCTTCTATCTGGACTGAGCTTCCTTCATCCATCCTCGGATTAACTCAATTCTCTTATGCCTCTCTAGCCAAATCTGGACCTAAGACTAATCTATCTTCAATTTCCAACCAACATGTGGGTGACTTGCATGGCCATCCATATAAAGCTTCAAACGATGTCATTCTTATACTAGTCTGATAACTATTATTATAGAAAAACTCAACCAAATGTAGATGATATTGCCAAGATCCACCAAAGTCCAATACACAAGTTCTCAGTAAATTCTCGAGTGCTTTGTTGACTCTCTATCTGCCAATCGGTCTGAGGGTAATATGTAGTAGTTATATTAAGCTTGGTACCCATCACTTCCTGTAGACTCTTCCAGGATTCACTAGTGAACAAAGCATCTCTGTCACTGACTATACTATTAGGAACTCTATGTAGTCTAACTATGTTCTTCATGAACAACTTAGCTAAAATAGGTGTCATCCTGCTTAACTTAACTGGAATGAAATGGGCACTCTTGGTTAATCTATCCACTATAACCCATATACTTTCAGTTCCCTATTTGTTCTTGGCAATCCGTCTATAAAATCCATAGATATTGAATTCTATTTCCAGACTGGAATCTCTAAAGGCTGAAGTAACCCACTCGATTTCTAATGTTTGGCTTTCATTTAATGACAGTTTTCACACTGCCCGACCCATAAGTCAACATCTCTCTTCATACCTTCCCAATAGAAGCACATTTTCATATCCTGATACGTCTTGCTTCCTCCAGGATGAATCGTAAACTCGAACCGATGACATTCTCTAGGAACTTCCATCTTCAAGTCCTCAATATTTGGAAACACAACTATCCCCTCTTTCTCAACTATCCTTTCTAATCAAGGCTACAATCCTTTAGATCCTCGATCCCATTTCCACCCTCGAGCCTTCTAATCTTTTCGGCTAACACTAGATCCTCTTTATGCTTGGAAGCGATCCCCTCAATCAATACTGGTCGAACTTCTAAACAAGACAACCGAGAAGTACACTGACTAGAACTAGCAGTCGATCTTAACTGCACAACACAACTGGCTAGAGCTTATAAATCCTTCCATTCCACCAACATAGCTAACGCCACATTCTGATGTTTTCTACTGAGAGAATCTGCTACCTTATTACCTTTCCATGGCGTATACTCTATACTAAAATCATAAGCAGTCAAAAACTCCAACCACCTCTGCTGCTTCATATTCAACTCTTTCTAAGAGAATAAATATCGTAAAGACTTATGATTGGTATAAAGCTCAAACCTCTCTCCTAAGAGATAATGTCTCCAAATTTTCAGTGCAAAGATCACAGCTACCAACTCCAAGTTGTGAGTTGGATATTTAGCTTCATGCGGTCGAAGCTATTGTAAAGCATATGCAATCACTTTACCATTCTGCATCAACACTGCTCCTAATCCAGTTCTGCATGCATCAGTATGTACCTCCAATCCTTGATTTCCATTTGGAACTACTAACACTGGTGCATTGGTCAACAAATGTTTTAACTTAATGAATGCTTTCTCATATTTGTCGGCCCAAATAAACTTCACCTTCTTCCTGGTTAGTTTAGTTAAAGGTGCTGCTATCTGCGAGAAATCTTTAATGAATCTCCGGTAGTAGACAACAAGTCCATGAAAACTACTGATTTCAATCACGTTCTCCGATCTATTCCAAACATTTATGGCTTCGATCTTATCTGAATCGACTGACAACCCTTTCTCTGAAACCATGTGACCAAGAAACTTAACATCTTTCTTCCAAAAATGACACTTGTAAACTTCGCCTTTAGCTGATTTTGCCTCAGCGTCTCAGCACTAAAGATGAACTTCATGCTCTCTCACATCCTTTGGGTATATTAGAATGTTATCTATAAACACCAGTATGCACCTATCCAAGTACTCTCGGAAAACTCAGTTCATCAAATCCACGAAGAAAGCAGGTGCATTTGTTAATCCGAATGGCATTACTAACCACTCATACGAACCATACATAGTTCAAAATGTTGTCAAATGAATATTGTCCTTTGCCACTCTTAACTGATGGAAGCCTATTGCCAAATCCAATTGGGAAAACACTTTGGCTTCATTCAACTGATCGAACAAATCATCTATTTTGGGCAAAGGATACTTATTCTTAATTGTCCTTTCGTTTAACTTATGATAGTCAATACACATCCTCAACGACCCATTTGGTTTTTTCAGGAACACCGCAGCCGCTCCCCAAGGCAAACTGCTTGGTCTAATAAAATTCCTTTCTTCAAGATCCACTAGATGTACCTTTAGTTCTTTCATCTCAGTGGGTGTCATCCTTCTAGGTGGTCTACTTACATGTTTGGCTCCTGGTACTAGATCTATTCTAAACTCAACAGCTCTTTTCGGTGGTAGTCCAATGACTGGCTCAAAGACATCTACAAATTCTCTTGCTACCAGAACCTGATCTTACTCATCTCCTACCTCCATAGCACTAAGCAAAAGACTAACAATCATTTTCTACTAAGAATATTACTCGGCTATGACTATCAGGATGTCTCAGTGATATCTCCATATCTTGGCAATACTCTAACCTCATACCTACCCAACCAATCCATACCCAAGATGATCTCCAAATATACGAAATCAATAGCATACAAACTACATGCAAACTTATAACCTAACAAATCAAGTTCTAACTGGTCACATCTTAACCCTAGAGTTGCATACCCTTCTATTGAATTAACATCCCTTAAGGAAGTAACAATATAGGTGGGTTTTAAGCATAATCTATCAACCAAACACTGAGATATAAATGAATGCGATGCACCGGTATCAAAAAGTACTCTAACTTGAATACTCTGAATCAAAAGTGTACCTTCCATCACAGTCTTCCCTTTGTCTATTGCAGTAGGCTTAGCCGGTCCAATGGCAAAGACCTTTCATTTGTCCGCCCTGACTGGCTCTGGACATCGATTCTTGTAATGCCCAACTTGATCATAGTTGAAGCACTTCACATTCTTCTTATTTGCAGATTTCTTTCCATTTCTCGGCCCACACTCATTCGCAAAGTGACCCTTCTTATCACATTTATAGCAAACTATCTTAGCCATTGATTTCTTAGCAGTATCTCCTTTCTCGGCTTCCTTCTTTTTTAAAGAACTTTCTCTTCTTCCCTTGAGAACCTTGAACTTCCACTGGCTTCTCTTTAGCAAAATTAGTATGTAACTCCTCATGGCAGATAGCCATCTCTACCACCATATTACAAGGACAACGAACATGTGTCATGATCATTTTAGCAAGATCCATACCGAGACAGCTCTTCAAACTTAGTAGCATACTCGACTACTGACATCTCTCCTCGAACTAAATCCATAAACTTCCTCATCATCTCAGACTTAGAAAACATATACAAAACTTCTGTTCAAATCTCCTTTTAAAATCAGCCTAAGTCCACTGATCTTCCGAAACTGCGCCAGTAACACTATTCCACCAGTGTAGCGCTGATCCCTGCAACTGTCTAGAGGCCAACCTTCTCTTTTGCCCACCATTTAAACCCAAATCGGTAAATATATGCTCACAATGCAATAACCAATTCTCAACCCCTATGGCACTCTCTATTCCCAGGAAGGCCTCACAGCCACACCGGTGTAGTCTCTGCTCAGCAAGGCATAATTATTCCTAATTGGAGCCATAGGATTAGCTCCTTCTACTTTTCTAGCAACACCAGCAGCAACTTCTACTTACATCAAACCAATAATGAACTAATACATCGTCCCTATATCCACTGGTGGATTTCCAACACCCACAACGACATCGGCATTTTGATTATTAGCATTAGCCGGTCGATCTGGGTTCCTACTGGTAGTGGGTCGACCATTTCCATTAGTTGTGGTGCTTCCACCATCGACATTTCCTCTTCCATTTACTGCTTTCATATATCCTTTCTCGTAAATCTACATAAGACTCTTAGTAAGATACATAAGAATAGTCTAAGAGAGCAGGGAATACATACTTATAACTATATATCAAATACAAGTATGTTACTATAGCGTTAACCCAAACCCATATGATTCATTGGATTATGTTTGAAAAATCTTTTAGGCTTAATTTTCTTCTAAAGTTTCATAAACCTATGCTCTGCCAACTTGTAACATCCCCTTACTTGGTGACCCAAAACTAACGGCTACGGATGCTGCAGTCATCCATAGTTATTAATCCTCGGTTACCAAATAAGACGATATTAGATATATTGATACACAAAAACATAAGAACATGGAAAAAAATTAAACATCAACAAGTTCCATATTTCAGTTTCAAAGTATTCCAAATTGATTACATAATCCCTGTACGCAGACCACGTTTAGATAACATATAATTAATACAAAGTACGCCAAGGGAGATATGTGAAGATGCCCTCTTGGTTGATCAGAGTATCTAATAAGGCAATAAACAATCTTGTCATTACAATCAAAACACATAGCGGAAATAAAAGAACTCTAATAATAAGCTTGCCTCCTATATGTCCTCAGAAGCTGTATTCATCTAAAAGAACACCTGAAAATCTTAACTCTCAACCTACTCAGAGCCAATTGAGTACCCGAGAGTTTAAGGGGAAAACAAAAACTTCAAGTCAGACAAAAAGCTTGGTATGAATAATAATCTACCATCTCAACCTATTTAGATATCTAGTGAGATCACACCGCTTAGCGGAATGCGGTTTCCCCTCACTAGTATCCTAAAACATTTATAAAACCATATATTGTGCTCCTGCATTCACAATATTTAAAACATAGTAATATTATGATGATATGAAAAACAAGTAATTTAAATCTGGATTACCATCCCAGGTATTCTGATTATTTGTCTCAATTATAGTTTCTAGGATTACTATGAACCTGTTGAATGTTTATGGACTATCTGTTCAATTTTATAGTTTTCATGAGATCAATAAGAACCTATTGGTGACTCCAGTATTCTTTTTTATCCTAGTTTTCATGAGCTAATGAGGAACATATTGACTAACTGTCAATGTCTTAATTTGGATATGGTTTTCATGAGCTAACTGTAAACCTATTGGCCCCTGCTAATATCAATCATAGTTTTCATAGGTTGACTATGAACCTATTGGCCCTTGCCAATATCTTTAGTTATACACAGATTTCATGGTCTTACTGTGAACCTATCGGCCCCTGCCAATATCTTTAGTTTTAAGGTTTTTAACATTTCTTAAGTTATATTCACTACCGGATCAAACTGGCTAGTCATTCTGCCTTTTCCCCAAACCACCATTATGCATTAATTACTATATGAATTAATATGTGAAGAAGTAATCAAGGAAAAGTTCTTCATTTCAAAACTCTTGGTATATTTAATGGTTATTCCTTTAAATTGGGATTAGATTTATGTTTTGAGATCTTAAAACAACTCTTTCAAAACCTCTGGATAGCCTCTGTTGAAATCAAATACATCTTTTCAAAACATAATAAACATATCTTTCGAAGCCCTTATTAAATATTCTCTTTCAAAACCAATTATATCTTTCGATGGTATCAAAACGTTCTTTAAAACATAGCTTCGAAACAAATGAAATTACCCCTTTGAAAGTATTGGGTTTACTCTTTAAAACGTATTTTGGGTAAAGGTGGTTATATATGAAAGTATCTCTTTTAAAACATTTACAAATTTTTTGGGGAAAAGTTGATGGTGTCAAAACCATCTAGTCGAAAGCAATAACATTTAAATTAAAACTATGAAGGTTAGAGTCCAAACCCCCTTCCGACCCTATTGCCTTCGAAACCATCAACCTCTTTCAAAAGCATTTTGGAAGTTGCTTAGCTTAGGTAAAACGAAGATAACCCTTCAAATGCATTGATGGCTTCAATACAGTCGAAAGGAAGATTAGGCTGGGTTTCGACATGGTCGAAACCCATCATTTCGAAAGCTCTTATTTAAAGAGAAAGGCACCCCTTCGAAAGCTAACACTTTTTACATAGTATGGCAACCATCGTCGAAATCTATTTTTAAAAACCCTTTCGAAAGCATATGCAACAACCCTGGTTTTGGTGATTACTTGTAAGTTTAATTATAACGGTGGTTATAATTTAATAATGGAGAAAATAAAATAAATTAGAGAGATAAAAATTTGTTAAAATTGTTATTTCAAATAAATAATGGATTTGGAATAAATAAAATAGAATTAAGATAGTTTGGTTGGTAATAAATTGTGAATAATGGTAATATGTTGATTTGGGATTCATTGAAGTAAGTAAAGGTAAAATAATTTAAATCGACATTATTTGTTGTAAATAAATATAAAATGTTGAACTAAAGTTTTAAAAACTTTATAATGTTATTTTGTAATAAAAATGAGCATTATATGGTTTTAATTTGATAAAATGCAATAAATTTTGGAAATTAGTGCCAAATGTTGAATTTTGTTAATTTTAATTAAACGTTTGAATTTAATATGGATAATAATATAAATAAAAAGATGGAATTTGGTTTAAGAATAAGTTTTAATTATAAAATAATGTTAGTATGATTTATAACATTTTTCTATGCAAGAATTTTTTTTTATAAAATAATTTGAGCTAAAAATGGTGATTTAAGCATTTATTGTGTAAATTGGTTATTTGTGTAAATTACAAGTTTTTAATAATAAAATGTTTTTAAAACTAAAATTTATCTTTTTATATATCGTAAAATATTATATTCAACATGTAAGTGAATTTACATGAATTATCTGTAGAGAAAACTTGTAGAAAATGTGTTGTTTGCTTTAATTATATAGTGCTTACACTTGTTTAGTGCCAATTAATTTCTCATAGGCCAATTAATTAAATAACTTTGGATCCAAATCCCACTCAACCTACACCAGAAATATGAAAATATGCTTTCTTCTTCCTATGCGTACATAACTCGTTTTACAGTAAAAGAGAAAAGAAGAAAATCAACTCCTCTTCATGATAAAAAAACTAAATCCCTAATTAAACTCAAATCTGTGCTGTAACAATCAAAAATAAAATCACTTAATTCAGCCAATCAATTCAAAACTATGAATTTGTCTTAGGTTATTTTCTATTTTGAGAAAATTGAATCACTGTAGGTTGATTTCTTCTTGCATGTAGCTCAAATAGCTTCTACAGGCGCTGAAGCAATAGTTTGAGCCTCCAAGCTTTCATTTTGATCTGGATTCTTGTTGAAAATTGCTAATCTCTTGCTGTTAATACAAGGTGAGAATCTCTCTCGCACATTCTAGCTTGTTTCATGTTTCGTAGTGATGAATTAGGTTGTTTATTTTGCAAATTCGTTTGACGTTGATTTTCTGAGCTGCTGCAAACATGACCTGAGTCCATGTTTGAGACAGCGTATCTCTTCCGTTTTTTGTCAAAATTCATTTATTCTTTTTTGCAGTTTAAACTATAATTGTTGAAAAATATGCATGCCCAATTTCAGGTCATTTCGACCTATGCAGCTTATAGAAATATGTTGCCGAACTTTGACTCGGAGCATGTTTTTGCCCAGATTTTTATAGTGAAAACACTGTCTGGGTTCAACTTTGAGATATCATAACTTTCTCGTACTTTATCCAAATTGCATGATTCTTTTTGCAGTTTAAAATATGGTTGTTGAACTTTATGCATGCCAAATTTCAGGTCATTTCGACCTATGTAGCTTAAAGAAATATATTGCTGAATTTTGACTTCGAGCATGTTTTTACCCAGATTTTTACAGTGAAAACACTGCCTGGGTTCAACTTTGAGATATCATAACTTTCTCATATTTTATCCAAATTGCATGATTCTTTTTTCAGTTTAAAATATAGTTGTTGACCAAATTTCATGTCATTTCGACCTATGTAGCTTATAGAAATATGTTACCGAAATTTGGCTCGGAGCATGATTTTACCCATATTTTTACAGTGAAAATACTGCCTGGGTTCAACTTTGAGATATCATAACTTTCTCATACTTTATTCATATTGCATGATTCTTTTTTTGTTTGAAATATAAAGTTTTCTACTATGTCTACCAATTTTGAGCTCAAACTGATGCCGTTTGGTACTTTTTTTATGTTTGGAAGTTGAACCTAGAATGGATTTTTAGGCCTAAGCACGTTCTTGTTGCACTGCTACAAACATGCTCTGAGCCCATGTTTGAGGCAGTGTAACTTTTTCATTTTCTGTCGGAATTCATTGATTCTTTTTTGTTTGAAATATGAAATTTTTTTACTTTGTGAACACCAATTTTTAGTTCAACCAAAGGTCGGTTGGTCACCTGTTTTATGTCTGAAAGTTAAGCCCAAAGAAGATTTCAGACCTAATTTTTATTTTGCCTAAGCATTTTTATGTTCTTTATCCGTCCGACTTTCGACTCTTACTTTCTGTTTTTATGATATTTCTGAAATATTTTGAGGGCTATGATGCCTATCAATAGGCTAGCCAAGTTTTGATGAATTTGAAGTTCAAATTTGAATTGAATTTGAATGACCGTTTTGAGTGATTTTTTGATTTCTAGCACAGATTTTTCCAAACAATTTGGAATAATTTTTAAAATAGATTGGAGTTTAAAATAATTATTATGTAATATTTTAAATTATTTTAAGCTATAAAATCTATTTATTCCCTATAATAAGGGAATTTTCAAATATCGTCTTCAAAATTGATTTCGAAAAATGGTTTTAAAAGCTTGTTTTCTCAAATAAATTACTATATATATATATATAATACACGTTTTTGTACTATTCGAGCGAACGAGAAGGAGAATTAAATGGTTTGGTAAAACATGTGGTATGAGACACGTGCGTTTATCTTATCAATTAATTCCTGACTTGTCCGTTTGATCGTTTTGACCTTCGGGTCGAGTTTACCAATGAGATGAGGTAAACTGTTTACTGCTTTGAGTTTGAAATTTACTAGCGGTTAGTAAACCGTTTAGTGCGAACGTGTGGTATGTGACGCACATTAACATTGTTCGGGTTTCTAACTAAGAGTTTGTGACACATTTGCCATTGCAGCGTATTGCCAGTACTGGACATTCGCATCATTGCCATTGCGGCGTTTGCCATTGCGGCGTATTTGTCCTCGAGATGTTTGCCATTACAGCGTATTTGCTATTGCGGCGTATTTGTCATTGCGGCGTATTTTCCATTACGGCGTATTTATCATTATGACGTATTTGCCTTCGGGCGTGGTACCATATTTGAGATCAGTACTTGGCAGGCTTCGGCCAAAAGTACGTGCAAATTTTGAGATGTTTTCATTGATTTTTCGAGTGTATCGCTTTTATCATGGTTGGCCATTTGAGCCATTATATATATATGGCGATTACCTTATGGGAATTTGAATTGCCTACATTGGCTTTATTTGAGATTTTCCCTTTGGCGCTATTATTGAGATTTGCCTATTAGCGTTATTACATAAGATTGCCTTTTGACGTTTATTTGAGATTATATTCTCCTAAGTTGGAGAGTTATATTTGATTGTCTTTTGGCATATTTTTAAGATGGTGATTTCTTTGAGGTTTCTTTAAGTTTGCCGATATGACGGGTTTTGGGATTTCTTCTTCTTAGGAGTTATATTTTCCCTAAACCACTATTGATTATTTGTGATATGCCAATGATACGAGGCTTGCTATATTTAGCGTTTTATGGATTGTTTTATCTCTTTTGAGATTATATGTTGGTGTAAGTTATATCATCTCATCACTTAAATTAACCTTATCATACTTATACTCGTGCTTATACTCAATATTCTTCCTTCTTGTTTAAGAAGAACGTTGCCCTTATTCTTATGCATTTACTACTGCTTATCCTCTTAAATGATATGTTTGGCTAGAAGGACCCGTGTATTTTATACTCAGGTTAGACCGATGTGTTTCAGGTTAGGTACCTTTGGACTTAGTCTATTCTGCTTCCGCATGGACTCTTTTCTGCTATCTCCTTTTGGTATAGTTTTTGAGTAGTCCTTTTACACCTACTCTGATATGCGTATTCTTTGACTCGTGTTTGTATTGTGGTCGTCATACCACTTATGTGATATATCATTTTGTATACTCTGTGATGTGTGTGTATATATATATACACATACATATATATGTGTGTGTGTGTGTGATTGTCTACCGTTCTGTGATGTGTTTAGCATTTGAGTTGTTGTATTTTGTTTTGATAGATCCTATATCCACCTGTAGTTTTGTATTAAGCATTTGTTGGATATGTTGATCTACTTAAGTTAGGAAAAAAGAAAGAATATAGAGCACTAATCGACGTATTCAATAGATATTTAAGACAAGACTATAGATGGTCGCTCCTAACCAGCCCTAGTCTCCGCATTAGCAGACAGTATTACCCCGTAATACCTTTTGTTAATGTAGGTCTCGAGTTGGGACGTCACAGCATACGTCTAGACTATGTCGAATGCTTTTATGAAAACAAGGTAAGATCTTATCTTTTGAAAACAAAATAGGGTTTCGACCCCTCGGAAGCATTCCTTTCGACACCATGGCTTCCGCCTTTCCTCCAATCCACTACGTACCATCTAAGTGATACCTTGAGTATTGGTTTTGACTATGTGGGTTTTGAATGAGATGGTTTCATCTAACATGGGGCGGAGTCAATAGAGTCGAAAGTTGCTGCTATTTAAGACAAGACTATAGATGGTCGCTCCTAACCAGCGCTAGTCTCCGCATTAGCAGACAGTATTACCCCGTAATACTCTTTGTTATTGTAGGTCTCGAGTTGGGACGTCACAGCATACGTCTAGACTATGTCGAAAGCTTTTAGGAAAACAAGGTAAGATCTTATCTTTTGAAAACAAAATAGGGTTTCGACCCCATCAGAAGCATTCCTTTCGACACCATGGCTTCCGCCTTTCCTCCAATTCACTACGTACCATCTGAATGATACCTTGTGTATTAGTTTTGACTATGTGGGTTTTGAATGGGATGGTTTCATCTAAGATGGGGCGGAGTCAATAGAGTCGAAAGTTGCTGCTACTTGAGGCGAAACCAATTTGTCTGAGTTAAAGGCTGAAATTTAGCTTCTTTTAGTAATTGCTTTACAACAACTTGCCTATTTGTAAACTTTTGATTAGTTTCCATAAAAACTTTTCAAATACTTTATTTAAAACTACCGCATTTTCATCAGATCTAAATCAAAGAAATATAACGTTCGAGACCTTCCATTTAACAAAATCGACATTTGTAGAAAAGTTTCTTAAAATTCCAAACCCCAATTCTTCCTGAAATTCATAAAATAAATTTTAAACCCAATTATATCGTATTTCCTTTTAGAAATTCATAATAAATCTTCGATAGCATCGAAAATTATGAAAATTAAAACCACTCTCTAAAATCATATTTTACTTAACATAAAATTTTTCCATGGCATTCTAAAATCATAAACTCTTTGTTTTTCCCTAGAACTATACAATTTCGTATGTAAATGAATTAAGATAAATAAAACTAATATAATCCAAGCACATCATCATCCATATCCTTATAAAAACGAATTTAGTCATAAATCTGAAAACATATAATTCTAGAATAAAATAAAGATGGTATAAAATTATTATTCATCTTAGGTATGATAAGGAATTTGAGATTTGTTGTTGATTAATCCTTCCCAGCTTTTGATCCTTAGCTTTAGATTGAAATCTTCCTCGTTTTCTCCTTGTTAATGGCCGGCTCTTATTTAGGTTTGTGTTTTGCATTTGTAAAAATAAGGAATGAAACGTGAATGGGCAATTACCAATAAGTACAGCCATGTACAATGAAGTGACTATTTTACTAGTAAGCCCATATGTGATTTAATTGGCTAATAACCCATTTAAAGCCCTTTTATTTTATTATTAAGCACGACCCTATGTATATGATTTATTCAAATCTCAATCTCCTTATTATCATTATTCTATTTAATTTATCTAATTAAATTTTCTGAATAAATTTATAAAAAAGTAGGAATGTAACAGTGGGCTTCCATTAAATAAAGCAAGTAATACCGTTCTTCTTCCAACATTTCTTATATTTAATTTTCAAATCATTTTTAGTATGTTGATCATATTATATGTATATGTATATGTATATGTATATGTATATGTATATGTATATGTATATGTATATGTGTATATATGTATATAACATTTTGTACATATTAATTTTATTGAGCAATGTAAATAAATTCATATGCTTGCATTGTTCTCTCTAGCATTCAACGTGTTTCCTGGAGATCTGTCCAGGCAACTTGGTACTCGACATTCTAAATGTTCGGCCTCAGAAGAACGTTTGGCATACAAGGAACGGTCGGCATCCAAGAAGGGTCGGCATCCATGAAGGTTCGACATGAATCTTGTTCGGCATCCCGAGACCATTTGGCATGAAGAAGCATTCGGCATTGGATAGTGCTCAACATTAAAAGAGCGTTCGGCATTGGATAGTGCTCGGCATCAAAAGAGCATTCGACATTGGATAACTCTTGGCATCTAGAGAGCGTCCGACATTGGATAACGCTCGGCATTCAGGGTGTCCGGCAGTCAGGACATTCGGCTTCGCCTTGTTTGGCATGATACCGTGTTCAGCATCTAGTCATTCGGCCAAGTCACTGGTTTGGCTTCCAGTATCGTTCGGTGCAAATGTTTCCCATGGCATTCAGAGTGTTCGGCATCGCTGCGCTCGGCATAAGGAGATTGTTCGGCATTCATGCCCTGTCCGACATTCGACGTTTGACATCTATGGGTCGGCACACAAAGATTACTCCATTTGGGTCGAGATATTCAGCCACCAGGTCCACCAGGAAAGTCTAACCCGTCTTCGTCTATAAATAGAGAGACATGGGCACAGTGAAATGGATCGGTTTTTTGAGAACACCAGGGAAACTCTGCTGCATCCAACACTCACTCAAGGCTTAATCTTTTACTTTGCAATTGTATTCAAGTAATTAGAAACGGATTGTATCTGTAATCAACTATCAAGGAAATCAATAGAAATCAACATAAAAGTGGACGTAGGTAGTTACGCCAAACCACTATAAATCTAGTGTTCTTGTTCTCTGCATTGAAATTTACTTATTGTTCTCTATTTTAATTTACTTTCTTCATTAATCTCTCTACACAATCTTTCTAAGGGTGTTAGTGACCAATTTTGGTGCTTCCACTGAGAACTGAATTCTCAGGCTGTTAGGATCTGCTTTGTAGCTACTAGATTGCATAAATCCCCCAAAGGAGATCCGAGATCATTCATAGGGCATCTGTTGATTCTATTCAGAGTTACAACCAACAACCTATCATGGGAAGACCACGAACCAGATCAGCTTCCCACAGCGCAGATGTCCACGAAACTGCTAGCGTGCAACAAGTTGGATCTAGAAATCCGCAAGCGACTAGAGGTGCAGGGCCCTCCACCCAAACCAAGTGGAAGTCGCTTCCCGAACAGAGTTCAACGACTTGATAAGAGAACTCAAGGAAAGTAGAAGGCAACTTGCTGAGCAGATTCAAGCCAACACTAACCTCATGGCTCAGCTTGCTCAGCAGCAGCGCCAAAATGCTGGAGGTAACCCTTCCCCTTATTCTGAATTTGATAGTTCAACGTCAGCTGACAAACCTACTAGGCGTAGACGCTGAGGATGAAGGTGCACAGGCAGGCGCTGGGAATCAAGCCCGCGAAGAGACCGGACGCCCGAATCTCCAAGACCCAAATCAGGCGGGGCATCAATCCACACGGTCCCCTAGAACGGAACCCAACCTTCCATCCTCCATACAAACTCCGGACTTAACAGTTATGGCCAGACAGTTGATTGGGGAGTGTCCAGAAGCCATACTCCCTTTACGGATGGTATCCTATAGGCTGAGTACCCCAAGAAGTTCAATATGCCGACTATCCCAGTCTACGAAGGGAAGACTGATCCCAGACAGCATGTGATGCGGTACTGATAGATGATGGATTCTACAAGAGCTAATGATGCAACCAAGTGTAGGTGCTTTCCAATCACTCTGTTCGGAATTGCCACCATGTGGTTATCTCGACTTCCCCCACGATCTATATCCAGCTTTGACGAATTGGCAATGAAATTCATAGAGCAATTCAGGGTACACATCACTCGTCCAAAGGATGTGATGTCCTTATTAAGCGTAATCCAAGCTCCGGGAGAGTCATTGAAAGCATACTTGCAGAGATTTCATGTTGCTGCTACCGAAGTGAGTAACCCAAACGACCACGCAATTTTGATGGCGGTAATGCGTGGAGTGGATCCAGACTTTGAATTTGGAGATTGGTTGGCAGGAAAGCCCCCAGCCACGCTGGAATGTTTTTATTCGAAAGCTCATTAGTTCATAAGAAGGGAAGAAGCTCGATGGACAAGACGAGACAAGGCACCAGGGCCTGCTCAGGAGACTGTGAAAAGTACCGTCGCCACGAAGCAAACCGGCGATAATTCGGAAAAAGCCCAAGTCAACATCCAAAACAAGCCTGGGCAGTCTAAAAGATCCGGAGGTGGAAATCCCGGAAAGAAAAGAGAGACGGGGAAATGGAAGTCAAGAATCCTGACCTACAATGAATACACCCCGCTCAACGTCTTACTTGAGAACATCTATTTGTCAACTCGCAACACTTTTCAGTATAGGAAACCACGCCCAAAGGAATCGACGGAGGAACAGAAGCTGACTGGGAAGTACTGCCGCTTTCACGAGTCTTATGGGCGCAATACAGAGAGTGCAGACACCTCCATGACGCTGTAGAAAAGCTGATTAGACAGAAGAAGCTGCAGGAGTTCGTCAAAGACCCACAAGATGGAAGACAAGAGACACCGGACCCCAGACGTGGGCCAGCTCCACGCCAACCAGAACAACCTGCTCGAACTGTGGGTAGATTGGTTATCAACACGATTGCTGGCGGACCTTATCCTGCGGATAAGAATTGACAGGAGATGGAGCGATATGCTAACTCTTTAAGACATGCAGAGTATGAGTGCTGTTCGACTGTGGAGGATGGGACTCCTGCAAAGCAGCAACGCACAATGGATGATGATATTATATTCAGGAGCAGAGATGCGGATAAGGTGGAGGCCCCGACCATCGACCCGATGGTCATATCTGCGACAATCGGACCGGCGTTTGTGAAGAGAATTCTAATTGATTGTGGAAGTTCCGTTAACATCATCTTCAAGAAGGCATACGACCAAATGAAGCTGGAGACTAAGGATTTGAAACTGTCTAAAGCCAGAATCCATAGCTTTAACGGCGCAGCAACGGACGCAGTGGGATATGTGGAGTTACCAGTTGAATTGGGGCAAGACGAGCGTAGGAGGGTGTGGATCCTACCATTCATAGTGTTGGATGTTGACTCTTCATATAACATATTTCTAGGACGTCCAGCCTTGGCAGAATTTAGGGCAGCTATGTGGCTGAGCTGAGAGAGGCTCAGCGTAGGGATAAAGGAAAGGTTGCGGATCGCTCTGTCCGCATCCGAAATGCCGATGATTGATAAGTAGCGCCCGAGCCATGGCTCGGGCAGCATTCTCGGATCCATAGAGACATAGATCCAAGAGACGATGATGGGGGACCCAGGGAAACAAATGCAGCGCCGGCTGAACTCACAATTGGCATCCCAGTCAGCCGGGATGACCCGTCACGAATTCTTAAAATTGGATCACAACTCGACCCTGTGGTGGCCGAGAACCCCACTGACTTCCTCCGAGCGAATCTTGATGTTTTCGCTTGGACCCACTCTGATATGTGTGGGATTTCTCCAACAGTTGCGAGTCATATGTTGAACATAGACCCAAAGTACGTTCCCATAAAATAGAAAAGGAGAGGTATGGTCCCGGAGAGGTCCGCAGCTCTCAAAGAGGAGGTGGACAAACTCAAAGCCAATGGATTCGTCCGCGGCGCCCTCTATCCTGAATGGGTCTAACCCGGTGCTGGTAAAGAAAGCAAATGGAAAGTGGAGAACTTGTGTTGATTATTCTGATTTAAACAAAGCATCCCCAAAGGATAGTTTCCCGTTGCCTAGGATTGACCAGCCGGTCGATTCAACTGCCGGACATGAGTTACTATCATTCACGGATGCATACTCTGGATATAATCAAATCCCGATGCACCTCCTAGATCAAGAACATACCAGTTTTGTCACAAACATTGGATTGTATTGTTATGTAGTGATGCCCTTTGGATTGAAAAACGCGGGGGCAACTTATCAACGTCTGGTAAATCGGATGTTCAAAGACCAGATTGGAAAAACGATGGAAGTTTATGTGGATGACATGCTCGTGAAGTCACGGCAGTCAAATGACCACATCCGAGACTTAACGAAGATGTTTGACATACTCAGGCATTATGGAATGAAGATCAATCCTTTGAAGTGTTCATTCGGCGTAGCGTCAGGAAAGTTTTTGGGTTTCATTGTGAATGCACGGGGGAATCGAGGCGAACCCGGAGAAGATTCAAGCTCTCCGATATATACAAGTGCCCAGAACCATAAAACAAGTGCAAAGCTTGAATGGAAAGGTGGCCGCGCTGAGCCGATTCATATCCAGGGCCACAAACAAGTGTATTACTTTCTTCGATGTTATAAAGAATGGAAAGAGGAACTTCGAATGGACGTCCGACTATGAGGAAGCATTCCGAGCACTTGTAAGGCACTTGGAAAGTCCCCCGATATTGTCGAAACCAATAGATCACGAAATGTTGTACGTATACTTGGCTGTATCCCAGCACGCTATCGGCACAACCTTGGTTCGCAAGGAAGACCGGGTTCAAAAGCCAGTTTACCATGTTAATAAATGTTTGACGGGGGCAGAAAGAAATTATTCAAAGATTGAAAAACTAGCCTATTGCCTGGTGATTGCATCACGCAAGCTTCGTCCTTATTTTTAGGCACACCCAATCAGTTTTTATACTGATCAACCTTTGCGGCAGATACTCCAACGACCGGAAACTTCCAGAAGGATGTTAAAATGGAATATTGAGTTAAGTCAGTTCGACATTACCTACCTACCGCGAAGAGCCATACAAGGACAAGCACTGGCTGATTTCATTGCTGAATTTACTATGACAGACGAATCAAACAACCACAATGTCATACCCCCCATTCGATGGAAGATGTACACCGATGGGGCATCCAATGACCATTGTTCGGGGGTTGGCATAGTTCTTGTAATGCCTGAGAACCGATCAGTTTGCTACGCTTTGAAGCTCAAATTCACTGCAACGAATAACGAAGACGAATATGAAGCGATGATCGCCGGCTTAAGACTTATCAAAGAATTGGGAGTAAAATCGGTTGAAATCTTCAACGACTCTCAACTGGTGGTGTACTAAGTGCTCGGAGACTACCAAGCAAGGGGACAGAGACTTGCCCCCTATTTGGTCCGAATTCAGGAGCTACTAGCGAATCTCGAGTATTATGATATTTCACATGTCCCACGTGAGCAGAATAAAGCAGCCGATTCATTGGCGAAATTCGCAAGCGCAGGCGATGCACAACAAATGAGATTATTTCCTGTTGAGACTCTCCATTCTCCGAGTATAGATATGATGGAGGTAGATTTCGTGTTAGAAACGGAAATCGAGAAGGAATCATGGATGACCCCAATCAAGCAGTACTTGCTATTCGAGATCTTACCCGAAGAAAGGAGTGAAAGACGACAAGTCCTTCGTAAGGCTTCTCGTTATGTAATACATGACGGAATAATGTATCGAAGGGGATTCTCGACCCCATTACTCCGATGCATTGCCCATGATGAGATAAAATGAGTCCTGAAGGAAGCCCACGAAGGAGAGTGCGGCGACCATACTGGGAGGCAGACATTAGCAAAGAAGGTCCTCCGTTATGGACACTACTGGACAACTGTGAATCGGGATGCTGCAGACTATGTGAAAAGATGTGATAAATGCGAGATATATGCGAAAATCCCGAGAGCTCCGCCGACGGAACTCACGCAAATGGTTAGTCCCTGGCCATTTGCAATATGGGGAATTGACCTAGTTGGTTCTTTACCCATAGCCAAAGGTGGAGCGAAATATGCAATAGCAGCGGTCGACTACTTTACAAATGGGCAGAAGCAGAGCCTCTGGCCATAATAACCACCAAGAAGGTTATTAATTTCGTCATACGAAATATCATATGCCGTTTTGGCCTTCCACGGACCATCATAACAGACAATGGAACTCAATTCGAAAGCAAGGAGTTCAAAATTTTGTCAGAAATATGGCATTGAGAAGAAGTTTGCAGCGGTCGCTCACCCGAAAGCCAACGAACAGGTGGAAGCCGTAAACAAGATAATCAAGTCCATATTGAAAAAGCGTCTGGAAAGGGCTAGAGGCAAGTGGGTGGATGAACTTCCAACAGCACTTTGGGACTATAGGACCACCCATAAGACCGCGACTGGCCACACTCCATTCGCATTGGCATATGGCACAGAAGCTGTCATACCCATGGAACTTGAAGTTCCATCACATCGGGTAACTCATTACGACCCCGAGTCGAACCAGAATCTTTTATTGGAATCATTAGACTTCATTGACGAAAAACGCGAAGAGGCCAATTTGAGAGCGGCCGCATACAGACATAGAGTCGCTAAATATTATAACGAAAAGGTCCGACCAAGAATTTTTGGTGTCGAAGACCTCGTTTTGAAATGATTTTTTCTGATCCCATCACATATGAATCCCGCATGGGAAGGTCCATATGTCATCGAACGGAAGCTTGGAGAAGGAACTTTCAAGCTAGTAACCGTCGATGGTGCGACACTCCTCCGAGCATGGAACAGCAAGCACTTGCGGCGTTATTATACTTAGTCTATTTCTTTCATGTATTAGTCGCATTGATTTCCAGTACGCTTTTATTTCTAGTTCTTGGCATGTAGTAAGACAATTTAGCTTGCTTTCATTAATAAAGGCTATAAGCCATCTTTTCCATGAATTACTAATGTTTCTGTGTATGATGATCCTGGGACAGGCAAACGAAACCATATTATTCTGGCTGATGTACGAACACGTGCAGACACTAAAAATCTCCAAGTCCTAGAGTGCAGACTGGAGTACTCTAAGTCCCCGGGGTGCGGACTCGAGTATAAACGATTTTAAAATCTCCAAGTCCCCAGAGTGCGGACTGGAGTACTCTAAGTCCTTGGAGCGCGGACTCGAGTATAAACGAATTTAAAATCTCCAAGTCCCCAGAGTGCGGACTGGAGTACTCCAAGTCCCCGGAGCGCGGACTCGAGTATAAATGATTTTAAAATCTCCAAGTCCCCGGAGTGCGGACTGGAGTACTCCAAGTCCATGGAGCGCGGACTCGAGTATAAATGATTTTAAAATCTCCAAGTCCCCAGAGTGCGGACTGGAGTACTCCAAGTCCACGGAGCGCGGACTCGAGTATAAACGATTTTAAAATCTCCAAGTACCCAGAGTGCGGACTGGAGTACTCCAAGTCCCCGGAGCGCGGACTCGAGTATAAATGATTTTAAAATCTCCAAGTCTCCGGAGTGCGGACTGGAGTACTCCATGTCCCCGGAGCGCGGACTCGAGTATAAATGATTTTAAAATCTCCAAGTCCCCGGAGTGCGGGCTGGAGTACTCTAAGTCCCCGGAGCGCGGACTCGAATATAAACGACTAAAAATCTCCAAGTCCCAGGAGTGCGAAATGGAGTACTCTAAGTCCCCGGAGCGCGGACTCGAGTATAAACGACTTAAAATCTCTAAGTTCCCGGAGTGCGGACTGGAGTACTCTAAGTCCCCGGAGCAGGGACTCGAATATAAACGACTTAAAGTCTCCAAGTCCACGGAGTGCGGACTGGGGTACTCTAAGTCCTCAGAATGCGGACTCAAGTATAAACGATTTAAATAACCAGGTCCCCTAAAGGCGGACTGGATATAAATGACTTGAAGTCATCGAGCCTTTGGCGCACATATTAGAAAATATTCTAAGTGCTTGGAGCACGGAAGAAAAAACAAGCAGCTCCCAAAGAATTTCCGAGCTATATGAAGATGAACCGAAGGGTGTATGTTATTCACAACAGCTTGGATTTGAACCACAATCACAAATAAAATTGAACGATAAGAGCCTTTGAAAGACCAAAAAAACTAAGTTTTATTCATCAAAGATAAGTTTCCATTACAACTCCTTTGAAGCTCGGAATCGAAAGTTTATTTACACAAACTAAGAAAACAAAAATACTTGCATAATCTAAACTAACTCTCGTTGAATGAGAGTAATGATTACTTCTTGTGCTTCTTCGACTCTTCACCTCCGTTGTCTTCTCAAACGACCCCTCTCCTCCGCGTTTACCCTTGGTATCCTTCTTTGATGGAGGAGTGAAAGCCGAAGAAGTATGAGGAACATCCATGGGCTTGGACCTGCCAGGGAGAATGATCTTAAACGGCTTGTTCAAAGGATCGTTGGGGTCCACGGCTTAGGGTTCGGCCTTGATCTTTGTCATCTCTTCCTTCTCTTTCTCAAGCCTCTCCTTCATGCTCAGCTCGGATATGTGCTCGGAGATGCCTGTAATTTCAACTTCATAACTCCCATCAATGGGAGAGGAAGCCTCAGATTTATCTTCATCAAGCGCTTCGATCACTTAGGCGTCTGTACCGGGAGCCTCTCCTGCATAAGGGGCCTCACTTGTTTTCTTCTCCGCCTCCTTGGCGACATCGCTCCTCGGAGTGGGATCGGGATCATAATGACGTGCACAAAATCAGATAAAACGAGCATTAGAATACAATAGTCCTTCATAAAAAATGATGACTTTTGGAATCTTAAAGTGAAGGTTTATCTACCAGGTTCCGGCAAGCTCTCAGCTGTCAAGGGGGTCTCACCCTCCGGAATGGGGGACAAAGTATGGACATCAAGGCAGAGTCCTTTGGATTATAACCAATATGCTACTCAAATGGATCGAGTATCGGCCGATCGGCCGATTGAATAGGTACATGAGCTGGAGGCACGACCCCGGATGGACTGATAATAACTTCTTTCCCTTTTTTGAGGGGGATCCTTTGCAATAAATAGCTTTGGCCGCCGACAAGTCCGAATGCTTATTTCATTTGAGGAATTCTTTTATCAAGGCCTCCTCATCAATCTCTTTGATGCCGCGCTCGGCCTTCCTGATTTCTATCAAGGCCTCCCATGCCTCAACTAAAGACTCAAGATAGCCCTTGCCCAAAAAAGTCAAGTCTCGGTGCATGAGAACGCGAGCGTTGAATTTAGCGATTAGCGGGTCAAACATGCTTTTGACCTCTTCCCTGCCTTCTTCCCTAGCCGCCTCGAGACGCGAGTCGATATCCATGGATGCTATCTTCTTGCCCTCTTCACGTGCCTCACACTTTAACGCATCAACTCTGGAAAGCTCGCCCTCAAGTTTTTCTTTTAAGCGTCGAGTGGCAACGATCTCGTCACAGTATCGTTGTGACTCTTCTTGGGCAGCCGTTTTCTCTTCCTTCTCTCTGCGGAGCTTCTCCTCAAGTTCCTTAACTCGGAGGCTGAATGCGTCCCTCTTCTTTTGAAATGAATCCTTCTCTAGAGCCAAAGCCCCACAACATTGAACCGCCTCGTTGAGTTCTTTCTTATGAGTTGATTCCAGACGAGTGACAGCCTCAGTGGTGTCCTTGGCGCTCTGGTGGGCGACCTCAAGTTCATACTTGTAAGTTGCGATTTCTTCGTCCTGAGCCTTAATGATGTCTTTGTCGTGGATAGCCTCAAGCTTCAGGAGATCGATTTCATGTTGGCGCTCCACGGAGACTTCAGAAAGTTTTTTAGCCAAATGAACAAATACGTCATGTTGAACATAGACGTCGTTGGTACAGGCGATGGCGCTCTGCTTGACATGTCCGGGGATAGGATGAATCGCCGGGAGGAATTTCAGGCCGTCGAAGCAGATTTTTGAAAATTTATCGTTAAGCTCGGCCAGCCTCTCTGATACTGTTGGGTCTATTGCAGGAGAGGGAGGAGACGACTTTGAAAGTTCGGCTCTCCTGTGGGAATCTCGGGATTGTCGAGTGGAAGAGGAGTCGGAGTGTTAGTCCCAGGGAGCATTAGGTTGCGACCTCTTATGGTCGTGCTTGTCTTTACTTTGCTCCGGGTGAGAATAGATATCCTGGTGGTATTTTGGCTGATAGTAAGTTTTCCTCCGAGATGACGAGCCCCGTGAATGATAGTCTTTATCGCCGTCACCATCTCTATCTCGACGTCTCCCGGGACCCGAGTCCCGTCCAGATTGATAAAAATATAGACGAATCACGAAGGCGATCGAATCCATATGAGCGCCCCATGCCACCTGCACAGAATTCAAATAACAACGAATTAGCAAAGAGTAATGTGACGACAAAAATCTAAACGCAAATTGAAGTGCGAGTGTTCGTGTGTGTCCTAGTGTTTCCCCCTGACGGACCAGTTGCTTTGCTAATAGGAGTTTTCTCTCCCCGACTTTGGGTTAGAGCGCTCGCATCGCCTCTGATGGGCGAATGAAGCTTGAATGCCTCCGGATCGTCAAAGTCATAATTGAGCAGGTCATCCGGAATGGAAAGGTTCGATATGCCCTTTAAAGAACTTTCTACATGCTGTGAAGAAGCCTCTTTCTCCTTTAGAATAAGCGTAACTTTCGAAGTTCCGCCGGCTTTCTCCTTTCTAATCTTGTACGTCAATCCCATTTTCCTCTTTGAAGGGGAAGATGACGTTTCGATATCGTGCACTTCGACTATAGGATCCTGAGCGGGACCCAAACTCTCACCTTGTGCTTCGGATGTTTCATTCTCTTTGATTTCCCCCTCTTCATGTACATCAGGGGTGTGGCGTGATGACGACTCAGCTAATTTTTTCCCTTTACCGGATGTGGGCTTGGGTATGGAGACGCCTTCAGGAAGACTTACCCGACGACCTTCTGTTAACAGTCCGAACCTTGATAATGACTCATTTGAAATGAGAGTTCGGATGTCTCGTTCTTCGGCGGGAAGAGCTCTAATAGCTTCAACGACCATAGAATATCCTCGGCCGTCAGGACATGGATTGATACTTGAGAAGATGAAACAAGAGTTAGAAAAGGCATAGCTTCCACAAAAACATGAGTATCATTCCAAGAAGAAGACTTACTTCCTTCAACCTATCTCCTCATGAAACCAGGAGGGCAACGCACATAGAACCATTCCTGTTGTACAGAGAAAACTTGCTCCACGCTCCGGTTAAAATTTGGCATTTGTGGTGCGGCTCGAGGAACACAAAGGAGGGTCTATCTCTCTGCTTCTTGATCATATAAATATATCTGATGTCGCCAGGAGTTGGAGGCCTAGAGAAGACGGTCATGAAGAGGATGTAGGTGCCATAGATGAAGGCGTGACCGTTTGGGTGCAGTTGCGACGGGGAGATGTCGATTATTGCAGCACGTCCCGAAGAAATAAGTTAAACGGTGGCGCACTGCCGACCTAGCACATAAACTTATTACAGACGGTGTACCCAACTGGAGGCAGGTGTGTACGATCGTGCCCTGATGGAACCAGCACGTCGTCAAAAGGTATTCCATGGATGGAGCATATTCGTCGGAGCACAACTTCATTGATTTTTGAAGCCTGTGAATCGACAGGGTTGTCCAAGAAAATTGATGCCTCCAAGGCATCGTGGGCTAAGTTATGTGCAGGGGAGGTTGATGGATTTGAAACATTTGTGACTTCCTGTCGAGAGGATGGTCCCGGTCTGTCAAAAATCGTGGCGGAGATGGATTTTTTAGACATCTCCAATAAATAGTGAATTTGGCAGGGCACCTGTGTGAACTATACTTGAAAAATATTCAACGTTAGAATTAACAACACAAGTATTCCCCCATGTGTGTGTGAACTAGTGCGATCATTCGTGCGTAAGCACTGAAAAATTGAAAGTCACAGGGTTACTGATATAAAACTGAGCTTCGAATCATCGCCTTCGAAGACCGTCATCGCTGACCGTCTCCAAAAGCCTGCCTTATGGTGTTTACAATTTCAGATTCAGAAAATGTTAGAAGAAGTTATCCAATTATGTCGATTTAAGTTCAGGTTTATGTCTATTGAAACTAGGAAGTTATCAGTCCGGATCAGTTCGATATGCTAGTATGCTGGAGTCCTTGTCCTTGTTTTATTATATGATTAGGCAAGGCAAATGATCGATCGGCCTAAGTTCTGTTCGGCTAAAATATGGTTCGGCATTTATGATTGTTCAGCCTAAGAATCGACCGACCAAACTATAGTTCGGCCTAGCTACCGTTCGGCCTGAATACTGCTTGGCCAAACTTTCTTTCGGCCTAACTATCGTTCGACCTAGGTAGCGCTCAGCAAAGTATCGTTCGGCCAAAATTCTGTTTGGCCGAAATAACACTCGGCATCCCATCTAATTCATGCTTCCTCCCTAACCTGCCAACACACTGTTCGACATGTGGCGAGTCATGCCAAACCAGAGTTACGTCGAGCCCCAACGCTCAACACTCCTCCCTTAACTACGGTTTCATTTTTTCCTCTCTTCCTCCATCCACACTGAACCGCCAGGACGGATCGTTCGGCGAGTCATACCAGACCATGCTGTTCGGCATCCTAGACGCTTCGTACTCCTCCTTTATTCTTTCTTTTCCTCCAATCTCGTTCGGCACAAGAGATCCATGCCGAAACACAATACACCTCCCAACATCTCCCTCGTGTACTCGACTCTGGCCACTTCTCTTTCCCTCCATATGATCTATCCCAAAGAAATATCCTAATCGAACTTCGATTCACTCATCCGCGCAACACCTATCAGCTACAGTTCTAATTTACGGACTCGAGCCTCGTGTTAAAACCCATTTATTCGGGGAAAGGACTTAGATAGAGGGATCGTTACAGTAGACCGAGACTTGGAGAAATCTGGGGTTAAGGGCACGACTTTAGTTAAGGCCGAATGGATTGGGAAGGAATGGTTGTTAACAGGTGAAATTTGTAAGTACGAGATAACGGAGGTAAAAAGGTGAAAAAAGAAGAAGGAGGAAAACGCCGGCCTTTATAGGGAAGAAGAAGAAGTCGAAGAGGCTATGGCCGGTGGAACCGGTCAAAGCCGCATCGTTCGGCTTTGGCATACAAAGCCGCTCGGCACACGTGGAGCGTTCGGCCTCGGCTGTATCGTTCGGCATTCGCGTTACGTTCGGCACACACCACGTCATCAAGTGTTCACAAGAAAAAAACCTCCAAGGGTGATAGGCCAAGGTTCGAAGCGAAGCACAAATGACTCGTAGTTCAAAGCATATCACATATGGTCACGCGATACACTTTGTGGGGCAAGTGTTTCCTGGAAATTTGTCCAGGCAACTTGGTACTCAGCATTCTAAACGTTCGGCGTCAGAAGAACGTTCAGCGTACAAGGAACGGTCGGCATCTACGAAGGGTAGGCATCCATGAAGGTTCGGCATGAATCTTATTCGGCATCCCGAGACCGTTCGGCATGGAGAAGCGTTCGGCATTAGATAGTGCTCGGCATCAAAAGAGCATTCAACATCGGATAGTGCTCGACATCAAAAGAGCGTTCGACATTGGATAGGGCTCGACATCAAAAGAGCGTTCGGCATTGGATAACGCTCGGCATCTAGAGAGCGTTCGACATTGGATAACGCTCGGCATTCAGGGTGTCCGGCAGTCAGGACGTTCGGCTTCGCCTTGTTCGGCATGATACCATGTTCATCATCTAGTCGTTCGGCCAACTCACTGGTTCGGCTTCCAGTATCATTCAGTGCAAATGCTTCCCACGACATTCAGAGTGTTCGGCTTCGCTACGCTAGGCATAAGGAGATTTTTCGGCATTCATGCCCTGTCCGGCATTCGACGTTCGACATCTGTGGGTCGGCACACAGAGATTACACCATTTGGGCCGAGATATTCAGCCACCAGGCCCACCGGGAAAGTCCAACCCGTCTTCGTCTATAAATAGAGAGGCAGGGGCATAGTGAAATGGATCATTTTTTTGGAAACACCGAGGAAACCCTGCTACATCCAACACTCGCTCAAGACTATCTTTTAGTTTGCAATCATATTCAAGTAATTAGAAACGGATTGTATCTGTAATCAACTATCAAGGAAATCAATAGAAATCAACATAAAAGTGGACGTAGGCAGTTACGCCGAACCACTATAAATCTGGTGTTCTTGTTCTCTGCATTGAAATTTACTTATTGTTCTCTATTTTAATTTACTTTCTTCATTAATCTCTCTACATAATCTTTCTAAGGGTGTTAGTGACCAATTTTGGTACTAACACAACGCATCTTGTAGACCCTATACAATTCTGATCGTATGTGATGTTGTTTTTCTCGAAACCATCTCATTCTACTTCTTTTAATTTTTACATAATTATCCACAACATATTGTTGCAACAAACGTCTACCGAGTAGTAAAAGAGATGTATTTTGTTGTCAAATCTATAATTATAAGATTTATTAATTATATATATGTATATTTTAGGAAGATAAATAAAAGTTGAGTAATATATTTGGTTAATACTAAGATTATAAAGATATATAAAGTAATCAATGATCTATGTTAGTACTTGTAAGACATATTCATAATACTCTCCGCATGTATTAGGGGTATCATTCTCATAACGACTATTTAATCTCCAAGCCCCAACCATTATTTCTATAAGGTAGTAGAAGAGGATATTGTAAAGGATCATAACAACAATGCGTCTCCGGTACTCTCATAAGCTGTCCTGATACAGTTTTACAACGATATCCCTATCATTTATGATACTTTTCTCATCACCTACCACTATTCCTGCAACTGGTGAAGCTGTCGAAAGTGCATATTGTCGTTGTAATGGCTGTTCCTAAATTATAAATCCACAATCATGAATGTTAATAAGCTGTGAAACTCGACAAAAATTTTGTGCAAAATTATTATTTTCATCTAATATATGTTTGTCTTTTCTAGTATTCTTCTATCCAACTCTTCATTTTTCACCATACGATTTTCAATTTCATGATCAGTGTCATATATATACAATTGCAAAAACCTTGGTCTATAACTTTCTTGGGGTAGTGAGCTGCCAGTATTGTGATATATACATCCTTGAGCATGAAAAGTGTAGACTCCAGCTTTTTCGTTTGCCAAATTTTCGTCAATATGAACTCCTATTGAAGTGAAAGAAAATCTATGATTATATGACCAAATATTTCTTCTATAGTGTACGCCATCATTGCTTATGTTAATGTAAAGGTTGAAGAGCTTAGTTGGTGACTGTAATCGGGGTAGTATAATTCGTCCCTTCTCACGACATAGAGAATATGTTTCATGTTCACATAATTTTGCTGAGCAGCACGAATAAAATTTTGGTCATTGTAATGAATGTCTTCGAAATTCAATGTGGTTTTCGAATTTTTTTGCAACGTTATTAGTTCATATTTGCATGCGTACTCCTTAACGTCTTTGCATGTCATTATCATTTTCCATAATTTGTCATCTTTGGCGGTAAAAATTTCGACGGTGAGCTAGATAGTGTTCTCTTTCTTCTGTAGACGTAGTTTCTCTCTGTTCTCTTCGTCTTTAATGATTTCTTTCTTGGCGGTAATAACGGTACTCTTCATTTATATGCTCATTTGTCGCATTTGAGTCATTTGTCTCTATAACCATCATTACACTTTCTTCAGATTGATTTGAATTTGTTAGGTGGTTGTTTGCTTGCGATACTTTAAATAATTCTTCATTTGGTTGATGCATGTCATCCAAATTTCCATTGGTTATCTCATTTAAATTTCTACTTAATGACGTATTTTGAAGCCTATCTCGACGAAGTCTATAAGCATGATGACGTCGAGCAAGATATGCTTCTCTTTACTCCGAAGTCATGGCATGTCTTCGTTCTCTTGCTCTTATTTTGTTAATTTCTCTTTGTTCATCGGTTGAAGCATTTATTCTTTTTTTTTAAAAAGTTAAACAGGGCCCAACCCAAGATAATAAAGGACGGGTAGAAAACACTCTACCACCCGAAAGCAAAATACAAATCGCAAACCCTAACTAGGGTTGCCGAGAAAACACTATCACAAATTAAAACACTCCAAAGCTCGATAATGGTGGAAGGCGATTCGTAGATCTAATCTCTTCTCTCCCAAAAAGGAGAGGCTTTCATCCAAATCTCCTCCTAAACTCCAATGTCTTCCATCATTAATGGACCCGCTTAGCTTAAGGAGGTCTCCACTCCATAATATCATTAGCGCGAAGTCTGAAGGTTTCTAGATCTAAGCTAAAATGACCATATCGAGTTGTTTTGGTCTTAGTATCATAGTAGTTAGCCTCCTTGTAAGTACGATTGCCCCTAGATTTCAGATCTGATCGAGTGGTGAGAATCGAGGCTAAAGCCTCCTTTGGATAGACCTTGAGAATTTGAGGCATGCTTCAACATGAGGGTTGCTGCTCTCACCTCTTTCCCAATCAGATAAGTGATAGATTCGATCGTTAAGCTTGCTGATGTAGTATGAATTTCCTAATCTTTGCTCGATATTGGGCAGAAGCAATTTGTTGGCATCCTCAGTGTTATTGCCACTCCTCTTGCTATAATCAGGTAATAAAACATTATCATGAGTGCATAATTCTTTACTAATCGTACTATTAACAGTATTAAATGCCTTGTTACTTCCCTGACAGGTTGAGATCTGGTTATTTAGGGGATTGAGTGCAGTAGCCTTGCTAGCAACATTAAATTGAGTCGAATCAGATAAGTGCTTGAGAGTATTAGTGGCTTGTGTACAGTGGCATCGTATATAACAGTGCTGTTGTTTCATAGTTGACAGTCAGTAGGAAGCAGAGGCTCATAATTGGATGGACGGCTATTCCTATGCATATCAGGTAAATAGGAGTAAAGATTTTTATTTAAGGAACTTTTAAAATTAAAATTAAAGTTGAAGTTATGGTTACATCCCTTGCAGGAAATGATTCTGTTATGCATATTAGGACAGCGACCTTCAACTGAGGAACTCTGATCCATGAATTCTGATGACTTCGCCACGAAATTACCATCTTCGGCAGGATAATGAGAATTTTTATTAAAATTCTCATTTTGTAAGTATTCTTCAACGAAGTTCTCATAGTTGTCATTATCTAAGATGCTATGAATCCTGTTGCTGTTTTTGTTGAATTTATGAAGTATGATGTTGAATTCAATTTCAGTGGTTTTCCATAGTTGTATGCTGTCTGTTTCAACTTTGTTATGAAGTCTGTTATTTCTCTCTTTCCAAAGGAAGTAAATGATTGTAGTAAGCACTACAGTTGCTTTGTTGAAATCAGCTTTCTTACCTTTGTATGCTTTCTGAAAATATTGAATGCTGTCTCTAATATTTTGGAGAGCCAAATGTTGATTTATGTTGAGCTTATTTTTGGCAATGAACCAAACATGTCTAGAGTAGGGACAGTCAAAAAAGAGATGTTCAGTGTTTTCAATTTCAGTTTTGCAGAATAGGCAATTGGTATTTCCAGTATTTTTGCTCCATTTTCCACATCTTTCTTTAGTTGGAAGACGATTTAATAAAGCAAAGTAAGTGCAGAAAGCCATTTTTGGACAATTGGCAGAGTTCCAAACTGATTTATGCCAATCAACTTCCATTTCCCCTCCTTTTAGAAAGTCCCAAGTGTTTATAAAAGAAAATCTGCCTTTTGTAGATAATTTCCAGCACCAAGTATCTTCTTCAGTATTTGGGTCGATCCCAATTTTATTAATTGTAGAATTGAAGATAGTAGTTGCAGGAAATGCTTGAGTATTCCAAGAAGAGTTTTGAATGATATTGTTAACAAAAGCATTAACTTTTCCAAAGTAATAAAGGTTATTCCACCCTAGTAAATTGATAAGAGAGTTTCCATTAATCCAAGGGTCAAACCATTGGCTAGTGCATTTACCATCTTTAAAATTTCGCTCTATAAGCTTGGCTCCAGTTTCTCTACAATTAAGAATATTCTTCCAAACATAAGAATAATGGCTTTTGATGGGCATGGACCAGAAATTTTTGTTTTTGACATATTTGACCCACATCCGTTCAGCCTATAATGATTTGCCTTCAATGAATTTCCAAAAAAGTTTGAATTTGCATGCTTCATGAATGTCTGAAATTTTTTTGATTCCCAATCCCCAGCTTCTTTGGTTTTTGTAATGGTGTTCCAAGATATTTTATGGAATTTTCCATTCCAAATGAAGTTGGCACATAGTTTTTCAATTTTCTCTAATGTTTTTGCTGGTATATTATGAGATTGCACCCAGTACATTATGAATGCAGTGATGACTGTATGAACAAGCTCTACTCTTCTTGCTATAGATAGCAATTTGCTTGACCAGTTGTTAATTTTATTTTGAATGGTTTGATAAAGCTTGGTACAATCTCTTTCCTTGATCTGATTGTTACTGAGGGGTAGGCCCAAATATCTGACAGGAAGTTCACTTTGTTGGAATTTTAGAATGTTGAGGATATCCATCTTGTTCCTATAGTTTTTGCTAAAAAAGATTTTGCTTTTATTTTCATTAATTTGAAGACCAGCTTGATTTCTGAGGTTGTCAATTTTTTTTAATGGTAGCTGCAGAAAGAATATTTGCATTTTGAAAAATTAGTAAATCATCAGCATATAAAAGGTGAGAGATGCAAGGAATAATTGAGTTAATAGGTTTTATGTTTTTACACAACAGTTCCATATCCATTTGTAAAGTAAAATATTCCATAGCAATTGTAAATAAATAAGGAGATAGAGGGTCTCCTTGTCTAATTCCCATATTGCTGTGAAGGAATCCATAAGGAGAGCCATTAATAAGAATGGAATAAGATACATTACAGATACATTCCTTAACTAATTTACAGAATTTTTCATTAAAGCCTAGTTGACCCATCATGTGTATAATAAAGTTTCTGTTTATTTTGTCAAATGCTTTGTGCAAGTCAATTTTGAGACACGTTTTATTTTTACCAGCCTGGTTAAAGTCCCTTATAAGTTCATGAGATAAAAGGGTATTTTCAACAATAAGCCTGTCAGGAATAAATGCACATTGGTTTTTTGAAATGAAAATTTTTAAAAAACGTTTAATTCTGCTACTAAGTATAGAGGCAATAATTTTGTATAAGAAATTGCAGCATGCAATTGGTCTATACTCTCCCAGACATGAAGGATTTTTGGTTTTAGGAACCAGAGTTATAAATGTACGATTTATGCTTTTTAATAGCCTACCAGTTGAGAAAAATTCTTTGACAACCTCAAGGAGCATGTTTTTTATATCATCCCAATGGGTTTTATAAAATTTATCCCCAAACCCATTAGGTCCAGGGCTTTTATCATCCTTGGCAGAAAAAACAAATTTTTTTATATCCTCAAGACAAATAGGAGCAAGGAGGATATCCTCACTATTAGAGTGAAGGATATATTTAGGGGAAATGGTTGGAAAATTGCAAGAATTCTCCTCAGTATAAAACAGATCAGATAAATATAGAATAGCTTCTTTTTCTAATGAAGAGGCATCATTAATAATCTTACCATTACTATTGATTAATTTACCTATATTGTTATGATATTTCCTACCAGACATTTTAGCATAAAAAAATTTTGTAGGCAAATCCCCTTGAGAAAGCCAATTTACTTTGGATTTCTACCTTATGTTGGCAGCTTCAACATGGAGTGAATTGGAAAGAGTTTTCTGTAATTGATAGAATTCTTTAATTTTGGTTTTATCTGTGCTGTCTTTATCGATACTATCTTGAAATTTAACACAGTCCTCTCTAATTTGATTAATTTCATTAATTTCATTATTACTTTTATTTTTGGAATAATTCCAAGCTTTAAGATTATTTTTAGTAAGGTGAAGAAATTTCTGAATTTAAATTGAGCAGTACCATTTGATGGGATAAGAAAACTGTTTTGAATAACCCTTTTATATTCTGGGTCATAGACCCATCCATTCTTAAATCTAAAAGGAAAATTACTTCTGGATGTAAAGTTTTGAGATAGAGTAAGTTGAATGGGGGTATGATCACTGGTATATTGGGGTAAGGTATAACAGTTAAAGTCAGTAAAATGATTAATGAAAGATTTATTAACAAGGATTCAAGTTTACAGTGAATGTTTCTATATTCACCTGATTTTCAAGTGAATTTATTACCCTTGATGGTAGGCTCAATCAATCCAGTTTTAATAAGAAAATTAGAGAAAAATTCAAGTTTTTTAATGGGACTGGAATTCCTCCTCTTTTTTCATGAATTTTAGTAATGGTATTAAAGTCTCCCATTATAACCCATGGGAGAGAAATGATTGTATTAAGTTGAATAAGGGAATTCCAGAGCTGAATTCTTTCATTTTCAGAATTGGATGCATAAATAAAAGAGACAAATATTTGTAAGCCCCCTTTATTTTTAAAGTTGCAATGAATATATTGTAGATAAAGGGAGAAGTTACAAAGGTCCCAAATGGTAGGATCCCAAAGAACAAAGATCCTACCATTTCCCCCCATTGAGTTATTATGAATGAGTTGCCAATTATTAAGGTTACTGATCCTAAACAAATCAATATTTTTATCTAACAGTTTGTGCTCTAAAATGCCAACTAAAGATGGTTTATGGGAAAACAGTAAATTTGTAAGGTCTAATTTCCTCTCAGGAGAATTAATACCTCTAACATTCCAAGTAATTATATTCATAATTAAAAAAAAGAAATATAAAGGATATTAAAAGGATACAATAGCAGCTAAATCAGGATTTTTCTGCTTATTCCCAAGCTTTCAGTAGCTTTCTCTCCTTTTCTTTTACAGTCTTTTTTGTCCTGAACTTTGAGAAATTCCTCCCATTTTAGGTTTTTAATAATGTATTTCTTCTCAAAAAGTTTAGAATTAGGAGTTGGATTGTCTGGACTGCCTTATGTATTTTTAATCATAATTTCATGTAAAGACTTTTTCCTGGCCTTTTTCCTTTTGTTTTTGACAGGAGAGGAGGAGACAGAAGAGAAGAGCAATCCAGCGTTCTCCAGCATGGATTCAGGCAGAGCAGAATTTCCTGATATGCTATTTTTTGAGCTTATTTGATGATTTGAATCTGTGTCTTGTCGATTTGAATCAATGTCTGTAATTAAAATTGCTTTCTCCTGAAGGGGGAGAAAGTAAGAACTGTTCTTTATAATCCCCTTTGTTTTGAGCCTGATTGCTTTTATCTATCTGAGAATTGCCATGTTGATCTGAAATGGTAACTGTCTCGATCATTTGCTGATCAGTATCCATGGCTACATTGAAATTTGGGGCTTTTAACTTATTGTTTCTTGCAATAGCTTGTGGGACGAATCTCTCTGATTGCTTAGTCGTTTCAATAAGGTTTTTTCCAATATTTTCTTTTGGAGCCACCATGCTCAAACTGTTTCCAGAATTTAGAAAAGGAGTTTCAGAGTTTAAATTGTCTTCGGGGATTTTGATAACGAGAGAGGTCTTTTCCAGAAACTTATTTTCTTGATTTTGATCGCTTTCGTTGCTTGAAACTGCCAAAGAACTTTTATCCAAATTGTTGTTAGGAGACTCTTTTTCTTTCCAAACTGTTTTCCAGGAGCAATAATCTGAGAGATGTCCAAAACAAGCACATTTTTGGCATCTTGGAGGAATGAATTCATATTCAATTTTTTGTTTGATGTTTTCTCCATCGTGCATGGAAATTATTGCAAGATCTGGTAGCTCATCTGTGTCCTTTATCTCAACTAGTATTCTGGCATAGCTAAGGCGAGTCTCATTTGCTGTAGGCTCGTCTAGTTTTAGAGGTTTGTCCACTACACTAGCTATGGCGGCAAAAGCCTCCTTGTCCCATAATCTGAGATTCAATTCAGGCAACCTAATCCAAATTGGATAGGTAGAGAGAAGGTCACGATCGAGAATTAGATTCTTGTCCCATCTTTTCAAGATAATTAATTTGCCATTGATAAAGAACAAGTCATTTTGAGTTACTTTGATGCAGTCCTGTTCCATAGAAAATCTGATGATAAAGAAACCGTTGTTTCTTGTAAAGATTTCAAAGTTACCAACATGGTTCCATGTTTTAGAAACAAAATTCCTGAAATGATGATAATATGGACGAGATCCATAAACATAAGCTATAATAGAGTTGCTCCATTTATCCTCGGTCCTTTTACTTATTTCCTCTTTAACAACCACTATTTTCTTTCTCTCAGTTTGATTGGGGCAGAATAGCTTAGATCAGTATTATTGTAGAAGCCACCGTTCTTGACTAGATCTGCCCAGGAAGAAGCTGACTTTGTAGAATTGAAAGTGGCAGATGGTTGAGTTCTTGGTGGCTTCGAAATTTGGGTGGATCTTGATTGCCTATTTGGGTAAGATCTCTGTCCTAAGGGCATAGATCTATCCGATGATCTATCCGATGAAATTGCTGATCTATGAAGAAGGATTTGAGATTTCACAGAGCCATTTCTGCGTCGATTCTTAACTATTTGAAAGTCATCATCATCTTGATCAGGAGGCTTATCTTCTAGATTAGAAGGAGGAGAGGGAATGAGAGGAGGATTGAGATGGTGAGGAGAAACTCTAGAACTCTGATCAGGATTACTTTCAAAAATTGGGTTATTTTTGATAATCATGGATGCCATTTTCTTGATTGAAGCATTTATTCTTCTATTTCACATTCTTTGATTATTCATTTTTGGTATGCAACTGTATTAGAAATATAAATATTTATATACGTTTAATAAGGCTTTAAATTTGTTGATCGTGCACGATAATTTCTATAGTGTTAAAAAAAGGGCAAGATCATATAACTAACAAACATAAATGTTAAACAAAAATCTAACAATGAAGCATTTAATACGATAATACTAAACAATATACATTTGTCTTTATTAACTATTAATATAATTTATTTGACGATAAATGATTTCATCTTAGTTGTTTTCATTGTCACCCTCCATTTTTCTCCAAATAATTTATCTGCAAAAATAGACGAAGAAAAATAAAATTAGACAATGAATATTTATTATTATATGCATGTGTGTGTGAAGAACTTACCAACTCAGAAGTAAAATTTGAATCTCAGCCATAGTCATCTATCAAGAGAGTGTGTTGATCGTTGTGTGGTTGTTTTTGTACTTGTTTTTTATTTTCTACTATCGTAGCTTTGGTAGATGATGCCTTATCATGTGCCTATTTTTGTTTATTGGATTGTTTGACGTCTATTGTTTGGTTTATAGTTTGTTTTACTTAGTTGTAACGCACTAAAAATGCTGGATTATACAGAAACGATAATGGTTTCATTTATGAGATATAAATGAATGAAACACTAATTTTAAAATATTCTGGTATCAAAAGCAAAATAATGAATGCATATCAATGTCTTAGAACTAATATATAGACATATAGTAACTACAGCTATAAAATGACACGTAATACAGGTTTTGTTGGGTTGATGGTGAGTTTTGAGCATGCGTACAGATGAGGAGGAGGAGAGCATGACGCAAGTATTCAGGTGAGTATAACCTCTCAAATTTATGTTGAAACCCTTTAATTCTCATGTATATTTATAATGTTTGAATATTGCTATTGCGGATAATGTTTGCAATAAATTGAAATAAATTAGCTTAGAAACAGTTAACAAAATTGATCTTATGGAAAAGGAAAATGATTCCAGGCTCATCCTCCCCATGTTTTTTTCGTGTGTGTTCGTGTTTATTGGAGTGTATCCAGTTTTTATGTGTGTGCGTGTATCAGTGAGTGTGTACAACAACTATGTGTATATATATACGTGAGTCTGCATATTTGTATGTTCCTATCTTGCAGCTGACACTTTGAATACTTAATTTATTATTGCTATGAATGTGTATTTTACTTTGATATTGGCCTAGTTGTTCGACTATCTTGCTACGGTGAACTTATTCTTGTACTGGGCTTGATGTGATTTACTGAGTTTCTATCCTTTGCACGTGTATGTGTGTATTTTTGCTGTGTGTGTGCTGGGCTCTATTTATATATACGTACATGTTGAGTGTACCGGTGAGTGTTTGTGTGTGTTCGTTGTGTGTATAAGGGAATGGTTGTGCATGTGATTGCCTTCATGCATGCCTATTATTGTAGGTGGCAGAGAGTTAAGTTTGTGCGGTGTTATATACTAATATGGAACATTGTATGCATCTCCTTATGGTTCTGTATAATAACTTCAATGTGTAGACCCAGATTGTGACCTTTTTTAATAAATATAAAACATACGAGTCATTATAAACTATATTCAACATCTCATTTTGCACTAATTGTTTATACCAAGATATTAATGTAAATATAAATTTTGTTTCTATTAATATGAAGATCTACCACCTGAACCAAATTCAGTCTACCAAAATAAGCATCGTTCCCTATGAATGACCACCTCTGTATGTTTCTTTGTATACATAATTTATCACATGAGAAACATTGGAGCATGCTCCTAGATTATAGTTTGTGGAAAAGCGTATGCTATGTTAACCATAACTACCATTTATATCCATACATTGATGCCCCTCATGAAATAAACTGTAATATACTCGTATTCATTTACTTTATCCCATGTTTCAAATCAAGTTAAGGATGATGAATTGGATAACGCATTATTACAGTATACTATCTCTTGCATTTTCTCATAAGTAGCAATTTAGTTAAAGGGGTATGACTTGAAGTGAACATATTAATTATGCATGGAAAAGTGTTCATAACAGTTGAATTGACGTCACTTAATAATAATAAATTGTATACATAATTTTTTCTTTCATATTTTGTATATGATGCGCTGACAATTAAATAACTACATGCATAAATTGACGATACCCTGTACTATCTTTAACAATTAAATAAACAATGGGTAACAGGTTTACTTTATCCCATGTTCCAAATCAAGCTAAAGATAATGAATTGGATAAAGCATTATTACAGTACACTTTCTCTTGCATTTGCTCGTAGGTAGCAATTTAAAGGGGTATGACTTGAAGTGAAAATATTAGTTATGCATGGAAAGTGTTCATAACAGATGAATTGACATCACTTAATAATAATAAATTGTGTACATAATTTTTTCTTTCATATTTTGCATATGATGTGCTAACAATTAAATTTAACTACATGCATGAATTGACGATACCTTGTATGTACTATCTTTAACAATTTAAATAAGAGGTAACAGGTAATAACTGGTACAAATATAAAAGATATGTTATATATTCATGCAACAAAAATTTATAAATCTAAAGTGGAAAGCTAACCGGAAGCTTTAGAAGATGTATGATGTCGGAGGTCAATGGGAACCATGAACAGCGGAGAAGAATGAAAATGAAAATGTAGTGTAGAGAAATGAGAAAGCAAATAGGTAGAGTGAATGATATTTGAAGGTGTTAATAGTGTGTTCTAGCATGCTACAATCGGGGGATAAGGCTTTGAATATTTCATCCGAGGAAGATGAAAGTTCTAGTGCGTGCTTCTTTATGTTGAAATATGGATGGACCGCTTCTTTATGCTAACGTGTATTTTTGTATGCCTACTTTTATGACGAGTGGGACGACACACGCTTCGCGCGTGATGATGACATGCACTTCGTATGTGGATTATTCTATTATAAATTGTATATGTTTAACTCGTTCGAAAAACCTATGATTTACACAAATATTTAATTGTATTTGTGCGTTGAAATGATATGCAGTTAGTTTTAATTTTATTATCTAAATTGCAACATCTAATTTTTTGTTAGTTTGAATTTTTATTTTTATTATTAATTAATAAAGAATAAATTTAATTTTCTATTAGTTTGTATTTTTAATTTTGTTACTAATTAACAAAAATGATTTTGAATTTTTTTTTTTGTTAAATCCTACTTTTAAGGGCGTTTTGAATTTGTAAAGCATGTTCAATTGTTAGATCCTACATTTCGGGGAGTTTGAATTTATAAACGAAGTTTTATTTGTTAAATTTATAAAAGAAGTATTTAGATCCTATTTTTAAGCGATTAAGATTTGATAATATATAGAGGGGCGTTTTTGGTAGTTCACGTTAATACAAAAAATGTGACACCAAAGCTATTACAACTATTATTAAAGATGTTTTGAATAGTACGTGCTTCTTTATGCTGAAATAATAGTGATAATATGGATGGACCACTTCTTTATGCTGACGTGTATTTTATGTTGATCTATATGCCTACTTCTATGACGTTGGAATATAATAATTTATTATAACCTAGCACGTATGTTTGACTTTTATGAGCTATTCTATTGGACATGGAAAGATTTGTTAAAGTTGCTTTTGAAATTTGGATTTGCATCAGTTTAAAGGGTGTTTTTGAAAGTTCACGTTTACACCAAAAAAATGTGACGAAAAACGTATTACAACTATTACTAAGGATTATATATATATATATATATATATATATATATATATATATATATATATATAACGTAATAATATAATTTTATACATACACCGTAAAGTACTTTACCGTACTTATACACTACAAAATTTTAAATAAAACTTTAGACTAAAATATACTCTTATTAAAAAAAATGGAATCAATATTAAAGGACGAAAATGGTTTACAATTCCTCTTTGCCTACATTATGTATAGTCAATATAATTTTTTTTATAAAGTAACTAAAATTATTATACATCATTGATTGAATTAAGTTTAAATTTCTTTTGGTTATTAAAGTATATTCATACCGTTTCAATCTATATTTATGCATAATCAATTTTAACATTTTTGCTTTAATTAAAAATAAAAATCAAATTTTAAAATCAACTACTACTTTAAATTTACCATTAAAATTGAAATTGTTTGACATTTTAATATTCAAAAACTAGATTCAAATTGCTATATATAAATAACTAAATATTTCATCCATTTAAATTATATGAATTTGAAATTTACAAAAGTGAATTTGGATAATTTTGAAATTAGGGTTTCTTAATGTGCTTGATACATGAGAGGGATTCAGTAAAATGAGATAAATGCTTTATTTTATTCCAAGCGGTATATTTTTATAATATGTATGGTGTATATGACTTTAGACGATTTTTGGTGTATTTGTTATCTGGCTTTTCGACCAAGCGACTTTTTATTATAATCTGGATGTCGGGATGAAGACAAAACGATTCACGAACTTGGAGAAAGATAGTAGAAGCACACTCAAGAAATTGCAAAGGAACTGGGACCAAAGAAACAACTCTATACCGATCACTTATTTTACCCCTTGTGAGCCCCCAAATTTGTTATACGTAGAGTCATGACTTGTGTGAATGTCATGGGTTTCTCATTGGGATGGACAAACAACTTCAAGGAATTTATAAGGAATAACCAACATGTACAAGTGGTATCAAGACCTCTTAGAAACAACTCAATCTCAAAGGAAAAAGTACTTGAAACATAATGGATTTGGGCTTAGAAGACCAAAGGGGAGAAGAAAGGGAAGTTCCCCCTCCAAAATTCATGTCGGTATCGACCACTTCTGATCGGTAGCGGGTAGAATTTATGACCCGGGGGACCATCTTCCCTTCCTACACTCTTGGATTTGGATCCCAACTTGGTATTTCATTGGCCAACGGTTCCACTGGCCAATTTACATAATTACAGACCCTGTGACAACTAGAAAAAGACTTTTTGGCTCAATACCTTCTTCGTCTTCTATCTCTCCTCACCACAGTCACTAAGGCAGATACTACTGGCTATTCTAGGCTATAAGAACTTGTCAATCTCTTGTACGAGTGACTCCCAATCCAATAATCAATAAATTACAATGGGTGTATGCCAGATATTGTCAAACCACTTTAAGAACCTTATTGTTTTATCTATTTTCTATTTATTCTTTGTTAGATCTCAATTCTTTATAGGAATTCGGGTGTCGTGCCACTTTTGGCATCAACATATTGGTGCTTTCGTTGAGAAAGGAGATTCATGGGTGTACGTTTGGCTTTCCACTTTGAATTGGAGCGTCCAAAGGTTAGATCAAGAAGATTTTCTTTAATGAATTTGAAGCAATTATCATAAAGGAATTAATGGCCATAGAAGATCAGGAAGATCGTCAGGAGCGGTAGTTGGAGATGAACCAATAAGCGTCACTAGGACCATCTACATCTTAGGAGATGGTTACTAGAGTGGAATTTAACAAAATAATGCAGGAACTGTATCAGAAGTTGGTCGACAGTCAAAGGCTTTGATGGAAAAGATGCATACTAGCATAGCACTGTTGACCCAACAGCCATAGAAGATTAGGAGAAGCAAGAGGGAATTTTCACCTATTGGATCTAAAAAGTAAAACTCATATGTTTCGAGTCAGAATAGGTGAGATGGCAGCAAAAACAAAAGGAAAGAGTTGCTAGAGCGGTAAAAGGAGTTGTTAGAGGAAGTCGGAGTGCTCCCTCCTAAAGGAATCAAGTCCGTACCGAGCAGAATCAAGCCGGCATCGATAAGCATCTTGGAGGATTGAAGGGATGGGGAGCTGAGTCCATGGACTTATCGGATTCGGAGGATGATCTGCATCACGACGGTGATGATTATGAGCTTAATATTACTATCGTGATGCTGGAGTTCAAACGATCGCAACTGAACCAATTGGACGTCAACAGAAGACCGGAGTGATTCTCTCAGAGACTGGAGAACCTATACGTCAATAGGCAAACCAATATCATTTCTAGAGACAAATACTCAGCGTATCCCTTAATAGTTGACCTTCACAGTACCGTGATAGCGGGGGAGTATAATTTCAAGGGTCGACCAAATAATTCGACCTCAATGTACCGGTTCCTTTGGCCCAGGATTGGGTCGGGGAGTAATTTCAGAGGTCGATCGGATAAATCGGTCCCAATGTACAGCTCTTTTGGCCCAGATTCAAATATGGGGAGAATAAAATTAAGGGTTGATTGGATAATTTGGCCTCAACCTTCAGGAATTTTCCATTGCCCAAAGTTAGGCAATGTCAAGAAGGAATGACAACATTGGGATCGATCGGATAATCCGACCTTGACTTTTAAGAATTTATCGTTGTTTGGAGTTATGCAACGTCAGGAAGGAATGATCACACATGAATCGATCGGATAATTCGACTCCAACCTTAAGAAATTGGTCGTTGCCCGGAATTAGGGGACGTTAAGAAGGAATCCTCAGAATTGGGCAGTTAAAGCGCCAGTTTTCGAAAATAGAAACTAATGTATGGTAAATTCCCGATGACCACGCTTGCACCCCAACGTAGCAAGCTAGTCTGAGGTTAAGAATGGACAAGCAGCCGACATTCTCAATCGACACCCAGAATTAGATGAGACTAGAAGCGGGTCCCTGGAGTTAGGCACCCAAAGGCACCAGTTCTTGGATATTTGAACTAGTGTACGATCAAAACCTTCAAGGCTATGCTTGCGGCCTAACGGGGCACGTTTGGTTGAGGTTAGGTGAGGATGGTTGTCAACGACTGAAAATAAGTACTAACAGTTTCTTTTAGTCCGGGATCATGGATGGAAAGGTATAATCGGACTAGGGAGCAATTGGATAATTTGCCCCATATGATTAAACATCGATCACGCCCGGTTATCAACAAAATAGGGTTGCGGTAGTTGGACATTCAAATCTTTATTAGATAAGGAATAGCACAGAACTTGAATTATTAATAACTCACTAACATCCAAAGGAAACTCGACCTAATGCAAACAGGAATAACCACGTAATTGGTTAAAAACTATAATTTAGTTTCACCAAATTGAATACTTAGGTGGCTATAAACAAGGATAACTAATGAAATATAATTAAAGCAATAACGGAAATTTTATTTATACGCACAGAGTTGCAGTAAATAAAAACATTGCATATAAAATAAAGATGCATAATGTAGATATATTGCAATATAGGCGATTATATTATATATGCAGGAAGTTGTATATAGGCAAGTAAAATATATAAAAGTGCGCAAAAGCGAAATGAACAAGGATACCAGTAAGAAAAGTGGTCTTTCATTACTAAAGCTTTTATATACAAGGTAGCAGGGGTCGCTCCCGCACAAACATGACTTATTTACATCGACAAGAATGTAACATCTAGAAAATTTAATAGGAAGTTAAATGTAAATTTAATAAGAAAGTTAGGTTTAATTAAAATAAGGACTATAAAGAAAATTTCCATAGATATATGCAACTGTCTATGAAACTTGCACCATTGCGTTCATAGCAACTTCCGGATGATTTTCATATATAACGCTATCTAATCAGAATTAATATGGAGAAGTTACAAGTATTAGAAAATTTAAAATAAATAAGGAATTAAAAATAATAATAAAATTCCAAATTTACTTGGCGACCAGTCAACCGAAAGGGGTCGAGGCTCAACCAGTAGCAATTGATCTAGGGACATAGGTGGTCGACCGCGAGCCTTGTAAAGTCAAGCGTTTGGAGTTTCCTGTGATGTGTTCGAACAGTGTAGATAGATTGCTTTGCAACCAAGGCTGTAATGAACAAACATGATTACCAAAAATATTCACTTAGCTAAACCCAATGCTCTAAACTATTTTGCAAACTCTATAAATTCTAGCCTATTCTAACCCTAATTTTTACATAACCGTTTATTGTAACCAAACTCTACCCAAATTTCCTCTCTTCCCTCACCCTAAAAATTTCTTAAGAAGCAAATAAAAGCAACCTAGAATAATCCAAGTGTTGGAATTAAGGTAGAGTAAGCAGAGCTAGCGAATAGAAGGGCAATTCTCAAACAAGAGCAATACGAAGAGCTTAGGCTTGAGGTAAGTTGGAACAATTTTAGTAAGATGATTATTACAGTTAATTTAACTTATTTTAATTGGTTTAGGATGCTAGAGATCTAATTGAACTATATAAACCCTAAATTGAAATATGCAAACTAGGCTAAAATTGAATCATAGTTTACTGTTAACTTGAAATTAATATCTACGCCTTTGTACAGTTAAATTTGCAAACCCCAAATCGAATTGCAAACTGATAGTTAGACTGGTCATCTAGTAATTAGGGTTCACCGATCATTGCTAACAACTTGAATTAAAGTAATAAACGATCGATATTTGAAAAAAGCAGAAAACTCTAATTTTACTATGCAACCGGTCAACCCCAGAACCCTAGCGGTCAACCGGAGAGGTCAAACTGTCAACAGTTCAGAACGAAAACTTCAGGGTAAGGCTCAATTTTACTAATAAAAATATGATATAAATGCTAACTGTTAAGGGGCCTATTTAAGGGCAATTAGATGCATGTTGTGACTTGTAGGGAAGCTAGTTCCCTAAGAGTGGACACTAAGTCATTACAGTGTTGGGTAAATATTGTCTACCTAGTTTAGGATCAAGTAATCGATTGGAGGCGATGTATTTTTGCAATGGCACTCATAGAAGGATTCACGATGAACGTGCAACACCGACGAGGATGCCTGATGGAGTGGGTCCAGCACAACGTGTGTCCTAGTATGCATGATTTTTAACGCACGTAATATGGTTTAGATGGGGGATCCTGGAGCATGCAATAAGAAGCAAACAATGCGATCGAGAGGTGAAAGCGAATGTAGATAATGAGACATATCATCGAGTCGGCATCTCGAGTTCTTCTTCTCTAGGTGTAGTAAGGGGGAATCAGTTCTCATTAGCCTAATGGTAATGATAATAGTGGAAATTTATTTTACAGTAGCGTGGTGGCGGTGCTTGTAATGACCCCACCGCGATGTGCAATTTAGCAAAGAACATTACAAGTAACCTCATCTGCTAATCCGGAGAATACGACTTGTTAAGGGCGATCGAATGTGAAAATATCTTTATACTGACACTGACACGTCATTTATACCTTTTCACTTTATATCTGGACTGAAATTTGACGCGTACTATATTAGTACAAAGTAATAGACACACCAATTTCTCGGAATCGGAAAAATATATCATATAAACACCAGTCACAGATCATAGCGGAATAAAAATCTCAACTTATACATATATAGATTTTGAGTTTACAAAATTGTATACTAAAATCAATTTATATACAAGTTATGGTTTCCTAATCTTAATTATACATCTCAATTTCAAACAAATTCCTAAGCGATATAACTATTTATCAAAGGTCCAACTTCTGCTAGCCCAACCATCCATAAGTCTACTCGTCCTGTAACCTAAAAGTCTCGGTCTGACCCAAGCAAAATAACACTCAGGTCATACTATCTTTAAATATCCAATAGGGTGAGAACATAATATAACACAAGAATAAACAACATATAAGTAAATACAGATGTCCATGATATAATGAGTCAGGAAATTAATTTAACTCAAAATAGGGTTATAAATTTAAGTCACAAACATGAACTAGTCACTAAACATAGAATAATAGAATTAACTTAACTTAGCATCCATCACAAGGAATAATAATATATATTTATTTCACGAACACAAGGCATAAGAATATATATTTATTTTACGAACACAAGACACAAGAATATATATTTATTTCACGAACACAAGACCCAAGAATATAAATTTATTTCACGAACACAGAACAGCCACAGAATCTAAATATCTAGAATCCAAGATATCTTACTCAAAACGATCGTAATGATCGTACACAGAGCCATAGCAAACAAACAAAAAATTTGATATCACACGAACCGATCCGATATAGGGATCGTACACAGGACGGGAATCATAGGATTACAAGACGATCTTAAGGATAACAGCCATGATCGAATCTTTTAGATTTATTTTAGATTATTACACTTGAAAAGAAATCCAGGAGTAACTTCTTAAGGATCCAGCAGCCACTTGCTGCACACTAAAAGAAAAATCTAAAGTGCCAAATACTATCGCCTTCAGTAATTACTATGATTTAACCAATATGTCCCATACCATATGGTGAAATCCAAGTACTTTGTCACAACCCACTTTTCCGTATAGTTCGAACTGACACTTCACCACACTTGTCCAGTCCAAATTGAGCAGAAAGACGGATAGTAAGAAAAGTAAATATAAAGAAGGTAGAAAGAAGATGGGAAAAAATAGAACAACACAGAATCTCACAACGGAAACGAATAATCTATAATATAGAACAAGTCTTTACATAAAACAAAAAGGGTAACTTAAACATATACAGTTATCAATCAGAGTATACAACCTATTCAGCATAGACAGTTATAACAATCTATCCTTACAATGATGATGTACACAACTAAATGCAACAGAATATAATCATCTACGTGAATACGACTCTAGCCCTCCAACTCCTCTCCTGAAGCTCCAATCTTCCAACTGAACCTGGAAATATGCTCGTTCTGACCCGAGCATATAGGAAAAACCATGCCCGGGTCAGTCTGGTAAAACCGGCGTGAGAATTTAAATCACAAGGAATTTTATTCGTTATAAATTTCCAAATTCCTTTTAAAATCAAAGGTATCCTGTAAGACCACGCCACACAAACACGACAGGTTTTTCCCTTACGACAACCAAAACACTTTTTATAGAAAATCCAATGATATTATTATAGTGTCTATGTACAAATACTTATTCAAATAGTTGAAATGCTTGCATCTCACGTTTCGGCATAGTTGGGCACAATCAAAACTGTACGGCACTTATTGGAGAATGGATTCCATACGAATGACTAGGTACTGTGGTATCACCTATCACAGTACATGTCTAGAATAATATACCAAGGACCATGCCGGGATCCCCTGCAACACAAGACCAGACTATCCCTAACCTGGATAGACCAAATATGCTATCACCCCGGGTGTTCCCACCCTTTCCATGAGCTCTTCCGCATGCAATGGTATCCATAATATATAATATCCAAAGGTATCTAGAAAGGTGATAAACATACCATAATTGAGTGCTACCCACTTAGCTTTGCTGCATATCCCTTGCTTTTCACTCATTCCCCGTTGATGAGGCTAGAGGCTACGATTATCTTTTAGAGGAATTTTCACTTAGAATGCTCATTGTCCTCCAATGACAATGTACTGATAGCATCCATCCATCTAAGTTCGTTCTGGCTCCGAACGGAACCAAATGCACTATTCCTACTACATCCGTTTTGGAATCACCCTCAGGACTAGTAGCGATTAACCCTTGCACTTCACTGCTCCATCTTCAACTCAATGTTCTTGTCTTCATTCGAAAACGTACTCGTTGGATCAAAGTGGTTTTTGGATAACTTATCTAATCTCCGTCTCTTTGAAACAACATTCGATATTTTTTGGTAAACTAAACCCCGGTTCTTTAGGAAATACACCGACGAAAATAAGATCAGAGATCACCTCCTAACCGTTAGTGGAAGGATCTCTTATCACCGTCCTAGAAGAACGAACGAGTTTATACATACAGTATAGCACCTCGAACGGTAACTGTACCACATAATTCCCGTGTTTCTTCTAGATATTCCCAAAATTATGTTTTTGGGTCCAGAATTGATAGTCGGTTATTTAACTATCAAATATGCAATCATCCAAACAAAAGTTTCATTTCCTATTGAAAACACAAAGCCTTATTAATTTAGATTTCATTAAATTAAAATTACTAAATCAAACATAATATGCTTATCTCACCAGATAAGTATATTCAAAAACCATTCATTTTAAAATATTTGAAAATCCTTTAAAATAAATCTGAAAAAGCACCACTGTGGTATCAACCATGCATTCACAGCTCAATGGTTACGTCTCTATCATAGAGAAATCCAAGACTTAACTGTAGGCACCCACTGCCTCCGATTACGCCATAAAAGCATACCATTACTTTCCGAAAATCTATTTAAAATTCTCAAAATAATGCTTATAAAGTTTCAATATAAATTCTCCAATATAAATTCTCCAAATTATAATTAAGTAAAATACTCTTTTATAAAGGTTTACCATATAATATACTATTTCCAAAACATTATTAATATTAATAAATTTATCTTTGAAATAAATATACTATAATACTAATTAACCCATTAGTAATAATTAACTTTAACAATCACCATAAAATAACTCTAATTAATAATTAATATACTTTAAACAGTTTAGATAATCAATAACTTTTAAAACAAAAATTAATACTTCTTATAAAATTTTTAAGAAAAATAAATTAGTTACTTTAAAGCGTTATTAAAATATTTACTAATTAACTTTAAAATATAATTAATGAATATTAATCATCTTTAAACAATTTTGGTTCAAAGTCAACTTCCAAATCAGAAAAGCAGGCCTAATAATTCCAATGGTATTTAATCAAGTTACTGTTCAATTACATAATGGTCCAGAATAATAGATACAGATATTCATAATAATCTATTTTTTTAACCATTCATTTAACATCATATTTGCCCAATATAATTATCAGAATAATAATAGATGTACATACAATATAATACCATAACAGGATATTAATTCTGCTAATCAATGCCCAGAAATAGATATATTCAAAAATATATGGCAGAATGGTGTTTTATTATGCCAACAGGGGCCCAATTAGATACGACTAGCAGGACGGTGTTTTATTTCGCTAAAAAGATGTCAAAAACATCGTAATTAAATTAAATTAACTCGCCGTTATTTTTATCCAGACAAAACACTTCAATATATGGGTCACATAGATTTAACCGAAGTTATTGGTTTAAATTGGATAATTAAATTTCTGTCTATTTCAAATTACAAAAAGTTTTACTTCTTCAATTCCACTAAAAAATCACACTACCGTGTTATACTTGTTCATACAAGCACGACACAAATATCCTAGAGTTAATCGGATTCACAACGACCCTATTATGATTTTTTAAAGATTTTGAAATATTAATAATAATATTAACTATATAATTAACCAACATTTTGCTCACCCACTCATCCCAACGGCCGAGCCCACCTAAACAACCCACCACGCACTGATCTTCCTTCCCAAAGCCTCATCCTCCCTTCCAGTTCTTTCTCCTCTCTTTTCTTTTATTTTCCTTTATACTTTTTTCCCTAACGTAACTAACCCGAAGCCCAAACCCCTTTCTTTTTTTCTGTTTTATTTTATAACGAGACCGAAGCCCAAACTTACTTACCAAGAAAAAAAAAACGATCCTTCCTTCTTCTTCCTTCCTCCCCATTTCCTTCCAGTGAAATCACGAACTCATACTGCCATCTCCGCTTGCCGCCGACCCACTTGATAAGTCGCCCACGATCGTCACTTTCCGAGTGACCACGAGAAAACGCGACCCTCCTTCAGTTCGAAAATTCGAACACATCACCGGACCTGGCACGAGGACAGAACCCAAACATTCGCCTTCCTCCCTCACCTCCGGCCACCATCCACCACCCAAGAATCACCAAGATCATCGCCAATGCCTCCTCCTCCTAATCCCCACCAGGCACAGGCCTCTCACCCCCTCTCCACGTCACCGCCTCCCATGAATAGAGACAAAACCCAACTGCTGCTAAACCCCAAAAATGACACTCGGCCTCAAACCAAGGCCTAAATCGAGATTCGACCAACGTGAACCCCTCAGCCTCGTCACAACGCTACTTCCCGAACCATCTGCTCCTCCCCTCGATGCCTATACCACTAGAAATTAATTTTTAACCAATTTTCGGTTATCTCTTCCTCTCTCGCGAACCACGCCACTAAAATTTACGATTCCTTCGCCTAAAATCCTATTTTCCTATGACCATCATGATACGTGGCTGATTCGACGATTTAAACATGTTAAAATTTGTCAGAAATTGTTTTGTTTACTGTATTTATACAATTTCATCCAATATATAACATGAACTAGCTTCAAACTATTTTTAAGATGACTTATACTCGGAAACAAACATTTCAATAGTTTACATTCTTAGCAGATTCAAACTGTATTGAAAGAATTTTTTCTAAAAGTGGAGCATGTATGAAAGTTCCCACCAGTAAACATAAAGAGTAGCATTTAAACACTTCAAGTCATTTTCTATTTAAACTCTCACCTTCCATATGCTGATTTCTTTTGAAATATCCTGCTTGATCTTAAGTCTACAATTTGAAACTCGAATCCTTGCTTTGTGTTCAGCTTTGAATTTTGATATGGATGCTTCTTCTTCTTTTTACTGCTTTGAGTTTTTACAGAACTTTGTTTCTCTCTTTTTAGACTTTGCTTACAGGCTTTAAAATCTGAAGCTACATACATCTCTATACATACATACACACCCCCCCGCACACACACGATTATACCAGGGATGATGTATACGTTAAATGCTTCAGGCTCACAAGGTTTTGAGATGTTTACAATTGTTTGTACAATGATGGAGTGATTTGAATTTTTGGGTGAGTTGAGATGATGTTATGTCTTAAGTCTTGAAATGAAGTTTAAACAAAGGTTTTGGTCTTTGCTTCTTTTGACTAGGCAAGCTTATGTGTGTATATCTTTATTTATTTTCTTTCATATTGTATTGTCATCTACTTTTTACCTTTTGTTATTTTCTTTTTACTTTGCTGAATTTTTCCCTTTTGTTTTGTACAGCAAACTTCATACATGTATTTTGAAACACAAGAAATATAAAGTGGCTTGAAACAAACTTCAAGTCTTTATACACACACACGCACACTTTTATATAACTCAAGGAAAAATGAAAGTTTTGCTATTTTATTTTAAATGTATATAATAACATTTTTAACAATGTTTTGCTTGGTTAATGATTTTCTTTTTGAAATGATTTTATAGATTTTCTCAATTCTATCATCATCTATTTTTCGTATATATATAAATCTCTTCTTAAATATTTACTTCTTTTATTATTCAATATATATAAATATATATTATTTCTAATAAACTATATTTATTTGGTTCATATATATATTACCTATCATTACATATATTGTTTTCAACATACTATTTTTATTTAGTTTATACAATATATTATTTATTTGTTCATAAATACTGTAATTTTCCTTTTTGAACTTATATATATGTATACATCCTTCTTTCATTTTCGATACACACACACATATATATAAATGTATAAAATTCTTAATAACTATATTTATTAGTCCACAAATATATATATTACATATATCGTTTTTTAACCCACTAGCTTATTTAGTTTATAAATATTACCCCCTTCTTACTTATATGTACACACACAGACACAGACACACACATACATACATACATACATATACATACATACATATATACATACATACATATATATATATATATATATATATATATAAGAAAATTCAATTTTAAACTCTTTCTATTTATAATACATTGTATTTTCCATAAGTCAAATCATTTTTATTTATAGTGTATTCTTCTTATTTCATCTGTATTTATCTAAATTGAATTTGTTTTCAATTTATATATATGTATATAAATTCTGTTATTCTGGATATATATATATATATAAGAAATTCTAATTAAATCAATCATATTTTATAAACAAAAATCTGGAAATTCAAAATATTATCTTGGTTTGAAAAACTGTATATTATTATCAACTGTTATTTAATGGGGATTTTTGTTGATTGAAATGCCGTATTATTGGATATTAAAAGTTAATATTCAAAACTCGAGATGTCAAAAATCCCAAGTTGTTACATATTTTCTAAAAGCTAGCAAATATCACTTATTATACGAATACCACTTGAAAACCTGAACTACATTCTCTTAAGGATATAGCAACCACTTTTCGCACCCAGAAGAGAATACAGCTCTAAAGTGTTAAGTACTTTCCCAAATACGATCATAAGAATTTAACCAAGGCATCCCATACTACCTAGTTTAAGTTCAAGTAGTCGCTAATGAGTTAGTAAATTCCACTCAAACGTTCTATTCAATGAGTTATACCATATTCAACGAAGCGTTATTCGAAAGCATTTAAATCAATTAATAATACTAAGTCGATTATTAGTACTTTCCAAATTATAGAATTAAGGTTCTCAAAACATTTTCTCATTTTGAGTTTATTGTTTAAAATAATTATTAAATTTTTATAAATTAATTTGTTATTTAACTTTAAAAAAATGTTTACTTATTTGATAAAATATTCCGAATAGTTATAAAATTCACAAAATTATATTTATTTATGCTTCTCAAATTATAGTCATAAATCCATAAAACTCTTTCTTTAAAATTTAACTAATTTAATTGTAAAACTAATTTAGAGGTTTGGATTAAATAAAGTATGATACAAATAGATATAATTATTCATGAAGATATAATTTACCAAGTTTATAAAAGCATATTCCAAAAATCTTGTTAGAAACCCAAGTATGGTAGCGTATATATACAAGAATATGTATACCGTTAAAAAACGGAAACCTTCAAATACTAATAACTAGATTTCTTGTAGATATATACACAAATTTTTTTATTTTATTTTTCAAATCCATGGTACCTTTTTTTTAATGTAAACCTAAACTTATTAATATATATGTGTATTTAATTATCCAACTAGTTGAACTTAAAAAATAAACAAAGTTGAACTTTAAGATTTGAAACAAAATGCACTATATATATATATATATATATATATATATATATATATATAGTAAATAGTACTAAAAGCATTCAGTTGAAAATCAGGTTTTAAAAATGGAATTGATTGGACAATAATTTCAATACAAATTCCTTTTGAAAACTACATTAAAATGAATTATACGAAAAAAACAAACATAGGCAAACATTTCCACATGGGTAAATGACACAAAACTTAACATTAAAGTAGGATTTGAAAATCCCAGAAACTTAAAGCATTTGAGAGCATCGTAGGAACCAAAACAATGTACCAATCAAAGCAACATGGAACAAACAAGAAAGACGTGCAAACTAAATGCAAAATGACAATGCATGCGTGACTATATCTTCAATGCAATAGGCTTACATGAACAACTCTCAAGGGAAAAGCATAGGGACGTGTGCAACTGCAAGGCAACAAAGTAAGTAATATATGCTACTATTCACTAAAGAGATATTTGCATATAGGTCCATTTAAATGTGTATAATTGCACACATGTAGGGAAGTACAAAGTAAGTCAACAACTAACATAAGCAGGCATAGTTGCTGTGTACCCATTTCAAAGTAATAGGCAATAAAGGATGAAATAAATCAATGCAATAAGTAACGTGCGTGACACATTTTCATAATAAGCAGGGCTTCTCACATTCAAACAACAAGAACTAAAGAAAAGAAAGAAAACAAACAAACTAGGCAACATGTAACGAATGAATTACAACTTAAGGCCACAAACGTTTCCACTTTTTAATGAATGAAACCAAAATAAAACGAACGAAATTAACCATTGGAGCAACGCATCAAATCAAGGCATATACTTAAAAATTCAGAGATATATTTTGTGAGTGATTAACTCACTTTTCTTTTAGCAATAAGCAGTATAAACCCAAACAGTAGCTCACTCTAGGATTCAATAAGCCTGATATTATTAATTTTGAAAAGATTTAACTTTTCAAAAGAAGCAAACTAAATTGAGTGATTTGATTTCTAGTTTTGGGATTTTTAGGGAAAAACTAAGTTTGTGAAGTTTTACTACCAACTTAATAAATGAGATAAGAATAAGAAAATGTACTGCAAAATCCTTACTAAGTTTCTTATTCTCTTTATATTTCAATTGGGCTTTGGGGCTTAAATATTAATTCTCTTCAAATAAATTTAATTACTTGATTACTCTAATTTACACTAACGAACGCTAAAGTTCATGAGGTTTTATAAAATATAATCATAGCCCAACTAATCAAATCTTCCTATGAATACTATTAAACTTAAATAAAGATTTTTCATTTAAAATTATATTAAACTCCAGAATAATTTTTTATTTAAGATTCAAGATCGAACTAATTAAATATCCTCGTCCAAAATTCTAACTCCAATAATTTTCAGATAAAACTATACAAATTCTAATTTCACCATTTCACAAATTTTCAGAATTAATCGGTCCAAAACAATTATTAAAATTTTACAAATTCCAAACTAATGATTTAAAATTTTCAAATTAAATCATTATTTATTTTATATAGTTTACTAAAAATCAAGGTTGTTATAGACTTTCCCCTTTAATGAAATTGCATCCTCGCAATTTCCTTAAAGAAAGAAATCTTTAATTTAAATTTCTTCTTAAAATATTATTAATTGATTTCTAGTTTCATTCCAAAATTACTCAATTAATACCATATCAAATTATAAAACAAAAACTAAATTTTAGTTATCAAAATTTCTTTCTGAAATTTTCAAAAATAAAATAAAATTTTAATGCCTTAAATTTACAAAATAATTTGCTAGTGCCTCTTTTGTGCAACTAGCGTTTCGAAAATTTACAATATGAATATAATTACATAACATACATCTCATCTCAAGGATAAGGCATCCCGTAGGAAAAAACATAAAAATGCGATATGTAATCTGAGATACGTACCTTATATTTGAAATATTAGCGAGTCTGCTAATATTCGTTAAGAAAACAATTTATAATCTTTTGAATGATATATATTTAACTTCAGATCCCTACACCTATCTTAAAAATTCATATTGGTATTTAATATCAAATTCATATCATATAAGAGATATCAACAATTCATAATTACACTTTAGCTTGATTGACATCATAATATTCCATAATGAAAGAAATTCATACTTAAATTTCCAAGTTTTAATTATTACTTATGTCAAGCTGGGTCGGGGCTCTACTCTTCGGAGTGGAGTTATTAGAAATGTCACATTCGATGTTTAAAAACCCCTATCGATAACACAACGTCCCACGTATCGATCAGAATCCTTAAATAGTGTCTGCATAAGTTAACACAATAGATAATCACAAGTTTAGATGCATTTATTTTATTATCACTAATATCCATTCATCCAATTTTAAATAAAATGCAACCAAACAATCAATTCCTAGCAAACAATCAACCAATCAACCAAAACATACATAATCACTTACAACGGAATAATTCAACATCTGAAATACTGCTACACAACTCTTATTATTCCTACATCATTCAAATATTTAACTTATTTACTCAAAATTTCCAAATTTTCTATTAAAATAAAATTGTTCACTTTATTTTAATTCATTCCAGTGTAATTCCAAAAATATTTAAACTCTAAAATATTTTACTCATTAATTTCCAAAGGTTTAATGTCACAAATTCCAATTTATCAATTTAAAATTTTCAAATCAATTTATGCCCCAAATGATTATCCCGACAATCATTTTATATTCTTATCCCTGATTAGTTAATTAATATAACTATTTACTATACACCCCAAGTGACAAGACTCTAAGTCATCTAGGTCTCAGATCCGTAATATTATATGCCATAATGCTATGACAACTCTGATACCAAACTGTAAAGACCCCACCGCGATGCATTGTTTAGCAAAGAATAGTACAAGTAATGTTATCTATAAATCCGGAGAATACGGCTTGTTAAGGGCGACCGAATGTGATTATATGTTTATGCTCTAAACTAAAATTTGACATGTATAGTATTAATACAAAGTAGTAGACATAGCAATTTCCCGGAATCAGAATAATATATCATATAAACACCAGCAACAAATCACAGCCGAATAAAAATCTCAACTTATACATATACAAATTTTGAGTTTACAAAATTTTATACCAAAATCAATTTATATACAAGATGGTTTTCTAATCTTAATTATACGTCTTAATTTTAAACAAAATTCCTAAGTGATATAACTAAATATCAAAGTTCCAACTTCTACTAGCCCAATCATCCATAGGTCTACTCGCCCTGTAACCTAAAAGTCTCGGTTTGACCCGAGAAAAATAACACCCAGGTCTAGCTATCTCTAAATATCCAATAGGGTGAGAGTAGAATATAACACAAGAACAAACAACATGTAAGTAAATACAGATGTCCAGGATATAATGAGTCAGGAAATTAATTTAACTCAAAACAGGGTTATAAATTTAAGTCACAAACGTGAACTAGTCACTAAACATAGAATAACAGAATTAACTTAACTTAGCGTCCATCACAAGGCACAAGGATACATACATACATACATACATACATACATACATACATACATACATACATACATACATACAATATATATATATATATATATCACAAACACAAGACACAAGAATATTTATTTATTTTACGAACATAAGAATATATATATTTATTTCACGAACACAAGACCCAAGAATATATATTTATTTCACGAATAATGAATAGTCACAGAATCCAAATATCTAGAGTCTAAGAGATCTTACTCAAAACGATCGTAATGATCATACACAGAACCATAGCAAACAAATAAACAATTTGATATCACACGAACCGATCTGACATCAGGGATCGTACACATGATGGGAATCCCAGGATCAAAAGATGATCTCAAGGATACCAGCCACAAACCAAATATTTCAGATTTATTTTAGATTATTACACTTGAAAATAAATCCAGAAGTAACTTCTTAGTGATCTAGCAGCCACTTGCCGCACACCAAAAGAGAGTAAAATCTAAAGTGCCAAATACTATCGCCTTAAGTAATTACTACGATTTAACCAATACGTCACATACCGTATGGTGAAATCTAAGTATTTACTAAAAGCTAGTAAATATCACTTATTACGGATACCACTGGAAAATCTGAACTACATTCTCTTAAGGATTTAGCCACCACTTGTCGCATACCAAAACAGAATACATCTCTAAATTGTTAGATATTTTCCTAAATATGATCACAAGAATTTAACCAAGGCATCCTATACTACCTAGTTAAGTTCAAGTATTCGCTAATGAGTTAGTAAATTCCACTCAAACATTCTATTCAATGAGTTATACCATATTCGACGAAGCATTATTCGAAAGCATTTAAACCAATTGATAATGCTAAGTTAGTACTTCCTAAATTACAGAATTAAGGTTCTCAAAACATTTTACCATTTTGAGTTTATTATTTAAAATAATTATTAAATTTCCTTAAATCCATTTGTTATTTAACTTAAAAAATGTTTACTTATTTTATAAAATATTCCAAATAGGTATAAAATTCACAAACCATATTCCATAACCATATTTAATTATGCTTCTCAAATTATAAGCATAAACCCATAAAACTCTTTTTTTTTAAATTTATAACTAATTTTATTGTAAAACTAACTTAGAGATTTGGATTAAATAATGTATACTACATATAGATATAATTATTCATGAAGACATATTTTACCAAGTTTATAAAGCGTATTCCAAAAAGCGTATGGTAACATATATATACACGAATATGTATACTGTTAAACAAAACTGAAACCTATAAATATTTATAACCAGATTCCTTATAGATATAAACACAAGATATTTTTATTTATTTTTTAAATCCATAGTACCTTTTTTATGTAAACCTAAACTTGTTAGTATATATGTGTATTTAATTATCCAAATAGTTGAACTTCAAAACTAAACAAAGTTGAACTTTAAGATTTGAAACAAAATGGACTATCATGTATATATAGTAAATAGTACTACAAGCATTCTGTTGAAAATCGAGAAATCCCATTGGAGTGGGGAGGAGTAATAGTAGTCAGGGATTGAGAAGCAGGAACTGGTTGCCGAGAAGAAGTTTGAGACATAGTGCCTGGTGGAATATAGCTACAAAAAATGCCAAAATGATCATACGATTCCTTAGTCGCTTGGATAGGTCGCATGATAGCCCCTCTTCGGCCTCTCTTTTCTTTCACTCTTTCCCTCTCCTTTTATCTCCCTCTAGTCCAGACGGTTGTCCTTCGCTTCTCCCTCATTTCTTCTTTGCCTCTCCTCATCGGTCTCGCAACTTTTATTACTTGAGCATGGTAGGTAAAGGTTGGTAGTTTGTCCTTTGAACTCACCAATATTGCATGAAAGATTCCTATACCTATCCCTACCAATGGATGCTGAAACGAGAAGAGAAATAGGATAAGTTTTGGAATTTCGAAATACAAGTGAATGCAGTGGTGTGTTCGTGATCCAATTTTAGTGTATGGTGCCGATGAACCCCTATATACTCTATAGACCATGTTGGCAAGGAATTAGAGATGGAGCCTCACCACCTTCATTCAAAATTTGTCTAGGAAAGATGCTGAAATTGTTGGAACCCTCAGTAAGAAGGTCGGTAATGGAAAAGTCAAAATCGCTTAAACCAATGAATACATCACCAAGAATGCGACCTCGAGGAGTAATTTCTCCCGAAGGCAACGTGGTCGGTCCCACGGGCATCTTAGATTTCAGTGACGATTCACTACAAACGGGCCGATCTTGGAAGTTCAGGCACTCATGGGGTGTCTTATTGAATGATTCACCTACCTCCGCACTAGCATGATAATCGCTACCACTATCACCAGCAGTGTAAGACCCCAGAAATTTTAATAACAAGTTAAAACATAAATAAGGGTAAAAATTTAATTTCACCTAAAAGGATGTAATAGTAAATTTCTATAAATGAATGATTTTGAGGAATATGATTTTTTCATTGTGCCAAACAGATATTTCTAGTTCAAATTCATATATAGGTTGTTAGAAACGAATATCGCATGAAGAAGATATGGAATGTTTACCATAGTGCACATTTTGTGTTTTATAACTATTTTGAAATTAAGTTTAAGAATTAATGAAAGAATAAAGAAAAACTTATTTGTTATGAAATAAGTTGAATATGTATGAATTACTCTAAGAAAAGAAAAGAGAGAGGGTATAATGATGAGCGTGCATTTAAAAGAAAAAAGGGAAAAAATATTTATGCGCACAAATGTGAAAATACTTTAAAGGAAGAGCATTGATTATTGTTGTACTTAATAGGATGAGTGCACTAAAGAAACAATATATCAATATATTTAATAAGAGTACAATTCTGTTAGTGAATATTAATAAATAAATAGAATATATTTAACGTAAAGAGAGAGGACATTAGTTACCCTTTTATGGAATTTATTACTGTGATTAATATACATTACACATGTTAAAAAAAGGAATATAACAAAATACTTTAAAAGGAGAAGAATACATCTACGTTTATATGTTTGAAAGTAAGAGTAGTAATGTAAGCACAAAATTAAAGGGTTATTTTAAAATGAAAAACAATGTAACGAAATAGGTGTAAAACAGGTGATTGTACCAAAAATGGGTACAACACTCTTCGGAAGTTTTTGAAGAGATAAAAATGAAGAATATAAATATAAAATGTGGATTATCTAACAAAAACTCCAAAAACTGATAAATTAATGCATAGAGACAAGCAATTTAGAGTGGTTCGGCGTGTTGCCTTCGTCCACTATGAAGTTCTATGATTTTATTGATATTCTATTGATAAATACACTTGATTACAGTGAGCAACAGCGAATTACAACTCTGAAATTCGAGTACAACAGGAGTGTTAGGTTGCAAAGTTCAATCCGACAGAGTCTGAACGATTCAGAATCAAAAAGATCCATCTTCTGTAGGCCCTAGGGCTCTATTTATAAGTGTAGGAGGCTGATATCTCGCTCAAACTTCAGGAGACTCCTTCTGGCATGTGAGTGGGCCCACGCGATCGATCCCATGAAGTTTCGACTCGATATGTGATCGATACGAATGAAATTCGTATCGATCAAGATTTTGTCCAATGAAGTCGAAACTTGGTGGGAACATTCTTTCGCTTGTACGTAAGCTCCTGTGAAAATTTTATAGCATTTGGACTTATGGATCTTGAGTTATGATCGATACGAGTTGATGTTCTTCAGAATGCTGTCTGGTTCGAATCGATCTGTTCGAACCGATGGTCACACGTGCCTTCGTGGTGACGTGGCGCACACTCTTCGGGTTGATCCATCTTTCACTCCGAGTTGACCGAGTCGTCCTTGAACTTCTCCTCGTTCGTATGGACGGCCTTTGCCTAGTTTGAATCGATCAAAAACGTGTTTTTCGTATCGATCTGTAGTATGCCCTGTTCGAATCGATGGAGATGGCTTAGCTCGTATCGATGAAGGTGGCATAATTCGTATCGATGGAGGCGGCTTTGTTCGTATCCATCAAGCCAGCCTTTGTTCATATGGATCGAAGTCGCTTCAACTTGATGGATACGAACAAGCAACATTGTGATGGATTCGAATAGACGACGATGTTGTTTGGCTTGATGGATACGAAGTGGTGAATGTTTTATGCATACGAAGTATGGTCACTCGATGGATATGAACTAGAGTTAACCGATGGATTTGAATATGGCTCCCCAGCTAATGGATACGAAGTAAGAAATAGGTGATCGATACAAACTGATCAATGCGAAATGATGGATGCAAAGTTGATCGATTCGAAATGATGGGTTCGAACTGAGGCTTATTGATGGATACGAAATGGGGCCATTTCCTTCAATTTTGCATCGATCATAACTTGAGCATACGAACTCGGATTGACTTGAAATTTGGAATGCTAGCTTTTATGGCTTCGCTTATCGTGCCTTGTCAATTGTAGCCTAATCCGGACTCGAAAAAAATTCACCGACATCCATAGTGAACCTGTGCGTACTCGATATCCGAGACGAGTGATCCTTGGTTTCCAGTCAGTTCCTTGATATCTCGGCCTTGCCAAAAGGTGGGATAACATTTGTCCCCTAAAGTACATCTTGTGGAAACATGACGTGCTTTGAAAAGCTGCAATCTTCATTCTGAACAGTTATCGTCTTTTCGTTGAAGGCTGTAATCTTTGACTGATTTCTTCAGTAATGCGAACTGTCGATTGTTAACTGTTGTACCCTATGCCACTATAACTGATTACTGTATGATAGTGATTAGTTGTTTGTCACCATAGTCGTTTATCAGATGAGTATTCAATTCCTGTGAATGTTGAATATTAGTCCGACATATATACATATATGTTTATCTGACTCTCATTAACGTTGCACGTTTATGAGTTGTTGTCAGTTCTCTAATATCGTATTTCGTATCGATCCTCTCCTGAACCAATGTGAAATTCGAGTTGCAATAATGCTTGATGGTTGTTTTTGAATGTCCTTTCATATCGATTCTCTCCTACATCGACGTAAAAGGTCGAAAAATTATTCTTGCATCGGTATACTTTGCATTGATGGATACGAAATGGACATTTCGTATCGATGGATATAAGCTTCGATGGATATGAAATTAACGTTCGTATCGATGAATTTGTGCCGTTGGATACAAATAGAAAATTCGCAATTCGCATTGATGAATATTGGCCTCTGAAAGCTGTGATCTGATGGATTCGAACGGCGTAGTTTGAATCGCTGCACCATGGGTGGAGTCGAAAATAGCTGACATGAACAACGACTTCGAATCGATGGACCCTAGTGATAGTTTATCATCGATGAAGGCTCGAGCGTATGGATTTGAATAGACCAATCGAATCGATCTGGCAGTTGACCTGCTGTGACCGGTTGCAAGGACTAGGAGGCGAAATGCCTTTCTTTCTGTCCTTGGGTCCATATAAATACCTTTGGACTTAGTTATTTCTCACTTTTGTCATTCTTGCACTCTGCTTCGTATCGCTCCAGAGGTTTGAAAAGAAATACTTACCTGCCGTCGAATCGATTAGAACAAGGGAAAGAAGGAAACTTGCCTTCGTCTTCAACTCGAACGACGCATCAATTTCTTAACCCAGATCTTCAAGCTAGGTAATCGGGCAGTCTGAATCGATTTAACATGACGAGATTCGATCTCTAACCCAAAATCATTCAGATTTGATGCCGATTCTAGCATCATCAGTGCTGGAGTTGGGCCGAAGCGAGGTTGATGAGATAGCAATGGCGTCTCTGTTGTTTGGAGAAGATGAGGAATGGATGGTAGCGAAGTCTCAGTTTCACATCGATGAAAGGAAGGAGAAAAGGCGTCTTCGTATCGACTTGAGGGATACATTCGTATCGATGGAGGGATGACGAACCGTTCGAATCGACCTGGACCATAAGGCTTGGAGATGATGAAATGGAAGCCTTCATATCGATCAATGGTAGAGTTTTGCATTGATTCGAAATGATCGACACAAACGCTTCGAACTTGTTGATCGATACGAAGGGGTTGCATTTTGATCGATTTGAAATCCAGAGTTTCCGATCGATATGAACTACGTGCCAGGGGATCGATACAACAACGACCCAACTGGTCGATGCGAACGCACACCTTGATGGATACGACGCAGATCGATTCGAAAACACAGTCTCACGATCGACATGAAATGTACCGATTCAAACATGATCGATACGAAACGTATCAATTCGAACATGATCGATACGAAAATGAGGCTTTTCCGATCGATTCGAATTGTTGCGGTAATCGATTTCAAGCCGAAAATTGATGAATTTGGAAAATTCTTGCATATTTGAACACTTGACTCCGGCGAGCTTTATTCCTGCATATCTGGACTTAACCGTAGAACAGCATATCTGACTGCCTTTCGAAGCTCGTCGATGGAACTGGAACTTAACAAAATTCATAAGAAACTTTAACTCAGATCGATCATAAATATCTGGATGACACGGTTGTGACGGTTAGTGATGACGGTCACTACAGTTGGATTTCGAAGTCTTGTCGTTCACATGCTTTCTTTAACTCTGTAGAATCTTTTCAAGTATTTCACAACACTGCACTGCATAACACATTCACACACTTTACACTGGGGGATGCACGGGCTTATTGTCGTCTAATGATGATTTCTCGTAAGATAGTTAGTTATGGAATCCTCAAGCTCGCAGCAGCAGGAAGCTCGGAGTTTATTTCCTCTAATAATCAAGATACCAGCCATCGAGGCCGAAGTCATTGATCCAGCCCCAGACGAGGCACCTGGTGCATCTTTTATTGCTAGTTCGACAGACTCTATTCCATCCAATGTCTCCGAAGATATGCTGGGACGAATATGCCCGAGGCATGGCCTGTCGTTTGATGATGTGTTATTGCCGGGTCCTAATGATAGACTGCACTGCCCACCGGAAGGGTATACTGCATTCAATCGTCATGCGTGTGTAGCCGAGACGCTCCCTTCATTTAACCAGTACAATAGGGAGGTGTTATCTTTTCTGGGGATCGCTCCATCTCAGCTACACCTGAATGGATACGCTTTGTTGAACAGTTTGTTCATCGTATTCATTGAGCATCTCCATCGTCCACCTATTTCGATCGAGATCAGATATCTATTCAACTTTAAGAGCCGGGGAGATAACCCATCTTTCACATTCCTAGAGGTAGTAAGAAACTGTCAAGTAGTTACGGGATCTTGGACCAGGCTATGTTACTTCAAAACAGAGTGGTACCATGTCCGATGCCTCCCAGGATTTGCCAATCGATGGCTATTCAGACGTAAGTATTGTAGTCTTCTCAAGTAGTTAATAAGATAGTTATAATTGAAGTCAAACTTATATATCTTTCTCTTTACAGCGGTAATTCAGCGACCCGAAGGTGTTCATTTCAAAGAGATAGTTTGGATTCTTCAAGAAATCTCGAGTGAAGAGAGAAACATTGATTCGGTTCTGACGGATAGGAACCTGAGAATTCTTGGGCCGATTGAGCGAAAACAAAGTATAAGGCTTGAGGGGACGCTAAGAACTAGCTCGAAGAAATGGGCTAACTGCAAGACGCCCCGACTTGTTATAACCGAGGAGGTTGATTCGAAGAGAACACACACCGATGACGAACCTTTAGTTGGGCCTTCGGATGCAGTCCTGGATTCCGAAGGAAAGAGAAAAGGCAAGGCAGCTGCTTTTAAACATTCCAAACCTAGGAGATGGAAAACTGTGGTAATGTCTCCACCCGTGGCCGAAGTTAGAATTTTGGAGGCTTCTCCCCCGCGAGTGGAAAATCTCTTCGAAGGGCTCGCCAATATCCCAATTTCGGACTATATGTCCTTCCAACATGATGTCGGATTGGAAGAACTTCAACACGCTTTAGATTTAAGCGAGTCTCTTCCCACTAGCATGGTCGACACTTTCGGTTGGTGGGAGGTTGCACATACGTACACATTTCATGGCACTACACGATTCCTGACCATAAGTTGCCTACTTTGGAAGATTACTAACTTTATTCTTGTTTTACTTTACAGACACCATGTCCGACCGAGGCTCTATGCTAGGTAGTTTACGAAATACTTGTCAATCTTTGGCATATTACGAGTCGCGCAGAAGAGATGCGGACAGGGACTATGATCATGGGTATTCCAGTCAGGAACGGTATGACAGAGATAGGGAATTCAGGCACCAATCTTGATCTCACTCTCCTCATCCTAGAATCCCTGTACAGCCTCCAGTTCATGTCTCACGTCTTTTAGAAACTTTACGGCACAAGCCGTCCTCCCATGCTTCGAGGCCTGATACTCAATGTAGAACCAAATAGTGGCCCCCACAACTACATAGCAGGTCCTTACCGAGCCTTCGGGGGAAGAAGCAATTAATCTTGCTTCCAGCACCTAAAGAGAATTCCGTCGGAGGCAGAGAACACTATTCATGATTATGTTGCAGATATCTTCTTCCAATATAAGGAGTGGTCGAAGGCTGCGAGAAAAGCGTCGAAGGTGGAATTTGAGACTATCATTGAGAAGTTAGAGAAGGAAGTAGCTCAAAAAGATCGGATCATTCAGGTGCTTAATACTGAAGCCGAATCTTCTCGAAAATCTGAAATAGAAGCTCTTAAAAAGGCCGATTATGCCCACTCGGCCATGGATAGAATAAGGCAAGAACACTATGCCATGATGGAAGACATGGTCCATAGGAACACCACCGTCACTGCTGAGCGTGACACAGCCCTCAAAGAGCTTAATGAGCTTAAGTCTAAACTCTCTGAGTTAATTAAAGAAAAGGATGCTGCCAACATTTCCGCACAAGAGGCATGTGACCAGGCGGTGGTGCTTCATGGTGAAAGAGATGCGGTTGTGGAGAAAGTCCGCTTGATGGAGGCTGAGGTTGAAGAGAAAGTCCGGCTGGCAAAGACTAGGTTGGAGGCCGATATAGAGGAACTTCTCATCACCTACAACGCCAACGTGTCGAGACATAAAAACTTGGCTTGGCTCGAGAATTACTCAACACATCTCTATAATGCTTGAAACCTGTTGGTCGAAGGAGAGAAGGCGGTGCATCTGGGTGGAGCATTTGACGAGTTCGAACTGGAGAACCGTATATTGAATGAGGACGAAAATAAGGTTCTCCATGACTCAATGATCTCACATGCAAGAGAGAAGCTTGGCACCCAGCACCAGGAGATTGGGGAAGGCTCAAGCGTCGAGCATCATGCCACAAGTTCTGAGATTATTGCTCCATCTTGATCTGACCCTATTTCAGTAGTTGAGCCCCAGCCTGTCCCGGCTTATGACCCAGAACAACCACATCTATCCCCTATAAAGAAGCACACCTTTGAAGCTGCTAATCCATTTACGAGCCAAACAGAGGAGGGTAATCTGAACAAATCTTACACGAAATGAAGGACTTGTCTTCAAGTGTGTGCTAACAATTTCTCTTCTTCTCTGTTCAGTGACCGGAGTTACACCTACAGCGCCTTCTGCAATCCAAGAATCACATCAAGTGCAGGAGGCCATTATTACTGAAGCGACCACTACGATAATGACTGCGCCAATCGAAGGAATGCAGGGGAGCTTTGATGAGCAGATGATGAATGAGCTTCTAGGTCGACACAGTGACCCCTTCACCAACTTGCCGTTTGTCATCAGTGGACTGGCGCCCGCTTCTGGTGCTTCAACATAGACCACTGCTGCCCCCAGCGAAGCCTAATCTATTCGTGAAGAAGAGATACTGGCTGAAATCAATGTTGAGTTAGAGGCAGCAGCGCATGGTGCTAGCTCTGAGGGTGGCGCCTGGCCCAGCTCCGCTACGAATGATATCACTCGGAGGTGCACTTGTCGATACCGGTGTGTCCATTCCAACCCCTGTTATAGATCCGAATCCTCCCGCAGGGAGCATTCCTCTAGATTCAAGTTCGGAGGAGGATGCTGACATCATGCCTCCGTCCGGAGACGATCTGCCAAAGGGTAAAAGCTCAAAGCGAAAAATCACTAGCGGCTCTACGGATCCACACCGAAGAGGAAGCCGAAGAAGAAAAAGTAGATAGGCCCCTTTGGCGCATTTTTTTGGTAATTAGGAACTTGTTTTTTGCTTTCCTTTCATCAGCCATGTATAAATGCGGGTTCGGTCCCTGCTAGTAGGAGTTTTTTTGGAAAAAACTTTTATGTGAATCTTCGCTTACAATTAGTTGAAATGAAATTTTGTTTTTTGGCTTTTACTTTCATTCCTTCCTTTTATGCTTAAGTGTTGCACTGTTTGAATCTCATCTCAGTGCACTCGTGGAGTTTCAACTCTTGAGCTGATTTTGTTTTATTCAGCAAGTCTGAAAATCACGAACACAAGTCATAACTAGAGATTGAGTTGGACTTTTGACATTGCACTGTCTTGGTCAATGATTAACACTTAAGCCCGGCCCCAAGTTCTGGGGACATTGTAAAGATCGGCTAGCGATCGCAAATTGTCTCTATTCCTTCGAGTTTAGCATCGTCAGACTGATGTTAAAACAAGTGAGATTCGAGCAGTCGAATCACACTCGCTTACTCATAATAGTCACACCGGCACTCCGGGGATCTACATCTGCATTTCGGTGGTCAGCCATGCCTATTGAAGTTTTTAAGTACATGTCCAAGCTCTGGGGACTTAAGTTAATTTATGAGTGATCGTTCGCACTCGAGTTATATTTATATTCTGTCCACACTCTGGGGACTCAAGGTTTATTTGCAATCGATAATCCGGTTCGCACTTTGGGAATTCGGAGACTATCGATGTTTGTAATCCAGTTCGCACTCTAGGAACCTGGACTTAGCATTTTATACTCCAATTCACACTCTAGAAATTTGAAATTAGCGTTTACATCCTGGTTCGCACTCTGGGAACCTAGGGTTGATGTTTATATTCCAATTCACACTCTGAGAATTTGGAGTTAGCCGATAGATGGTTAGTCACATCTGTTTAGGCTTTTTGGAGTTCATTCGCACTCTGGGAATGATGGATTTATCGGGATCGTGGATGGTCGGTTCACATCCACCCTAAGTTAACAAGTGAGGTCGTTAGATGGATGGATCCATCCTCCTCGAACTTGGTTAGAATACAGTCGAAGTCGTTAGGTGGATGGGTCCACCCTCTCCAGAACCGCATTTATGAGTTTTATGCTCCAATTCACACTCTGGGAGTTTGAAGTTGGCCGACAAACGGTCAGCCATGTTTGTTTGGGCGTTTGTATTGCGTTCGCACTCTGGGAATGGCGAAATTATCAGGATCACAGATGGTCAATTCACATCCACCCTGAGTCGACAAGCAAGGTCGTTAGATGGACGGATCAATTCTCCTCGAACTTGTTTTAAGTACGATTGAAGTCATTAGGTGGACAGATCTACCCTCTTCGAAACCGCACTTATAGGTTTGTATTCCAATTCACACTCTGGGAACTTGGAATTAGTTGGAGAGCTGTCGTGTATCGGTCCAATTTAGTCTTTAGTGTGGTGGCTTGCCCACGAGCTTGGGTTTCACTTAGTGAGTGGCCGGTCGTATCAAGTCATTCGCTATTTGAATAAATTCCATCGTATGATGGAACTTAGCTCTCTGTGCGTCGTGACGGTTGAATGTCGCATTTGATGAATCACAGCTCTAGCTCGAAGAGATGACAATTTATTGCTGAAATGGAAAAATACGGCAAAGTTAGTTGCCTTATTACAAATTAAAATTTCAAAATGTGGAGACAAATTGCAAAGGATTAATAGACTAAATAAATAAAGTCTGTCATGTGTAGTAGTGACGAAGACCCTCGTCATTCCAGGCTCTTGACAAAGTAGGACCGCTACTAATAACATTTATCACTAACCTCTCGCCGGTATGGGCGGGTTCCACCTGTCTTGCCCGATTGGGCGTATCATTCCGATTTGACGGGCCTGCCCCTACAGACTGCGGTGCCCGCACAAACTGTTCCAGCTTCCTTTCTCTAATCAATCTCCATGAGATCTTGCAAATGACGACATTCATTTGTATTGTGGCTGTAGCTTTCATGAAACGTACAAAATTTTTCCATCTGGATTTGCCTTTCTGACGACAGTTTTGGTACACGTTTTTTATACCGAATTGTATTATATGTTTGTAAATACACTTTCTCCAGTGATGTATTCAAAGGAGTGTAGTTATCAAACATAGGAATTTTGCACTATGGGCCATGATTCTGATCTCCTTTTCTATTTTGATTCACGTTCACCCTTTGCTGAGTTTGTTTGTTTTGAATATTCAACTGAACTTTTTCGGAACTCTCACCGGACTGCTTGGCCGCAATGTTGCTTTGGATCCCTTCCATACTCGACCCTGCATCATCTTGCTTCCTAGATTGCTTCGCATCCCCCTTCTTAGGTATTGGGATGCTTTTGCATAGAAACAGTACAATGATGTAGGTGATTTTCCGGCCAACCAGTTGCCGAATTCAGAATCAGGGTCAATTCCTTTAGTCAAAGCCATAAGAATGGAGTTATCGTTTGGATTGCTGATCTCCGCACATGCAGCATGGAATCTCTCTAAGTAGCATCTGAGTGTCTCTCCAGGAGCTTGGGTGACACTAGATAGAGTGCTAACATCTTTTGGCCTTGCGACGTGCATGCGGAATTGCTCAACAAATTTAGTGGCCAACTAGTCAAAGGAAGAAATGGATCAGGGTGGCAATCGAGTGAACCACATAGTAGCGATGCCCCCTAAGGAAATCGGGAAGCTTCGGCATTTTACTACATCATCGGCTCTCGCAGCGCTTATCGACCATTCATATTTCAAGATATATTGATTGGGATCTAAATTCCCTTCATAGACGAGTAAAGTCGGCATCCTAAATCGCCTAGGAGGTTCAACATTAAGTATCTCGTCTGTGAAAGGGGTATGACTACGAGAGATTCCCCAGTCTTCGTTAGTAAGACCTTGACTTTCTCAAATCATCTACCGAATCATAGTTGAAATATCCGGCGTCTGGACATTCTGTGCGCGTTGGGCTAAAGTGTGTTCGGGTTCCACATTGCGAGGCTGGACCAGGCAATGTCGACGGTCTATGTCCCGCCTCCTTGGCTCAAAGTCTTCTGGGATGCATGGTTCAGGAGTACGTCCATGCTGATGATGGTTCAGTTCTGGCTGGTTCCGAGCATCAACCTCTGGTTCTACAGCAATGGTTGTAGCGCGGTTGTCCGTGGTGTAGTGAGGAACGGTACCCCCTCTAGAGGAGGGTCCGCTTTGGAAAGTGGCTGATGGGCCAACTCTCAGTTGTCAAACGGTCATTACAGGTTGATGTCTGGTGGCTTGTGTGTAACTCCCATCCAGTCTGGGTCGTGTAGATCGATGATGATAATCAGATTAGGCAGAACTTTCTGTGGAGGAGCGAGAAGCATGATCTCTCCTAGTTCTTCTACGCCTTTGGCGATTCAGTTGGCTAGTGAGCCCAGCGTTGGCGCGTAGCTGTTCGGTTAGTTGTTGCCGACTTTGGGTCAACTCTTGAAGCAACATCTAGAATTCTTGTCTGGAAACCGGGCCTGATGGATCTGAAGGTCCGACGGCATCTTGGTTGGATGGAGGCAATTGCACAGGATTCTGCCTATCCCATCCTTCTTGATCTGCGACGGTTGAGGCAGTCCTTATGCTAACCATGACGAATAGCGAAGTCCTTTCCTAGATTTTACGCAAATCCGAATAGGTTGGAAGGATTTTGGATTTGAGATCTGGATCTTCTTCTTGGATTTATGCAATCCGGTATCAATAGTAGATCCGAGAAGTGGATGAAAAGCTGTGTTTTCTCGGTGAAAGCACCAAAATGTTTGTACCAAAAATGGGCACAACACTCTTCGGAAGTTTTGAAGAGATAAAAATGAAGAATATAAATATAAAATGTGGATTATCTAACAAAAACTCCAAAAACTGATAAATAAATGCACAGACACAAGCAATTTAGAGTGGATCGGCGTGTTTCTTACATCCACTATGAAGTTTTATGATTTTATTGATATTCTCTTGATGAATACACTTGATTACAGCGAGCTACAGTGAACTACAACTCTGAAATTCGAGTACAACAGCAGTGTTAGGTTGCAAAGTTCAATACGGCAGAGTCAAGACGCTTCAGAATCAGAAAGATCCTTCTTCTGTAGGCCATGGGGCTCTATCTATAGGCGCAGGAGGCTGAAATCTCGCTCAAACTTCGAGAGACTCCTTCTGGCATGTGATTGGGCCCACGCGATCGATCCCATGAAGTTTTGACTCGATATGTGATCGATACGAACACAATTCGTATTAATGAAGATTTTGTCCAATGGAGTCGAAACTTGGTGGGAACATTCTCTAGCTTGTACGTAAGCTCTTGTGAAAATTTTATAGCATTTAGACTTGTGGATCTCGAGTTATGATCAATACGTGTTGATGTCCTTTAGAATGCTGTTTGGTTCAAATCGATGGTTTCGAATCGATCTGTTCAAACTGATGGTCGCACGTGCCTTCGTGGTGACGTGGCACACCCTCTTTAGATCGATCCATCTTTCACTCCGAGTTGACCGAGTCGTCCTTGAACTTCTCCTCGTTCGTATCGACGACCGTTGCCTAGTTTCAATCGATCAAAAATGTGTTTTTCGTATCGATCTGTAGTATGCCCTGTTCGAATCGATGGAGATGGCTTAGCTTGTATCGATGAAGGTGGCATAATTCGTATCGATGGAGGCGGCTTTGTTCGTATCCATCAAGCCAGCCTTTGCTCGTATGGATCGCAGTTGCTTCAACTTGATGGATACGAACAAGCAACATTGTGATGGATTCGAATAGACGGCGATGCTATTTGGCTTGATGGATACGAAGTGGTGAATGTTTTATGGATACAAAGTACGGTCACTCGATGGATACAAACTAGACTTAACTGATGGATTCGAATATTGCTCCCAGCTGATGGATACGAAGTAAGCAATAGGTGATCGATACGAACTGATTGATGCGAAATGATGGACGCGGAGTTGAACGATTCGAAATGATGGATTCGAACTGAGGCTCATTAATGAATACGAAATGGGGCCATTTCCTTCAATTTTGCATCGATCATAACTTGAGCATACGAACTCGGATTGACTTGAAATTTGGAATGCTAGCTTTCATGACTTCGCTTATCGTGCCTTGCCAATTGTAGCCTAATCTGAACTCGAACAAAATTTACCGACATCCATAGCGAACCTATGCGTACTCGATATCTGGGACGAGTGATCCTTGGTTTCCAGTTAGTTCCTTGATATCTCAGCCTTGCCAAAAGGCGGTATAACAGAAGGTAGTTAATAAAAGTTGCACATTTTGAAAAGAAAATGATATGCCTAAACTTGTATGTTTTAAAGATAAATATATATGAAAGTAAAAGATTATCTTAAGTGAAATGTATAGATAAAACACTAATTAATAATGAGATTTATTACTAAACTTAGGTAACAAAATATGAAATGAATCACTTTAAAAAAATACATCGTTTCTATATTTTTAAATGGATAAGGCCTTTAATTAATACATGTAGTTACACATTAGAATAGAAATCCAGGGTCCTTATAAAGGCTAACAATGTGTGTATGTATATAGAATATCAATTAAGGATATTAATTGGGATTGAAAAATTTAATTAACTGACTTAAATTACAATTAGTAACATTAATTAAGGCAATGTGATCGTTACCTTAACAAGGGAAAAAGGAGTTAGTTTGTATACATAGGTAGGAGACACATGAATGAAGAAATGATTTTATATAAATAAACTTCACTGAAATTCGTCTATAAATAAAAGGCAAACTGTAACAACCCGAATTTCAACGGGTCCGGATTTTTCGCAAAAATGATAGAATCTGAGCCCAAGCTCGAGATGGGTTTCTGGTATCCTGCAAATAGGCAAAGACAAATATACCAGAGCTCAGATAATATCTCACAGTGGAACTGACTAAAATATAATAGTAAGTAAATACTCATCAAAATAATAACACTTTCTAAACAATTTCTCAAAGTTGGAAACACTCTACCATCTACCTAACCAATAGGATGTTATGAGGAGGGGGTCAGTACTAAAGTTTCGGTGAACTGATAAATTATACACTTCTATGCTTAATTCTACATATACTGTTTTATTGCCATTTATTGTTATATTAGGTTTATAATACTCTCGCCTCTATGCGTGAATCGTGCCCATCTACTCTCTAGTAGATTAAAACCTAATAACTAATATATAGCTATATGCCCCATGACCGCATCGGTCCTAGATACCACCCATTGTACCTTCCTTATCCTCCACGCAAATGACTCCATCATCTTGCTTCTATGGCGTTCTGTGACTACATCTATAAAGGACTGTCTCGTAAGGCCTACAATACAGATATTCCATCGTCTGCTATGAAAATGTAAAACTGCGTCAGCACTAGTCTATACAAATGCTCGGACTCCACAATGTACCACCCATTGCATTCCTTGAGGACTATACATAATCGTTCCGTCTACTCCCTGAATCCCACTTAACAGGGTCTACCTTGTACGGAACTCGGTCGGGGATTTTCTATTTCTGTAAAGAACTTCCTTGTTAGGCCTATAACAGATATTCAACTTGGTCCGTCCCTTTTCTTATCGTGGCTATGGCCCCACGCAGCCACCCCTCAACTAATCGAAAGACCTCTTAAGAGCTAAGTGGTTGTGCTATACTGTAAACAATCTAAACATCCAATTGGCGGTGCCCCTCATCCAATGTCTCGATAGTGAAAGGTTCATTGGACAGTTGTTTAACTCTAGTCTTTCCCCAACTCGCTTCTTGGTTTTGATGCTGGCTCGATATCCACATGCGACTATCCTTTTTGGTCCTGCCAACTAAAACTTACTTGCAAGTACTGAGACATACAGATATCATACTCCAAACATTAACCCCTTTTGACTGCCTATAATGGTCCTGCCATACAAAAAAACAGTCAGGGCATACTCTTTTGATGGAACACCTACATACCTGCCTCTGGAGGACTGCATCACTATGCCTACTCCAAAGGGTCATCCTAGAGTACCCTCATGTCCCGTTGAAGTCTCGTACTTCCTTCTAGCCCAAAATAACTTAGTTGGATGTAATTCTTCTATGATAAAATCTTTGATGAACTGCTTTGTTAGGCTCTTAATCCTTTGGGCTGCTCCAAATGCATCTCACTCTTTTATTAGACAATAAGTCTAATCTCTTATTTTGCATTTAGTTTACTTTTCTAATTCAGTTGGTTACTTATTTACCCTAATTAGCATAATATTGTCCCAGCTCCAGCTAACTATTGTGAGACCATCAGTTCCTGACCGAAAGGGAATGTTGTTGGTATATGCCACTTTTATTATCTTTCTTATTAACTTAATCCAAGATCTAAGTCTATTAAAATAAGCTTCTTCCATTATTTTTGCTTTATTTGCTTATTAACTTAATTTAAGTCTTAAAATAAGCCTTTTCTGTTCTTTCTACTTAATTATAACCTATGTTATATTTTTACTTGCAATTCTCTCTTTTATTTACTTTTATAATCTATATATTATAAATATAATTACAAACGACTCTTTTCTATTATAATCTGTCTTCTTTTATTATGGTATTGAATTCTCATTAATTCTCTTATGTTATATGACAGTCTTGGCTTGGGACTACGTCCGACTGTCACAAATTTACTTATCATAATAACTGCTTTACTTTTATTTTATTATCTAATATGTAGATCTGGTTACATTTCTGTCTATAGCTTCTAGTCCTGTCTAATAATTAACTTGATTCCTTCTTTCATTCCTTTAATGCTTCAATTTATTTTCTTATATTGTAGGAAGTAGTTCTATTCTATTTGGTTGGTTACGAAAACTGTGCTAAAAATCCATTTCCATATTTTAATACTAAATGAAGCTATGAACAATGATTCGTAATTGCAAGATATTCCTTTTTTTTATTTCTTTACTTTTTGGATAGAGAAAAATACAATAGTGTCTCTATTTTACACTAATTCCATTTTTCTTTCTTTTGTTCTTGCAATTACGTTTATCGTTATCTTTTAAATGTTAAACTATGGACATGTATTCTCTTTTCTAAGCCAACCAACTAATCTATCACTAACTTCCCTATCAAGTTATTAAAATTCTCCTTTTAATTTATTTTTGCCCGTTTTACCATAATTTACTGCAAATTTCTATCTTCCTCTTTTTATTTCAGCTTTTCTTATTTTACATTTAATTTCTATAAATCTAGTATTATTCTATTTTAGTCCGTATTTGCGAATCCTTCTCTTTACTATTTTATTCGTGTAAAAAGGAATAAAAAGAAGCTAACATTTACAGGCTAAATTTGAACTTTAAAATAGATATAAATAATAGTAAATTTCTTACTTTTAGGCTTACGCCTTTCTCTAACTGTCAAGCTTAATATTATTCATATTTAATTGGATTACTATCTTCCTTTTTTCCATATAAATAATAATTAAATATAAGCTCTCTTATACAATTTATAGTCTTAACATAACTAATTAACAGAATTAATTACATAAATAAATACTGAATAAAATTGTTTAATGATAATCTAAAGGTAATATATCATAAATGTAAAAGATATATAATTAAATCCACTCACCTGTCATCCTTAGCTTTAAATCTCTATCTTCTAAAATTACTATGCCGTTCTACAACTTCTCACCTTTAATTTGTTGCAATTTCTCTATTTTGTTCACATATATTTTATTTGTATTTGTTTGGTGAAGATTTGTGAGAAATAGGAGAAAAGAATGAAGAAAGAAGCCATTGTTTACTGTAAGAGAGGGATGAAGAAAGTGACGGCTAATGGAATGGATTACATTACGTTCTCTCTTATATAAGTGCAGCCCATCAATTATCTAATTAATCCGCTACTTAATCGATCCTTCAATTAATTTTTATGTGCAGCAATATATGCCTATATGTACATACTCAAATCTAGGTCAACTATTATTTATTTTCCTTATTAATTGACATTTTCTAACGATTACATTACAATCCTAATTAATAGCCCCATTAATAGATTAACATGTTACCTCTATTAGTTAATTTTCTTAATTAATATTTTACACATTGTAAGGTTTCATTAATTGGCATGTCAATTAATTCCACCATTCAATTAACATATATATTTAATTTGCACATTATTTTTATCCAGATTAATTGCACACCTTATATATTAATCTTTATTTGTTTGTTACATTTAATCTTTATTTTTTATCTAGATTAATTCAATTATTATTTATTTGTTACATTTATACGTAAACCTCTTTAAATTGAGGGATCTGATATATATACACACACCTTATATATTAATCTCCAATATTAATTCGCATATTAATTAATTGTACCTTTTAGCTGATTCTGTTTGCAATGTTAATTATTCCCCTTATTTTTTTCCTCTTACATCCAATTCTCTTAATAATTTACATTCATTATAAACATAATAAATTTGTTACTAATTTTATAAATATCTTATGAATTAATTGCAAATGTTTTTAATTGATAAAATTTCCATGTTTGCATATGTAATTGTTTCTTACACTAAAACTTTAAACGGTTATAACTTCTCTGATTGAAGTCCATTCAGAAAACGTTGTATATGGAAGTTGATCAAAAAATTTCCATGAACACAATGGTATAAGTTTCATTGCCAACTTCCAACATTAGCAAAAATTCATTTTTCAATGTTTTCATAGTTATCAATTAAATTTATTTAATTTAACTATCAATAAAATGTGGGGTGTTAAATTCTCTCACCCTTTAGGAAATCTTGTCCTCGAAATTCGACAATGGTAAAATTGTAACGACCCACTATTTTGGACCATTCAAATCGACAATAATCCACACATGTCAGACTTGAATAATTCAAAATAACAGATTGTAATAAAATTTGGAGCAAATAAAATCATTCATAGAATCACAGACACAGAAATATTAGAATAACTCGCAGCGGAAATAAACATACCATAGCAGTTCATGAACCTACTATAACAAAGTCTCAAAACAAAATACATAATATCAGTCTGAAGATAAACACAATAGAAATCCCAAATACATATAAGTTCACTAATATAAAGCTGAAATAGTTGAACAACTAGATAAGCAGAATCTCCAGCGATTCATAGCTCTAGAAAGAAAATTCCAAAGCTGTGAATACTCAGGCTGACCCGAGCGTAAAGTAAAACACATAACACTCGAGTCAGGACATACATATTTATATAATGTAAACTAACTCGAATGAACTATAGTATTAATGCACAATAACTTAAAGGATGCTTGGGATCGCCCATCGTCTAAGGATCCGTTAAACCATCAATTAAACAGTAATCAACGCTATCATAGAAATGCCTATATCAAAGTAAACTATGCAAATAACAGTACTAATGTGGCTAGGGTAGCGCAGAGCCGCAACAATCGCTCACCTCGAGTCACACTCTCAAATTGAAGGTGTACATTCAAAATCACAAGGCATACAAAGAAGTGTGCCCGTGGTTAAAATTCTAAAAGGTTTATAATTACGAATTAAAATCAATCATTTAAACCATTAAAAGGTGGAGTCATTATACCTTCAAATCAAGTATTTAGTTCCCAAAATTTTTGCCTTTTCAGAGTTCATTTTTGTGAAAAATGCGGAATACAGATCTTAAGGCTAGGATTAACACTAGAGGGAGGGGAGTGAACAGTGTTTTAAAGAATTACTAAATCTTTTTGAGTTTTTGTTAATTTGAATACAAATGTATGCAATATTCAGACACAGATATGATCACAGAAACAATCACAGATGCAAATATAAAGTAAAAGCAGTAAAGGAAAGAACACATCGAATTTTATACTGGTTCGGAGCTACCTCCATCCAGTCCCGCACACAAGTACAGATTTCCTTTCAAAAACAATCTTTACAATTACACCCTCGATTTCAAGGCCACGAGGTGCACCCTCCAGATTCACAATCCTCTGGGTAGAGATACTTGATTTCTTGGGAAACAAGTTCACCTAATTGATTTCCAAGGCTACAATCACACCTTTTCTCACTTGATTGATTTACAAGGCCATAATCAAACCTTTTCTCACTAAATTGATTACAAAGAAGCCTATAACTCTGAATAGCATTCAGGATCTAGTTGAGATAGTGATAGAGAATAAAACCAGAGCTAATCTAGTTAGATTCAATGTTGATTTCGGTAGAGTAATGTTAAGAATGTGCATAAAGAAATGTGGAAGAAGAAGTGGAGTGAAAACCAGAAAAATATGAATAAAAATTCGTTTAAAACATCCCCTATTTGTAGAAGAACAATAGTCATGTCCATTCGTGAAGAGATATGATGAATAGACACTTCTTTTGAAATTTAAATTTTGAACCCAACTGCCACTATGTCGACATGGGTATATTGAGCATGTCGACATCCCAAAGGAAATTTTGGTGATTTATTTTTCTTTGAAAATAATTTCTATCTTATATTAAAACTATTTTAAACTTTATAAATATACTTGACTATAGTTAAAATACATAAGTAAATATAGAGAATAATATATATAAAATTTTACTATAATTTTATATTTAAATCTACGTATAAATATTAATATATTATTATAAAAAGATAGTTTAAAATTAAGGATAATTTGATTTTGAAAATAAAGATTATTTTGAGGCTAAAAGTATTTAAAATCAGGATAGATGTTTTTGATCTTTTTTAAAAGGAAGGTTTTGAAATCATTTTGAAAACTGGATATAATTTTGTAAAAAACATTTTGAATAAAAGTTAGTGGATACAAAACAATGTTCCACTAGATTTTTCGTAGGTTCCATCCTACTTAGGGTTTCATCCCTTTAATGGGCTCGAAGTGGATTCCATTCCACGAATAAATTGGATTTTAAGATGCCAGTGCTTTTCTAGGAATTTTAATAAAATTCCTAAAAATTAAATTACTTGAAATCTTGAACCCTTGATAATCTTGATATTCTTGATACTCATGAGTCTTCATTCTTGATATCTTGAATCCCTATACTGTACAGTCTTCATTCTTGGTATCTGCATGGTTAAATCCTGCACATACATATATATCTAAACTATAATGTTAGTATTTATATTTTATAATCCTATTCTAAGGTTGTTGTCATCAAAACCATCATCTCAAGGACTAACAATCTCCCCCTTTTTGATGATGACAACCTTTGTTTATAAAATATTACCTCTATCCTAATAACTCCCCCTCAAACTAATAACTCCCCCTCAAACTAATAACTCCCCCTTATCTATGGCTAACTACCCTGTAACGACCCGTATTTTTACGGATCGAAGGATCGTAGAATTGTTGTTCGAAAGTCTTAAGTCGAAAGTCTTAAGTCGAAAGTCTTAAGTCGAAAGTCTTAAGTCGAAAGTCTTAAGTCGAAAGTCTTAAGTCGTAAGTCTTAAGTCGAAAGCCTTAAGTCGAAAGCCTTAAGTCGTAAGCCTTAAGTCGTAAGCCTTAAGTTGTAAGTTTAAGTCGTAAGTCTTAAGTCGTAAGTCTTAAGTCGTAAGTCTTAAGTCGTAAGTCTTAATTCGTAAGCCTTAAGCGTAAGCCTTAAGTTGTAAGTTTAAGTCGTAAGTCTTAAGTTGTAAGCCTTAAGTCGTAAGCCTTAAGTCGTAAGCCTTAAGTCGTAAGCCTTAAGTCGTAAGCCTTAAGTCGTAAGACTTAAGTCGAAAGTCTTAAGTCGTAAGTCGTAAGCCTTAAGTCGTAAGCCTTAAGTCGTAAGCCTTAAGTCGAAAGGCTTAAGTCGTAAGTCTTAAGTCGTAAGTCTTAAGTCGTAAGTCTTAAGTCGTAAGTCTTAAGTCGTAAGTCGTGGGTCTTGATGAGTCGTGACCGACTTAAGGGGGCATACAAGTTAAGGATTTCAGCCTATAAATAGGAGTGCCTATCTTCATTTTTGGAATCCGGATTTTGAAGCGACGAAGTGCTGCCATTTTGAGAGCTCGACTACAACACTTCTTCACTTCTTTTCTCCACTTTAATCTTGTGCTTCCATTCATCTAGATTGACGATCAAATCGAAGATCCAAGAGTCAAAGTTGAAGGTCTACATCCATCGAAGAGAGATTTCATCGTTTGAAGGGAAATCTTGTCGGATCAAGCTAGATCCTTTGCTGTCCAGATCTGAAGTTGTTATCTTTTGAGGTGTTTAGGTGATTCGGTGAGTGGTAGTTATCTGTCACACGGACCCAAATGAGTATATTGGATCGGTGGCTTGTTTATGTGTTAAAGATAGAGATTTCTTGCATTTTCCTTAAGTCTGCATGTAGATCCATTGTCTATAAAGTTTTGGATACCCATTTTGCTACATGTTAACTTATATAAGTTTATTCATCAAGTTTTAGAGATATTTGCTTATAATTCATACTTGTTAGATTTGGACATTTTAATTACGAAATTGCCATTATTGTATAATTGCTTATTAGATCTTGTTTGAATGTTTGACTGCTTGGATTAATGATTGATTTGATTGATAGATTGTTGCAAATTAGCTAATAATTGATTTGGACAAGTTGGTCGAAGATGATTCAAAAGCTAAGTGGAGAGGCTCTTGAGTGGTGAAAGTAGCTTGTGGCATATGAAGCGGATGTTAAAGTTCATATGGATAGATTCGATGATGATGGACTTTGCTATGATGCGATGAAGCAAAGCATGATGTGAGATAGCCTTGATTTAATCCAGACGGGATCATCCCAAGCATGTTGATAACTCGATGATGCGGTTCGAGTTGGTTGATAATGGTGGGCTCGAGAGGCGCTTGGGCTAGTATGAGAATAGTCGTTGAGGAGGATGATTAGGAGGCTGAGATTTCATCGTTGTTGAAGGTTCTAGCATGCTCAAAGCAAGAGTACGTTGGGACGGGTCACGATGATGTTCCAAGCACGGGCTGCGACGACGTGCTAGTACTCTGGGTAGTTGCGAAAATTCCTAGGCACGGGCTGCGACGACGTGCGGAGTTATGTCTAGAACCGAGGTTACCATTAGCCCTTGACAGGCGGTCATTCAACTAACGGTGAATTCAAGGCAATGACAACAGTGATATCCAGAGTCATGGATGTTTGGATGTTTGGTTGTATTGTCATTTGGGTCAGGAGCGATGTTTTCAGGGTGCTTATCTGATCTTGGTTTAGGCCTTGGGGGTTTGCATTTGGAAAACACCGACCTTGACTTGAGTGATATTTACTTTGCTTTAAATGTCTGAATTGCTATGTTTACTTCTGCTTAGTGTGTCTGGGGCTATCACTGTAGAAAGAGGTGGAGTGGGATGGTTGAGTTCCTATTCCTTTTACCCTTTATGCTCTTTTGGTATGTTTGATAGTTGATTTACTGCTCACTAAGACTGTTGTTTGACTCAAGGTTTTATGTTTAACTCTTATTACCTTGGGCTGTTCATCCATGTTGGGATGGACAGACTAGGTAGCAGGTGACAGGTGCTGTTCTTAGTGGTCAACGCTGTTGATGACGAAGACGAGCTGGAGGCTTTTGCATATTATTTTCTTACTATATGTACTGGGTGTTCCGCTGTTTGTATATTCTCCGAGTGATATGTAGTGAGGCTTGATGTATTGACTTTGCTGATTGCTGTATCAAACTATTATGAGTTTATATGATGAGACTTCTGTTCTATAGAGCTTCACTATGTATACTTTCTATTGTATTTTATCCATGCGCTGTGAGTAATACGATGGACTATTCTGTGTTTACCTTATCTTAACGATCATCCGTGGCTGCCTGACACACTTTACAGCGCACTATTTCCTTGTATGGTGTGGGAGTCATGGGTGGTCGTCACTTTTGGTATCAGAGCTTTGGTTAATCGATTTTAGCAAACGCTCGCTGACGTAACTACGTATGAGAGACGTAATTGTAATTTTGAATATATATATACACACACACACACTTATTATTTTTAATGTCTATATATATCTGGAATATTATTAGAATTATAGTATATTCCATAATATATTATTATACTATTAAAAATAATAATAAAATAATAGTAAAAAAAATTTAAAATTCAAATAACACACCAATTCAAAATCAATCAATCAACCAATCAAACATCTAATTCTAAGCATGCAATTTCAACCAATTGTATTATAAATGCGCACATTTTTCTGAGTCCGTTTCTCTGAATTTGTCTGAGTCGTGAACTGCCGTGAAACACAAATTTGAATTATCTATCTTTTGATCATCGTCGGTTGAGGATGAGTCTGAGTCATCTAGAGTAGCAGTAAATGCACGCTTCCGTTTCTTTACTAAATCATTGTTTATAGGAGAATTTTTCCTATCTGGATACAGACAATCTCTTTTGATATGGCCAGTTCATCATAGTTGAAACATTTGACATTGTTTGGCACTATATCTGATTTCTAGAGTTCTTATAGTTGTTTCTCTTGAGATTATTCATCTTTCTGTATTTCAGAAATTTCCTAAAATTCCTGGTCATAACGGCTATCTCTTCATCACTATCGCTGTTTGAGTCTGATCCATCAGTCAATGCATTAAATGCCATTGATTTCTTTTCAGATGCTTTGTTTTCTCTTCTCCTGATCATTTGGACTTCATACGACATTAGATTTCCAATTAATTCTTCTATCTTTAAGGTACTGATGTCATTTGCCTCTTCGATCGCAAGTGTCTTTTGATCCCATTCTGGAGTAAAAGAATTTAGGATTTTTCTGACTTGATCTTCTTCCGAAAATTCCTTTCCCAAGGATATTAGAGAATGCACAATATCCTGAAATCTACTATACATATCTGAAATAGACTTATTAGAGTTCATTTTAATTAATTGAAACTGATTTGTGAGCATGGAAATTTTGGTCTGTTTAACTTTGCTTGTTCCTTTGTGAGTAACTTGCAAAGTTTTCCAGATTTCATATGCAGACTTACAAACCGACACTCTATTAAATTCATTCCTATCAAGTGAACAAAACAGAATATTCATTGCTTTAGAATTATTTTGTGCAACAGTCTTTTGCTTAGCGATCCACTGTGAAAAATCAGTTGTGGGTTCAAAATATTCAATTTGTGTGATATTCCATGTGTCTAATCCTACAGATTGTAAATATATTTTCATTCTACACGCCTAATATGCATAGTTACTGCCATTAAAAAGTGGTGGTCTGACAGTAAACTGACATTCCACAAATGAACTAGTGGAAGGAATACTCGTGTAAGTAACAGTACCAGTGTTGGTAGCCATTTTGAAAACTTTTCAAAATTCAGGTTATGAAACTTTGAAAACCATGCTCTGATACCAAATGTGAGAAATGCGGAATACAAATCTTAAGGCTAGGAATAACACTAGAGGGGGGTGAATAGTGTTTTAAAGAATTACTAAATCTTTTTGAGTTTTTGTTAATTTGAACACAAATGTACGCAATTTTCAAACACAGATATGATCACAGAAACAATCACAGATGCAAATATAAAGTAAAAGCAGTAAAGGAAAGAACACATCGGATTTCATACTGGTTCGGAGTTACCTTACATCCAGTCCCGCATACAAGTACAGATTTCCTTTCAAAAACAATCTTTACAATTACACCCTCGATTTCAAGGCCACAAGGTACACCCTCCAGATTCACAATCCTTTGGGTAGAGATACTTGATTTCCCAGGCAACAAGTTCACCCAATTGATTTCCAAAGCTACAAACACACATTTTCTCGCTTGATTGATTTCCAAGGCCACAATCACCACTTTTCTCGCTAAATTGATTACAAAGAAGCCTATAACTCTGAATAGCACCGAGGATCTTATTGAGATAGTGATAGAGAATCAAACCAGAGATAATCTAGTTAGATTCAATGTTAATTTCGACAGAGTAATGTTAAGAATATGTATAATGAAATGTGGAAGAAAAAGAGGAGTGAAAACCAGAAAAATATGAATAAAAATTCATTGAAAACATCCCATAATTATAGAAGAACAACAGCCATGTCCATATGTGAAGAGATATGACGAATAGACACTTCTTTTGAAATTTAAATTTTGATCCCAACTGCCACTATGTCGACATGGGTATATTGAGCATGTCAACATCCCAAAGGAAATTTTGGTGATTTGTTTTTCTTTGAAAATAACTTCTATCTTATATTAATTTTTTTTTAAACTTTATAAATATACTTGACTATAGGTAAAATACATAAGTAAATATAGAGAATAATATATATATATATATAATTTTACTATAATTTTATACTTAAATCTAAGTATAAATATTAATATATTATTATTAAAAGATAGTTTAAAACTAAGGATAATTTGATTTTGAAAATAAAGATTATTTTGAGGCTAAAAGTATTTAAAATTAGGATAGATGTTTTTGATCTTTTTTTAAAAGGAAGGTTTTGAAATCATTTTGAAAACAAGATATCATTTTGTTAAAACATTTTGAATAAAAGTTAGTGGATACAAAACAATGTTCCACTATATTTTTCGTAGGTTCCATCCTACTTAGGGTTCAACGGGCTCAAAGTGGATTCCATTCCACGAATAAATTGGATTTTAAGATGCCAGTGCTTTTCTAGGAGTTTTAAAAAAATTTATAAAAAAATAAATTACTTGAAATCTTGAACTCTTGATACTCATGAGTCTTCATTCTTGATATCCTGAATCTCTATACTATACAGTCTACATTCTGGTACCTGCATGGTCAAATCCTGCATATACATATATATCTAAACTATAATGTTAGGATTATATTTTATAATCCTATTCTAAGGTTGTTGTCATCCAAACCATCATCTCAAGGACTAACATATTTATTTACTTAAATACATTAAAACATTGAAATTTCAGCTTTCGCAGCACTTAGAAAATGCTACAGTAAGTTATATTTGAAAACAATTCAATTTAGTAAAGACAACATTTAAAAACTGTTGTAATAGTTCAGTTTAGTTGAAAATTAGTTCAATTCAGCAAAGACAGCATTTACGAAACTGCTGTAATAGTTCATGTTTCAAATTTAAAGGGTTTAATTCAATTCAGCAAAGACAGCGTTTAAATAACTGCTGTAATAGTTCAGTTTTTAGTTCAAAATTTTATTTCAGCTAACTGCAATACTCAACAAGTTCTACAACCGCTCTTTCATTTGTTTTTAGCCCTTTAGTTCACTTCTGCAACAACAACACTTACAAAGTGTTGCAGATTCATTTATTCCAGATTTTAGTTCATTTCAGAAACGATAGCATTTCTGAAGTGCTACTAAAAGAATTTCCAGATTTACAACAGAATTTCAGCAAAAATTAAATTTCAATTTAAACCATTTAACATATAAATTTCATATTTTTCACTTTAAAAATGGTCATTTAAATACCTTTTAACTTAGGATTTTTATAAAGTAAATTTCACAAATAAATATCAAATTTCTTAATACTTCACTTATAAAATCTATATACAGTTTCCTAAATTTTCATTTACCTTTCATTTTAAATTTAATTTACCATTTCATAAATTAAACAAATTTTCCATTTTATTTTTCTTAACTTAACTTTTATTTTTAAACCAAATTTCACTTTCCAAGTCAAGTTATATTTCAAATTACACTTTTAACATTCATTTATTTAACCATTTTACTTCATAGAAAAATCAATAACACTTTATAAAATCATTTAAAATTAAAATTTAATTCAAAATATCATATTTTTAAATTTCAAAATACTCTTAAAATTTCATAAAAAAGTATATAATAACCACGGGCCTTTATAAATTTTTTTAACCTAAGTCAAGTGATACGGATAATATATCATTTCAATTCGTAATTTACAAAGAAAAATCAGGTTCTATCATTTCAAACCCACAATCCCAAGTAAATTAAAATAAATAAAAATCGCTCAGGCCTATCATTTCAGTCCATAACGATTTTTCTCTATTCTAAAGTCTGTTCGGGTATGTATCATTTCAACCCATAGTGATTCTATTCTATATGGAACTTGCAGTGTGAGAACAAAATAAAATAAACAGTATAACAACATAAAGTAGTACCAGATGATATGACAGGTTTATAGATAGGGTTAACATCATATAATTTATAACACAGGCAAGTATAACATGATATAATATTTCTACACATTCACTATAAGTATAAATGTCATGAGTGAATACTCACCTCTTTACGCTGGAGTTAGCAATCAAAACACACAAACAAAATTCAGAAAGCACGATAGCATGACTTTTGATTTGAGTGGAGTGAAGAGACAAGATGTTAATCTTGTATTCAACAACAAAACTAAGCAAAATATAAATATAAATAAAATACCAAAATTATTGGAACAAAATGGAAATAGAGTCTACAAAAGACAACACCGAGTTTTCAATTGATTTTGCTTGACTACAAATCACTTTTGTTTGGCCACAAAGATTTATGGTTTAGCCATGATGATGTTTTGGGTTGAAATAGATCTGGTTTGGACTTATATAGGCATGGCTACAAGGAAATGTGAAGGGTTTTTGAGTTACAACATGAAGAAGGTTAAGTACAAGGAAAAAGTGTGGTTTTGATTCAACATTTTGGCTCGGCCAAAGGCATGTGGACTTGGCCTTGGTCATGTACAGGTATGGTGGTGGCTGGAGTGATGGCCAGGGGTGGTGATCTAGCTGGTGGTGGCGGCTAAGGGGTGGACGAAGCAGCATAAGAAGGGGATGGTGGAAACTAGCTTGGCTATGCATGGTTTCAAGGGTTTTTTTTGCAACTTTTAGAGATGTTTGCATCATTTGATGGTCACGACCAATCATGGTTAGAGGAGGAGGGGTTTCCGTGTATGGTGATGGGAAGGAGGTGATGTGGTGGTCGGTGAAGGTGGTGAGGGGTTTAGGCCGAGCAAAGCACATGAAGATCAAGCAAAACAATAGAAAATTCAACAGAAAAGTGAAGAGAAAAAGTAAAATTGGAGGAAGCCATTACCTATTTTCTTTTGTGGCCATGAGAAATGAAGATGGGAAGTAAATTTTTTCACGTGAAAAAGTGATATAGGCAGCTAGGGTTAAGGAATGTATGGCAAAATTTGTGGAGAAGTTATGGTAGGAAATCAAAGGGGTGGAAAAATAAAAAGGCAAGAAATCAAACGTAACGTATGCCTATAATTAAAACAGGTAACGTATCTCAATTGATGCATTTCGTACATATTAAAGAAAGATGTATATAAAAAGATTCACTAAACAAATAAATACAATAATGTTTAATAAATACATTTTAAAAGATATGCCCTTTAAGGCAATAACGTATATCTATTAGAAATTTCTTTCCAAGAAATAAATAAGGAATCTAAACACTTAACCATTTAATTAATAAATAAATGTCTAAATATAAAAATAAGGTAGAAATAGATATTATGAAAAATAAATAAATAGTTTTAGGAAAATTAGGAAATAAATAAAGAAAAACTCTATTTAATGGAAACTAGAATTAAAAATTGTAAATAAAATTCAACCGACTTTGGAAAATTTCAACAACACTTCTAAACAAATAAAAGTCAAGTAAATAAAATAAATGCTAAACAAAATAAAGTGTAAATGAAAATAAAATAAGGTCTTAAGAAAATAGAAAAATAAATAAAGAATTACTTTAATTAATTGAAACTAGAAATTAAAAATTGTAAACAAAATACGACTGACATTGGAAAATTTCAATTACACATTTAAAAATGTTTTTAAAACTAAAACATATACATCACATGCCATGTTACACATGTAAACATAAATTAGAACATGAAATGACAAACAAAAATATTATTTATATAAAAATAAAATAAACAATTTTGTTAAATACAACAAATTACATCCAATAGTGTAAAAAGCATAACTTTCACAATATTAATCACATTTCAACGAAACGAAAAGCAGTATCCTTAGAATTTTATCTACTTTCATAAAATAAATATAAAATTCAAAATTTCAAAATTTATTTTTTTTTGTAAAAATTAAAGTCAAAATTTGACCATGTTGACCAAAATTCATCTTTTTGGAAAATATTCTATTTATTCATGTTTGGAATTCTAATTCACATCAAAATCAAAATTTATATTTAAAATAACAAAATTATCTATTTTAATAAATAAAATAAAGTTTTTAAATCAGAACTCAATTTAAAATAATGAAAATATACAATTAACATAATCACAAAATACAGGGTTGTTACACTCCCCCACTCAAAACTTTTCGTCCCCGGAAAAGAATGAGGTATGGGAAAACACAGAAAAGATAAAAATAGAATAAGATTATGACAAGATGACAAGGCAATTGAAATTATACTTGATAACTGTTGTTATAGGTAAATTTAACAAGGTGGAGAATAGGAGTAGCTAGAAGGGAAAATAGGTTGAAAGACAAGGATGAACCATTATTTTAAAACTATATAAATTCCAATTTGAGTTTTTTTAACACTTATAACATTTTTAAACATTTTATAATATGATGAATAGACCTTTGATTCAAATTTGTTAGTTCGAAGTAAACAATATTTAAAACATTTAAATCATTTAGCAAGGTAAAATAAATGATCAAAATATCTATTATATAATACTTTATCAAAATACTTTTATAACTCGACGTCTCAACAAGTTTATTCTCGTTCCTGCAGACTCTGGCCATGCGTTGATCAGGCGTAAAGCTAGAATTCTCCAGGTACTTAGTAGACTTGTTTCAACACCCAGTGAAAATACTGAAAAACTTTTAAAAACAGATATGGAAAGTACAATCCAAACAAAACAACGAAAACCTTTGTCTAACCATGGATCGCAGATACACAATGGTTACACATGGATCCCCCAAGAAACAATCCATATCCGTAAGCTTTTTCATCCCCGCGAATTACACCATGATAACTAGTAGACCGCAGATCCACAATGGTTACGCCTGGATCCCCCAGGAAACAATCCATATCCTTAAGCTTTCTCAGCCCTGCGGATTTCGCTACTAATACGACCTACATAGATCGCAGGATACACAATGGTTACGCCTGGATCCCCCAGGAAACAATCTATGCCCCTAGGCCATCTCAGCCAGGCGAATTGCGCTATGCAGTCGCGCTCAAAAGACTATGGGTTACGCCATGGTAGGACACTCGAATATCACATCCGGAAAACCAAAACCAGAGATAATCATCTCAATAGAATGAATCCACAATGGGGCTACAAAGCGACTATCAAGTAGAAGGCACTTCCCATATCTTTACTTCGAAAATATATATCATATAGTACCTGTTCAAATCACTTTCAAATACTGTACTTATATAAAGTCCATTATATATAAGATTTTATTTTCAATCGGATACTTTCCAAAATCAATAGTATATCAAACCACTTCATGCTTATACAAATCAAATTTTTATATAAGTTCGACAACTTCCAAATTAAGTATTTAGTAACACATGGTTCTCAAATTTAAATTTATTTCAATATCAATTCAGTTTCAAAATCATATATGATTTCACCAAATCATTTCTTCCAAATTAAATATCTTCAGTTTCAAAGTTTCCAAAAATAACAGGTTTAGATAATAATCCAAATTTCCAAATCAACATAATTTCTGTTAAACAAATTCATTTCCAAAAATCATCATATAAATACTGGGTTTAAATTCCAATCTATTTTTAAAACCAAATATTTTCTCAAAATCAATTATACCAAAAATGGTTACTAAGTTTAAAAGCATCCCTTTTAAAACCTTCAAACTATTTATTTCTATATGAAAAATCCAATTTACTATTGGAAAGATTATTATTCTATATATATACACACTTTATTCAAAACATTTCAAATCTATATTTCATATTAGTATAATTCAAAATAGTCTTATTTATTTTACTCAACAAACAGTTTCAAACTTATATAAATCATATTACTTTATACTTTAATCATACAAAACTAAACTTATATTCTTTATAAAATACCTTATACCTTTCAAAATTACTTAGCTTTGAAAAGTTAACCTTGATTTGGAAGTGCTCGAACCTTCAAAATAGTCGAAGAAATCATATTTTCAATCCAAGAGTTGGAAATCACCAACAAATCAGTAAATCAATTCCAAAAGATAGGGTTATATCAATCAAATTCGAAACTCAAGAACTGAATACCGGCTCATTTCAAAACTGTGTCATATATATGCATATATCTTTTTGAAAATCAAATTATACTTCGGTATTTGAAATCAAAATTGGTTTCATAAAATCACTCGCATGGCAAAGCTATTAGAGCGGCCTCTCCCCCACTCAGAAACTCAAAAATCAATGTCGATGATTCATGCATTCATCACCGAAATTATTTTCCAACGACATAAGTGGGTTCTGGACTTTTGTTTTCTCGAAAACTTCTTTTGAAATTTCTTTGAAATCATTTAAAACTCATTAAAATCAATTGAAACATTTCTTATTTGGAAAAATACTTTCAAATCGTATTATTATATACTTTCAAAACCTTAAACCAATTTAAAAATGCCGGAGTTCAATCACTCAAATTCACATTCAAAACCTTCAGTTATAAATCATTTTATATGAAACCATTTCTTATAAAATTTCAAAATTTCAAATCCTTTTGAAACTTCAAATTCTCATTTTAAATGGTATATAATCGTTATCGAAAACATTTCACTTTTATATAAAAATATGGTCATCTTTATCAAAATAATAACTTCGATTATACACAATTTCAAAAATACAATCAACCACAAATTTTCCAAGGGATGATTTAAGAATGGATTTCAAAACAAAACAGAGATTCAAATTTATAAGAACCCTAATCAAATAGAATTCTGATTCGAAGATAAGCTCGAACAAAGATGAGATAATTAAATTATCTAATAGACGACGGATAAGCCCATATAAATCGCGAGCGACCTCAACAGGGTCAACCGTGACTTCAGGAATAGAATCAATGCGAAAATCTAAGGCAAATTGACATTCGAACGCCAGAGATAGAATCCAGGTATAGCAAAAGATAGATAGAATAGTAAACCGAGGATACAGAAATCTCCGGTGAATCAATGCCAATTGTAAGGGAGTTTCACCCCTTTCATTCAAAGATTGGCGGAATCGCTGATCTTTATAGAGGTCATTCAAAGTGAGGTTATGCAATGCTCCAAAATCAAAAGAATACAGATAGGGGAGACAGAAATGGATTTCAGAACAAGTGGGAGTATTCCAAAGTTCAAAGGAATCCTAATCGATAAGAATCCTAACCAAGAGATTACTAACAAGGTGGATACAGAAAGGATGAAGTTTAAAAAATATTGATTTCAAAATAAGAAAATTTATACCAATATAATCTCTGAAAATCCTTTAAAATCATTTGGAAATCATTTTATACTTCGAAAATACGTTCTCTCGCAAAGAAATGATTCTGAGATTGATTTCACTCATTCTAGGGTATTTCTACCCTATCTTTAATGAGTTTTTGCTCCGTAGGCTAAGGTTTGCCTAAAACCAAAGCTCTGATACCAAATGTAACGGCCCACTATTTTGGACCATTCAAATCGACAATAATCCACACACGTCAGACTTGAATAATTCAAAATAACAGATTGTAATAAAATTTGGAGCAAATAAAATCATTCATAGAAGCACAGACATAGAAATATCAGAATAACTCGCAACGGAAATAAAAATACCATAGTAGTTCATGAAGCTACTATAACAAAGTCTTAAAACAAAATACATAATATCAGTCTGAAGATAAACACAACAGAAATCCCAAAAACATATAAGTTCACTAATACAAGAGCTGAAATAGATGAACAACTAGATAAGCAGAATCTCCAACGATTCCTAGCTCCAGAAAGAGAAATCCAAAGCTGTGAATACTCTGCTGACCCGAGCGTAAAGTAAAACACAAAACACTCGAGTCAGGACATACATACTTATATAATGTAAACCAACTCGAATGAACTGTAGTATTAATGCACAACAACTTAAAGGATGCTTGGGATCACCCATCCTCTAAGGATCCATTAAACCATCAATTAAACAGTAAATGCTATCACAGAAATGCCTATATCAAAGTAAACTATGCAAGTAACAGTACTAATGTGGCTAGGGTAGCGCAGAGCTGCAGTAATCGCTCATCTCTAGTCACACTCTCAAATTGAAGGTGTACATCCAAAATCACAAGGCATATAGAGAAGTGTACCCGTGGTTAAAATTCTAAAAGGTTTATAATTACGAATTAAAATCATTCATTTAAACAATTAAAAGGTGGAGTCATTATACCTTCAAATAAAATATTTAATTCCCAAAATTTTAGCATTTTCAGAGTTCATTTATTCACTTAAATACATTATGACAGTGAAATTTCAGCTTTCGCAGCACTTAGAAAATGCTACGGTACGTTACATTTGAAAACAATTCAATTCAGCAAAGACGGCATTTAAAAATTGCTGTAATAGTTTAGTTTAGTTGAAAATTAGTTCAATTCAGCAAAGACAGTATTTACGAAACTGCTGTAGTAGTTCATGTTTCAAATCTAAAGGGTTTAATTCAATTCAGCAAAGGCAGCGTTTACAAAACTGCTGTGATAGTTCAGTTTTTAGTTCAAAATCTTAATTCAGCTAACTGCAGCACTTAACAAGTGCTACCATAGCTCTTTCATTTGTTTTTTGCCTTTTAGTTCACTTCTGCAACTTCAACACTTACAATATTCATTTATTCCAGATTTTAGTTCGTTCAGAAATGATAGCTTTTCTGAAGTGCTACTAAAAGAATTTGTAGATTTACAACATAATTTCAGCAACAATTAAATTTCAATTTAAACCATTTTAACATATAAATTTCATATTTTTCACTTTAAAAATGGTCATTTAAATACCTTTTAACTTAGGATTTTTATAAAGTAAATTTCATAAATAAATATCAAATTTCTTAATACTTCACTTATAAAATCAATATACAATTTTCCAAATTTTCATTTATCTTCCATTTTAAATTTAATTTTACCATTTTATAAATTAAAATAAATTTCACATTTCCAAGTCAAGTTATATTTCAAATTACACTTTTAACATTCATTTATTTAACCATTCTAATTCATAGAAAAATCGATAATACTTTATAAAATCATTTTAAATTCAAATTTAAATCAAAATATCATATTTTTACATTTTAAAATACTCTTAAAATTCTAGAAAAATATATATAATAACAACGGGTGTGTATAAAATTTTCTAACCTAAGTCAAGTGATATGGATAATATATCATTTCAGTCCGTAATTTACAAAGAAAAATCCGGGTTCTATCATTTCAAACCGGCAATTCCAAGAAAATTAAAATAAATAAAAATCGCTCAGGCCTATCATTTCAGCCCATAATGATTTTTCCCTATTCTAAAGTCCGTTCGGGTATGTATCATTTCAACCCATAGTGATTCTATTCTACATGGAACTTGTAGTGTGAGAACAGAATAAAATAAACAGTATAACAACATAAAGCAGTATTAGATGATATGACAGGTTTATAGACAGGGTTAACATCATATAGTTTATAACACAGGCAAGTATAACATGATATAATATTTCTACACATTCACTTGTTGTCAATTCACCATTTACATAAGTATAAATGTCATGAGTGAATACTCACCTCTTTACACTGGAGTTAGCAATCAAAACACACAAACAAAATTCAGAAAGCACGATATCATGACTTTTGATTTGAGTGGAGATCCAAGATGTTAATCTTGTATTCAACAAAAAAACAAAGCAAAATATAAATAAAATACAAAAATTATTGGAACAAAATGGAAATAAAGTCTACTGAAGACAACACCAAGTTTTCAATTGATTTTGCTTGACTACAAATCACTTTTGCTCGGCCACAAAGCTTTATGGTTCGACCATGGTGATTTTTTGGGTTGAAATGGATCTAGTTTGGACTTATATAGGCATGGCTATAAGGAAATGTGAAGGGTTTTTGAGTTACAACATGAAGAAGGTCAAGTACAAGGCAAAAGTGTGGTTTTGGCTCGGCAAAAGGCATGTGGGCTCGACCTTGGTCATGTACAGTATGGTGGTGGCCGGAGTGATGGCCATAGGTGGTGACCTGGCTGGTGGTGGTGGCTAAGGGGTGGCCGAAGCAGCATAAGAAGGGGATGGTGGAAACTAGCTTGGCTATGCATGGTTTCAAGGGGTTTTTTGCAACTTTTAAAGGTGTTTGCATCATTTGATGGTCACGACCAATCATGGTCAGAGGAGGAGGGGTTTAGGCCGTGTGTGGTGATGAGATGGAGGTCGTGTGGTGGTCGGAGAAGGTGGTGAGGGTTTTAGGCCGAGCAAAGCACATGACGATCAAGCAAAACAATAGAAAATTCAATAGAAAAGTGAAGAGAAAAAGTAAAATTGGAGGAAGCCATTACCTATTTTCTTTTGTGGCCATGAGAAATGAAGATGGGAAGTAAATTTTTTCACGTGAAAAAGTGATATAGGCAGCTAGGGTTAAGGAATGTACGGCAAAATTTATGGAGAAGTTATGGTAGGAAATCAAAGGGGTGGAAAGATATAAAGGCAAGAAATCAAACGTAACGTATGCATATAATTAAAACAGGTAACGTATCTTAGTTGATGCGTTTCCTATATATTAAAGAAATATGTATACAAAAAGATTCACTAAACAAATAAATACAATAACGTTTAATAAATACATTTTACAATATATGCCCTTTAAGGCAATAACGTATATCTATTAGAAATTTCTTTCCAATAAATAAATAAGGAATCTAAACACTTAATCATTTAATAAATAAATGAATGTATAAATAGAAAAATAAGGTAGAGATAGATATTATGAAAAATAAATAAATAGTTTTATGAAAAGTAGGAAATAAATAAAGAAAATACTCTATTTAATGGAAACTAGAATTAAAAATTGTAAATAAAATTCATCTGACTTTGAAAATTTCAACAACACTTCTAAACAAATAAAGTCAAGTAAGTAAAATAAATGCTGAACAAAATAAAGTGTAAATGAAAATAAAATAAGGTCTTAAGAAAATATAAAAATAAATAAAGAATTACTTTAATTAATTGAAACTAGAAATTAAAAATTGTAAACAAAATACGTCTGACATTGGAAAATTTCAATTACACTTTTAAAAATGTTTTTACAACTAAAATATATACATCAGATGTCATGTTGCACATGTAAACATAAATTAGAAGATGACATGACAAACAAAAATATTATTTATATAAAAATAAAATAAATAATTTTGTTAAATACAACAAATTACATCCAATAGTGTAAAAAGCATAACTTTCACAATATTAATCAGATTTCAATGAAACGAAAAGCAGTATCCTTAGAATTTTATTTACTTTCGTAAAATAAATATGAAATTCAAAATTTCAATTTTTTTTAAAAATTAAAGTCAAAGTTTGACCATATTGACCAAAATTCGCCTTTTCAGAAAATATTCTATTTATTCATGTTTGGAATTCTAATTTCACATCAAAATCAAAATTTATATTTAAAATAACAAAATTATCTATTTTAATAAATAAAGTTTTTAAATCAAAATTGAATTTAAAATAATTAAAATGTACAATTAACATAATCACAAAATACAGGGTTGTTACAAAAATTATGTAATTTCTCGCATCAATCACAACCATTTTGTGTACGTCTAATTTTACGACCATCAGTGTTCTTGTGCAAAGTGTTATTCAATATGCATGTACATGAATATCTAAGTGGTACCTTCAATATGAATGCTTTTCTTCTTTAAAAATTTATTTTAAAATATGATGCACACATCCTAAATATACTTGCAATTTCTATATGAATTCAATTTTTTGAAAACTGAAAACATTTTTCAGCCAATTTTTCTCACACTCCTACTGAATAGGGGTGTAGTTCAACAATTTTTCATCCAAACCATACCACACAACTTTTAATATTCGAATTTCAGAAAAATCTAATTTTCTGTAATCGATTTCTTATGTCAGAAAGAAGATAGAAAACAGAAAAACTTCACGTTTCTCCTTTTACTTTTGCGTACCTCTCTCTATACTTTTAACTTCTACCTCTATCCTATAAAATCTCTATTTTCTTTCCCAAGCACGGTTTACATAAGAAAGATTTTTCTTTTCAAATTTTTCCCAAGCTTAATTTAAGGGAAAGATGTATTATTCTTTTGCAATTCTCATTTATTTCTATTGATATCTCTATTGTTTTCTTTAGATCTTACTATTTTTCTTTTAGTTACCTTACATCTACTTTTACTCTTCTTTTAATATAGCAACTACAACTATCATCTAGGGCAAGGAGATCTAGGACCATATCCACTCTGACACAGATAGGTCCTACCCTAGGAATCCAAGTAACTCATATGCTCCTCCTGCTGTCTATTACTTATTACCAACTTTCGTTGTATTACAGATGATGAATAAGATCTATTCCATGCTAAAAAAGGAATAACTAAGTCTCATTTACTGCAATGGATAAGGATTTCAATCTATGCAATCTCTATCAAAAAAGGCAACTAAGCATGGGGAAATTCTCTCTTTAGCTTTCATTTTCCCTAACTAATGTCTACTTATCCCAACCACATGTGTCTTATTATCTTACTAAAATCATTTCACTATTCTTCTATTGTCTACACAAATGAAGTAACATTTCTAGGTTTTCACTGGTGTCCTATACACCTTACGGGAACTTTCATTATTACTATTAGGAGTAATTACTGCTATAGTCTTATACTTTTCACGTTACACCAAGGAAATGATTCCTATCTACTCCATATTTAAAAGTCTGATTTGGCTTGGCATTTATCATTTTTCTTCAAAAATTAAAACTCCTAAAATTTTGAAATATCAAATCCCAAAATCCTTGCCTTTGAAATTGTTATTTTGAAGTTTTTTGTTAAATTCAAAGGTACTTGGTTACTTAAAAATTTTATCTTTCCAAAAACATATTTTCTTTTCCACCAAACCATTTTTCTTTAAAAGATGTTTTGCTTGTTCTTAAAACATTTTTCTTTTTTTTTCCTTGACAAAAAATGTCCTCACGTGTTTTCAAAAAATGTTTTTTTCATAGATTTTCAGATTTACTAAAACTGGAGTAGGTAAGAAAGATTATTCTATCAAAAATCCCTTAATTTTTCTACTCTTCCAATTTCTCAACCTTGGAGGAGTTTCTAACTTACTACACTTAATGTTTTTATATTTTATGTATTGGAACTACTTTCTCTTATGAGAAACCATTAACGCTAAAACCTACTATGAATCCTTTAAAGGAGGATTCATGTTTATGTGAAATTGTAGGTAATTTATTTTATATTTTTTTTCGAAATAGGCTATACAAAATATGGTGTTTTCCGTACCTTGTACATCTCTTTCACGTATTCCTTATAACTTGCACAAAACATCTTTATTTGTGATTCATAGAAAATTATATCATTATTTATTTCATTCCAATTGATTAAAGTATGTTTACTCTATATTCACTTACATAAGATATTTTCTACTAAATTCATTAATTTAACGTACATTATTTTTCAAAAGAACTGATTTTCAGAAATGTTTTAATATTTTCGTAATTAGAAAATATTTTCATACACTTGTTTAAATAATAAGTGTACACACACACCACTTTAGAAATTATCTCCAAAACTCATTTGGGTCAAAACAAATGTTGCGTAAAACACCATTGCTACAACCCAAAAACAATAATATATGGATTTAATTAAAATAAATATTAATAAATCTCATCTGCTATGTAAAAACATTTCCTTCGGAAGTCACCTACTATAACAATAATGTCATAGTATATACTTCCTTTATTTTTACCAAAAACATCCATTACAACAATTAATGTTGTAACCTACATTTTCAATACTTAACACACTCTAAGTTTTTATATTTAAAATCTTTGTTCACCTACAAAGAGGGTAGCGAGCTATAAATGCTCTATTATTCTTCAAAAAGAATTACACTTTTAGAAAAATTTACATCATATAAAAAAACCAATTTAAATTTCATATGACTTATTTTTTTTTTCAAAAACCCAATATTTATTACCTCAAATATATTAACAATTTTTTTCTTCATCTTTTCAATTCAAAAGTTTCGTTTTATTGGGTTAGACATAAAGTGGATTTTCTTCTTGCTAAAACCTCTTATTCCTTCCAAAATAAAACACTCTCCTTACTCTCCCTAACTTCCCCCTTCCTATAACATATGGATACTAATCTTTTCCCAAAACATGGCTTATATGTATGCTATAAATCGATAATTAACATAGGGCTCAACATACTTGGGTCATCCCAAACTGAAACACCCCACACCCCTTAATATACTCAAAAGGACATATTAAAAGGCGTGGTGTGTTGTAGGTATAACTAAAGCTAAGAGAGACTAAGATTCATAAGACAAATACAAATAAAAAGCAACGGAAACTTAAAATAATAACGTAATTAAAACTTCATAATTGCTTCATAAATAATTCAAATACTAGATACCACATACATGTCTAAAAAATCCAATATGTCTCATGAAACAAAAAATCATAGTCTCAAAAATTAGAGTACATAATATCCCTCATAATAAGCCAGCATATAGAAAGAATAGAAGCTAAAAATAAAAGAAGTACATATTAGAAATCTTCTCCAAGAAAATCTACCGACTTATCCCTTCATTGCCTATGGGGAAAAAGGAAAAAAATAGAGAAGTGGGTCAGACTAAAAGTCTGGTGAATGATAGTAATTACTAGAGTCTTTAAGCTAGATAAAAGTAATAGACTCTACAATAGTTCTGGCATATATAAGGATAACAAAGGAAGTAGGAAAGAAATAAACTGTAAATAAGCATGATTAAATATTCCTCAATTTAAAAGATATGTTAACTCTGATTGCTTGCACTTGTCCTTGAGTTCTGCTTTGATTAGGCCGAATTCCTAATCCTATGATTAGGATGTACCCCTAATTCTACCCTTTTTTGTCGGCCTGCTACTCCATACGCCTTACTACGGACCGGATGCTATATAACTCCCTACACAGCAACCAATGGCATCTACGAAAGATGCACAGAGCAACCACCGTGGATCTGAATGAAATATGTAGCTCCCTACACAGAAGGCAATGGTGTCTACGAAAGACACCCTTGCTAAGTGCTTGGAACACATAACTATTACTAAGCATCCAAATGGAAGTCGCACGCATAACTGCCACCATGCCCATGCTACCTTTTTCTCCACCTATTGGGTCATCTTATTACCTCAAACTCCATCATATGTGTGCCCCTCATCCCACTTTAGGCTAACGTGAGATCAGCGTGTGTCCATAGAATCTATAAGGGAAATTTTGTTGGTACTGGCCCTTCATCCAAACAATATATAGTCGCGCCCTTTATCTAAATCCTCCGTGATTTAGACTTTTATTTGACCAATTACTACCATTCTTAGCATAAGCATGCCTTTGTCTCACTTCAGACCAATGTGGGACCACTGTTTTGTCTAATAGGGAATGCTATTTGGCACAGGTCCTACTTTCATCTTTGCTTATTAACTTAGGTAAATTATTTAAATAAGCCTTTACATTTTTCTCTACTATCTATGCTTATTAATTTCTTCTAATTCTTAAAATAAGCCTTATTCTGTTCTTTTTTTTTTTATTATAACCTACGTTATAATCACGCTTATTACTTAACCCAAAGTCTAAGTATGAAAATAAGCTTCTTTTATCTTTTACTCTTTAGTTATAATTCTAATTTATAACTAGGCCAATCTTCTAACTCAGTCCAATTAACATCATAATTAGGCGTAATTTCAGTCTAATTCTATTTATATTACAGTCTTTGAAATTTACATCTTATTCTGCTATTTCGGTTTTCTTACAATTTAATCCATATTCGCGTTAATCCTATTCTAATCCATACACAAAGTAGAAGGAGGAATAAAAGAAAACTGAAAATAGAAGAAAATTCAAAGCGTAGAAAGAAGATGTAAATAACTTATAAAAACAGTACATAAACTAAAATACTGTAAATAAACGAAAATGCTATAATTAACAAAAATAAACTAAAATTACTGAAAAGAGTAACTGAAAGGAAATAGACTAAAAATAATTCTAAAAACTGTGAATAAACCACTGAAAGGCTATTTCATAAATCATAGTAAAACTGTAAATAAACCATTTAAAAGAAACCTATTATTTTAAATTACTTAAAGAAATTTAAAATAATTACAATCATTCACCTCCGGTCCTAAGCTCTTCCTTGGTCTTTTCGGATCCAATTGGTGTTGTAAAATAATTTAATTTATAATGATTTTCTACTTTGGAAAAATTATTCCATTTAGGGTCCTTCCAAGAAAGATGAACCCAATTGGAGAAAACCTAGAATGAGAAAAAATGTTAGGTCTAAGGGTCTTATAGGGGTAGAAGTGGATCTCGGACCGTTGGATTTGGGGGTTGAATAGGATGCAACCACGTCATAGGCTAAATAGGAGCCATCAGATGCAAAAATAGATGGACCAGATTGGTCAGAAGAATGCAAAACATGTCACCAATAGGCTCTAGAACATTCGAACGAATGAAGGTTCATTAATTCGTAAATAACAGAGGTTGGTCGACCGGGTGGTCGACCGCCTTAGTGCCCAGGTCGATCGGTCGGTCGACCTGCCTATATTTTTTCTGCTTATGTTGTTTATTTATAACTTGGTTGTATTAGCTCGATTTTTGATGTTCCATTTATGGAAATTGACCAAAAAATTTCCACGGACACAATGGTGCAACTTCCATGGCTTAATTCTGATAATTTCGCAAAGTTATTTTATTATCTAGTTAATTAACGAATTCCTTATTACGGGTTAAATTTCAGGTTGTTACATTCTCCCCTCCTTAAGGGATTTCGTCCCCGAAATCTCTAAGGATAAAAGAAAGTACTAAATGTTTTCATCCTATTCTACAACCAACTACTCAATCATTAACCATTCATCCATTGTCCTTAAGTTTTTCTAATGCAATTTATGATACTTATGTAATTAGTGTAGTGTAAATGTCCCTAAGTAATGCAAAAGATTAGACGATCCACTGATTCATTTGACCTATTTTATGAAATCATGTCTGTGCCATGTATCCAAATGAGTGCAAAAATTTCCTAATGATACTGGTAATTCTATATGCGTGCTACAAACATCATCCAAATGAAACAATCATGTGATAAACATCCATTATAGCAACCATGCAAATAAAATAAAAATACGCACACATCCATATGCAATGCTCTAGTGTCCTAGTTAGGTTGATCCCTAAAGAATAATAGTGCCTAGTGTACCTGTACGCATCCATTAGCAAACACTTTGCAACCACTTGCATACATCATTCGTAACATGTTCTATTAACATGTTTACATCAAATCCTTCATCTACAGTTTAAATCCTAGGTTCTACCCTCCCAAAGGATAATAAAGGAAAGAACCTATTCAAATGTAAAGATAGAAAAAGGAATTCTAAAACTTACTATCAAAAAAATGAGGATAGGAACTACGTATCTTCTCTTCTGCTTCCCAAGTGGCGTCTGTAACATCATCTCCCCATTGCACCTTCACATTGAAACCTCCTTATTCCTTAGTCGCTTGGTGTCTCTTCCAATAATCTTTGTAGGGATACGTCGAACAAAAGCTTCCCTTTCTACCTCTACCTCCTCCAACTGACTAGGCTCTACAACCTCCGCCGAGTCATGTAAGCACTTTCACAAGTGCAAAACATGGAAAACATCATGCACTCCTGCGAACCTATTAGGTAGCCTTACTTGGTAAGCCATCTTCCCAACTCTCTCTTTGATAGGAAATTGTCCAATAAATCCAGGGGATAACTTTCCATTTGATCCGAATCTTACCACATTCCTAAGCGAGGATACTTTGATAAAAACTAAATCTCCAACCTCAAACTCGAAGTCTCTCCTCCGCTTGTCCGCATACGACTTCTGTCTCTCTTGAGCCATCTCCATCCTTCGCCGAATCAAATCCACCCTCTCAAAGGTTTCCCTAACCATACCAGGTCTAATAAATAACTTCTCTGTAGACTCTACCCAACATGATGGGACTTGCAAGGTCCCCCATATAAAGCCTCAAACGGTATCATTCCTATATTTGTTTGGTAACTATTATTGTATGCAAACTCAACCAACGGAAGATGCTCCTCCCAAGTTCCTCCAAAGTCCAAAATGCACATCCACAGCAAATTCTCAAGCACCCTATTTACCCTCTCCGTATGGCCATCTATCTGGGTGTAAAAGGCCGTACTCAACCTAAGTTGCATCCCTAGTGCCTCCTGTAAGATTCTCCAAAACTCACTAGTGAAAATTGGATCTCTATCACTAACAACGCTAGAAGGAAATCCGTGTAGATGAACTATCTCTCAAACATACAAGGATGCCAAATATGAAGCCGTACGCTTACTCTTAACTGGGATGAAGTGAGCACTCTTGATCAATCTATCAACAATCACCCAAATGCTAGTGTTCCCCTCTGTAGAACGTGGTATACCATCAATGAAATCCATAGAAATACCGTCCTACTTCCACTCCGGCACATCTAAGGGCTGAAGTAATCCACCGGGCTTCTGCTGCTCTGCTTTTACCCTTTCGCATATGAGACATTTAACATCGAATTCTGCCACATCCTTCTTCATGCCACCCCAAAAGAATATCCTCTTTATATCTTGATACATTTTGTCATCACCCAGATGAATAGTCGTACGGGAATGGGGCGCCTCCTCTAAAATTTCTCTCAACAAGTCACTGGTGCATGGAACACAAAGCCTCCCATCTCTCCTAAGCCACCCCTACTATTTATGGAATAGTGTTGTAGATGTCTTGAGACCTCTCCCTGGCTAATCCTATCGATAATGTCCATGAGCTCCAAATCCTCCTGCTTCCTCGAGCCAATCTGATCCATAATGGTAGGCCTCACCTCTAATGTCGCCAACAATTCAAGAGTAATGTTCGTAGAGGGCTTAAAATAAAAGGTAGAAATAAACTCCAACTCCTCCACTCTACGAACAAAAGACTAAGAGTTGCTTTCTTTCTACTTAATGCATCCACAACCACATTACCCTTGTCAGGGGTATAAGCTATCTTAAAATCATATGAGGCAAAAAACTCCATCCATCTTTGTTGCCTTATGTTTAATTCCTTCTACGAGAATATGTACTTTAATGACTTGTGGTCAGTAATCTCAAACCTCTCTCCAAGAAAGTAGTGCCTCCAAGCCTTAAGTGCAAAAACTATGGCAGCCAACTCCAAATCGTGGGTAGGGCAGTTCTTCTCTTGCGTCCTCAACTGCCTACTATCATAACACACTACCCTCCCTTCTTAGATCAATGCCGCTCCTAGACCCGTTATGCATGCATTAGTGTATACAGTGAAAGGCTTAGCTCCATCGGGTAAAACTAACACTGGTGCACTAGTAAGGGCTCTCTTAAGCTTCATGAAGGAATCCTCACAATCCATGTCCTACATGAAACTTTATTCTTCTTAGTAAGGCGTATGAGTGGTGCCAAAATCTTAGCAAAGTCCTTAATGAACTTCCTATAGTAGCCAGCCAATCCTAGAAAGCTCCTAACTTCAGTAAAGTTCTTGAGGGCCTTCCATTCTTACACTGCAATAATCTTAGCGGGGTCAACAGCCAAACCTTCCTTCAAAACTATGTTCCCAAGAAACGAATTTCCTCTCTCCAAAAATGACACTTCGAAAACTTAGCTCTCAAATGATGGCTACGAAGTGTGCGAAGAACTTCCAAATGAACAACATGCTCCTCTATATTCTTGGAAAATCCCAAGATATCATCCACGAATACTACCACAAACTTGTTTAGGACATCCCTAAAGATGCGGCTCATCAAATCAACGAAATAGGCTGGAGCATTGGTTAACCCAAAAGACATAACCAACCACTCGAATAATCCGTCTGGTGTCCTAAAGGCAGTCTTATCTATACTGTCATCAGCGACTCTAAGCTGATGGAATCCTATGGCTAAATCTAGCTGAGAGAAAACTAAAGAACCTACCAATTGTTCAAAAAGATCATTAATCCTTGGGAGTTGATATCGGTTCTTTTTGGTGAGATTATTTAATTCCCTATACTCCTCGCAAAGTCGGAGAGAACTATCCGCCTTAATGGCGAAGACGACTGGCGTTCCCTACTCCGATATGCTCCTTCTAATGAACCCTTTCTCCAAAAGTTCACGAATCTGCTTGCTTAATTCCTTCCTCTCCCTAGATGCCATATGCCTCAGAGGTAATGCTACTGGTATGGCATTCTCGGTCAAATAAATCCTTAAGTCAATCTCTCTCTTAGGAGGCAGTACCCTAACCTCCTCAAAGACGTTTGCAAAATGTCTGACTACAAGAACCGAATGCAACTCTAATGATGATGAATTAAGGGAATAGAGAAAACTCAACATGACTGACCCTTGCGGGTTGCAAGATACCGTTAGAATCCCACCGCTGTAAGTCTCAAGTCTAACGTCTCTCATTTCGCAGTCTAATATAGCTCCATATGTGGATAGCCAATCCATCCCTAAGATCATCCCATACCCCGAGAATCCCAAAACATAGGCATCCTAGTCAAATTATACACCTAGGATAAAGATTTTCAAACCCCTACAAACCATAGATAAGTGTGCCAATCCTCCAATAGGGTTTGAAACAATAATGGGGTCTACTACTAATGATATGTCCAAGTGCAAACAATCTACTAGAGAACTAGAGATAAAACAATGTGATTCTTCAGAATCAAATAAAGTCCGAATGGGAAAATCAGATGTAGAAATCAAACCTTTAACTATGAATTTTTTACCTCTATCTGGAATGCTACTGGAATGTGTTGTGTCTAACGTCTAAATCTACGCAACTGGTGCACTCGCTCCCTGGGGACAACTCCTACTCATATGACCGGGCTGCCCGCAAGTATAGCATTTTCCCTTCACCTTCTCCTTCAAGAAATCCTTGGCCATATGTCCAACCTTCCCACAACTATGGCACATTATTCCTTTCTTAATCTCCTTCTGAGGACCATTACCTTTTTTCTTTTTCTTATTCTTTTTCCACCACTTCTTCTTTGAACCTTCTGATTTAACCTCCTCTTTAGACTCTCCCTCCTTGATTGTATCCGACATAAGCCCATCTCGACCAAAGACTCATAAGTAGCTCCCATCGGTAAATGAGTCAGCAAAATAATCCCTGAAGGGGTTAATTCAATCCCTTCGCAAACTTCATAGCTTCTTATGCGGTGTGTTCACCAAATCCATACCAAAGTACTACAACTCATTGAATTGATTAGTGTATTCCTTAACAGAAAAACACCCTTGCTTCAAATTAATAAACCTCTCCATCTGAACACTCTTTTCCACTTGAGACAGAAATTTCCTATTGAATCGCTCTTGGAATCTGTCCCAAGTAACATTTCTACCCTCCAACTCGATCACTTCCCACCAATAAGATGCCTCGTCCTTTAGCTGCCAAGCGGCTAGATGAACTTGATGCTGACCATCCAATCTTAAAAGACCAAAAATACTCTCTGTGTCCCTACGCCAAGCTCTACCCTCAACAAAAGTCTCCTTGCCAGAAAAAATCTTCCCTCCCAAACTCGCAAAATCTTTACAAAGCTTAGAGAAATTGACTATGGCAGGTCGGTTGATGCGATTATCACCCACTGGTGCAGGTTGGGTGTAAGCCCCGTGCACCTCTGTAGTCGTGGCTTGTAAGTACCTACGAAACCAGGTTGGGACTGGAATGCCTCGGGAAGGTTCAGGGAATCAACCATTCTATGACAAGAAAAAGATAGTTTAGGAAACAGTCACAGGGGGATTGAACTGGACTTATGATGGGATTTTTATAAAATTCTTTTATACTTAAAAATCATTTATAAAAGCTTTTTCTGAAAAATACTTTTAAAACAAGTTATTTTGAAAAATACTTTACCTTTTTTTAAGAATCCTGTAGCCTTAGGCTCCGATACCAAATGAAACATCCCACACCCCTTAATATACCCCAAAGGACACATTAAAAGGTGTGGTGCGTTGTAGGTATAACTAAAGGTAATAGAGACTAAGATTCACAAGTCAAATATAGATAAAAAATAGGGGAAACATAAAATAATAACTTCATTAGAACTTCATAATTGCTTCAAAAATAAGTCAAATACCAAATACCACAGACATATCTGAAAATCCAATATGTCTTGTGAAACAAAAACTCATAGTCCCAAAAATCAGAGTACATAGTATCCCTCATAATAAGCCAGCATATAGAAAGAACAGAAGGTGAAAATAAAAGTACATAATAGAAATCTCCTCCAAGAAAACTCCAAGCAGCAGTAATCTACCAACTTCTCCCTTGATTGCCTATGGGGGAAAAGTGAAAAATAGAGGAGTGGGTAAAACTAAAGTCTGGTGAATGATAGTAATTACTATAGTCTTTAAGCAAGATAAAAGCAATAGAGTCTATAGCGGTTCTAGCATAACTAAGGATAACAAAGGAAGTAGGAAAGAAATAAACTAGAAATATGCACGATTAAATTTTGCTCAATTTATAAGATTGGTTAACTTTGATTGCTTGCATTTTTCCTTGAGTTCTGCTTTGATTAGGCTTAATTCCTAATCCTATGATTAGGATGTAACCCTAATTCTACACTTTTTGATCGGCCTGCTACTCCATAGAATTTACTGCAGACCAGACGTTATATAACTCCCTACACAGTAGCCAATCATATCTATAAAAGATGCATAGAGCAACAACTGTGGATGTGGACAACATATATAGCTCCCTACACATAAGGCAATGGTGTTTATAAAAGACACCCATACGAAGTGCTTGGAACTCATAGCTACTACTGAGCACCCGAATGGAAGTCGCACGCGTAACTGCCATAGTGCCCATGTTACCTTTTGCTCCACCTATTGGGTCTTCTTATTACCTCAAACTCCAGTATAAGCATGCCCCTCATCCCGCTTCAGGCCAACGCGAGATCACCGTGTGTCCATAGAATCTATAGGGGAAATGATGTTGGTACTAGCCCTTCATCCAAACGATATCTGGTCGCGCCCCTTATCCAAATCCCCCGTGATATGGACTTTTATTTGACTAATTACTACCATTCTTAGCATAAGCGTGCCCTCGTATCACTTCAGGCTAATGTGGAACCACTGTTTTGTCTAATGGGGACTGATATTTGGTATAGGTCTTACTTTTATCTTTGATTATTAATTTAGGTAAATTATTTGAATAAGCCTTTACATTTTTCTCAACTATCTGTGCTTATTAATTTCTCCTATTTCTCGAAATAAGCCTTATTCTATTCTTTTTCTTATTATAACCTACGTTATAATCTTGCTTATTACTTAACCCAAGGTCTAAGTGTGAAAATAAGCTTCTTTCATCTTCCACTCTTTCTAGTTATAATTCTAAGTTATAACTAGGCCAATCTTTTTAATTCAATCCAATTAACATCATAATTAGGCGTAATTTCAGTCCAATTCCATTTATATTACGGTCTTTGAAATCTACTTCTTATATTCCATTATTTCAGTTTTCTTACAATTTAATCCATATTCGCGTTAATTCTATTCGCGTTAATCCTATTTTAATCCATATGCGAAGAAGAAGGAGGAATAAAAGAAAACTGAAAACTAGAAGAAAATCCGAAGTGTAGAAAGAAGATGTAAATAACGTATCAAAACAGTAAATAAACTAAAATACTGTAAATGAACGAAAAAGCTATAATTAACAGAAATAAACTAAAATTACTGAAAAGAATAGCTGAAAGGAAATAGAATGAACTATAAATATACTACTGAAAAGGCTATTCCAAAAATTGTAGTAGAACTACAACTATTGGAAACCCTATTGTTTTAAATTACTTAAAGAAATCTTAAAGTAATTACAATCACTCAACTCCAGTCCTAAGCTCTTCCTTTAGTCTTCCCGGATCCACTTAGTGTTGTAAAATAATTTAATTTATAACGATCTTCTCCTCTGAAAAAATTATTCTATTTAGGGTCCTTCCTAGAAAGGTGAACCCAATTGGAGTAAACCTAGAATGAGAAAAAGTGTTAGGTTTGGGGGTCTATCTCAAACCGTTGGATTAGGGATTGAATAGGATGCAACCACGTCATAGGATGAATAGGAGCCATCAGATGCAAAAAGAGATGGACCGGATTGGTCAGAAGAATGCAAAACAAGTCACTAATAGGCCCTAGAACGTTCGAAAGAATGAATGTTCGTTCGTAAATAACAGAGGCCGGTCGACCGGGCGGTCGACCGCCTTGGTGCCTAGGTTGATCGGCCGGCCGACCTGCCTATATATATTATGCTTATTTTGTCTATTTTATAACTTGGCCATATTAGCTCGATGTTTGACTTTCCATATACGGAAATTGACTAGAAAATTACCATGGACACAATGGTGCAACTTCCGTGGCTTAATTCTGATAATTCAACACAGTTATTTTATTATCTAATTAAGTAAATAATTAATTATTACGGGTTAAATTTTGGATTGTTACATAAACCCAACTGGAAAATTATGCACAAATATACTTCTAAAAACTTTCATATGTTAAAATCTATATTTGGGGACTATTTGGATTTTAGTACATAATATACTTATATTTTGTTCAAAAATATAAATACGTTCACTCACTATCTACCTAGGAATCCTAAAGCTAGGCTCTGATACCAAATGCAGCAACCCCAATTCTAGTGAGTCTGGATTTTTTGCAAAAATGCTAGAATCCAAGCCCATTGAAACCTGAGTTAGGTTTCTGCTATCCTGCAAATCGACAAAGACAAATATATCAGAGCTCAAATAAATATCTCACAGTGGAACCACTAAAATATAATAGTGAGTAAATACTCACGAAAATAATAACACTTTCTAAGCAGTGTCTCAAAGCTGGAAAGTCTCTGCCATCTACCTAACCTGTAGGATGTTATGAGAAGGGGCTCAAAACTAAAGTTATTGTGAATGGACAAATTATACACTTCTAAGCTTAATTCTACATATACTATTTTATTTCCATTTACTGTTATACTAGGTTTATAATTCTCTCGCCTCTATGTGTGAATTGTGACCATCTACTCCCTAGTATATTAAGACTTAATAACTGATATATATATATATATATATATATATATATATATATATATATATATATACTATATGCCCCTTGACCGCATCGGTCCTAGATACTACCTATAGTACCTTCCATATCCTCCTCGCAAAGGACTCCATCGTCTTTCTTCTATGGCGTTCTATGACTACATCCATAAAGGACTGCCCCGTAAGGCCTACAATACAGATGTTCTATCGTGTACTATGAAATGTAAAACTGCATCTGCACTAGTCTATACTAATGCTCAGACATCCACAATGTACCAACCAGTGCGTACCTTGAGGACTATACATAATCGTTCTGTCTACCCCCGAATCCCGCTTAACAAGGTCTACCTTGTACAAAACTTAGTCGGCGATTTTCTATTTCTGTAAAGGACTGTCATATTAGGCCAACAGTGCAGATATTCTACTTGGTCTATCCCTTTTCTTATCATGGCTATGGCCCCCACGGAGCCACCCCTCAACTAATCGAAAGACCTCTTAAGAGCTAAGTGTCTATGCCCTACTACAAACGATCTAAACATCCAATTGGCTGTGCCCCACATCCAATGCTTCGACAGTAAAAGGTTCATTGGACTGTTGGTTTAACTCTAGTCTTTCCCGAACTCACTTCTTGGTTCTGATGCTGGTCCGATATCCGCATGCGACTATACTTTTGGGTCCTTCCTACTAAAACTTACTTGCAGGTACTGGGACATACGAATATCCTACTCCAAACATCAACCCCTTTTGACTGCCTATAATGGTCCTGCCATGCAAAAAAAACAGTCAATGCATACTTTTTTGATGGAACACCTACAGACCTGGCTCTGGAGGTCTGCTTTGCTATGCCTACCCCCAAAGGGCCATCCTAGAGTACCCTCATGTCCCATTGAAGTCTTATACTTCCTTTTACCCCAAAATAAATAAGTCGTACGTGCTTCTTCTATGCTAAAATCTATGATGAACTGCTTCGTTAGGCTCTTTATCCTTTGGACAGCTCCAAACGCATCTCACTATTTTATTAGAACCCAAGCCCGATCTCTTATTTTTCATTTAGTTAACTTTTCTTATTTTTTAAGATACTTATTTAGCCTAATTAGTATAATCTTGTCCCAGCCTCACCTAACTATTGTGGGACCATCAGATCCTGATTGGAAGAGAATGTTGTTGGTATGGGCCACTTTTATTATCTTGCTTATTAACTTAATCCAAGATATAAGTTTATTAAACTAAGCCTCTTCTATTATTTCTTCTTTATTTTCTTATTATCTTAATTTAATTCTTAAAACAAGCCTTTTTTGTTCTTTCTACTTAATTATAACCTATGTTATAATTTTACTTGCAATTGTCTCTTTTATTTTCTTTTATAATATATATATTATAAATATAATTACAAGTGTCTCTTATCTATTATAGTCTGTCTTCATTTATTATGATATTGATTTCTCTTTAATTCTCTTATGTTACATAACAATCTTAGCTTGAGACTACGTCCGATTGTCACAAATTTACTTATCATCATAACCACTTTACTTTTTTCTATCATCTGCGTAGTAAATGCAGATATGGTTACATTTCTGTCTATAGCTTCTAGTCTTGTTTAATAATTAACGTGACTCCTTTAATTCTTTTAATTCTTTACTTTATTTTCTTATATTCTGGAAAGTAGTTCTATTCTATTTGGTTGGTTACGAAAACTGTGCTAAAAATCCATTTCCATATTTTAATACGAAATGAAGCTATATACAATAATCCGTAATTGCAAGATATTCCTTTTTTTTTTATTTCTTCACTTTTTGGGTAGTGCAAGATACAATAGTGTCTCTATTTTACACAAATCCCTTTTTCTTTCTTTTATTCTTGCAATTATGTTCATCGTTATCTTTTAAATGTTAAACTATGGACATGTATTCTCTTTTCTAAGCTAACCAACTAATCTATCACTAACTTCCCTATCAAGATATTAAATTTTCCCTTTTAATTTATTTTTCCCCTTTTAGCATAACTTACTGCAAATTTCTATCTTTATCTTTTAATTTTGGCTTTTCTTATTTTATATCTAATTTTTGTAAATCTAGTATTCTTCTATTTTAGTTCGTATTTGCGAATCCTTCTCTTTACTATTTTATTCGCATAAAAAGGAATAAAAAGAAGCTAACATTTATAGGCTAAATTTCAAATTTAAAATAGATGTAAATAACTGCAGGCTTCTTACTTTTAGGCCTACGCCTTTCTCTAACTGTCAGGCCTAATATTATTCATATTTAATTGGATCACTATCTTCCTTTTTTCCATATAAATAATAATTAAATATAAGCTCTCTTATACAATTCGCAGTCTCAGCATAACTAATTAACATAATTAATTACTGAAATAAATACCGAATAAAATTATTTAACGAGAATCTAAAGATAATATATCATAAACGTAAAAGATATGTAATTAAATCCACTCAGCTGTTATCTTTAGCTTTAAATCTATATCTTCTAAAATCACTATGCCATTCTATAATTTCTCTCCTTTAATTTTTTGCAATTTCTCTATTTTGTTCACATATATTTTATTTGTATTTATTTGGTGAACATTTGTGAGAAATAGGAGAAAAGAATGAAGAAAGAAGCCATTGTTTACGGTAAGAGAGGGATCAAAAAGGTACGGCTAATGGAATGAATACATTACGTTCTTTCTTATATAGATGCAGCCCACCAATTATCTAATTAAACCTCTACTTAATTGATCCTTCAATCAAATTTTATGTGCAGCAATATATTGCATATATATACACAATCAAATTTAGGACAACTATTATTTCTTTTCCTTATTAACTGACATTTTCTACTGATTACGTTACAATCCTAATTAATAGCCCCATTAATAGATTAACATGTCACCTCTATTAGTTATTTTACTTAATTAATATTTTACACATTGTAACATTTCATTAATTGGCATGTCAATTAATTCCTCCATTCAATTAACATATATATATATATATATTTAATATGCATATATTTTTTATCTAGATATGCATTTGAACATTTATTTGTTACATTTATACGTAAACCTCTTTAAATTGAGGGATCTGACACACACACACACCTTATATATTAATCTCTAATATTAATTCACATATCAATTAATTGCACTTTTTAGCTGATTCTGTTTGCAACGTTAATTATTCCCCTTATTTTTTCTTCTTACATCTTATTCTCTTAATAATTTACATTCATTACAAACATAATAAATTTGTTACTACTTTTATAAATATCCTATAAATTAATTGCAAATGTTTATAATTGATAAAATTTCCCTGTTTGCATATGTAATTGTTTCCGACGCTAAAACTTCAAACGACTATAACCTCTCATCCATTCAGAAAACGTTGTATATGGAAGTTGATCAGGAAATTGCCATGAACATAATGGTATAATTTTCGTGGTCAAATTCCAACAATTAGAGGAAATTCATTTTTCATTATTTTCATTGTTATCAATTAAATTTATTTAATTTAACTGTCAATAAAATGTAGGGTGTTACACAAATAATACATAACTCTCCGCCTTTCAATAATAGTAAAAGTGAAAAATATGAATGATTGGTATTGAGTAATTTGAATAGACGACTATTAATGACATTAAAAGGGGAGAGTAAAGATGTTTCCTTCTTTAAATAAAAAGAGAAAGGATATAATTTTTTCTTAAGTCAATCTAAATAATCCAGGGATTTGAGTATATCTTTTGAAGGAGGCTTGGATGTGTGTCATATCATTTTGGATGTAGCTGATAGGTCTATATCTTTTTGTTAACAGTCAAGATTAAAAACATAACTTTTAAATGAACTCTTAACCAAGCCGTAAATTCTACAAAAAGCTTATAGCACCAAAAATCTAAAACTTTCTTCTCTCCTTTAACATAATTTCTTCAATATAAATTTAAATAAAAGAAGAGAGAAAGATCAAAAATTAAAAGAAGGAATTTGGTCAAATCAATAAATTTGAAATACATTTGTGTAGATAAAGATGATTTCAAGAAATCAAATAGGAAGAGCTTAAGCTTTGAGGTAAGTGGAAACAACTTTGATAAGATGATTATTGTGTTTAGAATTAATCTATTTTAATTGATCTATGGTGTTAAAAGTCTAAACTGAACTATATAAAACCCCAAATTGAATGGGAAAAGCCCTAACTTGAAATCATCTGTAAACTATTAATTGAATAATGATGTATATACCTTTTTACACTTGAATTTGCAAACCCTAAATTAACAAATAATAAATTGCATTTCAAATTGATGACCATAATGTTCAGCTAGTAACTAGGGTTCATCAGTTACTCCTAATGACTAGAATTAAAATATAACAAACAAAAAACGTAGGAAAACCCTAATTTTGGTTTGTGAATGGTCAACCCAGGACCTCAAATGGTCAACCGATAGCGATCAACTGAAGAGGAATATCGGTTTATCATTCCTAGAAATAATGGCTAAATTGAACTTCAGCCTAAGACCAAATTATATTAATTAAATATATATAAACAATAAATTGTTGTGGATCTATTTAAGGGAAATTGGATGCATGTTAGAACTTGTGGGAAAGGTAGTTCCCAAGGAGCAGACACTGGATCGTGGTGGTGTTGGGTAGATATCATTTGCCCAAATTTGGATCTAATAATCGATTCAAGGTAATGTATTTTCGCAAATGGCATTCACAGGCGGTTCCAATTGTGGGCAAGCAAACTGGCGTGGATGCCTGATGGAGTGGGTCTGGCTTAACGGGAGGTCATAGTATGCACGATTCTTGATGCACTTGATACAGTTAGAAAGGAGGACCCATAGCATACAATAAGAGGCCAACGCTATGATCGAGAGGTGGTAGCAAATGCGGACAATGGGACATTTCAATGGGTCGACATTTCGTGTTATTCAACTCCAGGCATAGTGAGGGGTAATCATTCCTAGTTGCCTAATGGTGGTGACATTAGTGGGAATTTAGCGCCACAGGAACCTAGTGGTAGTGTTCTCATATTTAAGTAGCCAAGAGGACAGTGTCTTATATATTGAGTAGCTCTAGGAGCGGTGGCTGATCATTAGATATGATACTTGATACTTAGTTCGATCAATTGTATTAGCCTACAAAAATTATAGTATACCAATGTGATAGACAAGAACCATTGGGTAATTGACCATAGGGATTCACGGACACTTGTACCACACCTTATATCATTTAGAGTAGAATTGAAGTAACTTCACATAATCATTACATATTAAACGTGTACTCATGCACAAGACCTTTTGTCTGATCTACCCCCTTCATTTTATTTATCCCCTACCATAGGATGATAGGTTAGTAGTTGAATGTTCATAATATGTGAAGAAAAGTGCTTCACATTGGGGTTCTCATATCATTTATTGTTCATCATGTAGTTACCTGGTGTGTAAAATGTATGTCAAACCTATGTTGTACTTTGCAAAACAGTTTGTATGCAAATGAAGCATTTTAGCGACTATTTTTCTAAAACGTCTATTTTCTATACTTATATTTTAATTCCTTCCACCGTGAGATCTGAAAGTGTAGACTGTCTTAGTACTTACATTTATAATTATGCTCTGTAAAGTTTTAAATTCCCAACAGCTCTTATTTCTCGACATGAGTGAGTCCGAAGTCATATTTGGCTTTGGATCGGTGTGTCCTGAGGTGCGGGTTGTTACATTTAGTATCATAGCTAAGGTTTAAGATCCTCTAGGATTTAGGCATGTATTGAGCGAGTGTACTTGAAAATTTTTTGAAAAAAAAGTTGATTTTCTAAAGTTTTTCCAAAAAAATTTCGAAAAAGTTTTCAAAAATGGGTTTTGAATGTGTGCGCATGTGTATATAAAAGTTTTCAAAAAGATTTCCATAGATTTTATCCATATATCGAAATTCCTTTTATTCATGCCTATACCCTCTTTGGGAAAGTTGAAAATGATTCCATTCATTGAATGAGTACAAGTTTTAACGGATTAGCTCTAGAAAGGTTAGTAGAGGTTCCTAGTAGCAGCAAGTAAATTTTAGATTTTAAGGGTGGATGATGAAGATTAGTAAAATAGGAATATGATGTTAATAATATAAGGTTAACATAAGGAGAATTATACAAATTAAAGGTAGATTTACCAATTGAAGTTGAAACTCTATTCTCATATTAGTAGTGCTCATCCGGACTCCTATTTATTTAAAGGTATGGCTAGAGTATTTTCATATTGAAGTCAGACATTGTATTGAAAAATCAACTTGGGTTAGCCATCTTTGAAAAAATGGATGGAAACCATATGCACTTAAGCATTGTTGGGTATAAGTGGGATTAGGTAATTAGGTGTTTATTGTCTCCTCCAATTTACGTAATAAACTAATGAAATTATTTTCTAAAAGTTAAAACTATAGATGTTTGATATTTCAAATAGAAAGGAACGTTGGTTTATTATTTTACATAAACTAATCTGACAAATTTTATGGAAACTATTTAAAAAGTAAAAGGAGAGAAGTTCATAAAACGCGATTTTCCAATAACTATTTTAAAGCTTTGTTTTTCCTTTTGACAAGTTATTACGCTTACCCTTAATATGCATTTTGTTTTTGACAATAGAACTTTTGATAAAAAAATAAGAAGCATGTAAGATTTGACTTTTGAACTCCATTTATAAATATGAAATTATTAGTACTTAAAAATGTCTTTTATCAATGTTTTTGTCGAACTCTAAATAATATTAGTAATAATTTAAAATACCATATTTACTTCAAAAAAATAAATTTTTCGAAAATTCATAAAATTTTAAAATGTTGCTTTATTTACATTTTGCTAAGTTAATCTGTACCCTTTTTGATAATTTAATTGAAGAAAAAAGTCATGATCTTAATAAGAAGTAAGCGCTTGTTAAAAATGAAAAGCGTGTTTTACAGTTTTAAAACTTACTAGTTTTTGTAGAAATAAAGTTAAAACAAAAAAAATTTAAAAAGGGAAATGTGAAAATATTATAACTATCATCTAAACTAAAAAAAGAAAGGAATAAATCAGAGTTACATAAATAGGGTAAAATTGTCCACTAGGAAAGAATTTGATTATGGAATTTGGGAGCTTTGATGTGGTAAAGACAGAGATAAAAAGGAAACATGCGAATTTAGTGAACTTTTCAGTCAACGGTTGAATTGGAAGGATTGTGTGCTAAGTCAAACATCCTGTTGTAGTGATGGTGAGCACCACCGTTTATCTTTTTTACTTAAGTATGGTTTGAATCGTAGAAATTTTATGTGAGGAAGTTTGAAAATTATGGTTTTGGTAAAACATATCCCAGAATAAGGAAACATTAACTCAAGATGGTTATTATCGGGGGATGTTATATATGCAAGGAGGTTTATTTGGTATGAAGTGTAAAAAGGGCCAAGTAGAGTCTATTTTAATTCTTATATAGTAAGTTAAGTAACAATAGGGTGATCTAGACATTGGTCGATACCATATAGGTAAGGATAGGATACCCGGAGGCCATATGCGGACCATGTTGACATGAGTGAGAAGTCGTATTAGTTGGAGAGCGGTCTTGATAATAGCATTATGTGATCGTATTAGTTGAATTTGGTTCCTACAGTAGGCCACGGACGATGTTACCATATTGATTTCTATCATTATAGATGTGTTCCAAGTACGTATATGTAAGTTTTGGAATTGTATGGTCAGAAATTTGCACATTATTGAATCTAGAAAATGTTGGGTGGTAGTAGTCTCCGAACTTATAGATCATGTGATAGTTCCAGATTTGTAGATTTGAATGACATATGCAAGTAAAATGTAAATTAAGTTATCACAGTAAATCGTTGGGATTAAGGTGGTCCTAGATTTTGTTGGATAATTGATATGGGTTATTAGACATAACCGAAAGTAATGATAAACTAGAAATTGGATCTAAGTAAGTATTTTAATTCATTGGAATATAGAGGGTTGCATTGTAAATTCCAATAGACTATCAAGTTCAGATTTATGAGTAAAAATGTATTGTTCGAAATGAGAAGGAATACACCCAAAAAGAAAGAGATGTATAAAATAGGAATATTTATCGTATTTCATACCGTCTATTTTGATAACTTTGAAAAAGATAATTCCTTGTAGTTTCAAACATGACACAAATTCCGCTTTTGAGTAAGACATGGAAATTTACGCTGTCAACCTTTCCTTTAGGATAGATGCAGTTCCAATGCATTAAAATACTAAGACCCTTAAAATTTTAACCACATTATTGGTCATAATGTTTACTAGATTAAAGTTGTGAGGCATTGTTCCACATTAGGTATAATTCAACCATGAAATAATATGAATAAAGTAATAAGAGATTGTGCTTGGTAAAATGGTCTCATTCATGGTATGACATCAGGGAATAGGAAAATAAAAAAATTTGGAAGTTAAAACTACAAATGTATCCTACATAAAATTTTATTCAAAATTGTGCAAGGGATGATTAATTCAAGAATTTTGGTCTCCATCGAGAAAAAGATATTGTTATTTTCACGCATTGAGAATGCAAAGGTGAATTTCATAGGAAATAAGATCGGGGAATTTTTGGTAAGATTGGAGGAAGGGATCAAAGGATTGTTCAATATCATCCTTTGAATTGGAAGAAGATTATTTAATTAAGGGGATTTATGGAAGACTAATTTAGAATACAAAGTTATGTTGCGTAAAAATCATATGAAAAATAAGGTACCGTGATTTTTAAAAGATTGAGAAACAGTTCAGAAGTAAAGTGATATGACTTAAGTCGAATTAGAAAAGAAGTTATGCTCTAAGAAATCACCTGGTTTGATACCTGAAAGGGAAAATGGAAATATACCGAAAAGCTAAGTATGAAGTACCATAGGTAGGAACGTTTTGATGATAGGAATTGTTATCCCACCTTTTGGCAAGGCTGTAACACTATGGACTTGACTAGATACTGAAGAGAATCCGCTCTGGGATTCAGTTATCTATAGGTTCATGATGGGTACAGGAAAACCTGGTCCGAGTCCGGATCGAGCCATAATTAGTATTATACGACAAGCAAAGCTATAAAAAGCAACATTCCAAAGTTTGGGTCAATCGGAGTTTGTATGCTCAAGTTATGAATCGATCAAGATCCATGTGAAATATGCCCATTTCGTATCTATCGCCCCATATCCATCCATCTTCATCCATCGGTTAGCCTCCATCAATCGTATCCATCATTTCGTATCGATTGGCATCGATACAAAAACGACATGCTCAAAAACTCGGCGCTCATCATTCTTATCCATGGGATTCGAATTAATGGACTTCAACACTCCCTGGATCAATCACACTTCATTCAACTAGTAACCGCATGTTTCGTATCGATCGCCTATCTAATCGATACGAAAGACAGCCCTATTATCGATACGAAAACAAAGGTAGACATCAATATGAGAGGCAAAATATGGGATGGATACGAAAGAAGCGTTCAACCCAAAGGAAGTGGCCACTATGCACGAATGTAGGATCTTCACGAAGTATGCGCGCCACGTCATCGATGCGAGCTGATGGATAAAAATCCATCGATGCGAAGTCCAAAGCATCCCAAGCACACTCAACCTTGGATCGAACGTATCTCTCAAACTACTAGTCCAAATGCCATGAAGTTTTCACAGAGGCTTGCAAATTCACTCAAGAACAACCATGATCAACCATGGCTCGATTAGACCATTTCTTGATCGATATTAAGATTGCATGGATTGATCAGGGATCGATACTAAATGACCCCAGATCGATTTGTGGGACCACCTATGCATGAGAAAGGGTATTCCGAGATTCAAGGAAGATATTTCAAGCTTTATGCCTATAAATAGCACCTCAACTACAACAAGAAAAGGACTTTTATGCTGCTGCTCTACTGAAACTCCATCGTAACTTGAGTGCTAGCCATTGTTCTGCTGTAATCCAGTTTATAATCAACAATAAACAGCAAATCTTTCACAGTGGACGCAGGCTACAACACCAAACTACTATAAATTCTTCTCTTCTTTTATTATTGTTCATTTTTCTTGGTGTGATTGTTAGATTAGCCTCATTTTTCATTCTGTTTCTTCGTTCCAATCTCTTCAATTACATACGAAGAGTGTTGTGCTCATTTTTGGTACAAACACTTTGGTGCTTTCACCGAGAAATCTCTGCTCTTCTATGATTTTGTGGATCCCTTGCCGTTGTTGGATTGCTAAAATCTAAGGAGGAGATCCAGATTTATCTTCCAGTGGTTCCTTCCATTCTACTTAGATTGTTCCAGATCTAGGAAGAGCTATATTCAACATGGTGCACACCACCAGAACTGCCTCCAATTCTATTGATCCGAAAGGAAGGGATGGGAAAAATCCCACACGGATTACCACTGTAGGCCAAACATCAACTGGAGTTCCAGATCCACTCGGTCTAGTAACTAGTGAGGAATTCCAGATTCTTATGAAGGATCCCACTCAGAGCCATCAGGAGCTCACTCAGCAGATCCGTGCCAACAGGAACTCGCAAACCAGCTGAATGAAGAATGGCGAGGGAAATCTAGAAGGGAGCGTGCCTCTTATTCCTTATCTGAAAGCTCGACGTCGTCTGACTTCAATCACAGATCTATGCACCGTCGATTAGATGGAAACTACGTGGAAGCCTCTAGGCACCCACATGCTGTGAATCCCGGATAGGATGGGATATGTCCTATAGGGCATCAACCTGCACCCTCCTTCCGAGGAGGGACACTTCCTTACCACACCACTCATGCCCATGCAGCGCTGCTGCTATAGAACTAGATGCCGAGATCTAGAACCAATAAGACCCAACCCCTTGTCATCACATTCATGTTCATAATCCTCACTTCCATGAAGATCGGGAGCCTATGAGGCATGGAATGGACCGCAGACAGCCATTGAACCATCCTCTTAACATGGAACCCGACCATGCCTTAGCCTCGAATATCCAGATGCTTGATATTCCAACCATGATACGTTAGATGATTAGAGAAAGTTAAGGCTTCATAAATGATAACTGGGGAATTTCCAAAAGTCACACCCTGTTCACTAATTACATTTTCTATACAGAGCCACCCCATCGATTCAGGATGTCGACCTTCCCGGTGTATGAAGTAAATTTGGTTCCCAACCAACATATTACGAAATATGAATGGCTCATGAATGCCGCTTGAGGTGATGATGCAATTGAGTGTAGAAGCTTCTCTATCTCCTTAGGAGGCATTGTGACTATGTGGTTCACCCGTCTACCAGCCAGATCTATTTTGTGTTTCGATTAGTTGGCCACTAAGTTTGTTGAGCAGTTTCGTATGCAAGCTATAAGACTGAAGGATGTTAATACCTTGTCCAGTGTTACTCAAGCTCTAGGAGAGACTCTTAGTCATATCTGGAAAGGTTCCATGCTGCTTATACCGAGATTAGCAATCCCAAGAAAATTCTATTCTAATGGCACTGACGAAAGGTATCGATCCTGATTCTGAATTTGGTGTTTGGTTGGCTGGAAAACCCCCATCCCGTTGGACCGGTTCTATGCAAAGGAAGGCCAATTTTTAAGAAGGGAATTTTGTAGGCATTCTAGGATGCAGGACGTCGCGGGGATCAATGGTGAAGGTATCCAGTGTAATGTTACAGTAAAGTAGACCGAGGAAAGTTTCGGTGAAGTGCAATTAAACATTCAAAACAAACAAAGTCAGTAGAAAGTTAATGGAGGTCAAGGGAAGAAGAGAGACCCACATTGTGGGAGACCTAGGGCTCCTATGTTTGATCGATATATTCCCTTGAACACGTCGCCAAAGAATGTTTATCCTCAGGCCTGTAATATGGGGCAGTACAAGAAGCCAGTCTCAAAACCGTCATTCGAGAAAAAAATTCAAAAAGTTCTGTAGGTTCCATGATTGTTATGGCTATAATACTAATGAGTGCCTCCATTTGCAATATATTATTGAAAGATTGATCAGAAAGGGAAAGTTGGAACAATTCGTCCAAGCTCCTCAATCAGGGTCAAGGCAACACTAGGCTTGAAGAACCTACACGTACTGGTAGGAGACTAGTAATTAATACCGTGAATGGCAGTCCTCATCCGACTGATCGAAGAAGGAAGGAAATGGAGTCATATGCTAGTTCAATTAGGCATGTGGACTTCGAATGTTGTAGTAATACTGATGAAGGGGCCTCGGCTAAGCAGCAGAGGATGATGACAGATGGCATCATTTTCAAAAACCATGATGCCGACAGGTTCAAGGCCCCCACTATTGATCCGTTGGTCATTTCACCCCCAAATAGGTCATGCTTGGATGAAGAGAATCTTAGTCGATAGTGGAAGTTCTGTAAACATACTATTCAAATGTGCTTACGATCAAATACTGATGGAAGCAAAGGAGCTGAAACCATGCCACTCATGGATACACGGTTTTAATGGAAGTGCAACCATACCAGCTGGAATAGTGGAGTTACCCGTTGAGTTGGGTGTTGGTGATTGATGGAGAGTCCGGATGTTGCAGTTTATTGTGTTGGACATACATTCCCCTTACAATGCTTTTCTAGGCCGACTGGCCATTGTGGAGTTTAGGGCAGCAATTTCCCTATGGTGTTTGACCTTGAAGTTTCCTAGTGATAATGGAGTTGGAATGATACATGGTGATCAAGCGGCTAGACGCGCCTGTTATGTTGTAAAACTGCGGGATGCGTAGCAAAAGGTGAAAGGTAAGGGTGTGGAGGAATCTCTCTACATCAGCTCTACGGAGGATTGACAACTAACGCCTAAGCCAAGGCTCGGGCGCCACGACTAGTTTTCTAAAGATCTTGATCCTAGAGACAACGATGAGGAAGGGGAAGTCAGATTGTACCAGGCTTCCCCAGTAAAATTGACAATTGATGTCCCGATCAATGACAATAATGATCCTAGAGTGGTAAAAATCGGATCTCAGCTTAGCCCACAGATGGGATAGGAACTGGTTGATTTCCTCTTAGTAAACCTCAATGTGTTTTCCTAGACTCATTTAGACGTGTGTGGTATCTCGTCGAACATCATGAGCCATGCATTAATTATCAACCCACGGCACGTCCCGATGAAACAAAAAAGGCACGGGATAGATCCAGAGAGATCTGCTGCCTTGAAGAAAGAAGTGGATAAACTCAAAGCTAATGGGTTTATTCGTGATGCTTTATACCCGTAGTGGGTATCGAATCCAGTACTTGTTTGAAAGTCGAATGGAAAATGGCGGACATGTGTGGACTAATCATATCTATACAAAGCCTGCCCCAAAGACCATATCTAGCTTTCCATAATTGATCAACTAGTGGATTCAACAGCCACACATGAGCTCTTATCTTTCATGGACGCGTACTCCGGCTACAATCAAATCTCGATGCACCTTCCAAACCAGGAGCACACTAGCTTTATCACTGATCTATAACTTTATTATTATAAGGTGATGCTGTTTTGACTCAAAAACGCTGGAGTAACTTATCAGAGGCTTGTGAACCAAATATTTGTAAACCAGATTGGATAAACTATGGAGGTGTATGTAGACGACATACTCGTGAAGTCGCGACTATCTAGCAACCATAATGGTGATTTAGAGACAATGTTCAACATACTCCAACAGTGCGAAATGAAGCTTATTTCATTGAAATGTTGTTTTGGAGTTGCATCTGGAGAGTTCCTTGGGTTTATTGTCAATGCTAGAGGAATCGAAGCTAATCCCAAGAAGATCTGGGCGATTCAGAATCTCGAAACTCCCAGAACTATAAAGCAGGTGCAAAGTCTTAATGGGAAGGTGCCAGCTTTGAGCAGTTTCATTTCCAGATCCACGGGCGAGTGTATTACCTTCTTCGATCCGATCAAAAAAGGGAAACGGAATTTCGAATGGATAGAGGAGTGCGAGAGCACATTCAGGGCACTAGTAAAACATCTAGCAAAACCTCCCCTCTTGTCGAAGCCGGTTGATCACGAGAAGTTGTATGTCTATCTAGCGGTTTTGGAAAACGCAATCAGTTCCATGCTAGTTCGAGAAGAGGATCGGATCCAATGATCGGTCTATTATGTTAGCAAAAGATTGACGGGGCCAGAAAGAAACCACCTGAAGATAGAGAAGCTGGCTTATTGTCTTGTTATAGCCTCGAGGAAGCTCCGTCCATATTTCTAGGCTCATCCAATCACCATTTACACTGATCGGCTATTACGACATATTTTGACACAGCCTAAGACTTTTGGTAGATTCCTTAAGCGGAACATCAAGCTGAGTCAATTTGACATCACTTATACTCCAAGGCGAGCAATTCAAGGGCAAGTTCTGGCAGATTACATAGCTGAATTCACCAAAACAGAGGATTTTCCCTAAGCTAGTGAATCTCCTAAGTCTACATGGAAGCTGTACACCGATGGTGCATTAAACGATCGATGTTAGGCGCTAGAATGGTACTCGAAACTCCAGAGGGTCGATTGTGTGCTGCGCTTTGAAGTTTGACTTCCGCACGACAAACAATGAAGCCGAGTACGAAGCTTTGCTTGCTTGACTGAGGCTTTCCAGAGATTTAAGAGTCATTGCTATGGAGATTTACTGCGATTCTCAACTGTTGGTGTGCCAGGTTCGAGGAGAGTATCAAGCCAGAGACCGGAGATTGGCCTTGTACCTTACTCAAGTTCAAGGAGTGTTGAATCAGTTCGACTATTATGCTATCCACTGTATACACCGAGAGCAAAATAAAAAGACCGATTCTTTAGCAAAACTGGCCAGCACTGGCGAAGCGCAGCGGATGGGACTTGTCCTATTGAAACACTCACTGCTCCAAGTTTCGATCGGATGGAGGTAGATTGGGTGCACAAGGCGACAACCGAGAGAGAGTCGTAGATTACTCCAATTAGAAATTATCTTGAGCACGGAACATTACCCTAATGCAAGAGTGAAAAAGGACAGGTTCCCTGAAAGGCATAACGATTTGTCATCCAGGATGGAGTCCTATACAGAAGGGGATATTCTATAACTTTACTCAGGTGTATTGCCCACGATGAGATCAAGCGAGTGTTACATGATGTGCACAAGGGAGAGTGTAGCAATTACATTAAGGGGTAAGCCCTTGCGAAAAAGATACTTAGATACGGGTATTACTGGCCAACCGTTAACCAAGATGCGTCAGATTGTGCTAAGAGATGTGACAGGTGCCAGGAACATACCAGAATTTCAAGAGCCTCGCCAATCGAATTACTCAGATGGTCAGTCCATGGCTATTTGCCATATGAGATATTGATATAATAGGGTCATTTCCTCTAGCCAAAGGTGGTGCGAGGTAAGCCATCATTGCAGTTGACTACTTTACTAAATGGGTGGAAGATGAGCCCCTTGCTACTATCACGACAAAGAAAGTAATCAACTTTGTTATGCGCAACACATATGTCATTTTGGCCTTCCATGAACAATTGTAATCGATAACGGAGCTCAATTTTATAGTGCCAAGTTTAAGAATTTCTGCCAACGCTATCATATCCAGAAGAAATTCTCGGCATAGCTCACCCTCAAGGAATGGACAAGTCAAAGCTGTCAATGAAATCATTAAGTCCATTTTGAAAAATGATTGGAGGAGGTTGGGGGTAAGCAGGTCGATGAGCTCCCCTTGGCCTTATGGGCATATAGAACTACCCATAAGTCCGCGACTGGGCATTCTCCATTCGCACTTTCCTACAGCTTTGAATCCGCTATTCCAGTTGAGCTAGAGGTACCTTCTTTCCATGTGACTTATTTTGATTCAAAGACGAATGCCATCCTACTTACAGAATCTCTGGATTTATTAGATGAGAAGCGTGAAGAGGTTGATTTGAGGGCAGCCATGCATCGTAACCGAGTCGCCCGATTATACAATACCAAAGTCCAACCTAGGACCTTTGAAGTTGGCAACCTCGTACTCAAGTGGATCTATCCGGTCCCTTTAAACATGAAACCTGCATGGGAAGGACCGTATGTCATTGAATGGAGGCTTGGAGACGGGACATTTAAGCCATCGACCGTTGATGGTCTCATTCTACCGAGAGCATGGAGAGCAAAAATCTCCGTCGCTACTAAATATGATTGGCTTTCATTCATTTAATCTGCTTTCCTTTTCAAGTTTGTTTATGCAATTTGAGAATTTTTATTTGTAATAAGGCAACTGATTTTGCCATGGTTTCTTATTTCAGCAATAAAGCGCAGACCCGCAAAGCCAAGTTAATGATTCCTAGATGCATCATGCAACTTCCATGATGTACGAAGAGCTGAGTTCCATCTTACGGTGGGACTCGTTCAAATAGTGAGTGATCATGATCCGACTGGTCACTCGCTAGATCAAACCCCGAGCTCGGGGGGCAAACAACGATCAATTAAAAGAGAATTAACACATGACAACTCTCCAACTTACTCCAGCTCACAGAGCTCGAGTTGAAGTGCAAACTCCAAAATTAGGACGTCAATTGACTATCCAAGCTCGAGGAGGATTGATCTGTCCATCCACAACCTCCCTTATTTCCAAAGCTCGAGGAGGTGGATCCGTAAATCTTGATCTCACTTATTTCCAAAGCTCGAGGAAGATGGATCCACCCATCCACGACCTCGATCATTTCCAAAGTTCGAGGAAGGTGGACTTGTCCACCCATAACCTCGCCTTCCTTTTTCAAGCTCGAAGAAAATGGATCTGTCCGTCTACGACTTTACATACCGGATCAAGGAGGATGTGGTATGGCTATCTACGACCTTAACCAACTCCTTATTTCAAGAGTGCGAATAAGATCCTAATACTTAAACATATGTGATCAATTGTCTGTCAACTGATTCTAGATTTACGGAATGTGAACTAGAGTATAAATATTAAATAGGTTTGACCGACCGCCCATAAAATAACTTATGTCCCTGTTAGTGCCAAAATTGGTCACTAACACCCAAACGCAGATGAAAGCATCAACTAAAAGTCACAGGTAATAGATAGAATGTATGTAGAGAGTATATATATGAAGAACAATCAAAATTAAAAAGGAAGTAGTAATAACATAGGATTTATGGTGGTTTGGCTAACTCCGGCCTACGTCCACTCTAGAAATTTCCTTTTTACAAATTGAGAATTGATTACAGTTACAATCCAGATTTTTAAACCAATAATGGTAGAGTAGCCTTAGTGGAGAAGATGATGGGAAATAGAATAAAGAAGATCCCTTTTTCAGAAGCCCGCCTGCTGCATTTATAGGCAAAATCTGAGTTACTCGGCTTCGTGAGTGATCCGGGCCGACCAAGACCATAGTCAAACCCTAATCCATCACAACTGCTGACCCCAAGCTCAAAAAATGCCGATCCAATTATTCCTCTGGAACCACCCGAAGCAAACATATATTGGACCCGGAGCAAACTCGCCTGTGACTCGAAGTAACCCACATTTGGACTCAGAGTAAAATGGTGTCGATCCCTTTCCAAGCTGCCGACCCGATCCTCTTTAGCCAGCACGAACCATGCCTGCATATGACCCAAAGTAGGTTGTGTTATGACTCTGGGCAAAATGTTACCGACCCCAGGCCATCTCCTACATGTCGACCCCCATTCTCCACAGCCGGCCCGAAACTCGTGTTTCACCGACCCGTAGACAAGCTAGTACCGACCTAAAGCAGCCGAACCTGTAGCCTTATGCCATCCCATTCAACTCTTATGGCCGACCCCATACTTACCGATCCAAAAACCAAGCTGCCGACCCGAAGTGTGAAACTCACCGACCTGGAGCTAACCAAAGACACTGATTGTGACGACCCGGAAATTTTGAGCAATTGAAATTGGAATATTCAATTGATTTTGAATATTTAAATGTAAATTGTTAACTTGAATTCAAATATCACCAATTATTTGATAATTAAATTATTGAATTAAATAAGTTGAAGTTGGTTCAAATGTTGAATCTACAGTTTTAAAGCCTGTTAAAAATAATTTGAAGGCCTATAAAAATTTATATTGATAATACTGAAGAGAATATAAGTGATGAAATCAAATTTGAAAATGGTTTGTTAAGTGTTGCAATTTATATCGTTTAAATTGAATTTAAAAAGAGCCTTCCGAGGCACGGTCTCGGAATTCGATGAAACCAGTTCCATTGAGTCCGTAATATTGAATTATTATCGAATTTCAATTTTCGTAGCTTTTGGAGTTAGTGTGCGGGCGTACGATATATAAACGCGTTGAACATTTAAGTGATAATAATCTAATTAAATTTAAATTAATTAATCAAGCTTCTTATATACGCCATTCGCTTCCTTTTATAACTCGTGTGTTCTTCCTTCCTTCTGGATTTCAAAGGAGATTTAATCAAAACCGTTTCAAAAAAATAAAAGGAAAAAACAAATAAATCTCGGTCGAGCTTCCTTTCCCTTCCTACCCTTTCTCAATCTCGTTTCGTTTATAAAAGAAAAAGAGGGCAACAAATCAATGGAGGCGGAGAGCACGATTTGGGGGGGGGGGGTTCTGTTCGAAACTAGGTTGGCGAGTATTTGAGGGAAGCACGAGAATCGTGCGCGGCGACTTCGATTTGGCATCGAGAAGGAGTAGATCGCGAGAGTTAGGGGTTCGCGACAGCTAGGGCGTGGAGTAGTCAACGACTTCAGTTTGATTGGCGAGGTGGCGAACAATCTAAGGCATGGAATCGGCTCGTGTTGGATTTGTGCACGCGAGGGAGTTTGGAGATGGCGACCGTGGTCAAAATGTGGAGCTGGTGCTCGCTGATGAGGCGCGCATAGGTTTGGGACACGGTGGATCGAGTACGGCCAAGATCGATGTCGTGATGTGGAAGAAATCGGCTAGGGTTCGTTCGAATTGGGCAGTAAGATATTCATGTTAATAATTTATTTTCAAATTGAAAATTAATTTAAAGAACATACGTATATGCAGAAGATAGAGAAACATAGATACATATTGGATTTTGAAAAAAAAGAAAAGGGGATATGTAGGAATTTATATAAAGATTTTGATTTATGCAGTTTATATTAGTATACGCAGTTCAAACAGAAATGCAAAAAAATACATATACACCTACTAAACCTGCTATTTAATTTCAGAATAATGTTAGAGATAAGCTTATTTATTAACTTATTTAATTAAGTATTACCAAAATTAATTATAAGGAAATTTGTTTAATCAAATAAATTGTTTAGATTAAATAAATAAATGGAAATTGACGGTTTGATTTATTTCAAACATTAATAAACTATATAATGATTGTACAAGGTCAAATATGATAGAAGAAAGCCGGGTTGGGTCGGATTGCAAAAACAAGAAGCAAAGGTGAGTTAATCTCACTCAGTTTAAATTTAAATTTAAGTGATTAAATTTAAATAATTGATTGTATGGTTGAATTGATTGATGTGATATAGTATAGTATAATTTGTAATTGGCATATTATATTGTGCTAATATTTGTGAATGCGGGGAAAACAGGTTGGAGGGATCCAACTAGACCCCTCACATTTATTTAAGTTATTCAATATTCTCTGTTTGATTTTTTGATATCCTATGATGAGCTATATCGGAATATTGAATGTATGGTTTGATTGGATATTCGGGTATAATGAATTACCAAAATATATGAATTGGATTGTTGAAGGAAATTAAAAGGAAATAAATTTGTAAGCGAAACAATTATAGAAAGTTTGAATAAATTAAGAATAAATTGAAAATAAATAGAAGTAATATGCAAATAATAATAACTTCGAGTATGAAGAGAAATGTAATTTTTAATAAAATGAAATTAATGAATTGTAAACTGAAGTTATATCAATATAAGAAAAAAAAGAATTATTTTAAAATTCAAAGTTTAAATTTATTTTAAAGAATTAAGAAGTAATTGAGAAATCTAAAAAATTGAAATTTTTAGTTAAAGTATTTTTAAATTGTAATCAAGAAATGAAATCTGAAATTAATAGATTCCGAATTAAAAGGAAATAAATTTGAAATCAATTTGGGAAATTGATTTAGGTGATTGAAGTTGGAATTTTCCCTGGATAACCTAGTACGTTTTCAAAGTAAAATTTTAAAATATAAGTTAAAAGATAAAAAGTTGTTTAAAAAGCAAGTGTGGAAAATTTCTTATTTCTAATATTTAAGTTCTTAAGTAAGTATTCCTCTTTATCTATCATAGTAGTAAATATTCAAAGAATGCCTTAATATTTTGTTTTTAAAAGTATAAATCTGGTTTTATATTTATTAAGTAACCTTATTTTCAAATATTCATTTAATATGCGTTTTTAACAAATTATTGAAATAGTGTTAATTTAAATATTTTGAAGGTATATATTTCAAAGTAAAGTGTTTTAAATTATTTTTAAAATCTAGTTTTGTGCTTGGAATTTCAAAGGAGATAGAAAATACTTGGGAAAGTTTATACTGGAAAGAAAGAATGATTTGAAAACTGTTTTCAAAGGGTTGAAAATAGAAATATATCTTGTGAAGATATTTTTGGAGATAAATAAATAATTTGAAAATTATTTATTGGTTGATGGTTGTTGTGTGAATATAATTGATAGTTAAATAACCGACTATCAATATGGGACAAATGCGCTGATCGTTTCGAAGAGTCCGGGATCGAGATTTACTTCTCGAAAACCACTTCGATCCGGTTTCTACGTTTTCGTGCGAAAAACGACTTTTGGATTCGAAGATGGAGCGGTGAAGTGCAAGGGCTAGTCGCTACTAATCCTGAGGATATTTCCAGAATGGATGTAGTAGGAATAGTGCCTTCGGTTCCGTTCGAACCTGGGACGGACTTGTATGGACGAATGCTTGCGAAACATCGTCAGGTGGGCGATGGACATTCTAAGTGAAAACGTTCTAAAGGTAACGCTTAGCCTCAAGCCTCATCAACCGGGAATGACTGAAAATCAGGGGATATGCAGCAAGGTTAGGTGGGTCATACCCAAGCAGGACAAGATACCTGTCTAGATGTCCCTTTTTATATATTTCGGCTTAGTGGGTGGTTGGTCGCGCCAACCACGGGGTTTATCTTGTTCGGGACTGTTCAGTAAGGAATGGTTCCGGCCTTGTGTTGCAGGGGATGAAGGGAGTAATCCTCGGTACGGTGATCTAGGCCCCGTACTGTGACAGGTGGTAACCCAGTGCCTAGTCATTAGTTGGAAATCCATTCTCCCTACGAACCTTGTATGAGTTTTGTTTGTATTACCCACTTTTGTGGCTAGTAGCTGGAATTTAATAAATGTAACAATTTCAGCTATTTTATAAGTATTTGTATATAGACCCTATTATAATATCAGAGGATTTCTATAAAAAAATTGTTTTAGCTATCGTAAGGTAAAAACCCGACATGTTTATTTGTGGCGTGGTCTTACGAGATGCTTTTGTTTTTCAAAGGATTTTGGAAACTTTAATAATCAATTGGGTGTGATTTTCTCACGCTGGTATTCCAAACTGACTCGGGTATTATTTAACTGTAATGCTCGGGTCAGACCGAGTATTATAGAATACAGGACATGATGCTGTGGAGCTAAGGAGACGAGCTGGATGACGATACGTATTCTCATACTTGAATATATATATATTTCCGCTGTTGAGTTGTTGTGCACCCATTGTATGTTATTGATGTGAGCTGTGACTGATGTACTCTGATGATGTAATGTATGTAAACAGATATATTTGATTTTGAGTAAAGATTATTTATTACCTATTATATTTTATTCCGCTGCGATGGTTAGATTCTGTTGTTGATTTTGTTTTCTCTTCTTCTACCTCTTCTTCTTAAACCCAAATGGTTCGTATTTCTGTGCAACTTGAGTTGATTGTTGTAGAATAGTGTTGACTCAAGGGGTACGGATTTGCGGGCTGTTACAGTTGGTATCAGAGCTTAAGTTGGTGATAACCTTGGCTCTGGTGGTAATTACTCATTTAAATTAGAGTCTGTAGTACTCTAGAATGAGTTTGAGCGTATTAATAGATATGAGCGCGTATTTGTTAGTGAATATAAATTGTTTTAATATTGTGTTGATTGGTTTATTGAGTGGCATATGAACCTTCGTCGACACAGTCTGCGCAACTGTATTGAAGGGATTTCTAAACACTTGAATAGAACAATCGACACGGTATTGTTTTAAAATGTGGGTAAATGAAATAATTTTACCCAAATATATTTTGATATAAATAAAAGTTTTGTAAACTATTTAGCTAATATATGGTTGCTTGGATGTTAGAAATGATAATATTAAAGTATTATCATTGTTAAGTGAAAATTTAACTAGAAATTGAAAATATAACTAAAGTTTGAAGGAATAAATTCATTATAAAATGAAATTCATAAATATGGATTATAAACGTAAATTATAAATGGAAATATAATTAAATGGTAATTTGTATAAACATAAACTATACAAATACATTATAGTTAAGATTTGAATTAAACTAGAATTTGGAATTTTAAACCCCGGAGATTTTGGAAGTATTTTTGAAAATAAATAGTAGCATTGTTGTTTTGGGGTATTTCTAAAAGGAAAATTGTTTTAACTAAATTTTGGGAAGTAATATAGCATTAAAATCACTTGGATTATTGGAAAATAATCCTGATGATGACGGCCGCATCATCAGTATTCATTTTCGAATTTCTAAGTGACGGATTGCTGCCAAAAATTGATTTGCCCAGAAAAGCTAGTTGTTTTGAAAATTTCAAAGGGAATTGGTTGGGATAAAACCAGGATTGGATTAAATTTTGAGAAATGTGATTTGAGATGTTGAAGATTTCAAAATGCTTTGAAAACCAAAACCGGGTGTTTGGAAATCCTGGTGAGATAGTTGTAAGCTTATAAATTGAGATGATTTTAAATCATGAAGGGAATATAAGCTTTGAATAATGGAATATAAATCTAAAGTGAAAGGTTAAAATGAAATTAACTTGGATTGGAGAATAAAATTTAACTGGATTAAAATAAATTGAATAAGCTGAAATAATATCCAGTTGTATTCAAATCAAGTTGAAATCGAATTGAGTTAAATAAAACTGAGTTAAAATAAAATTAAATTGGATAAGGATTGCATTGAAATAAATAAATCAGAAAAATCCATAGGAATAAAAATATGCTTGGGTTATCAATAAGCATAAGGTTTGAGATAAAATAAAGAAGAATATATTCAAGCCTATGATGAATGGAATTGTGTAAATTATAAGTGATGACTTATAACATTTAGAATGGAATGCAAAATAAATATTGTTGATGTTTTGGATAATAAAACGAAAGAAAATTCAAACTTGAGTTATAAAATAATTTGAACTAAGAAAATTAAATGAAGTGATATTGGAACTTAAAAATCAAGTTATAAATTAAAATTGTTGATGGAGTGAAAGTAATTGAGAATGAAGTTGAATTGTGAGTTCATAAATTGGGTAGTAAATTGAAAATGGATAGTGGATTCAAACTTGAGTTATAAATTAAAATTTAATGTGAAGTGTTAACAAATTATATATAATTGGAAATGTGTCGAATAAAGGAAATTGAAATAGATTAAAATAGTAATGGTTTGAATGTGCAAATAAAATCCAAATAAGTGGAAATAAGTTGGAAATGGCTTCGTGACAAATTGAATGAGTTGAATCTGGAAGTTAAGGTGTATAATAACTAATTAAATAAATTTGAGGTTTGAAATGAGATTGGATTAGAATAAAATCAGGTTAAATTGAAAAGAGAAAGATTTACTCGTAAGATGGAATGAGCTTAAGTATAAAATTTGAATAAATTGAAGTAAATTGACTTAAGCTAAATGGATGAAGGAGAGTTGAATTGAATTCAACTTAAACTAAGTTTAATAATATTGGACTGGTCTTAAATCAAGTGAAAATAAATTTTTAATCGAAATAAAATTTGGTGAGTTATAAGTAATATTTAATGGAATGAAAATGTTTAAATAAATAATTGTAAACCATTTAAATTGTAAAGGGATTGAAATAACTTGAGACAATAAGGAAAATGGAATGTTTCAAGTTTATTAGAATGATTTAAGTGAATGTGGATAAACTAATTATATTGAATAACTAAATGATGGAATAAATAAGTATCAAATGAAGAGTGGTTTAAATAAGTTGAGAAATGGTTATGAATGCAATAGCTTGGATTGTCTTCGAGCTAAATATAATAGTTTGGAATAAACAAATATGGAATGAAATGTAAATAAATGGATTGTAAATGAAATTTAAATGGAATGTATCGAGCTGAATAAAGGGTCGTGAATGAATTGAAATAAAAGAAAATTTAATTGGTAATGACGATGAATCTAAGTTGTTAATAGTTTCAAATGAACTAGTTTGGTTAATAAAATGTAATGCAAGTGAATGGATTCAAATCTGAAATGCAATGAAAATGAAAATATATAGATTATGAATAAATTGGAAAATAAAATAGAATTAAGTACAAATCGAGCCGAAATCCATTTAAATTAGTTATAAAACATAAATATTGTTTGTTTACGTAGATCTTGTCAAATTTGCATAGAATAAATATCATTGGATGTAAATGGAGGTAATTAAAATTCTATGTATTGATAGGAGTAAAATAAATTGATTTTGAAAGCAATTGAATTAAATATGAGTTCAGTTGCTTAAAAATAAATTAAATGTAAGCGATTGAGTTTTAAACCATTCAAATTGATGGAGTTGTATACGAATGAATCGAAAACCATCCGAATTGAGTGAAAATGGTTATATATATATTGGAACAGTTGAATTAGCATGGAAACTATATAAATTGCTTACAGAAAAATGTTTGGTATGAGTTTCTTTTAGAATTCATATGTTTTAACTATTGCAAACAAGTGAAATGTAGTTAAACTTCATTTATATGGCACTTACATGTTTAAATTGAGTAAGTACAGGTACTTGGAAGCCGTGAGGCTGGATTGGGTTGTGCTATATGCTTCAAATAATAAGCTGCTTGCTTAAAATGCTAAATAAGGTACGCCTACGCAATAAAAATAGGAAATATGAACTGTTTTTGGTTTTTCCGACCGTGTGGGTCGATGTATATATATTTATCTCTTTTGTCAAATTGCAAAAGCTCCTCCGTACAAAGGAGACTCTGCCAAAATTTTTCAGAAATTTTGGGAGTTAGAAAATTTTTGGAAATTTTGTTAACAACAAAACAATTTCAAACTAGAAATTTAAATAAATTAGTGAATGAAACTAATTAAAATAATAACATGAATCAGTATAAATGAAAACTAAAATTTAAAGTTTAGAGTGAAAATAAATTGAATTCATTTGGAAATGAAAGAATTACCTTGAATAGAAATAGATATAAACTAAAGTAGTAGGTGAAAATAAGTATAAGAAACATATATAATGCTTATATTAAACTTAAGAAAGGAATAGTGAATTCTGAATTGGAAATTGATAATATAAATATATTCCAAGTTAATATTTGGATAAATAGATATTGATATTGGTAAGGAAGTCAATAAAATGTTTTGAAATATTGTGATTGGATATTACTGCTTAGTCGGATATGCAGGTAATATAAAGTGGAAAGAGAATTGATTTTGATTTCGGAAGATAAATTGGAATTGCCTGACAAAAGGTATGTATTTAAATTTGGTATGAAAATTGATTGGGATTTGGATTTGGATTGAGCCACTTGGCCTTTTGTTTTCGTTTTGGATTTGGGAGGCCGTAGAGCCCTTTTGTAGTTGTACCGAGCTAGCCGCGCAAAGGAGATGCTGGCGAAATTTTTCGGAAATTTAGGGAGTTAGAAAAATTTTGAGAAAATTTTGATAAGTCAAAATTTGGTTTTTAAATTGAAATTTGAATGGTTAAACAAATGGTATGGTTTGGAACTAGAGAAAGGTTTGGAAGTTCGTAAGAAAGATAACGAGTCTTTTATGTAAAAGATTAGTTGGTTAGATGTTGAATTGCTTAATTTTAAGGATAAGTAAACGGGTATTGAACCATTCTTCCTAACTTGTAATTTCGGGGACGAAATTCTTTTAAGGGGGGAGGAATGTGACGACCCGGAAATTTTGAGCAATTGAAATTGGAATATTCAATTGATTTTGAATATTTAAATGTAAATTTTTAACTTGAATTCAAATATCACCAATTATTTGATAATTAAATTATTGAATTAAATAAGTTGAAGTTGGTTCAAATGTTGAATCTACAGTTTTAAAGCCTGTTAAAAATAATTTGAAGGCTTATAAAAATTTATATTGATAATACTGAAGAGAATATAAGTGATGAAATCAAATTTGAAAATGGTTTGTTAAGTGTTGAAATTTATATCGTTTAAATTGAATTTAAAAAGAGCCTTCCGAGGCACGGTCTCGGAATTCGATGAAACAGTTCCATTGAGTCTGTAATATTGAATTATTATCGAATTTTAATTTTCGTAGCTTTTGGAGTTAGTGTGCGGGCGTACGATATATAAACGCGTTGAACATTTAAGTGATAATAATCTAATTAAATTTAAATTAATTAATCAAGCTTCTTATATACGCCATTCGCTTCCTTTTATAACTCGTGTGTTCTTCCTTCCTTCTGTATTTCAATGGAGATTTAATCAAAACCGTTTCAAAAAAACAAAAGAAAAAAACAAATAAATCTCGGCCGAGCTTCCTTTCCCTTCCTACCCTTTCTCAATCTCGTTTCGTTTATAAAAAAAAAGAGGGCAACAAATCAATGGATGCGGAGAGCACGATTTGGGGAGGGGGGGTTCTGTTCGAAACTAGGTTGGCGAGTATTTGAGGGAAGCACGAGAATCGTGCGCGGCGACTTCGATTTGGCATCGAGGAGTAGATCGCGAGAGTTAGGGGTTCGCGACAGCTAGGGCGTGGAGTAGTCAACGACTTCAGTTTGATTGGCGAGGTGGCGAACAATCTAGGGCATGGAATCGGCTCGTGTTGGATTTGTGCACGCGAGGGAGTTTGGAGATGGCGACCGTGGTCAAAATGTGGAGCTGGTGCTCGCTGGTGAGGCGCGCATAGGTTTGGGACACGGTGGATCGAGTACGGCCAAGATCGATGTCGTGATGTGGAAGAAATCGGCTAGGGTTCGTTCGAATTGGGCAGTAAGGTATTCATGTTAATAATTTATTTTCAAATTGAAAACTAATTTAAAGAATATACGTATATGCAGAAGACAGAGAAACATAGATACATATTGGATTTTGAAAAAAAAGAAAAGGGGATATGTAGGAATTTATATAAAGATTTTGATTTATGCAGTTTATATTAGTATACGCAGTTCAAACAGAAATGCAAAAAAATACATATACACCTACTAAACCTGCTATTTAACTTTAGAATAATGTTAGTGATAAGCTTAGTTATTAACTTATTTAATTAAGTATTACCAAAATTAATTATAAGGAAATTTGTTTAATCAAATAAATTGTTTAGATTAAATAAATAAATGGAAATTGACGGTTTGATTTATTTCAAATATTAATAAACTATACAATGATTGTACAAGGTCAAATATGATAGAAGCAAGCCGGGTTGGGTCGGATTGCAAAAACAAGAAGCAAAGGTGAGTTAATCTCACTCAGTTTAAATTTAAATTTAAGTGATTAAATTTAAATAATTGAATGTATGGTTGAATTGATTGATGTGATATAGTATAGTATAATTTGTAATTGGCATATTATATTGTGCTAACATTTGTGAATGCAGGGAAAACAGGTTGGAGGGATCCAACTGGACCCCTCACATTTATTTAAGTTATTCAATATTCTCTGTTTGATTTTTTGATATCCTATGATGAGCTATATCGGAATATTGAATGTATGGTTTGATTGGATATTCGGGTATAATGAATTACCAAAATATATGAATTGGATTGTTGAAGGAAATTAAAAGGAAATAAATTTGTAAGCGAAACAATTATAGAAAGTTTGAATAAATTAAGAATAAATTGAAAAGAAATAGAAGTAATATGCAAATAATAATAACTTCGAGTATGAACAGAAATGTAATTTTTAATAAAATGAAATTAATGAATTGTAAACTGAAGTTATATCAATATAAGAAAAAAAAAAGAATTATTTTAAAATTCAAAGTTTAAATTTATTTTAAAGAATTAAGAAGTAATTGAGAAATCTAAAAATTGAAATTTTTAGTTAAAGTATTTTTAAATTGTAATCAAGAAATGAAATCTGAAATTAATAGATTTCGAATTAAAAGGAAATAAATTGGAAATCAATTTGGGAAATTGATTTAGGTGATTGAAGTTGGAATTCTCCCTGGATAACCTAGTACGTTTTCAAAGTAAATTTTTAAAATATAAGTTAAAAGATAAAAAGTTGTTTAAAAAGCAAGTGTGGAAAATTTCTTATTTCTAATATTTAAGTTCTTAAGTAAGTATTCCTCTTTATCTATCATAGTAGTAAATATTCAAAGAATGCCTTAATATTTTGTTTTTAAAAGTATAAATCTGGTTTTATATTTATTAAGTAACCTTATTTTCAAATATTCATTTAATATGTGTTTTTAACAAATTATTGAAATAGTGTTAATTTAAATATTTCGAAGGTATATATTTCAAAGTAAAGTGTTTTAAATTATTTTTAAAATCTAGTTTTGTGCTTGGAATTTCAGAGGAGATAGAAAATACTTGGGAAAGTTTATACTGGAAAGAAAGAATGATTTGAAAACTGTTTTCAAAGGGTTGAAAATAGAAATATATCTTGTGAAGATATTTTTGGAGAAAAATAAATAATTTGAGAATTATTTATTGGTTGATGGTTGTTGTGTGAATATAATTGATAGTTAAATAACCGACTATCAATATGGGACAAATGCGCTGATCGTTTCGAAGAGTCCGGGATCGAGATTTACTTCTCGAAAACCACTTCGATCCGGTTTGTACGTTTTCGTGCGAAAAACGACTTTTGGATTCGAAGATGGAGCGGTGAAGTGCAAGGGCTAGTCGCTACTAATCCTGAGGATATTTCCAGAATGGATGTAGTAGGAATAGTGCCTTCGGTTCCGTTCGAACCCGGGACGGACTTGTATGGATGAATGCTTGCGAAACATCGTCAGGTGGGCGATGGGCATTCTAAGTGAAAACGTTCTAAAGGTAACGCTTAGCCTCAAGCCTCATCAACCGGGAATGACTGAAAATCAGGGGATATGCAGCAAGGTTAGGTGGGTCATACCCAAGCAGGACAAGATATTTCCCCTGTCTAGATGTCCCTTTTTATATATTTCGGCTTAGTGGGTGGTTGGTCGCATCAACCACGGGGTTTATCTTGTTCGGGACTGTTCAGTAAGGAATGGTTCCGGCCTTGTGTTGCAGGGGATGAAGGGAGTAATCCTCGGTACGGTGATCTAGGCCCCGTACCTTGACAGGTGGTAACCCAGTGCCTAGTCATTAGTTGGAAATCCATTCTCCCTACGAGCCTTGTACGAGTTTTGTTTGTATTACCCACTTTTGTGGCTAGTAGCTGGAATTTAATAAATGTAACAATTTCGGCTATTTTATAAGTATTTGTATATAGACCCTATTATAATATCAAACGATTTCTATAAAAATTGTTTTAGCTATCGTAAGGTAAAAACCCGACATGCTTATTTGTGGCGTGGTCTTACGAGATGCTTTTATTTTTCAAAGGATTTTGGAAACTTTAATAATCAATTGGGTGTTATTTTCTCACGCTGGTATTCCAGACTGACTCGGGTATTATTTAACTGTAATGCTCGGGTCAGACCGAGTATTATAGAATACAGGACATGATGCTGTGGAGCCAAGGAGACTAGCTGGATGACGATACGTATTCTCGTACTTGAATATATATATATTTCCGCTGTTGAGTTGTTGTGTACCCATTGTATGTTATTGATGTGAGCTGTGACTGATGTACTCTGATGATGTAATGTATGTAAACAAATATATTTGATTTTGAGTAAAGATTATTTATTATCTATTATATTTTATTCTGCTGCGATGGTTAGATTCTGTTGTTGATTTTGTTTTCTCTTCTTCTACCTCTTCTTCTTAAACCCAAATGGTTCGTATTTCTGTGCAACTTGAATTGATTGTTGTAGAATAGTGTTGACTCAAGGGGTACGGATTTGCGGGCTGTTACACTGATCCACTAGAATGCCGACCTGATTCCCAAATCTCGACCCGAGTATAGTTGAGTGCCGACCTGAAGCACTCCTCGACGTCGACCCAATCCAGTCCCTTCCATGCTGATCCCATCTCCAAATGCTTGTCGACCCCAAAACGAGATGCCGATCCCTTGAAAACCCAAAGTAAAGCCTTGTTTGACTCGAAGCAACCTAGGTGAAATCCCAAAGTAAACCTACAAGTGTCTCGAAGCGAACTCCAACCATCTCGAATCAACTCCACCTTTCTCAAAACTCATACTTTGTGTTTGTACCAAAAATGGGCACAATACCCTTCGGAAATTTTTGAAGAGATAAAAGTGAAGAATGTAAATTTAAAAAATGAAGATTATCTAACAAAAACTCCAACAAACAGAATTGTAAATGCACAGACAAGCGATTTAGAGTGGTTCGACGTGTTGCCTATGTCCACTATGAAGTTTTTGTGATTTTATTGATTCTCTATCAACAATTACAAGCAATTAAAACGAACAACAGTAAAGTATAGCTTGGAATTCAAATTCAACAGCAAAAGTAGGATGCAAATCTCGATCCGGCAGAGTCTGGGCGCTTGAGAATCAAAAGATCCTTTTTTTGTTGGCCTTGGGGCTTTATTTATAGGCATAGGAGGCTGATACTTCGCTCAAACTTTGGGAGACTCATTCTGGCACGTGAGGGGGACCCACGTGATCGATCTTGGAGAGTTTCGACTCGATCTGTGATCGATACGAACTCAATTTGTATCGATCAAAATGATGTCTAATGGAGTCGAAACTTGGTGGGAACATTCCTTGGCTTGTACGTAATCTTCTGTGAAAATTTCATAGCATTTGGATCAGTGGATCTTGAGTTATGATCGATACGAGTTGGGATTCCCGGCTGCATTGTTTCCTTCGAATCGATTAATTCGAATTGACCAATTCGACTCGATGTTTCACATGACCCAGCGGCGACGTGGCGCGCACTCCTCGCATCGATCCACCTTTTTCTCCGAGTTGACCGTGTCATATCCATGAATCTCACCTCGTTTGAATCGAAGGCCGTTGCCCAGTTTGCATCGATGGATACGAATGAGCAAGAACTTGATGGATACGAACAGCAGTTCTATCGATCGATAGGAAATAATGAAGGCTGGTGGGTACGAAGTAGTCATTGCCTGATGGATTCGAACTGGATGGATACGAGGGTATTGCGATCCTGATCGTTACGAAAACAATGGATTCGAATGGAGGCTCAAATACGGATACAAATTAAACACTAAACTCCCAACACAAAGCATGCTACTCATCTATGGGTACGAAGCCGATCGATTCAAAGTAGGGCATAACGATGGATGCGAAGTGAGGAAGTCCGATCGATGCAAACGCGATCGATACGAATTGATGCAGGTTGATGGATACGAAAGCAAAGCTGCCTCCTTCAAATTACATCGATCATAACTTGAGCATGTGAACTCGGATTGACTTGAAATTTGGAATGCAGGCTTCCATGGCTTGGTTTGTCATGTCTTGTCAGTTGTAGCTTGATTCGGACTCAGACAAAATTCATCGACATCCATAGCGAATCTGCGCATGCTCAATACCAGGACGATCAATCCTGAGCTTGTAACCAGTTCTTTGGTATCTCGGCCTTGCCAAAAGGCGGGATAACATTTGCCTCCCATTGTACGTCTTGTGGAAACATGACGTGCTTTGAAAAGCTACAGTCTTCACTCTGAACAGACATTACTTTTTCGTTGAAGGCTGTAACCCTACGTTGCTGTAACCGATTGCAACATGATCAGTGCTTAATTATTTGTTGCCGTAATTATTATTAAATGAACATCCAATTCCTGTATGCTGAAAGCTGAATATTAGTTTGACATATATGTATATATGTTAATCTGACTCTCGTTAACGTTGCACTTTCACGAGTCGTTGTCAGATTTCTTGTATTGAGCTTCGTATTGATCCTCTCCTGGATTGATGTGAGACTTGCGTGTAACAACACGTGATGGTTGTCTCTGGATTCCTTCGCATCGATCCTCTCCTGAACCGGTATGGAAGTTTGAAAAAGTTGCTCACGCATCGAAATGAAGCGTCGTTTCGTATCGATGAACGTGAGTGCCGATGGATACGAATGTAATGTTCATATCGATGGTTTCCTGGAGCTCTAGCAGGTCCCTTTGATTCCCTTCGTATCGATGAAGGATTAAGCCGTTGGAGTCGAATAGCCTGTTCGCAATGATGGGAATAAAGGTTTCGTATCGATGGAACCAAAATCCTTTTGTATTGACTTCATTGCGTACTTCATATCGATGGACTCCATTGTCCATCTCGAATCGATCGTAGCTTCGGCTGATGGATTCGAACATGCCGTTCGACTCGATGGGATATTGGGCCTACAATGACCGGTTGCACTTGACCGGGATGCGAATCGCCCCTGTTTCTCCATGGTTCATATAAATACCTCTGGACTTGGCCATTTCTCAGTTTTTACTTTTTACTGCCGCCTTCTATTTTCTACATCTCGCATCGATCCGCGAACTTGAGAAAAAAGAGGAACCGTGTACCGCCTTCGAATTGATCAGATTCATCTTTTCAATCCTTCAAGTTTCAACTTCAATCTAGGTAATGAATCGGTTGCAACTAAATCCAAACGACGAGGCTTGAATCTCAGATCCACTCCATCTTCACCGATTATCCATTCTGGCAACCTTTAAGGTTGGATCTAGGTCAAAGCTTGGTCGAAAATGGCCATGGCGATGTCTCTGTTGATTGGAGAAGAAAGAGTGGAAAAAATAAAAGTGGCTCGATCTGTGTTTCGTGTCGAACTGGAGGCCTGTGTTTGAATCAACGCTGGCAATAATGTTTTTCCTTGGATTTTGCATCGATTCTAGGAATATCTTAATGGAGACGTTGTAGCTCGTTTCGATGGTGATGGTGGTAGACCGTGTCGATCAGTAACGATCGATGCGAGAATTAAGCGAGCTATCATTTCGAAGTCCTCAGCTTTAGATCGATACAAATTTTATTCTCATGATCAATACGACAAGCATCGATTCGAACGTGATCGATGTGAAGCCGTGGCTTTCCTGACCGATACAAATCTGACTATCGGGGATCGAACCGAAGCTATCTTTCCTGATCGATACGAACTCGAATCCTGATGATCGATTCGAAGTATGTCCCTGGTGATCGATACGAAATTCAGATTTTGATGGATTCGAACGAGCTCTCCATGATCGATTCGAACTCATCTTGCGATGGACATGAAATTTTTAACTCTTGGTAGCATGACTCCGACGAGCTTCATTCTTGCATATCTGAACTTGACTGTTAAACTGCATACTTGACTGCCTTTCGAAGCTCGTCGATGGAACTGTAACTTAACGACACGATAATGAATTTTAACTCAAATCGATAGCCATCATCTTGATGGTACGTTTGTGACGGTCTGCAATGACGGTCATTCTAACTGGACCTCGAAGTTTTGTCGTTTGCATATTTTCTTTAACTCTGCAGAATCTTTTCAAATAATGCACAGCACTGCACGGCAAAACACACACGTTACACGAGGGGAACACACAGGCTCTTTACCGTCTAATGATGATTTCTCGTGAGTTAGCTAGTTATGGAAACTTCAAGCTCGCAGCCACAAGAAACTCAGAGTTTGACTCCTCCCAGACTTGAAATTCCAGACATCGAGGCCGAAGTCATCGATCCGGCCCCGGACGAATTACCTGATGCATCCTTCATCAACAGTCCACCAGATTCTGTTCCGTCCAATGTTTTTGAAGATATGCTAGGGAGAATATGCTTAAGGCATGGTCTGTCGGTGGACGACATATTGTTGCCAGGACCAAACGACAGACTGCACAATCCACCGGAGGGATATACCGCATTCAATCGCCATGCGTGTGCCGCCGGGACGCTCCCTCCATTCAATCAATACATAAGAGAAGTGTTGTTTTTTCTGGGGATCGCCCCCTCTCAGCTACACCCGAATGGATATGCCCTACTCGATAGCTTGTTAATTGCATTTATGGAATATCTCTATGGACCGCCGCTTCCGATTGAGATCAGATAAAGTCGAATAGATAGCCCATCCTTCACATTCCTGGAGGTGGTAAGAAATTGTCAAGTGGTCACATGATCTTGGACTAGACTGAGCTACTTCAAGACGGAGTGGTTTTACGTCCGATGTCCTCCAGGATTTGCCAGGCGATGGCTATTTAGACGTGAGTATTGTCATCCTCCGAGGGAATTGATAAGACAGCCATAGGTGAAGTCGAGCTCACATCTCTTTTTCCTTCTTATTTCAGCAATAATTCAGCGACCTGAAGGCGAATATTTCAAGGAGATAGTTCGGGTTCTCCAAGAAATCCCAAGAAGAAAGGAATATCGATTTTCTCTTGACGGATAAGAATCTTAAGATTCTTGGGCTGATTGAGCATAAGCAGTGTATAAGGCTTGACGGTGTACTAAGGACTATCTCGAAAAAATGAGTCAAGCACAAGAAGCCCAAAGTTGTCATAGTTGAGGAAGCTAATTCTGAAAGAACTCATTCTGATGACAAACCCTTGGCCGGGCTTATGGATGCGTCCCAGGACTCCGAAGAAAAGAGAAAAGGCAAGGCTGCCGTTTTTAAGCAACCCAAAGCGGGGAGATGAAAATATGTAACCATGACCGGCCCGCTTCCGGAATCAGAATTTCGAAGGCGTCTCCCCTACGGACGGGAAATCTCTATAAAGGGATCGCTGATCTCCCAATTCTGGATGACGTGTCCATGCAACATGACTCCGGATTGGATGAACTCCAGTATGCCTTAGTTTTAAGCGAGTCTCTTCCTTCTGACTTGGTCGATACATCCGGTTGGTCGGAGGGTTGCACATACATCCACAATTCATGACACTACACAATTTCTGATCGTAAACCGCTTACTGTGAAGGATTACCAACTTCGTTTTTATGTTTTCGCTTTGCAAATACCATGTCCAGTCGAGGCTCGATGCTTGGCAGTCTACGCAGCAAACACAAGTCTTCATCATACTATGAATCACATAGGAGAGAAGGAGACAGAGACTATGACCAGGGGTACTCAAGTCACGAACGTTCTGACAGAGATAAAGAACATAGGCGCCGGTCTCGATCTCGTACGCCACCTCCCAGAGTTTCTGCACAGCCTTCTGCCCATGTCTCACGACCTTCAGAGGCTCCGCGGCATAAGCCGTCCTCCCAATCGTCAAGGTTCGAAACTCACCGTAGGACTGAGATTGTGGCTCCCACAACAACAAAACAGGCACTGACCGAGCCTTCGGGGGAAGGAGCAATCAGGCTTGCTCAGTTGAAAAAAGATTTTCCCGACATTTGTTTCGACGGGGTTCGTCTCCCTCCGCGCTTGAAAAGGATCCCGACGTCGGTTGAAACTACAGTGCACGACTATGTTGCTGATATATTCTTCCAGTATCAGGAATGGTCGAAAACTGCCAAAAAGGCATCGAAGGTGGCCTTCGACTGGGCGGTCATGATTGAAAGGTTGGAGAAAGAACTTGGCCAGAAGGATCGGATTATTCAAGCGCTTAATAGCGAGGCCGAGTCTTCTCGCAAATCTGAGATTGAGGCTCTCAGGAAAGCCGACGAGGCTCACGCGGCGATGGACAGGATAAAAAGAGAGCACTATGCTACGGTGGAAGACATGGATCATAGAAATACCATCGTGACCGCTGAGCGGGATGCGGCCCTGAAGGAGCTAAACGAGCTTAAGGCCAAAGTCTCAGAGATCATGAAAGAGAGAGACGTGGCTAATATTTCTGCACAGGAAGCGTGCGACCAGGCGGTGGAGTTACGGGGAGATAGAGAGATGCAGCCATGGTAAAGGTCCGAGAGGTTGAGGCCGAAGTTGATGAAAAGGTCCGATTGGCGGAGACCAGGCTCGAGTCGGAGATAGAGGATCTTCTCATCACTTATAATGCCAATGTACTGAAGCACAGGAATCTGGCTTGGCTTGACGATTACTCGATACATTTATACAACGCCTGGAACTTGGTGGTTGAAGAAGAGAAGGCGGTGCTGTTGGGTGGTGCCCTCGATGAATTTGAGCTGGAGAACCGCGTTTTGAGAGAAGATGAAAAGAAGGTTCTTCATGACTCTATGATTTCTCATGCGAGAGAGAGATTGGGCACCCAACACCTAGAAGTTAGCGAGGGCTCCGGCGTCGCACACCAAGCTACAAGTTTCGAGATGATTACTTCGTCTGGACCCGAGCCGATGTCAGCAATTGAGCCACAGCCGGTCCTAGCCTACGACCCAGAACAGCCACACTTATCTCCTATAAGGGAGCATTCTTCGGAAGCTGTTCAGCCAGCCACGGGTCAATCTGAGGAAGGTACTCTTCAAAAATCTCGTGTGTGTCTGAAATGAAGTACTTATATTGAAGTATGTACTGGCGACTTATTCTTTTTCCTTGTTCAGTGACTGAAGCTATATCAGCAGTGCCTCCTATAATACGAGAATCACAACAGGTGCAGTAGGCCATTATTACCGAGGCGACTTCTATGGCGACGGTCGTTCCCATCGAAGTAAGATAAGGGAGCTCAATCTCTTTCGACGGGAAAATGATGAACAAACTTTTTGGCCGACAGAGTGATCCCTTCGCGGACATACCGTTCGTCCTTAGCAGATTCCTGCCTGCTTCCAGCGCTTCGACACAGGCCGCTACTGCCTATAGGGAAGCCCGAGCCATTCGAGAGGCAGAGATACTGGCCAAAATCAACGCTGAGATGGAGGCAGCGGCGCACGGCGATAGTTCTGAAGGCGGAATGATTGTGTCTGATCCTACCCCGCTTAGGATGATATCTCCGGGGGGCACGCTTGTTGATACTAGCGTGTCTATTCTGCCCTCGGTCGTAGATCCAGTTCCGCCGACTCCTCCTGCGGGGAGTATCCCCTTAGATTCAAGCTTGGAGGAAGACGTTGATATTATGCCTCCATCCGGAGATGATTCGCCAAAGAGTAAAGGCTCAAAGCGAAATATCACTAGCGGCTCTAGCGGATCCACACATAAGAAGAAGCCGAAGAAGGCTAAAGAGTAGATAGGTCCTTCCAGCGTGAATTTTTGTTAGCTAGTAGCTAGTTTTCTTTCATAGGCCGTGTTTAGATGCGGGTTCGGCCCTTGCTAGTAGAATTTACTTTCTTTTTTGGAAGAACTCGTATGTGAGCCCTTGCTTTTGATTAGTGGAAATAAAATTTTGTTTTGTCACTACAACTCTTATTTCTGTCTTTTATACTTAAGTATTACAGCGTTTGAATCTCGGTTTCATGTACTCGTGGAGTTTCAATCTTTGAGTTTCAGCTATCTTCATTTGCTAAGTCTAAAGATTACAAGTACTACTTGTAGTGGGAGATCGAGTTGGCCTTCTGCATTGCACTGCCTTGATCAACGATCAACACTTAATCTCTTGCCCCCAGTCTAAGGGGTAAGTTATAAAGGTCGGCTAGCGATCGCCAGTTGCCATTATGACTAGTTGCATCTGCATTCTGGGGATCAACATACGCATTTCGACGGTTTATCACACCTATTGAAGCCTTTAAGGGTGTGTCCGCGCTCCGGGGACATCCCAGTTTAAGATTGGCCGTTCGCACTTGAGTCATTTTTGCATTTGGTCCGCGCTCTAGGGACTCAGGATAATCCATGATTGGTAATCCCGTTTGCACTCCAGGAATCAAAGGACTATCGATGTTTGTAATCCAGTTCGCACTCTGGGAACCGGGTCTTAGCGTGCTATACTTCAATTCACTTTCTGGGAATTTGGAGATAGCATTTATGTTTCGGTTCGCACTCTGGGAATCTAGAGCTGATGTTTACACTCCAATTCGCGCTCTAAGAATTTGGAGTTGGAGTTTATACTTCGGTTCGCACTCCGGGAACCTAGAGTCGATGTTTATACTCCAATTCGCGCTCTGGGAATTTGGAGTTGGCCGACAGATGGTCAATCACACCTGTTTAGGCTTTTCTAAGGTTCGTTCATACTCTGGGAATGATGGATTGATCGGGATCATGGACGGTCGATGCACCTCCACCCCAAGTTAAAAAGCAAGGTCGTTAGATGGATGGATCCATCCTCCTCGAACTTGGTCAGAATATGGTTGAAGTCATTAGGTGGACTGGTCCACCCTCTCCAAAACCGCATTTATGGGTTTATGCTCCAACTCACACTCTGGGAGTTTGGAGTTAGCCAGAGGATTGTCGTGTATCAATCCTTTTTTATGTTAGCATGGTGACATGTACCCGAGCTTGGGTTTCACTTAGTGAGTCACTCTCTATTTGAATAAATTCCATCGCACGATGAAACTTAGCTCTACGTGCATTATGATGTTGTACGTCATTTTCAAAAATCACTGCTCTGGCTCGAAGAGATGGCATTTTATTACTGAAATGAGAAAATACGGCAAAGTCAGTTGCCTTATTACAAATTCAAATTTCAAAAATGCGGAAACAAATTGTAAATGAAAAAGTAGACTGAAAAAAATAAAGCCTGTCATGTGCAGTAGCGACGAAGACTCTTGCTATTCCAGGCTCTTGGCAAAGCAAGACCGTCAACGGTCAATAACTTGAACATGCCATCTCCGAGCTTTTGTGCAATCACATACGGTCCTTCTCAATTTGGTTTCATGTGTGAAGGAACCGAATAGATTCTCTTGAGAACGAGATCGCCGAGTTCGAAGGTTCGTGGTCAAACCTTGGCATTATACAATCGAGCGACTCGACTTTGGTATGCGACTGCCCTCAGATCAACCTCTTCTCGCTTCTCATCTAGTAGATCCAAAGATTCAGCAAGTAATATGGCGTTTGTTTTCGGATCATAGTATGTCACAAGATGAGAAGAAACTTCCGTCTTGACTGGAATAACGGCTTCAGTGCCATAAGATAGAGAAAATGGAGTGTGTCCGGTCGCGGACTTGTGGGTTGTTCGATAAGCCCAAGGGCCATAGGAAGTTCATCGACCCACTTGCCCTCGGCCTTTTTCAGTCGCTTCTTTAAGATAGATTTGATAATCTTATTAACAACTTCAACTTGGCCATTCGCCTGAGGTGTGCAACTGCAGAGAATTTCTTATGGATATGGAATCGCTGGCAGAAATTCTTGAACTCGAGACTGTCGAATTAGGCTCCGTTATCAGTGATAATGGTATACGGGAGACCAAACCGACAGATAATGTTGTGCACTACGAAGTTGATTACTTTCTTCATTGTAATTGTCGCAAGAGGCTCAGCTTTAGCCCATTTAGTAATGTAATCAACTGCGATGATAGCATATTTCACTCCACCTTTGGCAAGAGGTAAAGCACCGATGATATAAATGTCCCATATCGCAAACGGCCAGGGACTGACCATTTCGGTTATCCCATTAGGTGGGGCCCTTGGAATTCGAGCATGTTTTTGGCATTTATCGCATTTCCTTGCATAGTCTGCTGCATCGCGGTTCACAGTTAGCCAATAATACCCATATCAGAATATTTTCTTAGCAAGGGCATGTCCTCCGGTGTGATCGCCACATTCCCCATCATGCACATCATGTAACACTCATTTGATTTCGTCGTGTGCGATACACCAGAGGAGAGGAACAGAATATCCTCTTTTATACATAACTCCGTTCTGAATGATAAACTGCGAGGCTTTTCGAAGGATTTGTCTTCTTTCGCTTCTACGCTCAGGTAGCGTTCCATGCTCGATATAGTTTCGATACAGAGTCATCCACGACTCCCTACTGGAAGCAGTTTCAAATACAAAGTCGGTTTCCATCTGATCAACGCTTGGGGAGGATAGAATTTCAATAGGGAACGAGCCCCAGCTGTTGAGCTTCACCTGTACTTGCTAACTTTGCCAACGAATCAGCTCTCTGATTGCGCTCTCGGGTTATGTAGAAAATGGTATAGTAATCAAACTGATCAAGAATTTCCCGGACTCGAGCTAGATAAGCGGCTAGTCTTCGATCCTTCGCCTGGTATTCACCCCGAATCTGGCATACAACTAATTGGGAGTCACAGTGAACTTCCACGGCAACAATTCTTAAATCGCGGGCTAGCTTCAACCCAACAAGTAAGGCTTCATATCCGGCTTCATTATTAGTCGCACGGAACTCAAACTTTAAAGGATAGCATATGGATCGACCCTTGGAGGTTTCAAGTACTACCCTAGCACCCGAGCACCGATCGCTGGATGCACCATCGGTATACAGCTTCCAGATGTATTCGGGAGATTTGCTGGTCTCGGGCAAGTCCTTTGAACAGTGAATTCGGCTATAAAATCTGCTAGGACTTGACCGTGAATGGCTCTTCTTGGGGTGTAGTGATATCGAACTGAATCAGTTCAATGTTCCATTTGAGTAATCTACCAGACGTCTCAGGCCGCATGAGTGTTGAATATGCGTGTATATGATTTTTGTTTGATGATAATAAACATATATACATTCGTTTAAATGTATTTGATAATATACTATTTTTTTTCCACAGATTAAATAAATATTTGCTGAATAAAATAAATAACACAGAATTTGAATTCAAACAAATATTTTATTCAAATATTTATTTATTACAACTTTGAATAGTACAACTTCAAGCTCTCATTATAACTATACAACTTTGATTACATCACATTTTTCACATTTACATCAGCACCTCACTACATATCACTCACACTCGTATTTTTATCTTCAACTGCATTCCAGTTTGAATCCAGCATCTGGGCAATCTGCAAAAATATAAACTAACGCAGTAAAATTGAAAATAAAATATTTTTGCAATATAAAATAAAAGATGAATTTTGAAAATAATATTTGCCTCAGTTATTTGGGTTGTTCGTCATAACTTAAATTTGAATTCATCATACACGAACAACTTGTGACATACACAGTGTATTACTGTATATGCCACAAGGCCGTGCTCGTCGATATATACACTTGATTGTTTTACAGGGACAGGTGAGCACAGGTCAAACCCAAATGAAAAATCGGGTTCAACTCACGTGCAATAACATTGAAAATCACGACACAAGCACAAGGTCAAATCCAAGTTTTGAAACTGGATTCAACACAAGGCGACATGACATGAATGCAACGAAGACCAACATTAAAATGGACTGCAACATGGATATCACAATCAAACTGCAACAAGGCAACTAGGAATGAACAGAACATAACAGCACCAATGCAAGCAAGTCAGTGGCAAAACACAAACTGCAGTGGACAGACCAGAGTGCATCAGTGCCAAGAAACTCAAGTGCACGACTAAACTGACGATGAATACAACTTGAAGCATACAAGCTCAATGAAGATTGCAGCAACAACAGTGAGCACACTCATATGAACAAATGCAAAGAACAATGAAGTATGCACAGCAAATAACATACACCAAAGCAAACTACAAGATGTAGAGCAACAATGCACAGTGACAATTTGGAGTATTATATGCAAAACAACTTGTAGATCAAACATGATGGAGCTACAGGAATGTACCAAGTTACATGAAGACAGAAGACTACAACTTAAAATGCAATGCACAACAGGTATAACAAAGTCACAGGCCATAATGAAGACTGAATGAAATGCACAGCATGTATTGTTGAATATGTGTTACAGTGGTGATGCAAGTGCTAACCAGAATGAAGTCCAATACAACTTCAACAAAGACTCAAGCTACAGTGCATAATGGTCAACACAGTAAGCAATGAAGCAACAAGGTCAGAGAACCAAGCAACAATGTGCACAGGTGAATCAAGTGAATCATAATGAAGCAGTGCAACATCTTCCATCAACACACTCAAGTGACTCAACAATGCAACAAGGTGATATGCAAACAACATAACAGTATGCAAGCTCGAGCACAAGAACATGACAGCAAACAGAAGTGCACAACAACAGTAAGGCAATGCACAAATACAGGTGAATCAAGTGATCAACAAACTACTGAAGTTCAAATATCAAATTCAAGACAGACCAACATACTACAGTGAACCATCAAAGAATGCAACACAGTAATGAGAACAGATACAAGCTAGTTCCAGTGCCAACATATTCAACTCAGTGTGCAACTGCAAGTGTCGACCAAGTGACAATACAACTAAGACAACATCAACAGCACAAAGATGGGTCAAAGCAGTGTCAAAGCATCAGAGGGAATCATCAAATTTGTCAAAGCCGTGTGTTTTAACAAGTCAACAAAAAAAAGAGGAATGAAAACCGTGGTCATCACGAAATCGATTCAAAGCCGTGGGACGCAAGAAATAAAATTATACGCGTATGAAAAAGTCAGAATCAATCTCATTCATTCAAGCATCATCAAGTGGCCGAAATGATTCAATGAAAAATTCAAACACGAATATACGAACGCAATTATAGGAACTGGAATCCTATAAATTACCACAAATCATCATCGGCAATTTAGAGAGTTCGAACAAGCCAAAATCAGACAAGCAAAAGGATAAAATACATACCGAAATCACGAATCGAACTCGATCAAAATTGAAGAGCCGTGAGCAAAGCAAACTGCATCGAAGCATACAATCAAACTGTATCGAGCGGCGCTTCGATTTTGCATAACCCTAGTTTAAATCGCAAGGAGCAATAGCAAATTACCAGAAGCCCTAATTCGCAAAGAGGAACAAAGAGGGGCGGCCATTTTCTTTCACGAAGAAAATAATAGTAAAAGGAACGGGTTGAAGAAAATAAAAGGCCGGCCTAGTTTATGTTAAAAGGGGTTTTAAAAATTTATAAGAAGGGTTTAAATAGGGTTTTGTTATTTTTAATTTGTATTTTCTTTTAAACCGTTTTTAATTTTCTAGTCGTGTGACTAGGGTACAAACTACGGTGTGTAGTTTGGGAATTCGCAACTCGGTAGTTGAGTTGTGGTCAGGGTTTTGAGCGTAGAGTTAGATTAGTCAATAGCGGGTATAGTAAGTTTACGTGTGTAGGCGAGGGACTATCTAATTTCTAGTAGAAACCTTGGGGGCAGCACGTAGGCAGGTTTTTGCCGAAGCTGGGTAAATTCTGTGTTGTTCTGTTCTGTTATTTATATTCTGCTATATCTGTGCTGCTATTCTGTGATCTGAATTTAAATTAATTGATAAGCTTCCGCGATTAATTTTTATAATTTACACTATCACCCTATTCACCCCCCCTCTAGGGTGAAATCGATCCTACAAGTGGTATGAGAGCTAGGAATAGAAGTCAACATTTGTTTTTAAAAATTCTATTTTTTTGAAAAAATCAGTTTTTGTTTAGAAATTTGAATTTTTAAAATGGCTTCTTTTAATAATGCTTTTGCAGAAGGGCAATCCATAGTTAGACCACCAATGTTCAATGGTGAATATGCTTACTGGAAAAATAGAATGCAAATTTTTCTGAAAACTATTGACGCTTGGAATATTGTTGAGACAGGTTATAGTATACCAACTATAACTGTAGATAATCAGGAAATAGAGAAACCCAAGGAACAATGGACAGAACTAGAAAATAAATTACAGAATACTAATGCCAAAGCTATGAATTCTATTATCTGTTCATTGGATCAATTTGAATTTAATCGTGTCTCACATTGTCTAACTGCGCAGGAAATATGGCACATACTAGAAGTGACTCACGAAGGAACATCTCAAGTCAAAGAATCTCGCCTTGCAATGCTAAGCAGCAGAATTGGAGCTGTTAATAAGGAAATTCAAAAAATGGAATCAAAAACATGGAAATTCAGCTCGAAATCAAAAAGCAAAAAGCAGAATAGCCAAAGCACTAGACTACTCAGAAGAACAAAAGTTTATTTGTTATAATTGCAACAAACCTGGCCATATCAAGCCCGATTGTCCACAAATTAAATCCAGCCATGGAAAGAAACAGAAAAAGAAAAGTTTTGCAGCCACTTGGGATGAAATAGACGAGAATGATCAAAGCACTGGCAGTGAAAGCGAAAAGGCAGAATTGTGTCTTCAAGGTAATACAACTGACAGTGACGATGATGAGCCAAGTGAGGTATCAAAACTTACCCATTCTGAGTTGCTTATATATTTTCATGAAGTAAACGGTTGTTTTGAACGACTTAGGGAAAAATACGCCAAACTTGAATCTCAAAAAGATACTTTGATAGAATGTAATAAACAACTTGATCAATTAGTTAAAACCTATCAAAGTAGGATCCCTAAGTGTGATAAGTGTCCAACATTTGATGAAGAAATTAAAAAATCAGAAATTAAAATAAAATCGCTTGAAAATGAAATTCTGATTTTAAAGGAGAATGAAAATACTAGGAGAGAGAATTCTATTAAAAAGTGCACACAGTTGTTAAACGAAAATGAATCTCTCAAATCACAAGTCCAACAATTGTCAACGACTTTAGATAAATTTTCAAAAAGTGAAAAATTGTTGAATATGCTATTAGGAAAGCAAACTGTTAATACGGTTAGACAAGGACTTGGATATAATAATTCAAAAATTGTTGAAAACAAGATTAATCAAGTTAATTCTATGTGCACAATTTGTAAAAAATTTGGACACGGTCACAATAATTGTTGGTATAGACCCAAACATGTGAAAACTATACCGATTTGGGTTCCAAAAGGCACAAATATAAAATCTCTCAAAGTTAAACAAATTTGGGTGCCAAAGGGAACAATTATAAATAGTTTTGGGTCTACACAAAATTATTTTTCAAAATTTTCTGCCACTAACAACCATGGACCTATAAAAACAAATAGGTCACATAAATCTTTTTCCGTGTAGGTGTGGTGGCAGGCTAAGGAACAACAATAGTGTTCTCTGAATTTTGGCTATTCCAGAAACACAACGGGCGACAAAGCTAAGTTCCTTAGCCTAGTATAAAGGTGACAGAATCACAACGGACAACAACGAAAAATATCGTAAAGGTAAAACAGGTATGGTATGTTTTAAACGATATATTAAATGTGATAATCTGCACCGTATTTTTGAATTAAATCAGCCAATATTGAGATTGATGAAAAGATGATGATTTTGATTCTGACTTATTCAACATAGTTGGCCAATTATATTCTTATGCCAAAAACACTATAAAAATCTCTAGATTCTTTGAATTACTTCATATATATCAGTTTGGATTAAAAATAGTGTTTTGTTGGATATTACAATTGGTTATAATATGGCTAACTCTTTATTCACGGTTTTCTGATTATTTACACGGTTTCATTTCAAATTCAAAAGAATGTCATTTAAATTGTTGTTAAAATTGAATTTGAAAATTTTGGTGCACACTTCATGTTTTGGTCAATAAAATTCAATTGATGAGAATTTTGAGCGAAAAAGAAATTCAGATGCAGATTACTCTGGTAATCTAGTTGATAGAAAAATTACTAGTTGAATGTGATTTTTAAGACACTTAGTAACTGCATCGTTTTCTTCAAAGAAAATATCTGCATATTCTTCATTTAAAATAATTTTCAAATAGCAGAAAATTTTCTTTTAAAACCCCCTGGAGAAAATCATTTTTTGACCATATTTTCAGATTAGTCATTTTGAAAAATTAATTTCATAATTATTTTTGAATTGATTTTAAATGACTATTTTGACTAATCTGACTTCCTATTGTTTATCAAAAAGAAAAATAGTGATTGAAAAAGTGATGAGTGTTAATATTGATCAAATATTATGACTCGAGACGGTATAATTAATAAATTTCTTTAGAAATTTAAACAAGAGTTATAAAATTTTTGTTGGTAAAAAATTCCATGATCATCTCTATGTCTATCACGTTTTCTATCAACCATCACTCATCAAAATTCTATATAGTTTGTCAATATGTGGTACTTTAAACAGGAATCGTTCGTTTTTTCATTTTTACATTTTTTTTTTAAAAAAAAATTAAATAAATAAATAAATACCAAAGTATTCATTCTCATTTAAAAGTCCTCACGGTTATGCATGGGTGAAATACTTGGAATTTGTTGTGTGCTTCCATGCTCATTTAAAAGTCCTCGCGGTTATGCATGTATGGAACGCATATCAAAAGTTGATTTGTAAAATAAACAAGTTGATTCTAATCCCATTTAAAAGTCCTCACGGTTATGCGTGGTTAGAAGATACTTGAATTCATTTTTTTTAAAATAAGATTGGAATACTACTAATCTCATTTAAAAGTCCTAACGGTTATGCATGGTTAGTAGTTATTCGAATTCCTGATATAATATACCACAAATAGACACAACTGTATGGTTTTATATGATGACATCATATTCCATCATTCTAAAAGTGGAATATGCGCCTAACAAAATATATATGATTTTTGTTTGACTTTTTATTGAAATTTAATATTTATATTCAATTGAGTTTCAATGTTGGATTGATATCGATTACTTTTATCTCTATTTTCTCTAACACTATTATTCTTTTGCTGATAACAAAAGGGGGAGAGAAAAGTTAAGATTTTGTCAAATAAAATCAAGCAAAGGTCAAATAATTTTCTATTTGCATCTAGAATTATTTGCATATTTTTATTTGTATGCATATATGTAGGGGGAGCATCGTATAGAGAGGAAGCATTTAAATAGGGGGAGCAATTAGGATATATCATGATCAAATACATTTAACATATTCAAAATCTTAAATATATGTTTGTTATCATCAAAAGGGGGAGATTGTTGAATATGCGTGTATATGATTTTTGTTTGATGATAATAAACATATATACATTCGTTTAAATGTATTTGATAATATACTTTTTTTTTTCACAGATTAAATAAATATTTGCTGAATAAAATAAATAACACAGAATTTGAATTCAAACAAATATTTTATTCAAATATTTATTTATTACAACTTTGAATAGTACAACTTCAAGCTCTCATTATAACTATACAACTTTGATTACATCACATTTTTCACATTTACATCAGCACCTCACTACATATCACTCACACTCGTATTTTTATCTTCAACTGCATTCCAGTTTGAATCCAGCATCTGGGCAATCTGCAAAAATATAAACTAACGTAGTAAAATTGAAAATAAAATATTTTTGCAATATAAAATAAAAGATGAATTTTGAAAATAATATTTGCCTCAGTTATTTGGGTTGTTCGTCATAACTTAAATTTGAATTCATCATACACGAACAACTTGTGACATACACAGTGTATTACTGTATATGGCACAAGGCCGTGCTCGCTGATATATACACTTGATTGTTTTACAGGGACAGGTGAGCACAGGTCAAACCCAAATGAAAAATCGGGTTCAACTCACGTGCGATAACATTGAAAATCACGACACAAGCACAAGGTCAAATCCGAGTTTTGAAACTGGATTCAACACAAGGCGACATGACATGAATGCAACGAAGACCAACATTAAAATGGACTGCAACATGGATATCACAATCAAACTGCAACAAGGCAACTAGGAATGAACAGAACATAACAGCACCAATGCAAGCAAGTCAGTGGCAAAACACAAACTGCAGTGGACAGACCAGAGTGCATCAGTGCCAAGAAACTCAAGTGCACGACTAAACTGACGATGAATACAACTTGAAGCATACAAGCTCAATGAAGATTGCAGCAACAACAGTGAGCACACTCATATGAACAAATGCAAAGAACAATGAAGTATGCACAGCAAATAACATACACCAAAGCAAACTACAAGATGTAGAGCAACAATGCACAGTGACAATTTGGAGTATTATATGCAAAACAACTTGTAGATCAAACATGATGGAGCTACAGGAATGTACCAAGTTACATGAAGACTACAACTTAAAATGCAATGCACAGCAGGTATAACAAAGTCACAGGCCATAATGAAGACTGAATGAAATGCACAGCATGTATTGTTGAATATGTGTTACAGTGGTGATGCAAGTGCTAACCAGAATGATGTCCAATACAACTTCAACAAAGACTCAAGCTACAGTGCATAATGGTCAACACAGTAAGCAATGAAGCAACAAGGTCAGAGAACCAAGCAACAATGTGCACAGGTGAATCAAGTGAATCATAATGAAGCAGTGCAACATCTTCCATCAACACACTCAAGTGACTCAACAATGCAACAAGGTGATATGCAAACAACATAACAGTATGCAAGCTCGAGCACAAGAACATGACAGCAAACAGAAGTGCACAGCAACAGTAAGGCAATGCACAAATACAGGTGAATCAAGTGACCAACAAACTACTGAAGTTCAAATATCAAATTCAAGACAGACCAACATACTATAGTGAACCATCAAAGAATGCAACACAGTAATGAGAACAGATACAAGCTAGTTCCAGTGCCAACATATTCAACTCAGTGTGCAACTGCAAGTGTCGACCAAGTGACAATACAACTAAGACAACATCAACAGCACAAAGATGGGTCAAAGCAGTGTCAAAGCATCAGAGGGAATCATCAAATTTGTCAAAGCCGTGTGTTTTAACAAGTCAACAAAAAAAAGGAATGAAAACCGTGGTCATCACGAAATCAATTCAAAGCCGTGGGACGCAAGAAATAAAATTATACGCGTATGAAAAAGTCAGAATCAATCTCATTCATTCAAGCATCATCAAGTGGCCGAAATGATTCAATGAAAAATTCAAACACGAATATACGAACGCAATTATAGGAACTGGAATCCTATAAATTACCACAAATCATCATCGGCAATTTAGAGAGTTCGAACAAGCCAAAATCAGACAAGCAAAAGGATAAAATACATACCGAAATCACGAATCGAACTCGATCAAAATTGAAGAGCCGTGAGCAAAGCAAACTGCATCGAAGCATACAATCAAACTGTATCGAGCGGCGCTTCGATTTTGCATAACCCTAGTTTAAATCGCAAGGAGCAATAGCAAATTACCAGAAGCCCTAATTCGCAAAGAGGAACAAAGAGGGGCGGCCATTTTCTTTCACGAAGAAAATAATAGTAAAAGGAACGGGTTGAAGAAAATAAAAGGCCGGCCTAGTTTATGTTAAAAGGGGTTTTAAAAATTTATAAGAAGGGTTTAAATAGGGTTTTGTTATTTTTAATTTGTATTTTCTTTTAAACCGTTTTTAATTTTCTAGTCGTGTGACTTGGGTACAAACTACGGTGTGTAGTTTGGGAATTCGCAACTCGGCAGTTGAGTTGTGGTCAGGGTTTTGAGCGTAGAGTTAGATTAGTCAATAGCGGGTATAGCAAGTTTACGTGTGTAAGCGAGGGACTATCTAATTTCTAGTAGAAACCTTGGGGGCAGCACGTAGGCAGGTTTTTGCCGAAGCTGGGTAAATTCTGTGTTGTTCTGTTCTGTTATTTATATTCTGCTATATCTGTGCTGCTATTCTGTGATCTGAATTTAAATTAATTGATAAGCTTCCGCGATTAATTTTTATAATTTACACTATCACCCTATTCACCCCCCCTCTAGGGTGAAATCGATCCTACAATGAGGACCTGTCGTAACGGCTGATTGGTGTTCACAGTGATAGGATGAGCCTGAAAATATGGACGGAGCTTCCTCGAGGCAATGACTAAGCAGTAGGCCAGTTTCTCTAGGTTTGGATAGTTTCTCTCAGCTTCGGTTAGTCGCTTGCTAACGTAATAGACCGGTTTCTACACTCAGTCTTCCTCCTGAACTAGGGCATCACTAATTGCATTTTTTGATACCACCAGGTAAAGATACAACTGCTCATGGTCGATAGGCTTTGATAGAATCAGCGGTGTGGAAAGATGTTGAACCAGTGCTTGGAATGCGCCTTCGCATTCCGTAGTCCATTCGAAGTTCGGCTTTCCCTTTCGGATCAGATCGAAGAAGGGGATGTATTTATCAATAGACTTTGATATGAACCTGTTTAATGCCGCTACCTTCCCGTTGAGACTCTGGACTTGCTTTATAGTTCTTGGAGTTTGCAAGTTTCTGATTGCCCAGATCTTTTCGGGGTTGGCTTCTATTCCTCGGGCGTTAACGATGAACCCAAGGAACTTTTCGGATGCGACTCCAAAATGACACTTTAGCGGATTGAGCTTCATCCCGTATTTTTGAAGGATGTTGAATATTGAATCCAAATCTTTGACGTGGTCAGTAGAGAATTGCGACTTCACCAGCATGTCGTCTACATAAACCTCCATGGTTTTCCTAATCTGGTTAGCGAACATCCGGTTAACTAAGCGTTGGTACGTTGCTCCGGCGTTCTTTAGTCCAAAGGGAATGACTTTGTTGAAGTAGAGTCCCAGATCGGTCACGAAGCTGGTATGTTCTTGGTCGGGTACATGCATGGGTATTTGATTGTAGCTGGAGTAAGCATCCATGAAAGATAACAATTCGTGTCCAACCGTTGAATCCACCAGTCGATCAATTCAAGGAAGCAGAAAGCTATCTTTCGGATAATCTTTATTTAAGTCAGAATAATCAATACAAGTCCTCCATTTCCCATTCGGCTTTCGAAAAAGCACGGGATTGGATACCCACTCTAGGTATAAAGCATCTCGAATAAACCCATTTGATTTTAGCTAATCGACCTCTTCTTTAAGGGCGGCAGACCTCTCTGGATCCATACCGCGCCTTTTCTGTTTGACCGGGATACACCGCGGGTCAATATTCAGGGTGTGGCTCGCGATGTCCGGCGAGATTCCACACATGTCAGAGTGCGTCCAGGCGAATACGTCGAGGTTTGCCCGAAGAAAATCAACCAATTCCTGTTGTGTCTCTTGGCTCAACTGAGACCCAATCTTTAACATTCTCGAGTCATCATCATCGTCACCATCGATCGTCAGTTCAGCTGGGGAAGCTTGACTTTCTATGGATTCATCCTTGTTCTCATTGTCTCTAGGGTCAAGATCCCTTTGGAATTGGTTATGGTGCCCGGCCCGAGGCCCATGCACCAATTGTCAATTGTCTGCAAAACGGACGCAAAGAGATTCCTCTACGCCCTTCCCTTTCTCTCTCCGCTGCGCCTCGCGCAGCTCAGCAAGATAATAGGCTCGTCCAGCAGTCTGGTCTCCTTGAACGACTCCAATTCCACGATCTGTGGGGAATTTTAGAGTCAAACACCATGGGGCGATAGCTGCCCTGAATTCAGCAAGGGCTGGTTGGCCCAAAAAAGCATTGTATAGGGAGTGAATGTCTAAAACAACAAACTGTAGCATCCAAACTCTCCGTCTCTCCCCAACTCCCAGTTCCACTGGCAACTCCACTACTCCAGAGGGTATATTTGCACTTCCATCGAAGTCGTGGATTCTAGATTGACAAGGTTTTAAATCCTTGGCTTCCATTTTCATCAGATTGTAAGCTCTTTTAAACAAAATATTTACTGTACTCCCACTGTCAACCAGGATCCTCTTCATCCAAGCAGGACCAACCTGTGCAGATATGACCAGTGGGTCAATTATGGGGGCTTTGACCCTATCAGCATCTCGGTCCCTGAATACGATGTCATCAGTTATCGTTCGTTGCTGTTTGGCCGAAGCCTCGTCATCATAATTGCTACAACACCCGAAGTCCGCATGCCTGATAGAATTGGCATACGACTTCATTTCCCTCCAGCTTCAGTCTGCTGGATGGGTACCACCACTGACTGTGTGTATAACCAACTTTCTGCCCGTACGACCGGGTTCCTCCTGTCTTTCTTGATTCTGTGCGCGATTTTGTTTTGACGGACCCGCACCACCAGACTGCGGCGCCCGCACGAATTGATCTAACTTTCTCTCCCTGATTAACTTCTCAACGAGGTCCTGTAAATGCCTACACTCATTGGTATTGTCGCCATAACTTTCATGGAATCTACAGAATTTTTCCATTTTAATCTGCCTCTCCGACGATGGCTTCGAAGCAGGCTTCTTATATTGCATAGCATTGCAAGTCTGTAGATACATGTTCTCTAGCGACGTATTCAGTGGTGTATAGCTATCAAACATTGGAGCCTACGTCGCGGGCCATGGTTTTGATCCCGTTTCTTGTTTTGATTTTCATTGTTTCTTGGCTGAGACTGCTTGTTCTGTATATTCAACTGTACTTTCCCAGAACTCTCACCCGACTGCTTAACTGCCACATTACTTTGAATCCCTTCACTGCTGGGTCCCACGTCGTCCTGCTTCCTAGACTGTTTCACATCCTCTCACCTTAAGAATTGAGCGGCTTTGGAATAGAAACAGTCCAACGACGCGGGGGGTTTTCCAGCTAACCAATTTTCAAACTCAGAGTCAGGGTCAATCCCCTTAGTTAGTGTCATTAAGATCGAATTGTCATTGGGGTTACTGATCTCTGCACATGCTGCATGGAACCTTTCTAAATAGCGTCTAAGTGTCTCTCCTGGAGCCTAAGTGACACTGGATAGAGTGTTAACAATTTTAGGTCTAGCAACATGCATACAAAACTATTCTACAAACTTTGTGGCCAACTGGTTAAATGAAGAAATAGATCGAGGTGGTAGTCTTGTAACCACATCGTTGCAATGCCCTCCAGAGAGATGGGAAAACTGCGGCATTTCACTGCGTCATCAGCCCTTGTGGCACTCATTGACCACTCATATTTCAGAATGTGCTGGTTGGGGTCAGAATTCCCTTCATACGTTGGTAGTGTCGACATCCTGAATCGCCGAGGGGGTTCAGCGTAAAGAATCTCGTCCATGAATGGGGTATGACTCCGGGAGATCCCCCAATCGTCGTTAGTAAGACCCTAGCTTTCACGGATCATTTGACGTATCATAACTGAAAGGTCTGGCATCTGGATGTTCTGCGCATGTTGTGCCAAAGTGTGGTCAGGTTCCACATTGCGAGGTTGGACCGGGCGCTGTCGACGATCCATGTCTCGCCTCCTTGGCTCAATGTCCTCTGGGACGTACGGTTCAGGTGTGCATCCATGTTGGTTACGGGCATCAACCGCTATGCCGACGGCATTCGCGGTGGCACGGTTATCCATCATGTACTAAGGTACCGTCCCTCCCCGGAAGGAGGGTCCAGTATGAAAGCTGGCTGACGGACCAATTCTTAGCTGCCCAACGGTCAATGCAGGATGATGTCCTGTGGCTTGCGCGTAACCTTCATCCGTTTGAGGATGGACGGATCTACGGTTGTAGCCAAATGAGGCTGAACTTTCTATGGATGAATGGGAACCTTGATCTCTTCTAGGTCTTATGCGCTTCTGGCGGTTTAATTGATTGGTCAGCTCAGCATTCGCGTGTAGTTGTTTGGTTAGCTGTTGGCGGCTCTGTGTCAACTCCTGAAGCAACAATTGAAACTCTTGTCTGGTAACCGGGCCTTGTGAATCTGAGGGTCCGGCTGCATTTTGGTTGGTTGGTGGTAACCGCACGGGATTTTGCCTATCCCGGCCTTCTTGATCGCCAATGTTAGAGGTGGTCCTTGTGCTTACCATCTTGAAGGGTGAATTCTATTCCTAGGCTTTATGCAAATCTAAGTAGAACGGAAGGAATCTGCAATAGAGATCTGGATCTTTCTCTTAGATTTATGCAATCCAGTGTTGACGATAGATCCAAAGCGTAGGAGAAAATCTGGGTTCTCTCAATGAAAGCACCAAAGAGTTTGTACCAAAAATGGGCACAACACCCTTCGGAAGTTTTTGAAGAGATAAAATTGAAGAATGTAAATTTAAAAAATGAAGATTATCTAACAAAAACTCCAACAAACAGAATTGTAAATGTACAGACAAGCGATTTAGAGTGGTTCGGCGTGTTGCCTACGTCCACTATGAAATTTCTGTGATTTTATTGATTGTCTTTCAACGATTACAAGCAATTACAGCGAACAATAGTAAAGTGCAGCTTGGAATTCGAATTCAACAGCAAAATTAGGATGCAAACCTCTATCTGGCAGAGTCTGGGCGCTTGAGAATCAAAAGATCCCTTTTTTGTTGGCTTTGGGGCACTATCCATAGGCGTAGGAGGCTGATACTTCGCTCAAACTTCAGGAGACTCGTTCTAGCACGTGAGGGGGCCCATGCGATCGATCTTGGAGAGTTTCGACTCGATCTGTGATCGATACAAACTTAATTCATATCGATCAAAATGATGTCCAATGGAGTCGAAACTTGGTGGGAACATTCCTTGGCTTGTACGTAATCTTCTATGAAAATTTCATACCATTTGGATCAGTGGATCTTGAGTTATGATCGATACAAGTTGGGATTCTCGATTGCATTGTTTCCTTCGAATCGATTAATTCGAATCGATTAATTCGAATCGACCAATTCGACTCGATGATTCACATTACCAAGCGGCGACGTGGCGCACACTTCTCGCATCGATCCACCTTTTGCTTCGAGTTGACCATGTCGTATCCATGAATCTTGCCTCGTTTGAATCGAAGGCTGTTGCCCAGTTTGCATCGATGGATACGAATGAGTAAGAACTTGATGGATACGAACAGTAGCAATATCCATCGATACGAAATAATGAAGGCTGGTGGGTACAAAGTAGTCATTGCCTGATGGATTCGAACTGGATGGATACGAGGGTATTGTGACCCTGATCGTTACGAGGACGGTGGATTCAAATGGAGGCTCAACTACGGATACGAATTAAACACTGAACGCCCAACACGAAGCATGCTACTCATCGATGGGTACGAAGTCGATCGATTCGAAGTAGGGCATAACGATGGATGCAAAGTGAGGTAGTCCGATCGATATGAACACGATCGATACGAATTGATGCAGGTTGATGGATACGAAAGCAAAGCTGCCTCCTTCAAATTACATCGATCATAACTTGAGCATGTGAACTCGGATTGACTTAAAATTTGGAATGCAGGCTTCCATGGGTTAGTTTGTCATGTCTTCTCAGTTGTAGCTTGATTCGGACTCGGACAAAATTCATCGACATCCATAGCGAACCTGCACATGCTCAACACGCAGGACAATCAATCCTGAGCTTGTACCCAGTTCTTTGATATCTCTGCCTTGCCAAAACGCGGGATAACACTTTGAGTAATCTACATCTTTAGCCCATCGACTATGCCAAATTCCGGCTTCAAAACCATGTTTATCATCCGTGATTGATCATCTATCTATCCAGTCAACTCAAACCTATCGTATTCTAGCCTCGAAAATTAAGCAATCAATTTATAGTTAAATATGCCTGTCTACGGCCTTGCCAAAAGGTGGGTTAACATTTGCCTACCAAAACAGGCTTTGCGGTAGGAAGGCGTGTTTTGAATAGCTTAAAATCTGTCATCCAAAATCCCTATTTTATCTACAACAATACTATCTGATTCATAATTCAATCCGTTTAATCCAAGTGCCATTGCCATATCCTTATCCAAATCCACGACTGCTCTGAGTCGATATTTGATCCCTATACAGTAACCAATTCCTTATCCAATTCCACATCAACTGGAATCCGATAACGGAATTATAACCCATCCAAATCCAATAATCAATAACCAAATCCATGACCTCTCCGGGTCGATATCCAAATCCGAGATTGCTCCAGATCATATCCAATCCTTAGCTATTCAAAGCCGAAATACAATTCCGTAACCTCTCAAGGTTCTTGCCAAGCGCACTCCACACTCGATGACCAACGCTAAGTAATTCCATGGTGTTCCTGGTTCAGTGTTCCTAAACGCTAAGTAATGTCGCGGCTTAAGTCTTAAGCCGAACCCTAGCCGCTTCGAACCCTTGCCGAGCATAGTCCATACTCAACGACCTAAAATAGTAATCGATAGATAATACGGGACCTAAGTCCTAGGTCGAATCTTGGTCTCTCTAGACCCTTGCCAAACACAGTCTATGCTCGACGACCTGAAATAATAAATGATAGATAATATGGGGCCTAAGTCCTAGGCCGAACCCTGGTCTCTCTGGAACCTTGCCGAGCATAGTCCACGCTCGACGACTTGAAATAACAAGTGATAGATAATATGGGGACTAAATTCTAGGTCGAATCCTTGTCTCTTCGGACCCTTGCCGAGCACAGTCCATGCTCGATGGCCTTTTAGCCAAAAACCAGACAAAAAGTCAATCGAAATCCAATCCAAAATCCAGATTCAAACTAGAAAACCAAAAATCCACATCAAAAGTCCAAACCAAAATCTTAACAAAAAGGAAAGCATCCAAACCAAAATCCAAACCAAAAACCAAACCAAGAGTTCAAACAAAATTCCAAAACCAAATAAGAAAAAGAAAATATCCAAATCAGAAAGAAGCAGATTTTAAAAACTAAAGCATCATGGTTTATCATCATCTTAGAGCATACCTAGAGGCTATCTCCATCGCCATACATGAGTAAGTGACTTAGCCATCTACCTAGAGTTTGCTACTTATTCCATACCATCCCGATTAGTTAATGACCTTTGCCTTTAACCCGGGCTAGTTCCAATTTGTGGTGGATGACGGCTGCTCTTGTCCTGTCATCGTTATCCAATTTCTTGAAAAGCCAATGAGATCCACGTTCCTCGTTCCACGGGGAGAGCAGTGCCCATCCATTTTCCTTGGTTGGAGGCTTCCCCCAGTCATTCCAATCCATGTCCAAGCCAATTAATTCCTGTTCCATGTCCTGGGTTCCAGCTTGCATCTATTCCAACATCCATAGATTGTTTTGGGTTGTCATTTCCATCCTACCCTCAAGTCCACGGGGGAATCCCATATCACCCTCTTCCAAACGCGCATCCAAATTTTGAACAATGCAAGAATCCATAGCTCCATCAAACATCCTACTTGCTTCCACTTCCATAGTTCTATGCTGCAAATTGTCTAGTCTATCGGAGAAACTTTGCATCATTTCCTCCTGTCTTTTTAGCATCCTTTCCTGCATATCATCCATCATCATCTCTTGTGATGAAAACCAAGGTATGATTAGCTCCCGAGGAAGCCTCCTAACTTCCTTCATGCTGACCCCTTTTCGCTCTTTGTCTCCTTATTGATTGCTTTTCCATAGCTTCTAGAATCTGAGTTCCTATGCCTTTAAATCCAAAATCTAAGCTTTAGAATCCCTGAGTGCTAACTTTCTCAGTGAAAGAACCAAAATGTTAGTGCCAAAATTGGTTACTAACACCCAAATGCAGATGAAAGTACTAACTAACAGTCATATATAATAGATGGAGTGTATGTAGAGAGTATAAATACGAAGAACAATCAAAATTATAAAGGAATCAGTAATAACACAGGATTTATAGTGGTTCGGCTAACTCCAGCCTATGTCCACTCTAGAAATTTCCTTTTTACCGAGTGAGAGTTGATTACAGTTACAATCAAGAGTTTTCAAACAATAATGGCAGAGTAGCCTTAGTGGAGAAGATTATGGGATATAGAATAAAGAAGATCCCTTTTTCTAAAGCCCCGTCTGATGTATTTATAGGCAAAATCCGAGTTACTGGCTTCATGTGTGATCCAAGCCCACAAAGACCATAGTCGAACCCCAATCCATCACTACTGCCAACCCAAAGCCCAGAACATGTCGATCCAATTTTGCTTCGGGAACGACCCGATGTAAACAAATATAGAACCCGGAGCAAACTCGCCCGCAACTCGAAGTAACCCACGTTTGGGTTTGGAGTAACATGATGCAGATCCTTTTCCAAGCCGCCGACCCAATCGTCTTTAGCCGACCCAAAGCCTTCACAACACGGACCCGAAGCACTCCTGCATATGACCCAAAGTAGGTTGTGTTATGACTCGAGGTAAAACATTGCCGACCTCAGGCCATCTCCTACATGCCGATCCCCATTCTCCACAGCCAACCCGAAGCTCGTGTTTCTCCAACCCGTAGACGAGCAAGTACTGACCTGTAGCAGCCAATCCCGTAGCCTTATGCTATCCCATTCAACTCTTATGGCCGACTCCATACTTACTGATCCTAAAACCAAGCTGCCGACCCGAAGTATGAAACTCACAAACCTGGAGCAAACCAAAGACGCGGATCCCCTAGAATGTAGACCTGATTCCCAAATGTCGACCCGAGTACGGTTGAGTGCCGACCTGAAGCACTCTTCAATATTGACCCGATCTAGTCCCTTCCATGCAGATCCCATCTCCAAATGCTTGCAGACCATAGAACGAGATGTCGATCCCTTGGAAACCCGAAGTAAGGCCTTGTTTGACTCGAAGCAATCTAGTTGAAAGTTCGAAGTAAACCCACAAGTGACTCGAAGCGAACTCCAACCATCTCGAATCAATTCGACCATTCTCAAACTCATACTTCGAGTAATCCATGTCTTTTACCCATCAACTATGCCAAATCCCGGCTTCAAAACCATGTTTATCATTCATGATTGATCATCTATCCATCCAGTCGACTCAAACCTATCATATTCCAGCCTCGAAAACCAAGCAATCGGTTTAGTTAAATCCGCCTGTCTACGGCCTTGTCAAAAGGTGAATTAATATGTGCCTCCCAAAACATGCCTTGCAGTAGGAATGCGTGTTTTGAATAGCTTTTAATCCATCATCCAAAGTCCATATGTTATCCATATCCATACTATCTGATTCATAATCCAATCCACTTTATCCAAGTGCCATTGCCATATCCTTATCCAAATCCACGACTACTCTGAGTCGATATCCGACCCCTATACAGCAACCAAATCCTTATCCAATTCCAAATCAATATGAACCCGATAACTGAGTTATAACGCATCCATATCCAATAACCAATAACCAAATCCAAGACCTCTCTGGTTCGATATCTAAATCCGAGATCGCTCCGGATCATAGCCAATCCTTAAATATTCAAAGCCGGAATCCAAATCTATAACCTCTCCAGGTTCTTGCCAAGTGCACTCCACACTCGATGAACTATGTGAAGTAATTCCATGATGATCATGGTTCAGTGTCCCTAGACATTGAGTAATGTCGCGGCTTAAGTCCTAAGCCAAATCCTAGCTGCTCCGGACCCTTGCCGAGCATAATCCATACTCGACGACCTGAAATAGTATCCGATAGATAATACAGGAACTAAGTCCTAGGCCAAATCCTGATCTCTCCTAATCCTTGCCGAGCATAGTCCATGCTCGACGACCTGAAATAACAAGTGATAGATAATATGTGGCCTAAATCCTAGGCCGAACAAGGGTCTCTCCCACACTCGATGACTTGAAATAACAATTGATAGATAATATGGGGCATAAGCCCTAAGTCGAATCCTGGTCTGTCCAGACCCTTTTCGAGCATATTCCATGCTTGACGACCTTTTAGCCAAAATCCAGACAAAAGTTCCATCAAAATCCAATCCGAAATCCAGATTCAAACCAAAAAACCAGAAACCCATATCTAAAATTCAAACAAAAAGGCAAGCATCCAAACCAAAAACCCAAAAAAAACCAGAAGTTCAAACCAAATTCCAAAACCAAACTTGAAAAAGAAAATACCCAAATTAGAAAGAAAAAGCAGATTTCACAAACTAAAGCATCATGGTTTATCATAATCTTAGTGCATGCCTAGGGGCTATCTCCTTCCCCGTACGTGAGTAAGTGACTTAGCCATCTGCCTAGAGTTTGCTACTTAGTCCAACTATCCCGATTAGTTAATGACCTGTGCCTTTAACCCAGGCTAGCTTCGATTTACGGTGGATGACGGTTGCTCCTGTTCTGTCATCATTATCCAATTCCTAGAAAAGCCAGTGAGATCCATGTTTCCAGTTCCACCGGGAGAGCAGTGCACATCCATTTTCCTTGGTTGGGGGATTTCCCCCAGTCGTTTTGGTCCATGTCCAAGCCAATTAATTCCCGTTCCGGCTTCCAGCTATTCCAGTGTCCATAAGTTGTTTTCGATTGTCACTTCCATTCTGTCACCAAGTCCATGGGGAAATCCCAAATTATCCTCTTCCAAACGTGCATCTAAATTTTGAACCATGCAAGAATCCATAACTCCATCCATCATCCTGCTTGCTTCCTCTTCCTTAGTTCTATTCTCCAACTTGTCCAATCTGCCGGAGTAAGTTCACCATCATTTCGACCTGTCTTTTCAGCATCCTTTCCTGCATATCATCCATCATCATATCCATCTCATCTCTGGTGATGAAAACCGAGTCATGATTAGCTCCTAAGGAAGCCTCCTGACTTCCTTCATGCTGACTCCTTTTCGCTCTTTGTCTCCTTGTTGATTGCTTTGCCGTAGCCTGCAGAATCCAAGTTCCTAAGCCTTTAAATCCGAAGTCCAAGCTTCAGAATCCCTAAGTGCAAGCATTCTCAGTGAAAGCACCAAAATGTTAGCGCCAAAATTGGTCACTAATACCCAAATGCAGATGAAAGCACTAACTACCAGTCATAGATAACAGATAGAGTGTATGTAGAGAATATAAATATGAAGAACAATCAAAATTAAAAAGGAAGCAGTGATAACATAGGATTTATAGTGGTTTGGCTAACTCCGGCCTATGTCCACTCCAGAAATTTCGTTTTTACTGAGTGAGAATTGATTACAGTTACAATCAAGAGCTATTAAATAATAATGACAGAGTAGCCTTAGTGGAGAAGATGATGGGATATAGAATGAAGAAGATCCCTTTTTCTAAAGCCCTACATGTTGTATTTATAGGCAAAATCCGAGTTATTGGGCTTCTTGAGTGATCCGGGCCCACCAAGACCATAGTCAAACCCCAATCCATCACCACTGCTGACCCAAAGCCCAGGACATGCCGATCCAATTTTGCCTCGGGAATGACCCGAAGTAAACAAATATAGGGCCAATAGAAAACTCGCCCGCGACTTGAAGTAACCCACGTTTGGACTCGGAGTAACATGGTGCGGATCCCTTTCCATGTTGCCGACTCGATCCTCTTTAGCCGACCCGAAGCCTTCACAACACCGACCCGAAGCATTCCTGCATATGACCCAAAGTAGTTTGTGTTTATGACTCGAGGTAAAACGTACGTTGCCGACCCCAAGCCATCTCCTACATGCCGATCCCCATTCTCCACAGCCAACTCGAAGATCATGTTCCACCGACCCATAGACGAGCAAGTACTGACCTGAAGTAGCCGACCCTGTAGCCTTATGCTGATTCCATTCAACTTTTATAGCCGACCCCATACTAACCGATCCTAAAACCAAGCCACCGAACCGAAGTATGAAACTCACCGACCCGGAGCAAACCAAAGACGTCGATCCCCTAGAATGCCGGCATGATTCCCAAATGCCGACCTAAGTATAGTTGAGTACCGACCTGAAGCACTCCTCGATGCCGACCGATCCAATCCCTTCCATGCCGATCCTATCCCTAAATGCTTGCCGACACCAGAACAAGATACCGATCCTTTAAAAAACCCAAAGTAAAGCCTTGTCTAAATCGAAGAAACCTAGGTGAAAGCCGAAGTAAACCCACAAGTGACTCGAAGCGAACTCCAGCCATCTCGAATCAACTCGACCTTTCTTGAAACATGTACTTCGAGTATCCCACATCGTTTTCCTATAAAATACGCCAAATCTCGGCTTCAAAACCATGTTTATCATCCGTGATTGATCATCTATCCATCTAGTCGAAATAAAACCTATCGCATTCCAACCTCGAAAACCGAGCAATCGATTTAGTTAAATCTGCCTATCTCTGGCCATGCTAAAAGGTGGGTTAATAGTTCCAGAGTATGAATATTATTCTAGACAATAAATGGGCGTGACCGACCGTCGGAATACAAGCCTAAATCCCCAGAGTGTGGATACAAATAGTAGCAAGCGAGTGAGTGTGATCCAACGGCTAGAACTTGTGTCACTTTAACTTTGTTCCGACTAAGTTAAGTCAAAGTTGGTGAAGGCGGAGGATGACTGCTAACTAACAACTCCATTTCTCCTTAGAACTGGGGAATAACTCAAGTTCTAACCGATGACCGAGACAACGCAACGTTGGGACTCGACTGAACGTTTGATTTTCAACCGAGGCCCTGACCTTAAGACTTAAAGACCGAACTCAAGTTTGACTCAGAGACTAAAGCTTTACGAGTACATTGAATGGAAATGTGAGTGCTAAATTACTCAGACAAATATGCACAGATGTTGACCCAAAAATGGACCAACATCCTGATTTGAGTTTGAAAGCACCAGCCCTATTCTGACATAGCAATATCACAGATAATAGATATAGAAAATGAATAGTAAAAGAAAGAAGACAAAGAATTTTTTAGTGGTTTGACTGTTAATGAAGCCTACGTCCACTTTATAGTTTTATTATAGACTGATTGCTATTACCATAGATGTTTGATTACAAGGCTTTGATTACATTCTAGCTAGACTGAATTCCAGAGTTAGAATCCACTGAGGAATCACAATAAATTTCTTTGGAGACTGTTGTGAGGAAGATAAAGAGTGAAGAATGTTTCCAGAAGAGCTTCATCAACCAGTTTGGAGAAGATCCAGTTTATGTTGTAGGTAGGACGGTATTTATAGAGATTGTGGAGCTTCTAGGCTAGGTCATGCCTTCATCAGCTCGCAGGTAAGTAGCAAACGACCTAGGGAAGTTTGGGTTCACAAAAAGGGTCATTACTATGGGTCACCAGCGACCCATGGACCATGAGTCTCTGGCGACCCACGACTTATGGGTCGTTGGCGACCTATAGACTTGGCTCTTTTGCGAGCTAATGCCTTGGCCTCTTTGCATAGTGTTCTTCAACTAACTTGTTTGAGGGTTCGAGGAGAGGCATGGGTTGCCGATAATCCAAGCACTTAGGATTTTCTGGAGTTTGGAATTGGAAATGCTTTGATAGTCTTTTACCGTAGTTGTCCCGTTTCGATGGCAATTCACTAGCTATTTGTGCTCAGCTGCTGATTGGGCTAAAAGATTGTCGGTCCCTTGGTTTAGTTGAACCCAGTGATTGTCTTATTCGTATAACTTGGGCCTTGTCGATTCCTTGTTTTGAATTTTATGGTTAAGTCCTAAACCATCCTGTCCCCACAATGTTGTTCTGTTTTATACTAGTTTCTAGTGGGTTAAAAATCTGAATAACATTTGCCCTTAGAGTACGTCTTCGTTGTAAACAAAACGTGCTCTAGAAGTTAGCGCTGTCAATATCCATCTGTCGATTTCGAGTGATTTCATTAGAACTTTACCAATACACTATCCCAACATTATTGTTCGTCTTTCTTTTATTTCGTTTGCTTTTTCTTTCTGCAACATATCACATTCCTTCTTGTGTCTTCCCGACACGTCTCGAAATGGTGAGCATGTGTAGGAAATCGGGCTCGAGGAGAATAGGTGAAATTTCTCTTCTTTCTTTTTCTTTTTTTCTTTGTTTGGTCGCTATTGATCCATGTGGGATGGGTCGTTAGTGACCATAACTGCATAATTGAATTTTTTATCAACATGAAGTTAGGTCGAGTTGCTAGCGACCCATGATGGGTCGGGTCGCCAGCGACCCGATTACTTAGCAAAAAATTTCTTTTTTTTTGCTTTTCTTGCTTGCTTATATACAGTGCCAGAGCTAACCTCACTTCATTCGACCTGATTCAGTAGATCCTCCAAGTGATCCACTTTTTGAGCGATTCATCTTCGAGCTATCCAATCTTCGAGCGATTCAACCATTTTCCACTGCCTTGATTTATTATCCTAATTGATACCTTCCATTGTGATTTCGGTCCCAAACTCGAAGCTCTAACTCGAAATTCTAGCTTACAAGCCTTAGCTCGCCATGGAACTGTAGTCGACCCTATCTTATTACTGACTTGAAGTTAGCTTGCCATCGATCCATTCCACCATTTGCAATGCTGATTACGAGAATTTTAAGTTGATTGTGGTTTAATTCAGGAGGATAGTAAATCGAGTCTCAAGTTGTTTCCCGGAGAGACATTTTGGTTTTGGCTCAGTGCTTGATAGGTTTTTATATCTTCGTCCATTAGACGAGAATTTTCTTGTGTCCAGTACTGCATCCGTTACTGTACGTCACATCATCAATCGATCATGTTGAGGTAACCATGCAAATTTGGCTTTGACTATTTAGCCATCTGTTGAATTTTCAGTGTGAATCATCTTGGCCACTTCAAGATGTTGTTTTCAATGTTTCATAGTTTTCACAAGGGTTTAGGTTGGTAAGTGGGTGCATGACGTAGGTTTGGAGTTGCATTATATAGTTTTACTTCGACCTATGGTGAAGCTGTGTTTTTTCTCGAATGATTGTACACCGTTCTCTTTCTCGAGCGAAGTCTCGCTTTTGGTCTTTAACCTTTTCTTTTTGAGAATTTGGTTAAGTTCCCATCAATGCTTTTGAAATCTAATATGAAAATTTATTCCAAAATTGGATATAGTGGATGATTCAATTGTATCGCTCTTTCTATTTCTGTATTCCAGTGATCCTAAAAAGAAAAGCTTCCCGCGTCGCCTCGGACAGCGCTTCGTTATCAATTGTTGATCGATAACGAGCAAGTGTGGAAGAGATGATTTTAAAGGAAGACATGGATTATTTTTCAAATGCAAGCAAGCTAGCTACACTGGATTTCTTTTTCATAGTACTCAGGATATAGGACTCTTCTTATGTAGATAACACACTGCATCTGCCCCGGTCAACGCTCAGGACCCTATTGGTCAACATATGTTGACTTCCATTGGATTCCGAGCATTGATTTTACGAGGATATTATTTAAAATAGAATGTACCAGAGATGGTGAATACCAATTTTTGTCGTTGAAAATGATTTTTCGGTCATCCAATCTTTGGGTTGGTGGTGGTACTTCCATTATTACAAATGTTGTTTCCTTTGCAACTTAGGCTTCGCTTATTATTCCTATCATATTGGGATGACTGACTGTGGTTAAATTATAAGGCACAATTTCTCTCATCGAGTTGTAGTTGATGTTCGATTAGGCACAGTTTCAGCCTTCGAAACTAGCGCATGAGTTGTCCGAGTGCGATTGTTCTTTTCTTGCATTTTTCAGAAGTCAACGTACACTAGCCTCTGTCTTCGAGGACTATTGCCTTAATTGATCAATTCTGAACGTTGCTTTTTCTTGCCGCTGCACTTCTTGTGCTCATGTGCAGCATAATCAATTACTTTAATTCTATACATGTGAGTAATACTTCTACGATCATTTCGGCATATTCTATTTCATTGCTTTGTTCAAAACTATGATGTAGCTTGGTCTAGCTAGTTCTGTAGCTAATCCCTAGTTACGCTCAATTGAGTTCGCTTAAACAAGTTGTTGGTGTAAATGCCTTAGTCCGTTGTGTTGATTACTTTGACTATCAGGCCAACATGTTTTTGGAGACTAGGTTTCCTAAGCAATAAGTTCGATTGCCCCAGCTTGATTGAAATAATAACTCCTTTCTTCAGGAATTAGGGACTTTGTTGCGTATCCTAAGATCTGAGATATGTAATGATGTCGGCATGTATTAGGAAGATATGTTTCGGCATCTTTTGCTAAAGTAAATTCCCTAATCATGTGTTCGTTTCTATCTTCGGAATCTCATACACAGATGACTCAACTCTGTGGATTTTTCCTTGATGTTATGAATCTTTAAATAGCATGATCAAAATTTGGGTAATGGCATAATCCTGCAAGTTGGAACCAAATGATCTAGTTAGACCGTAAGTAGGTTAACGATCCTTCTCGTCATCGCCAAACTATGAGCGACAGTTGATTTCTGAATGTTAAATCCTTCAATTCCTTTATTGGCAATTTTTTCTTTTTTTGCCAGAATGCTCTTTTTTATAATACAAAACCGTTATCTAACCAACATCGTGGTTATTCATGTTCGGACTTTTGAAACATTTCTTTCGATCAAGTATCCATGCTTTTATCCCTGCTCGAGGAACTAGTAATTTCGAATGCCTATGTTTGGGTTACTATGAGAGATGAAGAGGTTTGGGACACCTTATTCAGTTGAACTTGGTCTAGATCTCAATTCTATTCTAGGATTGCGGAAGTCCGGTGGTTTTAGTTCCGACCTTATGTGATTGTTTCCACATGTCTTTATTTGTGCACGCTTTGCTTGATTACTATCGTCATGGAAGTTGTCTTCATACTCCAATTCCTGTCTTTAGAAATTGATAACCAAGCTGCTTAGTTCAAAGCAACATTTCCTTGAGGCCGCCTATCTTTTGGTTGTGTCTAAATTCTTTCTAAGTTGAATTTAGGAAATTTGGTTGTGCGCTAGTCTTCATACATAGAAACAAGTACATGGGCAATTCAATCTTGGGATTTCTTTTTTACGCTGCTTTATTCTTATGTAGTGGCTGATTCCTCTGGTGAAAGGTCGACCTATCTGGTTGACCTATGAAAGGATATGTCTTTTGGTCATTGCCTCTCATTGGGAAACAATAGTTTTCTAAAGAGAAGGTAGAACTCGGTTGAGGACCAAATTCTATCTCCAAAAGCTAGTGCATCGATGGTTCCCTTGGAATTTGCGAGGGAACACCGACACTCATGAGGTTGGGATTGATTTTCCCCGTCGATTCAGCGGTGCTCTTAATCCAGTTGGGTACTAGTTTCGGCCTTCGAAAACTAGCACTTCGATGGTTGGATTGTAGAAGTATTTTCTTAGTGCTGCCTATCTTCGGTAGTGTTAAAGTCGTATTGGTTATGGTCTTTAGCGGTTTGCACTTCTCTTGCCGATTTTAGGTTGGAATTACTGGAATAGGGGGCAGTTGAAACCCACTCATCGGTTCATGGTGTTTGCATTCTAATTCGCATTTTGGGAACATAGAGTCATTCTATAAGCGACCAAATCGTGCTCGATTTTTTTGTACTTTAATTTGCAGTCGAGGATTGAGAGATTTTTATGAATTGTTTATACTTAAGTCCACACTCCGGGGACTTAGACTACTCTACTCCGTGCTTCGAGGACTTAGACATTTTTTGTAAATCGTTTATACTCTAGTCCGCGCTCCAAGGACTTAGAGCACTCTAGTCCGCACTCCGGGGACTTAAAGATTTTTGTACATCGTTTATACTCTAGTCGGCGCTTCGAGACTAAGAGTACTCTAGTCCGCACTCCAGGGACTTTGAGATTTTTGGAAATCGTATATACTCTAGTCCGTGCTCTAGGGACTTAGACTACTCTAGTCCGCACTTCGAGGAATTTGAGATTTTTGTAGATCGTTTACACTCTAGTCCGTGCTCCGAGGACTTAGACTACTCTAGTCCGTGCTCTGGAGACTTAGAGAATTTTGTAAATCATTTATACTCTAGTCAATGCTCCAGGGACTTAGAGTACTCTAGTCCGCACTCTGGGAAATTTGATATTTGTGTAGATTATTTATATTCTAGTCCACGCTCTAGGGACTTAGATTACTCTAGTTCGCACTTCAGGGACTTAGAGATTTTTGTAAATCGTTTATACTCTAGTCCGCGTTCCAGGGACTAAGAGTACTCTAGTCCGCACTTTGGGGACTTAGAGATTTTTTTAAATCATTAACTCTAGTCCACACTCCAGGGACTTAGAGTACTCTAGTCTGCACTCCAGGGACTTTGAGATTTTTGTACATCGTTTGTACTCTAGTCCACACTCCGAGGACTTAGATTACTCTAGTCCGTGCTATAGGGATTTAGAGGTTTTTGTAAATCGTTTATACTCTAGTCCACGCTTCGGAGACTTAGAGTACTCTAGTATGCACTCTGGAGACTTAGAGATTTCTGTAAATCCTTTATACTCTAGTCCGTGCTCCGGGGATTTAGAGATTTATGTACATCGTTTATACTTTAGTCCATGCTCTGGGGACTTAGAGTACTCTAGTCCGTGCTCCAAGGACTTAGAGATTTTTGTACATCGTTTATACTCTAGTCCACACTCCAGGGACTTAGAGTACTATAGTCCACACTCTGGGGACTTAGAGTTTTTTGTAAATCATTTATACTCTACTTCACGCTCTGGGGACTTAGAGTACTCTAGTCCGCACTCTGGAGACTTTGAGATTTTAATATATGTTTTATACTCTAGTCCATGCTCCGGGGACTTAGAGTACTTTAGTCTACGCTATGGGGATTTAGAGATTTTTGTAAATCATTTATACTCTAGTCCGCGTTCCTCGAATATACAATACTCTAGTTTGCACTTTTGAGACTTAGAGATTTTTGTAAATCGTTTATACTCTAGTCTGCGCTTTGGGGACTTATAGTACTCTACTCCGCCCTCTGGGGACTTTGAGATTTTTGTAAATCGTTTATACTATAGTCCATGCTCCGGGGACTTAGATTACTCTATTTCGCACTCCGAAGACTTAGAAATTTTTATGCATAGTTTATGCTCTAGTCCGCGCTTCGACGACTAAGAGTACTCTAGTCCGCACTCCAGGGATTTTGGAAATCGTATATACTCTAGTCCGTGCTCTAGGGACTTAGACTACTCTCATCCGCACTCCGAGTAATTTGAGATCTTTGTGGATCATTTACACTCTACTCCATGCTCCGAGGACTTAGACTACTTTAGTTCGCGCTCTGAGGACTTAGAGCTTTTTGTAAATCATTTATACTCAAGTCAACGCTCCAGGGACATAGAGTACTCTAGTACGCACTCTGGGAAATTTGATATTTTTGTAGATCATTTATATTCTAGCCCACGCTCTAGGGACTTAGATTACTCTAGTCCACACTTCAAGGACATAGAGACTTTTGTAAATCGTTTATACTCTAGTCTGCGTTCCGGGGACTAAGATTACTCTAGTCCGCACTCTGAGGACTTAGAGATTTTTTTTAAATCATTAACTTTAGGCCGGGCTCCGGGGACTTAGAGTACTCTAGTTTGCACTCGAGGGACTTTGAGATTTTTGTACATCGTTTATACTCTAGTCCATGCTCCGAGGACTTAGATTACTCTAGTCCGTGCGCTGGGGATTTAGAGGTTTTTGTAAATTGTTTATACTCTAGTCCATGCTTCGGAGACTTAGAGTACTCTAGTATGCACTCTGGGGACTTAGAGTTTTCTGTAAATCCTTTATACTCTAGTCCGTACTCCAGGGATTTAGAGATTTGTGTACATCGTTTATACTTTAGTCCACGCTCTGGGGACTTAGAGTACTCTAGTCCATGCTCCAAGGAATCAGAGATTTTTGTACATCGTTTATACTCTAGTCCATACTCCAGGGACTTAGAGTAATATAGTCCACACTTCAGGGACTTAGAGGTTTTTGTAAATCATTTATACTCTTCTTCGTACTCCAAGGACTTAGAGTACTCTAGTCCGCACTCAGGGGATTTTGAGATTTTTTTATATGTTTTATACTCTAGTCCATGCTCCGGGGACTTAGAGTACTCTAGTCTGTGCTACGGGGATTTAGAGATTTTTATGAATCATTTATACTCTAGTCCGTGTTCCTCGGACATACAATACTCTAGTTTTCACTTTGGAGACATAGAGATTTTTGTAAATCGTTTATACTCTAGTTTGCGCTTTAGGGACTTATTGTACTCTAGTCCGCCCTCAGGGGACTTTGAGATTTTTGTAAATCGTTTATACTCTAGTCCATGCTCTAGGGACTTAGATTACTCTAGTCCGCACTCGGAAGACTTAGAAATTTTTGTACATCGTTTATACTCTAGTCCGCGCTCCGGGGACTTAGAGTACTCTAGTCCGCACTACGAGGACTTCGAGTTTTTGGAAATCGTATATACTCTAGTCCGTGCTCTGGGGTCTTAGACTACTCTAGTCCGCACTCCGAAGACTTTGAGATTTTTGTAGATCGTTTACACTCTAGTCCGCGCTCCGGGGACTTAGAGTACTCTAATCCACGCTGCGGGGACTTAGAGATTTTTGTCAATCATTTTATACTCTAGTCCGTGCTCTAGGGACTTAGATTACTCTAATCCGCGCTTCGGGGACTTAGAGATTTAATGAAATCATTTATACTCTAGATGGCGTTCTGAGGACTAAGAGTACTCTAGTTCGTAATCTGGGGACTTAGAGATTTTTGTAAATCTTTTACTCTAGTCCACGCTCCGGGGACTTAGAGTACTCTAGTCCACACTCCCTGGACTTTGATGTTTTTTTACATCATTTATACTCTAGCCCATTCTTCGGGGACTTAGAGTACTCTAGTCCACGCTTCGGGGACTTAGAAATTTTTGTACATCATTTATACTCTAGTCCGTGCTCTGAGGACTTATATTACTCTAGTCTGCACTCTGGGGACTTTGACATCTTTGGAAATCGTATATACTCTACTTCATGCTCCGAGGACTTAGACTACTCTATTCCTCAATTCGGGGACTTTGAGATTTTTGTAGATCGTTTACACTCTAGTCCGTGCTGTGGGGACTTGGAGTACCTTAGTCCACGCTACGGGGACTTAGAGATTTTTGTGGATCGTTTACTCTAGTCTGCTCTCTGGGGACTTTAAGATTTTTGTACATCATTTATACTCTAGTCCGCACTACGGGGACTTAGAGCACTCTAATCCGCACTTTGAGGACTTAGAGATTTTTGTAAATCATTTATACTCTAGCCCACGCTACGGGTACTTAGAGTACTCTAATCTGCACTACAAAGACTTAGAGATTTTTTTTAAATTGTTTATATTCTAGTCCGTGCTCCGGAGACTTAGAGATTTTTGTACATCATTTATACTCTAGTCGGCGCTTTAGAAACTTAGAGTACTCTAGTCCGTGCACCGGGGACTTAGAGATTTTTGTACATTGTTTATACTCTAGTCCACACTCCGGGGACTTAGAGTACTCTCCATACTCTAGGGATTCAGATATTTTTGTAAATATTTTATATTCTACTCCGTGCTTCATGGACATAGAGTACTCTAGTCCGCACTCTGGGGACTCTGAGATTTTTGTAGATCTTTTATACTCTAGTCCGTGCTCCGAGGACTTAGAGTACTCTAGTCTGCGCTCTGGGGAATTAGAGATTTTTGTAAATAGTTTATACTCTAGTCCGCGCTCCTAGGACTTAGAATACTCTAGTCCATGCTCTGGGGACTTAGAGATTTTCTCTAGTCCACGCTCTGGGGACTTATAGTACTCTTGTTCGCATTCCAGGGACTTTGAGATTTTTGTATGTCTTTTAAACTCTAGTCCACGCTCCGGGGACTTAGATTACTCTAGCCCAAACTCTGGGGGCTTAGATATTTTTGTACATCATTTATACTCTATTCGACGCTCCAGGGATTTAGAGTACTCTAGCCCGCGCTTCGGGGACTTAGAGATTTTTGTAAATGGTTTATACTCTAGTCCATACTCCGGGGACTTAGGGTACTCTAGTTCGCACTTCAGGTACTTAGAGATTTTGGTGATGGTTGAATCATTCATCCGATCCTATAGAGTTGAGTAAATTCCTTTTAACCCAATGTGGTTGCTTTCTTAACGTTATTTAGCTTTAGGATGCACCATGCTCTCTAACGATAAGAGTCCTAGGCATTTTCGTTGCCTAGCTTTGTTTATAGTCATCAAGTGCTACCCTTGGAGATGCAAGGTTGTTGCTTACTCAATTCCATAGTTATTCTTATTCATGAAAAATGAAATGTCCTCCAACCAGTTTTTGTTATGTTCTACAGACTACCTGCAGAACCCTTCATTTCCAGGTGCCAAATTTTAGGTTCTTATAGAAAATATGAAATTATGGAGCAAGTTATCGCATTGCACCTGGTATGACTACATTCATTCCTATACTAATCATGGACCAATAGAGTTTGGTAGTGTTAGTCTAGAATCTGTGGCACTTATTCTTGCTTGTTTCAAGCCATATGCATTATGCTAGGCTGATTGCATTATTATAGATATCAATCTTATTCACTAGTTCCAATCTTTGGGAATCAATGGTTTAGCTGCTCGATTTCGATCATTCTCTCCATTCCTTGGTCTGACGTCAGATAACCATTGGTTTTCTACTATTGAGGGTTTGGGACCTCAATCGAATACCTGCTTCTGTTCTTTGGAAACTGATGCATTGATGACTCTATCTCTGGATAATGATAAATTCCTCCTTTAATTGCAAGTTGGAGCAATATTTTGTCCTGGCTAAGTGTTAATATGCTCTGTACCCCTCAGTCCATAGGGATGATTATTCTGAAAAATTGATGCGAGACTTGACATTATGGGCTGCTTCCTGGATGCCCCCAGTCAAAGGTACGTCACAGCTCCTATCTCTAGGAACTCATGACTTGGATGTCTTGAATTTTTACATTTTGTACACTAACTTTGGCTAAAAATCATTACTCTTTGCCGACTTCTTGGTTTGTGAGCTTTGCGGTACTACCGCCGCAATGTCGATTCTTTTGGACAGTGGGAGTTGATCCTTGTTAATCGAAGTGCCCGGCTTTTGAGAGTGCGCGGCTTATGAAATTCCTCTGTGTTGCCTATCTTTCAGCAATGCAAAGAGTTAGTTTTTTAGCACTCCTCGGTGTTGCCTATCTCTAGGCAATGCAGGGAGTTAGTTTTCAATGCCCGGTTAACGAGATGCATGGCTTTTGGTGCTCCTTGGCATTGCATATCTCAAGGCAATGCAAGGAGTGTAAGTTTTTATGTTCCTCGGCGTTGCCTATCTTTAGACAATGCAAGGAGTTATTTTTTTGTCCTCCTCGATGTTGCCTATCTTCAGGCAATGCGAGGAGTTCGTTTTTGATACACAGCTTGAGAGATATGCCGCTTTTGGTGCTCCTTCGCATTGCCTATCTCCGGGCAACGCGAGGAGTGTAAGTTTTAATGTTCCTCTGCATTGCCTATCTTCGAAAAGTACAAGGAGTTAGTTTTTTGTTCTCCTCGGCGTTGCCTATCCTGAGCAACGCGAGGAGTTAGTCTTTGATGCGTGGCTTATGAGATGCGTGGTTTTTGGTGCTCCTTGGCGCTACCTATCTTCGAGAAACGTGAGGAGTTTAAAGGCCTTTTCGATGTTGCTGGGACAACATTGGTTCTCGGAAGGCAAGGATCATGTTCCGCTGATCCAACGGTTTGAGTCGATTTGCTTCTGTCGACCCGACGAGTATTTGTTATGAACACGGCTTTATTGGTTTAAGAAGCGAGGCATGGCTTATGATATGCACACAGTGGTTTGGGCCTTCCGGGTGCTGGAGGAGTGATACCAGTTCATAGAAGGTTCAGACCATGTTTTCCCATCAATCCGGTGGTTTGACTTCGCTGGAACGCGATTTCATCATTTCTAAGAGATAATTAGTTTTTAGTTAGGGCAGTCGTGACTTGGTTATGAAGAAAGAGCTTATGGGAGTTCAAGAGAAGACTCTCAGTTTTTGGTCCAAACTGTAACTTGAGAATTGGTCTTTGACTGGCATACGATCTATGAGGAAGAGGAATTGGTCACCAAGAATGGTAAAATAGTAGTTAAAAAGAAGTGCGCAAGAATTATGCTAGTATTTCATTTGTTGCACTAGCTAGGTCATTAAGTTTGAAGCTATTAGAATGTCAAAATTTTGGATTGGGTATAACATAACTGTGGTATGATTGGTTTAGGCCTTTCTTATGGCTATTCAAGCATGTGCAATGCCCCCCATGCTATAGGGCTGTTGGCGCGCTTGAACTGTATCCATGGTCTCTCCATGACTCATTTGATTGCCCCGAGTCCAACTGGAGCGGTTCTTCTAAGTTGTTAGTCTTAGCTTGATTCGAGTTAGCCTCTGATTAACTACAGGTTCGGTTCAATTTTGGCTTAGTTCCTTTGAGCTACTTTGAAGCTCTGGGGTTCAGCACTGTTTGTTTCATCGATTGTTTAATTATGCTGAGTGATTGATATGATTATCGATTTGTGGCCCTGGATCATGGCCTCATTAACCAATGGGCTTTGGACTAGATGACCATCTTCTAATTCACCTTCACGAATATCAGTCGTACATGAATTTCGTTGATCTATGGTTTGCCTTATGACGCTCCAGTTCCTGAAATACCTTCACGTTCGCTAAGGGTTTTTTGGATCAGATGACCGCTGATCTATTGGTTTACTTTCATGAAGCTATAGTTCGTGAAAGTCCTTTAAGTTCGCGAAGGGGTTTTTGAATCAGATGACCCCTGATCTACAGATTTACCTTCACGATGCTCTAGTTTGTGAAAGACCTTCACATTCATGAAGCGTTTTTTTTGAATCAATGATTGTTGATCTACCGGTTTACCTTCACGGTGCTCTAGTTCATGAAAGACCTTCAGATTCGTGAAGGGTTTTTCTTGTGGTCGAATGTTCGGCGACCATTCAGCCTTGAAATGATAATTTATTGATTCCGATAGGAGTTTTGGGTCATGTCTCCGATGGCCCGGCGGTCTTAAAGCAATGATTCATCGACTTCAAGAGGAATTTTTCGGATTCAGCTCGAGGGAACATAGTTTTAACGGTTCATGTAGGCTAAGGTGTTAGATCTATTTGTTTGATGACCCTTTGGATAAGACTTCTCGATGCCCCCAACAACGTCGGTTCTCAGAAGGGGATTGACATGACTCGTCGATGGCATAGAAGCATTTCTTTCGCCATGCTATCTGCAATACCCTTGGTGACTTGCTAGGATTCATTTGGAAAAGGAGAGTAGACAAGGATGGATGAGAATGCACCGTTTAGGTTGTTGTCCTCATTCCTTGGTTGCTAGCTAGCTAGAGTATTATTCGATAATCTTCCTTTCATCTGATTTCGTTAGTTTGTTGGGGCGCTTTTCGACTGGGTCTTAGTAGCCTTGCTTCGGCAGAAGGTCCATGAGGTCCTTTAGCTCCATCACCGTTTGGTATGTTCTTTGAAACATTGCCGAGTTTTTCTTCTTCTAATTGCATTACATCTAGTCTTTAGAACCGGTTTGTATTTATTTTTCCATGTCGAGGCAAGACTTAACGAATGAACAGTTGAACCACGTTCATTCATGGAATGGGATTCTACCCCCATCATTTAGGATGAGAGATGTGCACGTAAATGTGCATATATTTACATCCATATTTGATCTATTTTTATTTAAATAAAAGTCATATTTGGGCATTTTAACATGTTTTAAACCATAATTCAACTATTTTCAAATCATCATATATTCATCTTCATTCAGGGGCAAAATGGTCATTTTTGTTCATGTGTCAATTTGAGAATTTTTACTTGAATATATTTTGATGATTTTTATAGGAATATGGATGCATATGGAAGAGGCTTTTATGAAGATACATGCATGCACAAATGAATACAATGGAAAGAAGATTGAAATAATCCAAGATCATGATCATGGAGGACCCCACCCACTTGTATAAATCTACAATTAGAAGCTAATGGACAACTAAATGGAGGTTAAAACTTTTATGCACATTTAGTAATGGATTAATTAGTGGCTAATGGTTAATTGGTGTCCACACTTTCTAAAGGGCATTTTGGAAAACACCCTAAAAATGGAATTAGTGTTTTATGCATGTATAAAGAGCCCTTTTATGTACATGTAAATATCTTCTACTCTTTGAAATTAGTTAGGAAATCAAAATGAAAGTTGTAAGCTCTATGTTTCGCGAAATAAAAATGGCTTCCTAGCCTCTTTCTCTTCTCTTTTCTACTTGTTTTTTTACCTTTATGTTCATTTTTACTTCTATGCTCTCTTCTTTCCTTTATTAGTAGATTAGATTTACATTCATGCAAGTAGTCTAGTTTTGTTTTATTTCTTTTATGTAAGTAGCTTATTAGTTAATCTCATTTTCCTCCTTTGTTTAATTTCTATTTCTTTTGCTTTTAATGTTGAAATTTACGTGTGTTACTATGATAACAGAAATGAGTAACTAAAACCATTCGATTAGAGGTAATGAAGCTCTCTAACTTTATGTAATTTCAACATTTTTATTATTTATGATCTCTTTTGGTTTGTGCTTCATGAGAGTGAATTTTGATGCAAGTTTATACAAGTGAGTTTGATGGCTTATGTTGCTTTTGCAAATGTGTTATTCTTATTCAACATAAACACAATTTGCATCATCATTTTCTAATCGATTTTTGATTTTGAAAAGAAAGTAAAAACAAAATTCGATGATTTATCTTACTAATTACAATAGTAAATAGGTCTTACTTAAAATAGCTTTTGTTTTGGCTTCATTTTCATGAAAATTTATAAGTGGTATAATTGTTGTATTATAGTTCGATGGTTTAAGTTATGTTAATTAATAACATAAATAAATCATACTTATGATCAATGCAACAATTATTTCGCTTAATAGCATAACTAGAGATCATAAATTTTTTTTGGGTTGATTTACAAAATTATGAGAGTGGATTTGCATTTAAATTGTTTTCTAATATAATAGTACTTACATCACATTTTAATTCTAATTTTAGCTTTTAGCTTCATTTTTGTATTTAACAGTTTCCTCTCACTTTGGTCTAATTTGATTGAATTGATTTTTAAAATATAAAACAACTCCCTGCGTCTCGACCCATACTTACCACGTACTAAAATTGTACGTCGTGCGCTTACGATTATCTTTATTTAAATTTTTTTGACTATTTTCTAAACCGATAGAAAACTAGTCGTTGAACAAGTTTTTGACGCCGTTGCCGGAGAATTTGTTTTGATTTGATTTTCTATTTTTCGAATTATTTTTCGTTTGTTTTTTATTGTGTGTTTGTCTGTGTGTTAGTGTGCATTAAAAAATGAAATTATGTTGTATGTTTTTTTTTTGTGATTTCCGTGTTCATTGTGTTGTGCGCTTGTTTTCTAGTCTATTTTCATTTGTATTTGCGTAGTTAAAAAAAATTACACACAATTTTATTTGAGAAAGAAAAAGAAAAAGTTTTTATTCCATTCCATTTTCATTTGCATTTGCATTTTCCATTTACAATTTACAGTTAAAAAAACACTGTTACATTGCACTGTTTTCTGTTTGCACTTCTTTGTTCTCTGATTTATATTTCAGTGCACACTGTATCTGCCAACCAACTTTTCAAGCAACTGCTGCTCTGTGCACATTAGCCCCTGAACCTCTCTGCACGCTGACATACCACCACAAAACCATCAAACCACAAACTGCCCACAACTTACATTACCACTTCCGTAACACCAGACGGTGCAATTACCACCAAAACCATAATTCAACCTTTCATATAACATCACATTTCACTGCCTCAACCTTCATCAACACACTTCAAACACTTCCACATTGCATAAACAATCACTGCTCACACTCCTCACAACACTGCTACACTTACAACATCATCACAAAACTTACCATTCACCGTTCCCTGTTCTACCCTCCTCATAATCAACACCCCTTATAAACCACTCATCAACCACAACATCATTTCAACAGCCACTCAACTACCACCTCTACTACACATCGCTGTCAACCACTGTCATTCACTTTGCTTCTGGCTAACACCACCCATACACTTGTAATACAATATCAAAACATCACTCCACTTCTTTGCTTGCCTGACCACCATCCTCTTCTGCTGCTAACCTGCACGTATATACCCCTGACCACTTCACAACGGTGCATTTAATCCTCTACATCCTTGCCTCTGCCTGCTTCAATTACAAACTGTGCTCAGCCTGCACATTTACGTCCATCGTGCATATACAGTTCTTCCTTCCACTACTTACTGACCTGCTACCACTATAATACAAAACATACTGCCATATACTGTGCATTCACAGTTCACTGTCACACAACCCATTTGCACCATTTCTACATTTCCTCCTCTGCGTCCACCATAACTACATCACTGTTCTATCCACTAGTACTTTCAAACTGCCTCAACAAACATCATTTCTCCCCTAACCACACAAAAACTCTTCACCTATTTGCATAAATCACCTCCCTGAAAACCAAATCAGCCAACTTGCTCCTCTTCAAATTTCTTCTCCAGCATAGCATAATCCCGAAACTAAAACCGAACCATTTGGCACACCCGGTCGAGCAACCCGAATCACTCGCCAAAATCGAACTTCAGCCGCGAACTCAACTGCAACCATCAACGAACCAATTCGACACCGCGATCCTCATCTCAATCCCCAAACTCCAGGATCCCACCGCAACCCCAAAATCGTAACCCAAATTGTACGCATCTCGAATCGTGACCAGCAAAACACTCATCGCGACTTCAACCGTCGAGTCGTAAACATTCCTGAACCCTAGCAATTGAACGTGGAATTATATTTAATTTTGATTTCATTTTTTTTAAGGAACAAACAAAGATATTTGTGTTTGATGAACTTCGAGTTTCTCCTGCGTGATTTTAGGAGTTGGCAAGAAAATTTGTTTTTTTAAGGATTCACTTACGTGGGCCGGGGTTTGTTCTTAATTTAGTTCATTTTTTAAATTCTTTTACAAGTGTGTTGAAGTTTCCTTTGTTTAAATTTTCTTCAAAAAAAAAAGTTTGTTTTTGTTTCACTTCTTCCTTTATTATAAAAAAGGGAGTTTGCTCTTCTTCGACTTTGTTTTATTTTATCCTTAAAAAAAGAATTATTTTTTCTTTTGTTTAATTTGTTTTGTTTAACTTTTTTTAGTTCCATCCTAATTAAAAAAAATAAAAAAAACAAATTCAATTTGTTTTCATTTTTTTTACTTGTTTTTTTTTAGTTTTTTCTTTGAAAAAAAACAATTGTATATATCCTGTTTGAAATTTTAGGTTGCCAAAGCAGAAAATTGCAAGGAAAAGAAGGATTTGCTTGCTAAAAAAATTGCCTTGCTTACTCTAAAAAAATTGATGCTTTTAAATAAAATTTGGTAATACTCTACATGCTCTTGTATCGTGACATTTTCCCTTATTTTTATTTGAGTTGCATTGTTAGTTGCTTACATTTGCATTTGCGCGCGCGCGCACACACACACACATATAAATTAAAAATCCAAAAGCAAACGTCATTTTAGTTGCATTGTAAATTGACGTTTAATTTTTGTTTTGCATTCATCTCATCTTATTTTTATTTTCTAAGGGCAATACCCCAATTCACATAAGGTGAGGGATTTCATCACCCTTTCTTAGCGCACAAACGCATTTCATCGTAGAATTTGACTAATAATAAAGGTTAGACATTCGACTTAAGTGTGTCGCTAACTCATCTAGGGCTTAATTGTATCTTCACAATTGTTTTCTTTGAACAATTTTATTTCTTGATGTCTAGGCTACGGCAGAGTTATAACCAGTTATAAAAATTACGGTGATTCGTAAATATTATGCTGCTTATTCCTTTGAAGATACTAAAACATTCGGTTGCATTGCTATAGTGATTCGTAATGCACCGATAATCCCTGCCCGTTACCTGGCTGAGAAATATTTTTGATGATTTAAGACAAAGTGTGATTATACAATTTTGGGTTAGGAGCTACCAAGGATAGAAAACTATGATTAAGTCCTTTGCATTCATTTAGTTGCATTAGTTCATGCATATTTAAAAAGAAAAAAATCAAAAATAAAAAAAATCGTAAATTTTACTTAACTTAGTTTTTAATTTAAAAAAGTCCTTTTAAATCCATTCCTTTGAAAATTTTCAATCAAAACCAAAAACAAAAACAAAATATAAAATCTTTTCAAAAAGCAAAAAAAATTTGAAAATTCAAAACCGAAAACAAAAATCAAATTTCCATTTTCTAAAAACAAAAAATACAAAAGCAAAAACGTAAAAATAAAATTTGAAAAGCCAAAAACAAAACAAAAAATCAAACTTCTCTTTTGAAAATAAATTTCACTTGGTAAATAGTTTTCTTCCTTGTAAAAAGAACAAAAAGCAAATTTTTTACATCGTTTTTCAAATCTTCCTTCATTCTCTAAACTCAATTCTAACTTCTTTCTCTTCTCAACTTTCACTTGTGCACGAGTACTTGGACTCGTGACGCAACAAAAAATCGTAGGACTCGCAACTCAACAACTAATTGTTTAACTCGAACAGACGATCCTCCCGTAATGACGAACGAGAGCGCCCCTCTAACTCTTATGGATGAAATCTTTCTTGATAAAGTCTCTATTCCATCTTGCATCACGTTACCTGCCCCTACGGGTAACCACTTCGAAATTTGCTCGAACCATATTGCCACACTTCAGAAATTTGGCAATTTCGAGCACGACGATCCCTACAATTTCTTGACTAAATTCGAACAAGTTTGCGCAACCATTAAACTCCAACAAATTTTCGATGACGTAATCAAACTTTGATTAATCCCATTCTCTCTTACAGATTACGCTGAAAAATGGTTGTACAACTTACCATCGAACTCGATTAAAACTTGGAAAGAATTTGTAAAAGCTTTCTTAAAAAAGTTCTACCCCTTTGAAAAAATGAGTAGAACCCGAAACGAAATTGTAAATTTTCGTCAATTCAAGGGAGAACCATTTGAAAAATATTTTGAAAGATTTAAAGAGCTTTTGAAAAATTTCCACACCATAACTTCGAAAAATGGACGATTTGCCAAATATTATACGATGAGCTCGAAAAGAACTAACGAACCATGCTCGAATCAATATGCCAAGGCAATTTTGTTGCCCACAATCACGATGATGCTTGGCAATTTCTTAAAAACCTCGTCGAAAAATCATCCCAATGGGAACGTTCGAACAAAAAATCAATTTGCTCACGATCGAGTGCACACTCTATCAGGTCTTCTTTTGCTTTGGAAGCTAAGATGGACACAATGATTAAAAATTTTGATAACATTTTCTCGTCGAATCAAATGAACCAAGCTTCCCAACCGATGTGTTATAAATGCAAGGATCCTAATCATATAGCCGAGCAGTGTCCCAATTCCGTCGAACAAATCAATGCTTTCAATAAATCCAAAAACGACTCGTTTTCTCCAACGTACAATCCTGGTTGGAGAAACCATCTGAATTTTGCTTGGAACCTAAACAATCCCAAAACGAATACGGTTTGTCCCAATTTTCAAGCATTCCCGAATAATGCTTCAAATCCTCCCCTTCAATCCAATCATTTTCAACCAAACTTTGCAAGTCCATCTCATAATCAATAGCAGCAATCAAATTTTCAACCAAATTCTGCTCATCCTCCCCAAGACGATATATGTTTAAGTTCACTCGAGAAAACTCTTGAAACATTGGCTAAAGCAACTACTCAAAGCCTTCAATCAAACAACAATTTGCAAAATTTATTGACCTCATATATGAAAAACACAAACCAATCGATTGTAAAACTCGAAATGAAAATGACTCAATTAGCCACGTGGTAAGTGAATGCTAATGAGGAACATTCACAAGCCAGCCCCTTTCAAATCCCAGAAATCAAAACGCAAATTCAAATCAAGCTCATGTTGTTCAAGATAGCAATGTCACCCAATAAAATACTATCACAACTCTACATTTCGGTAAACAAATTGATAATCAAGTCGTTAATCTAAACGATTTACCGAAAACATCTCTCCATACTTCTAAAACAACAAATGAATCTGAGCAGAACGTGGAGCCATACGTCGAATCGAATGTCGATCAAAAATTTTCTTCTTCTACTCGAATAGACCTGCCTACCGAGTATCATGTTCCATTTCCACATCGTCTTTGACCAAAGAAACACTCGGATCAAATGGGAAAGATGTTGGAAATTTTTAAACAAGTAAAAGTGAACATCCCGCTTCTTGACATCGTTCAACAAGTCCTCACTTAAGCGAAATTTCTTAAGGACTTGTGTACCAAAAAACGACACACTCAAGTGCCCAAAAAAATCTTCTTAGCCGCTAGTTTGAGTGAAGTCTTGTCCCAATCCATACCCGTTAAATACAATGATCCTGGCTACCCTATAATTTCGTGTACGATTGGAGACAAAACGATTAACAAATGCTTGATAGACTTAGGCACGAGTGTCAACTTGATTACATACTCCATGTACGAACAATTAGGCTTAGGTGAGCTCAAACCCACAAAAGTTATGCTTCAATTCGCCGATCGTTCCATTAAGAAGCCTATGGGAGAAATCGAGGACGTGCTCATTTGAGTAGGGCAATTCATATTCCCTGTTGATTTTATCATTCTCGAAACACAACCCGTGACAAATTCCGTGAGTCAAACTCCATTGATTTTAGACCACCATTCTTAGCCACCTCAAATGCCTTAATCAATTGTCATAACGGTTCGATGAAATTTCATTTGGAAACATGACTTTGGATCTCAACTTTTTCAATCTTAAAAGCCAATCGAATGAATCTCGTGACTAAACGTTGGAAGTTAGTGCCATTCACGATAACTTCGAAAATGAGACACTTGACCTTAACGATGAACGCGAGGTCAAGTATGGAAAATTGTTTCACAGAATCCTCAATGAGATTGAATATACTCTTCCCTTTGAATTGCTTCCCGCTGAGTCCGAATCTCAACCCAATTCTTTGATCGAGCAACTCCCTAAGTTGGACCTCAAACCACTTTCCGATCACCTTTAGTATGCATACTTAGGTGAAAAATAAACTTGTCCTGTCATCATTTCTAACAATCTTTCTCTTGACCAAAAACCATCTCTTCTTTCTGTTCTTTCGAAAAATAGAGAAGCAATTGGATGGTTCGTTACCGATATTAAAGGACTTAGCCCTACTATTGTCCAACATCACGTTTACTTAATTGACGAAGCTAAACCCACTCATGATGCACAACGGAGGCTTAACCCAAAAATGAAAGATGCAGTTCATGACGAAATACTTAAGCTCCTCGATAACGATATCATATACCCCATCTCCGATATCCCATGGGTTAGCCCAATTCATGTCGTGCCTAAAAAGTCCGGACTTACCATTTTAAAAAACGACGCTAACAAACTTATTCCAACTTGTACTCAAATGGATTGGCGTGTTTGCATTGACTATTATAAAGTAAATGCCTCAAAACGTAAGGATCACTTCCCTCTTCCTTTCATTGACCAAATGCTTGAACGTTTAGCCGGCCATGAATTCTACTGCTTCCTTGATGGTTATTTCGGCTATAACCAAATTCCAATAGCTCTCGAAGATCAAGAGAAAACGGCTTTCATGTTTCAATTCGGTACCTTTGCTTATGGACGTATGCCATTTGGACTTTATAATGCTCCTACTACTTTCCAACGATGCATGGTTGGCATTTTTTCCGACATGATCGAACGCATTCTAGAAGTTTTTATGGACGATTTCTCTATCTTTGGAGATTCTTTTTCCCAATGTTTACATCATCTCGAGTTGGTTCTAAATCGATGCAAAGAAAAACATTTGACCTTGAATTGGGAAAATGTCACTTTATGGTCAAACCAGGCATAGTCCTTGGACAAATCATATCAAATAAAGGCATTGAGGTAGACAAAGCAAAAGTCGACGTAATTGCAAACCTACCCATTCCCAAATCTATTAAGGACATTCGATCATTTCTAGGACACGCTGGCTTTTACCGACGCTTTGTGAAAGACTTTAGTAAACTCGTTCGTCCTTTGACGACTCTTCTCGGAAAAGACGTTGCATTCAATTGCAACTCCGAGTGTATCTCTTCTTTGAACGTCTCAAGAACAAACTCATTTCTGCTCTAATCATTTGTGCACCCAATTGGGATCTTTGATTTGAAATAACATGTGATGTTTCTAACTTTGCAGTTGGTGTTGTCTTAGGTCAACGCATCAGCAAAATCCTTCATGTCATTTACTACGGAAGTATGACTTTGAACGACACTCAACTCAACTACACAACAATCGAAAAAGAGCTTCTGGCTGTCCTTTTTGCGCTCGAAAAGTTTCGACCTTACTTGATAGGTTCACACATCATGGTCAACACTGATCATAGTACTCTTCGATACCTTTTTGCCAAAAAGGATGCTAAATCCCTTTTGATTCGTTGGATCCTTTTACTTCAAGAATTTGATTTTACAATCAAAGACAAAAATGATCCGATAACGTCATAGCCGATCACTTGTCTCGACTTCCAAACGTACCATCTTCTTTGCCACTTAAAGAAAAATTTCCCGATGAACAAATTCTTTCAATTTCTGTCGATCCATGGTACGCTGATATACTGAACTACTTAGTCACTAAAGAAACTCCCTCATCTTGGTCCAAACAGGATAAGTACAAATTCATGTCCCAAGTGAAATATTTCTATTGGGACGATCCATACTTGTTCAAATATTGCCCCAACCAAATCATCCGACGTTGCATTTCGGATAATGAGATTAGGAGTGTTCTTTCATTTTGCCATGACCAAGCGTGCAGTGGACATTTCGGTCCTCAGAAAACTGCAGATAAAGTACTTCAGTATGGTTTCTATTGGTCTTCTCTTTTTAAAGACTCCTTTGAATTTTATAAAACTTGCAATCGATGTCAAATGCTTGGACGAATTTCTCGACGAGATACGATGCCTCTAAACCCCATTCTTACGATCAAAATCTTTGATGTTTGGGATATCGACTTTATGGGACCTTTTTCTAATTCTTTTGGAAACATGTATATCCTTGTTGCTGTCTATTACGTCTCAAAATGGTCGAAGTCGTTCCTTGCAAAACCAACAACCATAGAATTGTTGTGAAATTTCTCAAAGAAAACATCTTTTCGAGGTTCGACACACCTCATACAATAATCAGTGATAACGAAACCCATTTTTGCAATCGATCTTTTGAAACATCAATGAAGAAATACTCGATAAACATCAATTTATCCATTCCATATCATCCTCAAACTTGTAGGCAAGTTGAAGTTTCAAGTCGTCAAATAAAACAAATCTTGAAGAAAAATGTCAACAAAAATCGAAAAGATTGGTCTCAAAAATTGACCGACGTGCTTTGGGCTTACCATACTGCTTTTAAAACTAACATTGGGATGTCCCCATATCGTTTAGTTTAGGGTAAAGCTTTCCATGTACCATTGAAATCGAACGTAAAACGTTGTGGGCAATAAAAAACTTAAACTATGGTCTCGATAAAGCTGGCGAAAACCAAAAACTACAACTCAACGAACTAGTAGAACTTAGAAACGAAGTGTATGAAAATGAGAAAATTTACAAAGAAAGAAAAAAAGTTTTTCATGATAAATTAATCATAAGGAAAACATTTTTGCCTAACCAGAAAGTTCTTTTATACGACTCAAGATTTCATTTATTCCCTGGGAAACTTAAATTGTGATGGACCGGACCATTTGTGGTACAAACTGTTTTTTCATATGGTGCCTTAGAAATAGAAAACCCCTGGGATGGATTGATTTTCAAAGTCAACGGTCATCGTTTGAAACCTTTCTTGGAATTTTCAAATAACCAAGAGGAGGAGCTCATGATTCGTCATGAGCCAAGCTACGTCTTGTAAGAATGTTAACCCTCTTTTGTAAATATGTACATATTTTCCCCGTTACACTAATCATATCATGCATTGACTGTGTGGACACAGTCAAAAATTAAGTGGGAGGGGGAAGTCTCATTTTCATTTTTTAAGTTTTATGGCATTTTTGAATTTTCATTTTCTTTTAACCTAAAAAAAAAATCTCAAAATTTCTAAATCTCAAAATCATTTTCCTTTTAGCATTTTGATTTATCTTTAAAGAAACACTATGGGATAAGTATAAGTTTTGGTTTATAAATTGAAATTTTGTGAAAATTTATTTGTCTTAACAAAAATAAAAATGAAGTTTGATTATAAATAACAATGGTTTAACTAGTATATAGGAAGGTTCATATGTGTTAATTACGAAGTATGTTCTAATTGAAAATCTTTGTTTAAAAAATGGTAAATTTAAAGTAAAGGATATAACATTTTTATCTTCTAAGTTAAATGGTGCTAAGATGATTTTTGCAAAACTCTCTCTTTGTAAAAGATAATAATAATTGTATATATGTATATATATTTTTAACACCTACAGTTATGTGTTCACACTCGTGTGTTCACTCGCCATGCTCTGTACCCTTTTCACGTAAGCTCGAAAGGCAGTACACGATCTGTATATCTGGCCTCAGTTTACTTGAGTTAGGTGTATGTATATAAAAATTCTTTTTAATAACGCCTACAGTTGATAAGTGTTCACACTTGTGTGTTTACTCGCCACGCTCTATATTCCCCTCACATCAGTCCGCAAGGCAATGCACAGGTAATATATCTGGCCTCAGTTTACCTGAGTTAAGCATATGTAAATATTGTTAATATCAATAAAATTTTAGAATAAGAGAAAGTAAGTAATTGAAATCCGAGCACAATTTTAACTTGTTTGATTTGACTTTTATTGGAAAAAATGAAAATACCACTTTGATAAACTTTGATAATCAACTAAGGATCTATTTCATAGTTGCACTGTATTATCGACCGAAATAACGAGTTAAACTATAGTCCATTTGTTTTGATAACTCTGTTTTTATTGGAAATTTTGATGAGTAAATGACTTAAATTTTCAAGATAACGACCAAAACATTTATTTAACTTATGATTGTCGATTTGAAAGAGAATCCTTCATTTGTAAATACTTTCAAAAACTTGCATTCATCCCATTGTAAATAAATCTTGCACTTTGTAAATATTTTCACTTTGCATTTGTATTTTGTGGGTAGTATCCACTGAAAACCCTCACGAGACAACACTCGTCCTACTGGGGACATCTAGAGGTTTAATGACTTGTTGCATACGCTCAATGCAATCGTGCTCCCTACGAAAATGGATTTATCTTTATTTTCCTTAATTCGAGGATGAATGAAAAGATATGTGCGGGGGTACTTGATGTTCAAGTAAATGTGCATATATTTACATCCATATTTTATCTATTTTTATTTAAATAAAAGTCATATTTGGGAATTTAACATGTTTAAAACCATAATTCAATTATTTTTAAATCATCATATATTTATCTTTATTCAAGGGCAAAATAGTCATTTTTGCGCATGTGTCAATTTGAGAATTTTTTACTTGGACATTTTTCGATGATTTTTATAGGAATTTGAATGCATATGGAAGAGGCCATTATGAAGATACATGCATTACAAATGAATACAAAGGAATGAAGAGGGAAATAATTCAAGACCATGAGCAGGGAGGACCCCACCCACTTACCTAAATCTACAATTAGAAGCTAATGGACAACTAAGTGGAGGTTAAAGCTTCATGCATATTTAATGATGGATTAATTAGTGGCTAATGGTTACTTGGTGGCCATACTTCCTAAAGGGAATTTTGAAAAGCACCCTAAAAATGGAATTAGGGCTTTATGCATGTATAAATAATCTTCTTATGTACATGTAAATATCTTCTACTCTTTGAAATTAGTTAGGAAATCAAAATGAAAGTTGCAAGCTCTATGTTTCATGAAATAAAAATGGCTTCCTAGCCTCTTTCTCTTCTCTTTTGTACTTGTGTTCATTTACTTTTATGTTCATTTTTATTTCTATGCTCTCTTCTTTCCTTTGTTAGTAGATTAGATTTACATTCATGCAAGTAGTGTAGTTTTGTTTTATTTCTTTTATGCAAGTTGCTTAATAGTTAATCTCATTTTCCTCCTCTATTTAGTTTCTATTTCTTTTGCTTTTAATGTTGAAATCTACATGCGTTGATATGATAACACAAATGAGTAGCTAAACCCTTTACATTTTGGGGTAATGAAGCTCTCTAACTTTATGTAGTTTCAACATTTTTATGATTTATGATCTTTTTTGGTTTGTGCTTCATGAGAGTGAATATTGATGCAAGTTTATACCAGTGGGTTTGATGGCTTATGTTGCTTTTGCAAATGAGCTATTCTTATTCAACATAAACACAATTTGCATCATCATTTGCTAAACGATTTTTGATTTTGAAAAAAAGTAAAAGCAAAATTTTATGATCTATCTTACTAATTACAATAGTAAATAGATCATACTTAAAATAGCTTTTACTTTGGCTTCATTTTCATGAGAATTTATAAGTGGTATAATTGTTGTATTATAGTTTAATGGTTTAAGTTATGTTAATTAATAACATAAATAAACCATACTTATGATCAATGCAACAATTATTTCACTTAATATCATAACTAGAGGTCATAAATTATTTGTTTGTTGATTTACAAAAATAAGGGAGTGGATTTTCCTCAAAATTATTCTCTAGTCTAATAGTTTTTAAATCACATTTTAATTCTAGCATTAGCTTCATTTTTGTAGTTAAAAATTTCCTCACTTTGGTCTAATTTGGTTGAATTGATTTTTAAAATCTAAAACAACTCCCTGCGGATCGACCCGTAGTCGCCACGTACTAAAATTGTACGCCATGCACTTGCCTTTTTTTATTTAAAATTTTTGGACTATTTTCTAAACCAATATAAAACTAGTCATTGAGTAATGAAGCTTCGCAATCAGACGTCCATTCACGTCTATTCGATAGTTGCGGCATTTCCCATTAAGTCGGCAAAAAAAAGCAGGCGATGAATGATTTGATCACATTTATGCCGGGGTTAGATGATCGAATCTTGCACAATTTGCTTCATATTCTTTCTAGCAAGTGGAGATAATGAGTTATTAAGCGGGAAATTATGTTGCGTCTGTTTCAAGCTGCAATCATGTCCATTTGTTGAAATCTATGGATGATCAACAGGCAGCCAGTCACGACTACTTCGAGTCTAATATGAAGGTTGTGAGTAGACAGTCAATCATGTCTATATTCTATTATATTCTGAACTTGTCAGGTTCTTTATTCTATGTCTCGGCTTCCCAAATAAGAGGTATATGGTAGCCAATGAATGATCGAATCATGTTCTTCTTGATGAAACTAGATAGGTTCAATTAAGGTTTGTGGGGATTGGCTTGAGGCCAACTCTAAGTACTCGGTCACCTACATCACTGTGGAAGTAGTTTAGTTCAAATTGGTCGTGGTTCACAACATAATTAAAATTAAAATAAAATAATTCAAAGATGATCGTAATAAATCTCATTGATAAGTGAAGCAACATTGTGTTCTCGCTATTCCAATTGGCCCCTAGCTCCTTTCAGCGGGTGTTGACCCTCACTAGTCTGATTGATAATTAGAGTTCTTTATTGATAGGCGTCGGATGTTCCGTACTTGCCATTCTACAGGGATTGCACATACCATTGAAACTTTAATTTCCGAATCAGTTTTCCGATCACGTCTCAGAGATGTTTGTAATCGCCGGTGTTAGGACAGTGTGCATCTTAGAATATACAACATTCCCCGGATTTTTCTCTAGGCTCTAGTGGTCCCTCTCGAAATTGGTTTTTAGTGTTGCTCTGAGTCATGAGTATCCAAGTAGAGGCTATCAATTGAATCATTCAAGGAGCATATGAGTCAAATTTTGAGATCTTGGGTTTGCTTCGAGTCAAATGGTTGATTACCCGAGTTCGAATTTGAGTCAAAACTAAAATGAGTTTTTCAATGACCATTTTGACAATTTTTGATGATTTTTGATGAGGACCATTCGTGATTCGATGATGGGAGCTCCATGAAAGGATTGGAAGCTGGTCAGTTGGGAGTTGTCACAATATAGCATGGGAGCTTGATATTGTAACTGATCTCGGTTGGTGTCATATCTTCTTGGTCCTCTTACCTTAAAGAATACCGTTTGAGTAGCAGTTCCTCGTCTGCTGCTTGGCACCATGCGGCATGAGTTTTAGAGCTTCTTCTAGTGTTTTGCATGTTGGCATTTTCATCCAATTTGTCTTCCTCAAATTTTTTTTTTCAACTTCAGAGCTGGAGAGAGCTATCCTTATATCCTTCCGTAGGATTTTCACTCCTAAGTTCAAGTTTGTAGCCGGTCCTTTTGGAGTAGGTGGAGTGTTAACATTTTCTTCCATAATCATTCTTCTTGGAGCTCCGTCGATTACTATATGTTAAAAATAATCACAAACCGAGCTAACTTTATAGATCGCTAGCGATCCATAGCTTCTGGCTCGATAGTGACCTGATAATATAATATGGATTGCTGGCGATCCATAGTACATGGATCACTAGCGATCCATGTATTTAACTGATTTCAGTACTTTGTCTTCTAGAGTTCATGGCGGTCTGGTGAAAAGGTATGGATCGCTAGCGACCCATAGTGCATGGATCGCTAGCGACCTATGTGCTTAAGTAAATTCTGAGCTTTGCCTTTAGGATCGCGTCTACTATCTTTTGTTGATGTTCTCCACCACCTTAGCATGCGTTTGCTTGCTTTTTCTTTGATCCTTCTAAGCGGTGATTCAGGTTCTAACTTCTAAACCTATCTGTTCCAAAGTAGATAGTTAGATCTTCTTCTTCCAGGGGCCATTGACTCCAAACGGTGGATTCTTCAAGCAAAGATTGAGGATCTAACTTCCGGATCTATAGGATCCAAAGTAGATAGCTAGATCTGGATCCTGAGTTAGATTTCTCAGTGAAAGCACCAAAATGTTGACCTAAAAAATGGACTAACATCCTATTTTGAGTTTGGAAGCACCAGCCCTATTCTGACAGAGTAATATCACAGGTAACAGATCTAGAAAAAGAACAGTAAAAGAAAGATGATAGAGAATTTTTACAGTGGTTCGGCTGTTAATGAAGCCTACGTCCACTTTATAGTTTTATTATAGATCGATTGTTGTTACAATAAATGTTTGATTGCAAGGCTTTGATTATTTTCTAGCTAGATTGAACCTTCAGAGTTGGAATCATCTGGAGAATCATGGTGAATTCCTTTGGAGACTATAGTGGGGAGGATAGATAGTGAAGAATGTTTCCAGCAGAGCTTCAGCAACCAGTCTGGAGAAGATCCGGTTTATGTTGTAGGTAGGATGGTATTTATAGAGACCGTGGAGCTTCTAAGCCATCTCATGCCTTCATCAGCTCGTAGGTAAGGAGCAGACAATCTAGGAAAGTTTGGGCTCGAAAATGGATCAATACTATAGGTCATTGACGACCCGACGTTTATGGGTCGCTAGCAACCCATAGACTTGGCTTGTTTGCAAGCCAATGCCTTGGCTTCTTTTCGTAGTGTTCTTTAGCTAACTTATTTGAGGGTTTGAGGAGAGGCATGGGTAGCCGATGATCCAAGCACTTAGGATTTTCTGGAGTTTGGAATTGGAGATGCTTTGATAGTCTTTTACCATAGTTGTCCCCTTTTGATGGCAATTCACTAGCTGTTTATGCTCAGCTGCTGATTTGGCTAAAAGAATGTTGGTCCCTAGGTTTAGTCGAACCTAGTCATTGCCTTAGTCATATAACTTGGCCCTTGTCAATTTCTTGTCTTGGCTTTTCTGGTTAAGTTCTAAACCATTCTGTCCCCACAAGGTTGTTCTGTTTCCTATTAATCTCTATGGGGTTAGAAACCCAGATAACAACATAGTTATGCTAAAAACAAAAAAGAAATTTTATTCACACTATTCTTTGAAAAAGTAAGTCCAAAATATTTTCAAAGAATTCTTATAAGCAGGGGCTAAATCCGCATCTATACATGGCCTACAAAAAGTTAAAGAGAAGCTTATTCTAACCATCTACACAAGAGGGAGAAAAGTGCAAATTTACGCCTTCATCTTCTTGTCCTTCTTAACTTTCTTTGGTGTAGATCCGCTCGAGCTACCACCCGGACCTCTCTTTGAACCCTTGCCTCCTCGGCTCGTTCCAGTTGGCCTGTCTCCGATAAGAGAAATCCACGAGGCCTCTTCTTGAGAGCTCACAAGGATTGAAGTGTCCTTTGTGTGTCGAATCGGTGGAATAGTGACACTCTCGGTGCTAGAAGAATGAGGCGCACTGGTCTCAATAATGGTGCCACTCGAAGAAACCATAAGAATAGGGACCAGACTGAGACTCGCTATGCCTCTGCCGGCTTTACGAGCCTACTCAGCCTGCTCAATCTCAACATTCATCTCCTCCATTATCTGTTCCTCTCGATCCACGCGCATTCCCATTAAGAGACTGTCGGTCGGAACCAAAGAGTCCATGATAATAACATCTTCATCCATGTTGAAGGGCATCTCGATGCTCGGGTCGCTTTAGCGGCTGAAAAGTGCTTCCATCAATTGGTCATCAAAGACATAGCCACTATCATGTGCCTCTCCAGCCGAAGAAGTAATTGCTGCGGTTGTGGCCTCTGTCGATAATGCCTCCTGCTTGTGATGAACTTCTTGAGTAGTAGGATAGTCGGCCGGTGCAGAATCTAAGACTAAATGAAAATAAGAGAATATATTAGTAATATCATCCGATATTGCTCCTGCATTTTGAAGAATAGGAGAAGTGTCTAGAATACCTTCCTCGAGTTAGCTCCTAGGTTGAGCCAACGTGCCTTTCGAGCTGCGCTCGATGATTAGAGAAAGATGTGGCCTATCAGGATCATACCCGGGATGACTGAAGGATCAACAGAGGACGAATGCTCAGTTTGAGATGTTGGAGGCATTTCAAAAGCAGCGACGTGGTGTTCACTCTCAGATCCTTCTCCGGCCTTCGAATACTTAGCCGTCAGGTCTTCTCTAATATGCGATAACTGTGCCATGAAGGACTTTAGGCTCATCTGCGATCAACACTTGAGTTTCCAATTCAAACTCATCAACGGTTGCTAATTACTGATCGCCTTTTCGTCCTCAAGCAAGCGGTTCCGAGCCTTATGTAATTAAAAGGATAGTCCTCGCCGAGCCAGTTCAGGTTGCGATTTCTCAGGACATTAGCATTGTAGGTGACTAGAAGATCTTCAAATTCGCTTTCCATCTTGGCCTTTACAGCTTTTATTTCCTTTCCCACCATGGCGTTGGCTTCTTCGGCCCTTTTAATCATGGAATCCCTCTTTTCCCTAAGTCTTACCACCTCCTCGCATGCATCTTGGGCCACTTTGTTAGCTTCGTCTTTTTCTTTAAGGGCCTCAGTCAGCTTCGCCTCTAATTCGGTGACTTCTTTCAATGCGGCATCCATTTCTCGCATAATAACAGTACTACGATGCCCCATTTCCAGTAACAAGTCCATATGTGTTTTCCTCATCTCCTTGATATACTTTATGGCTTCCTCGGCTCTTTGGCTGGTCTTAATCTCGGCTTTTCTCGAAGACTCAATTTTATTGGTAAGCACTTCTATTATTTTGTCCTTATGAGGGAGATCGCCTTATAGTTTCTCGATAGCCTTGGCTCGTTCAAAAGACACAGCTGAAACCCATTCTACCATCTTAACCCATTCACGATATTGGTTGTACGCGTCATGCACATGGTCCTGCACTAACTTCTCTGTGTCATTCAGAATTCTCTTTAAGTTGAGGGGAAAGTGGAAGCCATCGAAATAGATGTTTGGAAAATATTTCTTCAGCTTGGCGATGTGATAGCTCCCTCCCTCGTAGTCTCTGTGACAGTTTATTCTGCAGCGATAGGGGTTTCTGTTTCAATTTTACAGCACTGATCGTCGGCTTTTGGGGCATGAGAAGGTGCCATTTGATGAGCAGATTTAGAAGAAGGCCTACTGGAGCCAGAGGGTTTATAGGGTCCTTTTAATGGTGGATATCACGACCTAGAACGACGCCTGCTTTGATATGATCTTTCCTTTTCTCTATCATGTCGCTCGCATTTTCGACTGGAATAATAGCCATGGCCATAATCTCTCTCGTTCTTGCGACGATGTAATTTAGAATGCGATCCAGAAGAATGGCATGAAGAGCGAAGTTTGCTGAGCATGGAGCCTTGCTTCACCATTGTGTCTGCAAAACAAAGAGAGGAGTAGAATTAGTTATTACCAAAGATTAAAAAGCATGTGATGAGATGTCATCTAGTGTCGTGAAGTGTGTGCATGCATGTGCAAACCCCCAACCGACCGGTTGTAGTAGCCATGCTTGTTGGAGTTGGCTCCGCTATATCTACTGGAGGTAGGTCCATGTCTATTCGTGAAGGGGAGTGGAGCCCCTCTAACCCGAGATCAAGAAATGGAGATATTTGATCCGGGATAGGAATGTCTGTAACCCTTTCAATGAACTTTCCATCTGCGGGGAAGAGGTCTCCGGACCTATGAAAGTTGCAACGAGCCAATTTGCTTCAATGGTCTTCATCCTCTTAGCTTTATGGACAAAATTTTGGCATTTTCTCTTTGATTCTAACGGTCGAGGGGCCTACAGAGGCACGACTGTAGGCTTATGTCCAACTGTTGTACCCTCATCATCGTGGAGTTCGATGATTGTTACGCCAGGAACACTTTGAGCTCCCTCGACGGAGGGTATGATAGGAGCCCGTCTTCCACTTTATCTTATTGTAGCCACTCTGGGAACCCCCGTCAACCCTATACTCTGACCTCTTTCTACAAGCTGGACGGCGATCAAGTTGACGTCAACAAGGACTTTTTCTATATCCCTTAGTTTGAAAGGCACCGCTTGAAGTGTCCTCACAATCTCTTTAAATGTGCTCCTTCGGGCCATGGAATAGAAGTTATGAAAAAAATACGGTAGTGGATTCAACATCGACTTCTATTATCCAGTTAATTGACGAATAAGTGAGAGTACTTATGTTTGATCAACCATCGTTTAGCAAACCCCGATGGGCATCTCACATAGAACCACTCTATTTTGAAGTAGCTCAACTTGCTCCACGCACCTACCACCACTTGGCAGTTCCTAACTGCTTCTAGGAAGGTGAATGATGGATTGTCCCCTCGACTCCTAACATTAAATAAGTATCTGGTATCATCGACAGTCGGGGGATGGAAGAGATTCTCCATAAATATAATGTATAGGCTATTGACAAGCGCGTATCTGTTAGGATGAAGCTAAGAAGGCGCAATCCTTAGAAAAATAGCACGTCCCAAATAAATTGGTTGAATGGGGGCTATGTTCCAGCCATGCACATGAATCTATTGCATGCGATGAACCCTTCCGAGGGATTTTGCGCTCTATCTTCTAGCCTTGGTAGTCGGACATCTTCCAAAGATAACACGTCCCTAAGAGAAATTCTTCCCAGCATTTCTTATAAAATCTTAGACTAGACGGAGTTTTCAGGATTCATAACCAACACTGCATCCGACAGTTCATCCAGAGCTGGGTACGTTGCATCTGCTGTGACATTTGGCACTTTGATTCTAGGAAACAGAGGACTTTGAACTTGTTGTTGCTCTGAGCTTCTAAGATCCATAGCTATTGAACTCAGTAAAAACTATTATTAGATGGAAAGAAATTCGTATTCTCCTAGTGTAAAGTGAGTGATCATGTTGTGTAGTGAAGTGCTGCACAATATTCTAAATTTCTACAAGGTTAAAAAATGATAAAGAGATAAGGCATCGAGATTTGACCTGAGTGACCGTCATCGCTGATCGTCTCAACCGTGCCATCATGACTTCGAAGAACGATCCGTGTTAAAATTGATTATGTTTATCAAGTTACAGTTCCTTCGACGAGCTTTGAATGATGGTCATATATGCAGTTTTTCAATCAAGTCTAAATATGCAAGGCTAAAGCTCGTTGGAGTTAAGTGTTCAAATGTGCAAAAAACAATGGAATCTGTATCCATCATAGTCCACTTTGGATCGTTCCCCTGAAGCCATCATTTTGTATCGATCAGATATGTGGATCGATAACCTTTTTGTATCGATAAAGATTTTGTATTGATCTCCAGTTCGCATATATCACTCCATCTACATGCCGCTTCGTATCGATCCGGGGAATTTAATTTCGGATTGATCGCACTACACCTCTTCCATCGATACAAACTGCTCCGCATTTCTTGGACCGATTATGAAAGCCGCCTTCGATCATCTCCAATGTATTATGATCGATCCACCTCGCATCGATACGAGTTCGAGATAGGCTCGAGTTCAATGACTTCATCGGCTCCTTCCAGTTGCTCACCTCCTTCTACTTCTCCAATTCGCTATTAAACACACACTCGGCTTCACCCCAGCCATACTCCGGCACCAACGACGCCAGAGATGGCCGTTGTCCATGAGCGGAATGGCTTGGAACTCGAGTCTTATCACTTTAAACATAGATCTAATTATTATTTACCTAGCTTGAAGAATTTGGTTTTAGGGTTAATGAATTAGCATTTAAGGACCAAGGATTAGTAGTTCTTCTTCTTTTCTAATCTATACAAAATAGGAACAGAAACAAGTGAAAAAAATATTCTAAGTCCAAAATCTGTTTATACTTCTTCGTATTGACCTTAAGGACGATTCATATCCCAGTCACAAAAACCATTTGAAGTGGTCAACATGCCAATCGATACGAAGCGCATCTGAACTTCAAAGCTTGGTATCCATCAACATGAGACAATCCGGAGCCTAGCATCTCATATCCATCAGTGTGAAACCCAACACTTCGTATCCATCGATGCGAATCGATCCAATGCCCAATATTTCATATTCATTGATACGAAGCTTTCCCATGAATTAACATTTGTAAATATCATACCCATCAATACAAAGAGCACTGCTTGGTTATCTTTAGATCATTTAAATCCATCGATGCGAATCATAACTTTTGTATCCATCGATCTAAGACTCATTATTTCGTATTCATTGATACGAAGCACACCTTATGTAATTCCTTCTTGTATCGATAACCATCGATTTGAAGTCTACCTTAATGCATCCTGGATCGATCTGGAAGAGGATCGATACGAAGAAAGGAATCCAAACAACCGTAGATTATTGTTGCAACTTGGATTTTACGTCGATTCAGGAGAGGATCGATACGAAAATAGATAAAAAAACTTGATAACGACCTGTGAACTTGCAAGCATGAATAGGAGTCAGGTTAAAATATGTGCATGTATGCGATATTAACATCCAATTTTCAAAGTTAACAAAAATTGGATACTTTCCTGGTGATAGTCAGAACAATAAACAATGAATTGCTAGCACTCGACCTTCAGTTACAACAAAAAATTGTGTGATCATTGGCAGTCTATAACTCGACATTTATACTACTGGAAATTAACAAAGGGAAATTTCTCTTGACAAAAGGATAAATATTATTTATTAAATCAGATAGAACCTTTTCAGAATGTAGATTACAACTTTTCAAAGCACGTCATGTTCACATAGGACGTACTTTTGAGGGTAAATATTATCCCGCCTTTTGAAAAGACCATGACACCATGGACATGACTAGAGACTATAGAGAAACCACTTCGGGAATTAGTTATCTATAGGTTCACGATGGATACAAGCAAACTTGGTCTGACTTCGGATCAAGCCACAATTAGTTTGGTATGACAAGCAAAGCTATGAAAAGAAATATTCCAAATTTTGGGTCAATCGGAGTTCGTATGCTCAAATTATGAATCGATCAAGATCCATGTGAAATATGCCCATTTCGTATCGATCGCCCCTTATCCATCCATCTTGCATCCATCAGTGAGCCTCCGTCATTCGTATCCATCGTTTCATATCAATTGGCATCAATACGAAATAGACATGACTCAAACACTCGAAGCCCATCATTCGTATCCATGGGATTCGAATTAATGGACTTCAACGCTCCCTGAATCGATCACACTTCATTCAACTAACAGGTACATGTTTCGTATCGTTCGCTTATCTGAGCGATACAAAAGATAAGGCCTATTATCGATACAAAAACAAAGGCAGAGCACCGATACGAGAGGTAAATTAGGGGATGGATACGAAAAAATCGTTCAATCCAAAGGATGCGACCACTATGCACGAATGTAGGATCTTTATGAAGCATGCGCGCCATGTCATCGATGCGAACTGATGGATAAGAATCCACCGATACAAAGTCTTTAGCCTCCCTAGAAAACTCAACCTTAGATCGATTGTATCTCTCAAACTACTAGTCAAAATGCCATGAAATTTTCACAGAGGCTTGCAAATCCACTCAAGAACAACCTGATCAACCACAACTCGATTGAACTATTTCTTGATCGATATGCAGATAGCATGGAGCGATCCCAAATGACCCTAGATCGATTGTCTAGGCCCACCTACACATGAGAAAGGGTATTCCGAGATTCAAGGCATATATTTGAGCTCTATGATTATAAATAGCACCTCAATTGCAACTAGAAAAGGACTTTTATGCTGCTTTGCAAAGGACTTTTATGCTGCTGCTCTGTTGAAACTCCATTGTAACTTGAGTGCTAGCCATTGTTCAGTTGTAATCCAGTTTATAATCAACAATAAATAGTAAATCTTTCAAAGTGGACGTAGGCTACAATGCCGAACCACTATAAAATTCTTGTCTTCTTTTACTACTGTTCATTTTCTTGGTGTGATTTTAGATTGGCCTCATTTTTCATTCTATTTCTTCATTCTAATCTCTTCAATTACATTTGAAGAGTGTTATGCCCATTTTTGTATAAACGGGAATGATTGTAAATATGTCAATATGAAGTGTTATGTGTGACGGATGCCAGTGGATGTATTGTTTAGATAGTTCTTTTATACACTTAGGATAGCATTTCCTTGAGGTAGTGCACACACATTCATATTTTTTTCTATCGGTTGTTTAGCTTGTTAGATATTTTATATATGGATGCTTGATGGTTGTTTATCTTATTGAGCATTCTAAATATGAATATTGAATATGGATGAATTGGTTGCGCATACATGTAGAATTGCTGGTATGTTTATATAAGATTTAGGATATTGCATACATTTGGATACATGACATGAGAATTTACACGACAGAAGGTCGACTAGATCAGGAGGTTACTTACTTTTTGCATTAGTATAGGTTCACGTGCATCTTATATTGCATGTGTGCATACAAATTGCATTAGAAAATTTCTAAGGACAATGGTTGTCAATGGATGATGGATGAGTAAATGGTTGTAGCTATTGATTATTGTGTGTCTAAGTTACATTTTTTTCTCTTAGAGATTCCGAGTACGAAATTCTGTTAAGGGGGAAAGAATGTAACACCTAGGAAAATTTACTAATAAATTAAAAAATTATTAAGGGTAAAAATGTAATTTCACATAAAAAGATTAAATAATAAGTTTCTTTAAATGAATGATTTTAGAGAATCTTACTTTTCCATTTTGTCAAGTACTTTTTTTGCCCCAAATTTATATGTAAGTTGTTAGAAATAAAGACCGCATGAAGAAGATATAGAATGTTTACGTAGCGCAATTTTGTGTTTTGTGTCTGTTTTGGAATTATGTTTAGGAATTAGTGCAAAAATAAAGGAAACTGATTTGTTAAAAAATATGTTGAATATGTATGAATTGCTCTAAAAAGAGAAAAGAGAAAGGTTATAATGATGAGTGAGCATTTAAAAGAAAAGAGGAGAAAATTAGTCATGCGTAAAAATGTGGAAATGCTTCAAAGGGAAAGCATTAATTATTGCTGTACTTACTAGGTTGAGTATGCTAAAGAAGAATATATCATTGTATTAAAATAAGTACAATTTTCTCAATGAATATTAATAAATAAAAGTAAAATATTTAATGCAAAAAGAGAGCACATTAGTTACCGGTTTATGGAATTTATTACTGTGACTAATATGCATTACATGAGTTAAAAAAGGATGTAACAAAATACTTTAAAAGGATAAAAATGCATCTACTTTTATATAGTTGAAAGATAAGAGTAACAATGTATGCACAGAAGTTATAGGTTATTTTAAAAAGAAAGGCATCGCAACGAAATATATATAAAAAAAGGCATTTAATAATTGTTATATATTTTGAAAATAAAAGGATATTTTAAAATTGCATGTTTGATATATATATATATAAATGAAAGTAAAAGATCATCTAAAGAGAAATGTATAGATAAAGACATTAACTAATATTGAGATTTGTTACTAAACACATGAAACAAAATATGGAAATGAGTCGATGTTTAAGAAGAAAGAATATGCTATTGCTTTATTTATAAAAGGACATGGCCTTTAATTAATACGCGTATTTACATGTTTAAGTAGAAAACAAGGGTTCCTTGTAAAGGTTAATAATGTGCGCATATAAATATATATAATATCAATTAAGGATATTAATTAATATTCTAATTTTAATTAATTGATTTAAATTATAATTAGTAGCATTAATTAAGCTAATGTGACTGTTACCTTAACAAGGGAAAAGTAAAAGAGTTTTTGTGTGTGTGTGTGTCTATATATATGTATGAATGTATGTATATATTTAGGTAAGAGAATATGAAGAAAGGAATGATTTTTATACAAATAAAGTTCGCTTGAGTTTCATTTATAGATGAAAAGCAAATAAACATATGATTCTCTGCCATTTAATAATAATAAGAGTGAAAAATGTGAATGATTAGTATCAACTAATTTGCATGAATGGCTATTAATGACATTAAAGGGGGAAAGTATAGATGTTACCTTCTTTAAATAAAAAGTAAAAGAAAATAATTTCTTTAAGTAAAGCTAAATAATTTAAGGATTCGAATATATCTTTTGATGTATGCTTGGATGTACGTCATATATTTTTTGACATAGCTGATGGGTTCATATTTTTTTAATGGTTAGGATTAAAAATGTAATCTATAAATAAAACCTTAACTTTACCCTAAGCGCTTCAAAGCTTACAGCACTAAAACTCTATCACTTTCTTTTCTCCTCCAACATAATTTTTTCAATTTAACTTAAAATAAAAGAAGAGAGATGGATCAAAAATTAAAAGAAGGAATTTGGTCAAACCAGTAATAGGGAAATCCATATGGGTTGACAAAGATGATTCCAAGCAATTAAATAGGAAGAGCTTAGGCTTTGAGGCGAGGGAGAATAACTTGGATAAGATGACTATTTAGTTGGCTTTAATTTAGTTTATTTATTTAAGGTGCTAAAAATCTAAATTGAACTATATAAAACCCTAAATTTAATATGAAAACCTTAACTTGAAATAATAAGTAAACCGTTGATTGAATAATTACATATCTACCCTTTTTCACTTGAATTTGCAAACCATAGATTAACAAATCATAAATTGAATTGCAAATCGATAATTAGACTGTTCATTTAGTAATTAGAGTTTACCAATTACTACTAACGACTAGAATTAAAATATAACAAATGATCGACAAATTAAAACATAGGAAAACACTAATTTTTTATTCGCATATAGTTGACCCTAGACCCTTAGCAGTCGACCGACAGCGGTCGATCGAAAAGGAACAACGGTCGATTGTTCCTAAAGAAAATTGCTAAATTTAACCTCTCCTTAAGGCCCAATTTTACAAATATATATATATATATATATATATATATATATATTTGTGTGTGCATGCATGTATGCATGCATGCATGTATGCATGTATGTATGTATGTATGTGTATGTAACGTAAATTGTTGTGGGTCTACTTAAGGGAAATTGGATGCATGTTAGGACTTGTAAGGAAGCTAGTTTCCTAGGAGCGGAAGTTGGGTATGGCGGTGTTGGGTTAAATATTGTTTACCGAATTTAGGTTCTAGTAATCGATTTCGAGATGATTATTTTCGTAAATGGCACTTATAGTAGGTTCCAATGGCGGGCATGCATAATGGCATGGATGCTTGATGTAGTGTACGACACAACGGGAGGTCATAATATGGACGATTCCTGATGCGCTTGATATAGTTAGAAAGGAGGACCTATAGTATGAAATAAGAGGCCAGTACTATGATGAAGAGATGGAAGTGAATGCAGACAATGAGACATTCCAATGGGTTGGCATTTTGGGTTCTTCCTCTCCACACATGGTAAGTGGTAATCATTTTCAGTAGCTTAGTACTAGTGATAGTAGTGGGAATTTAGCCACACATTAGCCTAATAGTAGTGTCTTTGTAGTTAAGCAACCAAAAAGGTGGTATCTTATGTATTATGTAGCTTTAAGAGCGGTGGCTGATCGTTTAATATGAGATTCGATGCTTAGTTCAATCCATTATGTTAGCCTACACAAATTGTAGCGTAGCAGTGTATTAGACAAGAACCCTTATGTAATAGACCTTAGGGGTTCACGGACACTTGTATCACACCCTATATCATTTAGAGTGGAATTGAAGTAACGACACGTTATCATCACATAATAAACTTGTACTCGTTCACCAGACCTTTTGTCTAACATCTCCCATCTTTTCATTTTTTCCCCACCATAGGATGATAGGTTAATGGTTGATTGGTCATAGTAAATGGTGAAAGGTGCTTCACGTTGGAGTTCTCATATCATTTATTGCTTATCATATAGTTACCTATTGTATAAAATGTTTGTCAAAACTAAATTGTACTTTGGAAAACAGTGCATATGTAAATCAAGTATTTTGGAGACTGTTTTCTAAAATGTCTATTTTCTAGACTTTTATTTTAATTCCTTCTACTATGGGATCTGAAAGTATAAAATATCTTAGAAATTACCCTTATAATTATTCTCTGTAATGTTTTAAAATCCTAACAACTTATATTTCTTAGCATAACGTGAGTCCAAAGTCACATTAGGCTTTGCATCGGTGTGTTCAAGGTATGGGTTGTTACAGGCGCTCTTTTCTTCCTACTCCACCATTGGTTCATTCCCTTCTCTCCTTCCCTCATTCTCAGTCTCCTCTTGGATTGGCAACATTCTAATTCCTTTCTCCTTTTCATTCGGGGAATCACCAATAGTGGTCTCTTCTACTCCTTAACCCACTGGCTGTTTGGTATATGCCATGTCTGATAGGCCTTCAACTTCTCCACGAAGATTCTTGTCAGAGCTACGAGTGGGTATAGAAGATTGGGTAGGCACTCTAGAGCTGCTGGGCGGAGGAGATTCAACAATAGCATTCGTTCGTCAGGAGATGTGCGGTCATGCGATTCTCGAAGCTGACTTCCCTTCGAATCTTTAGCGTGTCAGCGTACTCATCGTGCGCATCTCGAGCCAAATGCCTGTGAAGAACCAAGCAATGGGTTAAGCACTTGAGGTTTAGGAATTCAAGAACAGAAAGTATATAAGGAAAGAAAACTCACTTCCAGATTGCAAACGCTCATTGGAGCCATATGTAAAAGTACCTTTTTTTGAAATATGAGCGTTTGTTGTAAAGATCCTCGATGACTTTGCACCTAGACTAGGAATCGATAATCATGTAACAAGAGGAGTCATGCATTTGCTTGAAGTTTAGGGGGTACACAAGCTTCTGGAAAGTTGCAGCCCGGTTGAAGTGATTTATGAAAAGCACGTAAAAACAGCTCAAAAAAGCGTAACCGTTTAACAGACTTGCACCAGAGCCAACTTATGCACTTTGGGAATTATTTGAAGAGAAGGATTGAAGGTTAACACAATGCTGCCTAAACACATGTATCTATTTTAAGTTGTATACCTCATTAAGGAATATGCGCTTGTTCAGCTTTGGTCGGATAAAATAAATCCCCCTTAGGGATTCCGTGCTGGCAGCATATATTCTAGAACGTTCTCTTAGATAGGATGGTTGGCATTTGTTTAAGAAAATCATTTAGTACCCGAAGAACAATGTACCCATGCGCCAGTGGAGGCATCCCTTTAAACAGAACAACCTTCCTCTAATGGTCTACGGTTATTGTCTATCTGGAGGCATGGAGTGCAGAAGTAGAAGTTTACGCCATGGTAGACCCAGCTTCGAGAGAAGTAGATGCACTTTCATCGGACTTGATGCGCTATAATCGAGAGCCACTCTAGACATGAAAAATTATCATTCAACCCGGCCAGGTATGTTTTATTTCAAACATCGAACCCATGTGACCAACGTTTGGAATTCAAAGGATGTCTACGTGTGTTAACCAATACGATTTCGAGTGCTTACTTGGGCGAGTAAAAATACTAATTTATACAGTGTAAGTATAATACCACATTCATGACGAACGTACCATTCTCTGTAGATAGCTTGCTCGTGCTAGAAAATGAGCCATGTCGCACGAAAGAATTGTGTATCAGATCTTAACCATTATCGATGAATAATCCATAATGGAACCATTGCCTAGAGCAACGTGAAAGCTTTTCCTTTGTAGGAACACCGAGAATGCAGCAACGAAGAATGCTATAAGGTAAGAGTATTCAAACGATAAAGATGCTACGTGATTTAATTATTCGAACTCTAAAGCCTGATAACTGGTATTACCATTCCTAAACAAAAACAGTCCTATCGGAATTCAAACAATAGAGCATAATCGACCAAGCATTAATAGGAGTTATTCATCAAGCATCGCTTAGGAGAAACATGAGCATTTGCTAAGTTAAACCCGAGGCTATACTAACTCGAACCCTAGTCAAAAACTAACCAAACACCGATTGACCCCCTTTAATACCGAATAAATTGATGTCTCCACACAATTCACCATAACAAATAAAAGCTTCATCCTTAATAAATGCCATGATTCTGATCCAAATAGGGATTTGCGGTAAAAAAAGAAGTTGGCTGCAATAATTGAGGTCGTTGGCAGGAGGCAGTATTGGATTTGGTCATGAGTCAAAGAAGTGGCGACGATTTCTGGTCATGGATTTGGTGGCAAAAGATCGTCAGCGGCGGTTGGTTTAAGTCGTTAGCAAATAGAGAACTACGGCGGTAAGGGATCGGTCACGAGATGTTTGAACAGTTGGGTCAGTGATGAAAGCTCATCGTAGCAAAGGAAATAGTAAGTGAAAAGATGGAAGACAAATTTTTTCTAAATATTATATTTATAGCACTCGAGGGGGCTTTTAAGGCTATCGGTACAGCCGATCGGTACCGAGATGAATTTTCAACCCAAAAAATTACTGAAAACATAATAAAGGAAAGAGCATGTTCAACTGGGTGAGGTATGATCTCCAAAGCATAGATCTTATGCTTAGCATAGAGATTGAGACTTTAATTATGCAAATAGGTTAAAGGAATAAAAACAAAATTAAAGCGATGCTTCGAAGCAATTCCTAAACAACTAACTGAAATCAAGAAATAGCAAGTTAGAGCTTGTCCTGATCCGAAGCTTGCTTTGTTCTGAACGAAAGCATACTATGAGGGTCAAGTGTTAACCGGATTTTTAATCAAACTTATTTTCAATGGAATTTAGAATGTCAAGGCAAAGATAAAACACCTCACAAACATGGAAGCATGATTGGAACGAGTAAATAGCACTCAAGAAGTTCCAAAAAGAATGGAGCAAAACGGACTATTTTATACCGAGAGCTTTTTGTTTCTCTTTTGCACACACTAAACCTCTCACTCTTCCAGCGCTTCCTTAAGAAATTGTTATGAAGCACTTTCCTCAAAGAAAATGAGCAACTATAAGGATTTATGACAAGAAAGTAGAAAAAGAAAAGTAATATCCAGGAAACTACCGAAAAGAGCTTGATCTTCATGGAAAAGAGCTTGGAACACGACAAATCGGAGATAAGAGGACAAGAAAGGAAGAAAGAATGGTTTTTCACCCAAGAAAATCTCTCGGTACCGGGAGGTCTATATTGATTTTGGGCTTGCATACTCTCTTATGGACCTATGGACTCTCACCTGGACCTTAAATCACACGGTCCTCCAATTCTGCTAGCAAATTTATTTATAAATACAGACCCTATAGCTACTGAAACATGACTTTTGATCCTTCATCTTCTTCATCTCTTATCTCCCTTCACCATAGTTTCCAAGGCAGATATTCTTGGCAGTTCTAATTTTAGGACAAGTCAATTCTTTGTACTTGTGACTGATAATTCTCGCTACCTCTCATACTCTCTCACAATTCTATAATAAATAAAATATAATGTGGATATAGGCCAGATATTGCCCAACCACTATAAATATTCTTGTGTTTCTTTACTTTTTTACATGTACTTCGCTAGATCTAATCCTACAACATGTTATATTTGGGTATTGTACCACTTTTGGCGCCAATAGATTTCATATGATTTAGCAAGTGAGATTTGTTCTCTATGCTTTATGCTCACCATATATGTTATATACTCTTGTGAAATGCAAATGCTTTAGGGCTTGGTAAATGAACTTGGAGAGATGAGTATCTATATTTGATGAGTAGTCAAAAGAGTAAATGGTTATGTTCAAATCTTGATGATAAATGTTTTATATTATTGTGATTTTTTTATTAACTACATTGATTGTTATTGGCTTTGAGATGATAGAAAGAGTAGGTATTGGTTTGGAACATTTGACAATAAAATGGTGGATTGTATGTGAAAGTGATATGGAAGTAGAGTATATATATACTTGAAAAATATTGAAATGGTATTCGCCACCTCAAAGTTATTCATCGTGTATAAAGCAATACTCATCTGAAATGTCGAAAGCTTTATAACAAGATATGAATTTTAGTATAGAGATTTTGATACAAAGGACAAAAAATACAATCATGAAGATAAGAAGATAAAGACGAATCAAAAGAAGCTGGAATAAATTTTCATTAAGCAAATTCTTCCAACAAGGTTCGGCCCCGACTATAGCAGGAATTTAAACATATGAGTGCCAATTTTAGAAGTTTAGGTTTTAAGAAGAATCATGCATTATTTCTATATAAAATTGGGGTGATTTAGAATTTCGAATCCATTATCTAGTCGTTTGAACCATTGTGTAATTGAATATTTTGTTGTGTTCTGGAATATAGAGATTTTAGGAGTTCAGGTTCATTATGTAGAACCACATGATGCTCGAAAGGTCCATAGTGACTAAGGAGCAATATGATAAATTTGAGAACAGTACGCCATGCCCTAGAAGTGTGCGGTTGATGCCAAACAATATAGTGAAAATAGTGACGGTTTGTTATGAGATTCGATTCGTACAATGGTTTTATAGAGTCATTTGGTGGCTTCGAGATGAGAAGACTATGATATTATGATATATGCTTTCCTATAATGTTTTTTGTACGAAGTGAGTCGGTAGCCTTTGGTAATAGCTTTGGGGTTTGATACTTATAAACCATTTTTGTATACATTAGTAATTTCTCGAAGGTAGATGTTAAGGTACTATCAACTCAAAGATTTGAAATGTTATACCTTGGTAACTTAGGGAAACGATCTAGAATATTTTGTAGCAAGGCTTATTAGTAGGTTTACTTATCTATATCCTCTTAGCGATAAAGCAGTAGTGGTTTGCCATGTGTATTTCGATTTGTGTTTGATACGTTTATAGGAGGTGGACATGGAGTAAAGTATTATAGTAGTTGTGCAACATTGATGGCCATACTTAGCTAGTCTTGGACTTACTGCTAGACTTTAGACCCACTTTTCTGGTGTCGGGAGGTTAAGTCACCCTAGTGTTCCATAGTGATTATTAGTTGATAGACTTATCACGTGTTATGTATCACTATAATAGAAATTTTCTTCTTGTTTAATGTAGGTTAAGGTATGGTTTCATTACTTCATATTATACCATTTGTTATTATACATGATATTTCAGTGTATTGACAATCATGCAAAGTAGCGATATTTTCTATTCCCCATACTTCATGTCCGACCCTTTCTATGCTGACTCATTGCTATATATTCCTTGAATAGATTGACTTATAAGATAGATTTTTCTAACTGGGGATGATTTTAAGAGCTATAGCCTTTATCGCTATTATCATGTCAATCCGGTATTTTAGGTTATTGACGTATTTGAGTATTTGTATCATAAGACAGGTTGTATATGTTATGATGTTTTGTTTGGACTCCGTTTGCATTTGTAGTATAATGTATTATAATGATTGAATCATATGTATCATACATTTATATTACAATTTTCAATTATACATACATACATACATACATATATACATATGCAGATATACATATATATATATATATAGTATAATAAATATGATCTGTTTGTTTAAATACTACCTTACGAACTACCATTCATGATATAGAATCTGATGCAACCATATCTTGGTTATAAATGTCATGGATGGCATGTCGTTATATTTGGTATCGGGGCTTAGGTTACCCCATCATTGTAAATTGAGACAAAATTGAGATAACATGCTTGTATTTTGTTATACTTATGCATATATAATTTAGTTATCCTCGCTTGTATTTCTAGTACTTTATACTATCTTTAGGTAAAGTTGTTAATATTTTCCATCTACGTATAGTAACTATGAGTCATGCCAATCGAGCAAAGGATGCTAGGGACACCCCTGATGCTTCAATGTCTAGGTAGCCACATGTTTCTAGAGATACTTAGAACCTACATTGCAGAGCACTCCCCTCCAATGGGAGTCTAGCGTGTATTGACTGTAGTTTAACCGATGCCTATTCCTTCAACACCCTAGTCGCTTATACTTTACTTCCCTAGGACTTGTAAGGATTACCTCCATATAGTAGGAATGATGTATATAGGAACAGAGTCATTCATGGAGACTCTAATGTGGCCTCGCACTATTAAGAAGATATTTTATGCTTAAGAGTTTGGTGAAGAGGCAACTATTGTCTAAGCAACCATAAAAGGATGCTTTGTGTTAGTGGGACATTATTATAGTGGATGTGGATGAACATGCTATGACTTTGGAAGATTTTCAAAGGAGGTTTGAGTTTCCATTTATTTCAAAGCCTAAGTTTAAGGCAAGAGAAAAGGTAATTGGGCCAAGGTAACTAAGGCCAAGCGAACAAATGTGGAGTGACTTGCAATAGGTGCAATGTTAAAGGTAATTTTGCTCGAGATTTCAAGGCCGACCTCAAAAAGAAGAAATGCTTTAGTTATGTCCAACCAATTCATTTCAAGATGGATTGTCCATCTCTTTCGAAAAGTGAACAAGCTGTCAAAGCTTGTACTAATCATGTTACTTCGAGTTCAAGCGCTTCACTCATGCTTGAAAAAGGAAGAACATCGTCTTGGAAGTTGTGCTTCCTTTTATGACTTTTTGATACGTGTTTTATTTAACATAGGAGCTTCACATTCTTTTATTGCTAGTCATCTTGTTGATAGATTACTCGTAGATGATTCTTTTATAGTGTTAAACTCCGTTTAATGGTCGGTGCGTCTTTCCATGATATGTAAGGATATTAGATTATATAGCCTAGTTTTGGGTTTTCTTGTGATGCTTGTCTACAAGGTTCTTTGGGTTTTGGACTTATTCTATGGAGGATTGGATAACAAGTCGCGAGGTTGTTATTGGTTGTGATGGTCGTGTAGTTCGCATGAATGACGGAAGTAGAAACGGCTTAAATGTTTACCGAGAGCTTGAAAGTTCCATGATATTAGTTTATTTATACTCTTTGGATCTTTCAAATCATGAGTTATTGTAAGTACTTATGTTGTAGAATTTTTTGAATGCATCAATAGGTTTTGGATTTTCCCCCTCGTCGGGATATTGAATTTTTTATCAATTTGAAGAGAGATGCAAAGATTGACTTACCTATTACTTTTATCACCCTACAAGAGAGGAGAGAATCAAAAACTAAATTTTCTAAGATTTCTAAGATAGGTCTCATTCAAAGAGGCATGTCAAGGTGGAAGCATCTGTTATTTTCACACTAAAGTAGATAGGTCTTTGAGACTATGTGTCGACGAGGCATGTCAGGGTTTTTTAGTTTGCACTAAAGTGGATGGGTCCTTGAGACTATGTGTCGAAGAGGCATGTCGGCGTGGGTGCATCTGTTATGTACGCAATAAAGCGGATGGGTCCTTGAGACTATGTGTCAACTATAGAGAACGGAATAAAATCATAAGGAAGAAAAAGAATCCACTACCTTATATCGATGATCTATTCGACCAATTAGGACGAGAAAAAACTTTCCCCTAACTCGATCCTGCAATGGCTTTTAATCAACTAAGGGTAGCTAAAGACGGTGTTTTGAAACCGCCTTTAAAACACTCGAAGTATCATAGGAGTAGCTAGTTATGCCATTCAGTCCTAAGAATGCATGACATATTTTGTTGACCTTATAAGCTATATCTTTAATGACCAACTCACTAAATTCATTGGGGTATTTATAGATGATATATTAATCTTTGCTAACAGTGAAGAACATAAAGCACACTTAAAAGAAGTGTCGAGGCAAAATCTCTAAAAGGCAAAATTTTCTCAATGTCACTTTTAGAGAAGACAAGGCGATTCATAGGTCATATTTTATTCCACATGGGATTTCCGTTGATCTTAGAATGGTTGTCGTAGTGTAAGATTAGAAGGTATCAAGTAATACGATCTAAGTTTGAGTTTTCTTAGGTTGACGTGATATTATTGGAAGTTCATTAAAGGCTTAGCAAAGGTAGTTAAATTTTTGACATGGCTAACTAAGAAGAACAATGTCTTATTATGGATTCATGTGGTAAAGGCTCTATTATTAAGATGAAGCAATTATTGACTAGTGCTTTGGTTCTCGTTATACCGGAATGATCTAAACCATTTACCATATACAGTGATGCTTATGGTAGGGACACTGTGTGGATCACATTCAAGAAGGTAAGGTAGTTTCCTTTGTGAGCAGGCAACTCAAGACCCATAAAAGGAATTGTCTAACTCATGATTTGGTGTGGGTGGTCATTATCTTTTCTTTGAACACATGGAGATATTATCTGCTTGGTGAGTGGTTTGAATTTTTTACCAATCACAATTCTTTGAAATATTTATTTTCCCAAAAAATCTTAACCTTAAGCAACAAAGATGGATGGACTTCCTAGCACATATAGCTTTGTTACTTCTATAACCATGAAATGGGGAATAACGTAGCAATGCACTGAGTAGAAGGCATGAGATGCATCGATTTCTAACCTTCTTATTATGTGTTGCATGTTTGTTTGCGACATTAGAAGTGATTCCTACACTTATAAATTGGATTGGATCTCTTCAAAGACTTGATGTGAATTCAGTAGGGATCACATGTCAGATTGGAAAGGGATAAAAGTTTAGTCATATGGATGAGTATTCTATCGATGCGAAGGGTCACAAAGTAGAATAATTGATTAGAACTACTTTAAGAGTATCATCATTATAGGATGACTATTCATTCAGTGGCAACAAGATGTATAATGATGTCAAATGCATGTATTATAGGTAGCTTATGAAATGGAATGTTTTGAAGTTCATAGAGAAGTGTATGAATTGACAATGAGTTAAAGTCGAAAAAAATAAGCTCGGTGGTTCGGTATTACCTTTAGAGGATTAGTACTGAAAATGTCAGTATATTCTTCAAGCATTTTATAGTTAGTTTGCCATAGAATCAAAGTGGAAATAAGAGTGTTTGGGTTTGTGTAGACCACAAGATGAAAAGTGCTTAATGTATTCTGATGAAAGTTTCTAGGATCTCTCCGTCTTTGGCTACATTATATGCATGTAAAGTAGGAAGGAAGCATGATGTACCCACTAGTATATTGAGTGATCAGACTTACTCTTCTAGATGACTTTAATAGAGCTTGCAACATGCTTTAGGCACAGAGTTGAACTTGAGCATGGCCTATCATCCTCAAATAGATGGCTAAATTAGAAGAGTGAATCTTGTGCTTGAGGATTTTTTGAGAGCTTGTATTCTTGATTTTTGAGGATTATGGAAAGATCACTTGTCTCTTGTTGAATTTGCATACAATAATAGTTATCGAGCTAAAATAAACATGGCACCTATTGAAGCATTGTATGGCTAACCTTGTAAATTGTCTACGTGTTGGTGGGAAACGAGGATAAGGTAATACTTGGAAAAGATAAGATCCATGATGGAGAAAATCGAGTTAATATTGAGATGGATGAAAGTGTCTCAAGACCGACAAAAGCATTAATGCAATAAAAGACATATTTAGCCAGTGTTTGGGGTAGGTGACATGGTATTTATGAAAATGGCCTAATAGAATAGAGTTTACACTTGGAAATTAAGGGAAACCTACACCAAGATTTGTTGGACCAATTATTATTTTGGAACGAACCAAAAAGCTTGCATATGTATTTGATCTCCCTAAAGAATAGTCAGTGTACATAATGTGTTTCATGTTTGCACTTAGGCAATTTTGCATATTAATTTAGTGCAGTGATAGAGCCAAGTCAATTAGACGAATTAGATATTGAAATAGAAGCATCAGTCACTGTAGGACTTATGTGTACTATTGACAGTATGGTTAAGAGACTTTAGAATTAGTTTGTCAAACTTGTTAGGTCCAACGGGCTTGGATTCCAGAAATAGGACATGGGAGCATATATTATAACGAGAAAATATTTTATCGCTATGGATGCATGTAGTATGATGATTATGTTTATACGTTACACAAATCATTATATGAAATGTTATTCGTACGTCACGTTAGCTAACGAATTAATGATTCATCTTTTGTTATAGGAGTGTCAGAGATCCCCTTATATAGAATTGCGAGGAAGCAATTCATTTAAGGAGGGTAGTGTTTAATAATCAAGTTTTAGGGGTAAATAATAGTAGTTTAATTAATTAAAAATGAATTTTTGATTTAATAAATTAAGTTATAAATTCTTTACAGACAATAATTGAAACTAAACAGAATGTTTTAATAAATATAATATTTTCAAATATTAATTATTTTTATTTATTTACATGAAGTAGTTGTAAAACAAATTTACTTTATGTTAATACAATGGGTAATTTAATAAAACAAATAAGTATTCAATTTAAAGAAATTGTGTAGGTTAGCGAAATATGATGTGTATAATAAAGTGCAAATCTAATTAGATTGGAATTGTGTATAAATAATAAGAGTTATTTGAAATGTGAAAAGAAGAAAAAAATTTAATTCACTTAAATTTGGGCCTAAGCCCAATTGAGCCTTTCTTTTCTTTTTCTCTAGAATGGTCTTTCCCTTTCCTTCTCTATTGAGGAATCAAACCCAACCCCTTCGTCCATCCCAACCCTAAATGCAAAATCTCAAATCGTGATCAATTAAAAAAAAGTTAAAACACACCTAACCCATATGCAGCAGCGTCGTCGATGGAGGGTTGACGTGATGAATGGTGGCACAAGAAGCATGTGCACCACAATAAGGTGCTCAAACTTGGTGCTGTCTACGTCGCAAGGAGGTGGTGGAGGTAGGGTGGAAGTGCATTCCAGTGGCCTATGTTAGGATGTGGCGATGTGCGTGTATTCATGAAGGCTTGGGCGGCCAGAGTTACGATGCGTTTAGACCAAGATGAAGAAAGTGGTAGTAGTACACCGTTCAATAATTTAGGTGGAACTCACATGTCTTTGTCTTTATCATCGAATAAATATACGTACAAGTAGCTCTTGAATGATATTTGGGTGTTGAACAATTACATGTTTGAATTTTTATTGATTAGGGTAATTTAATTAGAGAAGATTAATCTACTTTGAACTCACAACACTTACCGGTAGATCGGTGTGCCAATCGATGGTCTAACCAAATATATATATATATATATATATATATATATATAAAATTAAAATAAAATCATAATGCAACTAAATAAAATATAACTATAAAAGATGCAATTATAAACAAAAAAAAGTAAATGCATAAAATGTATTTGTGAAGTTATACGGGAGTTTGTAAAAGTAACATTTATTAATTTAAAAGAAATTAATTAATTAAATAATAAATTAGATATTTGAATTTAAAGATTATATGAAATTTTAACATATATTATGGTATATAAGAAATATATTTTAATTAATATTTAATCGTTTCAACGTAAATTCTATGGTTAATAAAATTAAATAGAATTATGTTATATATATTCATAAATATTTATTTAATAATCAGATACTTAATTAAATATTTGATTTGAATTATATAATGATTATTGTAGATTTTGATTTTTTATCTATGTCATTAAGAGTTCGGTGTTATGGATGAGTCCTTATTAGATAGCTTAAATGATTTATATATGCAAGTTATGAATCAATATTCTATTTTATTTTTGGAAATATGATCTACTAGATTTAAAAAGTTACTAACTTATAAAAGAGGTTAGATTTTGGTTTGAAAATGTTTATTTAAAATATATATATAGATGTATGCATGTATATGATATTTGGAAAATAAGTAATTACTATTAATTAAGAGTTTTCAAAATTATAGTTTTTGAAATTTTAATATATAATTACTTATGATTTATTAACTTGAGCTTCAAGTGTATAAATATACATTGTTATGTTTGATTTATGAGTTTTCTGATTTTTCACCTTCTCAATGCTGATTTTGGTATTATGAATGATTCACCATTGACATTGATTTAATTGGAAATTTCGATATGATACAGTGATGTCATTCTTCTGTTTAATTTTGTGATATTATATTCTATGTAGTGAGAACTCTGAATAAATGGAGTTATGATACCGTTTGGGACAGTGACATTCAGTAATATTTCTCCAGTTATTCTTTGGACTTGTGATATTGAATATTGAGTAGACTAAGTTTAATTTATAAGCATTGAGTTTGAGTAAATGTTTGAGTATTGCATAGTGGTATGGGCTGCTTTTGTGATATTTATTCGGTTATTCATTGTAAGTAGATAACACTTACGTAATGGGAATAAAGTGGATAGAGTGAGGTATTTCGTAATGATGTATGGTTCTGTGCCTATAGTTGTGAGACTTCAGGTCTAGATGTATCAGTTCTATATGCCATTATTACGATGTACACCTATATATGTTTGTTGGAGAGGACCAAATGGCGAGTATCCACCATGGTGGCCTGATCGTGGGGTAGCTCCCTAAATCTATGACATTGTATAATATAGCTTTGTGCTACCCTTATGCGTGCATTTGCCTCTTGTGTCATCTAGGCCAGCAGTCTGTCACCTATGCTTTTGTGGTACTTTATAGGGGCAATTTAAGCATCAAGAATATTAGTCTTCGCGTTGACAAGACAGCGGTGGATACGTGTCACGATGACTGTGGAGGTAACTAAGACTGCGGATACTTTGTTTTTCTAGATGTAATAACACGTATTTTTGACACTGGTTTTTGGGATAGTTAACTAATTTTAATTGTTGGAGTACTAATTTTTATTAGTCGAATGAATAGATTTTATGATATTTAAAATATCCGAATCTATAAATTGATTAAACTATATAAAATTTTGAAATGTAAATTGCTGAATAAGGGAAATTTATTAATATATGTATATGTATTTAAACTTCACCATTTCAAACTCGTGATAAAATAACCTCTATTTAAAAATGGTATATATATATAAGTATGTAGAAATGTAAATAGGTATACATATGTAAATATGTAAATATATATGTATATATAACTATGTATATGTGTATGTAGATATGACAGGAATATACATAAGTACACACACACACACACATATATATGTGTGTGTTTGAAATAGTGAAATGGTGAATAAGTGTATATATATATATATAAACATATTATATATCTAAATAAGTATATATATACATGAATATACAAGCTTCATAATGGAAGATTTCAAGCTATGAGTACAAGTATATGTATACATGTACATAAAAGTGTATATGAAAATCTCTCTATATATAATTGTGTACATAAACATATGGGAAACATCATCATAGCAAAAACTTCAAATCGAGGCATAAACATTTAATCATGTCACACAAAAATCAAATCCACATAATAAATCAAGTCAAAGGAGTAATCAAATCATCCAATCAAGAAATAAAAAAATAAAAGGAAAAAAATAAAATGTGAAAGGCATGCACAAAAGTTTTCAGGCACTTTATAAGTGCATAACAGTCACCCTATCATTGCACTGTTCCTACCATTCTCATATATATTACCACTTGTAGTTTTTGTTCATGTATACTTTCTAACACACAAAAAAGGATAAGCTGACATTAAAATCTTGTTGGAAACTAAGCACCTAAAGCTATAGCCAAAAAAAAAGTGTCAATGTTTGATTTTTTTCAAAAGAAGCAAGTGAGTAAAAACTTGGGCTGTTACTTACTAGATCCATGTATGTATCTGCATATGCTTGAGAATTGAATGAACATCTTTATTTGTCTAGTAGTATGTGATAATGAGTTTTCTATGCCATATATGTATATGTGTTGGTCATGAGGAATACAACCTGTAACTCAAACACTATCTCTATTCTTGAGAAGAAATAGATCATGCAATCTTAAAAAAAATCGATATCTCCTGATCTAGTTGGTTTTAGATTATAATTCCAAAAGCAAAAGTGATAGTTTTTTAGTACATTTTATTTTAAAATTTGTTTCGTTAGTTATAATTGAGCATAGGGGAATAAAAACTTAGTTTACAGTAAACAACTTTGAAATGGCCAAAATTCGAATAATATAATTTAATCAATTGATTATGCGGGTGAATTTGTCTCTGAAAATGGTGATTTTTGGAAGTTGTTTGGTGATTTTTCATACGTGTGGAGCGAGAAAAAGAGAGATGGACAGAATTTGGTTTTTGGTCAAATTAAAGTGGTTGAGGCAATTTAGCGGCTGGTCGTTGGGTGTGGAAGCTGCTTAGGTGATGGATGATCGGCGGAAAATGGTACGTCATTTTTTTGATGATTGTGGTGGTTAAGTGAGTTGGGATTAGTGTTTTAAGTCATGGGTTTTTGGGTTTCAGTTAGTTGGAAATGGCAATGTGAGTAGGCCAAGAGGGGCATGCGCATGGAGTGGAAAAGGAGCAGGAGGTCGTGGCGATGCTCTGGACGAGGTTTGGTGAATGATGATGGTCGGAATTGTTGTGACGAGGTGATCAAATGGGTGGGTTCTGTTCCAGGACTCTGTTTGGAGTTCGATTTTTGAACTGGAGGGTGGCCATGACTTTTGGGTGGATGGATAAGACACTGGAGGCGTGGACGACTTAGGGTGATGGTCAACGGCGAGTTGTTTGACCGGAGACAAGTGCATGCTTGGATACACGGCTGGGTTTGTCGAATTGACAAATGAAGAGAAATTAGAAGGAAGAAAAGGAGAAGAAGCAAGAAAGAGCAGCTTGTTTTTTTCTTTCTTTGGGCCGAACGTAGGCTGGGCTCGCTTTTTTATTAAAAATATAAAATGATTTAGAAATTTTTATATGTCAGTAACCTTTCATTTTTAAAACATTTATGTTACTTTTATGTAAATCCAATCAACATGAAATCCTTTGCATTGTAATTCTACCACCAAATAGTTAAGCCTAATTTATTTTGTGTAAAGTAAAATTTAATTATTTTATAATAATTAAAGTAAGTAATTAATTAAATTCTTAATTAATTAAATCTTATGTTAATAAATAAGATTAGCTATTAATTGGAATGCTTGATTGTAATTAACTAAAAATAAATTGTTTTATAATTTATTCAATTTATAATTATTTTAGGTTAATAATATAAATGGTTTCGGTTAATCAAAGTTAATTAAATTCTGATTTGTTTATCGTTTAAATATTGGTTATTAATCATTAAATTAGTTAATGATCTATGCCATGGTTTATTGCTCTTGGATATTATTTCTATTATTCTTGTCTGCGCCCTTTGTAGCCAAACCAGTTGAAAAGTTAGAATAAAACGTTGACACTTTTTATTTGAAATAAACATATGTAGTAAATTCCTATATGCGAGTATTATCACTCCGAATATGAATTGTTTATTTTAAACGATTTTGCCTTTTAAATTTATTGTTGGATTCGAAGAGACCGGGATCGGATATCTGCATTATCAGAAACCACTTTGATCATATAACCACTGCGAACCTTTACGGTTTTGATTATTGATTCTAATATGCTGGGATTGAATTAATTTAACAAATTCGGTTATTGCAATAAGTATTTTATAATTAGACACTATTATAATACACCTGGATTTTTATTAAATTGTTTTTGGTTATCATAAGATAAAAGCCTGCCATGTTTATGTGTGACGTGGTCTTATGAGTTACCTTGGTTTTCGAAGGATTTGATAATTCAAGTATTTCAAATTAAGTGTGTTTACTCACGCTAATTTCCAGCCTGACTCGGGTGTTACTTTGTTGTAATGCTCGAATCAGACTGAGTATTACAGATTTAGGTTAGGATGCTTTGGAGCTCAAGAGATGAGCTGGATGGCAGAGACATATTACTCGTATTTTGACTATTCCGCTGTGTATTATAGGCTGTATATTCAGTATTTGTGAGGATAAGTTATTATAACTGTCCAGATTTATATGTTGATGATTGTACTATGATAAATTGTATGTATATAAACAGTTACAGTTTCTTTGTATAAAAAGCTGTTGTTATATATTATATTTTGTTCCATTGCGATTTTAAGATTCTATGTTGACTCTATTTTCTGTTTTTTCTATCTCTTTTCTTCTTAAACCCTTACAATCTGGTATTTTCGGAACTCGACTGTTCGGCACTCTATGCAGTGAACGTATTAGTGTCGATTTTCGAGGGTCGAAAATCGCCCAGTCGTTTCACTGGAGTTTGCATGTGTGCTATTAATCTCCCTTCTGGTACTAATGGAGTAGTAGATTGGCATATACGATTGATACACCTCACTTTAGCAATGATATATGCCAGGAGCACATATGTTATTATTAGTTGGATCTATATAGGAACTTCAAGTTTGTTGTACAACCATTCCCCTTCATGATATTTACAAATAGACTTTTTATGTGGAGATGATATTATACATATGCTATATGTGCAATGTATAGTGGATTCTCGATAAATTGATAGGCAACTTATCATACCCTTTTTATATGTATTGATGATTCTTACCGAGATTGAGAGATATACTTGGGTAGTGTTTTGTGCTAGGCAGATTATATTTGGTGATATCTCATATAATGATATTTTTAGATTTAAAGATGATTTCTAGATATGTAGGATTCACCCATTTGTATTGATTTTATGATTTCTGGTTTGATGTGTTTCTGTATTGATGACGATATCTTTTGATATCGTAAATGGTTGTTTTATGTAGTTTCAACTAATTGATAAGGTGTCATACTTTGTTGATTGTTTATAGTGATGCATATATATTTTAGGGGTGTGTGCCTGTGTGTGTTGCTTGATGTTATGGATATTTATGGAGGTGATATAGTATTATTATTCTCTGATTACATTGCTTTACCATTATTATATACCCTTTATTAGACATAGTCTGACCCGTGTGTTATTTATACAAAAATCGGGTCAGTCTGAGGCCTTTTAAGTATAGGGACGACATGACCAGCATTTCTTTTAGCGGGCTTAGAGGAGTTTACATAGGAAATTGTTATATGATATTAATATGACATTAAATCTCTCTATATATTTAATATAGAGTCGTATATTTATTGTTTATCATATATATGAAAATATTTGACAATTGAGATGCGTTCTACCTTTATGACATTAATATATAATATATATTATATGATATTGCTGTGATTGATTCTATGTTCTCTGTGTTATACTACATATTTCATACGTTTCTATCTTGGAGGTGCACGTATTTATTGCTTTAAATGATACTTTGTATGTACCAATGAGTTATTTATTTGATGTTTTAGTACGTACTAATGTCACTCCAAACGGACATTCACATGCGTACCCCATATAGCATCATTCTCCATATTATTCGATGGTATGACATGTTAATACTTTTAAATATTATGAGTATAGATGTGGGGTGCTTCAATCTGTTATCCAGACGTCTGTACTGCCGTGTAATTATAATATTGGTTTATGCTGTAAAATGTCAAGATTTATGAGTTCGATTTCGTTTTGTGGACTAGCATTGTTATAACTCAGAATTTCAAGTAATAATAAACTAGTGTTAATAATAGTAATTCAATTAATTAAAATGGATTTTGAGGATTATTCAAAAAATTGATTTGGAAATATTTAGTCAAAAGAGCTTAGATCATGAAAAATGCGATATTTAGATTTAAATAAGTTGAAATGTGAAGATAATATTTTATAAAATTAATGTAATTGAAATATAATAAATTGGTTTGGAAAAGAGGTGATTTTGAAATGTCATTTGTATTTATTTAAATTGACTAAAATCTGATTTTGTAAATAAAAGAAAATGAATTTATATTTGTTCATTTTAAATATTTTTATGCCCAAGCTGAATCAAATTTCTAAACGTTTCCAATTAGTGAATTTTTCCGCCTTCATCAAATAATCATTCGCTTTTATCATTTACTCCACTTTCAATAACCTGAAGCTTCCTCCCTCATCAATCCTCTTTCATAATAATTAAAATAAAATTTAATAAATTACCATAAATCACCAAATATACCTATTCTTTAGTCCCATTAAAAACAAATCTCGTTAATGGCTTCTAGACAACAATCTTCTTCCTTCAAATTGTTTCAAAAACTCCAATCAATTCCGCATTATTATCGTCGCTAAAATTCAATACTCAATCCCATATCCCATTCTTATGCAAGTGTTGTGAAAGAATCTTTTCCCTTTTCTTTTCCCAAAATGAATCTGAATCAAAGAATATGGAGCACGAGAATTTTTTTTAGATCCTTACGTTACAGGTTTGGAGGAAGAAAGCATACGACAAGGGAGTTAGCTGTGACTCCCCACCTCTATACTCACGCTAGCCAATGACACTACGGGGTAATGCCGTCGACTAGCACGAAGAATAAGGCTGTTAAGGAGCGAACATCCATGTAATTACTTTGTGCGAGCACCGGTATGTCGGACAGTATAACATGCATTTCATTTCTAGAGGAAATCCAACGTATCGATACAAACTCAAAGCTACTACACTGTGGCTATATAATCTTCAAAAACAAATATAGAAATAAGCATAACACAAATCAGTCATAGATTTCCATATCACAAAGGTGGAAACAAATATGAATATAACACATAAAAGTGTACATCAGAGTAGTGGTCAAATAAGATCCACAATATCACAAAAGAATAGATACAAGTGCTAGACAAAAGAATATGTATACATCAAGGAGTCTCTATCTCGTATGTATAACAGCGAAAACTACTAAACTAGAGTAGTTAGCCAAAAGTCGGATAATATTCCCTGAAGAGGAGTCAAGCAGAAGCACATGTAACATCTCGGTCTGACCCGAGTATTATTTAATAAGAAAATAATAAACGGATCGATCTAGCTATAAATATCAGATAAAACGAGATAGAATAAGAGATATGACAAAAAAGTATGATAACAATAATGCCATACTTCGGCAGGTATACATTTAACAATAACAAAAATCATACAATATCTCAAGAATCTTCTCAAACACCAAAAATAATGTCATATTCTTTATTTTATTCACCAAACCACAAATATTGATAAACTTATCAATACCAATTGCAAAAATTGGTGAAACACAAATTCTAGAAATCATCAATTAGAAATCCAGAAATCACAAAAGGGAGAGGCCTATCACAAAACGGGAGCATGAAAACTCACCAACACGTGTATCACAAAACGGAACGCTATTCCATGGTTGCTAACCATCAATTTTGAGCCGAGGCTCGACAAACGGCCCGAAGACCATGGGTCGCTACCCCACCAATTTTTGAGCCAAAACTCCACAGAAACGGGATTTAGTCTCCCTCGTAGACAAAAAGACATCGCGCATTGCTAGTCTAAACCATAAAATGATCATCACCGATCATCAAGAAGTGTCAATTACACTAAGCTAGTAAATAAATGAGTTTAGCTTCATATCCCATAACCACTAGTTTAACTTAAATATTTACGAACAAATTGTAGATCTCCACTCAAAAATTGTCACAAGAGTTTCAATCGAACAAGTCTAAGAATTAACCGACAAAGTAAATGCAAGCGTTTCATACCACTTGTTTTGCTAAGTCGTTTAATTGGATTTCTCGAATGAATGAGTTAAAGGTTTGTATATATTAATAGGTTGGAAAACGGTTTTAATAAATGAGCTTTGTATTAAAATAGTGTTGAAATCGTTTTGATGTAAGAGTTTTAATATTTACTACCAGTATATAAACTTTTGTATTTCAAAGTGACAAGTCACAGAAATGATTGTAGAAACAATCAATCACCAAAAATTCACATTCGGAGACGTGAATTAAATCCAAAGAAATTGGTACCAAATACATCTAAATGGATATTTCCAAAAATCCAAAGAAAGAAGTCATCAAAGTCGATAATAAGTGATGACAACTAATTGGATCGACATAAATCGATTAAAATTGGAAATTAACTCAAACATAGCCAAAATAGGCAAAATTGACAGTTCCAGACGTCTGGTAGGTGTTTCCAGACGTCTGGCCAAAGGTTCTGGAAGTGTATGTGTTCTCTTTTTAATTCCTGGGCCATTTCAGGAGTCTGAAATTTTCAACCAAACGCCTGAATTTGATTTCAGACGTTTGGATTTTGTTTCAGATGTCTGGATTTTGTCTCTGCCTTTTCCAAACCCCTTTCCAGACGTCTGGATTTTTTAACCAGACGTCTGGATTTTGTTTCAGATGTCTAAAATTTTCTGCTCGGCAAAAACAACCTAGCTCAAAAATGGCAAATCCAAACCGAAATGCGATCGAACGAGCGATGGATGCTAGGGATTTATGCCAATCGACAACCCAGCACTATAGGCTCTTCGATATGCCACAAATAACATGTTCAAACATCCAAGATAGAATCTTTAAAGATTTTGATTTCAAAACAGCAAAATTGGAAAGTTCACCAAATCAATTCAAATCAAAAGAAAATGAACATGAATAGATGTTAGAAATTCATACCTAACAACAACGAAAGCTATATGCATAGATGTGAGTTGAAAAACTCACCTTTTATTCAAAAATAATGAAGGAGAAGCTTGAAAACAAAGAAAAGATCAACTACTCTTCAATTTCAACTCTCAAAGCTCCAATCTAAGATCATAAGAAAATATTTCCTAAGTTAGGTTATAGGAAATTTCTGAAATTGGAGAGAGATTGAGATGGAGAAGAAGAAGAGGATGCTTACTTAAGCTTCTCTTTGATTTTGGAGCTAGAACTTGAATTTGCAAAAGATACTAGGGCTTAGGAATTTTAGTTTCTAATCTTTCCCCTCATTTTTACTCAAAGCTTGAAGTGTTAGGAAATGAGAATGAATGAAGAGGAGAGGGGGTGGAGCTAGGGTCTTATGTTAGGTTATTGGGCTGAAACCTAAACCCAAAGCCCTAAGTGAAAATGTCAAAATTCAAGCTAACTCCAAATATACCGATGTTTATACTTAAAAAAGGTCGCAAATGACATTTTGAACTCAATGGAAGTGGTCTCGAGTTCGAATCCGACTGTTTGCAAAAAATAGCTTTTCGGACTTTAATCCGACTAACGATGCTATATTTAAATAAAATATTTAAATATAAAATCGTAAAATATGCGGGTTGTTACATCAGGGATCCAATTTGATGCTTTAGTTGTGGGCCGTTTAGACACAAGAGCATCTAATGTATGAAAAATGTTGATAATTCATCTATGCTAGAATCCTTGAATTTGAAGAACCATCGATTTTATTTTTGTTTGGAGTTCTTAAAGTTAAAGAAGATATTTCATGAATGTTATTCAAAAGAGAAGGAGAAGGCACAATAACTATTTGACAAAATGCTTTGGCATTTTGAAGCCTTGAATTCCACTGTAAATTTCGATTCTGAATTTCATACTAATTTTGGTCAGTATAGGAATAAGAAGTCATCGAGTTGCAGAACAATCAAGTTAATCCACTTTTTCCAGCATCATTGAAATTGAAAGATCATGGGTATTACTTCTGTCTAGAATTCTTAAAATTAAGAAATATATTTCTTAATAAATTTTATAGTGAGAAAGTCAAAGGATTGAATCTGTTTGATAAATTGCTTTAGCATTTTGATACTTTAAACACTGCTGTCAATTTTGATTATAGAAAGTACACAATTCTAGGTTAGGAAGTAATATCATAAATAATAATGAGTCTTTGAGGAAGAATCAATCATGTACATTTCTTGGTTCTGAAAATAAAAATATTATAAAAAATAGTAGCTTGTTCATGATACGGGATACTCAATTAAGGGAAGAGTTTTTAATCAAATATAAGTATGATATTATGACTTTGGATCCAGCACACTCTTTTAAGCATTTTGACGACAAATCTTATCATACCAAATTGGTTGGGTGTAACATCCCGTATCTGGAGGCCAAAAGCTAAGCGCTACAGATGCTACAGTCATCCACAGTATTGACAAAATACGGTAGTGATAATGGTATCAATGGTATCAGAAGCACTTGAACATGAACAAAATCACATATTTCCAAAAACAACATTTTACTGATTAAATTTCAAAATAAAATCATATCCAAGTAACATAATCCCATATTGTTTCCATGGTAAAGATTAATTATAATCGCCATAGAAATATACCAAGAGCGACATATGACGATGCCTCCTTGGTTAATCAAAGCAATATAGTCATATCTGACCTAATACATAGCGGAAATAAACAAAACAATATGTACATCCCAATTAGCTATCCGTCAACCACCTACTCGTCTACGGAGGCATTATTCGCAAAAATTTCTAAACCTGAAAATCTTTACCCTTAGCCTACTTAAATCAATTTTGAGCACACCAAAGTTAAGGGAAAACAAAAACTTCGAGTCAGGCATAAAGCCTGGTGTGAACAATTCTGTTACATCTCGGTTTACTGATATTAAGTGAATCCATGCCACTTAGCAAAAAGGGTTCCCCCTACTAATATCCTCTTTAAAACGTATTTTTTGCAAATCTTTTCCTGCAACCAAACTGGATAATCAAACTGATTATCAAAATAGCAATATCTTTTATACTAACAAATAGACTATTTGTCCATAAAACAGGTAATAAGTGGAATATATGTCCACAACATAATAGCAAGGTCTATTATGCTAACAATTGGCTTATGTGTCCATAAAGCTGGACTGACTTCCCACAAACTTAACTAACTGTCCAGATCAAAATGGACTAACCGTCCGAATCATTTTCTTAGGGTTAACTACCCTTCATCTTTTTCCTTGAAAACCTTTTCAAAATGTTTTAACCTTTTAAATCATACTTATACAAGAAAAATACATTCTAAGCTTTACTCTAAGCTATTTTGCCATGATATATGTACTTTACTTAAAATAATGTTGATGAATTTTAATAAGGATTAGCTATCCTTCCAAAATAAGTTAAAACCCGTTTTAACTTCAAAATAATCAGGCTATATTGCCTATTTAATACATTCAAAACTTTTGTTTAAAACCTTTAAATAAACCTTTCGACATCATTGAAGGTAACCCCTTTGAAACTAATGAAAGTGACACTTTCGAAACCGTTAAAAGCCTTTCGAAAACATTGGAAAAATCTTTCCTTTCTTTTCTCTGAAAGCTTCAAAACATTAGACATCCTCTTTTAAAACCTTTAAATATTGCCTTTTGAAAACGTAGGAAAAACCCTTTCTTTTAAGCCTTTCAAAACCCTGAGGAACCACCCCTTTTGAAACCATCCATTAAAACCTTTCGAAACAGTCAAAATTCAATCCTTCCGAAAGCACTTTGGGTTAAATTTAAAACATATGGAAATATTTCGAAACTATTCAAAAATTTACTACTTCGAAACCTTTGAAAATCGTCTCGGTCGAAACTATTCGGGTTTTACTTCAATCATAGAAAAGGGTCGATAAAACGTTTAAGTCGAAAGCATATGTTTCGAAACCATTTCCTAAGCAAAGAAGTGATGGTATCAAAAAATCCTTTCAAAAGCATTGGAGAAGTGGTCAAAATTTTTAGAAAACAAAGAATACAACCCTTTCAAAACCGTTTGGGTCGAAAGGTAGAAAGCAACAGTAAAAGGCTTCGACCTGGTTGAAAGCGATCATTTAAAACAAAAGCATAACCCAATCAAAACCATTTCTTTAAATCCATTAAACCCAATCGTAAGATAACTAAGTCGAAAACTAGTCAGGCAGGCGCATTTTAATTTAAACACAAAGTAATGCCTCAACCCCTTCAAAACCCCTAGTTTATACTCCATACATTCCACCTATATCCAATTCACTACGTACCAATTCCTTGATAACATGTGCATTGTTTTCGACGGAAGCGAAGACAAAGAGGTGGAACTTGGTGCCAAAAGAATCGTAATAGTGAAAAACATGTAGCAGATAGTTATTTTCACCTAATCTGCTTTGCGTTTGGTTACCTCTTTCTTTGCCAATAAAATGTACTGCAATTTCAAAACTAATCTTTTTGAATTATTTGCGAAAATCCACTTATTTTTTTATAAATATATAAAACATTTAAGTCGCATACCTTACATAATTTTATATACCCATTAAAATACTTGAGATAAATCTACAAAAATTTTAAATATATTTTAATATGTTTTCCAACATATAAAAATTTTAGACCCAAATCTTTCATTATTTACCCGTAAATATTTATGAACAAAAAATAACATTTTTTACTAGAAAATTTATATAAATTCCATAATTATTCAGAAAATTCTAAAAGTTGAAACCCATCTCTAAAATATTATTTTTGATCTTCATAAAAATTCGCAATGCATTTGGATGTCATTTTATAGGGGTTTCACCTTTAAACATATCATATAATCAATATGAACATACATAAATCATCAACATGTATATATAATCGTTCCATCATTCAAAATATGGCAAATCATTGCAAAATATTTGGAATTCATCTTAAAACCAAAAATAATAATAATTTGGGATGTAACATTATTCACCTTGGCTTTAGAGATTAAAGAGACTGATATGTGAATGAATTAGATTTGCTTAAGCTTCTTCCTAGCTTTTCTCTATCTTCTTCCTCTTTCTCTTGTTAATGGTGGCCGACCTTAATTTAAAAAAAATTAATAGATGAAAATGAACGTGTATGGCGAATACGCGGCCAAGTTTTAGAGGTATAGGGATGGCCTCTTTCCTATTTTACCCTCCTCTGTTTCAATCTAACTCTTATTTTAATCCATAGGTTAAATGGCACGACTACCATTTAATTAAATCAAATCTCAATCCCTTAATCAACACATTATTTTATTTAATTTAGCTAATTAAATATCCTAAATAGTGTTACCAAAAATCTGGCTTGTTATAAACCCCCCTCCTTAAAGAATTTCGTCCTAGAAATTACGATAAGGTACACAACAAATCAAATAAGAAGGTAAAACATACCATCGAACAAGTCAGGATAAGTATCTCTAATCCTGCTCTTAATCTCCCAAATGCAGTCCCTACCATCGTCTCTCCACTAGACTTTGACTATTCTGACCGTCTTGGTTCTCAGCCTCTTCTCATCTCTCGCAACAATACATATAGGCTTCCTCACTAAAGTCAAATCCGTTCTACTACTAAGTCTTCTAGCACAGCCGGTGCAATAGTAGTCTTCGGGCTTCTAACACACTTTTTGAGATGAGAAACATAGAAAACATTGCGGACTCATGCCAAAATTCTTGGTAACTCAATTCTATATGCGAGCTTCCCGATCCTCTCAACAATTGGAAAAGGTCCAACAAATCTCGGTGCAAATTTTCTTGATTTTCCAAATCTAATCACACCTTTCATTAGATGAAAACTTGATCCCCAATGAGAACTATAAATCTTTCCGTCTCTTATTTGCATAACTCTTCTGCTTAGACTGAGCCTCCTTCATTCTAACCCAAATGACCTCAATCTTTTCTGCAGCTTTTCAGACCAAATCTGGACCAAGAATCGACCTGTCCCCGGTCTCTAACCAACATACGGGAGATTTGCATAGCCTTCCACATAAAGCTTCAAACGATGCCATCCCAGTACTAGTCTGATAACTGTTGTTATACGAAAACTCGAATAAATGCAGATGGTCTTTCCATGAACCTCTGAAATCTAGAACACTTTAATATTCTGTTAACTCTCTCTGTTTGCCCATCTGTCTGCAGATATTAAACGTACGCATCTTGAGCCTGTTTCCTAAAAGTTCCTGCAGATTCTTCCAACCGCTAGTGAATAAGGGATCTCTATCACTTGCTATATTACTAGGAATTTCCATGCAGTCCTAACTACATTCTTCATGAACAACTTTGCCAAAACAGGTCCCGTTCTAGTTGATTTAACTGGAATGAAATGGGCGCTCATGGTCAATCTGTCCACTATGACCCATATACCATCATTTCCTCTGTTCAGCCTTGGCAACTCGTCAATGAAATCCATAGAAATCGAATCCCACTTCCATACCAGAATATCTAATGGCTAAAGCAACCCACTTGAATTCAGGTGTTCGGCCTTTGCTTGTTGGCAAATCTTGCACTGCTTTACAAATAAACCAATATCCCACTGCATACCTTCCTAGAAGAAACTCCTATTCATATCCTGATACATCTTAGTATCTCCTATATAAATAGAGACCTTCGAATGATGGCACTCCTCTAAGACTTCTTCCCTTATGATTCCTACACTCGAAACACATAATCTTCCTTTTTTTCTTAACCTCCTATTCTGTTCAATACTGAAATCTTTCAAGTCATCGCTCTTGGTTCCATCTCTTAACTTTTTGATCCGATCAGCTAATATCAGATCTTCTTCCTATTTAGAAGAAATATTTTCAATCACCACTGGTCGAATTTTCAAACAAGATAACACTACAGTTTCTTCGCTAGACCCAGCCTCAAATCTCCACTACACTCTGTAATCTGCTAATGCTTCCAAATCTTTCCACCCAGCAATCATTGCCGACACTACATTCTGATGTTTGCTACTGAGTGCACCTACAACCTTGTTGCTTTTCCCTGGTGTGTACTCAATCCCAAAATCATAAGCGGCAATAAACTCTAACCATATCTCTTGTCTCATTTTTAGCTCCTTTTGAGAGAACAAATACTTCAACGACTTATGATATGTATATAACTCAAACCACTCTCTCAAAAGGTAATGTCTCCACACCTTCAATGCAAAAACCACCGCAGCCAATTCCAAATCATGCATCAGATACCTAACCTCATGCGGTCTAAGCTATGTAGAAGCATAGGCAATCACTTTACCTCCTTGCATCAGCACAGCTCCTAATCTTGTTCCACACGCATCTGTATAAACCACCAAATCTTGACCCCTTCTGGAAAAACCACAACCAGTGCATGGGTTAATACATGTTTCAAACTTTGGAATGCTTCCTCACACTTATCGGTCCACACAAACTTTACATCCTTTCTCGTTAGCTTGGTCATAGGTGTCGCTATATGCGAAAAATCCTTAATGAACCTCCGACAATAACCAGCCAACCCAAGGAAGCTCTTTATCTCCGTCACTGTCTCTGGTCTCTTCCAACTATTCACCACTTCAATCTTAGTCAGATCTGCTAGCAATCCTTCCTCTAAGACTACATGAAGAAGAAACTTCACTTCCTTCTTCCAAAAATGACATTTCGAAAACTTCGCCTCTAGCTGTTGTAGCCACAACATCTCAAGCACCACTTTAAGATGAACTTCGTGTTCTCTTTCATCCTTTGAGGAAACCAACATAACATCTATGAAAACCAATATGAACCTACCCAAGTGCTCTCAGAAAACTAAGTTCATCAAATCCATAAAGAAAGCTGACGCATTAGTCAGTCCAAACGGCATAACTAGCCATTCGTATGACTCATATCTGGTCCTAAACCCCATCAAAGTTATACTATCCTTTGCTATTTTGAGTTGATAGAAACCTGTCGGTAAATCCAACCGCAAGAAAACCTTGGCTCCACTCAACCGATCGAACAAATCGTCAATCCTCGACAATGGATATGATTTGTTATCGTTCTCTCATTCAAATTACAATAATCGATACATAGCCTCAATGATCCGTCTGACTTCTTAGCAAACACTACGGCTACACCCCAACGTGAACTACTCGGCCTGATAAAATTCTTGCCTTCTAAATCCACCAACTGCACCTTTAACACCCTCATCTCTGTCGGAGTCATCCTGCTTGGTGGCCTACCTACTGGTCTGCTCCCGAAACCAAATCTATCTGAAACTCAATGGCTCGTTTCAGCGGAAATCGATCTACAGGCTTAAAAACATCCACGAATTCTCTAACCATGAAAACTCGATTCAACTCATTATCCAATTCCATAACACCCAACAAAGCATTCATCTCACCGTTAGAGAACCTTCCATGAAATAAACTATCCGATCACTACAATCAGGGTTTTTAAGCGATATTTTCCAATCCTGGAAATATATTCTAGCATCTTACTCGCTTAACCAATCCATCCTAAGATTAATCTGAAACCCCGTAAAATCAAACATATGCAAGCTGTGAACGAAAGTGTGACTTAACAGGTAAAACTCTAACTGGTTACATCTCAACCCTAGGTTGCATACCCTCTTATAGGATTTGCAACCCGTAAGGAATTAACTAAACATGTGGATTCTAGGTTAAGCTTATCTATCAGACATCTAGATATAAAAGAATGCGATGCACTAGTAACAAATAGAACGCTAACAGACATACCATGGATCTAAAGCGTGCCTCCCAAAATTGCCTTTCCTTTTTCTTGATCTATTGGCTTAGAAGCAGCAAGCTCAAATGCATACACCATGCCCTTTCCATCCTTAGAGGGATCCTTGCACTGGTTTATAATGGCCAATCTAGTGACAATTGAAGCACCTGGCATTCTTCTTCTTGGCTACCTCTTTTGCCTTTACAGCACGACACACATTAGCAAAGTGCCCCTTCTTGTCACACTTGAAGCAAACAATCTCAAACTTCCCATTCTTAGCTTCTTCACCCTTCTAAGCACCTTTCTTAGGAAAGAACTTCCTCTTCTGATTCTGCCCAACCTAGACTTCTTTAGCCTTACTCTTTTCTAGAGAATCAAGAATCTTGTCATGCCTTAAGGCCATCTCCACCACAAAGTCAGAAGGATCTCTATTTTAAGGTAACGTAGCCCTTACTAACTCTGGCTTCAACCCCCTGATAAACTTCTCATTACTCTTCATCACTGTATTCACTAAAGCATACCCATATATAGCCAATTCCTTAAACTTTCTACCATGCTCCAAAACAGACATCTCTTCCTGCTCTAACTCAGAAAACTTTTTGATTAGAGCAAACTGTGCCATTGCAGACATAAATCTCTCCTGGAACCTCCTCTTTAAATCTTTCCATGTCAAGCTTTCCTCATCTACACCAGCTATCACACTGTGTCACCAAAACAAAGTCGCTCCTTGAAGCTGTCTGGATGCCGACCTCCTCTTCTGCTCATCTTTGAGCCCCAAGTCTGCAAAGATCCTCTCACAATGCAGTAACCAATTTTCCATTTGTATGGCATCCTTTGTCCCCAGAAAAGGCTTCCCTCTAAGCATAGCGTAATTTCCACTCAGCTTAGCATAATGGTTAACTACCGAAACTTTTAGAACTCCCGCCCCTGCTGCATCTCCTCCTAACACTCTGGCTATAACTCCCTCTTGCATCATATTCATGAAAAACTGATACATAGCTTCCATTCCAACTTGCAGGACTCCAACATCTACATTCTTTGCTTGTGCCTGACCTTGGGTTCTCCTTGTATTAGTTCTAGCATTCCCATCGGTGCACTCCCCTCTCGGGTTAAGTCTTCCTCTTCTAACATCCATATCTGTATTCAAACCTCATGAGATACAATCAAATATCATAACAAGGATAGGAGACTAGAAAAAAAGCGTATACTTATATATAGCAAATACAAGTACGTTACTACAGCATTATCCCATACCCTAAACTTACTCTAATTCCTTAGGATTATGTTTTAAAAAAACCATTTTTAGTTTAAATTTGTTCATAAACCATGCTTTAATACCAAGTTGTAACATCCCGTATTTGGAGGTAAAAGCCTAAGCGCTACAGATGTTGCATTCATCCATAGTATTAACTTCTGGTGGTAAAATACGGTAATGGTAACGGTATCTATAATATCAAAAGCACTTGAACATGAAAAAAATCACAGATTTCAAAAAACAACATTTTACTGATTACATTTCAAAACAAAATCATATCCAAGTTACATAATCCTATATCGTTTCCCTGGTAAAGATTAATTATAAGCGTTACAAAAATGCGCCAAGAGCGACATATGACGATGCCCACTTGGTTGATCAAAGCAATATAGTCATATTTGACTTAATACGTAGCGGAAATAAACAAAACAACCAGTTACTCCTAATTAGCTATCCGTTAGCCACCTGCTCATCTTTGGAAGCTTTATTCGCTAAAATTTCTAAACCTAAAAACCTTAACACCTCAGCCTACTCAAATCAATTTTGAGAACCTGAGAGTTTAACGGGAAACAAAAACTTCGAGTCAAACATAAAGCCCGGTGTGAATAAATCGGTTACATCTCAGTTTACTAATATTAAGTGAGACCCTGTGGAGTGGGTTTCCCCTCACTAATATCATCTTTAAAGCATATATTTTGCAAATCCTTTTTCAAAGCCATTCACTAAAACCTTTCGAAACACTAAAACTCAATCCTTCCGAAAGCATTTTGGGTTCAATTTAAAACATGTGGAAACCTTTCGAAACCATTCGAAAATTTACTCCTTCGAAACCTTTGAAAATCGTCTCGGTCGAAACTGTTTGGGTTTTACTTCAATCGTAGAAAAAGGGTCTTTAAGACATTTAACACAAAAGCATCTTTTCGAAACCATTTCCTAATTAAAGAAGTGATGGTATCGAAACCGTCCCTTCAATAGCATTGGAGAAGTGGCCAAATTTTTTAGAAAACAAAGAATACAACCCTTTCGAAACTGTCTGGGTTGAAAGGTATAAAGTGGTAGTAAAAGGGCTTCGACTTTATCAAAAGCGATCGTCTAAAAAAAGTGCAGCCCAATTAAAACCATTTCTTTAAATCCATTAAACCCATTCGGAAGTTAACTCAGTCGAAAGCTACTCAGCCAAAAGACATTTAGTCGAAAACAAGCAGGCGCATTTTAATTTAAATGCAAAGCAATCCCTCAACCCCTTCAAAAGCCTTGTTTTGAGCCATACCTTCTGCATACATCCAATTCGCTACGCACTAGTTCCCTGATGCCATGTGCACTGGTTTCGACTTTGTTAGAAGCAAAGATGAGGATGCGGAACCTGGAGTCGAAAGCATCAAAACAGTGAAAAACATGTAGCAAATAGTTCTTTTCACCTAACCCGCTTTACGTATCAAATTTTGATTGGTTGCCTCTTTCTTTACCAATAAAAAATACTGCAATTTTAGAACTAATCTTTTTGAATTATTTACGAAAAGCCCCTTCTCCTTTTATAAATATATAAAACATTTAAGTCACATACATTAAATACTTTTATATACCCATTAAAACACTTTGGGAAAATCTACAAAAATTCCAAAAAATCTTTTTTAATGTGTTTTCCAATATATAAAATTTCAGACCCAAATCTTTTACTATTTATCCGTAAATAATTACTAACCCAAATTAACAATTTCTTTACTACAAAATTCATATAAATTTCACAATTATTCAGAAAATTCTAAAAATTGAAACCCGTCTCTAAAATATCATTTATGATTTTCATAAAAATTCATTAGGCATTTGGATGTCATTTTATAGGGTTTTCACCTTAAAACACATCATAAAATCAATATGAACATACATAAAGCATCAATATGCATATATAATCATTCCATCATTCAAAATTAGGGAAAATCATTACAAATACGTGGAATTCATCTCAAAATCAATAATAATAATAATTTGAGATGTATAGATTATTCACCTTGGCTTTAGAGATTAAAGAGATTGAGATGTGAATGGATTTGATTTGCTTAAGCTTCTTCCTAGCTTTTCTCTATCTTCTTCCTCTTTCTCTTGTTAATGGTGACTGGCCTTAATTTGAAAAAAAATAAGAAATGAAAATGAACGTGTATGGGGAATACATGGACAAATGTAAGGTGTATAGGGATAGCCTATTTTCTATTTTACCCTCCCCTATTTAAATTTAAATCTTATTTTAATTCATAGGTTAAACAGCACAGCTGCCCTTTAATTAAATCAAATCTCAATCCCATAATCAACACAATATTTTATTTAATTTAGCTAATTAAATATCCTAAATAATCTTACCAAAAATCTAGGATATTACGATGGGGACTTAACAATGATGAAAAGGTTTGCAAGCCCTTAAAAAATGTGTCTGAGTGTAGGATTATAAAGTTAGATGGTATTGTGTTGAGGAATAAATTTGAAATTTTAGGTTTATTGTATGATACTATTGACCGTGATAAAGATATTCATACTGGCTCTGAAGTTGATAAGCATAAAGTGGTGTGCAAGAAAGCAAAGTGGAAACCAGTAGCTATTACAAATAGGATTTTTTGGATGATATGGAAGAATATGGCCCTCATGATACAAAAATGTTAGAGAAAAAATGCAGTGGTGAAATATTAAGTTTGGTTTATGATTTATGACACAAAGATACAAAATAATGTACATTAGAATTTATAGTGGAGAGATGTAGTGAAATATGATTTAAGCAGTGTGCGAAACTTGGCTATAGAAAGTTCAATTGTTGATTATACTTCAGGGAAGATTGAGATAATAACTAGTGTGGTTTTATTACAAAAGTAGCTTGGTTTCCTTAGATAAGCTATAATCTGGTGTGTGATGATATGTATAGGGTGTGACGACCCAAAATTTTTGGACATTTGAAATTAGAATAATTAATTGATTTTAAATATTTGAAAGTTAATTTAACTTGTATTTCAAAATATCGCTATTTATTTGGCAATTAAATTATTGAATTTAATTGTTGTAGGTTGGGTAAAATACTGAATCTTTAGTTTTATTCTGGTTTAAAATATTTCAAAGGCTGGGAAAACTTATATTTATAATACTGGAAATAATAGAAGTTTTAGATTTAAGTTTGACAATGTTTTGTTTGGTTTTGAAAATTTATCGTTTAAATCGATATTTAAAAATAGCCTTCCGAGGCAAAGTCTCAGAATTCGACGAAACGAGTTCCATTGGATCCGTAATAGTGTATTATTATCGGATTTCAATTTTTGTAGTGTTTGGAGTGGTTGTTTGGCCGTACTGTAAGTAAACGCGTTGAAATTAAGTCGAAAATTCAGTATAATAATAAGGTCCAAAAAGATATCTTCTCCATACGATCGAGTTAGGCCTCGAAACCTTTTCCATTGCGTTTGAAATAGGGGTATGACATTATGAACGCCTAGCGGCATGCGTCGATAGGAGCTCAGAATTTTAGAGCGCGAAAATCGAGACGATTTGAATTTGAGTTTAAATTAAATGTATATATTCTTATACAATCAACAAACTTAAACACGTTTCATCCCTTAAGAATACATGTCTACTGCATTCTTTAATTACATTCTAGATGTCCCTTTTTCCCTTAAACCAAAATCAAGATGGCCAAATAAAATAGATTTCGTTCATTTATATAAAAAAACTGTTGCTTAAAAGTTTCATAGCCGAATTAAATTTTTATTCGTTCTTCCTCAAATCCTCTTCATTCGTTTGAAGAAAGTAAAATAAAATCAATCGTAGTCATAGTTTTTTTTAAATAATGGCGATCGAATCATCGTGCGCGAGGCCGATAGGATGGCGATGCCATCTGGGGCAAAGATCGACTCTAATGTCGCGAGCTAGGGTTCCTTGTTTGTGGGTTCTAGGGTGGCGATAGATGAAGTGGAGGCGACATTGCGAGCTCAGGTTCGGCGTGAGGCAATAATGGGTTCTGATGTTCTCAAGCATATCATCATTCGCATGGGTGATGGGGGGTGTCGTGAAGCACTTTGGGTCGTTGAGGACGAAGCTATGCAAGGCGGTGGCAACTTCGGCGAATCGTAGTGTGTTCGCGAGCGACTTCGTGATTTAGATGAAGGGTTGACGAATCCTGGTTCGCATCTTTCTGTTAGGTATAAGATGATTTTCTTTTAATTTTATAATATATGTTTTTACAGTAAGGAAAAATTCTATTTTTATCTGTAGGTTCGGAAATAAACTGTTAAACGGAGAGGAAAAAATATAAAAGTAAATTATTAGATTTAAATAGTTTGTCTAATTTAATAGATGTGATTTTGGGAAAAGGAAGAAAATATAGGAATTTTGTAATGATTGGAATTTAAATAAAGTTAGATTTTTAAATCTATAAATTATTTTTATACATATAGTTTCAAAAAAATATATATAGATATACCTATTTTCATTTACTAATTTATTTTTAAAATAATATATTGTGGTAATCAAACTTATCTAACTATTTTGGTCACTAGAAAATAATTTACAAAAGGAAAATTGGTTTAAAATAAACTATTAATTAATTAAATTATAAAATGGCAATTAATTGAATCGTGAATTAATTGGTTTAAAATGGAATTTGAAATGTGAATTATAATTGAAAATTAAACAAAATTCTAGAGTAATATTTGAATATGCATTGAAAGGATTTGAAATTTTGAGAAATTTAAATTCTTTTGAGCTTGGAAATGATTTTCAAAGATTTTGGAGGTATAATAAGGATATTATTTAAAAATATTTTTGAATTGGATTTGAAATATGGTAAGGTTTGGAATAAAAGAAAAAATATATTTGAAAATGGTTTTAAAGTGATAGAAGCACTAAACTCTCTTCGATCGCTGGAAAATAACGTCGGTGATGACAGCAGCATCATCGGTGCTCATTTTCGAGTTTCCAGGAGAAGAATTGCTGCCAAATAGTTTAAATTGGAATTGTTTGCAAAAGTTGAGTTTGATTTTAGAAATGCAAAGGATTTTGGATATAATTGATTTCAAAAATGCTTTTGAAATATGGGCAATTGTTAAAATACTCTGGAGTTGGTTTGAAATTGTTTATAGAATATAAATGGGTTGATAATTTATGAGATTTTGAATATGTTAGAATAAAATACAATAGATTGTGAATGGAATGTAAATAAGTTAGAAAACTTATCGAAGCTTAAAAATTTGGATTGAAAATAAAATTAGTCAGGTTGGACTAATTAAAAAAAATTTGTAAGTAAACAAATTGAATTGAAGTTGTAAAATTAATCTATAAGTGGAACTAATTAGAGAAATGGTTAATTAAGTATGGGATGAGATAATGTGAATAGAATTCAATATTTAAAATGAAAGGGAAATTGAACTCAAATGAATTTGAAAATGAAAACCTGAATAAAAGTATAGATAAACCAAAGTGGTGAAGTAAAAGTAGTATAAGAAGTATATAAAACATTTATATTGTACTTAAGAAGGAATGGCAAAATTCTTAAGTAAATTTGTATGGGAGAAATATTTCAAGTTAATAACGTATGAAGGTTTAATAGAGGTGTGCGAAATGTTAAGAGTGAATGAGTGGATAGAAATCAAGATGAGTGTGAATAAGAAGAGAATTGACATAGCTAATAATAAATTAGAAATAAAAACGTAGGATGTACGTATATTATTTTATTCGCATAGTGATTTGATCCAGATTCGAACATAGAATTTCGAGATAGTTATATCGATCCGATTTAGGATTTTTCACCCAATTTTCGATGGCGAACCCTGGATGTGGATTTTGATTGATTCTGGAAATTCTCTATCATAGTTTACGGCTACACGAGGAGAATAACGGTTTCTGATCAAGAAACTAGATCCGAGTCCGCACTAGAAAGTCGGGTGAACGATACTAGTTCAGAAGTGAAATTGTGTGATCGAGCGAGCGATCAGATTTGATATTGCGCACGAATGATATATGTGCATCGTACGGACTTGAATGAAATAGATATTGAAACTTTTGTAAAAAAATGTATAAAATGATTTTGAATTCTATAATTGGATATTATTGTTAAATAGGATATACATGGGTTTATAAAGGAAAAGGGAATTGGAATTTTTGATTTCAGAAGATAAATGAAATTTCTCGTCAAAAAGGTATATATTCAAATTTCTGTATAAAATTTGATGATTTTCTAGTCTAGCTACTTGGCGTTTTGTTTTCTTTTGAAATCTGGGGGCCCTTAGAGGCATTTTGTAGTTATACCGAGCTAGCCGCGCAAAGGAGACGCTGGCAAAAAATTTCGAAAATTTAGAGAGTTAGAATTTTTTTGAGAAATTTGGATAATTTAAAATTTAAATTCAAATTTGAATTGTTGAGAAAATAATATTGTCTGGAACTTATGGTTGAGTTTGGAAAGTTAGTAAGAATGATAGTGTCTTTAATAAAAATTGTTTTGGAAAGTTGAAATTGTTGGGTTTTAGGAAGTTGTTAAAAACTATTTGGGTTGGAAAAATAGTGAACGAGTTATGCATCATTCTTCTTAACTAGTAATTTCGGGAATAAAATTCTTTCAAGCGGGAAGAATGTGATGACCCGGAATTTCTGGACATTCTAAATTAGAATATTTAATTGATTTTAAATATTTGAAAGTTTATTTAACTTGATTTCAAAATATCACTATTTATTTGGCAATTAAATTATTGAATTTAATTGTTGAAGGTTGGGTAAAATATTGAATCTTCAGTTTTATGCCGGTTAAAAAAATTTGAAAGGCTTGGAAAACTTATATTTGTAATACTGGAAATAATAGAAGTTTTAGATTTAAGTTTGACAATGTTTTGTTCAGTTTTGAAAATTTATCGTTTAAATCGGTATTTAAAAATAGCCTTCCGAGGCACAGTCTCGGAATTCGACGAAACCAGTTCCGTTGGATCCGTAATAGTGTATTATTATCGGATTTCAATTTTCGTAGTGTTTGGAGTGGTTGTTTGGCCGTACAGTAAGTAAACGCGCTGAAATTAAATCGAAAATTCAGTATAATAGTAAGGTCCAAAAATCTATCTTCTCCATACGATCGATTTAGGCCTCGAAACCTTTTCTAGTGCATTTGGAATAGGGGTATAACATTATGAAAGCCTAGCGGCAGCCTCGATAGGAGTTTGGAATTTTAGAATGTGAAAATCGAGACGATTTGATTTTGAATTTAAGTTAAATGTATATATTCTTATACAATCGACAAACTTAAACACGTTTCATCCCTTAAGAATACGTGTCTACTGCCTTCTTTAATTACATTCTAGATGTCCCTTTTTCCCTTAAAATAAAATCGAGATGGCCAAATAAAATAGATTTCATTCATTTATAAAAAATCAAACTGTTGCTTAAAAATTTCGTGGCCGATTTAATTTTTATTCGTTCTTCCTCAAATCCTCTTCATTCGTTCGAAGCAGATAAAATAAAATCAATCGTAGGCTCGGTTTTTTTTAAATAATGGCGATCAAATCTTCGTGCGCGAGGCCGATAGGATGGCGACGACATCTGGGGCGAAGATCGACTCTAATGTCGCGAGCTAGGGTTCCTTGTTTGTGGGTTCTGGGGCGGCGATAGATAAAGTGGAGGCGACATCGTGAGCTCAGGTTTGGCATCGAGGCGATGATGAGTTCTGATGTTCTCAAGCATATCGTCGGTCGCATGGGTGATGGGGGGTGTCGTGAAGCACTTTGGGTCGTTAAGAACGAAGCTAGGCAAGGCAGTGGAAACTTCAACGAATCGTAGTGTGTTCACGAGCGACTTCGTGATTTGGATGAAGGGTTGACGAATCCTGGTTCGCATCTTTCTGTTAGGTATAAGATGATTTTCTTTTAATTTTATAATATATGTTTTTACAGTAAGGAAAAATTCTATTTTTATCTATAGGTTAGGGAATAAACTGTAAAACAGAGAGGAAAAAAATATAATAGTAAATTATTAGATTTAAACAGTTTGTCTAATTTAATAGATGTGATTTTGGGAAAAGGAAGAAAATATAGGAATTTTGTAATGATTGGAATTTATATAAAATTAGATTTTTAAATCTATAAATTATTTTATACATATAGTTTCAAAAGAAAATAAATATACAGATATACCTATTTTCATTTACTGGTTTATTTTTAAAATAATATATTGTGGCGGTTAAACTTATCTAACTATTTTGGTCAATAGAAATAATTTACAAAAAGAAAATTGGTTCGAAATAAACTATTAATTAATTAAAGTATAAAATGGCAATTAATTGTTCGATTTGTTCGAAATATTAATAAAACTTATAATGTTTGTTACAAGGTTTTAAAAAAAAATCGTGAAAACAAGCTGGAAGGGAAATGGAATGAAAAACAAAAGCAAAGGTGAGAACTTCTCACTCAATCAGATTCTCTAGTTTAACTTAAATAGTTAAATTTAAATTATTGATTGTTTGCTTGGATTGATAATTATTATCAGTTGGATGCTATGTTATATATATATATATTAGAGTGATTGATTTCCCGCATTATATAACGGATGAGACCCTATGTGCCCTGCATAATGGCGGATGACCCCATATACCGCGATATTCCACCTCAAAGTGGAATCAGTATTTTATATTGTGCTAACATTTGTGGATGCAGGGAAACTGGTTGAAGGGATTCAATTGGATTCCTCAAATGTTTGAATTTATTTCATATGCTGTGATACGATTTATTAATGATCTGTGAGTGATTATATTGGTAATTGAAATTATCGAAGGCTATGCTTTGGTCGAATATATTCTGGTATTTTTAAATACCAGAAATATAAAAATTTGATTTTTGGAAGGAAATTAAAGTAGATAATTTTAAGTAAAATAATTTTAGAGAATTGGATAAATTAAAAGAAGGAATTTGGAAAGGATAAATGTTGATTTTTGAAATCCTAGTGAATAAATTCTAGGTATGCAGAAAAAGATTTTTAATAAATGGAAATAAATGGATTTTGAGAACTTATGTAGTATTGTTTAAAAGTTGAAGAATTTATTTAAAACTCGGATTTTAAATGGTTTGGGAGAAATACAGGGAGAATTTTAAAATTAAGTATAAAATTAATATTTCAGATTTTTAAATAAGATTTTTAAATATAAATAAAAGAGTGAATATGGAATTAATGGTTTTGAAATAAATTTGAATAAGTAAAGCAATTTGTTTTAAAAATGGAGTTTGTTTCGAAAATCGATTTGAAAACTAATTAAATGTTTGAAACTATGTTTTAAAAGGAAGATGAGACTATGAAATATATAAACTGGGTTTATAAAGAGAAATAATATATCAGCGGACATTTGGAAGTATAAATTCACGGTGGGAATTTATAAAGGAATTGGTGATTTGTTTTAAAAATAAACGGTGGTTTATTTTAAAGGCGTGGAAAGAAAATTTTACGAATTTGGGATGTAAATTAAGATATACCGAGAAGGATTTATTAATTGATTTAAATAGACTATTTTGGAATGGAAAGTGTATTTTCCCTGGAAAGCCGAGTATGTTTTCAAAGTAGCTTTGAAGTATAAATTAAAAGTTCTAAAGTTGGTTTTAAAAAGAATGTTTTTGGAGAAATTATTTTCTTAAACCGTTTTAAAATTTTTAAAGTAAATATTTATTAAGTTAATTATAGAAGTGGTTATTTTAAGGATTTAACTAATATTTGATTTGGAAGATGGTTATTTAAATAATTACACTCAATTTAATAATTTTATTTTTAAAATTAGTTTGGGTTTAAGTTTTACACGAGATATTAGTATAAATTTCATAAATAATATTTTAAATAAAGTGTTCAAAAATAGTTTTTATTTAAATGTTTCTAAGTATATATTTTTTGATAAAGGATTTAAATTATTTTAAAAACCTACAGTATCAGGGCTTGGCAAATTATCAACAGACATAAACAATATTTGGAAATTTATTCCGCAAGAGAAAAGTAGTTTGAAAATTGTTTTCAAAGGATTAAAGTGTGGAAATATATCTTGCAAAGATATTTATAAATAAATAATTTGGGGAAATTATTAAGATCTGATGATTGTTGTGAATGTTGTTTGATAGTTAAATAACCGACTATCAATATTGGCCTTTAAGACGACAATTGAATTTCGGCGAGACAGAGAATCGGATTCCAAATGGTTATCCGAAAATCACATCGAATATTAAAGGTGGATAGTTTGTTTAAAAGATTAAAAAATGGAAATTTGTTGTGACTTAACTAAGATCCCAATGTATCCACATGTTTTAAAAATAAGTGCTCGTTATTCGGATAAGCCGAGGGAGGACATTAAGTCATAAAACCCATTTCGAATAATGATACGACGAAATGGGAATGCATTTGAAGACGGTGGTTGAAGACCGGGTATTTTTTAAAACAAAAGGATTGCCTTTTGATTGTCTCTGCACCGAGTTGCTCCGGTATAGAGATTACCCTATGTGATGGGGAGTCCGGACGTGATTAGGGGATATCCGGATTTGTAGGGACTTCTTTCCTTAATTGGACGAAGTGCCTACGGTTCCATTCAAACCCAAGATGGACTTGTATGGATGTATGTCTGACATTACACTTTGATATATAAAGCTCGTTTCTATCAAATATATTTCTGTTGGTGGTGGAGAATTTATTCTCTTAGCTTAATACTCTTCTCTGAGACGTACGAGCTCAGAGGTTATGAAGTTGATGGTTACTAGTGATATATTCCTAATTTGGTAATGTAGCATGCTAAGTGCTGAGCATTGGTTGATCGAAGCATGCCTTTTGTGGAAAGCGTAGCTTTGTGGGATGAGACTTCATCGAACCTCACACCCCGAAAATGGTCGAAATTGGAAGGATGCGGCAAGGTTATGTGGGTTGCGTCCCTCAGGGTATGTACATTTCCTTCTAGATAAAACGTGGTATTCTGGTATGGAGCCCAGATATTTTACTTATGTGGATAAAAAGTGGTATTATGGTATGGAGCTCAGATATTTTACTTATGTGGTTGTTGGAATTGAGGCATCTCGGCAAAGGTCGGTTATCGACCGAGGGATGGCATACTCGTGACAGTTAGTTACCTAGTTACCGAGGTAACCCGACCTTGTGTTGGCACAGATCCGGTTAGGTTCTTGGGACGTTCCTCTAGAGGCGTACCCATTCGGATAAAGGAAGTTACTTAGCCTTGACCATTTGTTGGAAATCCATACAAAACAATAGGAGTCCTTGACGATTTCAGTTGTAGAACCTGCCATTTAAAATGGTAGCTATGGTAGGCATACTATAATGGTACGTATGCTGGCTAAGATTAATAATATAATTTCGAAAGGTTTTCCACACTATGCACTAATAATAATATCAAAAGGATTTTCGCGTATCAAGCATGTTTGACTACTATAAGGAGAAACCTTCACCATATGTGCGATTGCGTTGAATGTGTGCCGAGAGACCTTATGGTAGTTTCATTTTCCAAAAGCATGAACTGATTTCGTTTTCTTTTCTTTTGGCACAAATAACTGTTTTAAGTTCTCACACCAGTCCCATAACTGACTCGGAGTTTATTGTTACCTTTTCTAGACTCTGGGTGCTCCTAATTTTCCACACAGGCAGCCTAGAGTCAGGTTATCAGGACGTTCTGGAGCTCAGGAGGCGAGCTGGATGGCAGGAGCGTATGGAGTATATTCCTATATGTATTTGAGATTGTATTGATATCGGTCAGGGACAAGTTATTATAACTGTTCGATTTATTGTGAATGGTTATACTCTGATGATGTAATGTATAAACATATATAGTTCTTTTGTTTAAAGATTAGTCATTTATCTATTATATATTATTTCACTGGGATTGTGAGATTCTGATATTGTTTTTTATTTCTTCTTCTACCTTCTTCTTCTTTAACCCTAACGGTTCGTATTTCCGTTCACTTTGAGTTGATATGATGGAGAATAGTGTCGACAAGGGGTACGGATTTGTGGGTCGTTACATAGGGTGTTGGATTGAATGATTCTGTGATACATAACATAATAATAGAAGTATGCGTGTAGGAAAAACATAAGTCTATTAGTTGTTGTGATAGCAATAATGTTGATAAATCAAAAAGGTGTGGTGAGAAACAGGGCATGTCTAATTTTGTTAGTGCACAAAACACTGTTGAGATAAAGTAGGTTGTAGGGATGGAATGTTATTCACTACATGGAAGTACAATAATGCGGAGGAATAAAAACAAGATAAGAAAAATAAAGCTGATTTTGTAGCAATGTGAAGTTGATTCTAGTCGATTGAGCATAGATTGGTGAAGAGGAGTGCCCTCTTCATAGAGTTGATTCTAGAGCATCCGATAGCTCTAGCTTAAGTACCAATGTTCTTTTGGGTAGTACTTATTGTTCATGTGCTTTGAATAATTTGACCACTAATGATATGCATTTATTGGCTAAAAATTCTAGATTTATATTCAATGGTATTCATTTAGATTCTGATAATATAAAAAGTAAGGAATGAGAAAGGGTTAGAATGCCTGGATTTTGAGATTTATTATTTGGAATGCAAGAGATATACTAATTTAGGTGAGTGCGGTAAAATTAGAACGTTTTTCAAAGATAGTAATATTGATGTAGTGTTACTGCAAGAAACTAAAATAGAAAATCCTGACTATCATATTTATAGATGCCTAGGTGACATTTACATTAATCATTGGTGTTATCTTCTAGCTAGGGTAGCATAGAAGGACTAATGTTAGGTTGGAAAGATTGGTGTGTTAGACTTTTACAATCTACTAATAAAGATCATTCGATGCATTTGATATTTTCTTATATTAGTGATGATTCTATTCTTAACATTACAAATGTTTATGGGCCAAATTTAAAAATAGATCGTTGGGTTTTAGGGAATGAGTGTTTAGAATTTAAAGCACTCACTCCAAGACCATGGGTTATGGGAGTGATTTTAATGTTACTAGATTTTTGGATGAAAGATCTCTTAGAGAAAGGGCTTTTTGTGCGATGGAAGAATTCGTCGGTTTATTGTTAATTGTAATTTAATTGAGATTAAACCAAGTAATAGACATATTATTTGGTCAAATAGCAGATGTTGACCCAAAAAATGGACCAACATCCTAGTTTGAATTTGAAAGCACCAGCCCTGTTCTGACAGAGCAATATCACAGATAACAGATATAGAAAAAGAATAGTAAAAGAAAGAAGACAGAGAATTTTATAGTGGTTCGACTGTCAATGAAGCCTATGTCCACTTTATAGTTTTATTATAGACTGATTGTTATTATAAGAGCTGTTTGATTACAAAGCTTTGATTGTTTTCTAGCTAGATTGAATCTCCAGATTTTGAATCCACTGGAGAATCACAGTTTATTCCTCTGGAGATAGTTGTATGGAGGTAAAGAGTGAAGAATAATTCCAGCAGAGCTTCAGCAAGCAGTCTGGAGAAGATTCTTATTATGCTGCAGGCAGGACGCTATTTATAGAGATCTAGGAGCTTCTGGACCAGGCCCGTCTTTATCGTCCCGCGGGTTGGGTACAAGCGACCAAAGGGGGCTTTGGCTCGAAAAACGAGCCAAAACCATGGGTCACTAGTCACTACGGTCTATAGGTCGCTAGCGACCCATGGACTTGGTTCGTTTTTTGGGCCAGTGGCTTGCCTCTTTTGTAGTGTTCCACAGTTGGTTGGTTTGAAGGTTGCGGAGAAGTATAGGTCTCTAATGATCTAAGTACTTAGGATTTTTCTAGGGTCTGGAATTGGATATGTTCCCATAGCCTTTTATCGTTGTTGCTACGTTTTGATGGGAAGTCTCTAGATGTGTACGTTCAGCTATAGATTGGATTATAGGATTGTTGATTTCTCGGCTTCGATGATTTCAGTCGCTGCATTAGTCATATAGCTTGGTCCTTGTCGATCCCTCGTTCTAACTTTTCTGATTAAGTCATGAACCATCATGTCTACACAAGGCTATTCTGTTTTCTGTTGGTTTTTGCTGAGTTAAAACCCGGATAACATTTGCTCCCTAAAGTACGTCTTCGTTGTAAACAAAGCATGCTCTAGAAGTTATCGTCTTCAAAACTCATTTGCTGATTTTTAGGTGATTGCATTATAGCGCTACGGATATGCTAGCCCAAAGTCACCAGCCATCTTTCTTTTGTTTTAACTATCATGACTTGCCTAAATCTTTCATGCTTCCACTTATAGCTTTCTTGATGATTTTGGAATAACGAATAGCTGTAAGCGATCGAGTTCGAGAAGAATAGACGAAGCTTATTTTCCTCTCTCCATTCAAATATTTTTTTAGTAGGTCGCTAGCGATCTATATGGGATGGGTCACTTGTGACCTATCTGCACAGAAAATTTTCCATTATGGAGTCAGGTATGGTCGCTAGCGACCCATGATGGATCAGGTCACTGGCGACCCGATGACTTGGCAATTTTTTTTCCTTTTCTCTTCCTATTAATACGCGAACCGACCCACCTTCCTTAATTTGACCTAGTAGTTTTTGTTCCTTCCAGCGATCGACCCTTCATGCGATTCAGTTTCAAACGATCCGAGACATTGCTTGATCCAATTCATCACCATACTTGCATTCACTCGCCGCCGATTCGGTCCTAAGTTCTTGCATGTTTTGTGAATCCTTGGCCAAGCTATCACCTTGCTCGAATTCAAGCCCTTGGTCTTTGTGTTACTGTTGCTGACCCTTTATTATCGCACCAGCAATCCATTAGCTCGCCAGCGATCCATTAGCTCGCCAACGATCCGCTCCATAGCTTGCTGAGTTTGATTCTTGATTCTTCTTGAGCCTCCAAATCAATTTGAGGTAGGTTTGCTTGATTGAGTTGTTAGTTGTTATGATTTGATGTCTGGCCTTCGCTTGTGAAGTTGATTTCAAGAAGTTTGAGTTAATTGTGGTTTGATGGAGGAAGATAGTAAATCAAGTCTCGAGTTTTCTCTTGGAATGACATTCGGGCTTTGGCCCATGGCTTGATGCATTTTGCTATCTTCGTCTATTAGACTAGAATTCACTTGTTTCCAGTTTTGCAAATTCCACTGGTGTGCATTACCAGTCTATCCGAATTTTCCAAATAAATTGAGCTTATCCTGCTTGGTTATTCCGCATTCAGTGCTCCTGTAATGGGAAGAGTTTTTTGTGTCGCTTTGGACGATGGATCTGTTACCGATCGTTAATCGATAATGGGTAAGTGTACAAGAAGTAAACAAAAATTGAAAAATGAACTGACACGGAAGTTGTTCTCTTTTTCCACTGTGAGCGAACTATCTACACAGGATAGAGCGTTTGCAATGCATCGTGCATCGATTTTATCCCATATAGACAACACACTTGCCCTAATCTGCACTTGATGTACGACGTGTCGATTACAAGTTAGCATTTACTCGGAATTCAAGTGCGATTGAGGATACTTACAAATTTTGGATAGAGTTACCTGACCATTTTCGGGCGCGAGTTCTGTTATATAGAATGAAGCATCCTTCTACATGTCGTAAGTCAATTTGATGGAGCTTGGTGCTCTTCGAAGTTGAATCATCATCCACCTCGCAAGCCTATTATGGTCAATTAGTTCCGATTGGGCCCATCGTGGACCGTACGCCTCCCAACTTTCGATTTTTGCTCGATCCACCTAAATGGGCCTCATCCGTGGTCTCCGTTAAGGTTCTTCACAGTATATGCCTATAGCATGGGATTCCCGAGGAAGATGTGCACCAGGCAGCAAGTGATGAGTTTGTTCATATGCCTCCCCCCGGGTACACCGCTTGCCATAGATATATGTGTTTGAATGGAGCCGTGCCTCCCTTCAGCGATTCTTTATGCTAAACGCTTTCGAACCTGGGAGTTGCCCCATTCCAGCCTCATCCAAATGGTTATGCTATTCTTACTTGCTTGCATATCCTTTTCATGTGAATGTTTGGCCGTGCTCCAAATTTCTATGAGGGTTAGCATTTTTTGCGTTCAAGAGGGGAGATGACTGCTCTTCTTTAATCATAATCAAAGCCTAGTGGAATTGAAAGATCGTCTTGCGATTGCAAAGCAATCTTTCATAGTTTAAGATACAGTACTTCTTTTTTTAGATGCCTCAAGGGGTTCAATCATCGTTGGACAAAAGGTGGTAAGCATTTCTTTTCCGTTTATCGGACTTTAAAGTGTCGTAATAGGGTTTCTAACTAATCGCGTGTCCTTTGCAGTTATTCTAAGGCCGAACAGAGATGTAGCTCTTAATTAGATTTGCCAAACTTTAAAGGCTATCGATGCCAAGGAGCGGTGTGTTAGAGTTTTGCTGACCGATGAGAACTTGCTTTACTACAAACTGTTGGCTCTGGGAAGGTCCGTTGCTCAGAGTGAAGCTCCTTTTCCTAGTCGAGCCAGAGTTTGCGCAAGACCCTCTTCTTCTTCGCATGATTCTAATAAAGGTCAGGAGATAAGTAGCCCATTTGAAAGACCACACAACACCCATGATGAGGAAGAAACCACTGTGGCTGGCCTAAGAGGTACAGTTAGAGTGTCTCCAATCTAGAAGGAAACAGAAGAGGAGCTCGTACATAGAGAAGGCAAAGCCGCGATGGACTCTGAGGAAGAGAAGGGGGAGTTTGAAAGTAGTAGCGGTGAAACTACTGCCAGTGATTACTTTTTGACGGAATCCAAAGGCGATGACCCGGAGTCTTGCGACGAGACTCTGAGGATGAGACCCGTCCTTTCGATTTTGCCCCCTTTCGACACAAGTGGCAAGGGCAGTGCCCCCAGAAACTAGTAGACGCCAAGATTCCCCAAGCAAGAATGTCAGTGCTGACCTTGGAGATTTTAGTGATGTATTAGTCGACTTCGACGTGCTTATGAAAGGGGATTTCAAATTCGACACGATGTCGTCTTGTTCAGACGATATTGCTCCACCGGTTAGCCCAGCTTTGCTTATATCAACCGAAGCCAGCCTAATCCCTCCTTCGACAACTGTTTGCTCCGGTTTGTGACTATGCCTTAGGCCCATATTCGAAATTCATAGCACGTCACACTAGGATTACACTTATTTCTTTTCTTTCATCCCCTTGTATATTTGCTTACTTTATATCGTGCTTCTAAAATCTTTCATGTACACTATATTCTAGGTATGCCAAGAGGGCGAGGCTTCTACAACGACTTCGAGGATTATACCGACTCGCAGCGGTACCCGAAGCGCTCCTTTAGCTGCCACTAAGTCGAGGAAACAAAAGACGAGTATAAGTGGAGGAAAGAGACCGACACTCACCGCCAAGAGGAAAGAGATAAGGCTTGTTTATACAGAGGCAGATATGAGAAAAGACGGTCTCATGAAGGAAGAGATGAGCCGTCGAAGAAATCAAAGTTTGACTACTGCTCTCATCCTTCCGAACCGACTTCAAAGCATACTTCCATGGGTCAAGAGGTTCCTACTTCTTCTTCCCAGATTCTGTTTCTGGTACATGTTCCATCTTCCTCTATTTTTTCTGCTGCCCCTGGCGCATCTCATCCCTACCGGAGGCTAACCTACACTCTTCCTATGGGCCCTCCTAAGCTTGAGGCGGCCTTTTCGGGTTGGTTCCTCAGAGGAGTTAAGTTCGACATGGACATTCATCCTATTCATAGGGATTCTTACGTGCCAAGTCTCCAAGCTATCCAAAGTGACCTTAAGCAGGCTAAGAAATGGGAGTAGCTCTGTAAGCAGCTAGCGGATAAGAATAGGAATAATTATCAAGAGATCCTTTCCTTTGAAACCCAGAAAGATGATTTTGAAAGGGCGTTGGCTGATCGGGTCACTAGAACTATACAGTTAGAGGATGAGAAGGAAATGACGCTCCGGAAGAGTAAGAGAACCGCCAACCTAATGAATGAGCTGAAGGAAGCACATGAGAAGGTCGAGATCGTTTACAGAGATGAAATCAATAGGACTTATGCAGTGGAGGTGAAGTTAAAAGAGGAAGTGATTGCTTGCAATGCTGTTATCGAAGCTCAACGGAAGACAATCGCTGACCATGATCTTGTTGTCAAGGGGCACAATAAAACGATCGCCGATAAAGCCAAGACCATCGCAAAATTACATTCTTATGTCGTGCAGCTTAATTCCGAAAAAACTTCCGTTGAGACTGAGAAGGCTATGGTGATAGAAATTTTTTTAGACCTCCAACACGCTTATGATCGGAAAATGGGGAAGCTCGATGTGAAAATTCTGAATTTCTATGTCAATTCTTCGCTGCATCAAGGAAGCCTCAGCTATCTTGGCCCTAAGTTTCCCCGTACTCATGCCCTCGTCTGGGAGGAAATCTTGTTTCGTTTCACCGACAGCGGTGATGCTTACTCCGATCAAGACCTACGAGATGCCTATCTTAACAATGAATCCAAGGCAGCATTGCATGAGGGCCAGGAGATCCTCCGAGTCGAACGGGAGAGGCAGGCCGCCGATGCTGCCTTGATGTCTGCTATTGACTTGCTTGCCAGGCCTTCTTCCTCCGGCGGAGTGAGCCATCAAGACAATTCCTTGACCAGCCGATGAGTTAAGGACTCGACATTGTTCCTCATGTGGTGGGGCCCTCAAAAGAAGGCAAAGGAGATGAGTTCAAGGTCGCCATTCATGATCCTTCCTCTGGTGTAGGTAACATCCATGTTTCTCCCAATTTCGGGAGCCTCCATCTTACACCACATGAGCTAGAGGAGTTTAATGCTTTCCTTTTTGATCTTATAGATCCATCCACCTATCCTGCCGATGCGCCGGCTATAGCGTCTGCGACTACTGCTGCCATTTTCACATATTTGGAGATTATATCCATTCCTGTTCCAGTCCCCACATCCATGTCCAGCTCACAACCGGGGCCAGAGGCCGAGAAATAAGCGGCACTCCAGGGCTCGGACGACCCTTCAGCGTCTTTGGAAGGTGATATGACTACGGTGGAATCCAAGGAGCAAGGGACATAGCTAGAGTAGCCGCTGAAGACTCAGCACGATATGGTTGCCATCAAGAAGGAAAAGGTGGAGGTAGTCAAGGCTTTGAAGAGTTCCCAAAAGTCGAAGAAACGCAAAGGAAAAGAAAGCTCTTCTGAAAATCTTTCGGAGAAGGGGGAAATTGCCACTGAAGTGCATGTTGACATTACTGATAGTGATACCTCTCCTAAAAAGAAGCAGAAACTACCCACTAGAGGTGGAAAGGGAAGCAGCGGCAAAAAGCATTAAGCGATTTGCATGAGGATGGACTTAGTTTTGACCAATAGCTTGCAGGAAGACTGGCTTGTTTTGACTTGTTTTTGTTTCTTTTCGAATCAATTTGTTTAAGTGCAGAGTCTACACTTTGCGCCTGTATAGTAGAGTCTGTATTTTCTCTTCGTTGGTTGTTGTTGTGTGGGTACGCCCACCACATTTTGATCCTATGTACAGAGAATCATAATCAACACAATGATGTTTTGCCTGTATTGTTATCTATATGTTCATATATGCCCTGTGTACTTGTGCTTGTTTCATTTTGTACTTTGCTAGTTTAATGATTATACCCAAAATCCTTCATTTGAAGTGACGGAAATTAGAGATTAACAATACTTAGATCGTTTTTTGTTTGGAAATTCATAAAATTTTAGAAAATTTTCTAAAACTTAGAAAGTTGTTGTTTGGAATGTTTGTTTGGAAGTTGAAAAGTTGATTTTGTGAACTTGAGGTTTGGAGTGACAAAGCCTGTAAACTTGTTGTATTTGTTTAGTTCTGTCTAGTATAGGTGTACGGCCCCCAGTTCGTAAGGCTGTTTACTTCAACAACTTTCAAATAGCTGACAACTTGGAGTCTAAATAATCTTTGTTGAAAATTTGACTAAGTTACAACCTGATTCTAACTTTTGGAGATATTGCTATTTTAGCATGTGATCTCATTTTTTGTTTGGAATTTTGCGACACTCAGATGAATATGCAATTTGCACATAGGTTTGGGTTATCGATTATTGAGTGCCTTCCTTCTAGCACCAATTTAGTACGAGCTGTACTTACCGTTCTCGACTACATGTGTGCGGTTTCTTAAGCTTCTTGACCTTGCCTATCTTCGGGAAACGCGAGGAGCTAGAATTTTGGTGTGCGGCTCATGAAATGCGCAGCTTTTGTTTTCCTTGGTGCTGCCTATCTTCGGGCAACATGGGGTATTGTCATTTTGGTACTCTTCGGGGTTGCCTATCTTCGGGCAACATGAGAAGTTGTTATTTTAAGGCTCTTCGATGTTGCCTATCATCGGGCAGCATAAGGAGTTTTAGTTTTAGGGTTCCTCTATGTTGCCTATCTTTGGGCAACACGAGGATTTTTTGTTTTGGTGCTCTTCGATGTTTCCTACCTTTGAGCAGCATGAGGATTTTTTATTTTTGGAGCTCCTCGGTGTTGCCTATCTTCAGGCAACATGAGGAGTTTTTATTTTCCTTGATGTTGCCTGTCTTAGGGCAATACGAGGAATTTTTAGTTTAGGGCTTCTCGATGTTGCCTATCTTCGGGCGACATGAGGAGTTTTTATTTTGGAGCTCCCCAATGTTGCCTAACTTCGGACAACGATAGGAGTTTTTATTTTTGGAGCTCCTCGGTGTTGCCTATCTTCGTAAAACATGAGGAGTTTTTATTAAATCTCTTCGGTGTTGCCTATCTTTGGGTGACACAAAGAGTTTTTATTTTTGGAGCTCCTCGGTGTTTCCTATTTTTGGACAAGATGAGGAGTTTTTACTTTGAGGCTCCTCGATGTTGCCTATCTTCAGGCAACGTAAGGAGTTTTAGTTTTTGAGCTCCTTGGTGTTTTCTATCTTCGGGAAACACGAGGAATTTTTATTTTGAAACTCCTCGATGTCGCCCATCTTCGGGCAACACGAGGAGTTTTTATTTTGAAACTCCTCGATGTCGCCCATCTTCGGGCAACACGAGGAGTTTTTATTTGGAGCTCCTCGGTGTTTCCTATCTTTCGACAACACGAAGACTTTTTACTTTAGGGCTCCTCGGTATTGCCTATCTTCGGGCAACATGAGAAGTATTTTTTTCCTAGCCATCTCGGTGCTGATGGAGCATTCTAATTGTTGGAGGGCAAGAATCGATTTGAGTCGATTTGTTTTTGTCGACTTGGTAGGTAATTATTATGAACACAGTTTGGTTGGATCAAGAAGAAAACATTATTAAGGAAAGCATGGCAGATTCTTTGCATATTTACAATGCCACCGGCATTTTCGGGATGGCTTATTTGCTAAAGAAATGGAAAATACATAAAATATTTTTTAGATGAAATAATGGCGGAGCGATTCCCTATTCCAGGCTCTGGGAAATGTGACCCCATCGATCGTTGTCAGCTTGAAAGTTCCATCGTTGAGCTTTTGATTAACGACATATGGTCCTTCCCAGTTTGGTCTGAAGGCTTCCAGCAAAGGGTAAACTCGCTTGATTACAAGATGTCCAACTTCGAATGTCTTACTACGAACTTTGGAGTTAAAGTACCGTGCAACCCTTTTTTGTTGGGCAACAGTTATCAACTCTATGTATTTTCTTTTTTTTATTGATCATCTCTAGCGATTCAAGTAGGAGTTGCTCGTTTTGTGCTTGATTAAACTTCTGCCTTTGGTGCAAGGGGACTTCTAATTCGATAGGAATCATTGCTTCTAAACATATGCTAATGCGAATGGAGTGTGGCTAGTTGCCGCTTTGTGTGTTGTCCTGTATTCCCATAATGTGAGTGGAAGTTCATCAACCCAATTTCCTTTTGCTTTTGTTAATCGCTTTTTGATGGTGGATTTGACGATCTTGTTTATGGCTTTCACTAGCCCGTTTGCTTACGGGTAAGCCACCGTGGAAAAGCTTTTTTCAATTCGAAAGCGCCTGTAGAAGTCTTTGAACGCGAAATTTTCGAATTGGGTTCCATTATCAGTGATGATTTTTTGCGATACACCAAACCTACAAATAATGTTTTTAGTGAAAAGGTTAATAATTTTCATTGTGGTTATGGTGGCCAGTAGTTCCGCATCAGCCTATTTTGTGAAATAATCTATGGCAACTATAGCATATTTGGCCCCTCCTTTAGCTATTGGAAGGACACCAATTAGATCGATCCCCCATATCGCAAATGGCCATCGACTGACCATTTGTGTCAGTCCCGTTGAAGGAGTTCTCTTAATTTTGCTGAACTTTGACAGCGATCGCATCTTCTGATGTGATCTGCGGCATCGCAATTTATTGTTGGCCAAAAGTATCCGTATCGAAGGACTTTCTTTACCAGCGTCTGCCACCCCCCCCTCTATGTGGTCTCCGCATTCACCTTCATGTACTTCCTTCAGGATTTGTCATAATTCATCATCAGTCACATGCCTAAGAAAGGGGGTCGAGAATCTCCTTCGATAAAGTATCACATCCTATATCATGAACCTTGGCGCCTTGCGGAGGAGCTTCTTCCATTGATTTTGGTTAGTTGGTAGGGTTTCTGCAAGCAGATAGTCCTTCATCGGAGTCATCCATGTCTCTGGATTGACAATTGTCTCTAGAATTTAGTCCATGTCCATTTCATCTATGCTCGAGTTGGTTAGCGTTTCAACCAGAATTAACCCCAATGAATGGGCTTCTCCAGAGCTTGCCAGCTTGGCCAAATAGTCTTCCTTGGTGTTTTTCTCTTGTGGCATATGTGCGATGGTGTAGTGCTCAATATCACTCAACAGCTCTTGTACTTTAGACAGGTATAGGGAGAGATTTTCTCCATGCGCCTGGTACTCTCCTTTTACTTGACATATGACCATCTAGGATGCTGTAAATATGGATAGACATTATTTTGAGTTCTTTCACAACCTTCTATCCTACGATCAGTGCATCATATTCCACTTCGTTATTCGTAGCCGGGAACTCCAGGCGCAAAGCACAGTTAATGGCTCGTCCCTTGGGGTTTTGAGTACTATTCCTGCGCCTGAATAGAAGTTGTTTGACGCGCTATCGACGAAGAGCTTCCATTGTGCGTCTGTTTCTGGCTAAACTTCCTCCTTGTCGTCTCTTATGGTAAATTTGACAATGAAGTCAGCTAACAAAACTTGCTTAGTTGTTCGGATGGTATGTAATGTCATATTGGCTCAAATCTATGTTCTACTTGAGTAGTCGCCGGATGTTTCTGGCTGGTACAAAACTTGCTTCAGGGGCTGGTCAGTCAATACTTTGATCGAATGGGCTTGGAAGTATGGTCTTAATTTTTAGGACGCGATCAAAAGGGAATACGCTAGCTTTCCTAGCTTTGGGTAATTCTTCTCAGCTCCGATGAATCGTTTGCTCATGTAGTACATAGGTCGCTGGATTCTCGCTTCTTCCTATACGAGTGTTGCGCTCAGTGCGTGCGGGCAAACCGCTAAGCAGATGATTAGGTCTTCTTCATCCACCTATTTTGATAAGATCGAGGGAGTTTCCATATGCCCTAAAAATTCCTCGAAAGATGTTTGACGAGCTTCGCTCCACTCAAAGTTTTTCTTTCCTTTCTTCAGCAAGTCGAAGAAGGGTATGCACTTATCTATAGCTTTAGAGATAAATCAACTTAGTGCTACAACCTTCCATTCAAACTTTGAAGCTCTCTCTTATTTTCAGGGGCTTGGACTCCCATAACGCTGTTATTTGCTTTGGATTTGCTTCGATGCCCCGGGCACTTACTATGAATCCTAGGAATTTCCCAGATGCTACTTCGAAGTGACATTTAAGCGGATTGAGCTTCATTCTGTATTTGTGGAGTATTTCGAACATTTCAGCAAGGTTATTTAGATGGTTAGCAGCTACTTGAGTTTTTACTAACATGTCATCCAAGTAAACTTCCATAGTCTTTCTAATCTAGCGTTTAAACATGGCATTCACTAGCCTTTGGCACGTTGCCCCTACATTTTTCATACCGAATGGCATTACTCGGTAGCAGTACAGTCCCAAATTGATGATGAAGCTGGTGTTATCTTGGTTTGGTTCATGCATCAGGATCTGGCTATAGCCCCAGTACGCATCCGTAAATGACAGCAATTCGTGTCCCGTCGTTCCATCCACCAGTTGATCAATCCTGTGGAGCAGGAAACTGTCCTTTGGATAAGCCTTGTTGAGGTCCGAAAAATCAATACGGGTTCGCTATTTTCCATTTGACTACTTAACTATGACTGTTTTCGACACCCATTTAGGGTAGGCTACATCTCGAGTGAAGCCGTTGGCCATCAGTTTATCTACTTCTCCACTCAATGCCTTGAACCGTTCTACGCCCAAGCTATGCCTTTTTTGCTTAACTAGGGTGAATTTGGGGTCAATACTAAGAGCGTGGCAGGCTTTCAGGTGATACCCACACATACGGAGTGTGTCCAAGCAAATACGTATAGATTGGCGTGAAGTAATTTGGTTAGTTCTGACCTCATCTTGTTTCCAAGCTGCAACCCAATTTTCAGGACTCGTATTGGGTCATCAATACAGACTGGGACATATACCGTCAATTCAGTCGATGCTGCCCGAACCTTCCTTAAGCTCTTCTTTTTAGGGTTCAAAGCCTTGTTGAATCGGCTATGGTTCCCAAACCAAGGCGGTTCTGTAGTTTCTATTCGAAAGGTTCACGGATGTGGAGGGCCTTCCCCACATCCTTACCTTTTTCCTTTCTTCTTGACTCGCGCAATTCTGCAACGTAACATCTTAGGCGATGCTTTGGTCTCCTTTTACAATTCCGACTCTATGTTCCATAGGGAACTTCATTGTAAGGCACCATTGGGCAAGTGCTATTCTAAAGTCGGCTAATGCAGGCCGTCCCAAGAATGCATTTTATGCTGAAATTTCATCCACGATCACAAAAATCTAAATGAAAGTGACCCTTCGCTCACCCTCTCCGAGCTCCATGGGTAGGTCAATTGTTCCCACCGGTTGCTTGGGTTCACTAGTAAACCCCAGGGTCTTTGTTTTTCACGCAGACACACTTTTCATGCCAATCTTTATTTGATCGAAAGTGCATTTAAAGAGAATGTTAACTGATCTGCCGTTGTCCACCAACACCTGCCGAACTACAGCAGGCCCAATTCCTACCATCACCACCATTGGATCAAGAGTCGGAGCTTCGATCCCTTTCGTGTCCCAATTCCGGAATACAAAATCATCATTCAGGATCCTTTGCATCTTAACTGGAGTTTGGTCTTCCACAGCCAAACATGATTCCTTCGGAGCATGCTTTAACGAAATTGCATATTGCTCCATTTCTCCCCAATTTCTTTATGCGGGATGTGGTTCCCCAGATATTGTTCCGATGATGAGTCTTAGGTCAATTCGTTTCTACCCTTCTTCGTAGGTTCTTGCTTGAATCCTTCGTTCTCTTAGGTTTTGAGGAGTTGCAGATTGATCGGGGTTTTGCTGTTGTCTTACGTATTGCTGGAGTTTGTTGTTCTAGATCAGTTCCTCAATGAGATTCTTTAGGCGGCGGCATTCTTTCATATTGTGGCAGTGCATCTCGTGGAAGCAGCAGAACTTCCCGGAGCGCTTATGCTGCTCGGTCGCCTCCTTTTTGGATGGCCTTTTCCATTCTTCAGTTCCTTGAATGGCGATAAAAATGTTTTCCGGTGTGTTGCTCAGGGGAGTGTAGCCTTCAGGCCTAAACCCTTTGAGCTTCTTATTGCTGCCATTACCATTCATCTTATTAGGTTTTTGACTTTTTTTCTTCGAATTCCCATCTTTCTCAGGTAGTTTCTCCAGCAGTTTGCGAAGTGTGTGCATTTTGATTCATTGCTACATCGCTTTGCTCGGTGTTTGCCGGCTGCACACTAGTAAACTTCCCTTCCAACTCTTGCGCTTCCTCCAACCTTAGGTACTGACTTACTTTGTGATTGAAATCTTTCCTGGTGGTAGTTTACTTCATTTTAATCCACTTTTCGAAATCAGTTTCCGGGTGAATGGCACGAACTAATGCCATGAAAACCATGTCTTCGTTGAGGTTGCTTACTTTCGTCACGGTGGTGTTAAACCTGCTCATGAAAGACTTCGGTAATTCGTTTCATCCTTGGAACAACCCGGATAGGGACATGACATCTTTTGGCTGCACAGTGTGGAGTCTGAAATGATCAAGGAACCTTGTCGCTAGTTGGTCAAAAATAGAGATTGATCTTGGTGGAAGCCTAGTGAACCACATTGACGCAACCCCTTCGAGAAAGAAAGGGAATCATCTGCATAGAAAAGCTTCAGAGGAATTCGCTCCGTCCATATACCAACTGTATTTGTACAAGTTAGGCTTCGGGTCCTTCGTTCCATCATGGGATGAAATAGTTGGCATTGTGAACTTTGTTGGATATCTCTCATTCAGAATTTTATCGGTGATGGGAGTCCTACTTGGCGCCGATCCCCACTCATCATCTCTTCTATCTTTACTCTCCACCGTTAAGTGTTTAACCATGTCCGCTATGTACGCCTCTGATGCCTGGTAGTCCTAAGGACAACGTCAGTCACTGCGCCAAGTGTTTGACTTTGCAAACGGTCTTGGTGAGTGGGCTGAGGCCTAGGCTCTGCTGTGTTCGGGAGAGGCACTCCTGCAGGGTCCCATTGGCTTGCGATTGGTCTTACTGGAGCAGTTTGGGTATTCCTTGCATTATCGAATTCATTGGCATCTTCTTCCAATTTTTCATCTTGCTCTCTGTCCTCTGAGTCAGAAAGATCAATAGCTATGTCTTTTACAGGAGTCTTTGCCACCTGACTCAAATTCAGGATAGGTTGCCTTACGGCATATGGAGTACTTGCATTTCCATCCACGTTAAGTCTTGTTGTCACCCTCTTTTATGGTTGTTTTCCGTTTCTTCTATGTAGACCAGAAACGAAAGAATTCTCTTGTTCCACAGCAGCCGCGGGTTCAACCATTGTCCTTAAAGCATAATTTGACTGTAGGGTTAGGAGAGCATTAAGCTTATCTATCAGAGCCTTTTGGATATTATTCATTTTTTGGTTGATCTAATTACTGATCTTATTTAACTCATCCCTCTTAACAACTTCATGTTGGCTGGAGGAGGCATGTGCCTGATTCCCTAAGTAAGTGCTATTCGTTTCGGTTTGTTGGAGATTAACATCTTCTCTAGCTCCTACTGCCCATATAGACCTTCTAGAGGCAGTTCTTCTTCTTCTTCTAGGGCTATTGATTTCAAAGAGTGAATTCTTCAAGGAAGGATTAGGGATCTAACTTTTGGACCAATGAGATCCAAAGTAGATAGCTAGATCTTCAGGCAAAGATTGGGGATCTAACTTCTGGATCTATGAGACCCAAAGTGGATAGCTAGATCCAGATCCTGAGTTGGAGGTTCTCATTGAAAGCATCAAAATGTTGATCGAAAAAATGGATCAACACCCTGGTTTGAATTTGAAAGCACCAGCCCTGTTCTAACAGAGCAATATCATATACAATAGATATAGAAAAAGAACAGTAAAAGAAAGAAGACAGAGAATTTTATAGTGGTTCGACTGTTAATGAAGCCCTTTATAGTTTTATTATAGACTGATTGTTGTTACAAGAGTTGTTTGATTACAAAGCTTTGATTGTTTTCTGAATAGATTGAATCTCCAGATTCGAAATCCACTGGAGAATCATAGTGTATTCCTCTGGAGATAGTTGTGTGGTGTAGAGAGTAAAGAATAATTCCAGTAAAGCTTCAGCAACCAATCCGAAGAAGATTCTCTTTATGTTATAGGTAGGACGCTATTTATAGAGATCCGGAAGCTTCTGGGCCAGGCCCCTCTTTATCAGCCCACAAGTAGGTTACTGGCGACCTAGGAGAGCTTTGGCTCGAAAAATGAGGAAATACCATGGGTCGCTAGCGACCCATGGCTTATGGGTCGCTGGTGACCTATGGGTCTATGGGTCGCTAGTGACCCATAGACTTGGTTCGTTCTTCGAGACAGCATCTTGCTTCTTTTGTAGTGTTCCACAGTTGGTTGGTTTGAAGGTTCAAGGAGAAGTATGGGCCTTTGATGATCTAAGTCTTTGGATTTTTCTGGAGCCTGGAATTAAAGATGTTACATAGCCTTTATCGTTGTTGCTGCATTTTGATGGAAAGTCGCTAGGTGTTTACGTTCAGCTACTGATTGGATTATAGAAATGCTGATTTCTTGACTTGTTTGATTTCAGCCTCTACCTTAGTCATATAGCTTGGCCTTTATCGATCCCTCGTTCTAGCTTTTCTGGTTAAGTCATGAACCATCCTGTCTACACAAGACTGTTCTGTTTTCTGTTGGTTTCTGCTGGTTTAAAAACCCGGATAATAGTAGAGAAATTTCATCAATGGCATTGTTTGATAGATTTTTTATAAGTAATGAAACGAAAGATAAATTTCCTACTTGTAAGGTGGTGGGGCTTTCAAAAATCTATTTGGACCATTGCCTTATTATCCTAACTTATTCTAATCTAAATGTAGGAAACATGATATTTAGATTTGAAAAGATGTCGTTGTTAGAAAATAATTTTAGAAACTTAATTGAGAAAATGGCTTTCTATGAATAATTACATTGTAGATTTCCAAGTAATGTTGCTAAAGAATTAGTTAGAAAATTTAGAAATTTACGATTTTTTCTTAAAAAATGGAGTAAAAATGGTTTTTCATAATATTAGAATTAAAAAAGAAAAACAAATGAATGAAAACTTAGATTTAGATAAAATTGAAGAATTTAGAAATTTGAATATTTTAGAAAAAAGTTACTTTCAAATCTAAAAGAACTAAATAAATTTATTATGCAAGAAGAAGCGGTGTGGAAAGAAAGATATTGAGTTCAATGGATGAATGAGGGCGTTATGAATACTAAACCTTTTTGTAAAGTAGCTAATGGTCGAAAATGTAGTAATACTATTATATTGAGATTTTTGACCAACAATATTATACAAAGAGTTTACCAACTATTATAGAGAAATTTTGGAACTATAAGAAGACACAAAATTAAGGCTAATTGGGATATGCTTTACATTGTAGACACTAAGATTGATCTAGTAGGTTTGGATGATCCATTTATGGAAGAGAAATATTGTAAGGTTATAAAGGATACGCCTACGATAAAGCTCCGGGTCCAGTTGGATTTTTTATTTTATTCTATGAAACTTTTTAGAATGTTTTAAAAGATGACATAATAATAATGTTTAATGTATTTTATGATGATTCGTTACAATTAGGTAGGTTTAATTTCACAAATGTGATCTTATTGTATAAGAAAATATGTGCTAACCAATTAAAAGATTTCAGACCTATTTTCTTATTGAATTGTTCCTTTAAAATCATTTCTATAATTCTAGCCAATAGATTAAATATTAAAATGAATGAGTTAGTCGATAATACCCAAACAACATTTATTAAGGGTAGAAGTCTTACAGACAGTAGCAACAGTTCAAGAATATATAGATTACTGCTATAAAAATAATATTACATGTGTGCTTTTAAAACTTAATTTTGCTAAAGCTTTTGATTGTATTAATGGGGTTTTTCTTAAAGACTTATTAATGTCTAAGGGTTTTAGTGGTAGATGGGTGGGTGGACTATGACCTTACTTAAAACCGATAATTCTAGTATTATGGTTAATGGTATTCTAGGAAATAAAATTCAACTGAAACGTGGGCTTTAACACGGTGATCCATTGCCATTATTATTGTTTAATTTAGCAGTTGTTGTGTTTTCTAGAATTATAAAATCGGCCACTAATATAGAATATGAGATCACTAGTAATGGTTTTTCGTCCTTCATTTTGCAGATAATACTATGATTTTTACATCCCATTTGGCCAAACATATTATTGCATTTAGATTCATTTTGTAATTTGAACTACTTTCTAGTTTAAAAATTAATTTTGACAAAATTTCAGTACTAGTGTTAAATGACATAGAACATATAAAAAATAAAATTGCTTACACGTTGAATTGTAAAACAATGAAATTCCATATAGAATATTTAGGATTTTTAATTGGATCTCAAAAACTAAAATATTATGATTGGATTATTATAATAAATAAAATTAATAAAAGATTGCTCAAATGGAATGGTAAATATTTATCGAGAGCATGTAGGACTAATTCAGTTTTATCTGCTTTACCCATTTATTGGATGTCATTTTATCTTTTTCGTAAATGGGTAACAGATAAGATTGATAAAATTAGAAGAGGCTTCTTATGTAATGGAAATAATCCAAATAGTAGTTCTAAATGTCTAATTAATTGGAAATTAGTTCGTAACTAAAAATGAGGAGGGTTAAGAATTATAAATTTACATAACTCAAATATATCATTATTAGCAAAATGTTTATGGAAATTCAATAGCAATAATGAAAACTTGCTATGAAAAGAACTAATATCGAATAAATGGTACAGAGGAACTTTTAATTTGTACCACATTACTACTAATAATATAAATAATATATCTCGCTTTTGGAGATCAGTTATATTGAATTTTTATATATACAATTTATGCATTAATATTGTTGTACATTCTAGTAATAACACTTCGTTTTGGCATGATTTGCTGGATTTAAGTCACTCCACTATGCTAGATTTCAGTCATTCCACTTAAAGTGGAACTTAAAGAGTTATATGAAATATGAAATTTCAAATATGTACTAATTTCTAACATTTATAGGCATAATATAAATTTTCCTTGGGAATTTAGTTTTAATCATACGTTATCGGGAAATACTTTGACACAATTTGCTTTATTGTGTGCTAAATTAGAATTATATACTATTAATTATGAAAAAGATATTAAAACATAGTGTTAGGATATAAGTAAGAAATGCACTTCTCATTCATTTTATATATTCATAATATTTTAGGAATTAAATTGAAAATATTTAAGACAACTGGAAAGTTAGTGTTTCACTTAAAGATCAGGTGCACATGTGGTTAATTTTACATGAAAAATTGAATACTATAGAACTTTTAAAAAAGAAAAATATAATCATTGATTATAAATGTTATTTTTATAAAATGGGAAATATTGTGCACTTATATTTTTAATGTAATATCACTAGATTTATCCTTGTAAACATTCTCAATTTATTAGATTTCAACATAAATTTTACATATATTAAGCAATAATATTAGATTTTACTATAAGGATCACAATAGATTTTACAAGACACCATTTATACAATTACACGTTGGTATATTTGGTTTGAAAGGAACCAATGAGTTTTAATAATATTATTTTAGAATTGAATAATTTAATATATGTAATTTCTTTATTTAGTTTTAACTAAATTTTCAAACTCTAGTTATAGATTAAATAAAAACTTAGATTTTAAAGTGTACCTTAAAAAAAAAAATCTCATATTGATTTTTTAAAAAACAAAAATAATAATAAAAACAATAATGTAAAACTTAGTTTAGTTTCCTTGATAATTAAACTAGGAATACATTTAGTGCTTCGTATTTATTAGAATATTAGCAGTGTGGTTAAGTTCTTCATTAATTTGCTTGTACCAAGTTTAATGTATTCTCTTTAGTAGGATATTAACTTTCACCTGGATATGACCAATTTTAGTATAATTGTCACTAGTTCTATGCCTATTATTTTTTAGATTAATAAAATTTTACTTTTATTTTGCATATGTAATCGTATAAAAATGTGTGTGTGTATTAATATTCATTATGGTACCGTACATATATAGTTCTCAACAACCAAAAAACTAAAGTAGGTCTCATGTTACAAACTTGTAAGTGTAAACATCAATACTGTAAATTAAGTTCTGGACGAGGAAGTGCAGCAGGACTTTTCCAATGGTACACTGGCGCAGATATGGTTGGGCTTTAATTTCATCAAGTACGATTTAAATTTTGAAATTATTATACTTTTCTTGTAACATTCACGGTGTTTTTCATTTTTAGACGTGATTTACGATTGAGGTTCAAATAAGCACATTTTCTTTTGGCAGCATTTTAACGAATTTTTATGAAAACTGTAAAAGATCCATAATTACAACTTGTATGATATTGCATTTAACAAATGTAGTTGCTGCTACTGCAATGGATTGGAATCATACAACTTTTCATATCATGTCCTACTATTTGATATGTAAATCAACACCAAAATTTCATGTATGGTATATTGCAAGTCTGAAAGTGTTGTCATACATACAAATTGATTGTCCTTTGTTATATGACCAGTGTTGAATTGAATTGATTATATGACCAGAGTTTCACTTGGTTGGTTTATGTCATTTAACTATATAATCGTGTATTATTATGTTTGAGACGCCATAAGTAACATGGGCATTCAAAGTAGTTTCTGAATTAATTTAACATATGGTGTGTTCAGTGGTCTATTGGGGATTAGGTTGGTGAGATGGAGACTAGAAGGTTGTTAGTGTGGTATGTAGGGGGTTGTGATATTTGGCATGTCATTAGATTTCGTTGACCTTATTATTCAAATTCTGGGTCTCATGTTAATCTTCTGATTGTATGCGGTATAATTATTAACTTTTGTCTGGGATAAAGGCAGAAACAACTTTAGTGTGAATTTTCAAATATGCACAGAATGCGTTAATTGTAATTGGAAACAATTTATCATTATAGTCAAAACCCTATGAATTATCTGCATGAAATTTACATCTTGTTTATTTCTAGAAATATATCATTTCAAATAACAGAATTAGTGATGAATGGAATTTTACAGCGCTGCTTGTTTTTTCAGCTTTAGCCGTGTTGCTTTTTTAGTTTCATTATGGGAATAAATGGGCTGTAAGACGTTGAGGATCGAGGTTACAATTTTTGCTTGCAAAGGATAACAGCAACAACAAATTGCTCTTTTCTAATGGTTGACTATTCAGCCAACAGCAAACAACAGTATATTGGTTTGCTCTAGGTAGGTTTATAAACTAAAAAATAAGTAACTAGCTGTTATATAATAAAGAAAAATAGAAGCCATTGGAAAGAGAGACAAAAGATATATTATCCACTTCTGAGAATAGATATCTATTTACATTACATGACCTACTTTATATAAGGGCTTCAGAGGTAAGGACTGAACTTATCCCACGATGTGGGACTAAACAAAACAGTGTACAAGCATATTCACTTCATAATATACATATATTATAACACTCCCCCTTGAATATGCGTCTTCAAAATCTTGAATGCTCAGATAATTCGGAAATTTCCGTTTCGAAACGTGTATGATAATTGCTCCCCCTCATTATTATCTTGTTTGCATTTATCGATTCAATCGATATAGATTTGCCTCATTAAAAAGCTCCATTAGAAAAACCCAGTGGGAAAAAAACCTTGAACGAGGAAAAGAGTGCAGCTTGTGAAATCATAAATATCATACTAAAAATGATATTTCTTATAAAAGTTTGATACTTCAGGATCAAAATAATGCCTCATTAAAACCTGTGAAGGAAAAAGAGTACAATGACATATTTTATTTTCTTATTTCTTTAAATAAAGCTTGATACTTCTGGATCAAACTAATGCCTCATTAAAACCTTACTAAGTAAAACCCTATGGGAAAAATCTTAGTGAAGGAAAAAGAGTACAATACGGTATGTCATATTTCATTAATTTACTGCATCAGATAGAGTTTGATACTTCTGAATCAATTTAATACGTCAGTAAAAACCTTACAAAGGAAAACCCGATGGGAAAAACCTTAGTCAAGGATAAAAATATAATTTAACTTAAATAACATATTTGAGATGTTATTTCTTGAAAAGACGTTTGATTCTTCTAGATCAAGATAATGCCTCATTAAAACCTTAATAAGAAAAGCCCAGTGGGAAAAATCTTAAATAAGGAAAAAGAGTACATTATAGCTTATTTCAAATGTCACAGGGAGTTGATACTTCTGGATCAAGATAATGCCTCGTTAAAACCTTACTAATAAAAACCCCATGGGAAAAATCTTAGTTAAGGAAAAAGAGTGCATTATAAAATACTTATGGATGCTCCCCCTGATTTAAAATTTTCCTCTAAATTCATATTCGTCTTTCGATAACTCAAATTGGTTATAGATACTTCTGCATCTATAAATATGAATCTCGTTAATAATACAATTTATTAATAGCTTCATTCGATACAATCAAATTTTCTAAGATTGTTTCTTCCAAATATGGTTTGCATTTTATGCATTTGTATGCTACTTTTATGAAACACACTTCATGTGCTTTCATTAAATATTTTTTTGCTTCAAATTAGTTTTGAGCATTGCAACTATACATCTTTCATGAATATTAAAAATTTCATTACAACATTACTAGAAAGCAGGAAGTAATCTACTCATCTTGATGTATCAAGATTTTCATTACAACAATACTTAAAAGTAGGTTGAAATTTACTCTCCTTGTTCTTTGCGTTCTTTATAACAATGAAAGTTATTTATATTCTTCAGGAATTTGTACACTTTCATTATTTAATATGATTTTAAACCATATTTATACCTTCGGGGCATATTAAGCATTTCAAGTACTTTTGGTACTTTGCGGACTACAAGTTCAGATTTCTTATTAAGGAGAATTTCATGATGGTCAATCATGTTTTTCTCTAATCCAGGATCTTTAATCCATTTATAAACATAAGCGCTTTATTATTTATAAATTTATCATCAATGATTATTTCTTGTCAGTTCTAGACATGATTTATTGAGATCTCTTTAATTATCATGTTTTAGGTACCTAACCCACTTTTAGGGTTATTTGAGAATCATGTCATGGATCTCTTTCAGAGCATCCTTATGTGTTTCTTCAAGAACACTCACCTCCTTTATTTGGCATCTTTATTACTTACTCCAAAAATATTTTGAACTGACTTTTGAACCATATTTCAAATGTGGTTTACAAATTTTGATCCTTCAGGGATTCAAATCTATATTGGAGACAGTCTACTAGGGATATTACTGATAATTTATTCAAGTTACTTAATATTTTGCATCATTGTATATTTTAACAAATATTTAACATTGATGATCAAAATGAGCTTGTATCCCTTTATCCTCCCCCTCAATGTTGACAAACATTGTCACATTAAATAATAATCATCTTTGGATTCTCATTTTGATCCATTATGATATTGCTACTAGCAAATACACCATACATATTAATAATAGGAGGATAATTCTTTTATTCATTGATAAGATGCATTCAATTGATATTGATTATTAGAGTTTGTTCTCATCCATTGATCTAAGCTATTGGAGGAAGATCATTTCAATACATACATGACTTCAGGTCATTCTGCGTTTATGTTGATTGAATTTTAAATTACTAAATAATATTTATGCATAATCACTAAATAATAGCTTATAAAAAACTTCAGGTTGTTAGCTAAATATTTACATATATGGATGTATACGTGCATCCACGTATCACATGTATATTGTAAAATTTTCATATTCTTTCTCATTTGAATTAGTGATTTTTGGAACAAACTATTACAAGGATCAAAACTATTAATTTCTATTTATAAATCAATGTCAATGCAAACCTGTCAAAACCCCATGATAATGTTCAAAACAATTGGTTTGAAACCATATCGAACTTCTGGTTCGAACAAAATATACACACAACTTCAACTTGTCAAGTTTTATTCCTCAATTATATATTAAATATCAGTTTTGAACACTAATTATGATTACTTATCAAGGAGTAATTTTTAATTGCATATAGACATTTCTACACATCTTTATTGAGAGTTCTGTAAAAAAAAATACAGCAAAACTAATAACAGTATCTTCTAGATACTTGGAATGTTACAGATACAGATTTCCTCTTAGCTCTCAACCTTTTAGGATCTAATCTAAGCTAAATTAGGATCCTTTATAATCAAATTTATGTACACTTATTTGGTTTAATAAAATTACCAAATATATAAATAAATCTCTTCTAGAGATATGCTATCATTTTCAAATTTATAAATCTCTTCTAGAGATATATTAGTATCGCCACTTCCGGAGTGAACTTTCTCTTCTAGATATATATATATATATATATATATATATATATATATATATGCACTATTTGAATGCCATATCAATATACATTGTTTATTTTATACATATTACATAATTACTACTTTTACAGTAGCATAAAATATCCATGCTGGAGATTTTTGTTGTAATTGCTTTTAAAATGGCATATCAAACTTTAAATACAGTGACAAAATTAGATTCACCAACTGAAAATAAGTTGCAAGAGATAAAACCACTACTTCTGGAGTGTAACATTGGTATACAATATCATTATTCTTTTTTTTTTGGATAAATTATTGTTATTACTAAAAAAATATTATATCATTATTCCTTGATTATATCTCTAATACTACTATTGAACATTAATTATGATTGTTTATTAGAAAATATATACTAACTTATAATTATATATAAACATCTCCTCTAGAGAGTTCAGTAAAATAGATATATTTACAACATAAATAAGAGTATCTTCTGGACCCTTGAAATCTTATAAAAATAAGAAATTATAATGGTTGCACATACCGATTTGTTCAAGACCGTATTTATATAGCTTTAGTGAAAATTATGATACAACGTATAGATTATCTCTTCAGGAGCATATCTAAAGATATTTCTTCAAGAATAGTTGTGCATATAATATTTGATTCATCGTAAGTTCTGAAAAGTAAAAGGTTACATATCACTATTTGTCTAATGGAGCTACGGGTCTATGACAATAGACGATTGAATTTTGGATAATTTATTATCACATTTGACAATATTTTATAGGCAATTCTTTTACAGTGCTATACGATGATATAATATCACTTCTGGGGATATTTCATAAACACCGCTTCTAGAGTGGTACATATCACTTTCTAAAGATACTTTATATGCATTGTTTTTGGGATGTCACCAATAATCAATATCTTTTTCTACATAATTGACATAATTCTACAACATCTCTTCTAGGATGTTTGGATTTTGAAGTATAAAAATCATAAAACATCTCTTCAAGAGTATGTCATATGGATTATCTCTTTTGGAGAATATTAAAATGTACTTCTTCAAATATATAGTTTGGCAAACACACCCAAAGATTATCAAAACTTGGGTTTTACCAACTTCAAACTGATTTATTGAACTGAAATAAAATAAAATCCACATAATTTCAGTTTAGAAGTGATTCTAAATATTGCGGAATTATATTTTCTTACAAACTTAAAGTCCTGAAACCTCAGGTTCAACTACTCTTGCCTAGTGTTTGGAAGTATGACCGTCTTCTGGTGGTCATAACGCTCCTTCAGGGAGTTCCATAAGTGGAGAGGGTCTTTTTCAGTCAAATATTCTGTTTTTAGATCGTCATGGATATGTCGTCTTAGAAATATTAGAGCCTTTGCCTTGTCCTGCTGGGACATAGTATTGCCATTTTTAATGGCATTTTCTAAGCATTGAGATTGCAAATGAATCTCGGCATCCGATATCCATGATAAATAGTTGTCTCCAGATATATCCAAAGCTTTAAATTCAAGCTTGGCGATGTTTGCCATTTTGTGAACTGTTCATAAAATAAATTGCATAAGGTGAAAATATTCGCCACAACAACATTCACTATTTGTTTGTTTCCAGCTAAAAAGTAAAAAAAAAGGAAAGTCTTCATTCATGGTATCAAACAACTATACCCCTCAAAAAAAAGGTACCAACAAAACCAAATATTTGGATTTTGCAACTGTCATGTATTTATCATATAAGGAAAGTCAGCTTTTGCGTATATTCCATTGAAAACTTTTGAATTTTATTTGGCAACAGATCCGCAAAGAAAAAAAAGAAATATTGAATTTAGAAGCCAAAGAATTAAAATAAGAGTGATATAAGAAAAGACATGAAAAATATAGAAGCGAACCCCAAACTAGATAGCTTTACCAAAAAAAAAACATGATATTGACAATTACCTTTTTGTAGAGAGGAAAAGTAACGAGTTTATAAAGAAATGCAAGAACAATTCCTTTACTTTCTTGTTGTTTTAAAGGAAATAAGAAATAGAACGTATATAGATATATTATAAAAGACTTGTTTTCTCCAATATATAATAGGATTTTGAATATGAATAGCCTTAGAATTGGAATGGTCAGAAGTGAAACAGTCAGAGTAATTAATATATAATTACTTGTTGAGAAGTTGGAAAGTTTGAAGGTGAACATGTTGAGAACAATAATTGATTCGCATTCCTATGCAGAATATTGAGAATGCAGTATATAAATAGTTCGTGCTGATAACGTGTTGTATAATAAAGAAAAATAGAAGCCATTGGAGAGAGAGACAAAAGATATATTATTCACTTCTGAGAATAGATATCTATTTACATTACATGGCCTACTTTATATAAGGGCTTCAGAGGTAAGGACTGAACTTATCCCACGATGTGGGACTAAACAAAACAGTGTACAAGCATATTCACTTCATAATATACATATATTATAACACTAGCTACATTATATGTGTGTTTGAACTTTGAAGGCCCAACAAGATAAGTAAGATACATAAGGTCCCAACCCGTGAAACAAAGGCATGTGCCATTTTATCTAATAAGATAAAATAGTTAAGGAACATATTATGGTTACTGTGTTGCTTCTGAATTTCAATAACCCCGAGACATATTTAGTTGCTAAGTTTATTTCATAATTCAACAGTCTATTGGGTAATTCACTACCCAAGTAGCTGTTGTGTTTGCTTTTTGATTCGTTTCTTGCTTTGTTAATTTATTTGAATAGCGCATGGAGAAATAACAGCATGCACATGTTATTAAGTGAATTGGGTAACATATTCTATGTTTGTGCTTGATTTTTAAAGTATATATAGCAGCATGCTTCTCATGATCTAAGTCACTCAGCAACATGGTGAATTGTGTACATGTTCTGCACAAAATTCTTATGACTGGTTTTATAAATTGCGTACATGTTTTTTGAAATAATAACCTGCACATAATTCTTACAACTTGTTTTGTGAAATTGTAAGTAGATAAATATCTGAAATTATATTGGTTATATTATGGAATGATTATAAATTGGATTATAATTCCTAATTGGAAATAATAGTAAAGGTATTTGTTTCTTTTCTTATTTCCTTACTCGTTGTTAATTAAAATGTTGCTTGTTCTATGTCATTTATTATTATTTTAGTTTATTTTATTTTGCATATACATGTATATAATTATATATATGTACATATATTTATATACATATATATATGTATCGATCTTACATTTTTTGTATAGTTTTCTTAGCACCTACAAGTACAGTTACTGGATTAGATTGATTCTGCCGATCTAGAGGATTTGAGCATTTATCACATTTTTTTGCCATATATTTCTTATGAACCTTAGTTACATAGGTTTTTGGGAGGCCTTTTTATTTTCTCTTATATGTATAGGAAGTTTTGCTACCTGACAGGCTTGTTGGCAGCTCCTTGGGTATAGAATAAATTGCATAAGTGCTCTCCTCCATGTGAGGATCACTCATTTTCCTAAAAAACCCATAAATCACCAAATATAAATATATGCAACTCGGTACCTGTATGCATCTATAGCGAGGAGGAATTGAGTTTTGTTGTTGCGACGTTGCGCTATGTGCATGTGTTTAGAGAGGAAGAAGAGGAAGAAGGAGTAGCATACAGGTAAGTGATCGCTCTCACAAATCTATGCTTTATCATTCAATTCTTAGTACATGATGTGTTTGGGTTAATCCTTTTGTGTTTAAATTTTTCTTATGAATTGAATTGGATGAGAAACGGTTGAAGGAGAAAGAAAAGATCGCCTGAATCGATGATCACCTGTACATTTCGGCCGATCGACCATCTAGGTCACCAGGTCGACCGCTTATGGTCGACCGGTGGATCGACAAATCGTTCATGATTTTTTTTTGTGTGCCTATGTGTTTTTGTTTATTTTATTTTTTATATATTAATATTATTAAAGTAGAAATGTTATTAAATAAAGATCTTATATAGATATATATTTACACTTTTGATTATAGAAAATTTTTGTTTTAAAATTAGATATTTGATACATTTGAATTATTTGATTATTGAAAGAAAAGTTAATTCAGATCTAAATAAATATTTCAAAGCTTATAAAATTTCTAGAAAAATATTAAGTAAATTCTAAATAATATTTTATTGGTTTTAAAGTGTATTTTATACATTTTAAATATAATTTAAAGTTTTAAAAACATATTTTTATTAATTTGGAAGGAAAATAAATTGATTTGGATATTAAATAAATTATTTAAAAATCTTAAGTAATTATAGAAAATTATGAAATAATATTTATGAGCAATATTTCACATTATAAGATCATTAAAGAGTCTTGACTATGGAAATGAAATTTTAACGGTAATTTATTAACATAAGAGTTGTATTTGAAAAGAATTAGTTATTTATTTATATAAGTTTTATACATTTACATATAAAGTGTTTTTACGATTAATATTTCGTCATTTTAAAGTATATTTCATTAATAACATGGTTGTTTATGAATTATTAAAGTATAGTTTATATATATTTTAGAATATAAGATTTAAATGTTTCAAGAAAGGTTTTGTTGAACTTTATTATTATTATTTCATTTCTGAATTTAATGGGGATTTTCCTATATATGATTTCCATATTGGATTTCTTATTTTTCTATAATGATCTTGATACTATAAATGATTCATCATTGATATTGATTTGATTATCGTTTTGATATGATATGCCATGACATTCTTCTATTTGATTTTGTGATGATTTTGATTCTATGTGACGAATAATCTAAATAAACGAAGTTATAATACTATATGTTATGGACTTTCGGTAATATTTCTTCAGATACTCTTTAGACTCTTTATGTAGAATATTAAATGGATAGAGTATAATTTATAAACAATGAATAAAATTTTGAGTATCAGGCAGTGGTATATGACGTTATTGTGATATTTATTCGATTATTCATTGTACGTAGATGGCACTCATGTGACAGGAATAGAATTATGAGTGTGAGGTGATACATATAGTGATGAGTATAGCTTCATGCTTATATTCAACGAGTAAGGCTACATGCCTGATGATAAGCATGACTTCATGTTTGTCTTCAGTGAGTATGGCTACATGCCTGATGTTGAGAATGACTTCATGTCTATATTTATTAGTTATATATGTCACTATTATAATGTACTCCTTTTATTAACGAGAAAGAGAACCATATAACAAGAATCCATTCTAACAGCATGATTGTGGGGTCACCTACTAGATTTTTAACACCCTATATTCATATATCAACGTGTATTTGCTTCGCACGTTCACCACCGTGTCACATAGGTTAGTAGTCTATTACCTGTAGGGACTAGAATCGGGTCGTGACCATTGAGTCCTATCATTATTGAGCACATCAATGGATATGTGCCACGATACCATGAAGGTAACTAAAGGCTATAGAGACTTCTGCGTCTAGAGCTTGTTCCACACTATCAATCCTCCTTTTGGTACTAACAGAGTGCTAGATTTGCATATACTAGCGCTACATCTCACTTATGTATAGATATGTGTTGAATGACCCACATATTGATGTTTATTTATAGATGGCTCTAGTTGAAACTTCGTGTCCATGGTACAATATAGTTTGGATGTTATGGTAACCAGTATCTTAGATCAGGTTCATCAACAACGAGGTAAAAGGGGACCTTTTATTGATTTCCACTAAATCTTTTTTGTCTTTACATGTGTAATCTAGTTTCACAAAATCATATTCAGTTGTTGATAATAAAGGAGCTTAAAGTTTTAGTTTTAAATTAGTTAATTATATTAAGACATTTGTGTTTATAATTTTATATACTTATCTTTTTTAGGGTTAAATCTAATGTTATTTTATGTTACTTCTGTTTTATTTTGTATTTTGATTTATGATGTGCCCGCATACATAATGCAAGCATAGTATGCATTGTAAATATGACAAATTAATTTGGAATGTGGATAAATGAGTATGTGTCACATGTTAATAAACAACTATTGGGATCTATGGTTATTATACATGTAATATATATCTAAGTTTATTTTTTGGCCAATAATTAATTCAATGTAATATTTTATATTCCTTAGATGTTGTGTATATTCATACACACATACATACATATATACATAAATATTCAGTCTTAAACATAAATAATATAATGAATTTTTACACATACAAAAACACAAACACATACATAAATGTTCGGTCTCAAGCATAAAATAACTTTTGTAATGAATCTATATACACAAACACAATTTTTTTTTAAATTTGAATTTTAAATATTAAGTTGACTTATTCAATATGAAAAATTATAAAAAAAAATTGAAAAGATTTATTTTCAAATTTAAAACCACAGTTGTAAATATGTACATATTTGTATATTTGCGTAATTAAGCCGCAATATATATATATATATATATATATATATATATATATATATATATATGTATGTATGTATATGTATGTATATTAAATTCAAATTTTTGTTTTCCTATTTTATAGTCCAGAAAACAAAAATTTTATTTTATTTTGATAGAACCAAAATAGTTAAATATGTGTGTGCGTATTAATTAAAAACTAAAAAATGATATATACAATTATCTATACATATTTAATATGCATGTCCATTCGATGAGAATTTTATTTTTGAAAACTAATTAAGTATGTTTATAAAAATAGTAAATATGGTTTAGAAAATAAATTTATTTTGGTTTAATGGTTGTAAACATGTTGATGATGACAAAGAGATTTACCAACTTATTTATATGTTTAAATAAAGCATGTACATTTTGATCCTGCTGGTTGTTGACATCTTGGTTGTTAGAAATCTCATCTTTGAACTCCAAGTTCTCTATCCTTAACTACAAGTTGTAAATCTATATTCTAGGCTTCATCGATTTTATTTCCTTGTAGCAATGGAGATTATGTTTTTTTGTTTTTGTGTATTGAGAAGAGAGAATATTTATAGCCAACAACATAACAAAACTCACCATACCTCCAAAACCTTCCATATATCAAAATCCTAGCCCTTCTTTGCCTAAGCTTGCTGGCCTCCCTATGTAGTTTATGTGCTTCAGACTTAATTAATGTAACATTCAAATTGATTATCTAATTAATTGATTTAACCTCACTTTAAAGTAAATCAACATTTAACAATTGAACCTCTTTTTAATTAATATCGAGGCCTCAAATAATTAGTTAAAATGCTATAAAAATCAAAACAATATTCATATTAAATTTATTATCAATTTAACATATATAAATTAATTTCAAATTATTTAGAGTCGTAAATTAGCTAAGCACATGGTTGTGTTGATTCCTTGGTGTGAACTCTTTCCTCGGTCAATATTTAAACAATTTTAATATTGAAGCCTATGTAGACTTTATTGAAGTAAAATATCGGACATATATACAAGATTTTATAGATCATGTAGTATAAATCTGATTTCTAATTTGTATTAAGCCGTATCTTGTAACTATATTTTGTGCACAAGTTATTTTCATTATCACTGTGTTGCTTGGATATCTAGATTTAGGTAGTGGTCAAAACTCTTATAATACATGCAGTAATGTAGACTGCAGTAAAATTCTTGGTTTAATCCAATAACATTTATTAATTAAGTGATTTACTCTATCCAAAGATTTTGACTCTAAGTTGACCATCAATTATGGTAATATTAATATTCTACAGTGAAGGAGACAAATCCTCTCATGGGCAATGTTAAATGTCAAGTAGTTCAACGTATACCCAACTAGGGTCATAACACTATTTTATGTCGTATCCGATCGGCAAAAATTAAAGTAAATTATTATTTATCCATAGTTACCTCATGTCTAAAAACTATTCCATGTTGTTACATGAGATCTTCTATTTTGACTTAGTTGCAATAGCCAATATAAGGCTCTCATTGAGTCATTGTATAACTGTCCTAAACTACCATAATTATGTAATTCCTTGATGTCCCCAATGATCATGAGTAATTCACCATTCATTATAAGGAAAATATTTTGTACACTAGTCTAGACGGACGTATCAGTATCCTTTTCTCGATACATCTTTACAAGGAACATTTAATAAATAAGTGTTTAAGTATTTATTTAATACTCATGGTTATGAACACATTCGCAACTACAATAAATAAAATGCTTCTTCTAAGGATTTTCTATGTACACACACCATATAGGTATAATGTGTATAAAACATTACTTTTATCCAATGTAACGATATATATAATAGAAAGTAAAAAATAAAAAAGCATGATTTATTTCGAATAAGGTTGTCTAATAAGAGTCAAGTTATGAAACAGATTACATAATAACCCATATAACACACTCTTAACTCTATCATAATTGTTGTAGACTTATCACGTATAGCACTAGAGTTGAAACGTGCTAATTTGTTGGAAGCATGTGAAGATGCAAGTTGAGGTATGGTTTTATTACCTCGTATTATGCCGTTTGACATTATACATGATATTTTAGCATATTGGCAATCATGTAGATTTATGATATTTTTCTTTTCATTGGACTTTATATTTGACATCCTCGACGGTGTCTTTTTTGTTATCTAGTCCTTGAATAGTTTAACTTGGAGGAGATATTTTGTTAACCTGAGACGATTTTTAGAGCTATAGCCAGTATCGCTATTGTCATATTAATTCGGTATTTTGGATTATTGAGAAGTTTGAGTATTTGTATCATAAGACAAGTTGTATATCGATTTAATGTACTATTTAGACTCCATTTGCATGTGGAGTATGAAGTATTACAATGATTGAATCTTATATCTCATTTCCGCGATATGCATTTAATAAATTATATGTTTATGTTGATATTATTTTTATTCCTTTCAATGTGATATATATTTGAGAGAAATGAGTGATCCTCTACTAAAAGAGGAGTGCACTCATATTTTATTCTACACTAGAAAAATGAAGCTGTCAACATGCTTTATAAGTAGCAATACACATCCCGTACAATGTGAAAAGATGGATCCACTAAATAAAATAAGAGATCATATCCTTAGTTTCAGCCATCCATCCAGTCCAACGAGCATAACTAAAGTTGCAAAAAAGACTATACTAAAAATGTAAAACCAATACATACACACACACACACACACACACGCATATGCAAAATAAAGACATACTAATCTAATAAAAATAGAAGAAGCAAAATTATGATTGAAACTGAGTGAGAACAATAAAGAGTTACAATATATTACATAAAAATAAACAAATTAATGAGAATTCTAATTCAAGTCAAATATCCAAATGATTATGATGCATCAAATATGTCAAAAGTAAAGGTGTCTAAGGTAGGTAAATTTGTTCATTACTATTTTTCTATCATTGAGAGTAAGTATAATAATTTTAATATATTATTAGGTTCAAAATTTCAACATTTTAAAATCTAATTAATTTCCTAAACATAATATTGCTTCATATTTATTGGTATAAATGTCAATTAAAAATGTATTTAAGGAAGTATTTTGTTCTATTTTTAAATACTACATTTTTCTTAACTAAAGTAATATGAGATTCAACCTTTTTATGTATTCTTCAAATTAATATTATTATCTTTATTATAAGTATGGTTTGGGATCCAATCAACGAAAAGTAAAGCAATTATTTATATTAAATTGTATGTAGGAGTATTTGTGTTGTTGAAAGGGAATTTGCATAGAAAGTACCTATTTTGATGTTGTTACAAGAAAAGTCCTTGTAGCAGTGAGTATGAAAATTAAGTCTCTATTTTTTCTAAATTGCGCGAACTAGCTCGCGCTTGCTTGATAGAAAGCACAGGTTAACTTGTGCTTTTATAAAATTTCAAAAATTTCAAAAACTTCAAGATCAAAAAGTGCAAACTAGTTTGCACTTTTCAATATTTTCAAAAAAAATTAAAATCAGAAAAGTGCAAGTTACGTTGCATTTTCTCTCAGCAAAGTGCAAAGCACCTTTCTTTTTCTATTTTTCAAAAATATGAACCATATTTATATATTCATTTCAACATGAACTTTTCTTATAACAGCATCAAAAACAAGGACCTATGGATCTTTTCTTTTTATTGAAAACCATGTGGTTCCTTTCAAAACATATATACCAACATACTATAGCAATAGTATATCAATTACTAATATATGAAAACCATTATAACGGAACCTAAGCTTACTCCAAAATAATTCTTAATAATATCTTTACTAAGTATAAAAAATAATATTAAGACAACTTATAAGAATATATTAATAGTATGACATTAAAATATAAATGCGAAGTGTTTTCCGATTTCACATTACAGAAAAAACGTTTATTATCAATAATTATATTTTTATTTTTTAATAGTTATATAGTATTTAATTATACATGTATAATTAAACATATATGTACTTTAACTTTTGATGGAGTATTATCACTCTAAATATATCTAAATATATTCAGTTTCGTACACAAAAAATTAAATTAAGAAAATCAAAAAAAGAATATGTTGTATAGATTTTATTATTATCCCAACATTATTTTAATGTCATTTTTATTATCAACGTTATATAATTCTAATTTAGTACAACGTAAGGCAAATTTTGATAATGTATTTCTAGCTAATAAAACTAAATTCCCATGAAAAAAAATTAAATTTGGTCTACATGTTTCTGAAATTAATACATTTTTAAAATTTCATAAAGTTCACTAACTTCTACTTCAATTGGAACTACCGATATCCAACTATCATACAAAAAAGGTATTATTCCCCAAATGTACTACGATATTAATTCCTAATTTATAAATATCATAATTTTTTATTATTGATTTCCAAAAATAAGATATATTATTCGTATTATTAGTGGTAAGTTGTATATTATAAGTACCATTATACTACTAATTCTATATTAATTCTATCCAATTAGATTCTTGTTATTATTTATAAATTTCCATATCCATTTTCCTAATAAGGAGCGTTTAAATTTTGTATATTTATAATAACTAACCCTCCATCACCTTTAGACTTACATACTATTTCCCATTTAACTAAAAACTTTAAATTATTATTAGAATTATCACCACACCACAAAAGAATCCGTCCTAATTTTATTTATTTTATCAACTACCTATTCTAGAAAATGAAAAAATGACATCTGGTAAACGGGTAATGTTGAAAAAATAGAATTAATAAGGACCATCCTACCAGCCCTTGATAAATATCTACCATTCTATTTAGTTAATCTTCTATTAATTTTATATATTATTATTGACCATTCATCATGTTTGAGTCTAGCTGGTCTTATTAAAAATCCAAAATATTTTATGGGAAATTTCACAATTCTACAATTTAATGTAAAAGCGACTTGATTTTCTATCCTATCTATATCATTCAAAATTAACACTGAACTCTTATAAAAGTTAATCTTTAGCCAAAAGAGCATTTCTGTAATGATCCTTCTTTCTGACACCTAAAGATGACACTTAATACATCATCATTATTCGTGTGCCGATTATTTATGTGTCCGAAAGACAGATCATTTGGAGCGAAAGGAAGAAAAATAGAATAGAAACTCATAAAAACATGATGAGTAATATATAATATGAACAAGTCTTTACAAAAAGAAATCATCTTTATTATACATAATATCATAGTATATTAACATATTATCAGCCTAGACAGTTATAACAGCTTGTCCTCACAATTTTAGATAAATACAAATGAAAAAAAGAAAATAGAACAGCGGAAGAATATAAGATGGGTGAATATGACTTGGATGATCCAGCTCATCTTTCAAAGCTCCAAAATGTCCAGCTAAATTTGAAAAATATGCTCGGGCTGACCCGAGCATTATAAGAAAAACAACACATGGATCAGTCTGGTCAAATTAGCGTGAGAAACTCAAATCATATGGAATTTTATTTATTTAACTTGTAAAATCTTTTAAAATCAAAGGTATCTCATAAGATCACGCTGCATATTAGCACGGACGGGTTTTTACCTTATGATAACCAAAACATTTTCTATAAAAAATCCAGTGATATTATATAATGTCTAGGGTACATATACATATTAACCATAGCCGAAATTGTTAATTAAATTCCAGCATAATAGGTATATAATCAAGTCCGAAGGCTCATATTGGAAAGTTGATTCTAACTATGAAAGGGCAAGGGTTTACATACTGAATCCGTACACCTCTAGATAAAATGTACGGGAGGCTACAACATGGTACACCTCCGCTACTTAGGATAGGCCCTACCCTTTATTGTTAGTACAGAATATGATCACCCCATGGTTGATAAATAACTGTAATTGGCCTTGAAGCATACATAAATATCGACGCTAGATAGAGATGATTACACCCTTATGGAAGCGACCCACATAGCCTTGCTTCACGTCCCTGATTTAGTCATTTCCCGGTTGATGAGGCTTGAGGCAACGATTACCTTTTATATAGCAAACCATTTTGGAATACTAACACTGCCCTTTAGACAGAAGTGCAATGCCAACATTCATCCATACAAGTTCATTCTGGATTTGATCAAAATCGAAGGCACTGCCTTTACTACATTAATTTTGAAATCATCTTTATGATTAATAGCATGTAGCATTTGCACTTCAAAAGCTCATCATCTTTAAGATGTCTTATGCTCGAAACTCTAGAGTTGGATCGAAGTGGTTTTTGGACAATTTATACTTATCCGATCTCGATATCTTCGAATCCACATTCGATAGTTTCTGGTAAACTCAACCCTAGTTCTTTCGAAAATAAAAACAATAGATAAGAGCGGAGATCACCTCCTAAACTTTGAGTGAACGCATTTCCTTATCGTTTGTCCTCGAAGAAGGAACGGGATTTCTACGCACAATATAGCATCGTCGAAGATGATTGTGTCATAAAATTCACGTGTTTCTCCTAGATATTTTCAGAGTTATATTTTGGTCTAGATTTGATAGGTGATTATTTAGCTATCAAATAAACAAACAAGCAACAATTCGGAGATTTAATTACCCACAAGAACCACTAACTCTCAAAATAAACCTTTCATTTATTTAAATCACTTTTCAAAATATTTATCAAAATATTCATATACTTATTTCATTGGCATAATTATATTCAAAAAACACTATGAATGATTTCTTATTTCAAAACCTTGTTAAAAAAGACCATAACAACTTTTATTTATAATAGAGATAAGGATAACCCAAACACTATTCCTTCATTGTTAAATGTGAAACGAAATTCCATACCACCATAATTGAGAAGGTTAGTGAAGGGGAACTTCAATAGATCCTTTTAATAAATCTCTTTCATTTATAAAATTTCCTTCACTTAACGTCCAAATCCATTTATAAACTCCTTATAAATCTCCATGTTTATTTATAAAACTCTTATATAAATATTAAAACCGTGTATATAAATCTTTATAAATCTCCAAAATCATCTATAAAACTTCTTATATAATTATTCAAAACTATTTATAAAACTTCTTTTAAAATATCCAAAATCATTTATAAAAAATCTTCCCAAATTTCAAGATCTCTTTTCAATTTAAAATTCCTTTTACAAACTTTCCTTATTTAAAACAGAACTTCTCAAATAAAACTTTAAAATCAATAAAGTTCTTTGATAAAACTAATTATTTAAAACACCTTGAAATAAAAAAGTTATTATTTTTTAAAAATTATCCATTTAATTTTTTCTTTAAACCACGTTAACAAAATAATGATTTTAAACAATTGTTTTTAAAAAATATATTAAATTACTTAAAAATGCCTTTAAATAAAATAATTGCAAAATTATCCTTTAAATATCTTAAAATGGAATAAGCTTTAAACCATTATCAAAAGGATAAAATAAAGAATTTAATTTCATAAATATCAAAAAGAGGCTTGGTGGCTATAATGATTCTTATTTAATTGAGTTTAACTTCCCAAGTTATATCATGTGTATTACCATAATAATTAGATACGCAAAAGCAATCAGCCAATACTAATCAATCAACATATAGATAAATATCGAAGTTATTAAAATAGCAGAAATAAGTTTAACTTCTGCTTAATAGATGTCAAATCTTAATTTGTTAGGAGAATTATAGCAGAATGATGATTTATTATGCTAATAGATGCCAACCATAATTTAATTACCAGAACAGTGTTTTATTCTGCTATTTGATTTCATATTCAAGTGGGGTTATTTAAGGGTTGTCAACAAAGAAATCCTTTAGATTTAAAAATATTCTTTAAAGGAGAGTTGCTTTAGAAACAAAACCGACCTTTAGAAATAAAGCGGTTTAAAGATTTAAAACTTTTATTTAATAATTTAATAACATTTAAACTCAAAGGTTTAATAATAATTAAACCTTTAATTAATAATTAAAGTATAATTAACTTTTAAATAAATAATTAAATAAGCTTTTTATTTGATGGATTGGGATTTTCTAGTTGATATGTTTCATTGCATGCTAGAGATTTTAATCACGAGAGAATAAGCTGGATTATGACTTTGCTCAAAACGAGTAACTCTAGTATAATGGTTAACGGTACTTTAGGGAATAAAATTCAATCTATTGAGGTTAAGGCAGGGTGATCCTGTAACGACTTGCTATTTTCAACCATTCGCATCCGCATATGTCGGACTTGAATTGCTCAAAATATCATATTGTTAATTTATATTTTGCAGACTCAGCATATACAGTAAATAAATCAATTACAAAATCATAGACACAGAGTAATACAATAATACGCAGCGGAATAAATAAATAGTAGTTCATGAAGCTACTATACAAATATCAGCGTTAGAAATAGAATATAACAGAATATCTCAAATACAGCGAAGTCTTCAGTACGAACAGATGACTTCTCTGAACCAATCAACTGGAAAAGCTGAAAGCTGAATCGATAGTTGGATCTCCAATGAAGCTCCAAACTCTACAGGCGAGTCTCAAATGCTGTATCACTCAGTCTGACCCGAGCGTAAAGCAAAAACACAAAACACTCGAGTCAGGATTAACGTTCTTATATCAGTAAATCCAACTCAAGTGAAATATCAACTGAAATGCAGTAACTTAAAGGATGTTTGGGATAACCATCCTCTAAGAGTCCATGAAATTATCTACAAGGTATAAATATACACTATAACACCGAGGTTATTTCAAATTAATTTATACTTCACAACAAAATATCATTTTATTTCAAATATATGTTTCCAAAATATATATAAATATTTTATAAAGTAGAATATTTGTAATTTCCTCAAACTTAACAAATCACTTCAAAATCAACCCAACTTCCCTATTCAAATTAAATTCAATCTTAATTTATCAATTTTCATTCAATTCAGTTTCTGACCAAATAAATTCGAATTATATATATTTCAAATAAAGGTCTATATCACGAATTAACCATTTAAATTCTAGTATATTTCAAAGCTTTAATATTCAACATTCCAAAGTTCAATTTAACAGTTTCATATAGATCTCGATTTAACCTTATTATTTAGTCTCGAAATGTTCACTTAATAAATTCAATATTTATTAATAACCAAAATTTACCTTTAAACTAAATATTCCTTTCGATTTTTTTAAACTTGAAACTTCCATTTAATCATTTAAATCAAAATCAAGTTATAACTCAAATCTTAAATTTCAAATTCAATAGTTCAAATCAATCCAATTAAGTAGAATTCTTAACTAAATACCATTTCAAATAAATTCAACTTTATCTTCTCAACGTTAACTTATTCAAATTATTACAACAATCAATTTTGAAATATAATTTAAATAAATACTTAAACATATTATATGGATTGATTCAACTTCAAAATATTTGTATTAAATATATATATATAATTTCCATTTACATATAATATTTTAAGAACCAATATTTATTAAAAACCATATATTTCCTTTCAAACTATAGAAATTATTTTCCAACATTCATATATATATATGTGTGTGTGTGTGTGTGGACCAACGGTGTCTGTATATAATTTCCTACCCTATGGTCAAGGGATACAGATATTTATCATTTCAATCCGAAATTTAAATATACGGGTAGATATCACTTCGACCCGCAAGCCCAAATTCAATTTAATTTAAAATCGCTTGGGTTTATCATTTCAACCCATAACGAAATTCTCTTATTCTAAAGTCCGTTCGGGTATGTATCATTTCAACCCATAGTGAATTCTAAACTACAGGGAACTTGCAGAGTGATAACAGATAATAAAATAAAACAACAGGCATATATCATCAATACCAATATAATATAAACAACAAGATATGGTGTCATATCCCACAAGCGAACAATTGCAGATAACAACATATATATAGCAATGTAAATAACTAACAGCAACATATTTCAATTATCGTTTCAATTGAAATCAAATTTAATAAATAAAAGAACATTAATCGTGAGTGATTGCTCACCTTTCGAGGCTAGAGAATACAGAAGATGACATGGATACGCACATTGATACGGACACTGAAATTGAATTATAAATCCGAGTGCGAATTTCAAAGCAAAGTAGGATTGGCATGAATTGGACGAACGAGGCTGAAAATCAAGAATTGATGAATTGAATCAGAATCAGTCTGATATATGCAGAAATGTTTGCTATTTTAATAAAAATCAATATTGCATCTCTAAGAAAACTTAAAGTCGAAGCAGATATATATAATTTACATTTTTTTTAAACTTAATACAAAAATCTTTATATTTTTCCAAACCATTTTAATTTTTACACATAGATCAAAATTTCTATTCACAAATCTAAACCCAACCACTACATACGACCTATGTATATAATATCACTAAGAATTATATTTTTAAATAAGATAAATATATAAAACATCAACAAATTACACTGTTCAAATCCCATTTATAAACTACTATACATAGCATCTTACCTTAAACCCAATGTGACACATATATAATAGTATGAACAGGTAAATAACTTTTATGCACCGTTGCATACTTTAATAATTAAAAAGTATAATATATTATATGTAGATTCACAGACCACATATAAACAGAGTACATAGAAATCTATAAAACTCATTGATCGAAACACAATATTGACCATAATACAACAAAATATATTACTTTTAAAATCTGACCCTCTGTTCTTTACTAACAGCACCTTAAACTCTTCTATATGGATGAATATATAAGCACATATATACTTACATATGTTGGATTATGCAGAACGAACATATGCAACTACTGTATATATTATATATTATATAGCTAAATATACAACATGCAGACCATAGCCTCACACTCAAAACAAATGAACTTTTATAACCTGTACATATATTCACAAATATATATAGTTTATAAACTTTTGTATCTAACTATACAAGAACACAAAGGCATTATATATATTATAACTTATATATTATACTAACTTTATAGACTAAAGATTTTAACTCATAACTCTATATAAAACAGCAACCTAGTGTTGCCGATTATAATATATTATATAATATGAAACATCTTGTTGTAAATCAAATAACTCATATTACATATTAACCAGATAACTTTAAATATAACCAACAAGAAGCTATTTAACCCTTTAAATATAATACTGTAATCCAAATAACTTACTTTATTATTATTAGAAAAATTTACTCTTATATAAAAATTTAATATATGTCCTACTAAAATGCAGCCACTATATGAATTCAAAATTTTCTTAACAAATAACTAAGTTATCAAATACTTACATGACATATGGTACACATATAGAGTCATATATGCACGCAAGTTCAAACGCAACAGTCTTCATGCATCAGCTCCCTACAGTTTGATGGCACGTCAAAAGAAAGGAGCTCGTAGCTGAAAAAAGTGACCACGTGATGGGCGAGGCGAAGGAAATGGCGAGGTAGGAAGAAGAAGTTGGAGGCGGGTCTGTTGATGGCTCGGCAAAGGGTGGTTGTGTGCAGTTTTGGAGATAAGGAAGGGATCGATGGTTTTATTTTTTTTATTCTAATTTTTTTTCCTTCTCTTCTTGCCGAGTGAAATATGAAGATGGATTTGTCAAATATATTGAAAGCAGAGGACAGGGAGGGGAGAAGTAAAGAAATATTAAATGGGTAAAGTGAAAAAACTGAACTGTCAAAAGTTAAAAAAAGAAAAAAAATGTTTCAGCGGTTAAAACAAGTAACGAAGGAAAAACGAATAGACAAAAATTGGGAAACGTATCATATAAATAATAAATATAAAGTAGCAGGTGAGGATTTTAGGCAATAAATATTCACGTTGATTTATACACGCAAATAAAATATGAGCTGTAGCCAAATCAAATAATGAAAAGAGGAAAAACGTACCTACGGTATATGTTTCTTCCAGTGATCGTGCAGAACAATAGATAAAGGGAGAACTTTGCGCTGAGGGAAGAAACAAAGTGGAAGATCTCATAAATAAATACGAATATTAAATAAAATTGAATAGTTTTCAAAAAATGAATAGTCAGATGAAGATAAACAAATAGCAACCGTCAAATCTCTTGATTTGCTGAAGGTTAATTAAAGCAACAAATTGATTGGACATCACGTTTTGAATATTTTTTTAAAACGGAAGGAGATTGAAGAGTCAAAATTATTGGTACCATTCACAATTTAAACTGACACAGATAAGGTAAGGAATATGTAGATAAATTTTGTACAGAATATGATACATTTGTTGAAGCCAATAGCACCAAAAATTAAGGAATGAAAAGGGCAAAGAGAAAAGAACGGAACAAATAGAAATGAAACGTATCAAATTAAATATGAGCAGTTTTAGAAGCAACGGTCAAAAATTTTCTTCCAAAAATCGCGGCTACTGCTTTGTTTTCAGTAGCTAAGGTACGAAATTTATGAGCGTGTAATAGATGCAGAATTTAATTGAAACGTACGCTCAAATAATTAACAAAAGTAACGTGATTAGAAACTATTTGTTTCTTATTTATTTATTTATTTCTTATATAGTTAGTACAATATACGTTAAGTTTATAACAAAAGTCACGTATCTAAATTTATACGTTACTTATTTATTCTCTACCTAACTTTAGTAAAATATACGTTTTAAAGAATATTCATTAGCTACGTACAATTTATATGCTAACTAAATAAATCAAAATGGATATAACGTACAAATTAAAACGTGCATTTTAAATAGCCTATTCATACTCTATTAACTTTAAAATTTATTACTTAATTAACTTTTGATTTGTTTACATTGGTCTGATTTACTTAACATTTAACACATAACTAATGTATATATGTAAAAAAAGAAAACGTAAACTTTATTTCCTATATATTATTCGATTTAAAATTTTATTTATTAATCAATTAACTAAGAAACAAATGTGTATACGTATAAAGTTTATTTTTTTTACAAAATATTAATTACTTGATTTAAAGATCTATAACCAATTTTAAAAACAACAAAAGTGGAAATAAAATGTTGTTACCAATATATTCAATTAAGTAAAAAGATTTGGAAGTTAGAATTTAAAAGATTTAAATTACAATAAATGTTAAACTTTAACCAAAAATAAGAATTATAGAATTTGCTTATATTAATAAAATTTTGGTGACTATTTATAATTAAATTTAAAAAATTCAACTTTTGTGTAAATTAAAAGCCCAAAGTTTATAAATAAAAGAATAAAATACTTGTTAGAATTTTTAGGTTGTTACACTCTTCCCCACTCATAACTTTTCATCCTCGAAAAGGAACAAAGTAGGAGAATAGAAATAACCCGATGAAAAAGTAGACTTTGGAAAACAAATTAACAATTTATTTAAAACCATAATTTTTTTTATTAATACATAATAGTTTGGTTAAACTCATTTTATTAAATCCATTCAATTATTTATGAGATCAATTATTTATATAAAACACTAAATTTTTTACTATTAAACCAGGTAGTATATAAATAAACAATATTTTAAAGATTATATTCAAAAAGGAAAGGAAGGTAGATTTAGGAAACATAATATAGGTGAATAAATAAGCTGAGCAGATATGGTAGATCCAAAAGAATAGTATTGGGCACGAATCGTAAATTTCAAACCATAAGAGTCTCAATTTCAAATATTAATACAAAATTCCTTTGTTGAAAAATATTTTTATAATAAAATACCTTTATATCGAAACAAAATTTTCTTTCGAAAATACTTTTATAACTCGATGTTTCAACAAGTTTATCCTCGTTCTTCAGACTCTAGCCATGCGTTGATCAGGCGCAAAGCTAGAATTCTTCAAGTACTTAGTAGACCTGTTTCATCACCCAGTGAAAATACCGAAAACTTTTAGAAACAAATATGGAAAGTACAATCCAAAAAAAATCACCTGGATCGCAGGATACATAACAATGGTTACCCCTGGATCCTCCAGGAAACATCCATATCCTTTAAGCATTCACTGCCTTATGAATTACGCCACGACAACAAAACCGGCAGACCGCAGGATACATAACAATGGTTACGCCTGGATCCCCCAGGAAACATCCATACCCTTTAAGCAATCTCTGCCTTGCGGATTACGCTACCCTAGAAAAAAAGATCATGGGTTACGCCACGGTAGGACACTCGAGTATCACATCCGGAAAACCAAAAATCAGAGAGAATAATATCAATAGAATGAATGCACAATGTGGCCACAGAGCGGATATCAAGCAGAAGGCACTTTCCATATCATTACTTCGAAAATATATATCATATAGTACCTTTTCAAATCACTTTCAAATATCATACTTATATAAAGTCCATTATATATAAGATTTCATTTTCAAATCGAATACTCTCTAAAATCAGTAGTATATCAAATCATACTTATATATACTTTGCCTATATAAGATTACACCTTTCAAATTGAGTACCTTTCCAAATCAATAGTTTTCAAATCAACTTCATACTTATATAAATCAATTCTATATAAGTTCGATAACTCCCAAATCAAGTATTTAGTAAAACAAGGTTCTCAATTTCAATTTCTTTCAATATCGTTTCGGTTTCAAAATCATATATGATTTCACCAAATTATTTCTTCCATATTTAATATCTTCAGTTTCAAAATTTCCAAATAATAGGTTTAGAAAATAATCCTAGTTTCCAAATCAACATAATTTAGGTCAATCAAATTCATTTCCAAAATCATCATATAAATACTGGGTTTTAAATTTCAAATCTTATTTTTCGAAACCAAATATTTTCTAAAAATAATTATACCCAAATGATTTTCAAGTTTATAACCACCCCTTCGAAACCTTTAAACTATTTATAAAGCATTCAAAACCAGATTTCATTTTAGTATAATTCAAATTAGTCATATCCATTTACTTAACAAAGTAGTTTTAAACTTATATACTTTATCCATTAATTTATACTTTTCGAAATTACTTGGCTTTAAAAATTTAAACCCTGATTTGGAAGTGCTCGAACCTTCAAAATAGTCTGTCAAATCAAATTTCAAATCCAAGGGTTGGAAATCAGCAACAAATCAGTAAATTAATTTTTATAAATAGAGTTATACCAAATCAAATCGAAAACTCGAGGATTGAACACCGGCTTACTTTAAATCATTTCAAATATATATATACATATATCTTTTGAATATCAAATTATACTTCGGAATTTGAAATCAAAATTGGTTTCACAAAATCACTCGCATAGGGAAGCTATTAAAGTGGCATCTCCCCTACTTTGAAACTAGGAAATCAATGTCGATGACGCGTGCACTCAATACCGAAATTATTCTCCAGCGACATAAGTGAGTTCTGGACTTCCATTTTCTTAAAACTTCTTTGAAGTTTCTTCGAAATCATTGGAACTCGTTTGAGTCATTTGAAACACTTCTTATTCGGAATACTTTCAAATCGTATTATTATATATTTTCAAAAATCTTAAAACCAATTTCAAAATACTGGAGTTCAATCTCTCAATTTTCAAATTCGGAACCCCTCAGTTATAAATTATTTTTATATAAATTAAATTTCTTATAAAATTTTCAAATTTTCAAATCCTTTCGAAATTTCAAATTCTAGTTTTTAGAAAGGTATATAATCCTTTTGAAAACATTTTCACTTTCATATATCGAATAAAATCATAGTTATCAAAATAATAATTTTGGTATATAAAAAAATTTCTAAAATACAAACAAAGCCCCATTTTCAAAGGATGATTCAAGGATGGATTTTAAAACAAAGATAGAGATTCAAATTAGAGAAACTCTAATCAAATAGAATTCTGATTCGAAGCTAGGCCCAAACGAAGATGAGATAATTAAATTTCAAAATGGAAGATGGATATTAATCGCGGGCGACCTTAACCGGATCAACCGTGACTTCGGGAATATGATCGATGAGGAATTCCAAGGCAAATCGACATGCGATCGCCAGATATAGAATTCGGCATAACCAGAGATAGCAGCATCTAAACCGAGGATATATAAATCTTCGATGAATTGATGAAATTGTAAAGGAGTTTCACCCTTTACAATCATTCAGTGGAGCTATGAGATACTCCAGAATCTAGAAAACACGAATAGGGAAAGACAAGAATGGATTTGGAACCGAGGGGGATGTTCCAAAATTCAAAGGAGGACCGAATCAAATAGGAAGAGATTCAAGCACGAAAAAAGTGATTCTGTAAATAAATTTACCGTATATGCTAAGTTTTCCTAGAGCCAAAGCTCTGATACCAACTGTAACGACCTGCTATTTTCAACCATTCGCATCCGCACATGTCGGACTTGAATTGCTCAAAATATTAGATTGTTAATTTATATTTTGCAGACTCAGCATATACAGTAAATAAATCAATCACAGAATCACAGACACAGAGTAATACAATAATACACAGTGGAATAAATAAATAGTAGTTCATGCAGCTACCATACAAATATCAGAGTTAGAAATAGAATACAACAGAATATCTCAAATACAGTGAAGTCTTCAGTACGAACAAATGACTTCTCTAAACCAATCAACTGGAAAAGCCGAAAGCTGAATCGATAGTTGGATCTTCAATGAAGCTCCAAACTCTACAGGTGAGTCTCAAATGTTGTATCGCTTAGTCTGACCCGAGCGTAAAGCAAAAACACAAAACACTCGAGTCAGGATTAACGTTCTTATATAAATAAATCCAACTTAAGTGAAATATCAACTGAAATGCAAGTAACTTAAAGGATGTTTGAGATAACCATCTTCTAAGAGTCCATGAAATTATCTACAAGGTAGAAATATACACTATAACACCGAGGTCATTTCAAATTAATTTATACTTCACAACAAAATATCATTTCATTTCAAATATATATATTTCCAAAATATATATAAATATTTTATAAAGTAGAATATTTGTAATCTCCTAAACTTAACAAATCACTTCAAAATCAACCCGACTTCCCTATTCAAATTAAATTCAATCTCAATTTATCAATTTCCATTCAATATTCAGTTTCTGACCAAATAAATTCAAATTATATATATTTCAAATATAGATCTAAATCACAAATTAACCATTTAAATTCTAGTATATTTCAAAGCTTTAATATTCAGTATTCCAAAGTTCAATTTAACAGTTTCATATAGATCTCGATTTAACCTTATTATTTAGTCTTGAAATGTTCACTTAATAAGTTCACTATTTATTAATAACGTAAATTTACCTTTAAACTAAATATTCCTTTCGATTTGTTTAAACTTGAAACTTCCATTTAATTATTTAAATCAAAATCAAGTTATAAATCAAATCTTAAATTTCAAATTCAATAGTTCAAATCAATCCAATTAAGTAGAATTCTTAACTAAATACCATTTCAAATAAATTCAACTTAATCTTCTCAACCTTAACTTATTCAAATTATTACAACAATCAATTTTGAAATATAAATTTAAATAAATACTTAAACATATTATATGTATTGATTCAATCTCGATAATATTTTTATTAAATCTATATATAAAATTTCCATTTTATATATAATATTTTAAGAACCAATATTTATTAAAAACCACATATTTCCTTTCAAACAATAGAAATTATTTTCAAACATATATATAGACACACACACACACATATATATGGACCAACGGTGTCTGTATATAATTTCCTACCATATGCTCAAGGGATACGAATATTTATCATTTCAATCCGAAATTTAAATATATGGGTAGATATCACTTCGACCCGCAATCCCAAATTCAATTTAATTGAAAATTGCTTGGGTTTATCATTTCAACCCATAACGAAATTCTTCTATTCTAAAGTCCGTTCGGGTATGTATCATTCTAACCCATAGTGAATTCTAAACTACAGGGAACTTGCAGAGTGATAACAGATAATAAAATAAAATTACAGGCATATATCATCAATACCAATATAGTATAAACAACAGGATATGGTGTCATATCCTACAAGTGAACAATTGCAGATAACGACATATATAGCAATGTAAATAACTAACAGCAGCATATTTCAATTGTCGTTTCAATCGAAATCAAATTTAATAAATAAAAGAACGTTAATCGTGAGTGATTGCTCACCTTTTGAGGCTAGAGAATACAGAAGATGACATGGATACGCACACTCATACTGACACAGAAATTGAATTATAAATCCGAGTACGAATTTCAAAGCAAAGTAGGGTTGGCACAAATTGGACGAACGAGGATGAAAATCAAGAATTGATGAATTGAATAAGAATCAGTCTGATATATACAGAAATGTTTGCTATTTTAATAAAAATCAATATTGCATCTCTAAGAAAATTTAAAGTCGAAGCAGATATATATAATTTATATTCTTTTTAAACTCAATACATAAACCAATAGTTTTAACATATGAAATAAAACATATATGTTAAAAAAAATCTTTATATTTTTCCAAACCATTTTAATTTTCACACGTAGATCAAAATTTCTATTTACAAATCTAAGACCCAACCACCACATATGACCTATGTATATAATATCATTAAGATTTATATTTTTAAATAAGATAAATATATAAAACTTCAACAAATTACACTGTCCAAATCTCATTTATAAACTACTATACATAGCATCTTACCTTAAACCCAATGTGACACATATATAATAGTATGAATAGGTAAATAACTTTTATGCACCGTAGCATACTTTAATAATTAAAAAGTATAATATATTATATGTAGACTCACAGACCACATATAAACAGAGTATATAGAAATCTATAAAACTCATTGATCGAAACACAATATTGACCATAATACAACAAAATATATTACTTTTAAAATCTGACCCTCTGTTCTTTATTAACAGCACCTCAAACTCTTCTATATGGATGAATATATAAGCACATATATACTTACATATGTTGGATTATGCAGACCGAACATATGCAACTACTATATATATTATATATTATATAGCTAAATATATGTAACGACCCGGTGTTTTCAACCATTCGCATCTGCACATGTCGGACTTGAATTGTTCAAAATACCGCGTTGTAAAAATAAATTTGGCAAAACTCAGAATATGCAGTAAATAAATCACAGACACAGATATCAGAGAAACTCGCAGCGGAATTTAAAATACTTAGTGGTTCATGAAGCCACTATAAAAAAACTCAACCAAATAAAAATTACATAGTTTTAAATCTCCAATACAGTTTAAAACTTCAATAGAAATCCAAATATTCCAAAGTCTTGATTTCAAAATAAGATATAGACTGGAAGATGGCCGGCAGCTCGAAAGGTCTACAGAATGTCCTAGCTCCGGGGAGAAAGCTGAAACTGCAACTCAGGCTGACCCGAGCGTAAAATAAAACATAAACACTCGAGTCAGAACATACATACTTATATAGTGTAAGCTAATTCAAGTGTACTGTAATATAGAGCAAGTAACTTAAAGGATGCTTGGGACCGCCCATCCTCTAAGGATTAAACTATTTACTATGTAGTATATTGCGCTATTAAATTGTAACGACCCAATATTTTCAACCATTCGCATCCGCACATGTCGGACTTGAATTGTTCAAAATACTGCGTTGTAGAATAAATTTAGCAAACTCAGAATATACAGTAAATAAATCACAGAATCACATACACAGATATCAGAATCTCGCAGCGGAAATTAAAATTTAGTGGTTCATGAAGCCACTGATACATCTTTAACAAAACAGAACTTACATTGTCTATAATCCTCAATACAAATTTTAACATACACAGATAGAGAGTCTTCAAAGTCTTGAATTCCAGAAAGGATAAAGGCTGAAACAACTTCCAATAGCACGAATGATCTATTGAGTGTCCTAGCTACGGAGAAGAAACTGAAGCTGCAACTCAGGCTGACCCGAGCGTAAAATAAAACAAACACTCGAGTCAGGACATACATACTTATATGATGTAAGCTAAATCAAGTGTACTGTAATATAGAGCAAGTAACTTAAAGGATGCTTGGGACCGCCCATCCTCTAAGGATCCGTCAAACTATTTACTATGTAATATATTGCGCTATTATAATAGTGTCTATTTATAAAATAAACATACTTTTTCTTAGCATTAAGGGGTTACCCATATACCCCTTAACACGTAATAGTCCCAGTAGTCCATCCAATATCATAGCCCCTCCTGATCGGGAAGCCACCAGAGGATACCACACGGGCTACGGGAGAAATCCAAACTCGTACAAGGCTCGATATGGTAGGTGACACGGCACAACTAGGCAATGCCAGGGTAGATATACCAATTACGCTTCCGGACCGATGGTAACGCGAAGCCGCAGCAACCGCCCACCTCGAACAACACTCCCAAATCAAAGGTGCGCGCACCAAACAATCACAAGAGTAATAGAATGGCAACCGAAGAAGTGTGTTCGATCAGAGGAGCTACCTCATTAATCCGTCGATCGCTCCTGTTTTAGCCACCTTAAGCCAACTCACGGGAGTCGGGTCCACGTATATACCTTTCAAGAAACCGTCACCACCATCCTACTTCATTCTGGAATCTCCACCGCGTACACGGTTAGTCAAAGTGGTTTTCGGTATCGACAGAGAGTATGTCCATAACCGATCCCGGTCTCTTTGCCAACCCTTCGTTATTATAACCCGTGGTTATTTAAAAACAGTTTATACTTTAAATCAGAATAAACATTTCCATTTCAAAACTATAGATACGATATCATTTTAAAACCCAAAACAATAGGATATCGTTATATTCAAATATAATTCTTTCCAAAACCATACTGTTTATAATATCTGGAGACCAAATATTTGAATTATATCTTCAAAGGATAATGTTTTGGAAACTTTACTTAAATCCATAACTCCCAAACACAATGGTTTGGACATTCAACGGTATATATATAAATGGGTTAACTTTATGGTTACTTTGTAAAGAAGATAATTTACATAGCTTCACAAATATATTTCTTTATTTAAAGTTTAACCATAATTTAAATATCCCTTTATGTTCCCAAAACCATTTCAATTTTTATATATATCCAATTGGAGTATTTACTATTCAAAACTTAGTTTGGGTTTTATTCTTTCACAAATCAATGTTTTATATTTTTAGTCTTGAATATTCCCATAATTTCCATAAATAAAACTCCAAATTTTAACCATTAAATTTTTCCCAAAATTTACTTAATACCAGAATATTTATCTTTAATTTATTTAGGAAAATACAGTTATAAATATTATGTCTTAAGTTTTTCCCAAAACTTAAGGTAAAATAAAATTTATCAAATTCCATAAATTTTAGAGCAATCAAATTCTAGATTCCATAGCACTTAGGAAATGCTACCTAAAGTTATGGGTAAAACTAGTCAAATTTCAAAAGACAGCATTTAAATGCTGTAATAGATTGTTTAACTTGATAAATATTTCCAAATATAACCTATTTATTTATTCATTTATTAACTGAAATCTTATTCTTTCAAAATCCCGATTTACCAAATAAGTTATATTCCATAAATTTATTCAAATATTTATTTATTTCTTTATTTATAACTTATTAAAAATCAATATAAATTCCTTTAAAGATATAAATCAAATATTTAACTTCCAAAATAATTTTAAATATTTCAGAAAATATTATAAGGACCACGGGCCTGTATATAGTTTTCTAGCCTAGGTCAAGTGGTACGGATTTATATCATTTCAATCCGTAGTTTACAAATATCCCGGGTCCTATCATTTCAAACCCGCAATCCCAAGTTTAACAGTTTAACAGTTAACAGCATAATTTAACAATAATAATCATTTAGGCCTATCATTTCAGCCCATAACAATCTACGTATAACAGGGAACTTGCAGTGTGATTTAAGCAGTAAATAAACAATAACATAATATAACTGCAGATATAATACAACAGATAATAACTGATGAGGTGTCAATTTAAATGGGGTTCATCATTTTACATTACACTACAGACAGATAATAGTGACATAAAATTTTACACATACACTTGCAATAATTTACGAAATATAAATACGTATGTCTGGTGAGAAATACTCACCTGAAAGTTGCAGAAAATTTGAATTCAAAACGACGATTCACCGGTAAAGACCGACAGAAAATAACGATCAAATTTCTTCTGATGTCGCCTAGATTCAAATCTAGAACAAATTCAAATATTTTGAAACGCGACTTTAGAATGTATGGTCAAGAAAGGATTAAAATAGAACGGAAATTGTTTTGACTTGCTCGACCACTCCACCGTATAATGTGACCTAAATATACCCAAACGTGAACCGTGCTAACACAAAAATTACGACAAAATTTCCTAAAACAAAAACGGCAAAATGTTGAATACGCATACACGTGCACACTTGCATTCCTATGTATTATGAAAATGTTGTTGCTTAAATTTTCCTCAAACTTAGAGTCACTTTTTCAAATCCAGCTACTATCTTACATTTTAAACTTAATTTGCATCATTGCTTTATGACTTCATCCATCTTCAATCTAAACTTTCCAGGCTTAAAAACTGTACAGACACACCTCATCCTATCTTCAACTATTACTAGCATCCCCAAACTCCAGCCTTTTACTAAACACTCAGGTTAGATGAATTCACTCACAAGGCTTGGTCATCATATCCAAAGCAAGTTTTTACTGATCCATTCGTGCACCGTGTGATACACAGATATGCACAGCCTATGAATTTTATAAATGCAGACTACCACTCAACTACGTTTTTCTTAATTCACTCATATATGCCTCTATGCTCTTTTCTTCTTCTATCCTCTTTTGCAATGACTTACCCAAACTAGAACCCAAACCTGGTCTAAGTTTACAAATACAGTTTGTCTGAAAGGAGAAAAATGAGCAAATTCCTTATTATACCCCTAGTCGAACCCATGATTTTGAAATCAAAAGAAAACTCAGGTTAATGAGATGTTTGATAGAACTTGGTTTTACATATGTAAAATTTTTTTTCAAAGTAACCTCTCAGTTCTATAAAGTTAGTACCTCTGACTTAATTATGTATACAAAAAAAAAAAAAAAAAAAAAGAAAAAAAAAGAAAACTCTATAAACCCAGATCCATATGTTGTTCAAGGCATATGATAAGATTCTTAGAGAAAACAAAGTGGATAAATGGTAGTGTGGCCGAGCAAGGCAGAGATAAAACAAAATTTTCGAGGAAGAGGAAATATCTGAACAAAGAAAAGAAAATGACATAGACCATTTACCTGATAAGAGTTCGAGCCCGAGAAGAACAGACAAGAGAGAATGAAACTAAAGAAGATAAAGCAAAGTATATATAGATGGATTTTGCGAAATAGTCAGATATGAAACGTACGAGTATTAATGTAAGCGTTGATCTCTCCTACCACTCCTCTGTTAGAACGTTATGAGCGTGATTTACTGATCAGTTTGCAAAAGGATAAATCTTCGAAATATACAGGGGAAGCCAAGAGTTTCACAACGTATAAAGCTTGATGATAATTTAATGCCAGATTAATTTCCTGCGTGATTTGAGCTCATACCAGAGAACTGGTATCTTGGCAGGTATACATTGTTATAACTTCAAATTTATGTGATGTGTGATTAAATGATAAAACGGCAAGGCACATAAATTTGAACTGATGCGCATTTGAAGGGTGCTTGATTTATATTTTTTTTCTTTCCAGATGATATGTGTGATTTTAAACTGCTCATTATGAATATATTTTGATTTCACAATATGTTCCAATTAAACAGTTGCATGGTTAAAGCAAACATGCTTTGAAGTAGTTGCAGAGATTTATGGGGAAAATGGCAAGAATAGAAACGGAGCATTGCTTTGAAATCTGAACGTTTTGCATATATGCGTGATTTCTCCTTTCAGTTTCAAAGAAATAAAGGTTTCAATATTAAGAGGAAGAGAAATCAAATCTGCTGCCAGTTATACACAATTGATTGAATGCATCAGTTTCTTATGTTAATTGTTTACTCACGTGATTAAAGCAATGGGATAAATATATAGGGCTTTGAATATAACTGACGAGCTAAATCAGAGGAGATAAATCAATAGTTATCAATTATACAAGATGTCAGGGAATACGTTCACATTTCAAGCATTGATTTGGTAAATATTTGCTTTAAATCTTCGTATGAATTAAAGGAGAGATAAATGGGAATGAAAACATCAGTTTCTATATGATAAATGCTTATACGTGATTTAGTTTATACATTGATTTATAGGCAAACAAACGGCAAATAGTGATACAATGCAATATTCCCTTGGTCTTAAGAAACGGCAGAGGTGCTGATACAACTAGTGATTCAAGCAAATACATATAGATTTGTTTTAACTGTAGGTTGCGTGATTCATTTCCAGTTTTAATGCATGCGTGATATATCTTCCAAATATAAATATTTGCACGTTATAAGAATTTTTTTTTCAAAAGCATGCGTGCCTTATAAATTTCCAGATTTGATGAATATGGACTGTGTAATTTCCTTCCAGGATACTTTGCTTGAATTATATGTGTGATTAGGAACGGAAAATTTTATTTATTTATTTATTTATTTATTTATTGCACAATAAAGGTGAAATAGAGAGATATACATGGGAATTGAGAAGTTGAAAAGATAGGCAAGGTTAAGTATGAATGCGTGATTTAAAACTGCCAATTGAAATCTAGATTTAATGCATGCGATAACTGCAATTTTTATGAGAAGCTTTGATTTCAAAATCTTATACTATTTAATGTAGGCGTGATTTTAGATTGATGATTTGCAGATAAAAGGATTTGTTTGAGGCGGAATCAAATGGACAAATGGGGAGAAAAGGGCAAGCAGCTTAAATGGTTTAAAGTATCAGTTTTATATATATAAATATGTAAATATGAATACGTGTGTGATGATTCATTTATATTTACATAAATTTTGATTTGTATTAAATATGTTTACAAATGTATTTGGACGTTCGCAGATACCATACTAGATCATAGGCAAAAACACAGGGGAAAAAGAGGAAGCTGTAGAGATTTAAAGCTTTCAGTTACAAAAGTTATAAATATGTTTACGTGATATAAGATTTAGGCAGTTACACAACATATAAAGTTTGAAAATATGTAAATATGCATGCGTGATTTCAGCATGCTTTGATTCTCCTATGTTTGATTTAATAAACAAACTGGCCAGACTTAATGCAAAACTTTTTAAAAAGAAACGTACAAAATGAAAAGTTGCGTGATATAAGCCTGGATATAAAGTTTGTACGTAACTTTATGTTCTTTTTTTTTTAGTTCAGTTTGCAAAAATTATAAGTTTTTGAATTTACTGGAAGGCCGAGAGATTTGCTTCAGTTTTCTCTTTGAATAAATGCTTAAACGTGATTGAAGAAATAAACAAGGGAAGTTATCAATGCATGATTTTATTTCTGAGAAAAGGAAAGGCAAACTCATATTCAATTCAGTTTTGATTTACAAAAGGTTTAATTAAGGCATACGTTGATATGGGGAGAAATAAAGGTAAGTATACATCAGAGGATGAACGAAAGAGTTGATATGTATCGTATCAATTTAGGCATGTACAAATTTCTCCTTGGATTTTTGTCTCACACGTTACTTCCATGTTAAGTTTTTACTTCATTTTATTTATTTGATTTTAGTTTGAAAACAATAAATGGAATGGCAAGAATTTATGCAAAGCTTAGAAAAACGTATACAAATTTATTTAAAATCAGACTGTCAGTTAATGCAACGTAACGTTTGTTATAAAATCTCTGACTGATATTTTTCTCCAAAATTTTACGAAAACATGATTTTTACACTACGCTAAACAGACGCAGTCCAAAACATCAAAAATTTTCATAAAAATAACATTTTAAAAACACACGTTTTATTACGTCACTTATACCCTATAATTGACGCGTCCTTTAAACGCGAAATTTAACAGTTCAAAAATAGCTTAAATTTTCACAGTTATTATTTAATTTTATTGACATATACAAATTTTATAAAATATATCTCCAAATAAAATAATTAACTATTTTGATAAACACAATTTATATAAAATATATTTCAAAGTTAAATAATTAAAATAAAATAAATAGCTAAAACTAGGGCTGTTAAACTCTCCCCCACTTAAAAACTTTTCGTCCTCGAAAAGGAACGAAAGGAAAAGAATCAAAAGAGGATAAGCTAGACAAACAAGAATCTTAAACGAATAGTTCCGGATTTGAAACACGAAGAAGATCCTCCAGAATCGGTTCTACTCTTCAGTTTGACCGTCAGTCCATGGGTGATAAACGGTGCTTAGGTCTCGATGAGTAACAAAGGTTTCAAAGAATATTGAAAGATTCCTAAATAGGCTGGTAGAAGCAATCGCCTCCCCATTCTGTAGCAGATAGGGAAACCAAGGACACTTAAAAATAGTTCATAAACAAAATAAGATAATAAATTTGAAATCATAATGCTTTTGAGATTATAATACTTTGAAGGTCGTTAAAATTTATAGATATCATCATCTGGAAATCATATTACAAAAATCATAGCACTTTTTAAAATAATCTTCATTTATACCTTTTAAATTCAATGCCAAATAATACTCATTTCAAAGTTGAAATATTTTAAGGTTCATTTATTCAATTATAAAATTTTCAAAACATTTTATTTTTAAAAACAGCAGCACTTATAATATGTTACGGTAGATATAATAGTATTTTCCAATCAATTCATTATTCTACTTAACTCTTGATTTAGCAATAACCTAACACTTTATTTAAAATACCTATTTTATAATTAAGATATTCCTTTAATAAGTTACACTTGAAATTTCCATTTGAAAACCAAATTCTGAATTATCAAATTTTAGTGATATTAAAATACATCTTAATCATAATTATCCATTTTTCAAGACATGTCTATTTCCAAAACAAGGATAGAAATTCAAATTTGATGAACTCAAATCAAATAGAATCCAAGCTAGTTAAAATCAGAAGGTCCGATGATTAAATAACAGAATAAGGAACTGGGTAAGTCTATATAAATCGCGGACAACCTTGACCTGGTCAACCGTGACTTGAAGAGTCGGATCGATATGATTGGGTAAATCTATATTTGATCCGAAGAGATAGAGTTCGGAATAACCAAAGATACTGGCATATAAACCGAGGATAAATATAAATCTCTGGTGAATCAATGTTAATGGTAAAGGAGTTTCGCCCCTTTATTAGAATAATGGCGAGACCGCCAATTTACTATAAAGATCATCCGAAGTGGAGTTATGGGACACTCCAGAATCTAAAGTAGATGAAAGTGAGGGACACGGATGAACTTTGGAACCACAGGGAATGTTCCAAATTCGAAAAGGAAGAGGTTCAAGCTCGAATGAAGGTGATTCTATAAATCAATTTACCATACATTCTAAGTTTGCCTAGAGCCAAAGCTCTGATACCAAATGTAACGACCCAATATTTTCAACCATTCGCATCCGCACATGTCGGACTTGAATTGTTCAAAATACTGCGTTGTAGAATAAATTTAGCAAACTCAGAATATACAGTAAATAAATCACAGAATCACATACACAGATATCAGAATCTCGCAGCGGAAATTAAAATTTAGTGGTTCATGAAGCCACTGATACATCTTTAACAAAACAGAACTTACATTGTCTATAATCCTCAATACAAATTTTAACATACACAGATAGAGAGTCTTCAAAGTCTTGAATTCCAGAAAGGATAAAGGCTGAAACAACTTCCAATAGCACGAATGATCTATTGAGTGTCCTAGCTACGGAGAAGAAACTGAAGCTGCAACTCAGGCTGACCCGAGCGTAAAATAAAACAAACACTCGAGTCAGGACATACATACTTATATGATGTAAGCTAAATCAAGTGTACTGTAATATAGAGCAAGTAACTTAAAGGATGCTTGGGACCGCCCATCCTCTAAGGATCCGTCAAACTATTTACTATGTAATATATTGCGCTATTATAATAGTGTCTATTTATAAAATAAACATACTTTTTCTTAGCATTAAGGGGTTACCCATATAGCCCTTAACACGTAATAGTCCCAGTAGTCCATCCAATATCATAGCCCCTCCTGATCGGGAAGCCACCAGAGGATACCACACGGGCTACGGGAGAAATCCAAACTCGTACAAGGCTCGATATGGTAGGTGACACGGCACAACTAGGCAATGCCAGGGTAGATATACCAATTACGCTTCCGGACCGATGGTAACGCGAAGCCGCAGCAACCGCCCACCTCGAACAACACTCCCAAATCAAAGGTGCGCGCACCAAACAATCACAAGAGTAATAGAATGGCAACCGAAGAAGTGTGTTCGATCAGAGGAGCTACCTCATTAATCCGTCGATCGCTCCTGTTTTAGCCACCTTAAGCCAACTCACGGGAGTCGGGTCCACGTATATACCTTTCAAGAAACCGTCACCACCATCCTACTTCATTCTGGAATCTCCACCGCGTACACGGTTAGTCAAAGTGGTTTTCGGTATCGACAGAGAGTATGTCCATAACCGATCCCGGTCTCTTTGCCAACCCTTCGTTATTATAACCCGTGGTTATTTAAAAACAGTTTATACTTTAAATCAGAATAAACATTTCCATTTCAAAACTATAGATACGATATCATTTTAAAACCCAAAACAATAGGATATCGTTATATTCAAATATAATTCTTTCCAAAACCATACTGTTTATAATATCTGGAGACCAAATATTTGAATTATATCTTCAAAGGATAATGTTTTGGAAACTTTACTTAAATCCATAACTCCCAAACACAATGGTTTGGACATTCAACGGTATATATATAAATGGGTTAACTTTATGGTTACTTTGTAAAGAAGATAATTTACATAGCTTCACAAATATATTTCTTTATTTAAAGTTTAACCATAATTTAAATATCCCTTTATGTTCCCAAAACCATTTCAATTTTTATATATATCCAATTGGAGTATTTACTATTCAAAACTTAGTTTGGGTTTTATTCTTTCACAAATCAATGTTTTATATTTTTAGTCTTGAATATTCCCATAATTTCCATAAATAAAACTCCAAATTTTAACCATTAAATTTTTCCCAAAATTTACTTAATACCAGAATATTTATCTTTAATTTATTTAGGAAAATACAGTTATAAATATTATGTCTTAAGTTTTTCCCAAAACTTAAGGTAAAATAAAATTTATCAAATTCCATAAATTTTAGAGCAATCAAATTCTAGATTCCATAGCACTTAGGAAATGCTACCTAAAGTTATGGGTAAAACTAGTCAAATTTCAAAAGACAGCATTTAAATGCTGTAATAGATTGTTTAACTTGATAAATATTTCCAAATATAACCTATTTATTTATTCATTTATTAACTGAAATCTTATTCTTTCAAAATCCCGATTTACCAAATAAGTTATATTCCATAAATTTATTCAAATATTTATTTATTTCTTTATTTATAACTTATTAAAAATCAATATAAATTCCTTTAAAGATATAAATCAAATATTTAACTTCCAAAATAATTTTAAATATTTCAGAAAATATTATAAGGACCACGGGCCTGTATATAGTTTTCTAGCCTAGGTCAAGTGGTACGGATTTATATCATTTCAATCCGTAGTTTACAAATATCCCGGGTCCTATCATTTCAAACCCGCAATCCCAAGTTTAACAGTTTAACAGTTAACAGCATAATTTAACAATAATAATCATTTAGGCCTATCATTTCAGCCCATAACAATCTACGTATAACAGGGAACTTGCAGTGTGATTTAAGCAGTAAATAAACAATAACATAATATAACTGCAGATATAATACAACAGATAATAACTGATGAGGTGTCAATTTAAATGGGGTTCATCATTTTACATTACACTACAGACAGATAATAGTGACATAAAATTTTACACATACACTTGCAATAATTTACGAAATATAAATACGTATGTCTGGTGAGAAATACTCACCTGAAAGTTGCAGAAAATTTGAATTCAAAACGACGATTCACCGGTAAAGACCGACAGAAAATAACGATCAAATTTCTTCTGATGTCGCCTAGATTCAAATCTAGAACAAATTCAAATATTTTGAAACGCGACTTTAGAATGTATGGTCAAGAAAGGATTAAAATAGAACGGAAATTGTTTTGACTTGCTCGACCACTCCACCGTATAATGTGACCTAAATATACCCAAACGTGAACCGTGCTAACACAAAAATTACGACAAAATTTCCTAAAACAAAAACGGCAAAATGTTGAATACGCATACACGTGCACACTTGCATTCCTATGTATTATGAAAATGTTGTTGCTTAAATTTTCCTCAAACTTAGAGTCACTTTTTCAAATCCAGCTACTATCTTACATTTTAAACTTAATTTGCATCATTGCTTTATGACTTCATCCATCTTCAATCTAAACTTTCCAGGCTTAAAAACTGTACAGACACACCTCATCCTATCTTCAACTATTACTAGCATCCCCAAACTCCAGCCTTTTACTAAACACTCAGGTTAGATGAATTCACTCACAAGGCTTGGTCATCATATCCAAAGCAAGTTTTTACTGATCCATTCGTGCACCGTGTGATACACAGATATGCACAGCCTATGAATTTTATAAATGCAGACTACCACTCAACTACGTTTTTCTTAATTCACTCATATATGCCTCTATGCTCTTTTCTTCTTCTATCCTCTTTTGCAATGACTTACCCAAACTAGAACCCAAACCTGGTCTAAGTTTACAAATACAGTTTGTCTGAAAGGAGAAAAATGAGCAAATTCCTTATTATACCCCTAGTCGAACCCATGATTTTGAAATCAAAAGAAAACTCAGGTTAATGAGATGTTTGATAGAACTTGGTTTTACATATGTAAAATTTTTTTTCAAAGTAACCTCTCAGTTCTATAAAGTTAGTACCTCTGACTTAATTATGTATACAAAAAAAAAAAAAAAAAAAAGAAAAAAAAAGAAAACTCTATAAACCCAGATCCATATGTTGTTCAAGGCATATGATAAGATTCTTAGAGAAAACAAAGTGGATAAATGGTAGTGTGGCCGAGCAAGGCAGAGATAAAACAAAATTTTCGAGGAAGAGGAAATATCTGAACAAAGAAAAGAAAATGACATAGACCATTTACCTGATAAGAGTTCGAGCCCGAGAAGAACAGACAAGAGAGAATGAAACTAAAGAAGATAAAGCAAAGTATATATAGATGGATTTTGCGAAATAGTCAGATATGAAACGTACGAGTATTAATGTAAGCGTTGATCTCTCCTACCACTCCTCTGTTAGAACGTTATGAGCGTGATTTACTGATCAGTTTGCAAAAGGATAAATCTTCGAAATATACAGGGGAAGCCAAGAGTTTCACAACGTATAAAGCTTGATGATAATTTAATGCCAGATTAATTTCCTGCGTGATTTGAGCTCATACCAGAGAACTGGTATCTTGGCAGGTATACATTGTTATAACTTCAAATTTATGTGATGTGTGATTAAATGATAAAACGGCAAGGCACATAAATTTGAACTGATGCGCATTTGAAGGGTGCTTGATTTATATTTTTTTTCTTTCCAGATGATATGTGTGATTTTAAACTGCTCATTATGAATATATTTTGATTTCACAATATGTTCCAATTAAACAGTTGCATGGTTAAAGCAAACATGCTTTGAAGTAGTTGCAGAGATTTATGGGGAAAATGGCAAGAATAGAAACGGAGCATTGCTTTGAAATCTGAACGTTTTGCATATATGCGTGATTTCTCCTTTCAGTTTCAAAGAAATAAAGGTTTCAATATTAAGAGGAAGAGAAATCAAATCTGCTGCCAGTTATACACAATTGATTGAATGCATCAGTTTCTTATGTTAATTGTTTACTCACGTGATTAAAGCAATGGGATAAATATATAGGGCTTTGAATATAACTGACGAGCTAAATCAGAGGAGATAAATCAATAGTTATCAATTATACAAGATGTCAGGGAATACGTTCACATTTCAAGCATTGATTTGGTAAATATTTGCTTTAAATCTTCGTATGAATTAAAGGAGAGATAAATGGGAATGAAAACATCAGTTTCTATATGATAAATGCTTATACGTGATTTAGTTTATACATTGATTTATAGGCAAACAAACGGCAAATAGTGATACAATGCAATATTCCCTTGGTCTTAAGAAACGGCAGAGGTGCTGATACAACTAGTGATTCAAGCAAATACATATAGATTTGTTTTAACTGTAGGTTGCGTGATTCATTTCCAGTTTTAATGCATGCGTGATATATCTTCCAAATATAAATATTTGCACGTTATAAGAATTTTTTTTTCAAAAGCATGCGTGCCTTATAAATTTCCAGATTTGATGAATATGGACTGTGTAATTTCCTTCCAGGATACTTTGCTTGAATTATATGTGTGATTAGGAACGGAAAATTTTATTTATTTATTTATTTATTTATTTATTGCACAATAAAGGTGAAATAGAGAGATATACATGGGAATTGAGAAGTTGAAAAGATAGGCAAGGTTAAGTATGAATGCGTGATTTAAAACTGCCAATTGAAATCTAGATTTAATGCATGCGATAACTGCAATTTTTATGAGAAGCTTTGATTTCAAAATCTTATACTATTTAATGTAGGCGTGATTTTAGATTGATGATTTGCAGATAAAAGGATTTGTTTGAGGCGGAATCAAATGGACAAATGGGGAGAAAAGGGCAAGCAGCTTAAATGGTTTAAAGTATCAGTTTTATATATATAAATATGTAAATATGAATACGTGTGTGATGATTCATTTATATTTACATAAATTTTGATTTGTATTAAATATGTTTACAAATGTATTTGGACGTTCGCAGATACCATACTAGATCATAGGCAAAAACACAGGGGAAAAAGAGGAAGCTGTAGAGATTTAAAGCTTTCAGTTACAAAAGTTATAAATATGTTTACGTGATATAAGATTTAGGCAGTTACACAACATATAAAGTTTGAAAATATGTAAATATGCATGCGTGATTTCAGCATGCTTTGATTCTCCTATGTTTGATTTAATAAACAAACTGGCCAGACTTAATGCAAAACTTTTTAAAAAGAAACGTACAAAATGAAAAGTTGCGTGATATAAGCCTGGATATAAAGTTTGTACGTAACTTTATGTTCTTTTTTTTTTAGTTCAGTTTGCAAAAATTATAAGTTTTTGAATTTACTGGAAGGCCGAGAGATTTGCTTCAGTTTTCTCTTTGAATAAATGCTTAAACGTGATTGAAGAAATAAACAAGGGAAGTTATCAATGCATGATTTTATTTCTGAGAAAAGGAAAGGCAAACTCATATTCAATTCAGTTTTGATTTACAAAAGGTTTAATTAAGGCATACGTTGATATGGGGAGAAATAAAGGTAAGTATACATCAGAGGATGAACGAAAGAGTTGATATGTATCGTATCAATTTAGGCATGTACAAATTTCTCCTTGGATTTTTGTCTCACACGTTACTTCCATGTTAAGTTTTTACTTCATTTTATTTATTTGATTTTAGTTTGAAAACAATAAATGGAATGGCAAGAATTTATGCAAAGCTTAGAAAAACGTATACAAATTTATTTAAAATCAGACTGTCAGTTAATGCAACGTAACGTTTGTTATAAAATCTCTGACTGATATTTTTCTCCAAAATTTTACGAAAACATGATTTTTACACTACGCTAAACAGACGCAGTCCAAAACATCAAAAATTTTCATAAAAATAACATTTTAAAAACACACGTTTTATTACGTCACTTATACCCTATAATTGACGCGTCCTTTAAACGCGAAATTTAACAGTTCAAAAATAGCTTAAATTTTCACAGTTATTATTTAATTTTATTGACATATACAAATTTTATAAAATATATCTCCAAATAAAATAATTAACTATTTTGATAAACACAATTTATATAAAATATATTTCAAAGTTAAATAATTAAAATAAAATAAATAGCTAAAACTAGGGCTGTTACATAAATAGTGTCTATTTATAAAATAAACTTACTTTTAAATAGCGTTAAGGCTTTACATTTTCCACCTTAACACATTTATATATTCCCATAGTCTATACAGTACCGTAATCTCCCCCGTACTGGGCGTCGTCAGAGGGCACTGCATAGGTATGGTACAAACCAAAATCGTATAAGGCTCGGTATGGTAGGTGACACGGCACAACTAGGCAATGCCAGGGTAGATATACCAATTGCTACTCGGACCGATGGAAACGCGTAGCCGCAGTTACCGCCCACCTCGAGCAACACTCCCAAATCAAAGGTGCGCACCAAAACAATCACAAGAGTAATAGAATGGCATACGAAGAAGTGCGTTCGATCAGAGGTGCTACCTCATTAATCCGAGAATCGCTCCTGTTTTAGCCACCTTATGCCAACTCACGGGAGTCGGATCCACGTACTTACCTTAAAGGAACCGTCACCACCATCCTACTTCATTCTGGAATCTCCACCGCGTACACGGTTGGTAAAGTGGTTTTCGGTATCGACAGAGAGTATGCCAGATTTCCGATCCCGGTCTCTTTAACAACCAAACGTTATTATAACCCGTGGTTACAACTTTAAAAATGGTATTTACTTTATAAATCAAAATATATTTCCAATACTACAATATCAAAATATTGTTTTTAAACATTGGTCATTTTAATATACCATTTAAATCTATTCAATTTATTTAGGAATTAAATTTTCCTTTCTCACCTTTTAAAATTAAATTCTTCCATAAAACCCATTCAAAAAAAATCAATTCCTTATTTTATTTATTACATATTAAATTCCAAATTTTAATCCCCTTTTCCCAAAGATTATTTCCACAAATTGATTAAAAATATCAAATTTCAGTTTCTATAGCGCTTATGAAATGCTACCTAAAGTTTACAGGTTAAAACAGTCCAATTTTAAAAGACAGCATTTAAATGCTGTAATAGATTAATAACTTAACAATTTAGTTTGAAATTCCAAATATAACTTATTATCAATTATTTTCTTAACTGAATACTTACTTTTACCAAAACCCAGAATTTCCAAAATAAGTTATATTTCAAAATTTTATTCAAACATTTATTTATTTATTTAACATTTTTAACTCATTCAAAATCATTATAAATAAAATCCTTTACATACATTTAAATCGGAATATTATAAACTTCCAAAATAAATTTAAAATATTTCTGAAAAATACTATAGAAACCACGGGTCTGTATATAGTTTTCTAGCCTAGGTCAAGTGATACGGATTCATATCATTTCAATCCGCAATTTACAAAAACCCCGGGTTCTATCATTTCAAACCCGCAATCCCAAGTTAAATATTTAAAATTAAACAATTAAATAAATAAATGAATAAATAATTATCGTACAGGCCTATCATTTCAGCCTATAACGATCTCAATTTACAGGGAACTTGCAGTGATGATTTAACAGTAAATAAGCATTAAATAATATAACTGCAACTATATTACAACAGATAAACAACTGATGAGGTGTCAATTTAAAATGGGGATTAACATCATACGTTATATTACAGACAGATGACATTTAATAAATAATTTACAAATACACTTGCGAAAATTCACATAAATATAGGTATGTTTGTCTGGTGAGAAATACTCACCTTAAACTGCAGATAATCAGATTCAAACGATTTTACCACTTGATAAAGGATCGTACAAATGGCACGATTAGGTTTCCGCGGATGCCACGTCTTGATTCAAATCTAAAATAAGATCCAAATATCAAATACGTGACTTTTAAAATTACGGTCAAAGCAAAATTTTCGAAACAACCGGAACGAATAGAATAAAAGAAATTTTGTTTCATCTTTTGCTCGACTGCCTCACCCCACATCCCGACCCCAACTTCATAGGCTTGGCAAAACTATTTATTATTATTATACATTTTATTATTATTATTATTATTATTTCCACCGGCATACCCTAACTTATCTAGTTTTGAAAAATATGTATTTACACAAACTTGCGTCTCTGCCTAAACTATTCTTCAATGCAAACTCTCTCTGTTTCTTAATTACAACACGTCTCTGCCACTTCAATTTCAAAACATTGTCGAATTCAGAAACATTAAAATTTAAATTTTTAACCATTCTTAACTTTAAAAATCATATTCCTACTTCAGAAAAATGTTCATTTGGATACCATTTATCTTATGATTAAATAAAATAAATTTTATAAATAAAATATCCAAATTTACTATGAATCATTTGTAAGTCATAATTTCCCAATTTTACTTAACTTGTATATATATTTTTCCAAATAACTCTACACCTAATTTAAAAATACCCACTTCCTAAATAAAACTAAATTCTCATTTATTTACTTAACTTAACAATTTTTATTTAAAACCCAATTTCAAATTTTCAAGTTAAGTCATAAATTGAAATTTCACCTTTCAATTTGAAAACAACATTTTCAATTATTTACTTACAAAACACATCCGTTCCATAATTTTTTTTCCTTTTATAGTTAATATACACTAAATTTTCTTCACAACTTTATCCATTTAGACATCAATTCAACTATGATTCAAGTTAAATAAAAGTTATTCCAAAATGTTCCATTTCAATCGTCTTTCATTTTATCAATTTAAAGTACATTATTTATTATACCAAACATATCCATTTTCGAAAATAACTTTTATTAAAATTTCTAGGTTAGATTTCAACTCCATGTTAAATCAAATTTAATTATTATGTCATTTATCGTAAATAAAATCTTTAAATTCACTTTAAAACCAATTATTAACTTACAAAAATTTAACTTAAAAAACAAAACACCTTTAAAATTTTAAAGCCTTAAGTCAAATTTTTAGTTGAATTACATAAATTTTATTTCAAAAATACTTAAAATTTTTTAGAAAAATATTATAATATATTAACCATGGGCTTGTTCGGGATATAAGCTTGGTTATGAAAACTTAGAGGGACGTGACGTGGTGGAGAAGTAGCCGAGCAAGGCAAAAGGGAAACAGAGAACAACAAGAAGAAGAAAGGGAAAAACTGAAAGAAGAAAAGAAAAAGTAAAACCATTACCTGATAGAGGCTTCAGCACAAAAGAAGAAGAAGAAGGCAAATTTTAGATGCAATATAAAGTTTTTGTGTGAGTCTTTATATATATATATAAGAAAACAAGTTGAGAGTTATGAAGGCACGTGAGATCTTCTGAGATGCGAGTTGCACAATAATGTATATGGGAAGCTTGCGTGATTATAGGAAAACAGTAATCAAATATAATTTGCTTTGAACTGAATAGACTATACAAAATTTTGATTTAATGAATTCCTAGAATGATGCGTGAATTTAGGCAAGAGATTGATTCTTAATTTATAAAATTCTTTCTTATGTATTCATGGATAAGGCTTGCAAAATATAGGGGACCAAACAAGCAGACAAGAATGGCAAGTGATAATAAACATTTAGGCAGACCAGAAAGTTGCGTGATTTATTATTGCCAGTTATACGAAAATCTTGATTAAATGCATGCGTTGATTACTTTCCAGTTTCTTTAGTTTGCACGTTATTTTATATGCGTGATTTATGCTGGCAATTTATGAAAATTTGATTTCAACATTTTATACCATTTAATAGTTGCGTGATCAGCTATATGAAATTTTGATCTTTATTAAATGAAAGGCAAGAATTGGCAAAGATTTTGAAATTTAAAGTCATATACAAAAATTAAAACCCAATTGAAAGCTATGAAAAAGAATTAACGTTTGCTATAGAAACTACTGACTGATATTTTAATCCATATAGATATAAATATGATTTTTTACAATACGCCAAACTGACGCAATACAAAACACCCAAAATTTATACAAAAGTAACGTTTTTAATTTATGCGTTTTTACGTTACTGATATCATTACAATGCATGCCCTTTTTAAATGCGAAATTTAACAGTCTGTAAAACACTGAATTTTACAAAGTTATTACTTAAATTAAATTCGCTTACAATTTTTGTATTTTAAATATACAAAATTCATTTTTATTAACATTGCGAATTTGAGTTGTCTTTTAACAAAATTTAAAAACTTCAAAACTTTCAGTTTATGTTTAGACTTTTAGGAAATGATTTAATCAAATTAATATGTATATAAATGGGGAAGTAAATTTTACTGGAAAGAGAAAAATAACGGATTAAAATTCTATACGTTTTCTTATATGTAATCTTATATATATATATATACGGTATTTATTCCCTAAATTTAGGCGCCCTTTTTAACGCGTAATTACCCAGTTCATTTATACACTAAAAAAAATCGAAATTCTGACCATGCCGAGACTCGAACTCGTGACCTGTCGTGAATAGCTAGATGTCTTAACCACCTAAGCTATTAATGTTTTCTTAATTAAAGCTTGATTTTGCTAGAAATTAAGTTATTTACCATCTTCGACAAAACCCCAAATTTCCAAATTAAAGTTAATTCTTAACCATGTCAAAATTTCAGAGATCTTATTATTTAATTAAAAATTTGGTCAATTGTTTTTTTATTTTATTTTTAATCACTTTAAATAAACTCCAAAGTTTTTAAAATACAAGTGAAAAATACTTGTTAAAAAAAATTGGGCTGTTACAATATACAACATGCAGACCATAGCCTCACACTCAAAACAAATGAACTTTTATAACCTGTACATATACTCACAAATATATATAGTTTATAAACTTTTATATCTAACTATACCAGAACACAAAGACATTATATATATTATAGCTTATATATTATACCAACTTTATAGACTAAAGATTTTAATGCATAACTCTATGTAAAACAGCAACCTAGTGATGCTGATTATAATATATTATGTAATATGAAAACATCATGTTGTAAATCAAATAACTCATATTACATATTAACCAGATAACTTTAAATATAACCAACAACAAGCTATTTAACCCTTTAAATATAATACTGTAATCCAAATAACTTACTTTATTATTATTAGAAAAATTTACTCCTATATAAAATTTTAATATATCTCATACTAAAATGCATGCCACTGTATGAATTCAAAATTTTCTTAACAAATAACTAAGTTATCAAATATTTACATGACAATGATACACATATAGAGTCATATATGCACGCAAGTTCAAACGCAACAGGCTTCATGCATCAACTTCCTATAGTTTGATGGCACGTCAAAAGAAAGGAGCTCGTAGCTGAAAAAAGTGGCCACGTGATGGGCGAGGCGGGGAGAAGAAGTTGGAGGCGGGTTTGTTGATGGCTCGGCAAAGGGTGGTTGTGCGCGGTTTTGGAGGTAAGGAAGGCATCGATGGTTTTATTTTTTTTATTCTAAATTTTTTTCCTTCTCTTTTTGCCGAGTGAAATATGAAGATGAATTTGCCAAATATATTGAAAGCAGAGGACAGGGAGGGGAGAAGCAAAAAAATATAAAATGGGTAAAGTGGAAAAACTAAACTGTCAAAAGTTAAAAAAAGGAAAAAAAATGTTTCAGCGGTTAAAACAAGTAACGTAGGAAAAACGAATAGGCACAAATTGGAAAACGTATCACATAAATAATAAATATAAAGTAGCATGTGAGGATTTTAGGAAATAAATATTCACGTTGATTTATACACGCAAATAAAATATGAGCTATAGCCAAATCAAATAATTAAAAGAGGAAAAACGTACGTACGTTATACGTTTCTTCCAGTGATCGTGCAGAACAATAGATAAAGGGAGAGCTTTGCGCTGAGGGAAGAAACAAAATGGAAGATCTCATAAATCAATGCGAATATTAAATCAAATTGAATATTTTTCAAACAATGAATAGTATGATGAAGATAAACAAATAGCAACCATCAAATCCCTTGATTTGCTGAAGCTTAATTAAAGCAACAGATTGATTGGACAACACGTTTTGATTTTTTTTTTTTAAATGGAAGGAGACCGAAGAGTCAAATTTTTTGGTACCATTCACAATTTAAAGTGACACAGATAAGGTAAGGAATATGTAGATAAATTTTGTACAGAATATGATACGCTTGTTGAAGCCAATAGCACCAAAAATCAAAGAATGAAAAGGCAACAGGGAAAAGAACGGATCAAATAGAAATGAAACGTATCAAACTAAATATAAGCAGTTTTAGAAGCAACGGTCAAAAATTTTCTTCCAAAAATCGCGGCTGCTGATTTGTTTTCAGTAGCTGAGGTATGAAATTTATGAGTGTGTAATAGATGTAGAATTTTAATTGAAACGTACGCTCAAATAATTAACAAAAGTAATGTGATTAGAAACTATTCGTTTCTTATTTATTTATTTATTTCTTATATAGTTAGTACAATATACGCTAAATTTATAACAAAAGTAACGTATCTCAAATTATACGTTACTTATTTATTCTCTACCTATTTTTAGTAAAATATACGTTTTAAAGAATATTCATTAGCTACGTACCATTTATATGCTAACTAAATAAATCAAAACGGATATAACGTACAAATTAAAACGTGTATTTTAAATAGCCTATTTATACTCTATTAACTTTAAAATTTATTACTTAATTTACTTTTGATTTGTTTACATTGGTTTGATTTACTTAACATTTAACACATAACTGATGTATACACGTAAAAAAAAGAAAACGTTAAATTTTTATCCTATATATTATTCAATTTAAAATTTTATTTATTAATCAATTAACTAAGAAACAAATGTGTATACGTATAAAGTTTATTTCTTTTACAGAATATTAATTACTTGATTTAAAGATCTATAACCAATCTTTAAAAGAACAAAAGTGGAAATAAAATGTTGTTACCAATATATTCAGTCAAGTAAAAAGATTTGGAAGTTAGAATTTAAAAGATTTAAATCCAATAAATGTTAAACATTAACCAAAAATAAGAATTATAGAATTGGCTTATATTAATAAAATTTTGGTGACTATTTATAATTAAATTTAAAAAAATTCAACTTTTGTGTAAATTAAAACCCCAAAGTTTATAAGTAAAAGAATAAAATACTTGTTAGAATTTTTAGGTTGTTACAGATCCTTATCACCTCTTCTGTTTGACCTAGCTGCGGATGTTTTTGCTATGATAATTAAAAAACGGTTGGTAATAGATCTTTGGGAGTGTAGGTAGTGAAATATCTCATAATGGTATCTCTGTTCTTCAGTTTGCGGATGATACCTTATTATTTACCTCCTATTTGCCTAATCATGTCATTCTCTTAAATTTGTATCATACAGTTTTGAACTTCTTTTGGGGGCAAAAATCAATTTTGAGAGAAGCTCTGTTTGAGTACTAAATGATGCTGATAAGTTTGAAGGTTTAGTTGCTAGTACGCTTAATTGTAAAATCATGACTTTCCCTTTTGGTTATCTTGGTTTTCTGATTAGACCAACTAAACTTAAACATGATGACTGGTTAGTTATAATAGATAAAATTAAAAATAGAATTTCTAATAGGAATGGGAGGTTTTGATTGAGAGCAGGTAGATTAATTCTTATAAACTCTGTTTTATCAGCTCTTCCAATCTATTGGATGTTTACGCATCTTTTTTCAAATTAGCTAATTGATAAAATTGATAAAATAAGAACGGACTTCTTATGGAGTGGTAATAATTCCAACAGTAGTCTTAAATGTTTAGTCAATTGGAAAACAGTTTGTAAATCGAAAAAAGAAGGTGGTTTAGGAGTTATTAATTTATGTAACATGAATTTGTCTTCACTGGGGAAGTGGTTATGGAAATTTAAGGACACAAATGATAATTCTATTTGGAAAAAAATTATTACTAAACATTACTATAATTGTAGTAATAATTTACATCAAATCACACTTATAGCTATAAATAAATTATCTAATTTTTGGAAATCAATTTTAAAATGTCAAGAGATTTTTAACATTGGTACTAATATAATAGTTCATTCAGGAAATAATACTTCTTTTTGGCATGACTGTTGGATTTCTGTTATCTCTCTTAGGTTAGAATTCAAAGAGCTTTATAAAATTTGTAACTTTAAGAATGCTTTAATTATAGATGTTTTTCTCCCAAAAATGACCCCCTTTGGAATTTTATTTTAAATAGAATTTAGTCGGTACAACTCTTAGGAAACTTTTTTTGCTTTATGCTTGGTTGAATCTATATAATAAGGATAATGAAAATGATAATATTAGCTAGGAATGGGATAAGAGTAAAAAATTTACTTCTAATTCTTTTCATAAATTTCTTAATTTCTCGGGTGTAGCTAATAACTCTTTTAATTTATTTGGAAAATAAATGTTCCTCCTAAATCTAAAATTCATATGTTGTTAATCATGCATAGAAAACTAAATACTACAAAAGTTTTAAAAGGAAAACATATGCAAATTGAAAATAAATGTTCTTTTTGTAGTCTTCATTTTGAAGATATTAAACATGTATACTATGATTACATGGATACTTAATAATTATGAATAATACCCTCAAAATCTTTAACTTTAATCTTACAACTAAAGTTGCTGATTGCGAATATTATTGGAATAATTTAAGACTTAAGTTTAAAAAGGAAAATAGAATTTTACTTGATGCTTTATTCATTATTATTTGTTGGTATATTTGGTATGAGAGAAACCAGACACTTTTTAATAATAATAACAATAGTCATTGAAATTGGTTTTTATAATATCTTCGTTTTGTTTTTATTGGATCTCAAATCCTAAATATTGATTAACTAAAAATAATCATTTTAAAGAAGATCTTAATAAGGTTAGTAATAGTATTAAGATTTTTAAACATAATAAAAATATTTTTAACATTAATAATGATAGCATTAACATTTTTTCTAATTTGAATGATGTTTTTACTGTTTATTATGATATCGTCCTTTTGATTAAAGGAGCATAAGATTAATTCTTAAATTGTTTTAATTGATAGGAATTCAACGTTTTTTTATTAATCTTTTGTATATCTTTAGTGTTGTTCAAGATGATGCATTATGAGCTTGGATTCCTTTTAGGTTTGCACCTTATTTTATTGCTTTTACGTCTTATAATTTAGATATAGTATTGCTTCTTTTACTTCATTAATACGTACATACATACATACATACATACATACATACATACATACATACATACATACATACATATATATCGTTTATATATACATATATATGTATTACTCTTATATTTTTATTTAGTTCCATTTACAGATAAAGATTTAGACTAGAAATGGTGCTAGACTACTTTTTGCAGATTCTCAGAATTGCTATTGACAGGATTTTAGCAAGACGTTCATTCTGGAGTTCTTCGGCTTCATTAAGTGTAGCGCTCTTCATTCAGGATCATACGCATTTGCAGTGAGGTGTTCTATCCAGTACTTCCACATCGATATAGTGGCATCCTTCATTCTGGATTACTCCCCTTTGCAGCGAGGTGTTCCTTTTGGATTTTCAGTGCTTACATCGAGGAGTTTTCTCTCACAGTTGGAGCTGTCTTTAGATTTCATCCACTCTGAGTTGTTTCATAGTTTTTGGGTACTTCTAATACCTCATTATGGGTGGTGGTCTTGTTGGAGCTCGATAATGAGGTATAATGGACGGTGGTCTTGCTGGAACTCATTCTAGTTGTACTTGAGTCCTATGCATTCTTTTTTGTATTTTGTTAACTACCTGTCACGTGTGCTAGCAGCACCTTTATTTTTTGTGAAATACACACACACACTTGTGCGCTCTCCTCTACTTTAGGGTATCACACATTTCTCTCAAAACAAATAATTAAATAATAATTATCCTTTAAATAAATAATTAAATAATATTTAATCTTTAAATAAATAATTAAACCATAACTAATATTTAATTAATAATTAAATAAAATATTTGACCTTCATTAAATAATAATTTTAATCCTAGTTATGTCTTTAATTAAATCTTAACTTAATTATTAATTAATTAAATAATTAAACCTTTTATAATAAATAATTAATCCGTAAATAATTAGTTAAAAGTATAATTAACCTTTTATCGATTAACTAATTAAAATTAATTTAATTAATTAATACTTAATTACTAATTAATTAATAATTACTCCTAATTATCTTTAATTAACTATTTTACTCCTACTTAATTAAATCACAGTTAACTTTTATACTTAATTGAGGACTTGTAAATGTTTTCAAAAACAATTTAGTTTTAAACACTTTTATTTATGAAGTGTTGATTTCTCCGAACTACATCCATAGCAACTATCTCTATGGATATAGTAACTTAAGGTTCGTTTCTAAGTTACTATATTCAAACCCTTTTACTGTAACTTTGTTTTATTTTAAAACATAAGTAAAAGATTTATAAATCTAAAACAAAATTAAAACTTTTTAAACTTTTATTAAACAAAACTAGTAAACTCCATATGATTCTTCCAAAGGATCTTAAGTCCATTAACATAGAAATTTTTAACATCCGTAACATACAACTTCATATCCAAAGTTTCACATACAATATCATATACAAGATATAAACACATAACATTACATCCATAAGTGAAGTTCACAAAATTACAAACTACAATAAACTTAGACTTCATTTCAAGTCTAATTTTCCATCTCATACCACAACATTCAAATAAAACCTAAACACATACTAGTCCAACGAATTTCAACACATATCATACCATAATCTATACAGCACATCAAAGTTCAAAACATTTATTTAAACAAGAAGTTTACACACCAAAATTTACCAAACTCTTTTCTAATTTTGCAAAAAGGCCAAGGACTTGTATTGCTTAGGAAAAACATGATTTCTGGAGACCTTAAGGGTCAAGAAGGGCTCGACCATGGTGCTATAGGCTCGGCCATCATCACTCATAGGCTCAGCCATGGCTAGTTATGGAGAATGTGGACTTAGATTTGAAAAAGAAGGAGTTTAGAAATGGTAAGGAGGAGTTAAAAACAAAGTTCGAAATGAATTTAAAAGGTAAAATGTAAATTTTTAAAACTTCAAAAACTAAAACAGAATCTATTAAATTTTTTTCAAAAATCTAAGGAAGTGAAAAAAAATATGGAATGAAGAAATGAAATCAAAAATGAGAAAAGAAAGTTGGAAATTGTTTTTGTATAACATGAGATAAACAAATTACTAATTTTCCCTTTAATCACTGCCCTCAATACATGAATGCCATATCATCTTGCCTTGTCACTCCTCTTTTTATTTCAAAAATTCATGTCCCCTTACCCTTCTTGATCATACAACATTCATTAAATGCAACCATGTACTTATGTTTTTAAAGAGATGACGTTTTATGTCACTTATGTTTACATTTTTATTTTACATAATATATCACATCATATATTATTATATTTAGGTTTAAGTTAATATATACATATAATTTAAAATACTAACTTATAAATAAAAGTGTATATATGTTACAATAATATGCACAACGTTTTTCGACAACTTTTAAACGATGGAAAGTTGAAAATTTAGAAAAAGAATTCCGGTCATATTTCGATTTTTTATCGAACTAAATATTTACGTAAACAAATTTTGAAAACCATTTTACCATCATTGTTTACTATTTAAAAGAGTTTTATTTTAGTTATAAAAACTATTATTTGAATATTTAAAATGAATTAAATATTTGCAAATCAAAGTAGTGAAATTACAGAATTACAATTTCATGACTATATAATATAAACTTAAGTTCTATAATATGTCTAGGTGAGTGTGATGTAAAGAATATGGTATCGTCGGCAAACTGTAGGATGAAAATGCCATTGCTCGTGATTTCATTTCCAATATTATATAAAATCCCATTATTAGTGGCTAACTTGATAATTTTAGCAAAAAAGTCCACTACTGGATCAAACGAAAGTGGTCATAGTGGATCACCTTATCTAAGTCCACGTTACAATTGAATTTAATTTCCTAATATACCATTAACCATAATACTTGATTTTCTGGTTTTGAGTAAATACATAATCCAACCCACCTATCTAATACTAAAACCCCTAACAATAATAAATCTTTGAGAAAATCCCACTCAACTGAATCAAAGATATGTTCTGTGAGAAAATCCCAATCAATAATACTAAAATCCCAAGCAATCTTTAAAAAAATCCGTACATACATACATATATGTATATATCTGTGTGTATGCATGTATGTATGTATGTGTTGTGACAGATATGTTCTGTTTGTTTTAAATACTACCTTACAAATAATCATTGTGCATTTCAAGTGACATATATGTTTTGTTCTGTTCGTAATACTTGCGCAATTCAAGTGCATTGTGCATGAGTTAGGAGTGTCAAGAATCATGGGTCATTATTTTATATACCTTTAGCAACTATATAATGTGCACGTTCGTCATCGCTATATCACTTGGATATCTAGAGCTCAATCAACGGTTAAAACTCAAACAGTACTTGTAGTTAACTGAAAATCCAATGTCAAAGTTCATGGTTCAATCTGATACCATTTATCGTTAATAGACTTGGTTTGGCTTAACCATCACTTACTATAATATGAGCCTTTTATTTGAAGGAGACGTACCTTATCTTGATTAATGTTTCACTTCAATTTGTTTAGCTTATACTCAGTTATGGCCTTAACATGATCATCATTGTCTTGTAATTGACCATAATCAGTACAGTTTAAACACCTAACATTAGCAGTGTGCTTAAGTTAAAAGAACACTGTAAATCATCACATGAGATATTTTATTTGACTTTATAATTAACCTAATGAAGAGTCTCGATGAGTCATCATTTAGTTGTTTCAAACAATTACATGTACATTACCCCTTATTTGCCCAATGATTATGGGCAATTCACTATTCATCGTATGGAGAACATTACTTATACTAGTCTCACTGAATGTATTGATACTCATTTTCAACACATCTAGGTAGAGACCGTTTAAGGATAAGTATTATTTGATACGATTCAATACTTGTGGTTACAAATGTATCCTTAGTTACAATCGATTGAACACTTTTTCTAAGGATTTTATGCTTGCATATATCTAGTGTAATTTAAATATCACTTATATACCGATATAATAATATATACTATAGAAAATAAACTCAAAAACTTACTTCATTTCAAATAAGATTTACCGTAAGAGTCGAGTTATATAATCAACTTGCAAAATTTCCCCTAGAGTAACCCTTAGCTTTATCACAATAATCCATAGTCGCAGTACGTCGTTATATAGAAGATACCCTTGTTCGGTGCTTCCATACATACCATAAAGAAAGCCCAATCCCGAGCATACATCAATTAGTGATCAATCTGTTGCTGCTATTGGTTGCCCATTCACAACCTGTTGCATAGGACCAATATCCAATGATCGGCCAACACCTAGAGTGTATGGGTTGACATGTTGTTACGTAGTAGAATTTGCTCTCCTTTGCTATTGATTAACCTATGCACTTAGAGTTGGCCTTAAGTAAAGACTCAAAGGATGACCACCCTAGGCTCCTACTTCATACAAAAACCAAAATTTACTGGTGCATTTTTTTACTGTGCAGGATTTTTCTAATGATAAGTAAATATGCAAATTTCATATAAAAAAATTTCATGCAAATTAGTTCCGACATTACTTATCAATTTTTACTTATTGTGTAGTACTTTAAATTGAAAATCGTATCACCCGAGTCCTTAAATTCCGAAGGTCGTCACTATATGCATTCTATGGGTGGAACAATGTAATTTATGTATCTCAAACATTGTCGTACTATGCGTTTGTTTGGCTCAAGAAAGGGGCACACGGAAGGGGCACGAAAGAAAAATTGTTTACCAAAAGGTAATGGGTTCTTGTGTTATAAAAGGCGCGTTTGAAAGGGGTATTTTAATCGTTTTATTATAAATAATTATTTTTGTTATTGTTTTATTTTATTTTATTTTTTTTAACTAATATGGTTAAATGAATTTATATTATTTATAAATTATGAAATACAAAAAAATGCAAAAAAATGATTTTATTATATACTAGTAGTTCGAAATACAATTAAATACTGCATATCTCTCATGAATCTCGCTATTAGATAAAGAACAAGTATTCTAAGCTCTTCGGGCTTGTTCATCAATAACAGATGTAGATTGACTCACTGTTGACAAAAATGTATGTGATTCCCCATTTGAAAAATAGGCCAGCCTCCTATCGCATAGCCATACGTCTACCAATGGTCTCTGCCACCTCCCTCTCATGCGATGAAGCTTCACTCGACTGATGTCTACAAGTAAAAGTAGTAGTTGAGCGGTGCAGATGTGCAAAAGCTCAAGGAGAGTGAGCGCTGATCTCGGCAATATCGTCCATCAGAAAGTTCGCATACAACTGGCTGTCAAACTGGGCATTGGCAGGTGGAGTCTCTGAAATTGTGCACTTGCATGAGGGAGTATCTATGTAGCCTTCAACTATCACATTTAACTTCCAAAATTTTGGAGGGGAGCAAACATTGAATTTCTTGTAGCTTATAGAAGCCATGTCCAACCACACACCATCCACTCTGACGGTGTCGTTCTCCACATTCCATAAACCGTCTTCAATCTGCAGCAGTCGGTTTCAAAAGTCCGACCATGCTTAAGTTTTTCAATTTTTTTTCCATAAGATTGGTTTTGTATTTGACGTCCATCTGTGTATTGAAAGCGTTGTTGATTTCGTCGTACCAATAGACAACTCGACCTTTCCAAGATCCAACATTGGCGTAGCAAATGTCGATAGAGGCTAATGTTCACTTTTTGATACAGTTTACAATGTGCCAGATAGAAAAAACTGAAAAGTTCAATGATCGAAATTTTCAAAAAAAAAAGTTTCAAGAAAAATAGATTAGGTGGATATTAATATGAAAAATACAAATATAAAAAATTTACCTCAAAAAATAACATAGATTTGGCAAAAATAAGATGAATTTCGGATTTGGGGTAAGTTGATTTGGCGAAGATGGTGTAGTGGAATTAGGAATGTAAAGAAGAATTGGGAAAAGGCAGCGCAGTCCGACCTGTTGGACGTGCTGACGCGCCATAAACCAACCGCTCACTCCCAACGGTTCATCTAAACAATAATTGAAGTGGGTCCCACACGACGCGATGCGAAACTGAGTCGTCCAGAAATGACGTTTTTGCTCATATCTTCTTTACTCTTGATAACACTGTATTATGCTTCATAATTTTTTTTTTTTTTTCATATATCCAACATGAAAAACCATGAGAGTGATCGCAATGTTTGTTACGGTAATTATTTAAACCGTTGTATTTATGCTTTTGTTAGTTACAGAAACCCATTCATATTGAATTAAGTGGACCAAAGGTTCTAAAAAAAATACCAAATTTGAGTTGAAAGGATCATAAACAGAAATCCCAACTAAAATACCAGTACAATGTTATTTCGTAGCAGTTTATATACCTGGATGAACAAATATCATATAGCAGACAATACATAGTATGAAAAAGCCAAAACAATAACTCCAGATTTCACGACAGGGTAAATGTACTTAAACCACTAGTGGCAATAACCAAGTTTCAAGGTTTTCAACATGCATCACAACATCACAGTAGTAAACAACGATCAAGAACAATCAAAAACAACAATTAACTAATAAAAAAAAGTCAGATAAGGGTAGTAGGAGCAATATCAAAAGGGTAAGGATTAGCAAACCCAATATTATTCTCCAAGAAATAGTGCGGATGCGATGCATCTCCCATGACCACATAAGTTTGAAGTTCATCAGTGGGCTTCCAGTGTCTCTTCCTCTGGTTAATGAACCAGTTGTTTATCTGCTTCTGATCAAGCCCAGTTGATTCAGCTAGCGCCACCTTTTGAGACTCCTTCGATATGTCAATTATTTTCAAGCGCACATTAATGTAACATATGAGTGTATTTAAAAGTGATGAAGATGAGAAAAGGAAATTACAGAAGGGTAAGGCCACTTGTAATGCTGAGTCCACCAGTCAAGAAGTTGCTGTCTTGCTTCTTTAGGCAGCTTCCCTTTCTTCTTCTTTTTCATGAATTCTTGTTTGAGGTTGCCTAGGTAACCACTGTATCTGCGCAGCAGTTGACCTTTGAGTTCCCTGTCTTCAGCCAAGGGGTCTATTGGATATTCGCATTCCATGTCGTCTTCTGATGTCGTACCATTCATTCTTCTTTCTGTTTCACCAGTACCCACTACTGCATAAATAATTCAACAATGTTTCTACGATTAAAACATGGTAAATATATACCCTTTGCTATATGCTAGTAAACATAATATATGATTATAGGATGTTTGTCAACTATATAGTATGTCTTGCTAACAAATTCAGACTGTAAGATTAAATGATGTAAAGAAGTTTGAGTTACCGAACCTCCACCATCTTTCAACAACCTGGCTATAGCTAGAAAACATGAAAAACAAGTTTGTGAATCGGGATGTCAGTTTATATACAAGTGAGAACAGATACAATTCATGGTACCTAGTAGCTTTATCATGCAAAACTAGATTTTGTTTTAACGCCAGTGAATCTGAATCAGATCGTAAATTTCATATTCGGAATACGTTGCCCTTAACTGTTCTAGAATACCTGAATCATAGATGTTAGGTATGGAAAAACAAAACAATTTCTTAGTCAACCATTTTATGTATTGCAAATTATATCGTATGAATGTCACATATATCATGTGTACAGTCATATGTTTCGATGAGTATTAACCTATTTCATTTCACAGTGCAATTGAAATGCAACAATGCAATATTAAAACGTAGATGACACAATCTAAATGTAAACAATGAAAAATACACTTCGAGAAAAATCAAAAACAAAACAAAACAAAACAAACAATAATAACAAATCCTAACTTGTGTCTGAAAACAACGAACTTTTAGTCAAAACCGTTATCAATCAATAGTTTACGTTCAATTGAAAATGATATTCAATAAGCATGAATCAGTGAGATAAAAGCTCTGATTTCAAAAGCTAAAGTTTGAGCTCCAGTCAACAAATATCTTTTAAAATTTAGTTCATATCAACTTTTATTATCAATTAAAAAACCATTGACATAATTTGCAGAAAATATATGCAGAAAGAAGACAACGAGCATAACAACTTTAAGTTTTAACAATAATTTTTTTACAATATAGTACAAATATTAGCGATGTAAGCTTGTGATTAAATGCAAATTTTACATTAGTATAAGGTAAAGATCAACCCAGTAAACGATAACATTTTATCCAAGTTCTTCATTCAACTCTTTCTCAAAATCTAACAATATCTAGAATTGGAATATAAAAGAGGGAAACCGAAAATAGTCAGTGAATTGTTAGCCATAAATTCATCGAAATTTTCACCATAATTTAGTAAGGTCTTCGTTCCAAGTAGTATTTCTTCTTTTATTCTTTCGAAAACAAAAAACACATGGACAGAAAGTAGAGTATTCTTTCAAATTAAGTTAAACAATCTACTCTGTATCTCTAATATATAGCTTTGGAATTTACTACATATATAGGCTAGTAGTAAAAAGTATCTAATCGTAGCTGAGTTATTAGCTATTGGATAATCATTATTTAATTTGTAAAGATTCATAAAACAATACCTAATTAGTCCCCATCAAACATATTTAACAACCTAAATATCTACACTTTCCAAAAACGAACAAAAAAATAATGAATTATTGAGAAGAAAAAAATAATAATTCAAAAACCTTGGTTGAGTGAAGTAGTAGAAAGTGCTAAAGATTTGAATTGAGCTTCAATGGTAGAAAGAAAAATCATGGCTTCTTTAACTGGTTTTGAGAGCTCTTGCTCATATTTAATGAGCATTTCACAGTAAGCCTCCATGAACTGGTCAAGTGCCGGATCTGAATTCAAAGTCGAAGAAGAGGAAGAATTAGCAGCTCTTGCAATCATTAGTGAAGATGAACATGCCTCCTCTAACCTAGCAACAACTTCAGGAGGTGCACCTACCTTCACAAAATAGAATCAAACAAATCGTGCTAGCGTTAGGGTTTGTAAAACAACACATAGAGTAATATACCATGGTAGCAAAAAGTGACACCTTTTGGCAGTTGATGTAGGCAGAAAGGAGTTTCGGGTAATGAGGATGAGACATGATTTTTGCCTTGATCAAGTTATTGCTGCTGCTGCTGATTTCAAAGTCTTGATGGTCATTTTTGGAATATTGTTGATTGTTAAGATTGAATAAGTTGAAGTGGTTAGATGGAGGAGGAGGCATAATGTTCATGAGATGAGATAGGCTAGATGATGATGAACCTCCTTCTTCACTATACCCTAGACCAAAGTACGTGGCTATTTTGTTGTCCATTCTTCAAGCTTTTCTTCGGAGAGAGAGTATAAAGTTGAACTTAGGTTATGTATATAAAGAAACACATATGCTCTTGAACTTTTTCATTTTTTCATTTATTTTATTTTATTTATTTATTTTTATATTTTTTTTTGCATATGATCACTGAGTGATAAAATGTTTATTTTTTAACAAAATTTTATTTATTAATTGCTTTTATATCATCAGTTGCAATTTTGAGAATCCATAATCTTTAATGATTCAACAAATGTGGCTAGATGGTTTTCTAACAATATTTTATATATGATACCGACATTATCATAAACAAAACATAATGACTCAAACGTTAAGATTTCAACGGTCCAACAAATCATATCATCAGAACTGTGCATTTTTATGCAATTACAGCATTTATATTTTAATTGAGAGGTGTAAGATATCAATTACAACAATATTGTTCATATCTTAAGCCACGATTTCCAGAACACTTGCATTAGTTTAATATCAATTAATCCATTACTTCTTGTTCATATCATCTTTAAATAAAAATACACTATCATGCTAAAAAAGTTATACACATTGTTGATGATCCATTGTATATTTTAATTTGCTAGTAAAAAATTATATCAAAAATGAAAATTTTATGTTTATATATCAATTTTATTATTAAACTTTTCTGATAACAAAAGTAATATATTATTCAAACGGAGGACTTACTATATGGTGTCTCGAAGGGTACAAATTGGAAGGATACAAATTCATGACCTCTAGACATTTATCTAAAATGTTGTATCTCTAGCCACTTGAACTAAAGGCCCTGGAACAATTTTATCATTAAATTCAATTGAAAGTTCAAAAACAACACAATTTTTTTGCATTTTATATCATTATACATGAAATATAACTACATAAAGCCAAATATTTTATATCATGTTTATCAATTTATATCTATGAGCTACAACAACGTGACCGTTGTAAAATTAGAATCATGATAGGGATTATTTCGGAAAATGATTTAAAGCCTCTCAAGTGTGGTTCAATCGTTAGTTGAAAGGTTTAACCTCCGGTTTGAAGATTCAACTATTGATACTTATAGTTGAGAGGTTCGATTCATCCTTGGATCGATCTGGTAGCTATCCAAAGATTTTTGAGGTCGGATCGCGGTTCGAACAGAATACTAATATCGTCACTACCATAAACTTGTTGAACTTTTTAAGCTAAAAGTAAATCTATGAACTAGGAAAACTGAGCAACACTTAAGGGAGAACCACCATTTTTCATTGCAACATAACAAATTTAGTTGAACTCATTTTGAGTTAGCTAAGGGCAGCTAAATAGGTTTCATACTAACTGAACTTTTTACCCATAAATATCTTCTGTGTATTGATATTCATAAGTGGGCATTTTTATTCATTATCTGTGAGGATTAGGGAGCCAGCTGGCTGGTTATTCATTGGTGATTTATATTTAGTATTATTTTGCTACTAATTCGAATGAAGAAGAGTCTTAATCATAGACATGACCCTTTGAATATTAGGGCCGGCAGAGTTATAAGAAGACCGTCAAAAGTTTATATTATATGTACTTTATTCTTATACACTACAAAGTTCAAACTGTTCCTACACTTTTCAAGATAAAGAAAGTTTGTTAATGGACACGCAGCAGTAAATATTTGGAACGATACATTTTTCAGTTAACTGACAGCTTCACCTTCAAGTTTCACATTGATCTATTTATATGTTTTGTATTTGAGTTTGCAAATAAACTCAATATATAAATGTAAACAGCATCGAACAACATATCTCGACGGATAGCTCGGTTGTAAGATTTTAGGGAAACCCACAAAATGGCATAATAGGCCAAATTTCTTACATCATAATAAGTTAAATTTTAACAAGAACAAAACAATAATGTATGTATAATCACAATTTATTTTGAAATCTGGCAATGTTGATTAACCCAAAACGTATATCTCTATGGGTGAGCAAATTATTTGACTTCATTAAAGGGACGAGTAGCCATATTTGTATTCGAAGCTATAAATCAACTGATATACTTTTGATACATACATGGTTGGTGTCCAAAATTTTATGCATGATGTAAGAGTATTGATATTAAGCATTTTTATTTAGCTTAATATGTGATGTAGGATCAACATATAAGTGGTAAGAATTATATTGATACTGTCTATTGCTTGAAAATTTGTCAATACTGGTTATATATATGTATACACACACACATACATATATACATACATACATATATATATATATATATACATATATATACATATACATATATATATATATACATATACATATATATACATATACATATACATATACATATATATACATATACATATACATATATACACACACACACACACACATACATACATACATACATACATATATATATATATACATATATATATATATATACATATACATATACATATATATATATACATACATACATACATACATACATACATACATACATACATATATATATATATATATATATATATATATATATATATATATATAACAGTAAAAATGAGATTGGTGTAACTGTCATGCATACCACTTAGTATATTATCAGGTAAAAGTAATAGGTTTTTGATTGAAAGGAATAACATGTACATACATATCTGTGATTGATAAAATTAGTACGTAAAGCACGTATCTTTCTCTTTATTGTGAAGCATATTGTAGGTTGTCTTCATGTGCTTTCCCTCTTTAGCTCCCGGGTTTTAAGCTGGGTGTTAACTGTAGCTACTCACTGTTTTGCAGCTCTTTATTTTAAGAAAATTCTCATATTTTGCTGCACCTTTAATTATTTACTCCGAGTCACTGTTTACAAATCTTATAATAATTTACTTCTGGTTGATTTCAGAACGCAAAAAGGCATTTATTTTGGGAGTTTCGAACTTAAGTTCCCAATGCAATGCAACCATCCAAATGTTTACGAACAAACTGAGAATGAATTTGTGATCATAAGGTAAGAGATATAACTAGTTAAAATATTGATGGTCATGGGCTGAGATTAGTAAAAACGAATCTTGTACTGTCACTCAGAAAGAAAACAAGATCATCATATGGAAGTAGTGATTTTTAAAGAACAGAGTGGGAGACAGTAGCCAGTTGTACTATGGTTGTTTTACCACAAAAGATGGAACAATAGAGTTGAATGTTTAGGTTAGCGATGGCATTTTTTTCTCTTAACAACCACTCTAGCTCCAGGCATGTAATGTGAACTAATGTTAGACTGGAGTGTAAGCGCATCCCAACTGATTCAAGGTTAAATTTTCAGCTTCTGAATCGGGTTGAATTGGAGAAATCATTCAACCTTGGTGGCTTGTATAATCCGTTCCCACATCATTTTCCACATTTTTCCTTAAAATTTCTTGTTTTTATATTAAAAAAAACACTAAAATGCAATCATGATCGCAAAAGATTGAAAGACGAACCATTTGTGCATAGACTGATGTTGATGTCGGACTAATGCTTGCTACACTATCACCTTTCACGACGCATCACGATCTGCTTATCCCCATAGTTACCGTTTGAAGTTTGTACCTAATAAGGATCCGTTTGTGCTACAGCCTTCTTTTTATTCTTGTTTCTTTTCTGCTTATTGGGCTGGGCTTCTTTATTTTGCCCAAAACATAGTCTGCCTTATAAATATAGGCTAAAGCAATGTATTTGTACATGAAAAACATATCAAAGAATAAAATAAAAACTCCTTTTCGTTTTTATGGTATCAAAGCCACCATAGCCAAAAGGCAGAAATTGATTAGAGAAAGTGATTTCTCATTTCTCCCCTCAGAGTATTATCATCATAGGAGAGACTTACCTTTCTCCGTTATCAGTGTAGCATCAAGTTTTCATCAGTTCTTGCCTTCATTGTGCCATCCTAGAAGAGGATCAGATTCAAGATCTTCGTCTCCTCCTCTGATTGCATTGTTCTCACTCGTGACAGTCTGTTTTGGCTGCAATTTTATCATTGCCTCGCCAAAACACTGCTTTCTTGATCAAGATATCTGGATATCGGTGTTCTTGATCCACCATGGAAGATCAAGATGATGAAGCCACCTCTGTAAACACAGGCAACGGATCCAGGAATGACCAAAGCAGTGATCCAATCTTGATCAGACCTAAAAATCAGGCAATAAACACACCATTAGATGAAGACAACTACATAACCTGGAAATATCAGGTAGAAATTGCATTAAGGAGTTATGATTTGCAAGATTATGTGAAGGGAACCAAGGTGATTCCTCCTATTAGCATCACTGATGATAAAGGCAAACTTATTAGCAATCCAGATTATATTCAATATCAAAGGCAGGATAATTTGCTTGCATCTTGGTTGTTATCTTCTATCAGTCAAAGTCTTGTGTCACAACTTGTTAGGTGTTACACATCATATGAAATATGGTCATCCATTGAAAGGATTTTCAGTTCAAAATCAGCAGTCAGAGTCATGCACTATAGAAGAGAGTTACAAAATGCAAGAAAGAATGATACAAGTATGAGAGAATATCTTGCCAGAATCAAGAATCTCCGTGACAAATTGAAGTCAGTTGGTCATGAGATATCTAATAGTGAGCAGATCCTTATCATTACAAATGGTCTTGATCAAGAATATGAATCTTTAGTAACTTTTCTTGCTACACAGCAATCTCTACCAGACATAGAATATGTTCACTCGACGCTTCTTGCTCATGAAGGCAGAGTTGAACAGAGAAGACTCATGCAAGAAGACTATTCAGCCAACTATGCCTCCTCCACAAAGAACAGAAATAAAAAACACAGCCAAAATAAACAAGAAAATCAAAATTCAAGAGGAAACAACAGTCAAAGAGGAAGAGGCAAAGGAAAATACCCAAATAACAATAGGGTCAAATGTCAAATTTGTGAAAAATTTGGCCACATGGCAAATAAGTGCTACTTCAGAGTCAAGGAAGATTACAATGTTGCTCGGCAAGGTCAAACAAATAGAGGACCAACAGTAAACATGGCACAAACCAGTAATCAATCCAGAAACAGTGCAGACAACTCAACAGATGATGGAACTAGATCTGATGATATCAACATGGAAGAATTGTTCCATGATTCAAAGGTCACTAACCATATGACCAACAATTTGCAAAATTTAAACTTGGGAAACAGAAGCTACACAGGTAAGCATTTTGTTGAAATGGAAAATGGTGAAACAATAAATATATCTCATGTGGGAACATGCACTATAGAAGGTACAAGGTTACTCTATCTTAATAACTTATTGAGAGTACCAAGTATCAAAAAGCATTTAATCAATGTCTCACAATTTGCTAAAGAAAACAATGTATATTTTGAGTTTCACCCTAGATTTTGTTTTGTCAGGGATTTGCTAAATAAAAACATATTGTTACAGGGTAAACTAGATCAAGGTTTATACAATTTCAGCAATATGAGAGAAAGATCTTTTTGTAACAATGCAGTATGGTGTAATAATGTTAATACAGATAATAACAAAAAGGTCAATATTCTTGATGTATGGCATTGCAAGTTAGGGCATCCTAGTTTTGATGTAGTCAAACAAGTACAAGTATTGAATGAAAGTAAAATTTCCTTTCCAAAATTGTGTAGTTCTGATATATGTACACACTGCCAAATTGATAAGAGTCACAAATTACCTTTTCAATATTCTGAGATGGTATATGAAAAGCCTCTCGAGCTAGTGGCAGCTGACTTGTGGGGACCATCTCCACATAATTCAACTCAAGGAGACAGGTATTACCTATCACTTGTTGATGCACATAGAAGATATACATGGATATATTTTTTAAAGACAAAATCAGACACATGCAGTGCTATGAAACACTTCATCACTTTCATTGAAAAACAGTTGAATAGCAGTGTGAAAATAATACAGACAGATGGTAGGGGTGAATTCAAATCCCTAAAAGATTTCTTTGCTATGAAAGGAATCATACATAGAATGACACGCCCACAAACATCTGAACAAAATGGGTTGGTGGAAAGAAAACATAGACACATCATGGAGACTGGTTTAACACTTATGTCACAAGAAAGTCTATCTATGAGATACTGGAGGGATGCATTTTCCACTGCAGTGTATCTCATCAATAGAATGCCAACCAAAGTGTTAAACCATATCTGCCCTTTTAAGAAACTTTTTGGTGCAAACCAGATTATGAGCACTTGAGAAATTTTGGGTGCCTGTGTTTTCCTTGTCTCAGACCATACAACAAACATAAATTGAGCCTGAGGTCCAGTCAGTGTACTTTTCTGGGTTATGCAGATAACTAGAAAGGTTACAAGTGTCTAGACAATCAGGGCAGGCTTTATATTTCAAGACGTGTAGTTTTTAGTGAAAGTGTTTTCCCTTTTGCAGAAAAGGAAAACACAAACAAGCAATGGACATCAGCAATGCAGGGACAAATAAAATACCTAATATGTCCGATTGGATCAGCAAAGAAAACAAAATAAGCTGTGAGTCAACAAAGAATATTCACATTGATAATTCAAAGTAGAGTGCAATGGACAGCTCACAACATAATGAACAACAGCAGGTAGATACACATCAAAATCAAGGCAATGAAGACTCAACAAATGAAGTTACCGATCACCATATGATTGAACATCAAGTGCCACAACCAACCATTAGTCAACACCCTATGACTACTAGATCCAAAAGTGGTATATTTAAACCCAAAACATTCAACACTCAATCAATGAAGTAGAGCCAACATCATATGAATCGGCAGTTAAAGATGAAAGGTGGAGAAAAGTCATGGATGAAGAGTATAATGCACTGATTAAAAACAAAACATGGATCTTAGTTGACCCATCAAAACACAAAAATATAGTTGGAAGTAAGTGGACTTACAAAATCAAAAGAGATGCAGAAGGAAAAATAATTAAGCGTAAGGCAAAACTTGTGGGAAAAGGCTATACCCAGTAGAATGGTTATGATTTCAATGAGACATTCTCCCCAGTCATTAAACCAGCAACTATCAAAACTATACTAACTTAGCCTTACATAAACACTGGCAGATAGGCAGTTAGACGAGCATAATGCATTCTTAAATGGGGACTTAGTGGAAGAAGTGTACATGCAACAACCAAAAGGCTATAGCTCTAAAGACAACAACAATCAAGTGTGCAAGTTACACAAAGCCATATATGGGTTGAAACAAGCTTCTAGGGTCTGGTATGAAAAATTGAAGACTACTTTAGTCAAGTTGGGATTCACTGTCACTAAATCTGGTAACTCCTTCTACATAAGAAAGCAAAGGGATAATAGCATCTACATATTAGTATATGTTGATGGCATTCTCATTACAGGGGACAATCAGCAAGAGATTGAAATAGTTATCAGGTGTTTAGACAAACAATTTGCCATAAAAGACATGGGGGAAGCTAACTACTTTCTAGGCATACACATTCAAAGAAATGCAGATTCAAGCATCAGTTTATCACAAAAGCAATACATATCAGACATTCTAGTAAGAGCGAATATGGACAATGCCAAAGCACTGCCCACATCCATGACAAGTAATCTCAAACTGTCTAAACACAAGGGTGAAACGATTGAAAATATCACACAATATAGGAGTGTAGTTGGGGCACTCCAGTATGCAACCATTTCTAGACTAGACATCTGTTTTGGTGTAAATAAGGTCTGCCAATACATGCAAGCACCAACAAATGAATATTGGCGTGCAGTTAAAAGCATTCTCAGATACCTAAAGAGTACCGTTCGCTACGGGTTAAAATTAATGTCATGCAAAAGTATAATGCTATAGGCTTATAGTGATTCAGATTGGGCCAATGATTTAGACGACAGAAGATCCACTACTGGGTACTGTGTGTACCTCGGCGGCAACCACATTTCATGGTGTATGAAGAAGCAATCAACCGTTTCTAGGTCGAGCACTAAAGCAGAATACAAAGCTATCACCAGTGTTACTACCGAGATCACATGGACAGAAGCACTTCTCAGAGAATTAGGGTTTGATCTTAAACAAAAACCGACTGTCTGGGTGGACAATTTGAGTGCCATATCGTTGTCCATGAGCCTAGTTCAGCACTTGAGAACGAAACATCTCGAAGTTGATCTACACTTCGTTAGAGAACGAACTGGCAGCGGGAAACTTCAGATCCCGCATATCCCATCTTTTTATTAGCACACAGACATATTAACAAAGCCCATTTCGTCGAAGAATTTTATTCGACTTAGAGAGGAGCCACGCGTTTTTCCGCCGCCATGAAAAATGAAGAGAAGATTTGAGGGGTTGGGAAACCCTAGTTTCGTTTACAGGGTGTAATAAGGATCAGTTTGTGTTACAACCTTCTTTTTATACTTGTTTCTTTTATGCTTATTGGGCTGGGCTTCTTTATTTTGCCTAGAACATAGTCTGCGTTATAAATATAGGCTGAAGCAATGTATTTGTACATGAAAAACATATCAAAGAATAAAATAGAAAATCCTTTTCGTTTTTACTGCCACTCTATAGACCCAACAAATATTTTTTACTTTGTTACTATAGGATGTTGTTATATTATATAGATATTATATTGTGTCGATCACTGTATAATTGTTAGCATATCATGTTGATGTTAGTGTTATAACAATAATGGAAAAATTCAAGAAGATTGGTTATGAAAAACGACATGATTTGTTGTTGTTGTTGTTTTTTTGATAAAATAATATGCGACCGGAGTTGCACAACCATTCATACATAAAATAAGTAGAAATATCCAGCTAATAGGCCTACTTGGTAGCCAAAAAGTTCACCGTCATATCCATGGTCATACCAAAGTATATATAAAACGAGCACAAAACATACAGTACAACAGATACATATAATTTGCTACATAATTAACATAAACACTCAACACTCAACACGCATCTAAATTAGAAATTGACGTTGTTGCTCCCCTCTGATTCCTACCCATGAGAGCCAGTGAGGAAAAAAAATACAAAGGGCCGGCAGGGCTTCCTGACCAAAGAGAGTACAAATACATAATTTCGTTAGCGACCGAAATAAAATTATTGTTGGCACCATTGAAGCAATGGTGATTTCTTTCTGCCCATACGGACCAGGAAAAAGCCAATACTAAAAGAGCCTCAGTCGAAGTTGGATCGCAGGATCCCTAGAGCCTAGACCACTTAGTCTCTAAGTTGAGGAACTTGATATTTAAATTTATGGCACAAAGCGACTAGACCTAGAACGTAAAATCATAAGCATAAAATATGTGTGTGCAAGAGTCTGTAAGTCCGAGCATAAGAAGCAGCACTGGGCATTGCCAATCTGCTTCAGGGCTAATTAGTAGTGTTGATCTTGTTCAGCATTACCAGCCACATATGAACCTTGTATCGAGGAGGGGCCTTTAGCCGCCGTAGGCGAGTAAAGTTGAAAAAATACGAGAAGAATTATAGAAGCAATACAGGGATTTCACTGAGTAGTTGCCTGATCTGGTGCAAGACCAATGAAAAGCGTCTTCCTGCTGGTAAAGGTGGAACGAATTTGTGAGTTGCAACAGCAAAATGAGCGTAGATATATTTATCCCCGAGATACCGTTATTGAATTCAATGTTGCAACTGCTGTGATGGAGAGTCACATGCACGGAGATGTCTTTGAAGGATGCAAGGGGGTACAATTCTGGGGAAAGAGAAATGAGAGGCACACCGTCGAGCCAAGTGTCCAATCAGAAGGCAGTGCGCCTATCGTTACCAAGCATAATTTGTTGTATAGTACCATATAGTAATTAAAATCATACATGAAATTTGTATTTATCAAATATGTGAAGTATATTATTGTTCGTTGATGTTGGCCTAAGTGTATTTACTATTTTTACGACACACTTACCTGCACCATATTTACTAGGTTATAAGAGCTCTCAAGCTCACATACCTACAATGATACATCGACATAGAGATATAGTGGAGAGAGGTAATCCTATTATGTGCTTTTCTGCTGTACCTTTTTGGTTCGACATTGTTCTCGAATTAGAAAACCACAATCTGTTTAGGATATTTTGCATCGGTTGTTGATTTGATGCAACTTTGGAGTAATGACCAAGACAGAACTGTATTATATACTCTCTGTTAACCTATGGATGACCATGTTTTAGGAATGGTTGAATGCCAGAATGACTTTTTAGTACATCTTATCGATTCGAAATGATGAGTACACAATAAACATGCATTCCCTATTTCTATGATCACCATCAGTGAGCAAGATCCGTTCCCTAGGATGAGACATTAGGAGACCACCTAGATTTGACCACGTACTCTCCATCGGGTTCTGTTTGTGCTTATGCTAGCATGTTATAGGACAAATTGACCTATGATTTTACTCTGCATAGGAAGATGGGATGGCTAGATGTTACCCGGATCGTGATTGCTGGAGAGGAATACGATACATTTTGATATATAATACATCCATCGACTTTAGTGAAGTCAAACAACTTGCCTTAATGAAGTCAAAAAATTGTTTGCTACTTAGATAGTGGTTGATGAAGAGGAGTAGGATACATCCACGGGGCTTGAACTACGATCATATTGAGCCTTATGTTTTAACTAGTAGATTGCAAGTTCCTTAGAGCATATTTGATCCACACTCTTCATCGTACACCCAATCTTTATGACTACTGTGACATCCCACTATTCTTAATGCCTAAAATTAGTTTCAGGGTCATCAAAATATGTTTGCGCACAAACTATAGATGCCAAAAAATAGTGCCGTTGGGAGAATAATATAAAAATTATATTTGATTTATCTCACAGCAGAATTAAACAATAAAATATTACTTCAACAAATATATAACATACAAGGGCCAATATCACAAATAAATATCTTTAGTTGCCATTGTTTCTAATTACATCATTCATTAGTCAATTTACCAATCATCTAATTACAACACAGTGAAAACATATTAAATAGATATGTGGATGTAGCCTGCGGTCAAACTTTTTTTCCTTCTTTTGCTTTCACCTGCAAATTTTAAAAATGCATGGGCATATAAAGATAAAAGGGGAAAAATATACTCAAATAATTTTGACAGCGAGATAAAGCTAACCATATCGGTCCAACCCAAGCGATTGAGTGGTCTTACGTAAGGAAAGCATAACAACCAATTATTTTTAATATCTAAATTAGTAACAAGTAACATTAAGAAACACTTAGAACTAAATATAGTATTAAAGACGATATACCATTACAAAAACAAGACAATTTACCGATGCTAAGAAAACATCGACAAGGTGTCTGTAAAGGTCTTAACTAATGCCGCGTCAACGCTATAGTAAACATCGGTAAAAAATAGGTCAAAAAATGTATTCTGATGCTTTGAAGACATCTTGCTTGGCGTTGTTACCGATGCCACAAAGATGCCTTTTTTTAATGACTTTCTGATGCCTGTTTTTCAACGCCATTGCAACGCCCAGCCGGCTACAATCAAAATTGCGTAACTTGGATTTTCTAACATCCTTACGATGACTTTGCAATGTCCCAGCGAAAATTTTAAAATTGATTTTTCTGACGCCATTTATTTGACATTTAGATGCCCTTGCGACTACTAGTTAAATTGCTAAAATCATATTTTCCGACGTCTTTCAGATGCCCCCAGCCTATGCCTTTGTTGAAACATATTTGTAGCATTTTTACCATGTTTCTAACCTCAACCACACATTCAAATATTTACAATATATATCCACTTTAGCATAACATATTGGTATTACAAATTCATATACCATATTTTCACATATGACCAAATTTATATATCAAAACATATTATCTAACATAATAATATCGTAAATATTATTTGGCATCAGATTATACAAACTAAATATCCAAGCAATAAGGTCATAATACAAACTAAATATCCAAGTAGTATTCTCACAATATATACAAATCAAACATTCAAAAAATAACACAACAAATACTTCATTCTCCCTCAAACCATGCCTATCATCACCATTTCTATCATCATCACAAAAAATATACTCCTTTGGAAACCATCGCAAAAATGAATCCATAAACAATCATAACTTCTTCTCAAGCTTATTGATGTGAGATTTCAAATGTCTGTTTTCTTTTTCTACAACATTACTAACAGTAGTAGCTCTATCTAATGATGATCTCTACAATTTAACCAAATTTTTTGTTAATAATGAGTATTTTTTATTTCAACTATTGTACTTAGTGAAACAAAATTTTGAAATTTATGTTAACCGTACATTTGTTTAATTGATTGAGTGATTTGACTTATATATTTGTTGAATTTGTTGGACGATTTAGAAAAAAGATAATTTAACTCGAATAAGCTCTTGTTAAATTTATTGAAACAAAATTTATAAGTTAACTCAATTATATATACGTTTTTTTAATTTATTGAGTGATTTAACTAAATTTATTATGTGATTGTAATTTTTTTATAATTTAACTCGAATAAACTCTTGTACAATTTATTGAAACGAAACGTATAACCTAACCTAATCACACACACACACACATCTGTGTGTGCATGTGTATGTGCGTAATTTATTGAGTGATTTAACTTATACAAACATAATTTTGTTTAGTTTTTGAAATAATTTTTTTACTTCAACTTAATTATATATACATTTATTTAATTTATTGAGTGATCTAACTTATATATTTGTTTAATTATTGCGTGATTTATATGTTGGGTGCGTTTCCACCACCAAGCCAAATGAAAGGAAGCATCACCGAACCAAGGAGGAAGGCCCCAATGAACCAATAACGTCCCACCTGCCACCGAACCAGCTACCCCCATAAGCTATCGAACCAGATGCCTCCAGCACCTACCGAACCAATTCCCTTCTCCTCCATCACCAGACCACTTCCCTGCCGAACCAAACACCTACTGGTCCAACACAAGCCGAACCAACCAACTTCCCCTACATAGCCGAACCAAGCTCCATCCACTCACCACCGGATCATGTCCCACCGAACCAAGCTCCATCCACTCACCACCGGATCATGTCCCACCGAACCAACCTACCTCCAACCACTAGCGGACCGGAGCTGCCAAACCAACCCACGCTCCACCCACTACCGGTCCAATCAACACTCCAATCACCGCCGAATCATGGTGTTACTAAACCAGCATTACCGGGCCAGATTACATTGGCCCAGGCCCACCGGAAGCTATATACATCCAAGACCCCTACCCCCAGCCTCACTCTATAAATAGAGGGGTAGGGGTACAACAACGGCGGACAAGTTTGAGAGCTCAAGCACGGACAGAACTTTCAAACAAGTTTCAGATACTTGTAATCAAAGCTTTGTACCTGTAACCTGAAAAGTAAAGGAGAATAACATATAAAGTGGACGTAGGCACATTCTGGCCGAACCACTATAAATCTGTGTGTCTTTTACAGTTTAGTCCATCTATTTTATATATTTGCATAAATCACCCAAATCACTAAGAACAATGTATAATCAACTAAATCATACGACTTGGAGGTGTTTGCCCATTTTTTGTGCAAACATTTTTGGTGCTTTCACTGAGAACAGGAGCTTGAAGCTTCAGCTTCTCCCACTTAACCCTTTTTCTATCAGCATCGTTCATTGCTTGGAAAACATGCCTCCCGGACGGAAGAAAGATGCTAACAAAGGAAAGAACATCGCAACTGGCAGTATCCCAGATCCAATGATCAAAAACCAAGACAATCGTCCGGTTCCAACAGCAAATGTAAATCAGGAAAATCCGACAGCCTCTGCTACGGAACAACCAATTACAAGGGCGGATCTGGACAGGGTTGTGGCTGACGTAACTAACCGCTTCGCATCTCAATAAGAAGCCTTGGTGGATCAACTCATGTCACGCTTAAGGGATGTTGAAGAAACCAACCGCAACACTGAATCATGGGGTGAGTCCCGGTCTGGAGGATCTGGAAGACGACAAAGGTCTTTCTTCTTTGGAGAGGCTAACAACAGAAACAGCTATGGTAGGAGCCGAGCCCAGACTCAGCCCGAATTCCGACCCGAGGAAACGCTTGGAACCAAACCCAACGGGGGAGGTACCAGGCAAGGGTCGGATGTAGCTGAGCCCGCCATGCTACCTAACCATGGAAACACCAAGGAACGGGGCCGAGCTGGAGTCCAGCCCGAAGTTGGACCCGAGGAAGTGCTGAGAAGAGAACCCAACAGGGAAAGATCAAGGCAAGGGCCAACTGTGGCTGACCCCAACATGCCCCCGGAAGACCAGAGGCAGCCGTTAGAGAATGTTAGGAGTGATAGACGATACCATCCCTAAAGGTCATCTGGACGGAATCAATCCCGCAGGGAAGAACCAAACTCATTTCTATCCGCTCCAAGTTCTGATGAAAGGATGGCGCGATTGTTCAGAGAGTGCGTCCAACGGGAACAAAGGGATCGGGAGATCGGTGCTAGGGTAACCGGCCCCTTCACCCGCAATATCGAAACTGCCATCACCCCACGGGAATGGAAAATGCCAACAATGGAACCTTACAAGGGAACCTCTGACCCCGTTGTACACTTGCAGAGATACACACAGCATATGCTAATGAGCGGAGCAACAGAGGGAGTGTTGTGTAAATGCTTTCCACTATTCTTGGCAGATCTAGCTACCTCCTGGTTCTGCCATCTGCCCCAAGGATCCATCATCTCATGGGAAATGTTGAAAGAAAAGTTCATCAGCCAGTTCCGCATTCATGTGGAACAACCGAAGGACGCTTATTCCCTATCTAATATCAAACAGAAGCCCGGGGAGACAGTGCAACAATATCTAACCCGATTCAACACCGCAGCAGCCGCAGTCCAAGATGCCGACGAGAAACTTATCCTAATGGCCCTCTGTAGTGGTGTGCATCCGGATACTAAGTTTGCTAGGAGACTAACGAAAGAAAAGCCAACTATCTTACCCGATTTCTTCCACGAAGCCGGGAAATATATGAGACTTGAAGACGCTGCCATTGAAAGGCAGACAGGGCAACAAACCAAGGCAGCTCATGACAACACATCCGCAGTAGCAATGGACGTTCGAAGAAATGACTTCAGAGATAGTGCTGGGGGCAAGAAGGGGGAAAAGCGCTTATATAGGCCAGGACCGAGATTTGACTCTAACACTCCTTTAAATGAAACAATTGAAAACATCTTCTTGGCCACCCAAGATGAAGTTAGATACAAGCGCACCCGCACAAGAAAGAATAAGATAATGCAATTAAGTCTGGAAAGTTCTGCCGATTCCACGAATCTCATGGGCATGACACCAATGAATGCCATCATCTCCGGGACTTGATTGAAGAACACATCAGAAGGAAGAGACTAGAGCGTTATGTGAAAGGTCAGAAAAGGACTTCAATTCCTGTCAATGAGAACCCAGGGCTGCCCCTCCCGGAAGTAGGCGGAGGAAATCACAACACCAGCGGCTCCAGTCAAGAGAAGATAGTGGTCCTTACCGTATCAGGAGGACCACACATCGCCGACAGAAGTTGGGCAGAGATGGAGAGATACGGTAAGTCACTTAGAAACAATGAAGGCTACGTTAATTCTGTCATAGAATAACGTCACCCGAAACGGAAAGAGAATGATGACATCACATTCAGTAGGCGTGATCTAGAGAGGAGGCAGTACCCTCACATGGATCCTATGGTCATCTCTGCCTGGTTCGGTCCAGCCAAGGTTTTCCGAATTCTAGTAGACACTGGAAGCTCAGTAAATATCCTATTCAAGCATGCTTTCGACAAAATGAAGCTGTCAATGAAGGATGTGTCTCCCTGCAGCAAACCGCTACATGGTTTCACTGGAGATGCGAAGATGCCCCTCGGGCAACTGGACCTCTTTGTCGAAATAGGAAGTTATCCCCGCTCCGTTGTGCGAAAACAAACATTTGTGATAATAGAGAACCACTCGGCCTACAACAGCCTTGTTTGACTTCCAAATTGTCCTAGCCCCGTGGTGCATGAAGATGAAATTTCCAACAAACAACGGAATAGGAGAAATAGAAGGAGATCAAGACGCCGCTCAAGATTGCTATGTGACTGAACTTCGCAATAACCGTAGGAAGGATAAAGGGAAGGATGCAGAGACTTCTCTCTGCAAGAAAAACTTAGAAGCATAGCAATTAAAGAAAGCCCCTCCTCTGCGATATACCAGCGATCCTTTCAACGAATTAGACCCCAGGGACAAGGAGGAGGAGGCCACCACCGAGCCTGCAGAGGCTATGGAATTTGTATTTGTAGTCAAACACGATCCAAGTAAACTGCTGAGAGTCGGGTCTCAGTTAAGAGCGGAATTGAAGGATCAACTCGTCGATTTTCTTCGCCACAACATGGATGTATTTGCATGGACGCACGCTGACATGACTGGAATCTCCCCAGACGTAGCATGCCACGTACTGAACATCGATCCTACCAAGGTGTCAGTAAAATAGAAAAAGTGAAGCATGGGGGCAGAACGATCAGCAGCCCTCGAGGAAGAAGTAAAGAATCTACTTGCCAATAACTTCATACGAGAAGCCATCTACCCAGAATGGATCGCCAACCCGGTACTGGTAAAGGAGGCTAATGGGAAGTGGCGAACATGCATCGACTTCTCCAACTTAAATGACGCTTGCCCGAAGGACCGCTTCCCACTCCCCCGAATCGACCAACTCGTGAACAACACCATTTCTGGAACGGTAGCCATCTCAAAACAACCAGCCTCAAGTTTCGAACAAGAGGATCTGATAGCTACAATCGAAGAAGAAACTTGGATGACTCCTATCCGGAAATTCTTGCAAGATGGCACACTACCCAACGAGCGTAACGAAGTCAGGAAAATCTTGAGGAGTGCTTCCCGCTACACGATACAAGAAGGCATCCTCTATCGGCGCGGTTTCTCTAACCCCTTATTAAGATGTGTCGCCGGAAGGGAAGCCAAGGAAATCTTATCCAACATCCATCGAGGAAGTTGCGGAGACCACACTGGAGGGCGGACTCTGGCAAAGAAGATACTCCGATATGGATATTTATGGCCAACCTTAGACAAAGACGCCTTGGACTTCGTCAAAAAATGCGACAGATGTCAGAAATTTGCTAAAATCCCTCGACTACCAACCAATAAGATTACTCAGATGACCATTCCTTGGCCCTTTGCGGTATGGGGAATTGACCTGATTGGCGAACTGCCGATGGGCCGAGGCGGAGCCAAATATGCTATAGTGGCAGTCGGCTATTTCACCAATTGGGTGGAAGCGGAACCTTTAAATAAAATATCTTCGGCAAAAGTTATTAACTTCTTGATCAAAAATGTTTTATGCAGGTACGGGGTTCCACTCAAAATCATATCGGACAATGGACTTCAATTTGACAGCGAGGAATTCACCGATTGGTGCCGAGAGCACGGAATTCACAAAAGCTTCTCATCTGTAGCTTATCCCCAGGCAAACGGACAAGTCGAAGCTGTCAACAAAATTCTCAAAACTCTAATCAAGAAAAAACTTGAAAAGTCAAAAGGCGCTTGGATGGATGAACTTCATACGGGACTTTGGGCCTACCGCACGACTTTCAGAACATCAACAGGGCATACTCCTTTCTCTTTGGCATAAGGATCGGAGGCCATGCTCCCAGTTTAAACTGTAGTGCCCTCCCACCGTAGGATCCACTACAACCCAGAAGAGAATGAAGAACTCCTACACATGTCTTTGGACCTAATTGAAGAAAGAAGAAATAATGCAGCACTTAAAGCGGCAGCTCACAAGCAAAAAGTGGCAGCACGATACAACTCCAAGGTCAAGCACCGCAGCTTACGAGAAGGAGATCTTGTTCTCAAACGGATCTTCCCGCGCCCCGGAGCGCTAGATCCAATCTGGGACGGACCCTATGTAATTCATAAAGATTTTCACAACGGAGCTTATATTTTGTCAACAGTGGACGAAGAGGTGTTCCAGAGGGCATGGAACATCCAACACCTTCGTCGATACTTTTCTTAACTTGTACTGCCCATATGAAGTGAATTAACAAAGAGAATCAATGGACGTAGACATTTTTGTGCCGAACCACTTTAAAAATCTTGTCTCTGTTTAACTTGTTCCTTTATATCTTGGCTGCTTGTTAAGCTTTATCCTTTTCTGTTGAACAAAATCCTGTATAACCGCATTTCCATTCTGGACACTTCACGGCACAACCTCACCTGGACAAGACCTAACAGGTACTATACGAATCTATGCCCTCGTCAATGAGACACTTTTGCTCCAGCATCCCTCTGCTGCGGGTTAACTCATCGCTCGCGACGGCCCTCAAAGCCAACTGTAATGAGCCGATCATAAGCCACCGAGAAGGCCGACTATAGCCGAGGCAGCTCATTACGGCGTTCGGCTCGCCGGCGACTGTGAACCGATTATAAGCCCCAATATAAGGTGTGGCCAGCCAGGAGCAGCTCACAGTTGACGATCGGCACCCACGCTAGCCGGCCACGGTAAATCGAATAATACCCACGATTACGGGCCATAATGGCCCGGGTAGTTACTGTGCACGATCTCGACTTCTATGTGTCTTAAGTACGGCTGTGGTAAAAAAGAAAACTCCCCGCGGAGGCGTAAGATGGGTGACGAATGTCTCCAAGACCCACAGCTAGGGAAAGTGACTACAAAACGCGTTTGCCATGAACTTATGCACATCGAAGGCCTTCCATGATTGGAAGTTTTACTATTTCTTATATTCCCATTTTATTTATAAAAACTTTCCTCCTATCCTCTATAACGATCACTAAAGTACATGACACAAAATGGGAGACACTCGCTAGTGGAAATGAGAACTCACAACTGGATAACTGGTCACTCAACTGCATTCCATCCTCAGTCACACAAGACATTCAAAGCTACCGTCTACAACTAAAACATGAAGGGCGGTACTTCCTTTTCTTGTACATAAACATGTAGCTATAGCCTATTCACACATCACACTAACATTGCGAGACATGAAATTATAATTTAAGCAAGAGCTTAGCATCAAACACGATTGAAGCACATGCATATACACAGCTATATTTCTCACGCAACACATCAAAATAACGACAGCATTCAAATATGACAGAATCAGCTTATGTTATAAAATTATATAAGATTAAAATCATTCGCTACAATGACATAATTACATCCTGAAAGTACATTAATATTTTGGACTAGTATATTCAGGAATGCCAAGTAAACCAAAAAAGTAGTCAGCTGCAGCAGGGCTCCGCCTCTATCCTGCTAGTCCTCCGGGACCTACTTGACCGCTGGATCAGAGCTCCCAGCATGCTGGCCAGAGGTCCCACCTGTCCGATTCAGGAGAAGAATCCATCAGATAAATGATACACAATCAAGTTAAGAAAAGATTGAGAGGGAAGACTTACTAGCATCTGCTTCCTGATCATCATCCCCCAACTGCACACCCACTTCCTCAGCGGTAAGCAGCTGCATGCCCTCCTTCACTGCCACTTTCTCCTCCTCAGTAAACTGGGCCGTGACCACATCCATTCTGAAAGCTACACCACCCTCCTTATCCACCTCAGCCTTGGCCTCCTCCAAAGCCCGGAGATATATCCTAGCCATGACCCGGGGATAATCGTCCATCCAGGATAGGTTGCCCTGCTTCCAAGTACGGAAGTACATATCCTGGAGCATCTCATCCATCATCCCCTCATTCTCCTCAAACTCCCTCATCCGGGCCTCGGAAGCCGACAGCCTTGCAACGACAGCATCTCTCTCCAATCGGTATCTCGAGCAGTCAACCTGAAGGGATTTCTGCATCGCCTCCATCTCCTCCTTCAGCTTGGCTTGAGCAAGCTCTGCGGCCTAAAGCCTCCCAGATAACTCCTCTACCTGCTTAAGATCCGCTCTCCGAACCTCATCCACCGTGGCAATGGCCATATCGATTCGTTCCTTGCAGGTGGCCTCCATTTTTCGCAGCTCGGCTCTGCTAGCCTCCTCCATAGTTTTCTTTAGCCGTCTGGAGGCCACCTCATGCTGGGAGATCTGAATGGCCTAATCGAAAAGCTGTTTGGCCTGATGGGAAACCATTAGCCGAAATCGAATCTTAGCACTTTCGATTTCCTAACCAGCCTTGACCAGTCAGGCATGATGCGCCATCAGCCTCCTGGTCTCCTCAGCCACTCGATCGATGTTTGCCTTGGCCTCATCCCCCATAGTCACAATCTGAGTGGTCAACAAGTCAAGATCCAAAGACTTAGCCTCATCAAGCACCCTTACCATAGGATTGCGGGGTAGGAAGTCCTCATCTGTAACCTCATCGAAGGAAATATCATGGAGGTTCGGGTCCAGATCTAGATGACCCGTAAATGGGTTACGAGCCAAGCCGGGATGATCAACATGAGTAACGGTAGGATTCTCTGATGGATGTGGAGATGGTATGGACTCAGTATCCTCCCCCGTAATATCATGAATAGGCTGGGTTGGGGGCTGAGGTCCAAGCGAAGGTTCGAACATGGAACGCCTCCTCTTCCTCTTTTGAATATCCTCTTCAATGACTCCGAGAAGAGGACGGTAGCCGACTACGCCCCTGGAACAGTCAGTCGAGAGCTTCGGTTTGCCAGAAGTTTTGAGGAGTTTGAACTGTTCGAAGCGGTGTCGAATGCTGATGTCTTGGCCGCCTTACCCGTTCCTGAAATAAAAACAAAGTGTTACAAGCATGTATGAGACTATAATCAAAGAAACATGTGAAGTTAAAAGAGGAGTGAAGAATTCACCTTGAACCGCCGGAGTTTCCCTAGCTGAGATGCTCTCAGAAGATGGACTGGCACCCGTCCCGGCCTTATCAGATTTCTTCGGCTTCTCAACCAAGGCCGACCCTTCCTCCAACCCGTCAAAGGCTTGGCGGAAAGCATCATCCGTCCACTCTTGAATCTCACCTGCTTGCGTAGAGGTCAAGGCACCAACGCCACTACCACTCCGTCCTTCGCCACCATCACCACCATCACCTTCTCCATCACCTCCACTCTCCTCCTCTCCACTTTCCTCCTCCGGAACATTTGGGCATGTTCTGGGAGAGGGTCCATCAGATTTTTTGAGCTTCTTCCCCCCGACGACTGGAGGTATCGAGAAGGGCCTCCTCTTGCTGCTCTTTGTCGTAGCCCCTCCTTTTGCTTTGGCAGCTCTTTCCTCGGCCGTATCCCTCTGCTTGACCACAGACTGATGTGGTAGAATCAAGTTGTGTCCCAGGAGAGTGGCATTCCTGATTAGGTAAGAAGATGACCTATCCCTTCCCGAAATGGCCTCTATCTCCGCGGTCATCTGAACCAAGTGATCATTCTCCACGACCGCAAAGCCACCTGTCGCTAGCAAGCAATAAAAACGCATAAGAAGAAGCATCTCAGCCAGAACGGAAATTATAAATAAGCTTCAACTTACAGCCAGAGGTGAAGCGGTGGATAAAAACGGAGTCATCCTGGACAAAGAACCATTCCTTCTTAAACATGGTGAACTTTGAATACAAGTCCAGGACCGGCTTAAAGGACACGACCGATTCCAAGCTGATGTATGGAGACCCCTTCTTGTAACCCCTCAAGTTATATAGGTACCGAATCTCCCGGTTGGAAGGGGGCGCCCGTACGTTCTCTGGAAAATCACAAATAGGCACACCAGGATAGCGTAGGAGTTGGGCTGGAGCGGGAAAGGGGCCACCTTCAAATAGGTGACGAAGCTAACTATCCAAGCATTGATTGGAGGAATGGCCCCACACATGCAGTGGTACCTACTATAAGCAAAGAATCCTTCAGGGGGATTATATGACATGATCCCCTTCCCTGGCAACTGCATGCGTGCTCTATCAATCCCAAAGGAGCGGGAGATAGCATCAAGCTGCTCTTCTTTGAGAGATCTAGGAAAGCAGTCAGGAGGAGAATTCAGAAGCACTTAAGGACCATACCCATCTACTAGCGATCTCGGGGTGGGTCTATGACGTTCCGGCCCTGGCTGAGCTGGGGGCACTACGGTGGACTCTCTTCTGTCCGTAGATTTCTTCTTATCCGATCGAGTTTCGACTTTGTGAGACATTATCTGCAACACCAAAAACAAACACACTGTTAAAACAAGGAGTATAGAGATATAAGCAAACGAGTGCGTGCAGTCTGGAATCTCGTTCACAATTCAAAACATGAAAGACCGATCGGTAGTTTGAGAATAAGACCCATTCGGCCTCGTACTTCTCAAACCCATCCGGTAGTACAAGGCCCGAAGACACATTCGACACTTAAGCCCGCGTGTTCATTCGGCAAGTCGAGTACCTCGGTTCATTCGGCAATCGCTACATTCAGTAGTCCAAAACGCGGAGACATTCGGCGAAGTGAGGCTAAATTACTTGATTCGGCAATCCAACGTGGTTCGGCAGTAAGGTTGATTCGGCGGGAGAGAGTCTGATTCGGCTATCAAACTTCGTAGGGAATAACGAAGGCCTAACACCCCTACTTATAAGCTAACGCAGGACGACCAGACCGGATGGTTCGACACATAGGACCGGACGGAAATACCCAAGTTAAAACAAAGCGCGGCATATGCCAACATATGCCCCACTTTGGGGGGCAAATGTTGGGTGCGTTTCCACCACCAAGCCAAATGAAAGGAAGCATCACCGAACCAAGGGGGGAAGGCCCCAATGAACCAATAACGTCCCACCTGCCACCGAACTAGCTACCCCCATAAGCTACCGAACCAGATGCCTCCAACACCTACCGAACATATTCCCTTCTCCTCCATCACCGGACCACTTCCCTGCCGAACCAAACACCTACCGGTCCAACACCAGCCGAACCAACCAACTTCCCCTACATAGCCGAACCAAGCTCCATCCACTCACCACCGGATCATGTCCCACCGAACCAAGCTCCATCCACTCACCACCGGATCATGTCCCACCGAACCAACCTACCTACAACCTCTACCGGACCGGAGCTGCCGAACCAACCCACGCTCCACCCACTACCGGTCCAATCAACACTCCACTCACCGCCGAACCATGGTGTTACTAAACCAGCATTGCCGGGCCAAATTACATTGGCCCAGGCCCACCAGAAGCTATATACATCCAAGACCCCTACCCCCAGCCTCACTCTATAAATAGAGGGGTAGGGGTAAACAATGGCGGACAAGTTTGAGAGCTCAAGCACGGATAGAACTTTCAAACAACTTTCAGATACTTGTAATCAAAGCTTTGTACTTGTAACCTGAAAAGTAAAGGAGAATAACATATAAAGTGGACGTAGGCACATTCTGGCCGAACCACTATAAATCTGTGTGTCTTTTACAGTTTAGTCCATCTATTTTATATATTTGCATAAATTACCCAAATCACTAAGAACAACGTATAATCAACTAAATCATACGACTTGGAGGTGTTTGCCCATTTTTTGTGCAAACATTAAATAATCTATAATTTAACTCGAATAAACTCTTGTATAATTTATTAGAACAAAATTTATAATTTAACCTAATTATATATATATATATATAATCTATTGAGTGATTTAACTTATACAAACATGCTATTGTTTAATTTATTGGAACAAAATTTATAATTTAACTCAATTATATATAAATTTGTTTATTGAGTGATTTAACTTATATATAATTTATCTTGTGATTTAAAAAATCAGCATCTATTGTTTAATTTATTGAAATAAAATTTATAATTTAAGCTAATTATATTTTATTTTAATATATAGAGTGAACTTAACTTATATATTTTAACTCAAACTCAATTTGTTTTTAAAATGACGATTTTCGAGATACATATGGCATACGTGTACATTATACTATACCTATATATAGGTATACGGTTTTGTACACATATATACTTATTATATATATATATATATAAAATGAATGTTTAAGATATTACGTATCCTCTGAATATTGTCATAGTTGGGCTTACGATTCACTCTTTTCGCAACAACCCTAGTGAGTGTGTGGAATACATCTTCATCCACTTCTCTTATTATCTCCATACCCAGACTCTGAAGCTCTTCAATCCTAGCCTGATATTTTTCCTATTTTACATTTTACGTATTCGTTATATATATATGTGTGTGTGTGTGTGTGTGCGCGTGTGTGTGCGTGTGTAAATAATTTGTAAATACATGTACATTGACTGCAAACTTAGTAGAAGCATCAACTGCCCAATTATTAGTGATGGACCCATCCATTATTAATCATGTGAGTCTTGTAATAGAGTTGTTGAATAAAGACTCATTGTCTTGCATTTCATACTAAAATTTAAATTATGTATACAATCATGTAAGTCTATTTCAATTTTAAAATGTTAAATTAATTTAACAAATAAATATGTACCAGATCATTATGATGACCTACCATTGATTTAGAGCCACCTATATGCAATCTAGGATTTCTATTCCTTTCCACATTTTGTTTCAGTATTTTCTTGAATTCCCTTGTCTCCTAGTGTAAGACTGTTCTTATATCTCCTAGTCAAGGGCTGGATGCTTCTTGTCGCTCCGACGCATACCATGCCTCCACTCATAGTATTTTTTGGATGTTGTGACTGACCAAGCCCTATGCACTAGCTCTTCATGAACATCCTCTTTCCTAGAGAATTTCCTCTGCAAATGCAAATTGAACATATAATGAGTAAAATGGCATACATATTTATATAGTGTGTTATGAATAAAATTATTTTACCATAAATTCTTCGAACATGACTATTTTCGCTTCACTAGGAATGCCATTAAATGTAGGCCAGAATGCCGTGATCCATACAAGAAGACTATCATGGATAACATTAGATGTGATGCCACTATTGAAATCATACCTATACACATATGTGTGTGTATGTACATTGGTATGAGTGTATAGGTACATGTGTATGTATGTGTCTATATGTGTGTATGTATATATTTGATGTGTCTATAAGTGTGTGTATCTATATGTGTGTGTGTGTGTATGTAAGTAATTACTTACCCCGATCATTATTCTCTAGGTAAGACATCAAGTTTGGCCACGTATGTGGAAGATTCCATCTCAAACACATGAGTGTATGGACTGGTAGCATATTCCATAGGAGCATCCGGAGTGCCAGCAGTCTGAATGAACGGTGACATCATATGTGTATCGTTAACATCATGCTGTAATGTGTGGAAGCCACGATGACCTGATGATGGCCACCCTGACCTGATGATGAGCCACCATGGCTGTGTTGGCATCTACTTGATATATCTGTTATAATAATACACATAGAGATGTATATAATATAATATAATAAATAATGATAAATCCATCTTTATCTTATATACTTTGCACAACAGATACAGAAAGTAGCCTTTCAATAAATTATATATAAGCTACCAATTGTTAGCATCATTATCAATATCATCATGTACAATATCATCATCATATTCATGTTCAATTAATACGACATCGGTATCGACCTGCCTTTAGGAAGTTTTAAGCAAACACACATGCCATACTCAAACCATTCAAAAGTGCACATTGTTCTCAGGTAAATAAAAAAAGAGAAAGAAATAAAACAAATACAGAATCTCACAGCTGAATGACAAAATATAATAATCAAATAACAGTTCATGAAGCTGTTTTATAAATACATTTGATTATTCTTTTACAACACAAAAATCAGAGTTATATGAAACAGGAATAAAGAAATAAATAAATGCAGTGGAACAACATGATGCAGTGGAATACATATCATAAATAATAATAGTACGAATCTTCATCTTCGTCCTTCAAAAATAAGGTCTTCAACCCTAAAATGCTCAGGCTGACCCGAGCGAATTGAAAAGACAAAACACTCAAGTCAGAACTAAAAGATCTTATGTAAGTTAAACCAGCGGTAAATATGCGTGTGATGACGTCAGAGATGTTTATGGAGTTTTATATCTCCTATCCAGTGTCTAACGTGAGTGCAATAACTTGAAAGATGCTCGGGATTTGCATCTCCTAAGGATCTGTTAAACTATCTACTATGTAGTATAACACACTATTATAATACGTCTACAGTAAAGTAAAAGTACTAAAATAGCGTTAAGGCATTACCCATATCCCCATTAACACATTTTATATATTCACATAGTCTATACAGTACCATAACTCCTCCGTAAACTGGAGGTTACCAGAGAGCACTCCATAGTTATGGTAGAAAACAAACTCGTAGAAGGCAATCTAGGGCATGTAAACACGACATTCGAGGCAATGCCGGGGTAGATATACTAACTACGTATCCCGATTGGTGGTAACGCATAGCACCTAACCTCACTTGATGATGCAGCGCATCATGATAAGCGATCTAGCGAGTTAAGTCGTATGTCACTAAGTCGTATGTCGTTAGCCTTAAGTTGCCTGCCATCAGTCGCCTACCTTATAGGATAACGACTCAAGAAATCAAGCCGCATTTCTATAAATCGTTCACTTATGCCGCATTTCTATAAGTCGTCAAGTTATGCCGCATTGTTCTCTTATGTCGCATGGTGTTGTGCTGTCTTTAAGTCATTCCTGTCGCTTAAGTCGTTCCTGAAGCTGTGCTAAGTCGCTTAAGTCGTTCCTGAAGCTGTGTTATGTCGCTTAAGTCGTTTCTGAAGCAGTGCTATCTTCTTAAGTCGTATGTGTTAGGTCGTGGGTCGTAAGTCGTATGCTGATTTCTTATGTCGCATTGTTGTTAAGTCGTATGATGTTGTAACTCATATGATGTTAAGTCGCATGTGTTGGGTCGTGAGTCGCATGTGTTGAGTCGCATGTGTGTGTTGTAATTTCCTACAAATAGGAGTGTGTTGTCATTTGTAAAGGCGGTTGATTTTGAAAATAAATTTGTGTGTGAGCTTTGGCCACCATTGTTGGAAGTTGAGTGTGATCTCCTTCTTGTTTCCATCTTCAGGTTATTCGTGAGCGAATCAACGAATTTGAAGCCAATTCTCGGTATCACTTTCGAGTGATCAACGATCGAATTGTAGATCTTTCAACATGGCATCTTGCGAGATCAACGGGTTGGAGATAGCTAGATTCCAGCATCATCACGATCAACGGAATTGAGCATTTATCGTTCTATCGGTTTATTTGACACGAAATCATCATTTCGTAAGGAAGATCCTGGATAGGTTGTGATAGTTTGGGTATCTAAACTGTTCGAGCCTAGTCAAAGCTGCGTCAATTGGTATCAGAGCCAAATCAGAGACGGAAACGAGATTGTTTAATGATCATGCCTCCGAGACGTGCTAATCGCTATCATAATGTTGAAGATTTGTATAGAAGACAGGAAGCTGAGAAGATGGAGTAGCATATCAATGAAAAGTTCAATGAGGGTATTGAAAAATTAAAGAAATTGATGAACGACATGAATCAAAATCAAAGGAGAACGTCACCGGTTTCGAACCAGGGTGGAAACAGGGTTTCACCATCGGTTTCAGAAGAAAGGATGATGTCACCCCAGTCTTATCGAGATAGGAGAGAATCATCAGTTTCAATGATGCGATACCACCATGGGTACCGAAATGAAGAGGGAAGAACTCAACGTGGGTTCGAAAATGAACCATATCGTGATGCTAAAAGACAGGGTAGAAGGGACATACGTAGATGGTCAGGATTGATATCGAAATACATCTAATTTTGAGGAAGATGGTGATGGAGGTAGTATTCATTATCGAAATCGAGTCCAAGTGCGAAATCAATATCTGGATTTAGAAAATGATCGTAAATGGAAGTCAGGTATGAGGAAGGAAATTCTATAATTCAGAGGTGGTATGAAAGCAGAAGAATTTATTGATTGGTTGTCGAATGTTGAAGAAATTTTGAAATTCAACGAGGTGCTTGAGAATTGTAGAGTCCAATTAGTTGCTACAAAACTAAGGGGAAGAGTTATGGCTTAGTGGTAACAAACTAAACTAACTCGGGAGAGAATGGGAAAATCAGAATTTGTCACTTGGGAGAAGATGAGAAAGATGATGAAAGCGACTTTCTTGCCGTACAACTATCAATCTCTTATGTATCAACGTTTGCAGAATTTGAGACAAGGGACGAAGACAGTGAATGACTATGCAGATGAATTCTATCAATTGATTGCAAGGAATGATATTATGGAAACTGAGGAACAGCTAACGGCTAGATATGTTGGAGGGTTACGAATGCAAATTCAAGACATGGTTAATATGTTTAATCCAATGTCTGTTGCTGAAGCACATCAGAAAGCTCTAGCTTGGGAGAAACAAGGGAGACGAGGAATTGGTGTGTTTACGGGTTCTAACAACCAGAAAAGGGTGCTAGTAGCAGTGCTAATGTTTCCAAGGAAGTCAATAAACCAATTGTCAATGAAGCCGCTAAAGCAAAGGTCAATAACAGTATCAAGTGCTATAATTGTCAGGAGTTTGGCCATAAAAGTAATGAATATACAAAGCCAAAGAAGAGAGCATTAGTTGCAGAGGAATGTGAGTATGAGGATGTGGAAGATGAAATTGATTATTCTCAACCATCGAAGTTTGATGAAGATGAAAAAGTTGTGTCAAGAGACGAAGGGTGTAACTTGATGATAAGGAGGTCTTGTTTGGTGCCAAAGCATGAGAATGATTCTAGTTGGCTGAGAAGCAATATCTTTCAGTCAACATGTACTATCATGGGAAAGGTTTGTCGATTCGTTATTGATACGGTAAGCTGCGATAACATTATTTCTGAAGAAGCCATCAAGAAGTTAGGGTTGAAGACTGAAAAACACCATAGACCTTATAAACTGGCCTGGCTAAAGAAAGGTGGAGAAGTGACAGTGGGAAGACGAGCATTTGTTACATTTTCTATTGGGAAGAAGTACAAAGATGATATATGGTGTGATGTTGTCGATATGGATGTGTGTCATCTACTGTTGGGAAGACCATGGCAATATGATAGAGCTGTACAACATAATGGTCGCACCAACAGCTACAGTTTCATGTTCGAAGGTATCCAAGTTACCTTAGTTCCTAAGAAGCGTGAACAAAGCGAAAGCAAGTCAGAGAAGAAAGTGGAATCAACTAGTCTATTATCTACGAGAGAATTTGTTGAAGAAGTGAAAGATAGTGCTGAATTGTTTATGTTGATTGGGCATGAAACAAGTGAAGATGTTGAAATTCTTGTGGAGGTTAGACCGGTGTTAAATGAATTTGAAGATGTCTTTCCTACGGAATTACCCAAGGAATTACCGCCACTGAGAGATATACAACATCAAATTGATCTAGTGCCAGGTGCTGTTTTACCGTATAGGCCGCATTATCGTATGAGTCCAAAAGAGCATGAAGAGTTGAGGAGACAGGTTGAGGAGTTGCTTAAGTAAGGGCGTGTTCGAGAGAGTCTCAGTCCTTGTGTTGTACCAACTCTGTTGGTACCGAAGAAAGATGGTTCATGGAGAATGTGTACAGACAGCAGGGCTCTCAACAAAATAACTATCAGATACAGATTTCCTATGCCAAGACTTGATGATCTATTGGATCAACTCAATGGGTCTATAATCTTTTCTAAGATCGACCTTAAGAGTGGTTATCATCAGATTCGCATAAGACCAGGTGATGAATGAAAGACAGCATTCAAGATCCGGGAAGGATTATATGAATGGCTGGTCATGCCATTTGGTCTATCTAATGCACCAAGCACATTTATGAGGGTGATGAATCAAATTTTCAGACCTTACATTGGGAAGTTTGTTGTAGTCTACTTTGATGATATCTTGATATAAAGTGCTAGCACAGAGGAGCACATTCAACACTTGCGAAAGGTGTTAACTATTCCTCGTCAAGAACAGTTCTATGCAGCGACGAAGAAATGCGTGTTCATGATGCCGAGTGTTTTATTTCTGGATTATGTTGTCTAAGGAAGGGATACAAGTGGACCAGAGTAAAGTAGCCGCAATCAGAAATTGGCCACAGCCCAAAACTATAACAGAAATCAGAAGTTTCCATGGGTTAACTTCATTTTATCGAAGATTTATACTGCACTTTAGTAGTGTAATGGCTCCTGTTACTGATTGTATGAAAGGAAATTAGTTTTCATGGACGAAAGAGGCAGGATCTGCTTTTGAACAAATCAAGGAACTTTTACCTCAGCACCGATTCTAGTGTTGCCGGATTTTCAGTTACCATTTGAGTTACATACAGATGCGTCCAAAGTTGGAATCAGAGGAGTGTTGAGTCAGAGGGGACGTCCAATTGCCTATTTCAGTGAAAAACTTTCTGAAGCAAAAATGAGTTACAGTACTTATGATGTGGAGTTTTATGCTATTGTGCAGGCCGTGAAGCATTGGAGACATTACTTGTTCCACAAAGAATTTGTTTTATATACAGATCATGAAGCATTGAAACATTTACAAGGGCAGAATAAAATTGTAGCTAGGCACGCATCGGGATAGCTTATTTGCAGCAATTTACATTCGTCATAAAGCACAAGTCTGGAGTAACTAATCGCCTCGCCGATGCATTGAGTCGAAGGAATAATTTACTACCAATCATGCGAATAGAGGTGATGGGTTTTGACTTACTTCCAGATCTTCTTACTTCAGATTCATATTTTTCCGAAATCCTAGACAAAGTCAAGCAGGGAAACATGGCTAGATATATGCTGGTTGAAGGTTTTCTATTCAAAGGAAATCAGTTGTGTATTTCAGATTGCAGTCTACGAATGATGATCATCAAAGAATTACATGAAGAAAGACAAGTGGGCCGCGACCGTACTATGCAGTTGATCTCAAAGTCTTATTTTTGGCTGTCAATGAGGAAGGAGGTTGAAAAGTTCGTTCAGAGGTGCCATATTTGTCAAGTTTCTAAGGGGACCGTAACAAATGCAGGTTCATATATACCATTGCCTATACCTACTAAACCATGGGTGGATGTTAGTATGGACTTTGTATTGGGCTTGCCGAGGATGCAATGTGGCAATGATTCTATCTACGTGGTGGTTGATCGGTTTTCAAAAATGGTACATTTTATCGCATGCAAGAAGACTGCAGATGCAGTTAATGTCGCACAGTTATACTTCAGAGAGATCTATTGTCTTCATGGGTTGCCTGAATCTATTGTATCGGATAGAGATACTCATTTTCTGAGTCATTTTTGGATGAGTCTATGGAGAATGATCGTGACAAAGCTGAAATTTAGTAGTGCTTATCATCCACAAACGGATGGACAGACAGAAATTGTGAATAGATCCCTAGGTAATCTATTGAGATGCCCCGTGAATGACAATTTGAAGAGCTGGGATTCCAAGCTGTGTCAAGCTGAGTTTGCACACAACCATGCAGTTAATCGTAGTACTGCGTTCAGTCCAATCCAGATCGTTTACTCAACAATCCCTAAGGGGCCATTAGATTTATCTATAGTACCACAACAGAAAGGAGTGATCAAACGAGCTAGTGATATTGTGAGTGAATTGCAAGAGTTCCACAAGGTTGTGCAGGAACGATTGCTTAAGGCGAACGAGAAATAAAGCAATCCGCAGATATTAAACGATGAAATGTTGAGTTCAAAGAAGGAGATTTTGTATATGCAGTATTGACTAAGGATCGATTTCCTGTTGGTACTTACAACAAACTAGCTGCTAGAAAGATTGGCCCTTTGGAAATCGTAAAAAAGATTAATGAAAATGCTTATCAGTTAAAATTGCGAGATCATATCCATACTGCTGACGTTTTCAACGTCAAACACTTGATTCCATATCATGAGAATAAGTATGTCGAAGAAGAGGAAAGTGTAAATTCGGGGTCGAATTCTTTTCAACCAGGGGAGGAAGATGCAGCGCATCATGATAAGCGATCTAGCGAGTTAAGTTGTATGTCGCCTGACTTAAGTCGTATGTCGCTGGCCTTAAGCCGCTTGCCATGAGTCGCCTACCTTATAAGATAACGACTCAAGAAATCAAGCCACATTTCTATAAATCGTGCACTTATGCCGCATTTCTATAAGTCGTCAAGTTATGCCGCATTGTTCTCTTATGTCGCGTAGTGTTGTACTGTCTTTAAGTCGTTCCTGAAGCTGTACCAAGTCGCTTAAGTCGTTCCTGAAGCTGTGCTCTGTGTTATGTCGCTTAAGTCGTTCCTGAAGCAGTTCTATCTTCTTAAGTCGTATGTGTTAGGTCGTGGGTCGTAAGTCGTATGCTGATTTCTTATGTCGCATTGTTGTTAAGTCGAATGATGTTGTAACTCGTATGATGTTAAGTCGCATGTGTTGGGTCGCATGTGTGTGTTGTAATTTCCTATAAATAGGGATGTGTTGTCATTTGTAAAGGCGGTTGATTTTGAAAATTAATTTGTGTGTGAGCTTTGGCCACTATTATTAGAAGTTGAGTGTGATCTCCTTCTTCTTTCTGTCTTCAGGTTATTCGTGAGCGAATCAACGAATTTGAAGCCAATTCTGGGTATCACTTTCGAGCGATCAACGATCGAATTGTAGATCTTTCAACACGGCATCTTGCGAGATCAAGGGTTGGAGATAGCTAGATTCCGGCATCATCACGATCAACGGAATTGAGCATTTATCGTTCTATCGGTTTATTTGACACGAAATCATCATTTTGTGAGGAAGATCCTGATAGGTTGTGACAGTTTGGGTATCTAAACTGTTCGAGCCTAGTCAAAGCTACGTCACTTGGCCACCGAATCAATCACAAAGCAACAGATATGGTATCGAAGAAATGTATCCAATAGGAGGAATGACCTCCATTGGCCCGGCGTGTCTCCTGTTTTAGTCACATCTAAGCTAACTCATGGGTGTCGGGGTCACGTCATACCTCATGCAGAAACTGTACACCAAACCATTCCACTTCATTTTTGAAATTTCCACCACGTACACAGTTGTTAAAGTGGTTTTCAGTATTAGCAGAAAGTATGGTAATATCCGATCCCGGTCTCTTTAACAATCAAACGCTTATTTCAAATGGATGGTTCTTTTACATTTCAAAAAGTCATTTCTGTTGAATATGCGATTTCTATGATTTTTCTTTGATGATAATAAACATATATATATATATATATATTCATTTAAATGTATTTGTTAATGTACTATTTTATTTTTCATAGATTAAATAAATATTTGCTGAATAAAAATAAATAAAATAGAATTTGAATTCAAACAGAAATTTTATTCAAACAAATATTTATTACAATCTTTGAATAGTACAAATTTCAAGCTCTCACTACATATATACAATTTCAGTTACAGTACAATTTTGATTACATCACGATTCACATTTACATTTGACCTCACTACATATCACTCATTCACTCAACTCATATTTTATCTTCAACTTCACTCTAAACTGAATCTAGTATCTGAGCAATCTGCAAAAATAAATATTGACGCAGTAAAATTGAATAGGAAATATTTTTGCAGTACCAAATAAAATGTGAATGTTGAAAATAATATTTGCCTCAGTTATTTGGGTTGTTCGTCATCATTTAATTTTCAATTCATCATACAAGAACAACTTGTGACATACACAGTGTATCACCGTATATGCCACAAGGCTGTGCACACCGATATATACACTTGATAGAATTACAGGGATAGGTGAGCACAGGTCAAACCCAAAACACTGGGTTCAACTCAAGTGCAATAAAAATAATGTCACGATTTTAGCACAAGGTCAAATCCTAGCTACAAGATGAATTCAACTCAAGTACGCTGCAAAACATCATAAAACCGTCGAGCATAAAATTCAAATACAACCAAACAGTGCAGTGATGGATATGCAAGCTACATACAGTCTCAAGTTAAAGGTTAGACAGTCCATTCAGAGCATCATGCAAATGCATATCAGACGACGTCAATGAGATTTAGTATGTACATAAAGGCAGCTAAAACCCAAACCAGCACAAATAAATGCACAAAGGCTACTGGTCTGAAACTCCAAGACAGCTAGTCAACAACAAATGCACAGCATACATATGAAACGAGCTCATATATACTACAACACAAATGCAACAACCAAAACAAAGTAAAACTGCTCATATACACGAACCAGTGTCAACAGACTCGAGTGCTAGCCAGAAGGAAATGCATCAGAAGAAACATGGCACATAATGATATGCCTTTTGCTGGTTTTGGCAACAAAGATGGATATGTAGAAAATATTTTCAAATTTTTCTAGAAAAATCTTAGCAATCAACATTTAGATGTCCAACATTTTTACGAGTATATACAGTACAGTATTGTCATGCAATGGTTCTATCAAAATATGCTACAGGATGATTAGCCACCATATGTACAAAGAACTGGACAAGCTATAATGGATGATCAAACTCAATGAAACAGACTACAAAGACCAAGGCACAGTGCAGAAGCAAATGGAACCAAACCAAGTTCAAGTTATACAAGCAACTCAAACTCAACTGCAATAGAGACAAACAGAGTTCAACATGACACGAAGCACAAGTCGATGCAAACATACATGAACACATATATAGGCAGTGCACATGTGAAACAGAATACAAGTACTACATGAAACAAATATGCAAACTGCCTCAAATGATCAAGACAACTACAATGAAGCTGCATGAAAAAGAGTGAAAACTGTAGTAACTCGAAGCAAACTGTCACACATGAATGCATCATGCATATACAAGGATAATATGGGTGCAGTGAAGACTGTAGCTCGTGGCTACAGCAACACGAACACATGGCAATAAAATGGCAACTGGCAACAAATAAATTCAAATGACCAGACATCATGAACCAAGTCAGAGAAACAATGTCGAAGTCATGCTAGCAGTGATAGTTCCAAAGACACAGAGGATTAAATCAAAACCGTGAAGATGCAGTGGGTCAAAAATCCAAGCATCAGGGCGAGTATGCTACAGATATGAACACACACATATATATGCAGTGCTAACTCGACTAACAGGTTCAGGTAGACCAGAGAACAGAATAAGTATGTACATGAATATGTCCAGTGAAGACACAGCAGTATGAAAGTCATCATATACAACTGAGAAAATGAACGAAGTTAGGCAATGTCAACAACCACGTCAAGCTAAGTGGCCGATATCAACTACGTTATAACCAAAGAAAAAAAAAGAAGGAACGAACAAGTTAGAAATCAAAACAGTGAAACCAGAAATTCACAAAATCAAGTTTGCAGATTTCAAACCAAAGTCAGTGCCGTGATGACCAAGGCAACAAGTTTGTACCAAGTCAAAAAAATCATCAAGCCGTGGTAATCATGAATGAACAAGTCAAGGAAAAAATCGAACAGTTTAGATTCAAAGCCGTGAGTATCAAGTTAAATAAGTAACAAAGAATTGTATGAATTTGAACAAGTCAGTGCAAATCATCAACATTCATGTTGAATCGCACGGCAAGCCAAAAAATTATCAGACGAATTCAATGAGTACATACGAACGAAATTATAGGGGATTAGACCCTATATAAACCCAATCACCATTGGCGTAAACATCATCGAGTTCAAGAATATTAACATAAAGTAACAAGCAAAATCACATACCAATTTGTAGTCGAACTCGATCAAATCTAAGAAGTCGTGTTCAAATCGAAGAAACGATCAATTGCCGAAGCAAATCAGAGGAACAACGATTGTAATTGACCAACAATCAGTCGACTTCATCGATTTCTCCAAAAGCCCTAATTTTCGAGCAAAGGAAAGAGGAACAAGAGAATGAATGAGGCCGCCATCTTTTAACAGAGCAAAGTAGAGGAACAACATAAAAGAAATAAACGGGACGACCTTATTATTTTAACAAAGGTTTTAGTTTATAAATTAGGGGTTTTGTTTTTTAGTTGTCTTTTAATTTGTATTTTGCTTTTAAACCGTTGTAATTTCTACTCGTGTGACTAGGGGACAAACTACGTGGTGTAGTTCGAGAATTCGCAACTCAGTGGCTGAGTTGTGGCAGGGTTTTGAGCGTAGAGTTAGGTTAGTCAGTAACGGGTGTCACGATTTTACATGTGTAAGCGTGTGACTACTTAATTTCTAGTAGAAACCTTGGGGACAGGGTTTTGCCGAAGCTGGGTAAATTCTGTGTCGTTCTATTCCTGCATTTATTATTCTGCTATTATCTGTGCTACTATTATTTTGATATATTTGTGTTGAAATAATTTTATAAGCTTCCGCAATAATTTTTATAATTAATAGCATCACCATATTCACCCTTCTATAGAGTGAAATCAATTCTACAATTTTCCCATTTATATCAAAATATCATATTCAATTTCAAATCATATCTCTTCCGAAATCGTATTCATTTTCAAACTATATTCACTTTCAAAATAAAACCATAAACGGGTTAAATCCTCATTTCAAAACTTCATATTCAAATCAAATATGTAATTTAAATCCCAACTTAGGTTATAATATCATTTAACCATATTTGCTTTTAAACCAATGAATTTGAATATGAACACTTCCACTTACTTAGTCTGAAATTTTTGAAAATAGTTTAAATAGTTATAAATAGTTAAAATAGCCATAAATAGTAAAGTACTCTAAAATAGTTTAATTATAGATTTAAGATACTGTTAAGTTGATTTAAGATAGTTAAATAGATTTAAAACAGATTAAATATAATTAAAATATGTTAAATAACTTTAAAATAGATTAATTAGATTTAATATAAGTTAAAATGGTTAATTAATTTTGAAATAAATTAAATGGTTTAGAATAGTTTAAAATGATTTAATATAGTTAATATAAGTTAAAATAGTTTAAAATTTTGAAAATCTTAAAATTTAAAATCTTTAAAATAATATATTTTTAAAACGGTTTATATTACATGAATTTAATATTTATATCAATTTGAACTATTTATTTCATTTCAACACCTTTGGACTATTTTTGACTTTCAAAAACCCAATTTCAAAATCTTTCAATTTCAATTCTCAATACAATATTTAATTCTATATCGCTCCCAAATCCTTATTTGAAATATCAATTTAAATTACTCCAATTTCAAAACATTTCAAAGTTATATTTCAAACAATTCAAATAACTCAATTCTGATAAATTTCACTTATGTTTCACATTCAACTTTAAATTTCAAATTTAATCCCTTTAACAATTCCTTTAAACAAATCCACGTTTTAACATAAACTCGAACTTTGATAATAATTCAATTTATATAAATCAATTTTTTTTCCAAAAAATCATTTAATTGGATTCAAAATTTTTGGATTTTAAAATCATTTGATTTAAACAATCTGGTATCCGTATATAGTTTTCTATCTTAGGGTCAAGTGATATAGATATTTATCATTTGAACCTGCAATTTAAAATTTTACGGTTATATATCATTTCAGATCACAATCTCGAATTATATAAAATCCATAAAATCGCTCGAGTCTATCATTTCAACCATAAGATTTTTCCCTAATCTATAGATCGTTTGGGTATGTATCATTTCAACCCATAGGGAACTTGTAGAGTGATACGATAAAAAATTTAAACACAACATCCAATTATCTAATATCAATAATTAAATATCCATCATAATCATCATGCAATTCAACCAATAAGTATCAATAATTAACTAATTATCAATAATAAATATTTAACTGGCAGTTTAAATTCAATAATAAATTAAATGGCTATTTAATTCAAATAAATTCAAATTTCTGAAATAATGATTTAAAGATACTAACGGCAATAAATAAATTTCTAATCATATAGAAAATTTAATTTATCAACATAAGAAATTTTAGAAGTTGTGAGTGGGTCAAAACACTCACCTTTGAATTTAAATCCAAATTAGGGCTCAAAATTCAACTATCTCAGAATTCGTCCAAACCAGCGTTAAAATGTCCGGAATTTCAGTACAATCCGAGAAAAATAAACCACGTTCAAATCCGAGCTCATATGTAAAAGTTATGCGAGTTAAAAGTTATACAATTTCAATTTTTTAAAATAAACAAAACAAAAATAAAGCCATACATTAATCCATGTGTATAGGTCGATCACAAACCCTCGTCCACTATTCCTCGCATTCAAATGAACGAGCCGCCGCCTCTTCAATTCGCGAACACCGCGTCCACCAGGGCTATCACCACGCCGATCAGAACGATCCACCGCAAAGCCCCAGTCCGGCCGCCCCTACTGCCTCCTCGTGCGACTCCCAGCTTCACCGAAAAACAACCCGTCACCGCCGCTTCCAGTGCCCCACCACAACCAATCTTGATCCCCTTGCAGTGAATGAATGGCAGATCTAGGGCCTGCACGACACCACCTTCCCAACGCCTCCTCCCCATCGTCGATCAGACGACAATCCACCGTTGGATCGTCAAAACCCTAAAACGAACGACCAAGGTTCATCCTAAATTTCTGGACAAACGATGATTCAATTATAAAAATGAATCACACTAGAGAATTACGCTCGTCGAGAGCTTCGAATTAATATAAACTTTGTTAGGGTTTGAGGAATTTGTATTTCGATCTAAAATTTGATTTGAAATTAAATTGGGAATTTGGGTTTTTGGTTTGTCTGCCATTAGAATGAAGATTTGAGAAGGAGATGTACATATAGAAAAATGAAAATAAAAACCTAGTTAGGGTTCATAATGGACAATTTACAGGCGAAGCTGAAAATAGAAAGAATGGACCAGATTGATTTACACATTGAACGATAAATGACCCCAAAAGCCCAATCTGTCTCCGAAACGAAAATGGGTAATCCCAAAGATCAAAATAAATGTTTTCGATAGTTTTAAAATCAATAGAATATGTTTCAAATCCTAATTTACCTATATGAAGAAGTTATCTTTAAAATTAGCTAATTTCAGATTGATTTCAATTAAATAAATTTCTAGACGTTTCGAGCCTGTATGATCAAACGACAAGTCTGATCGCTACAAAACTTGAAATCCTACAATAATCCATCGTTGTGGAACCAATGAAACTAGTTTTGTTGAAATCCGAGTCAGTGTCCAAAATGGCTATTTTCAAGTTAATTAAATAAATTAATATTAAATTAATAAATCACCTTTTAATTCAATATTTAATAATTTAAATTTTCTATCACTTTGGATTACTTAGTAATTTATAACCCTTTAAAACAAATTTCTCTATCAATTTATTACTGAATATTTCACCAATTTCAATGTTTAATTTCAATTTCAATAAATTTAGAAATTATAAATTTAAATTTCCAAAAATCCATTTATTTTTATTTTCATCTTATTATTCAATCAATTATCTTATTATGGGTAAAACTAACGTTAGTTTATGTCTTATTACACCAATGTTCTCCACTTTCATCTTAATTACCATTAACGTAAAATTTAAAGATTTAATTTCATTTAATTGCAATTTTAATTTAAATCCTAATAAATTGATAAATCTTGATTTCCATTCTTTTTATTCAACCAATTGTCATATTATGAATAAAATTTAAATTATTTCCAATTATTACCTTAATTTACATTAAGTAATATTTAATTAGATTTATTGCAATTGATTTCCAATTTAATTTATTAGCCTAAACAAATAGGTAACATATAATAATTGTCACCGTTGATTTTTAATCACATTTAGGTTTATGATTCATAACAAATGTTACAATTGCTTTCATAACACTAATTTTATTAAATTACCATTAACTATTTTATTGCATTAATTAATTCAATATTTACATTTGTTCTCCTATATTCACTTTATAAGCAAGTATAACATTTAAATTATTAATTGTTCTTTTGATTCAGTTCATCAATTAGTACATTCATTATTATAATAAATTTACAATTTAACCAATTATAACCTTTGTAATCCTTTTAATTAATTGAATTACATTTAAAGTAGTTATAAATTACTTTAAATCAATACCATTTCATTTTAATTCTAGTTATATTCTTATTATTTAATCACAAATTTTTATTTCTTTCAAAATTGCATCACAAAGTCTTATTAAATTAACTTTTCAATTATCGAAAATTACGGGTCGTTACAACATCATCATCATAATTTACCTAGACGTTTTCATCTATTTCAACACCATCAAATACTTTGGCCCTATATCATCAGCATCTTCAATTATTTGAAGTACTACATTGTCCTTCGGATCAATTGAGTATGGCTAATCATTAGTTATGATAATATCCCCTTTGAATGAACATATAGGTTTTTCAAAATGACAGCCCACTAGTCGTCCTTGTTGTTGTTCATGGTAGGACAAAGCCCATAATAAACTTATGTTACTTGCATTGCTAGCAAAAGTGGATCGTCTCCTTTATGTTGTCTTTTAAGATTTATGTTAATAAGAGGATAATCATTATGTATATGACATACTCCCGCATCAGGAGTAGTATCAAACCAATTGCATTTGAATAAATATGTTTTAAGCTTCAGTATTTCAGTAAACAACCAGTAACACTCCACAATAATCTTGTAAATTATCACACTGTTTATCGCCTTCAATATATACCCCACTAAAGTAAGTTGTTTAACTAGCTTGAACCTCCTTTGTCTAAAATTTGAAGCCATTTACGTACAGAAACTGGCATTTTCTGTATTTCGTCATTGGATCAAATGTAGGGGTTTTATAACCAATATCATTGGTTTCATTATCAATAACCTATTACATTAAAGTAATACACATCAATATATGTAACAATTAAATTGTTTCAAACCAAGTGCACTCAATAACTATTCATCCATCCATTCATACATACATACAAACAAACATACATACATACATATGAACATACATATATATACATATTTTTGAAACCAAGCCTTAAATCCTTACTGGGATATTAAGGTATTATTAAGACATACATGATTATGTTATATAACATGGTATTGACATTATATAAACAAATATTGTGTTACCTAATAAGATCTGATAATTCTTTACAATTTAGTAGCACTATTATTCTAGTTATGACAAACTCTTTAAGTGTTTTAAAAAATTCCATCCTTCCATTTATCCCATGGATGTCCACATTTTTGACAAATGGAAAGAGAAATGTTAGATGACTCATCCATAACATCATTATTACGAAGATAAGTGCTAGAATTCAGCTTAGCACGGTCTTCAAAATAGCAACTACAAATGTGGATGCTTCTTCAATAATATATGCTTGACATATTATCTTCAACACATGTGTAATATCCCGGAATTCCAAGGAATTTAAAATGTGATAATCTCTTAAATTAAATTGCTTAAATTTGATAACATTATTATTTTCAAAAATAAATAACCCAGTAATAATAATGTGATGTTTTAAATTATGGTTATAGATTGTTTTTTAAATAAGAATAATTATTTAGTTTGTGTTATTGTATAAATAAATTCTAAATTGACTTATTGTTTTCAAAATTAATAAGTGTGTTTAAATATATATATATATATATATGAGTGTATTTAAATCAATTTTAAATAGGATAATTATTTACAATTAATAACGTGTTTATCTAAAATTGATATCTATATTTATTTGAATTGAATTTAAATTTGGATTTTTAAACCAACTTTGAATTTGAACTTAAAAATGGAATTTAAAGGAATATATATCTTAAAATATAATATAGTTTGGATTTAAATTATATAGATAATGTGTTTATTTAAAAATAAGATTTGTTTTATATTATTCTTTTTAAAGAAATTTATTTATAGGAAATTGGAAAAGTATTTATTTAATAGGAATAAATACAAAAGTTTTTGAATTAGCATTTAAAAATGAGTTAAAAATATTATATATGATTTTTATTTAAATTATAATTGGTTTTTATTTTATTTTCTTTTAAAGATTGTATTTATATAAAATTTAGAAAGTGTTTATAAATTTATAAATGTATTTGTTAATTAGAAATTTAATAAGAAAGCATTTATAATTAATATATGTATTAATTAATTAGGAAAAATTAATTTAAAAGACTTTAAAATCATTTATAAATAATATAAAAATAAATTGGGATAAGTGTTAAAAATTTAAACCTCTTAAGTACATGTGTTAACATACTAATTAAGGCAAGGGACAAGTGTCACAATATTTGAATTTTCTTTTTTTTTATTGAAAACCGAAATTAACCTATATAAACCCCTATCTCCTCTTCATTTTCTTTTTCTTTAAAATCTAAGAACATTTCTAAAAGAAAACTAGAATTTTCCATGCAATCTTCACTTTCAAATATGAAATTCCTCAAATCTGTAAAATATTCCTCAGCAAAACACTTTCCAGAAATCAAACCTTGTGATCAAAACCCTGTAATACCTTCCTCAAATTCAAATACAATCCACAGGAGAATCAACTTGAAAGCATAAGATCAAATTCAAAATCATCAAGCCTACAACTTTTCTTTCAAAAGTTCAATTTAAAAAAAAATGCAAGATGGAACATTTACTAAGTACTGTAGCCTAGAATCAAAGATGGAATCATCATTATGTTCCAGTCAAGCATTTCAGTTTGTTTTTAAGCAAGCACTCCAGTGTTTTAAAAAAATGATGAAAGCAAAAGTTTTCAAAGCTTTACAGTTGTGACGCCCCACCTCTATACCCACGCTAGCCAAGAACATTACGGTGATTGCTGTCGACTAGCACGGAGAATAAGGCTGTTGAGGAGCGGCCATCCGGGTAATTTCTTTGCGCGAGCACCGATATGTCAGATAATATAACATGCATTCTATTTCAAGAGGAAATCCGACAAACTGACACAAACTCAAAGCTACTACACGGTGGCTATATAAATCCTTCGGAAAACAAATATAGAAATAAGCATAACACAAATCAGTCACAGACAATTCATATCACAAAGGCGGAAAATAGATATGAATATTACACTTGGAAGTGTACATCAGAGTAGTGGTCTAAAAAGATCCACAATATCACAAAAGAATAGTTACATAAGCTACACAAAAGAATAAGTATACATTATGGAGTCTATATCTCAAATGTATACAACAAAAAACTACTAATCTAAGTAGTTAACCAAAAGCAAGAGAACTCAATCCCAAGAGAGAAGTCAAGCAGAAGCACCTGTAACATCTCGGTCTGACCCGAGTATTATTTAATAAGAAAATAATAAACGGATCAGTCTAACTATAGATATCAGATGAAACGATATAGAATCAGAGTTATGACTAAACACATAATAATCACAAGGCCAAGCTGTGATATATAAGTAGTTGATAATCAACAAGAGATTAATCAATATCACAAAAATCTACACAAGAATCCAAGAAGTGTCATACTCTTTATTTCGTTCATCAAACCACAAATATTGACGATAATATCAATGTCAATCGCAAAAGTCAATGACGCACAAATTCCAGAAGACTACACAAGAAATCCAGAAATCACAAAAGTCAATGACACACAAATTCACCAATGCACAAATATCGATAAGACTTATCAATGGAAATCACGAAAAATTGGTGAAACACAAATTCTAGAAATCAAGAAATCCAGAAATCACAAAAAAAAGGGGGGAGGAGGCCTATCACAAACGGGAGCATAAAGCTCACCAACACGTGTATCACAAACGGAACGCTAATTCCATGGTCGCTAACCATCACAAATTGAGCCGAAGCTCCACAAACGCCCCGAAGACCATGGGTTGCTACCCCATCACAAATTGAGTCGAAACTCCACAAAACGGGGTTTAGTCTCCCTCGCAGACAAAGAGACATCGCACATTGCTAGTCTAAATCACAAAGATGATCGTCATGATCAGCGAGAAGTGTCGATTACACTAAGCTAGTAAATATATGAGTTTAGCTTCATGTCCCATAACCACTTGCTTAACTTAAATATTTACGAACAAACTGTAAATCTCCACTAGAAAATTGTCACAAGAGGTTCAATCGAACAAGTCCAAGAATTAACCGACAAAGTAAACGCAAGCGTTTCATACCACTTGTTTTACTAAGCCGTTTAATTAGATTTCTCATACGAGTGAGGTAAAGGTTTGTATATACTAATAGATTGGAAAACGGTTTTATCAACGAATTTGGTATTAAAATAGTATTGAAATCGTTTGAGGAAAGAGTTTTGATTTTTACTACTAGTATAGAAAACCTTTATATTTTTAAAGTGACAAATCACGAAGAAGATTGTAAGAACAATCAACCGCAAAAATTCACATACGAAGACGTGAATAAAATCCAACGAAATCGATAAAGGATCCATCGAAATGGATATTCAAAAATCCCTAAAAAGAGTCATCAAAGTCATAATAGATGATAACAACATATAGGATTATCACGAATCGATTTAAATTGGAATTTCAATCCAAAAAGGCAAATTGGACTCAAACAGCAGGTTCAGTCGACTGAACAGAGTTTTCAGTCGACTGACCCTGTACCTGGAAATTTTCCAGGTTCAGGAAACTTTCTGTTTCCAGTTTCAGTCGACTGTGCAGAGATTTTCAGTCGACTGAATCATGCCTGGAAACTCTCGGGTTTCAGGTTTAGTCGACTGAACAGAGCTTTCAGTCGACTGAATCATGCCTGGGCTGTTTTTCAGCCTTATTCAAATGAAGAGCAAACTCTTCCAAAATGCAACCGGACGAACATTGGCTCTAAGGGTTTATGCCAATCGGCAACCCGACCCTATATGCTCCTCGGTGCATCACCAAAAACATGATCAAACATCCATAAAAGGATTTCACACAAATTTGACTTAAAAACCCAAAAATTGGAGTATTCACAAAACCAATCCAAATCAAGAGCAAATGCACATGAAGAAGTGTTAGGAATTCATACCCAACTACCAAAGATAATTATAGTCATAGATGTGAGATAAAAATCTTACCTTTTCACAAAATCGAACAAGAAGAAGCTTGAAAGCAAATGGAGAATCAACCTCTCTTCAACACAACCCAATTGAGCTTGAATCTAAGCTCAAAACAAGAACATTCCCGAAATTAGGTTTAGGAATTTCTGAAATTGGTAAGAGAATAAGTTGGAGAAGAAGGAGAGAAGCTTACCAATGGGTTCTTCTTGAGTTTGGAGCTAGGAATTTGATTTGCAAGAGAAACTAGGGTTTTGGAGTTTTAATTTCCAATCTCTCCCACCATTAATGCTCTAAAACTGAAAAGAGAAAGAAGTGAGAGAGAATGGGGAGAAGTGGCTCAGATTTGGAGTATAAGTTAACATAGGGCTGAGCCCAAAAACCAAACCCAAAGTAAAAAGTAGCAAAAATCAACTTTCTCCAAACATATCGAAGCTTATACTCAAAAAGGTCGCAAACGGCATTTTAAACTCAATGGGAGGGGTCCCGAGTCCTAATTCGACCGTATGCAAAAAGTAGCTTTTCGGACTAAAATCCGACTAACGATAGAATATTTAAATAAAATATTTAAATACAAAATCGACAAATATGCGGGTTGTTACAACAGTTTTAAAGAAATGAAGCATTTCAAAAACTAAGCAAGTTTCCAGTTTTATCATCAAGATCAAGTTCTCTGCATTTCTTTATAAGGCGAGTAAACATTTAATTTTAAAACTTAAGTAGATTTATGGTTGTTGCTTATAAAATCCCTGTGATAATGATGACTGCATGTGTATAATTTTGTGAATATGATTTTATTTAAGTGTGCATGCCTGTTATATCCATGTTTCCCCTCTGTTTCATAGTTCAGAGTTAAATTTTGTTCAAATTCTGTTTTCTTCATCTCTGATCTCTGATAGGCCTTAGTTTTTCAAACAAATTTAGTTTGTTTAAGTATGAACTTGGATCTAAAAATAGTTAAACATGTTTATATATACAGAACTGGAAAGCAAGAGTTACAGTAAAATGTTATAAATATGTTAAAAATAAACTGATACAATTCTCTGATTTAAATACATAACTTGAATTGGTGTGGGAAATTATGATTTTTAAAATCAAAATCACAATTTTTATTTAAGTATTGAGCAAGCAATCTGGAGATGACCAGAATTGGTATTTTTGAGATTTTCTGGTGATTGCAACATCTTTGGTGGTCGTGGTTTCGATGAGAGGAGGTTGGGATATCAGAGTGCTCAAGAAAAATGTCAGGTGAGGTTCCAGTTCACTATGGCGACGGCGGCGTGGCGATCAAGGTTCTAAACCTAGTTTTGGGTCAAGCTGCGAAATTGAATCACTGCTTTACTTCTAATGATTCGAGTTGCATAATATTCTAGGAAGTGGAAGCGCGGCGGGTCGGCAAACCATAGCCGGAATCGTAGCGGTTATCGTGATCGGAAGCAAGGGTTCAGGGGATTTCCTGATGATGGGTTTGGGTCTCAGTTCATTCTGGGCTACTCGATTTTGAGTCGAGGCATGAGATGGTGCTTTGTTGATCATAGGTGCTCGTAGGGTTGTTCGGTGACTTGGCGGTGGGGTCATCGATGGTCGGAAGAGGCTCCGGCGTTGGAGCAGGTGCACAATGTTGATTCGCGTGTCTGGGAAGATGGTTAGTGGGCGACTCGAAGAAAGCTCTGTGCTTTTGGGTTATTGTCTCGAGTTTAAACTCGAGTAGTTAGGTGTGGTAGCCTATAGTTTTAGTTGTTACAGGTTCTTAAAAATTTAAAATCTAAACTAACCTTTGAAACTTTAAAAAAATGTTGATGTACTAAGTTTTTGTTTCAAGTACACATGGGTTAAACAAACCCAAAGAAAATTGTTTAACCTGTTTCTAAATTTAAAATAAACTAAGTTTCAAATTTTAAATAATTAAGCTAAACAAATTTCTTGAAATTCATTTCTTTGAAATGAATTGTTTGTATAAATAAATTTGTATGAATTGTTTTAAATGTTTAAGTTAAATCCTTAAAGTTATTTTCAAACTTAATTTGAGTATAAAAGGAAATTAATAAGGATATGATTTATCTTAAAAACTTAATATAAGTTGATAATAAATGGAATAATTAAAGAGTGATTTATTAATTGAATTAGTTAATGATTAATGATTTATAAATGAACAATTAAAGTTTTCAAAGTGATTTATTAACCTGAAATTTAGGATTGTTAATTAATAATTAAAGGTAAGTAATTAATTATTACTTTCTATTTAAAACTTAATTAATGAATTAAATTAAGTAAAGATTTCAAGGATAATTAAAGATAATGTTTTATTTAAGGATAATTAAGTTTTTAATAAGTTATAATTAATTAAGTTAATTAAGAAATTATAAGTTTAATTAATTATTAAAAACGGTTAATTAAGTAATTAGTTAAGGATAATTCTTAATTTAATTAACTAAAAATTATGATGGATTAATTAATGATTAGAGATTAATTAATTTGTAATTATTAATTAATTAATTAAGTAATTAACGTTAATTAAAATAGTAATTAAGAAATGCTTAATAAAGTTTTATTAAGTAATAATTGGGTTTTCTTGATTAATAATTAAGAGGTTATTAATCTATAATTCAAGTTAATTAAGAATTAATTAACTATTATTAAAGGTTAATTAATTGTAATTAAGGATTGATTAATTGATAATTATGGATTAATTAATTTGTAATTAAAGTTGTTAATTAATAATTAAGTTTTATTAATTAATGATAATTAATTAGTTAATTAAGGTTAATTAATTAATTATAAAAGCAATTAGGAATTGATTACTTTGTATTAAAAAATTGATTAATAATTAAGGTTTATTAATTAATAGTTAATATGTAATTAAGGATTAATTTGGTTAAAGAGTAATTAAGGGATGAATTACTCGGTTATGATTTATAAGGTGAATCCGATTAAGTAAGTTAATTAATTTGTTAATTAGTTAAAGATAGTCACATGGTAATTGATTAAGTATGCTTACTTAATGAAATTTGATAAGTGTAATTACTTAAGATAAGTAATTGATGAATAAATTACTGGAAGTAACTGAGATAAGGGAAATTACTCAATGAGAAGTAATTTTAAAGGATAATTACTTGGTAAAGTAATTAAGGATTTATTACTTGGTGTAATAAATCAAAAGGATTTATAAATGTAATTAAAGGTAATTAAGAAGTAATTTATTACTATTTATAATTATTAAAGTTAATGTAATTAATTTAAGCATGATTAATTAATATAATTAATTGAGGAATAATGTAATTAATTATGGTTAAGTAATTAATGGAAGTAATTAATTAAGGTTCATTAATTAAATGTGATTAATGAGAATAATTAAGGATTGATTAATTAGGATTAATTAATCCATAATAAGTTATTATAAGGTAATTAATTGTAATTAATTAAGGATTAATGTCATTAATTATAATTAATAGAGTAATCAAGGTTAATTACTTAATGGTTTGAAGATAATTAATTTGTGTAATTAATTAAGGGTTAATTACTTAATGTAATTAAAGATAATTAATCAAGGTTGATTAATTAAGATGGTGATTAATTAATTAGTTTAATTAATGGTTATGTAAGCAAAATTTATTGTGATGAAGGTAATTAATTTAATTTATTTTAAATTAATTAGAGATGAAGTAATTAATTTAATCCATTTTAAATTAATTATAGATGGTGTGATTGATAGATCATTGCTTATGGATGGCTGATTTATACTGAATGGCTTAGTTGCTTGATATCTATGATGAGATATGTGTGATATATGATGTGGATGCTTTGGTTGCATTGAGATGATAGTATAAGTTATCTATTTGTGATGATAACATTAATTATCTGTTGTGATGATAATGTAGATTATCTATTATGATATTGTGAATTATCTATCTGTGTGTATATAGATAATAGCATTTAATCACGCAAATCACGCAAATCTCGCAAATCACGCAACAGAGTCCCATACGACAGCAGAGGCAGCAACGGATGTAGGAGGAGAGGAGGCTGATGAAGATGGATGGAACTTGGTGAAGAACAGGAGACGGAAGCAGTCATTCTCGCAGGAATCCAGTAGACAAATTATACCTCGAAACATGGGCAAACAAGGGCATAAATCGGTTTACAACACAGATCTGGATCGGAGAAAACAAAAGTCAACAACACTTATACCAGATCGGGCGAAAGCTTCTATAAGGGGACATGGTTTTGCAGTTAACCCTAAAGCATCACCAATCAGTTGGTGTGATTTGGTCAAAGGTAAAAAGCAAGATGAAACCATACAATATTTTAATCCAATTATTGTGAATGATAGAAAAACAGCTGTTATTGAAGAGGAGGAACTTAGATCTGCGGAAAAAATGTGGTCCAATTCAATACTTATCTACTTGGTGGGTAAAAGACCATACTACATGTTTTTCAAGGCATATATCAAAAGAGTATGGCTTCCGAAAGGTAAGTTTGAAGTTTATGCTAGAGATAATGGTTTTTATCTTGTTCAATTTGAACTAGCAAAAGATTGCAATAAAATATTAGAAGGGGGACCATGGATGATGGATGGAAAATTCATCATCATGAAAAAATGGAACAGCTCAATCAAATATGAAAAAGACTTACTGCTATCGATACCTATATGGGTGAAATTCCCAAATTTAAATTTTGCATATTGGAATCATATAACATTATGTAAAATTGCTAGTACAATTGGAAAACCACTTGCTATGGATGAACATACCAAAAACAAAAGCAGAATAGCTTTCGCTAGAATGCTAATAGAAGTGGATGCATCATCCAAATTCGAAAATGAAGTTCAAATCAAACTGCCTAATGGCGATTGTGTTATGCAACAAGTCGAATATGAATTCATTCCACCAGTATGCCACAACTGCATATGTTTTGGTCATATGGACAATGAATGCCCGATTTCATTTAAACAAAAATGGATTCCAAAACAGGCATGCAGTAATCAAGAAAATAAAAGCAAGGATACTAACACAGCAGACGTGACAGTGCAACAAATACTGTATGTAAACTCACAAGGAGTAGTGTACCAGAATGCAGAAACCATCACAACAGAAGAGTCCAATGTTCAAAATCTTACAGCACAAAACAAAGAAAACAATTCAAACATAGAAAATGTAATATCTCCTTCAGATTCAAATGCTAGGAATGTTAAAGCAGCTCAGACACTCTCAGAGGATCCAGCAGTTGCAATTGTAGCCTCGCCAGCAATAAATGCAGTATCTGTCTCACTATCAACAAGTAGCATGGCTGCTACAATTGCAAAGGGCCACAATGATCATGTTTCTGAAACACTTCACACTCACAACATCGAACAAGGTCCTTTGAGTACAAATACTCTGGACATCAATGCAGTGATATCATCGGCAAAAGCCTCAATCAGTTCATCATCATTGGAGAATATCAGACACAGGGAGTTGTCAAATCATAATAACGAAATTGCTTTAAATAATTCAAACCCTCAAATTTCTGATCTAACAACTGTGGTATCTGATACTTTGCAGGTGCAGAAAGACAAGGTAGACTCGAAAGTGGAAGAATCTTCTCTATCACAATCATGTATCAATCCCACATATCCCTCAAATGATAAGCCTCCCAACATCATGTCCAAAAACCTCACATCCATCAACCCTGAATTTGAAAAAGAAATTGCAGATATGAGAATCAAGAATTCACATGACAGGAGAAAAAACAAAGGGATACTTGAAAGTGTGACTCCCACTATTAGAACAAGGAGTCAAGCACATTCAACTAAATAATGTCTATTCTATGTTGGAATGTGCGAGGCCTTAATAAAGCAGCGCATATTATAGAGGTCAAAAAAATTGTGAGCTCTCATAAACCTTCAATTTTTTGCTTAGTGGAAAATAAATTAAAGGAAAATAAGCTTCAGCAATATATTGAATCATGGGGAAACAAATGGACTTGCATAAGTAACATAGAGCATCATCATAAATGCAGAATTCTCATCATGATAAATTTAGACATGTGGAGCAGCTATGTAATTTCTATGAGTAAACAGCACATCACTTGCATGATCAACAACATTGCAGGGGCACAATGCATCATAACAGTCATTTATGCTTTAAATTTAGAATCTGAGAGAGCTAGCTTATGGAGTCAGTTGGAAAAAGAAGCTAATACTTTCAGTATCCCTTGGTGCATTATTGGAGATTTCAATTGTGTTAGACTATTGAATGAAAAATTGGGAGGTAATAAACTGAACATCAGAAATGTTCAAGAACTCAATAACTTTATCAATTCTACGGGGGTTAATGAAATAAATATTTCTGGAGTTAAATATTCATGGAGATCAGGGCCTCAGAAAAACATTGCCACAAAAATAGACAGACTCTTCTGCAATATAGAATGGATGCTCATGTTCAAAAATTCTCATGCAAAATACCTAGAACTATCAACAAGTGATCATGTCCCTATCTTGTTCCACTTCAACAACATCCAAACATATGATGGTCCTAAACCTTTCAAGTTCATGAATCATTGGATTCTGTGCAAGGGGTATAAAGAAATAGTAGAAAAATGCTTTAAATTCCCTGAAAGCAATCAGATGTTTAATCTCATCCAGATGCAGAAAAATATAAAAAAGGAAATCAAAAATTGGAGCAAAAGGAAAAATGATTTACAATCTCAAGTAACTAAATGCAGACAAGAGGTTAATGATGCTCTGCAAATTTTAGAATCAGATCACACTTCCTTTAATGCCCACAAATTGCATGAAGCACAAGTTAATCTGGCCAAAAGTATGGAGTTACTAGCAATTGACACCAAGCAAAAATCTAAATGTCAATGGATCAAATGGGATGACAGCTGCTCTAAATTCTTCTTTGCCAAACAAACAACCAGGAAATTTATCAACAACTCTCATAACATTCTAAAAGAAAATGGAGAAATGGTCAAATCACCAAAAGAAATAGAGAAAGAAGCTGTGAAATTTTTCTCCAATTTATATAACAAAAGTAATATGGAAAAACATTTTCCCAACATCATCCCAAAAAGAAAACTAAATGACTGGGGAAAAGTTTTTCTAAACACCGCTTTTGATGAAAAAGAAGTTAAAAGAGCCATCTTCAGTGTGCATAATGACACAGCCCCTGGGTATGATGGATTTAATGCCAATTTCTACAAAACACACTGGAATGAATTAAAGAAACCTCTTTTAGAAGCAATGCAGACCTCATTTGATAATGGTAAAATAGTGAGAGAGATCAATCACACCATCATATCATTAATACCAAAAGTTAAAACCCCCCAATCAGTGTCAGACTTCAGACCCATAGCTTGTTGTTCCATGTTATACAAAATTCTATCAAAAATTCTATGTGACAGAATGAAGTATGTGCTTGCAGAATTAATTTCAGACAACCAAACAGCATACTTACCAAACAGACAGATAAAAGATGGAATAATAATTGCACATGAACACATCAGAAACTTCAACAAACATGGCAGCAATAAAATGTGCATCAAGGTAGATCTCAAAAAAGCATATGATTCAGTTAATAGAGACTTCATTTTACACATGATGAAAAACATGGACTTTCCTGTTAAATGGGTAAAAATCATACATGAAATGATACGTACACCAAGTTTTTCATTTTCAATTGAAGGATATCACAAAGGTTATTTTACTGGCAGCAATGGATTGAGACAAGGAGACCCATTATCCCCTTATCTCTTTACTTTATGCATGGAATATTTCACTTTGTTGATGGATGCAAAAGCTGCTAAGGGTAAAATAGAATCTGTAATAAAAAACAATCCCACAATTACTCATTTAATCTATGCAGATGATCTACTAATTTTCACTAATGCAAGTGCTACTGGAGCAAAAGCTATCAAAAGCTGTTTCAAGAAGCTACAGAAAGTAACTGGTTTGGAAATGAACAATCTCAAAACTCAAGTTTTTTTCAACAAATTTTGCAATAACAAGGAACAAGTGCTCAACATTCTAAACATACAGGAAAGCCAATTACCAGTCAGATATCTTGGGTTACCCCTATCAGTGACATATATCAGACAGTCAAACTGCAATCATCTGATTGACAGAGTAATAAAGAAAATGCAAGGTTGGGAATGCAAATTTCTAACAATTACAGGAAGAATTGAATTAATTAAGGTTGTTATCTATCCCATGGTTAGTTTTTGGATGCAGTGCTTCATGCTCCCTAGCATAACCATCAAGAAAATCAATCAATTATGCAAACTTTTCATATGGAAAGGTAAAAAAAGCAAGGTTCCATGGGAAACTGTTACAACTGAGAAATCAGAAGGTGGAATGGGTTTGAAAAAATTATCAGATTTAAATACCACTTTCTGCATAAAAAGAATTTGGGAAACACTTAACAATTCCACTTTCAGTGCAAGGTGGTTAAATGAGAGATATGCAAATAAAGAAACACTGTGGGAATCTAACTACAATAACAGTTTCTCATGCACTTGGAAAAAAATGCTATACCACAGAAGAGAAGCACAAAAATCATTAGACAGAAGAATTGTTGATGGAAAGTCAACAAGTTTATGGTTCACTCCTTGGATAAATGGCTCAACATTATTAGAAAAATTGGGACAAGAGACTTTAACATACTCCAGAGGCAAAAATCACAAAGTAAATCAAATCATTTCTAACAATGCATGGAGAACAGAATCTATCTCATACCTAGGCAACATAAGTGAAGACATAAAACAAGTGCCCATTTATCATGATAAAGCAGAGGACTACTGGTTCTGCAACAATAGTAAAAATGGAAACTTCTCCTTCCGCATTGTATGGAACAATCAAAGAAATAAACTGCAGGAAACCAATTATCACAGAATCATATGGAATAACATATCTCTACCTAAAATGAATGCGTGCTTCTACAGAGCTCATTTCAACTTTCTACCAACCAAAGACAAATTAAAAAGGCAAGGAGTGATTGAAGAATCCATATGTGTTTTATGCAACACAGAAGAGGAAACATGCAAGCACTTATTTTTCAACTGCTCCTTTTCCAAACATGTATGGTACTGGATCAGGACTATGATGGGTAATCCTATCACGCATAACAATATTGATTTTTCCATCTCAGACATTATGGCATATATTAGTCAGAATTTTGCAGCTAAAAACATCGAAAGAGATATCATTATTGCCGCGGTTAGCACAGCCATATGGTTCATTTGGAAGAGCAGAAACTCAAAAATATTCAAATTTGACAATCCAGATAAAATTGCTGTTTGCAAATCCATAAAGCTCATGGTTCGAGACATTATCATCAACAAATCCAAGTTTTTTTCACTCAGCATGATTAATCCCAATGAAACCCTAGCCAGATGGGAAATTATACCTTTGCGTGCAGATCTTACCTTACCCGCGCCACCCAATCCCTCAACCACAGTAACATCCTCAAGGTACATGATTGATAGAGAAGATGATGAAGCTGAGAGCTCTATTAAGTCCAGATGCACCGAAAGTGGAAGATCTATAGTTGGAAGAGAAGAAGATTTACCAGGCAGAGAAAACGAGCCGCCATGAGAAAAGCAACGCAAAAGTTACGCAGTATGTTTAGGGTTTTGGTCGTGGTGTAAATGGGCCGTATACTTTGTGTAAGCAATATAATGTAAAGTGTGAGTATGTATTGATTTCTCCTCAATATCAATAAAGTATTTTGACCTCTTTTTCAAAAAAAAAAAGATAATAGCATTTAATTATTTAACCTTAAGAAACTTGGACCTAAAAGATACGTTTTGGATTTCGATGAGACCGGGATCGGGTTTCTATATTTGGATATCCGAAAACCACATCGACCCAAATTTACGATAGGTCGTGAATCTCAAGTGAAGACGAAGATTCAAAGTGCAAGGGTTATCGTCGTTAACTCTGAGGGTGATTCCAAAATGAGTGTAACGAGATAATGCCTTCGGTTTCGTTCAAACTCGGAACGAACTTGTATGGATTGAATGCTTTTAGAACATCGTCAGATGGATAATGAGCATTCTAAGGATGTGTTCTATAAAGGTAATCGTAGCCTCAAGCCTCATCAACTGGGAATGACTAAAATAGAGGAGGTGCAGCAAGGCTAAATGGGTCATGACCAAGTAGGATGAGATGAACCCTGTCTAGAGTCCCTTTTATTTCGGCTGTGTGGGCGGTTGAATAGCTACAACCATCGGGGTTATCTTATTCGGAACTGTTCAGTAAGGAATGGTTCCGGCTTTGTGTTGCAGAGGATTGGGAGTGATCCTCGGTACGGTGATCTACCCGGTAGCCCTGCCATTGTATGGAATCCAAAATCCAATAAGCGCCCTCGGATTTGATTGAATTGCCCACTTTTGTGGCTAGTAGCTGGAATTTAATAAATGTAACAATTTCGGCTATTTCATATTTATTTGAAAACCCTAGACCCTATTATAATATCACTGAATTTCCTATCAAATGTTTTGGTTAGCGTAAGGTAAAAACTTTTCCATGTTTATGTGTGGGAAGTCTTACGTGATACCTTTGCTTTCAAAAAGTTTTTAAAGTTAAGAAACTTTAACCGTTTACTCACACCAGGCCCATGTCTGACCCGGAGTTTATTCTGTTTTTTCTTAAACTCTTGGGTACTCAAATTTTTATGAGTACCCAAGGGATTCAGGTTAGGATTGACGAATTCTGGAGGAGCAATGGAGCAGGAGGCTTCAGCATATAGATATATAGTATTCCGCTGTGTGTTCTCTGAGTCGTTTGTCTGTATTGTATTGAGTTGTATAACTAGACAGGTGTTTATAACTATCTAGTATGTGTTGTATAAGCTGTGTAACTCTGATGTATATGATACAATTTATTATATTATGTGATTAATATAATTTATTCGTTCCGCTATTTAGATTCTGCTGTTGTTCTTTTCTTTCTTCTCTGTCTTTCTCTTTTCTATCCCTTTCTTTCTTAAAAATGATGCATCTTTCTATGGAGAGAAGGGCGGGTCGTTTCAGTTGGTATCAGGGCATAGGTTGAGCGAATACCGAGGCTCTGTAGTGGTGTCTTTCTTGAGAGAACGTACTTGTAATTTATATATATTTCTACCTATCTGTTGGGTTACCTGTTTGGGATTTCCAACATAAGTTATAAAGGTAGATGGGGTAGTGTTGTGTGTAACACGACTACCAATGATTGGAGTTTGAATGTTTGAGGTTGGAAGTGTATATGTCGAGATTGTAGACCTATAGCTGTCTCAAGTAAGCTTTGCAGCTTGGAGTAAGGATTTTATTGAATCTTTGAAGGAAACCTGTTAAGGTTCGGAGTCCATATTTTAAGTGCAAGTTTTATCGCGCTCGTGTGAGCGGATTTTTGAGAGTTTGGATCTGTCAAAAGCAAGTGATAGTGTCTTGGCAACCTCAGGAACTAATAGCTGCATGATGAGGTGCAGTGACTATGGATGTCTTCGAAGATGTTTTCTTTCGGAGCAAGTTTAAGAAAGTGTGTCCGCTTCAGTATTGTAGCTGAGTTCAATAGGATGTTTGTGTTTGATTTGGGGCCCAAGTTTCTTGAGGAGATGTCTGCACATCTCAAGGTCCTGTTTGAGATTGGTTGATATGATTTTGATGAACAAAGAGCTTTGGATAAGAAGTCTTTAGCATCTGCGTCAACGGTGTAGCTCGGGAGTGTTCTGTATTCCAGCAGAGATCTTGTGGCTTAGAAGTTTCCTAGAGGTGGAATTCAGAAGCAGCAGAGAGGACCTGTTTCTTCGATGGACTAGTTGGTCAAGGATAAGCTGTTCTAATTGGTGAAGAGAGAATAGTATCTTGGATATTGGATTGGTTGATCGCAAAAGTGTTTTGCGATAGTTTGGATGATTCTCTTGGATAATCTTTTGCTTAGGTTTGAAGCATCTCTAGAGGATGTAGGAGTTATGGAGTTGTCGAAGATTTTCTGGATATCTTCAGGGAAGTTAGAGATTTGCCCACGTTGAGGATTGATGTAACATCCCGCCTTTTCGCACACTTTAAACCGACACACGTGCCAATTCAAAGCATACGCAAGGGCGGATTGTTATGGGGTAAATAAGAAAAACAGAGAAGAAATAAAAACAAAATAGAATCTTACAGCGGAAGGATAAAATATAATAATAAATATACAGTTCAAAACAGTTTACAAACACTTGATTTGCTTTATACAATAAATATCAGAGTTACACCTACCAATACAATCAATGCAGCGGAACAGTATGAGTGTGGTGCAATACTATAGATAATAATAATACGACTCCTTCGTCTTCGTCCTTCAAAGCTAAAGTCTTCGATCCTGAAACGCTCGGACTGACCCGAGCGAATTTGAAAACACAAAAACACTCGAGTCAGACTAAAAGATCTTATGTGAGTTAAATTAACATAAATAAATATGAGTACAGTAACTCAAGAGATGCTCGGGATTTACATCTCCTAAGGATCCGTTAAACTATTTACTATGTAGTATATTGCGCTATTATAATAGTGTCTATTTATAAAATAAACTTACTTTTTAATAGCGTTAAGGGGTTACCCATATAGCCCTTAACACAAATAATGCCAATAGTCTATACAGTACCGTAATACCTCCTGATCGGGAAGCTACCAGAGGATACTCCATAGGTACGACACAAATAGAAACTCGTAGTAAAGGCTCGGTATGGTAGGTGACACGACACAACTAGGCAATGCCAGGGTAGATATACCAATTGCTATCCAGGCTGGTGGAAACGCGTAGCCGCAGTTACCGCCCACCTCGGACTAACTCCCCAAAATCAAAATATAGAAGTGGCCACTGAATCAATCCAAAATCAAAGTATAATATCGAAGAGGAGGGTCCGATCAGAGGAATGACCTCATTGGCCTGAGAATCGCTCCTGTTTTAGCCACCTTATGCCAACTCATGGGAGTCGGGTCCACGTATTTACCTTACAGGAAACGTCACCACCACCTACTTCATTCTGGAATCTCCACCGCGTACACGGTTAGTCAAAGTGGTTTTCGGTATCGACAGAGAGTATGTCCATATCCGATCCCCGTCTCTTTGCCAACCCATCGTTATTATAACACCGCGGTCATTTAAAATAGTTTATACTTAAAACCCAGAATAAAATTTCCATTTCAAAAACTATGAGTACGATATCATTTTAAAACCCAAAACAATATGATATCATTTTATCCAAATATAATTCTTTCCAAAATCATACTGCTTTAAAATCTATAATATCTGGAAACGGAACATTTGAATTATACTCTCAAAGCATAATATTTCGAAATTCATATATTTTAAAGCCATAACTTCTAACTTGAATGGTTTGGATATTCAACGGCATATAAAATAGATGGTTTAACTTTTAAGGTTACTCTGTAAAGAAAAATAATTTCCATGGCTTTACAAATATATTTCTTTAAGGTCTAAACCATAATTTAAATATCACTTTCAAGTTCCAAAAACCATTTCAATTTCTATATATATCCATTTGGAGTATTAATATTTCAAAACTAAAGTTGGAATTTATTCTTTCAGCAAATTAAACGTACTATTATTTAGTCTTGAATATTCACATCAAATCCATAAATAAAACTCCAATTCTAGTAATTAAATATTTTCTCAATTTTACTTTATACTAGAATATTCCTTTTTAAATGTATTTAGGAAAATTCAGTTTATAAAGATCACATTTTTAAAACTTCCAAACTTAACATATATTATAAATTATCAAATCCATTCCTAACTTTTTATTCCATTTTTATTTAACGGATTTATACAAAGCTCAAATTCAAAATTTAACTTTCATATATATATATATATGGAAGAATAATATTTATACAATATAAAATTTAAGATTATTATAAACCGTATTCCATCCAAACCATAGAAATCACATTAAAATAGTTATATATAGATACCGCGGTGCCTGTATATAATTTTCTATCCTATGGTCAAGTGATACGGATATTTATCATTTCAATCCGCAATTTAAAAAAATATATAAAATTTTGCGGTTGTACATCATTTCAAACCACAATCCCGAATGAAAGGAAATATGCATGATAATTTGCAATTTTATGAAATACAATAAAACATCCATCAACATCACCCATCATCCAATCACAATCATTAAGCAATATCAATCAATAACAATTTATATTTGATAATATATAACAGGTAATAACTGGCAATTTTATTCAGATTAAATTTAACAACTATTAATCTAACAGTTTATATTCAGTAATAATCTATATAACTGTTAACTAGCAGTTTATAGGCAAACAAATAAATTCTAACTATCAATTAATACGCAACAAATAAATTAAATTAACAGTTAAATTTAATAAATGCAATTCAACAAATATGAGTGAAATAAACATGCCAAATACTCATAAATAAATTTCTATTCATTTCTAAAATTAATTTAACAAACATAAAAGCTTCTAGTAGTTGTGAGTGGGTTAAAACACTCACCTTTTGAATTTAAATCGAATTTAAATTCGATTTAAACCCAAAAATTCGCCCGTCTCGGAATTCATCCAAACCAGCATCATCAAGTCCGGAATTAAATTACGATCCTAACAAAAGAAATTTCGTGTGAATCCGACTTCGTATGAGAAAGTTATGGCAAAAAATGGTGATTGAATTCAAAAATTGGAAATAAACAAATGACACACATTTCACCTAACAATTGCTTGCCACGTCACCATAACTAAATTTTCACCTTCCAGGTCACGCACTCAGCAAAGAAACGCGAAACCCACTCGCTCGCTACTGCCAGCCACGGCCACTCCTTCATCCACGTCCATTGGCTTCCGCCGCGACCACCTAGGGCTGCCCTCATCTCGGCCACGTGGTCTCTCCCCCACGCGAGAGCCAATCATCTCCGATCGAGTGAAAACCGAGCCAGCCGCCACTTGTCTTTTGAAACCTTAGTCGAGTTTTGCCGCCAATCCAACCGTCGATTCCAACAACGAACAACACAGATCCGACCCCCTCAGTCCCCTCTCCAATACCCAGAAATATTTTCTCGATCCGATAAAGTTTGCGACGACGTGATTGAACGGTCGGGATAGTTTTGAATTTATTCTAGGTAAACGGTAACTGCAACTGAAAAACGAATTTCACCATGGGGTTACGTGTTTCAAGAAGATTAACATATATTTTTGGGGAATTTTTCTGGAGATTTTGAATTTTCATTTTGTTTTTGAACTGACTGGATCTAGGATTAGCCCCCATTGAAGAAGAAGAGAAGCTTGAAGAAAATACACGCAGATAAATGAAATTAGGCGGAGGCTAGGGCTGAATAGCTAGGTTTATATAGAGGGTTAGAGGTAGTGTAGATAGACCGTAGAATGAACGTGCGGAACAAACTATGGCCCAAAAAGCCCGCTATGTTTCCGGAACGAAATTTCGTAAATCTATATATCCAAATAGGTAATTTAAAATATTCTGAACGCGATGGAAAAAGTTTCACGTCCAAATTTGATCGTATGAAGAAGTTATGCTGAAAACAAAATTTCCAAATTGATTTCAAATTGATTTTATTAAAATTGATTTCAAGGCGTTTCACGCCCGTACGATCAAACGACAAGTCCGATCGATACGAAACTTGAAACCCTATAATAATTCACCGATACGGATCCGATGAAACTGGTTTCGTCGAAATCCAAGTCCATGGCCAAAATGGCTATTTTTAATATTCATTAAATAAATTAAATAAATTATAAAAAAAATCCAAATTTTATATTAAATTCTAAAATTGGCCAAATTTTATTTCTTATATGATTCGTAATCAATTGAAAAGATTTAACAGGCTTAGTTGTGAATTAAAAGTTGACAGTATATTAACTGCAATGTTAATTTCTACACTTTCTTATATTTAAGAATTTTATAAATTATATTCTCAAAACCCATACTTTAGATTTTTAATCTTTATATTCTCAACTTTCACTTAAAATAAAGATGCCATAAACATTAGTTCCTGATTCACATCATTATTCTTTAAGTCTAATTTAAATCTCAATAACGTAGTATTTAACGTTAGAATCCATTTTATTATGCATAAATTACAAATTTTACTGACCCAAATTTTCTTCTTTTCATTCCATATCGATTGTTAATCCTATAAGAAAAATTAACATTAGGTTCATACTTATTACAAATAACTCCAATTTCTTCCAAATAATAATTACATAACTATTAAATATTAAATCCATTTAATTGTAATAAATTCAATTGATTGCAATAAATTTCCAAATAAATTTGGATCTTTATTTGGTTATACAAAAAAGATCCGTTATCACTTACCTAACAAAGTTATTATTACTTAAGATCTCATTGCATCCACATTTTCACATTTTCATTTCCTGGTTTCTTTACTTTATTCTACATAAATTATTATAAATGGGATTTTCTTGGTTACATCTTATTTGTATTTAACATTACTCATTCACCAATTTATTTCACTTTAACTGCGGTAAATTGGTGGATAAATTGAATTTGATTCCCAAAATTTAAATTAACAAGCAACAAGAATAGGTAACACACAATAGTCGTTACGCTAAATTCTAGTCACCTAAATAAGCTTTTATTACTTTACAAAATGGAATAACTTTTAAACTCATAAATGTAATACCAAAACCGTTATAAATCCAATAAATTTCCAAATCGAAGTTTGTACACATTTTACACAACTATTATGATTTCTCACAGAACGTTGAATTTATTAAATGACCATTTATTTAAAATTTAATTCCCTTAATTGAATCAAATGCTTATAATTTTTTACATTCTTACCATTCCTTCCCATTATAAATTCATTAACGGATTTACAAATCTCTATCTTCCAAACATTAAATAACCAAACTGATTACAACCACTGTTCTTATCAAATTTTCATAAATTTGTTCAAATCTATACTCTTTTTCCATATAAATAAATTTTATGTTACTACTAGATTTTTTATCCACTACAGCCATTAAATTTTTACTATCTACACTTATTACATCTTTGTATTAATGAATCCTATTCAAGTTAATATTTATATTAATATTCACAAATTCAACATTTATATGTTTCTTAAAATTAACTTTCAACCAAATGTGCCAATTTACATTTCATTTCCATTCAATATATATTCATTTTATTCCGTTCATTCGGGTACTGCATTGAAATATATTTATTCTCTAATACTAACGTTATTATCATTAAATTATGATTGGATTCCAAGTTTTTATTCAATACCTTGAACAATAACTTACATATTAACCAAATCCTTCTTTTACTTAATTCAAATTGGATTATGTTCCTAGGTCTTGAGTCACCATTGACATAATTAAATTTATCGTTTATTTCAATCTTCATTTATAATTTAAAGTTCTACTAAACTAAATTACAAAACTTATGAACTTTAACAAATTTAATCCACAAATTAAATTTTTTCTGATGTTTATATATTGCAATTAAATTCAGTTATTATTTCATTAATACCATTTTAATCAACTAATTATGACTTATAACCCCAAACACAAATTTCCGTTATTTCAATCTATGTCATATAAACATTTTAAATTATTTACTTTTAATTACAGTTACTAGCTAACCCCTACATTTACTCCATTAAAAATCCTAAGACTTCTATTTCAATTTAAATTAGATTAGAAAACATATCAAATTGATTCATTTAATATCATTGAATTTAATAGGTCGTTACACTCTCCCCCACTCAAAACTTTTCGTCCCCGAAAAGGAAAAGAAGGGAGAAGGAAGAATAAACAGTACATCTTGTTTCAAATATTAACTTATAAACCATAATTTACTGGATTAATTTCCTTTAATGAAATATACCCGTTTATAATCGTTACAACCTTTTATACTTAAATCATTAAAGTTTGGAAAATATTCAACAAAATTCTAAGTCCAAAATTTACGGAATTTTTTTTTGGCAGAGTCTCCTTTGTACGGTGAGGCTCGGGAGAAAATATAATATCAAAATATACAAATATATTACAGATATTATCAAAATATTATATCCCAACACGGGATAAAATAGCGCTTTAAACGAAATCCGAAAACGTACCTATTTGTCGGGCAATATACGCTTATTATTTTGGAACCAAAAGCAGTAGCAGTTGCTTCCATCACCTGTATTCACTTGTATAATCTAAAAGGTTAAATATTTATTTTAAAGTGAACTATTCAAGTGGATTCAATCATTAATCAACCAAACAATTCAACAACCATCAATCTTACAAACAACATACATACACAAACAAAGCAACCATTTAATCCATCAAACAAATAGTTGTTTGGGTTCAAACTTGAAATTTGTATGAAATGAAATTAACTATCAAGTGCATCCTTTACTCAACAGTCATAGATGGAACAAAGATAGATTATTTATTCATCCAACAATTTCAAATTCCTTACCCAACAACATACATCAAACAAATAACAATTCAAACCAATAACCAAATCAACTTATTATACATTTATTTCATGCTTCAGTGGTTTGATTATTTTTTATTTATTTATGGAGGGATTTCTTTTATTTCTTAAAGTTTTCACTTTTTCATTTATTACAAAATTCATTATATTTGTATTCCAATTTATTGACTAAAGTTTATATCATCTATTTATACTACTTACCTTCACTTATATAGTGAAATTACAATTTATCTTAAGCTTATACAATTAATTCTCATTAATAATAGCAAATTAATAGAATACCTTTATTACCTCAAGCTTCACTTGTAAGATTTCTCCTTTCATTTTCTTAATAACATTGCAACTTTTATTATATGGTAAGTTATGTATGTTTTAAGAATGTAAATGAAAATTTCCAAGTTTCTTTTCAATTCCTTTTTATTAATTAATGGTTCACCAAACATATATCCATTTTATAAATTACAATTTCAACTTACCCTAAATTTCATTCCTTTATTTAATGTTTACGTTTTATTATATTTAATTACAGTAACCCTCTACTTACACTTAATTTATTAACCTTAAAACCTTCATTTTTATAAATAAAGAATTTTATTAATTTATTATCTAGGGTTTACAGACATTTATTTATATTACCTACTTTTTATTATATTACTAGTAGCATTTTAAATCATCCTTAAGTTTATAACCCTACACACCAATCTTTATTAATTAAAGAATTTCATTTTATATACTTAAGTTTACAATCACTTAGTAATAATATTTACCTTTTATTTTTAGTAAAATTTAAATTATAACTTAAGTTTATACCATTAATTTCTTATTTATATAATAGCAATTTATTGAGTACTTCATTATTTCCCAAAATTTCTACTTCTATAATATTCAATTCTAATCTCTTTATAACTTTTCATTAATTCTCTTACCTACATTGGAGGTTTCAATTAAATTACTTACCTACCCATTTTTCCACAAAGATAGTTTAAACAATTTAATTAATGGAAATTCAAGACTTAAATACCGGGTTAAATTTCAAATTATTTTTAAAATAATAGATAAATATTTTCTTACAACTCAAATATCTCTAATTATATTTAGAACAATTAAAATTTTAGATAATTTCAAAATAAATCTGCAGAAGAATTTACTACAGTGGCCTTTCCCCTTCGAAACTCGAAAATGAAAGTCGATGATGCGGCCGTCATCACCGAAATTATTTTCCAATGACAGAGAGAAAAGTACAAAATTTATTTTCTTCAAAATCCTCTTTAAACCAATTCTTTCGAATTATACTAAATATTTATATAAGAAAATACTTATAAACCAAATCCCTATATCCCATAAATCCATTGAAAACAGATTTTCAAAATCCCGGACTTAAGTTCTAAAATCTCCAATTTGATTTATTATAATTTCAACTTAGCTTCAATTGTTATAAATATTTTTATTTCCTAACACCCAATCTATAGCAACCAAAAAATATATATATATATCTTTATAAAATATTTTTTTTTATATATATAGAAAATATAATAGGCAAAATTATTTCATTCACCTATATTAAAAACAAATATTATGTCGGTCTGTCCTATTAAGTGTTTAGAAATCCCTATTGATGACATAGCGTCCCATGCATCAACCAGAATTTATAAATACAAAGCGGAACAGATTAACACAATATCAAAATCTTTTTATAACACTAACAAGTACGCTCTCTCATATATATACGCTCGGTGACTCCCATAGGGTATTACTACCCTATTAACAAAGAGTCAAACCCCACAAAGCCAAGGTTTATCGCTAAACCAAAGCTCTGATACCAACTGTAACATCCCGCTTTTTCGCACACTTTAAACCGACACACGTGCCAATTCAAAGCATACGCAAGGGCGGATTGTTATGGGGTAAATAAGAAAAACAGAGAAGAAATAAAAACAAAATAGAATCTCACAGCGGAAGGATAAAATATAATAATAAATATACAGTTCAAAACAGTTTACAAACACTTGATTTGCTTTATACAATAAATATCAGAGTTACACCTACCAATACAATCAATGCAGCGGAACAGTATGAGTGTGGTGCAATACTATAGATAATAATAATACGACTCCTTCGTCTTCGTCCTTCAAAGCTAAAGTCTTCGATCCTGAAACGCTCGGACTGACCCGAGCGAATTTGAAAAGACAAAAACACTCGAGTCAGACTAAAAGATCTTATGTGAGTTAAATTAACAGAAATAAATATGAGTACAGTAACTCAAGAGATGCTCGGGATTTACATCTCCTAAGGATCCGTTAAACTATTTACTATGTAGGATATTGCGCTATTATAATAGTGTCTATTTATAAAATAAACTTACTTTTTAATAGCGTTAAGGGGTTACCCATATAGCCCTTAACACAAATAATGCCAATAGTCTATACAGTACCGTAATACCTCCTGATCGGGAAGCTACCAGAGGATACTCCATAGGTACGACACAAATAGAAACTCGTAGTAAAGGCTCGGTATGGTAGGTGACACGACACAACTAGGCAATGCCAGGGTAGATATACCAATTGCTATCCAGGCTGGTGGAAACGCGTAGCCGCAGTTACCGCCCACCTCGGACTAACTCCCCAAAATCAAAATATAGAAGTGGCCACTGAATCAATCCAAAATCAAAGTATAATATCGAAGAGGAGGGTCCGATCAGAGGAATGACCTCATTGGCCTGAGAATCGCTCCTGTTTTAGCCACCTTATGCCAACTCACGGGAGTCGGGTCCACGTATTTACCTTACAGGAAACGTCACCACCACCTACTTCATTCTGGAATCTCCACCGCGTACACGGTTAGTCAAAGTGGTTTTCGGTATCGACAGAGAGTATGTCCATATCCGATCCCGGTCTCTTTGCCAACCCATCGTTGTTATAACACCGCTGTCATTTAAAATAGTTTATACTTAAAACCCAGAATAAAATTTCCATTTCAAAAACTATGAGTACGATATCATTTTAAAACCCAAAACAATATGATATCATTTTATCCAAATATAATTCTTTCCAAAATCATACTGCTTTAAAATCTATAATATCTGGAAACGGAACATTTGAATTATACTCTCAAAGCATAATATTTCGAAATTCATATATTTTAAAGCCATAACTTCTAACTTGAATGGTTTGGATATTCAACGGCATATAAAATAGATGGTTTAACTTTTAAGGTTACTCTGTAAAGAAAAATAATTTCCATGGCTTTACAAATATATTTCTTTAAGGTCTAAACCATAATTTAAATATCACTTTCAAGTTCCAAAAACCATTTCAATTTCTATATATATCCATTTGGAGTATTAATATTTCAAAACTAAAGTTGGAATTTATTCTTTCAGCAAATTAAACGTACTATTATTTAGTCTTGAATATTCACATCAAATCCATAAATAAAACTCCAATTCTAGTAATTAAATATTTTCTCAATTTTACTTTATACTAGAATATTCCTTTTTAAATGTATTTAGGAAAATTCAGTTTATAAAGATCACTTTTTAAAACTTCCAAACTTAACATATATTATAAATTATCAAATCCATTCCTAACTTTTTATTCCATTTTTATTTAATGGATTTATACAAAGCTCAAATTCAAAATTTAACTTTCATATATATATATATATATATATATATATATATATATATGGAAGAATAATATTTATACAATATAAAATTTAAGATTATTATAAACCGTATTCCATCCAAACCATAGAAATCACATTAAATAGTTATATATAGATACCGCGGTGCCTGTATACAATTTTCTATCCTATGGTCAAGTGATACAGATATTTATCATTTCAATCCGCAATTTAAAAAAAATATAAAATTTTAAGGTTGTATATCATTTCAAACCACAATCCCGAATGAAAGGAAATATGCATGATAATTTGCAATTTTATGAAATACAATAAAACATCCATCAACATCACCCATCATCCAATCACAATCATTAAGCAATATCAATCAATAACAATTTATATTTGATAATATATAACAGGTAATAACTGGCAATTTTATTCAGATTAAATTTAACAACTATTAATCTAACAGTTTATATTCAGTAATAATCTATATAACTGTTAACTAGCAGTTTATAGGCAAACAAATAAATTCTAACTATCAATTAATACGCAACAAATAAATTAAATTAACAGTTAAATTTAATAAATGCAATTCAACAAATATGAGTGAAATAAACATGCCAAATACTCATAAATAAATTTCTATTCATTTCTAAAATTAATTTAACAAACATAAAAGCTTCTAGTAGTTGTGAGTGGGTTAAAACACTCACCTTTTGAATTTAAATCGAATTTAAATTCGATTTAAACCCAAAAATTCGCCCGTCTCGGAATTCGTCCAAACCAGCGTCATCAAGTCCGGAATTAAATTACGATCCTAACAAAAGAAATTTCGTGTGAATCCGACTTCGTTTGAGAAAGTTATGGCAAAAAATGGTGATTGAATTCAAAAATTGGAAATAAACAAATGACACACATTTCACCTAACAATTGCTTGCCACGTCACCATTACTAAATTTTCACCTTCTAGGTCACGCACTCAGCAAAGAAACGCGAAACCCACTCGCTCGCTACTGCCAGCCACGGCCGCCCCTTCATCCACGTCCATTGGCTTCCGCCGCGACCACCTAGGGCTGCCCTCATCTCGGCCACGTGGTCTCTCCCCCACGCGAGAGCCAATCATCTCCGATCGAGTGAAAACCGAGCCAGCCGCCACTTGTCTTTTGAAACCTTAGTCGAGTTTTGCCGCCAATCCAACCGTCGATTCCAACAACGAACAACACAGATCCGACCCCCTCAGTCCCCTCTCCAATACCCAGAAATATTTTCTCGATCCGATAAAGTTTGCAACGACGTGATTGAACGGTCGGAATAGTTTTGAATTTATTCTGGGTAAACGGTAACTTCAACTGAAAAACGAATTTCACCATGGGGTTACGTGTTTCGAGAAGATTAACATATATTTTTAGGGAATTTTTCTGGAGATTTTGAATTTTCATTTTGTTTTTGAACTAACTGGATCTAGGATTAGCCCCCATTGAAGAAGAAGAGAAGCTTGAAGAAAATACGCGCAGATAAATGAAATTAGGCCGAGGCTAGGGCTGAATAGCTGGGTTTATATAGAGGGTTAGAGGTAGTGTAGATAGACCGTAGAATGAACGTGCGGAACAAACTATGGCCCAAAAAGCCCTCTATGTCTCCGGAACGAAATTTCGTAAATCTATATATCCAAATAGGTAATTTAAAATATTCTGAACGCGATGGAAAAAGTTTCACGTCCAAATTTGATCGTATGAAGAAGTTATGCTGAAAACAAAATTTCCAAATTGATTTTATTAAAATTGATTTCAAGGCGTTTCACGCCCGTACGATCAAACGACAAGTCCGATCGATACGAAACTTGAAACCCTATAATAATTCACCGATACGGATCCGATGAAACTGGTTTCGTCGAAATCCGAGTCCGTGGCCAAAATGGCTATTTTTAATATTCATTAAATAAATTAAATAAATTATAAAAAAATCCAAATTTTATACTAAATTCTAAAATTGGCCAAATTTTATTTCTTATATGATTCGTAATCAATTGCAAAGATTTAACAGGCTTAGCTGTGAATTAAAAGTTGACAGTATATTAATTGCAATGTTAATTTCTACACTTTCTTATATTTAAGAATTTTATAAATAATATTCTCAAAACCCATGCTTTAGATTTTTAATCTTTATATTCTCAACTTTCACTTAAAATAAAGATGCCATAAACATTAGTTCCTGATTCACATCATTATTCTTTAAGTCTAATTTAAATCTCAATAACGTAGTATTTAACATTAGAATCCATTTTATTATGCATAAATTACAAATTTTACTGACCCAAATTTTCTTCTTTTCATTCCATATCGATTGTCAATCCTATAAGAAAAATTAACATTAGGTTCATACTTATTACAAATAACTCCAATTTCTTCCAAATAATAATTACATAACTATTAAATATTAAATCCATTTAATTGTAATAAATTCAATTGATTGCAATAAATTTCCAAATAAATTTGGATCTTTATTTGGTTATACAAAAAAAATCCGTTATCACTTACCTAACAAAGTTATTATTACTTAAGATCTCATTGCATCCACATTTTCACATTTTCATTTCCTGGTTTCTTTACTTTATTCTACATAAATTATTATAAATGGGATTTTCTTGGTTACATCTTATTTGTATTTAACATTACTCATTCACCAATTTATTTCACTTTAACTGCGGTAAATTGGCAGATAAATTGAATTTGATTCCCAAAATTTAAATTAACAAGCAACAAGAATAGGTAACACACAATAGTCGTTACGCTAAATTCTAGTCACCTAAATAAGCTTTTATTACTTTACAAAATGGAATAACTTTTAAACTCATAAATATAATACCAAAACCGTTATAAATCCAATAAATTTCCAAATCGAAGTTTGTACACATTTTACACAACTATTATGATTTCTCACAGAACGTTGAATTTATTAAATGACCATTTATTTAAAATTTAATTCCCTTAATTGAATCAAATGCTTATAATTTTTTACATTCTTACCATTCCTTCCCATTATAAATTCATTAACGGATTTACAAATCTCTATCTTCCAAACATTAAATAACCAAACTGATTACAACCACTGTTCTTATCAAATTTTCATAAATTTGTTCAAATCTATACTCTTTTTCCATATAAATAAATTTTATGTTACTACTAGATTTTTTTTATCCACTACAGCCATTAAATTTTTACTATCTACACTTATTACATCTTTGTATTAATGAATCCCATTCAAGTTAATATTTATATTAATATTCACAAATTCAACATTTATATGTTTCTTAAAATTAACTTTCAACCAAATGTGCCAATTTACATTTCATTTCCATTCAATATATATTCATTTTATTCCGTTCATTCGGGTACTGCATTGAAATATATTTATTCTCTAATACTAACGTTATTATCATTAAATTATGATTGGATTCCAAGTTTTTATTCAATACCTTGAACAATAACTTACATATTAACCAAATCCTTCTTCTACTTAATTCAAATTGGATTATGTTCCTAGGTCTTGAGTAACCATTGACATAATTAAATTTATCGTTTATTTCAATCTTCATTTATAATTTAAAGTTCTACTAAACTAAATTACAAAACTTATGAACTTTAACAAATTTAATCCACAAATTAAATTTTTTCTGATGTTTATATATTGCAATTAAATTCAGTTATTATTTCATTAATACCATTTTAATCAACTAATTATGACTTATAACCCCAAACACAAATTTCCGTTATTTCAATCTATGTCATATAAACATTTTAAATTATTTACTTTTAATTACAGTTACTAGCTAACCCCTACATTTAATCCATTAAAAATCCTAAGACTTCTATTTCAATTTAAATTAGATTAGAAAACATATCAAATTGATTCATTTAATATCATTGAATTTAACGGGTCGTTACAATTGATTAACGTATTGACTTGGTTCGTGAAGCTACCGCTAATTCAGCTGGGTAGAAGGATGTCTCCTAGGATGGGATTTTGGGTGAAGCAGCTCTGTATTTCATGGAATTTTGTTAAACCTTATTCTTGGGATGTGCTGTCTAGTCTATGCTCGTGTTCATCGACGACATTCTCATCTACTCCAGATCAGAGTTGCACCGCGGAAGCAAGGCGCCAGCTGTTCTAGAGTAAAAGCAACTGGAAATTGCAGTGTTTTGGATTAGAGAATTTCTACTGGAATTTTTCAGGATCTGAGTCAAGTTGGCGAGTGATCTTGTTCTGTCTTTTCCAGATAGGAGAAGTAGGTTGTAATCTTCTAATAATTCAGAAGTGGAGTTTGTGGTTTTGATGTTGGGTAGATCTTGTGAGGATCAGTTTGTTGAGTTGTTTTGATCCAGTTTGTTTGTAGAAGCATCAGCGGAGGTTGAGCTGATCAGAAAGGATCTGTAAACAGCCAGGATCGTAAGTAGAGTTTTGAGGTTAAGAGACGGAGGAATTTGTAATCCGAAGTTGGCGACTTTGTTTCTATTGAAATTTTCTCCGGTTGAAGGGAGCAATAAGATTGGGTAAGACTAGGAAGTTGGTTCCGAGGTATTTTGGATTCTTCTGAGTTTTTGTAAGGATCGGTGCTTTGGTCTGAAGAGTTGAATTACCTGTTTGGAAGACTGGGATTCAAGGTATTTCACGTGTCTTTGAGGGAGTACGTGTCTGGTTCATCGCTGGTTTTGGAACCAGTAGTTCAGAAGGATTTAGTAGTTGATCAGTCTTGTCTGGGGTCTAATATCCTCTATAGATTATAGATCTAGCTGAGCAGTATAGCTAGTTTGGATTTAGTAGAGTGAGTATCCATGTGTCAGTACCTGGGAAACTCGAGATAATTTTAGGAAGCTTATCCGGATCTGTGTCCAAATAGCTAGAATTGTTTGATTGGATTGTTTGTTTGGGTGAAATTATTTATTTGGTTATGTATGGCTGATATGTATGTTTGAATTGGTTAAAATAATAAAATAAAACTTTGGATTATCTTTGTTTTAAATTTCGAGGACGAAATTCTTTTAAGGGGGGAGGAATGTAATATCCCGGAATTTCAAGGAATTTAAAATGTGATAATCTCTTAAATTGAATTGTTTAAATTTGATAAAATTGTAATTTTCAAAAATAAGCAACCAAGTAATAATAATGTGATGTTTTAAATTATGATTATAAATTGATTTTTAAATAAGAATAATTATTTTAGTTTGTGTTATTGTACAAATAAATTCTAAATTGACTTATTGTTTTCAAAATTAATAAGTATGTTTATATATATATATATATATATATATATGAGTGTATTAAATCAATTTTAAACAGGATAATTATTTACAATTAATAAAGTGTTTATTTAAAATTGATATCCATATTTATTTGAATTGACTTTAAATTTGGATTTTTAAACTAACTTTGAATTTGAATTTAAAAATGGAATTTAAAGGAATATATATATATATATATATAGATATATATATATATATATATATCTTAAAATATAATATAGTTTGGATTTAAATTATATAGATAATATTTTTATTTAAAAATAAGATTTGTTTTATATTATTCTCTTTAAAGAAATTTATTTATAGGAAATTGGAAAAGTATTTATCTAATAGGAATAAATACAAAAGTTTTTGAATTAGCATTTAAAAATGAGTTAAAAATATTATATATGATTTTTATTTAAATTATAATTGGTTTTTATTTTATTTTCTTTTAAAGATTGCATTTATATAAAATTTAGAAAGTGTTTATAAATTTATAAATGTATTTGTTAATTAGAAATTTAATAAGAAAGCATTTATAATTAATATATGTATTAATTAATTAGGAAAAATTAATTTAAAAGCCTTTAAAATCATTTATAAATAATTTAAAAATAAATTGGGACAAGTGTTAAAACTTTAAACCTCTTAAGTACATGTGTTAACATACTAATTAAGGCAAGAGACAAGTGTCACAATATTTGAATTTTCTTTTATTTTTATTAAAAACTGAAATTAACCTATATAAACCCCTATCTCCTCTTCATTTTATTTTTCTTTAAAATCTAAGTACATTTCTAAAAGAAAACTAGAATTTTCCATGCAATCTTCACTTTCAAATATGAAATTCCTCAAACCTGTAAAATATTCCTCAGCAAAACACTTTCCAGAAATCAAACCTTGTGATCAAAACCCTGTAACAAAAATTTTCAAAACCCTGTAATACATTCCTCAAATTCAAATACAATCCAGAGGAGAATCAACCTGAAAGCATAAGCTCAAATTCAAAATCATCAAGCCTACAACTTTTCTTTCAAAAGTTCAATTTAAAATAAATGCAACATGGAACATTTACTAAGTACTGTAGCCTAGAATCAAAGATGGAATCATCATTATGTTCCAGTCAAGCATTTCAGTTTGTTTTTAAGCAAGCACTCCAGTGTTTTAAAAAAAATGATGAAAGCAAAAGTTTTCAAAGCTTTGCAGTTTTAAAGAAATGAGGCATTTAAAAAAAAGCAAGTTTCCAGTTTTATCATCAAGATCAAGTTCTCTGCATTTCTTTATAAGGTGAGTAAACATTTAATTTTAAAACTTAAGTAGATTTATGGTGGTTGCTTATAAAATCCCTGTGATAAGGATGAATGCAAGTGTACAATTTTGTGAATATGATTTTATTCAAGTGTGCATGCCTGTTATATCCATGTTTCCCCTCTGTTTCATAGTTCAGAGTTAAATTTTGTTCAAATTCTGTTTTCTTCATCTCTGATCTCTGATCTCTGATAGGCCTTAGTTTTTCAAACAAATTTAGTTTGTTTAAGTATGAACTTGGATCTAAAAATAGTTAAACATGTTTATATATATATAGAACTAGAAAGCAAGAGTTACAGTAAAATGTTATAAATATGTTAAAAATAAACTACTACAATTCTCTGATTTAAATACATAAGTTTAATTGGTGTGGGAAATTATGATTTTTAAAATCAAAATCACAATTTTTATTCAAGTATTGAGCATGCACTCTGGAGATGACCAGAATTGGTATTTTTGAGATTTTATGGTGATTGCAACATCTTTGGTGGTCGTGCTTTCGATGGGAGGAGGTTGGGATATCGGAGTGCTCAAGAAAAATGTCAGGTGAGGTTCCAGTTCACTGTGGCGACGGCGGCGTGGCGATCTAGGTTCTAAACCTAGTTTTGGGTCAAGCTGCGAAATTAAATCACTTCTTTACTTCTAGTGATTCAAGTTGCATAAGATTCTAGGAAGTGGAAGCGCGGTGGGTCGCCAAACCATAGCCGGAATCGTAGCAGTTATTGTGATCGGAAGCGAGGGTTCAGGGGATTTCCTGATGATGGGTTTGGGTCTCCGTTCATTCTGGGGTACTCGATTTTGAATAGAGGCATGAGATGGTGCTTTGTTGATCGTAGGTGCTCGTAGGGTTGTTCGGTGACTTGGCGGTGGAGTCGTCAATGGTCAGAAGAGGCTCTGGCGCTGGTGCTGGTGCAGGTGCACGATGTTGATTCGCGTGTCTAGGAAGATGGTTAGTGGGCGACTCAAAAAAAGCTCTGTGTTTTTGGGTTATTGTCTCGAGTTTAAACTCGAGTAGTTTGGTGTGGTAGCAAGTAGTTTTAGTGGTTACAGGTTCTTGAAAATTTAAAATCTAAACTAACCTTTGAAATTTAAAAAAAGGATGATGTACTAAGTTTTTGTTTCAAGTACACATGGGTTAAACCCAAAGTAAATTGTTTAACCAGTTTCTAAATCTAAAATAAAGTAAGTTTTGAATTTTAAATAATTAAGCTAAATAAATTTCTTGAAATTCATTTGTTAAATTTGTATGAATTGTTTTAAATGTTTAAGTTAAATCCTTAAAGTTATTTTCAAACTTAATTTGAATATAAAAGGAAATTAATAAGGATATGATTTATCTTAAAAACTTAATATAAGTTGGTAATAAATGGAATAATTAAAGAGTGATTTATTAATTGAATTAGTTAATGATTAATGATTTATAAATTAACAATTAAAGTTTTCGAAGTGATATATTAACTTGAAATTTAGGATTGTTAATTAATAATTAAAGGTAAGTAATTAATGATTACTTTCTATTTAAAACTTAATTAATGAATTAAATTAAGTAAAGTTTTCAAGGATAATTAAAGATAATGTTTTATTTAAGGATAATTAAGTTATTAATGAGTTATAATTAATTAAGTTAATTAGGAAATTTTAAGTTTAATTAATTAATTAAATTAATTATTAAAAAGGGTTACTAAAGTAATTAGTAAAGGATAATTATTAATTTAATTAACTAAAAATTATGATGGATTGATTAATCATTAGAGATTAATTAATTTGTAATTATTAATTAATTAATTAAGTACTTAAAATTAATTAAACTAATAATTAAGAAATGCTTAATAAAGTTTTATTAAGTAATAATTGGGTTTTCTTGATTAATAATTAAGAGGTTATTAATCTATAATTCAAGTTAATTAAGAATTAATTAACTATTATTAAATGTTAATTAATTGTAATTAAGGATTGATTAATTGATAATTATGGATTAATTAATTTGTAATTAAGGTTGTTAATTAATAATTAAGTTTTATTAATTAATGATAATTAATTACTGATAATTAATTAGTTAATCAAGGTTAATTAATTAATTATAAAATAATTAGGAATTAATTACTTTGTATTAAAGGATTGATTAATAATTAAGGTTTGTTAATTAATAGTTAATCTGTAATTAAGGATTAATTTGGTTAAAGAGTAATTAAGGGATGAATTACTCAGTTATGATTTATAAGGTGAATGTGATTAAGTAAGTTAATTAATTTGTTAAGTAATTAAAGATAGTCACATGGTAATTGATTAAGTATGCTTACTTAATGAGATTTGATAAGAGTAATTACTTAAGATAAGTAATTGACGAATAAATTACTGGACGTAATTGAGATAAGGGAAATTACTTTGTGAGAAGTAATTTTAAAGGATAATTACTTGGTAAAGTAATTAAGGATTTATTACTTGGTGTAATAAATCAAAAGGATTTATAAATGTAATTAAAGGTAATTAAGAACTAATTTATTACTGTTTATAATTATTAAAGTTAATTTAATTAATTTAAGCATGATTAATTAATGTAATTAATTAAGGAATAATGTAATTAATTATAGTTAATTAATTAATGGAAGTAATTAACTAAGGTTCATTAATTAAATGTGATTAATGAGAATAATTAAGGATCGATTAATTAGGATTAACTAACCCATAATAAGTTATTATAAGGTAGTTAATTGTAATTAATTAAGGATTAATGTCATTAATTATAATTAATAGAGTAATTAAGGTTAATTACTTAATGGTTTGAGGATAATTAATTTGTATAATTAATTAAGGGTTAATTACTTAATGAAATTAAAGATAATTAATCAAGGTTGATTAATTAAGATGATGATTAATTAATCGGTTTTATTAATGATTATGTAAGCAAAATTTATTGTGATGAAGGTAATTAATTTAATTTATTTTAAATTAATTAAAGATGAAGTAATTAATTTAATCCATTTTAAATTAATTATAAATGGTGTGCTTGATAGATCATTGCTTATGGATGGATGATTTATATTGAATGGCTTAGTTGCTTGATATCTCTGATGAGATATGTGTGATATATGATATGGATGCTTTGGTTGCATTGAGATGATAGTATGAGTTATCTATTTGTGATGATAACATGAATCATCTGTTGGGATGATAATGTAGATTATCTATTGTGATATTGTGAATTATCTATCTGTGTGTATATAGATAATAACATTTAATTGTTTAACCTTAAAACAACTTGGACCTAAAAGATACGTTTTGGATCTCGATGAGACCGGGATCGGGTTTCCATATTTGGATATCCGAAAACCACATCGATCCAAATTTACGATAGGTCGTGAATCTCAAGTGAAGATGAAGATTCAGAGTGCAAGGATTATCGTCGTTAACTCTGAGGGTGATTCCAAAATAAGTGTAACGAGATAATGCCTTCGGTTTCGTTCGAACCCGGAACAAACTTGTATGGATATGCTTTCAGAACATTGTCAGATGGACGATGAGCATTCTAAGGGATGTGTTCTATAAAGGTAATCGTAGCCTCAAGCCTCATCAATCGGGAATGGCTAAAACAGGGGAGGTGCAGCAAGGCTAAGTGGGCCATGCCCAAGTAGGATGAGATGAACCCCTGTCTAGAGTCCCTTTTATTTCGGCTGTGTGGGCGGTTGAATAGCTACAACCATCGGGGTTATCTTATTCGGAACTGTTCAGTAAGGAATGGTTTTGGCTTTGTGTTGCAGGGGATTGGGAGTGATCCTCGGTACGGTGATCTAGTCCCCGTACTATGACGGGCGGTACCCCGGTAGCCCTGCCATTGTATGGAATCCAAAATCCAGTAAGCGCCCTCGGATTTGATTGTATTACCCACTTTTGTGGCTAGTAGCTGGAATTTAATAAAATGTAACAATTTCGGCTATTTCATATTTATTAGAAAACCCTAGACCCTATTATAATATCACTGAATTTCCTATCAAATGTTTTGGTTAGCGTAAGGTAAAAACTTTTCCATGTTTATGTGTGGGAAGTCTTACGTGATACCTTTGTTTTCAAAAAGTTTTTAAAGTTAAGCAACTTTAACCGTTTACTCACACCAGACCCTTGTCTGACACGGAGTTTATTCTATTTTTCTTAAAATCTTGGGTACTCAAATTTTTACGAGTACTCAAGGGATTCAGGTTAGGATTGACGAATTCTGGAGGAGCATTGGAGCAGGAGGCTTCAGCGTATAGATATATAGTATTCCGCTGTGTGTTCTCTGAGTTGTTTGTCTGTATTGTATTGAGTTGTATAACTAGACAGGTGTTTGTAACTGTCTAGTATGTGTTGTATAAGCTGTGTAACTCTGATGTATGATACAATGTATTATATTATGTGATTAATATAATTTATTCGTTCCGCTGTTTAGATTCTGATGTTGTTCCTTTCTTTCTTCTTCGTCTTTCTCTTTTCTATCCCTTTCTTTCTTAAAAATGATGCGTCTTTCCGTGGAGAGAAGGGCGGTTCATTTCAGCATGCTTTTTGTTTCACCTTTTTTTAAGGTGACCTAGGTACCTTCTTATCAAAAAGTTATCAATTATACATTACTATTTTGATTCCAAAAAAATATATCTCCTAATTGTGTTTAACGTACCTCTCAAAAGGATACATCCATGTGCATTGCATCGGTCTTCGGATTAAAGCTTTAAATAGTAAAATATTGATAGATGTTCCATGAAGTTGAATACTCCAGAAAGATATATTTTCTCCAATTTACATAATTCTTTTGGGTATATCCATTTCTAGTTTTTTCAAATTACTTGTAACAACCCGATATTTTCAGCCATTCGCATCCGCACATGTCGGACTTGAATTGCTCAAAATACCGAGTTGTAAATAAATTTGGAGCAAATGAAATACAATCACTGAATCACAGACACAGAAATATCAGAATAACTCGCAGTGGAAATAAAAATACCATAGTAGTTCATGAAGCTACTATAACAAACTCTCAAAACATAATACGTAATATTAGTCTGAAACATATACAATATTAATCTCAAATACATAGAAGTTTATAAATACCAGAGCTGAAATAGAACAACGGAAACTGAAAGGAAATAGATAACTAGACAAGCAGAATCTCCAGCGATTCCTAGCTTCAGAAAAGAAATCCAATGCTAAGCTGTAAATACTCAGGCTGACCCGAGCGTAAAGTAAAACACAAAACACTCGAGTCAGGACAATATATACTTATATAATGTAAACCAACTCAAGTGAACTGTAGTAGAAATGCACAATAACTTAAAGGATGTTTGGGATCGCCCATCCTTTAAGAATCAATCAAACTATAAATTTAATACATCCCGTGGTTAAAATTTCAAAATGGTATTCTATACTTCAAAATCAAATATCATTTCAGAATTCAATATCATTCAAAATCCATTTCAAAATATCAAAATATCATATCTTTTCAAAACCACATTCATTTTATTTAAAATACCATTTCAATACACATTTCAAAATAGTTTATATTTCAAAACAAATTACTTCATTTTAAATCATAAAAATGAAGTTATTATATTTAATAATTAAATTAATAAATTTCCAAAAATTTAAACTTTTCAAAGTTCATTCATTCACTTAATTTTATCAAAACGGTGAAAATTCACCTTTCGTAGCATTTAGAAAATGCTAGGGGAAGTCACATTCAAAATAGTTCAATTTAACAAAAGACAGCATTTTAAATGGCTAAAGTAGAGTTATATTAGTTTCAAATAAACTTACTTAAATTCAAAAATTATAACATTTACAAAAATACTATAATAGACTTTAATTAAATTTAGCCATTTAGTTCATTATTATCAATTACAGCATTTACAAATGTTGCATTATCATTTACATTAGAATTAATAACATTTCAGAAATGTAGTTAATTAACTTCAAATATTAAGTATAATTTCACAAACCATTATATTTTTATTTAAATCATTTTTAACTTATAATATCATATAATTTCACTTTTATAATCATCATTTAAATGCCCTTATATTCATGATTTTATAAGGTTAAATCTCCATTAGAAAAATCAAAATTTAATAATAATTCACTTATTAAATTCCAACATTAAATTTTAATTCATTTAATTTAAATTTAACTTAACACTTAAGTTTAAATTTTCAAATATGACTTAATTCCATTTTTATTTACTTAACTTAAAATTCACTTTTAATCCAAATTCACAAATTTCCAGTTTTAGTTATATTTCAAAATTTCAAATTAATTATTCATTCATTTCACATTTTAACTTTATTAAAAAAATCATTAATATATTATAAAATAATTTAAATTCATTTAATTCAAAATATCATAAATTTATCATATTTTCATATTTAATTTAAATTCCATTTATCACCACATTATAATTTCCAAAATAACTTACATTTTAGATTTTCTGACTTTACCATTAATTTATTTCCCTTATAAATTTTCAGAAAATCAATAATGCTTTACAAAAAAACATTTTTAATCAATTTAAATCAAAATATTGTAATATTTACATTTTTAAAAATATTTTAAAAAATTTTAAAAACATATTTTAACTTCGGGTCTGTATTTCATTTTCTAGCCTAGGTAAAGTGAATATGGGTAATATATCATTTCAACCCGTAATTTACAAAGAAAACCCGGGTTTGATCATTTCAAACCCGCAATCCCAAGTAAATGAAAATAACTGAAAATCATTCAGGCCTATCATTTCAGCCCATAACGATTTTCCCCTATTCTAAAGTCCGTTCGGGTATGTATCATTTCAACCCATAGTGATTCTAATCTAAAGGGAACTTGCAGTGTGATAAACTGATAAAAATAACAGAACAACATAATATAACAGTAACATATGATATAACATGTGTTTAAGCATGGGTGAACATCATATAATCATAACATAGTAGATATAATATGGTGATGCATTTTACAGATTCAAAAGTGGTCAATTTACTAGTTATATAGGTATACACTGTCTGGTGAGAATAACTCACTGTTTTGAGCTGATGACACAACGACGAATTGCACAACGGGATCTACACAAGAACAAAAGCACGATACAGATATGGAATGGAGGAGCCAAGGATTAATTCCCTTGAATACAAATCAAACAAACAATATAACAATTATAAGGTTTCAGACCAAAAATACGATAAACGATGCTAGAAATAACTTCATAAAACAAAGCTGAAATGCTTTGCACTTGCTTCCGACATCTCATAGGCTCGGCCAGAGGTAGAGTAAAGGTCTAATACAATGGTTTAGGGTCAGGTCTAGGTTGCTAAGGTCGGCCTAACATGAGTTTGAGTGATGGTGTAAAGGTGGGTGAAGGCAAGAACACAAAATCATGTATACACATGGGTTTTGGGCCATGAATTGGGCTCGACCAAGGCCCTAGGTGTCACGGCCAGAGGAGTGGGGTCCACTATGGTGGTGTGACCATGGGTGCTGGAGGTGCTGGAGGTGGTGGTGGAGTAGGGGGTGGCCATGGTTGGTGGAAGTGGTGGATGTGTAAGCTAGTGCTCGGCTAGGTCAATATGAAGGGTGTTTTGAAACTTTTGCGGATATGCATCACCAAGGGGGTTCATGGCTTGGGTGGCTGGTGAGGAGGAGGTGCTGGTGGTGTGTCATCAGGTGGTGGAGGCGGCTAGGCAGCAAGGTGGCATGGTTGAACCTACATGACGTGAAGCAAGTGCAAAATAAAACTAGAAAAATCAACATAAGTGAACAAAAGAAGATAAAAGGAAATAGAATTTTACCAAACTTCTCAATCAAGAGGAGGCCGAAATTTTTTTCAGGAAGGAGGAAAAAGATGTACGTGAATGAAGAATGGAGGTAGGCAGTTGAATTATGTGAGTAGTTATGGCTAATTGATGGCAAAAGTAAGTTAAAATGTGAAAAGGTGGGAAAATCAAAAGCCATAGGAAACAAAAGGTCACAAACCCTTTCAATTTACCTTTTATTATTTATATAAATTTATGTAGCTGAAATAATAATAATATTAGATAAGATTTCGAAATTTTTAACAAATATACAAATATATATAATATTTATCAATTATGTAAAGTAAAATTAAGGAAAATAGTTAAAACAGTGAACTAGACTAGCAAAATTTGAAGTTAAATGAAATAATTTTTAGGAAATTCATATAAGCTTGTAAAGTATTTTTAAACATAAATAATAACATAAGATACAAATATATTCACAAAATAAATATTTAAAATTTAATTTAAATATAAAATTTTAATGCAGAAAATAGCAGAAAATGGGAAAACAGCCCTTAAAAATAGGAAATCAACACAGTAATTTTTGGAAAAATTCTATTATTATTTAAAAAATATTTAGAGATGAATTTTCACAAATAAAACAAATTTAAAATAAAATAATGAAATTTAAAATGAAGAAAATGGTAGAAAATTAGAAAACAGCCTTTAAAAATAGGAAATAAATACAGTAAATTTTGGAAAAATTATATTATCATTTTAAAAATATTAAAAGACAAAAATATACATAAAGTAACATATTAACACATATTAAATTAAAATATAACAAAGAAAATATGATTTATATAATCTAAAATAGACAAAATTGCAAAATAAAACAAATTATACTCAAAATTGAAATGTGCATAACTTTCACGGTTTAAGTCCGTTCTCAACGAAACAAAAAGCAGTATTCAAGTTGTTAAATCTATTTCCATAATAAAAGATAAAATTTAGGAGTTTAAATATTTAAATTTGAAATTTAAAAGTCAAATTTTGACCAGTTTGAACAGAAATTCATCTTTTAGTAAAATATCCAATTTATACCTGTTTGAAATTATAATTCACATAATAATCAACACTTATATTTAAAAATGTGAAATGTTTGAAATAAAACAAGTTTAAAAATAATTTCAAAATAAAATAAAGTCAAATATTAAAATATATGAAAAATCTAGGGTTGTTACATAACTTTTATTAAGTGTGGTTGAGCACAACTTCTTATAGATTAAACTAAGTTCAGTGATAGACAACCACACCTTTGACAAAAGAACTTTAAACACTATCGGGAAAAGAGTCTCTAAAAAAACATGACAACTATGGCTCTTCAACCTAATAGTTGAAGATCCTTCATATCAACACATCTTCTCATATTAGAAGTAATTTCATATAGAAACCTCAAATTTTTAACCTACTATAATAGTTTTTGTCAATATTTATTCTCCAACTCATAACAAGCAATGCGTTTGAAATTTTATCGTTCCCTATGAATTTTATGTTTAAGATGATTGCAGTATAACGTGATATCCTTCCTTAAATTCATGTCATCTGTCGTATTTCCTTTCAAGTTCATTATTGTGTTAAAGAAGTTCTCATTATGCATTGCATTTATATTGTGTCAAAGTTTATAATTTTTCCAAAACATCAACTTCCAAAATATACTTTTTTATACCAACTTTGATGCTTTTATTTACCAAGAATTATAGGCTCTAGTGTATTTTGGGATAATCTTGCATAAGCCGATACATTTCTTCGCTACTCAGAAGGGACGATGGCTCTAAAGTAATTGTTGTGTTTTGTCTGAATTTTTTTAATCAAATCTAAAACGATTGTTTGCATGTAAAAAAAAGATGAAGTCGATCCCACTAACACCGTTTGCCACCATGTGTAAGTGTAAATGATTCCGTCCAATCCATGCAACGATGATAATCGAATTTTCCACCAGTACTCCATCCAGAAAGCATCCCATATGCAAGAAAATCACTTACTATCAACAACCAGGAAGAAAACTATCTAAAGTTCATTTTATTTGAGACGTCGTACATAGTAATACCCTCAATCCGCAGCCTTTTTAACTCATCAATCAAGGGTTGCAAGTACACGTCTATCCTGTTTTTTTGATTTTCAAGTTCAGGAACAATTATAGTCAGAAACATGTATGGATTTTTCATACATATCCAAGGAGGGAGATTGTAATGTGTTAAAATAACTAGTCACATTGAGTAACGCTTACCGAACAAAGCAAATGGGGAAAAACTATTTGTACACAAATAAATAATGGTGGGCGCGGGTCGGTTTGGTGCGGTTTGGAGTCCAAACCGCTTCCGCACTGCATCAAACGGTTAATCGAAAATACAAATCATTATACTAATCCTTTAAACGGTTCGGTTTCGGTCCGGTTTGAATGTAATACGGTTCGGTTTCGGTTTAGTCCGGCCATATTAAATATGAAATAAAAAAATTATTTCCATCAACAATCAATTTACAAAAGCAACCATGTAAAACTTTTACATTTAAGGGTTAAAACACACAATGTTATACTGGAATGAAAGATTAATTCTTAATTGTGTGAATATTTAAATTTGGCATTCACCTACAAGTGAGATTTTTTTGGTAGATTAACCAAATATCAACATTAATCAATGCATAATAATTAAGGAAAATGACTAGAATAAGATTATAATTAGCATTTATTCATAAAAAAAAGAGATGAAAAATGTTATACCAAACTATAACTTCTTCCTTTATGCCAGTGATTATTATTAATATAACAACAACATATGCTAAAAATAGAATGTACATCGTTAGAATCTAAAATAAGATAGGAGTTGTTTATACTTTTATCATGAGATTGCTAATATAAATTTTCGGTTCGGTCTGGTTTAATATGGTTGGTTCAATTGTCCAAACCGCAATCGAACCGTATCGATGCAGATTGGTTCGATTTGGGGTATCATCTTTAGTTGGAAGATTCAGTGGGGGTTTCCGCACTGCTTTTGCTGTCTGGTGCGGGAGGTTTCTGTATAGCAGTGCGGTTTATGCCCACCCCCACAAATAAAGTCTAACATCACGTGATTTTTTAGCAAAATCAGGATAAGTCCCATTGAAATGTTTCCAAGCTTCCTTGAAAGATGACATAAAATACCTCCATCTCATCATTGTTCACTATGCCATCACATGTGTTTCGCTATAGCAGCAAATTCTTATAACCTTTGCAATCTCGGTGTAATGGTAAAATAATGCATTTTGGTAAAAGGTATGCTTTTAGCACTAGTTTTCATTGATTCGTATCTGGTTGTTTGAAGAATTTACAGAACGCTAATATTTATTTTCCTTCCAATAAATCATGCATCTAGCTGGACATGTGTCAATTTTTCATAAGACAATCCAAAGGCAGAGACCTCCCTTTTAATGGAGTACCAATTATTGGCTAATACATTGTAGGTGTAAGCACTTCTTTACACAAGCTAAAAATTGCTTTCATTAGGTTTTCTGATGCACCATATTTGGATTTTATAGCGATTAACCAAGATGTCACTTCCAAGTGTACCATTATACAACTTTAGAGAGTAGTCATTTCTAATGAATTGAAAAACTTTTTTGCTTCCGGTTCAAGATCTTCTTCTAAATCTAGTTCTTCGGTCCATGTACTTGGACCAACATCATCATGAACCATTCCAATCATTCTACTTTCTATCTCAACATTTTCTTCAATAAGGGGTTCATCGTGGTCCACATCCATGTTTATGGTCTCATCTTGTACAACGTGATATTTTCTCCAGATATATCCACACATGATGGTTGGACATAAAATCATATTGGTGTAAATGTAATATCACATTATAATACTCTTTAAGTTTTAGGCAACAACATTTCAGATATGGACATCGGACTTCTGTCATATTAATTTTATTTCTAGATCCACTTTCATGAATGCATCCATGTCATTTCTAAAGTGCAATGGAATCATTCCTCCATTTTTACCTCTCATGTACATCCAACTTCAATCTTTCAAATAATCCATCTTCTATACTCTAATATAACCAAAATTTACATTAACTTTCACACTGTAACATTATTAATTCAAATTTAATAACATTATTAATTTTATCGTTACATTAAATAACACTATTAATTTTATTAATGATTTTATTAATTTTTTTCTTAAATTAAATAACATTACTAATTTTATGAATAATTAAGATAACATTATACATTTTGTTCCTAATTTAAATAACATTATAAATTTAATTATTACTTTAAAAAGCATTACTAATTTTATTATTGCATACTTTCATTAATTTTATTAATATATTCAGTAACTTTATTAAATTTTTTATTAATGTCAATAAGTTTATTAACTATATTACAAAACAATGAAATTCACAAACAATTTCAAAGCTATATAATCTAGGGATTTCTGCACTTTTTTGATGGTTGGTTATCCTACTTTGCATTACAAACACAATAATATATATGTTTCGAAAACCATTTCAAATAAAAAAACTAAAAATATATTCTACAGGACTTTCCCTTATTCCCTGTATTATATGCAAAAGAGCTTACAAGGGGAACAAGATGGACGTGTCATCGAAACTTCATTAACCGTTCGATGTCAAATATTGATTTAAGAAACATAAATGCCATTGTGTTTATAACTTTGTCCAATACTGGGATAAATCTAACAAATAACGTATTAGATGAATATCAATTTTTGTTTTATTTAAAATATGAATATCTATATAACGATCATATATGGTACTTGTCAGACAAGATCAACTAACATCTACAAGTTTCATTAATATCATCATATCAATGCCAATAAATTATTGAACAATTTAAAATAATACCAACAAAATCTCAAATCCTATACAAATTCTCTCAAACCTATGTCAATGATCATATACCAACGAATATAAACAAAAAAATCTATCTTATATAAAAAGTTAATCAAATCATAGCACCGAATAGAAAATGAACCGAAGAAATAAACCATACAATGGAGCCTTGAGCATCGATGCAATGACCCGCTTTTCAGAACTATTTAAGTAAACAATCAACTATACACGATCTACTTAAATTGAACGAAAAGGGGGGGTAGTTAGGGAAAAGAAAAAAGAAAGAAGACAAGAAGAAACTAAACAACAAAAAATCTCATAGTAGAACGTATAATGTATATTATACACCAATTTTTTACACAAAGACAAACTATAATTTATGTATATACAGACATCAATCTGAGTATACTAACATATTTCAGCCTGAACAGTTATAACAACCGGTCCTCACAATTGCTAATAAATGCAATAGTGAATGTAGCGGAAAAATTACCATATATACGAATAGTCTCTGGGCCTCCAGCTCGTTCCCTAAAGATCCAAAGCAATAAAATTAAATTTGTAATATGCTCGGTCTAACTCGAGCACTTTAATAAAATAACACTCGAGTCGGTCTAGTAAACCAGCATGAGAAAACACACCTCAATTGAATTTTAAAGTTATAAAAACCTTTTGAAAATAAAGGTATCTTGTAAGACCACATTTGTAATGACCCATAATTTTCGATAATTAAAAATAGTTGATTTGATAAGATTTGGTGATTTAATATTGAAAGAAATAAAAATTTATAATTTATAATTTATTAATGAAATAATAATTAGAATGAAATGTAATAGTGTTAATCTAAGTTAATTATCAACAAATTGAATGAAATACCAATCAATTGAAATAATGTTAACGTTATAACATGGTTATAAATTTAATATAAGGAAACAAATGTAAATATGGAATTAATTAGTGAAATAGTATGTAAATGATGGAAATTGATAAAATCAATATTATGTAAGTAATTATAATAATTGGTTGTAAATAATAAACCCTTACAAGTGTGATTAAAAGTTAGTAGTAACAATTATTATATTTTACCTATTTGCTTCGTTCGTTATATTTAAATTAATTATAATTAAATTAAATTAAATGTTACATTAATGTGAGTTAAGACAATAACTGTAAACTGTGAATGTAATAAAAGGAATAGAAGTGAAATTATATTCATAAGGTAATAATTGATTAAATATAAAGACTAAAATCAAATTTAATCAATTTTCAGAATTTAAATTATAATAATTGGATTTATTGCAATATAATGTAACTAAGTATTCAATTAATTGAAATTACGACGAATTGGAAAATATTAGTGTAATAAGATATAAACCATGTTAATTATATCTGTAAGATGATAATTGGTTGAATAATAAGATTGAAAGTCAAACAAATGGATTATTGGAAATTTAATTAACAATCTCTCAATTTACTGAAATTGAAACTAAGCACTGTAATCGGTAAATTAATTAACTTTAAATTGATATCTAAACATTTCAAAATTTTTGTGAATGTTTAAGAAATCAAAATGGTAAAATTTGTTAATCATAGAATTGAAAATTTGATTTAATTAATTTAATATTAATTTATCCAATTAAAGTGAAAATATCCATTTTGGCAACTGTCTCGGATACTGCCGAAACAAGTTTCATCGGATTCGTAACAGTGAAGTATTATAAAATTTTAAGTTTCGTAGCGACCGGACTTGTCATTTGATCGTACGGGCTCGAATCGCATAGAAATTAATTTAATTGAAATGAATTTGAAATAAGCTGATTATAAGCTAACTTCTTCATACGATGGAATTAGGACTTAAAATATGTTCCATTGAGTTTAAAATTATCGAAAACATCTATTTTGATGTGCATACCCATTTTCGTTTTGGAGACAGAACGGGCATTTCAGATCGTTTATCGTTCAACTTTCACAAATCTGACCCATTCATTTCTATTTCTGACCTGTCTATAAATAAATTGTTATAAACCCTACCAGTCTTTCTATTTCTTATTTCTGTACGTACAATTCTCTACGGCTTCTCCTTTCCAATGGCAGAAACATGCTCCAATCCCCAAACCCTCAAAATTCAATTTCAAAACCAAATCCAAAATTTAAACTCCTCAAAATATATCGAATTATATATCGATTTGAAGCTCTCGAAGAGCGCAGGTCAAATCCGCAGTGCATTTTTAAATCTGGGTTTCTGTGTAGCCAGAATTCGGTGATTAAACCTCGGCCGTTCATCGGGTCATGATCAACTTTGTCGGATCTTTAGATCGAGGGTACCGTTGTGTGGAGAGCATCGAGCATAGTTCATTAGCATAGTTTGTTTGGCGTGTTATTGGTTGGATCGAGCTTAAAAATTCAATTAGGTCATAGAATTTACGGCAGCGGCTGTTCATCTGGGTCTTTGATCGGCGTCAAGTTGGCCGTGAGAGAGTCGCGGATGGTGGCAGATGTCGGCGGCGGGGTATGGGGGCGGTCGTGATCTGATCAGGCGGCGACGAGTGGCGATTTTCGATTGCTATTAGGGTTTGGAACGAGCTGGAACGTTCCTCGTGCGCATGGAAGATAGCTGCTGACGTGGCAAGCTTCGATTCGTCTATATTATTTATTTTGTATTTTGAATTCAAACGTTCTAATACGCATATCTTTTGCATACGAACTCGGATTCACGTGCAGTATGTTCCGCTGCGATCGTATCAAAACTCTGGACATTTTGACTCCGGTATGGAAGAATTCTGAGACTTTTTGAATTTGGGCCCTATATTTGACTTTTAATTTGATTTAAAATGGAAGGTGAGTGTTTTGACCCACTCACAACTCCTAAAATTTCTTATGTTTGTTAAATTAATTTATAATGTGATTAGGAATTTATTTATGGCTATTTGGTAAATTATTATTCCTTTTAATTTGAATTGTTTTGAATTAATTCATCATTTAATTTATTATGGAATTTAATTTTGCTAGTAAAATACTCATTATTGAAATTTTGTTAATTGTTGATATATTGATTGAATTGGACGATGATTGGGATGGGTGTTTAAATTAATTTTGGATGTTTGGATGTTATGTTAATTTATATATTGCTACTACTCTGCAAGTTCCCTTAACTATTATATTGGAATATCACTATGTGTTGAAATGATATACACCCGAACGATCTACAGATCAGGGAAAGATCGTTATGGGTTGAAATGGTAGACTTGAGCGATTTTATGGATTTTATATTAATTCGGGATTGCGGTTTGAAATGATATATAATCGTAAAATTTTGAATTGCGGTTTATAATGATAAATATCCGTATCACTTGACCCTAGGGTAGAGAATTATATACGAACACCGGATTGGTTAAATGAAACGATTTTAAATAATTAATTTTTGAATCATATTAAATGATATTTTGAAATAAAACCTGATTTATATAAATTGAATTATTATCGAAATTCAAGTATCATGTTGAAATTGGAATTGGTTTAAAGGAATTGTTAAAAGAATTTAATTAAAAATTTCAAAGTTGAATTTGGAATATAAGTGAAATTTTAAGAATTGAGTTATTTGAATTGTTTGAAATATAGCTTTGTAATGTATTGAAGTTGGAATAATTTAAACTGATATTTCAAAAACGGATTGAAATCAATACAAACTTAATAATTTTATTGAGAGCTTGAATTGGGTTTTGTGATTTGGAATGTGAAACTGTCTAGATATGTTAAAATAAAATAAATAGTTAAATTTATATAAATTCCAAATTCATAATTAATATAAGCCGTCTTAAAAGTATATTATTTTAAAAATTTCTAATTATTAAAATTTCAAAGTTATTAAACTATTTTAACTTATATTAAATATATAAATTATTTTAACCTATTTTAAATCAATTTAATTTATTTTAAACTAATTTAACCATTTAATTTAATTTAAATCTAATTAATCTATTTTAAAGCTATTTAATCTATATTAATTGTATTTTAGCTATTTTAAATCTATTCAACTATTTTAATCAAGTTAAAACTATTTTTGATCTATTATAAATTATTTTAGAGTATTTTAACTATCTATAACTATTTAAAACTATTTATAACTATCTAAACTATCTTTCTCAATTTCAAACTAAATAAAGTAGATGTGTTTATATTTTAAATCCTCGATTTTAAAGTGAATATGGTTACATGATAGTATAACCTAAGTTCGGATTTAAATTACATATTTGATTTGATTATGAAGTTTTGAAATGAGGATTTTAAACTATTTTGAAATATGCTTGTTGAAAGTGAATATAATTTCTAAAGTAATATGGTTTGAATTGAATATGATATTTTGATATCAATTATGAATTGATTTTGGAAATTTAAAAGAACAATCCGGTGTGAAATAAACATTTGGTTGTTAGAGAGACTGAGATCGGTATTGTCGTACTCTCTGCCATTACTGAAAACCATTTTAACAACTGTGCACGTGGTGGAGATTTCAAAAATAAAGTAGGACGGTTTGGCAAACGATTTTTGTATAAGGTATGACGTGATCTTCACTCCCATGAGTCAGCTTAGATGTGACTAAAATAGGAGCTATACATGGGCCAAGTGAGGTTATTCCTCCGATCGAACATGCTTCTTCGATAAATATTATGACATTTGTGATGATTTGATGGCCACCCCTTGATTTTGATTATGGGAGTGTGTTCCAAGGTGGGTGGTAGGAGCTGCTATGTGTTACCAGCAGCATGAATCTGCAATTGATAAATATACCCTGGCATTGCCTCGAGTGCCGTGTTCATATCCCCTAGAGCGCCTTCTACAAGTTTGTTTTGTATCATACCTATGTGATGTCCTAAGGGTAAACCACCTGTTTGGTGGAGCGTACGACATTGTATAGACTATTGCAATATATACAATGTGTTAAGGGGATATGGGTAACGCCTTAATGCTATTTTGATACTTTTTACTTTACCGTAGATACTATTATAATAGCGTATTGTACGACATAGTAGATAGTTTAACTGATCCTTAGGAGATGGTTATCCTGGCATCTCTTAAGTTATTGCACTCATGTTAGACACTGGATAGGAGATGTCAAACCCGTAAACATCTATGACGCCGTTCCACTCATATTTATTTACTGTTGATTTAACTTACATAAGATCTTTTAATTCTGACTCGAGTGTTTTGTCTTTTCAATTCGCTCGGGTCAGCCTGAGCATTTCAGGGTTGAAGACCTTTTTTCTAGAGGATGAAGATGAAGATTTGTATTATTATTATTTGATTACTCCGCTGCATCATGTTGTTCCGCTGCATTTATTTAGTTATTCTTGTTTATGTAACTCTGATGTTTGTGTTGTAAAGAATAATCAAATGTATTTATAAAATAGCTTCATGAACTGTTATTTAACTATTATATTTTGTCATACCGCTGCGAGATTCTATATTTTTTATTTCTTTCTCCTTTTCTTATTCACCCCATAATAATCTTCCTTTTGAATGGTTTGAATCCGACATATGTGTCTGCTTAAAACATTTAAACAGGCAGGTCGTTATAGTTGGTATCAGAGCTTTGGTTTAGCGATAATCTTAGCTTTATGAGGTCTGACTCATATTAAATAGTGTAGTGATACCCTAGAATGAGTCATTAAGTGTATATATATGAGAGAGTGTTAGTGTTATAAAAGGTTTAGGTATTGTGTTAATTTGTCCCATTTTGTATTTATTAATTCTGGTCGGTGCATAGGACCATCGATAGGGATTTCTTAACACTAAATAGGGCAGACTGATACAATATTTGTTTTGAAATATATGTAAATGAAATAATTTTGCCCATTATATATTTTGTATATAAAATTATAGATTTTATAAAGGATATAGTTGGATGTAATATGTTTGTGGTTAAGTAGTAAAATTTTATAAATATTAATTGGAAATAGGATTTACACATAAAGTAAATATGAATTAGAAAATTTTGAACTTAAGTTCCAGGATTTTGAAATTTCTTTCCAAAAGGTTTTGGAATATAATATTAGTAGTAATTAGAAGTATTTTCTGATATGAATATTTCAATATGACTTGAAAGAAATGTTTTAAAAGAAAATTCTTAAAGGAAATAAGTTCTGTACTCCCCTCTCTTTCGTTGGAATTTTTTTTCGATGATAAGTGCACGCATCATCAACGTTTATTTTCGGGTTTCAAAGTGGGAAGACTATTGGAGTAGTTTTACTGCACATTTATTTTTTTATGTATGATTGGATATAAAAGATATGAATATATATATATATATATATATATATATTGAAATAATTAAATTGCAGCCGACATTTAGTTCTTAAATTTCTATAAATTATAGATTTCAATTATTGTAATGAAATGAAAATTTAATTATTAATAATTCAAAACTTCTAAAATAAAAATAAGAAATTTGATGTTAAAATTATTAATGAAATAGACTAGAAACAGAAATTTTGAAAACTGTAAATAAAAAGGAAATGAAAATAAGATATGGTAACCCTTGAACATTTTGTTAACTAAATAAATAAGAGAACTTGGGTGATATTCAAGCATTCATAGGAACATATGTATAACTTACCAAAATATTAAAAAGTTGAAATGTAATAAGAAGACGTAATAGAATATCGTGCAAGTAAAACTTGAGAGAAAAATGAAAATGTTCGGTGGAATTACATCTATAAATGAGAATTCTAATGTTAAAAGTGGTAATAAGCTGAAGTAAATAGTTAAAATGCTACTAATTAAACGTAATAAGAGTGAATAATGTAAGGAAAATGATTATAATTAACTTGGTTAATTAATTATTTTAGGCTATTTACAATCTGATTTAATAAAAGGTGATGGATACTGTAAGTAGATGATTATAAACTTAAATCAATGATGAAGCACTTTGTAATTAAATTGAATACTATATTAAATTAAATGGTTATAACTTCAGGAAAGATGAAATGATTCAGAAAGTAGAATTAATATTCAATGACATTATATAAGGAAATGAATGTAAATTAAAAAGAAAGAAACTTGAGTATGGACTTATGCACTAAATATCTAATGGAAATCAAGTATATTGATTAATTAGTGTAAATTAAACTATAATAAAATGTATGTAATATTTGAATAATGTATTCAGTGATTACTGTAAACAATTGAATGGAAATAACTTATGTAGGAAATGATTGTAAAGTAGTAAAAAGAAATTTCCATTATATGAAAGAAAAAAAAGAAAAAAAAAGAATTTTGTACGTGATGAATGAAAATAAATGAGAGTAAGTACTAAATGAATGAATGTGAATTTATTTACAGAGAAACTTGTATAGCACTTTAAGAGTTGATTTACATATGTTTAAAATAATAGTGTGTGAGTAACATATGTAAGAAAATGTAAATAACATATGTGAATAAATGAATGTAAATAAATGGAATTAGGTGCTAAATGAATAAACGGGAATAAAATTTTGTAAGAAATAAATGTAAAATTAAAGGTAGTAATCATTGAATGAATGAAAAAAAATGAACAAAACATCTTTTGAAAAGAAATTAATAAGAATAAACTTAAATAATCTTTGGTATTTGATGTTTGTTTTGATTTATGGATTGTTGGGTAAAGATACTTCTAATTGTTTAGGATGTGTGAATAATTTATTGAGTTTATCTAAGACTGTTGAGTAGATGGTATACTTAGTAGTTTATTTGTCATTCTATACGGTTAAAGCGTCTAAACCCAAATAAACCATTTGTTTTTCATGGTATGGATGTGTAACGACCTAATTTTTCGACTTCTGAAAATCGACATTAATATGTCCACTGTATCAAATGCCAAACAATTGAATGCCGAAAAACCGAACCGTTCGGGTTAAAGAAGAAGAAGATAGAAGAAGAACAGAAAACAATAAAAGAATCTCACATTTGTAGCTTAATAATATATAATAGATAAATGAATATTCTTTAAAATAAAAGACCTATATAGTTTATACATTACAACATCAGAGTTTTACAACAACAAAACATAACACTGGCAGTCTTTATAACTTGCTTACATGAAAATTTGACTTGCACCAACCCATACGCAGCGGATAATACATAGTATAAATAGTATGTCTCGCCATCCGGCTTGCCTTCTGATCTCCACAGCAACTTCTTGACTTCGCTCCTGAACAACTGATAACCTGACTCTAGGCTGCCCGCGTGAAAAATTATGGGCACCCAAAGTTTAGAAAGGGAACAATAAGCTCCAGGTTGGTCATGGAACTGGTGTGAGATCTTAAAAACAGTTATTTTCACAAAGGAAATAAAAATAAATCCGCTATGTTTTGGAAAATAAAACTACCATAAGGCCTCCCACCACACACACAATGCAAACATTGAATTGGAGGAGATTTCTCCATATGATAGTCAAACATGCTTGATACGCAAAATCCTTTTGTATTATTATTAGTTCATAGTGTAGAAAACATTTCGAAAGTATAACATTAATATTAGCCAGCATACCACCATTATGTTATACCTACTATAGCTACCAATTAAATGGCGGGTCACCACCATGAGTAAAAGGCAGGTTATACAACTAAAACAGTACAGGGCTCGTAATTTTTTTGGATTTCCAAAAAATGGTCAGGCTAAGGAACTTGCTACGCCACATGGGTACGCCTCTGGAGGGACTCCCCGAGAACTTAACCAGCTCTCTGCCAACACAAGGCCGAGTTACCTCACGCTGTAATGAAGCTGTAACTAGGTAACCACACGAGTATGCTATCCCCGGTCATTACCGACCTTTATCCGAGGATCCTCGACCACAAAGCAACAACCACAAAGTAATAAATTTGCAACAACCACATAGGTTAAATATCCGGGCTTCATACCATGATACCACCTTTTTCCAAAAGGAAATGGACATAACCTGAGGGTGCTACGCACAAATAACCTTGCCTCATCCTTCATGTTTCGACAATTTTCGGGTTGTGAGGTCCGACGAGGTCTCATCCACAAAGCTACGCTTTTCACAAAAGACATGCTTCGATCAGCAAATGATCAACAACACTTAGCATGCCATATTACCAAGTTGGGACTATATCAATAATAACCATCAATTACATAACCAATGAGCTCGTATGTCTCAGAGAAGGGTGCTAAGCTAAGAGAATAAATTCTCCACCACCAACAGAAATGTATTTGATAGAAATCAACTTTATATCTCAATGTGTAATGTCAGACATACAACCATACAAGTTGTTTGCACAAAAATTGGGCAAACACCTCCAAGTCGTATGATTTAGTTGATTTTATGTTGGTTTCAGTGATTTGGGGGATTTATGCAAATATATAAAAAGCAGGGACTAAACTGTAAAAGACGCATAGATTTATAGTGGTTCGGCCAGAACGTGCCTACGTCCACTTTATATGTTATTCTCCTCTTACTATTCAGATTACAAGTACAAAGCCTTGATTACAAGTATATAAAAGTTGTTTGAAAGTTCCTTCCGTGCTTGAGCTCTCAAACTTGTCTGTCATTGTTGTACCCTTGCCCCTCTATTTATAGAGTGAGGCTGGAGGCAGGGGTCCTGGATGTATATAGCAGCTGGTGGCCCTGGCTGAAGCAATCTGGCCTGGCAACGTGGTTCGGCGGAGGTTGGATAAGTGGTCCGGTGGTGCCTTGGATCGGTGGTGTGGAGTTGGAGAGGCTTTTGGTTCGGTCGAGGATGTAGCTTGGTCCGGTAGTGGTCCTTCTCCATCTGGTTCGGTGGTTTGGTGGCACGTTGGTCCGGTGATGCTTGGGAGGTAGGTTGGTTCGGCATTGGTGTGGGGTGGCTCTGGTTCGGTGAGATCCTGGTTCGGCGAGGCTTTGGACCGGTGGCAGGTGGTCCAGTGGTGAAGTGGTTCGGCAGGCATGAGAGAGGGGTTGGACCGGTAGTTGTTTGGTTCGGTCATGGTGGTCGTTGAAGAAGGTTATGGGCCGGTAGTTACCTGGTTCGGCAATGGTTATTGGAGAAGCTTTTGGATCGGTGGTAAGAATTTGCCTAGCATTTGCCCCCCTAAGTGGGGCACATGCTTGCATGTGTCGCGCTTTGTTTTCTTGTAGTTGGGACAACTTCATTCGGTTTAGAGTGCCGAACCGATTGGTTCGGTTATCCTATGCTTGCTATAAGTAGGGGCGTTATGCCACAGTTATCCCTTTACCTTTTGAGATAGCCGAATCAACTGATTGCCGAATCAAACTTCTGTTCGTGCCGAATCAAACGCTTATCTTTGCCTAATCAATACCTTATCTTCGCCGAACCAGGTGAGACCCTATTCTGCCGGATGAAACTTCTTATTTTCGAACTGCCGAATGAAACTTATACTTAAATTACCGGATGAACCCTGAGACTCTGAATACCGAATGAACTCCTTGGAGCTCAAGTGCCGAATGTGTCTCGTGCTTTGCTTTACCGAATGAGCTCCGTGGTGTGAGTGCCGAATGGCCTTTCGGTCTTGTGTTACCGAATGAACCTGAAAACCTTCATCCCTTGAGTTTTGAATTCGAGCGAAATTCCAGACCACATGCCTTTGTTTACTTATATCTTTATACTCCTCATTTTAACAGTGCGTTTTTTTTTGGTGTTGCAGATAAATGTCTCGTAAAGTTGAAAATCGATCAGAGAAGAGAAAATCTACGGACCGAAGTGAGCCTCCCATTGTGCCCCCTGCCCAGCTAGGACCAGTGCGGCAGGGACCTGCCCCGAGGTCATTAGTGGACGGATATGGCCCCCAGGAGCTTCTGAACTCTCCTCCCGATTGTTATCCGAGCTCCCTCAAAGAAGGGAAACTTGATATCATCGCTCGCTCCTTTGGGATTGACAGGGCGAGTATGCTGCTGTCGGGAGATGGTGTGATGCCGTACGATCCTCCTGAAGGATATTTCGCTTACAGCCGATACCATTGTATGTGCGGGGCCATTCCGCCAATCAATGCCTGGATAGTCAGCTTTCTTACCTATTTAAAGGTGGCTCCATTCCAACTTCAGCCCAATTCCTATGCTATCCTGGTGTGCTTGTTCGTCATTTTTCAGAGGAAATATGGGCATCCCCCTTCCAACCGGGAGATCCGGTATTTGTACAACTTGAGAGGCTATTAGAAGGGGTCTCCATGTATCAGCTTGGAAGCGGCCGTGCCCTTCAAGCCCGTTCTGGATTTGTATTCGAAGCTCAGTATGTTCAAGAAAGAATGGTTCTTCATCAAGGATGACTCTATTTCCTTCCGTCTTTTCACTTCCGGCTGTAAGTTGAACTCCATTTATATTTTCCTTGTTTCGACCCCAATGCTTCCTCTTATATGCTTTTATTTCTTGCTAGCGACAAGTGGCTTTGCGGTCGTGGAGAATGATTCCTTGGTTCGGATGGCTGCGGAAATAAAGGCCATCTCGGGACGGGACAGGTCGACTTCTTACCTGATCAGGAATGCCACTCTCTTGGAGTACAACTTAATTCTTCCACGTCAATATGTGGTCAAGCGGAGAGATACAGCCGAGGAGAGGGCTGCCAAAGCTAAAGACGGGGCTGCCGTGAAGAGTAGCAAGAGGAGACCTTTCTCGGTAGCTCCGGTCATCGGAGGGAAGAAGCTTAAGAAATCTGATGGACCCTCTCCCAGCACATGCCCAGATGTTCCGGAGAGGAAAGTGGAGAGGAAGAGAGAGGCGAGGAGGAGAGCGGTGGTGATGGAGAAGGTGACGGTGGTAACGGGCAGAGTGGTAGTGGCGCTGGTGCCTTGACTTCTGGGCAAGCGGGTGAGATTCAAGAGTGGACTGATGATGCCTTCCGTCAAGCCTTCGAGGGGTTGGGGGAAGGGCCGGCTTTGGTGGAGAAATCGGAGAAGTTTGATAAGGCCGGGACGGGCGCCAGTCTATCTTCTGAGGGTATTTCAGCTAAGGAAACTCCGGCGGTTCAAGGTGAATTCTTAACTTCCGCAGATTCCTTTTATGATACGGACTTAGTAATATTTTATGGCCAGCTCCCGTCCTGGAATGAGATTCAGGACTTATTGCAGTATCCTACTCCCCCTCAGGGTTTGTGAAATAAACGCGTTTTCCTATTCCTTTTAACTTAGCATATGTCTCGGATTGTAGTTTCATGCATGCTTGTAATACTTGGTTTTTATTCTAGGAACGGGTAAGGTGGCCAAGACATCAGATATTCGGCACCGCCTTGAACAGTACAAGCTATTCAAGGCTTCTGCCACACCAAAGCCGTCAACTAGCCGTCCCAGAGATGTGGTTAGCTATCGCCCTCTTCTCGGAGTTATTGAGGAAGATATGCAAAAGAGGAAGAGGGGGCGATCTTCGTTTGAACCTTCACCTGGCCCTTAGCCTCCAGTCCAGCCTATCCACGATATTACTGAGGAAGATACTGAGCTTATGCCTTCCCCACATCCGTCCGAAAATCCAACCGTCACCCCGATAGACCACCATGGTTTGGTTCGCAACCCGTTTTCCGGTCACCCGGATCTGGATCCGAGTTTTCAGGACATCTCTTTTGACGAGGCCACGGGTGAGCATCTTCTTCCCTGCAACCCCATGGTACGGGCGCATGATGAGGCTAAGTCCTTAGACCTCGATTTGCTTACTACTCGGATTGTGACCATGGGGAATGAGGCTAAGGTAAACATTGATCGGGTGGCTGAAGAGACCAAGAGGCTAATGGAGCATCACGCTCGACTGGCCAAGGCTGGGGAGGAAATCAGAAGTGCTAACATTCGGTTACGGTTAAAGGTTTCTGATCAGGCCAAACAGCTTGCCGATCAGGCTCTCCAGATATCCCAGCATGAAACGGCCTCCAGACGACTGAAGAAAACCATGGAAGAGGCTAGCAAGGCTGAGTTGTGAAAAATGGTGGCTGTTTGCAAAGAGCGAATTGACATGGCCATCGCAATAGTGGACGAGGTTCGAAGAGCGGATCTTGAGCAGGTAGAGGAGTTATCTGGGAGGCTTGAGGCCGCAGAGCTTGCTCAGGCCAAGCTGAAGGAGGAGATGGAAGTGATGTGGAAGTCCCTTCAGGCTGACTGCTCGAGATACCGATTGGAGAGAGATGCTGTTGTCGCACGGCTGTCGGCTTCTGAGGCCCGGATGAAAGAGTTTGAGGAGAACGAGGGGATGATGGACGAGATGCTCCAGGACATGTATTTCCGTACTTGTAGGCAGGGGAACCTGTCCTGGATGGACGATTATCCCCGGGTTATGACTTGGATATATCTCCGGGCTTTGGAGGAAGCTAAGGCCGATGCGGATAAGGAAGGTGGTGCGGCTTTCAGGAAGGATGTGGTTACGGCCCAATTTACTAAGGAAGAGAAGGTGGCGGTTAAGGAGGGCATGCGGCTGCTTGCTGCGGATGAGGTAGGCATGCAGCTAGATGATGATGATCAGGGAGCAGACGCTGGTAAGTCTTTCCTTTTAACCTTTTCATGATTTGATTGCTTATCTTTCGTGATTATTGATGGATTCTCTTCTGAATTATGCAGGAGGGACCTCTGGAGTACATGCGGGGAGATCTGACCCCGCAGTTAAGTAGATCCGGATGGCAGGCAGGATGAAGGCGGAGCCCCGATGTAGTTGACTCTTTTATTTGGTCCGTTTGACATCCCTGTATATACTAGTCCAAAACATTGTTGTATTTTCAGGCTGTAATTATATTATTTGTAAAGAATGACTTTATGTAACTTTATAACATAAGTTGATTCTGTCATGTTTGAATGCTATTGTCATTTTGATATGTTGCATAAGAAATACAAGTGCGTGTTTATGCATGCGACTCAATCGTATTTGATGCTAAGTTTCTGCTTAAAATATTATTTCATGTCTTGTAATGCCAATATGACTTGTGAATAAATTAAAGCTACATATTTGTATACAAGAGAAGAAAGTACCGCCCTTCGTGTTTTAGTTGTAGAGGGTTGCTTTGAATGTCTTACGTGACTGAGTATGGAATGTAGCGGAGTATTCCGTCATTCAGATGTGAGCTCATATTTCCACAAGCGAGAGTTCCCCTATTTTGTGACATGTACTTTAGGGACTGTTATATAGGATAGGAGAAAAGTTTTTAAATGTAATGGAAATATGAGAAACAGTAAAACTTCCAATCACGGAAGGCCGTCGATATGCTTAAGTTCGTGGCAAACAGGTTTTGTAGTCACTTTCCCTAGCTGTGGGTCTTGGAGACATTTGTCACCCATCTTACGCCTCTGCGGGGAGTTTATCTTTTTTACCACAGCCGCACTTAAGACATATCGGAGCCGAGATCGCGCACAGTAACTACCCGAGCCATTATGGCCCGTAATCATGGGTATTATTCGATTTACTGTGGTCGACTAGCGTGGGTGCCGATCGTCAACCGTGAACTACCCCTGGCTGGCCACACCTTATGTTGGGGCTTAAAGTTGGTTCACAGTTGACGGCGAGCGGAACGCCATAATGAGCTGCCATCGGCTATAGTCGGCCTTCTTGATGGCTTATAATCGGCTCATTACAGTTGGCTTTGAGGGCAGTCGCGAGCAATGAGTTAACCCGCAGCAGAGGGATGCAGGAGCAAAAGTGTCTCATTGGCGAGTGCATAGATTCGCATAGTACCTGTTGGGTCTTGTCCAGGTGAGGTTGGGCTGTGAAGTGTCCAGAATGGAAATGTCATTATACATGATTTTGTTCAACAGAAAATGATAAAGCTTAACAAGCAGCCAAGATATAAAGGAACAAGTTAAAAAGAGACAAGATTTTTAAAGTGGTTCGGCACGAAAATGCCTACATCCACTTATTCTCTTTGTTAATTCACTTCATATGGGCAGTACAAGTTAAGAAAAGTATCGACGGAGGTGTTGGATGTTCCATGCCCTCTGGAACACCTCTCCGTCCACTGTTTACAAAATATAGGCTCCGTTGCGGAGGTCTCTATGAATTACATAGGGTCCATCCCAGATTGGATCTAGCGCTCCGGGGCGCGGGAAGATTCGCTTGAGGACAAGATCTCCTTTTTGTAAGCTGCGGTGCTTGACTTTGGAGTTGTATTGTGCTGCAACTTTTTGCTTATGAGCTGCTGCTTTGAGTGCTGCATCGTTTCTTCTCTCCTCAATTAGATCCAAAGACATGTGGAGGAGTTCTTCGTTCTCTTCTGGGTTGTAGTGGATCCTGCGGTGGGAAGGCACTATAGTTTCAACTGGGAGCATGGCCTCCGATCCGTATGCCAAAGAGAAAGGAGTATGCCCTGTTGATGTCCTATAAGATGTGCGGTAGGCCCGAAGTGCCGTAGGAAGTTCATCCACCCAAGCGCCTTTTGACTTTTCGAGTTTCTTCTTGATTAGAGTTTTGAGGACTTTTTTGACAGCTTCGACTTGTCCATTTGCCTGGGGATAAGCCACAGATGAGAAGCTTTTGTGAATTCCATGCTCTTGGCACCAGTCGGCGAATTCCTCACTGTCAAATTGAAGTCCATTGTCCGATATGATTTTGAGTGGAACCCCGTACCTGCATAAAACATTTTTATCAAGAAGTTAATAACTTTTGCCAAAGATATTTTATTTAGAGGCTTCGCTTCCACCCATTTGGTGAAATAGTCAACTGCTACTATGGCATATTTGGCTCCGCCTCGGCCCATTGGCAGTTCGCCAATCAAGTCAATTCCCCATATTGCAAAGGGCCAAGGGCTGGTCATTTGAGTAATTTCATTTGTTGGTAGTCGAGGAATCTTAGCAAATTTCTGACATCTGTCACATCTTTTGACGAAGTCTAGGGCGTCTTTGTTTAAAGTGGGCCAGTAATACCCGTATCGGAGTATTTTCTTTGCTAGAGTTTGTCCTCCGGTGTGATCTCCGCAATTTCCTTGATGGATGTTGGACAAGACTTCCCTGGCTTCCCTTCCAGCGATACACCTTAATAAGGGATTAGAGAAGCCACGCCGATAGAGGATGCCTTCATGTAATGTGTAGCGGGAAGCTTTCCTTAAGATTTTCTTAGCTTCGTGACTTCCGTCGGGCAGGGTGCCACTTTGCAAGTACTTCCGGATGGGGGTCATCCAAGTTTCTTCTTCAATTGCAGCTATCATGTTCAGTGTCTCGCAACTCGGGGCTAGTTGCTGTGAGATGGTATTGTTCGGGAAGCGCCGCCGTCCTTCATGCTAGCTTGCTTTGCCAGTTCGTCAGCCTCCTGATTCTCTTCTCGAGGAATGTGTTTGATTAAATAGTGATCCAATTGATTGAGTAGCATCTTGGTCTTCTTTAGATATGCTGTGAGTCATTCTCCTCGAGTCTGGAATTCTCCCAGTATTTGATTTATAATAAGTTGAGAATCACTATGGAGACATAAAGTACCGACTCTATCCCCAGGGCAAGTTCTAATCCGGCTATCACTGCTTCATATTCTGCGTCATTGTTGGTGGCAGCGAATTCCAACCTTAGGGCGTAGTGCAGCTTCCTTCTCCTGGGGGTGATTATCACAACACCTGCCCCGAACCTTGTTCATTTGATGCTCCATCTACGAAGAGATTCCACTTGATATCTTCTGCTATTTCAGATTACTCCTTACCTTCGTTAGTAGTGAATTCGGCAATGAAATCAGCTATGGCTTGCCCCTTGATAGCGGTGCGAGGATGGTTGGTGATATCATATTGACTCAGTTCAATGCACCACTTAAGTAGTCGCCCAGAGGTGTCGGGGCGTTGGAGTACCTGCCTTAGCGGTTGATCGGTTAAAACTCTGATGGAATGAGATTGGAAATAGTGTCGCAGTTTCCGTGACGTGATTAGCAAACAGTATGCTAGCTTTTCAAGTTTAGGGTATCTGGCTTCTGCCCCAGTAAATCTCTTGCTTACAAAGTATATGGGCCGCTGCGCGCGGTCGTCTTCTCTCACCAAAGCGGTGCTTAAAGCATGGGACGATACAGCAAGATATAGATATAGTTCTTCGCCTTCATTCGGAGTTGAGAGTACTGGTGGTCTCTGGAGGTGTTCGATTAAGTTAAGAAAGGCCGTCGAGCATTCGTCAATCCATTTGAACTTTCCTTTGTCTTTCTTTAGAGCTTCAAAGAAAGGGATGCATTTGTCGGTTGCTTTAGAGATGAACCTGCTTAGGGCGACCACTTTTCCGTTTAGGCTTTGCATCTCTCTTCGAGTGGATGGTATCTTGATATCTTGCAAAGCTCGAACTTGTTCGGGGTTTGCTTCAATCCCCCTGGCATGGACGATGAATCCCAAGAACTTTCCCGATGATACTCCGAAGGAGCACTTCAGAGGGTTCAGCTTCATTCCATATTGGCGAAGTACTTGAAACATATCATCCAGGTGGTTTATATGATCATTGGCTTTCCTCGATTTTACCAGCATGTCATCCACATAAACTTCCATAGTTCGTCCTATTAGTTCCGCAAACATCTTGTTGACAAGGCGCCGATAAGTAGCTCCGGCATTTTTAAGTCCAAAAGGCATTACTTTGTAGTAGTACAATCCCCGGTCAGTGATGAAACTAGTGTGGTCTTGATCGGGGGCGTGCATAGGGATCTGGTTATATCCTGAATATGCGTCCATAAAGGATAAGAGTTCGTGTTCGGCTGTGCTGTCCACGAGTTGGTCGATTTGAGGGAGTGGGAAGCAGTCCTTCGGGCAAGCGTCATTTAAGTAGGAGAAATCGATGCATGTTCGCCACTTCCCATTAGCTTTCTTTACCAGTACCGGGTTGGCGATCCATTCTGGGTAGATGGCTTCTCGTATGAAGTCATTGGCAAGTAAGTTCTTTACTTCTTACTCGAGGGCTGCTGATTGTTCTGCCCCTATGCTCCTCTTTTTTTGCTTCACTGGCACCTTGGTGGGATCGATGTTCAGTATGTGGCATGCTATGTCTGGAGAGATTCCTGTCATGTCGGCGTGCGTCCATGCAAATACATCCATGTTGTGGAGAAGAAAATCGACGAGTTGATCTTTCAACTCCGCTCTTAACTGAGACCCGACTCTCAGCAGTCTACTTGGGTCGTGTTTTTCTACAGATACAAATTCCATAGCCTCTGCAGACTCGGTGGTGGCCTCCTCCCCTTTGTCCCTTGGGTCTAATTCGTTGAAAGGATCGCTGGTATATCGAAGAGGAGGGGCTTTCTTTAATTGCTATGCTTCCAGGTTTTTCTTACAGAGAGAAGTCTCTGCATCCTTCCCTTTATCCTTTCTACGGTTGTTGCGAAGCTCAGTTACATAGCAACCTCGAGCGGCGTCTTGATCTCCCTATATTTCTCCTACTCCGTTTTCTGTTGGGAATTTCATTTTTAGGCACCATGGGGCTAGGACAATTTGGAAGTCAGACAAGGCTGGTCTTCCCAAAAAGGCGTTGTAGGCCGAGTGGCTTTCTATTAGCACAAATGTTTGTTTTCGCACAACAGAGCGGGGATGACTTCCTATTTCAACAAAAAGGTCCAGTTGCCCGAGGGGCATCTTCGCATCTCCAGTGAAACCATGTAGTGGTTTGTAGCAGGGAGACACATCCTTCATTGACAGCTTCATTTTGTCGAAAGCATGCTTGAATAGGATATTTACCGATCTTCCAGTGTCTACTAAAATTCGAAAAACTTTGGCTGGACCGAACCAGGCAGAGATGACCATAGGATCTATGTGTGGGTACTGTCTTCCCTCTAGATCACGCCTACTGAATGTGATGTCGTCATTCTCTTTCCGTTTCGGGTGGTGTTCTTCCATAACAGAGTTAACGTAGCCTTCATCGTTTCTAAGTGACTTACTGTATCTTTCCATCTCTGCCCAGCTTCTGTCGACAATGTGTGGTCCTCCTGATACGGTATGGACCACTATCTTCTCTTGACTAGAGCCGCTGGTGTTGCGATTTCCTCCGCCTACTTCTGGGAGGGGTAGCCCCGGATTCTCATTGGCAGGAGTCGAAGTCATGTTCTGGCTTTTTACATAGCGTTCCAATCTCTTCCTTCTGATGTGTTCTTCAATCAAGTCCCGGAGATGGTGGCATTCATTGGTGTCATGTCCATGGTATTCGTGGAAGCGGCGGAACTTTCCAGACTTGAGTGCGTTATCTGACTCCTTCTTGTGCGGGGGGCGCTTGTATCTAACTTCGTCTTGAGTGGCTAGGAAGATGTTTTCGATCGTTTCATTCAAAGGAGTGTAAGAGTCAAATCTTGGTCCAGGTCGATATAAGTGCTTTTCCCCCTTCTTGCCCCCAGCATTGTCTCTAGAGTCATTTCTCCGAACATCCTTTGCTGCAGCGGGAACCCTGTCTGTAGCTGTTTTAGCCTATTGCCCTGACTGCCTCTCAGTGGCAGCGTCTTCAAGTCTCATATATTTCCAGCTTCATGGAAGAAATCAGGTAAAGTAGCTGGCTTTTCCTTGGTTAGTCTTCTAGCAAATTTAGTATCCGGATGTACACCACTGCAGAGAGCCATTAGGATAGGTTTCTCGTCGGCATCTTGGACTGCGGCCGCCGCGGCGTTGAATCGGGTTAGATATTGTTGCACTGTCTCTTCGGGTTTCTTCTTGATATTAGATAAGGAATAAGCGTCCTTGGGTTGTTCCACATGAATGCGGAACTGGTTGATGAACTTTTCTTTCAATATTTCCCATGAGTTGATGGACCCTTGGGGTAGGTGGCAGAACCAGGAGGTAGCTAGATCTGGCAAGAAAAGTGGAAGCATTTACACATTACTCCCTCTGTTGCTCCGCTCATGAGCATATGCTGGGTGTATCTCTGTAAGTGTACGATGGGGTCAGAGGTTCCCTTGTAAGGTTCCATCATTGGCATTTTCCATTCCCGGGGGTGATGGCAGTTTCGATATTGCGGGTGAAGGGGCTGGTTACCCTAGCACCTATTCCCCGATCCCTTTGCTCCCGTTGGAGGCACTCTCTGAACAATCGCGCCATCCTTTCATCAGAACTTGGAGCGGATAAAAATGAGTTTGGTTCTTCCCGGCGGGATTGATTCCGTCCAGATGACCTGTAAGGATGGTATCGTTTATCACTCCTGACATTCTCTAATGGCTGCCTCTGGTCTTCCGGGGGCATGCTGGGATCAGCCACAGTTGGCCCTTGCCTTGACCTTTCCCTGCTGGGTTCTCTTCTCAGCACTTCCTCGGGTCCAACTTCGGGCTGGACTCCATCTCGGCCCCGTCCTTTGTGTTTCCATGGTTAGGTAGCATGGCGGGCTCAGCTACATCCAACCCTTGTCTGGTACCTCCCCCGTTGGGTTCGGTTCCAAGTGTTTCCTCGGGTCGGAATTCCGGCTGAGTCCGGGCTCGGCTCCTACCATGGCTGTTTCTGTTGTTAGCCTCTTCGAAGAAGAAAGACCTTTGTCGCCTCCCAGATCCTCCAGACTAGGACTCACCCCATGATTCAGTGTTGCGGTTGGATTCTTCAACATCTCTTAAGCGTGACATGAGTTGGTCTACCAAGGATTCTTGTTGAGATGCGAAGCGGTTAGTTACTTCAGCCACAACCCTGTCCAGATCCGTCCTTGTAATTGGTTGTTCCGTAGCAGGGGCTGTTGGATTTGCCTGATTTAAATTTGCTGTTGGAACTGGACGATTGTCTTGATCTCTGATCACTGGATCTGGGATACTTGCAGTTGCAATGTCCTTTCCTTTGTTAGCATCTTTCTTCCGTCCGGGAGCCATATTTTCCAAGCAATGAATGGTGTTGATAGGAAAAGGGTTGAGTGGGAGAAGCTGAAGCTTCAATCTCCTCCCTCTCAATGAAAGCACCAAAAATGTTTGCACAAAAATTGGGCAAACACCTCCAAGTCGTATGATTTAGTTGATTTTATGTTGTTTTCAGTGATTTGGGGGATTTATGCAAATATATAAAAAGCAGGGACTAAACTGTAAAAGACGCACAGATTTATAGTGGTTCGGCCAGAACGTGCCTACGTCCACTTTATATGTTATTCTCCTCTTACTATTCAGATTACAAGTACAAAGCCTTGATTACAAGTATATAAAAGTTGTTTGAAAGTTCCTTCCGTGCTTGAGCTCTCAAACTTATCTGCCATTGTTGTACCCCTGCCCCTCTATTTATAGAGTGAGGCTGGAGGCAGGGGTCCTGGATGTATATAGCAGCTGGTGGGCCTGGGCTGAAGCAATCTGGCCTGGCAACATGGTTCGGAGGAGGTTGGATAAGTGGTCCGGTGGTGCCTTGGATCGGTGGTGTGGAGTTGGAGAGGCTTTTGGTTCGGTCGAGGGTGTAGCTTGGTCCGGTAGTGGTCCTTCTCCATCTGGTTCGGTGGTTTGGTGGCACGTTGGTCCGGTGATGCTTGGGAGGTAGGTTGGTTCGGCATTGGTGTGGGGTGGCTCTGGTTCGGTGAGATCCTGGTTCGGCGAGGCTTTGGACCGGTGGCAGGTGGTGAAGTGGTTCGGCAGGCATGAGAGAGGGGTTGGACCGGCAGTTGTTTGATTCGGTCATGGTGGTCGTTGAAGAAGGTTGTGGGCCGGTAGTCACCTGGTTCGGCAGTGGTTATTGGAGAAGCTTTTGGATCGGTGGTAAGAATTTGCCCAACACAAGTCCGTTCCGGATTCGAACGGAACCGAAGGCACTTCAAAGAAGCCCTTGAAAATTCAGATATTCATTAATCACGTTCGGACTCCTCACCACAAAGGATGCTATAATTTCTATACCGGAGCAACTCAGTGCAGAGACATTCGACAGGTAATCCTTTCGTTTTCGAAAATACCAGGTCTTCAACACCATCTTCAAATGCAATCCCATTTCGTCGTATCATTATTCGGAATGGGTTTTATGACACAAAGTCCTCTCCCGGCTTGACCGAATAGTGAGTGCTTATTTTAAAAAATAAGTGTTACATTCAGATTCCATGTAAATCATAACAAATTTTCACTTTGATAGATCCATCATAAAGATTCGATGTGAATTACGGATAACCGTTTGGAATCCGACCCACAATCGCATCGAAATTCAAATGCCATGTGAAGGCCAATATTGATAGTCGGTTATTGAACTATCAATAAATATTCACAACAATCACCAGATTTTAAATAATTTTCCACCAATTATTTATTTTCAAAAATATCTTCTTAAGATATATTTTCACACTTCAACTCTTTGAAAACAAATTTCAAATCACTTTCCTCACGTGGAATAATTTCCAAATATTTATTTGTTTCCACTGAAAATATGCCAAGTCCAAATACTTTAAAAATTTAAAGCGCTTATCCAAATATATATACTTGATAACATTTAAAAAAAACTATTTTTAAACACTTTATTTAAAAATATTAGTTATGAAATTTCATATCAATATCTCATATAAACTCAAGTCCAAACTAATTTAAATAAAATTATTAGATAGAGTACAACTATTTAAATAACCATTTTCTAAATCAAATATCAATTAAATCTTTAAAATAATCACTTTCATAATTAACTTAACAAAAATCCACTTTAAAGATTTAAAAACAATTTCCAAAAATAATTTCTACAACAATATTCTTTTTAAAACCAATCCTAGAACTTTTAATTTATATTTATAAGCCACTTTAAAAACATACTCGGCTTTCCTGGGAAAATACAACTTCCATTAAAATGGTCCATTTAAATCAATTAATAAATCCTTCTCGATTTATTTTAAATTTAAATTCCAAATCCGTAAATTTCTTTCCACACTTAAAAATAAACCAATATTTATTTTTAAAACAAATTTCTCATTCCTTTATAAATTCACATTGTGAATTTAAATTTCCAAATATCCATTGATATACGATTTTCAAATCAATTTCCAAATATTCACTTTCAACACCAAATCAAATTCCAAATTTATTATCTTTTAACACAAATTCCTTTATTTCTTCCAAACTAATTAAAATCTGAATTTTAAACAAATTCTTCGACTTTTAAACAGTCTTACTCAAAATCATTTATTTAAAAACCTTTCCCCATATTTTGGAATTGAGTTGGTGAGATTACAAAAATCAACTTTTATACTTTTAAATTCCTTCTTTTAAATTTATTCAATTTTCTAAAATTAATTTACTCAAAATTTTCTACTTTAATTTCCAAAAATCTAATTATATATATATATATATATATTTCTGATATCCTACGAAATCAAAAATATGATCGGCTAACCATAGCCTTCAAATAAATTCCAATCATCAATATAATCATTCACAGATTATCACATCCAACATATACAAATAAATTCAACAATGTGAGCAATCCAGGTGGATCCCTCCAACCTGTTTCCCTGCATCCACAGATGTTAGCACAACAATTAAATACCAATTCCACTTTGAGATGTAATATCACGGTATATGGGACTATATAATATCACCCGCTATTATGTGGCGCATAGGGTCTCATCAACTATATAATGCGGGAAATCAATCACTCCAATACACACACACACACACTACTATATATATTATCACAACCAGACAATCAATCAATAACTGAAATTCTAATTTTTCAATTGAGTGAGAAGATCTCACCTTGGACTACGCATGCAACGCATTTCCAATATGGCTTGTTTTCTTTGCAATTTTGACCATGTATAAACAATTACATAATTTTTATTGATATTTGAAATAAATCGAACAATTCAATTGCCATTTATTTAATTTAACAAAACATTAGTTTTAAACTAATTATTTTTAATAAAATATCTTTTGAGTTACCACAAAAATTACACAAGTTAACTAAACAAATTAATCACTAAATAAACTAGTAAATTGTAATTTGTTTTTATTTTTCATTTTTTCAGGCTGCATATATAAATAGGCTATAGGGTTATAAAAAATCTTATATATATATATATATAAACTCTAATTGTTATTTTCTTTTCCAAAATCTTATATGTGTATATTTACTGTTTTTATCCATATATATATTTAATATGTCTGAGTATTAAATTTCAAACAAAATTTTTTTTACTGTAAAATACCCTTTCTATTTTTCTGTTTATCTATTTATATTTAAATTAAAATAGCTATTGATTTTATACATATATATATATATATTTAAAATTATTCCTCTGTTTACAAGCATATTTATTTTAATGGAGAAAGAAAATAAATCAATAATATGCCTTCTCAAGAATCCCTGCATCAATCAGAACTTCGACACCAAAATGCATGCATCTTCCTGACAACCTCGAGACCTTGACGCTCGCGAATTCCAGACTTCATCCTGCTCAAAATTCGAGTTCTGACCCAAAATCGAACGAAATCCCCACCAAATACTAACGCATGCAAGCGTGACATCACTATTCGTTCGATCTGGGAACACTCGAATCAACGCGCCAGAGCCCACTTACAATCGTAAAAAAAATCAAATCGCCAATCACCATTTCTCTGGCTACAACAACTGCTCGATCGAACAACCCTAAGGTCGAAGTTGAAGATGTTGACGATGCCTCCTCCACGCGCGACTTCACAATTTGATTTTGTTAAAGAACTCGATTTTTGATTTCGAGAATAAAAAGAACGCGGCCATTATAAACGAGGAAAGGAAATTGATTTTTCCCTGGCTTCGGCCATTATTTGCTTTTGATTTTTTTTCGAACTGATTTAACTCTGCCATTATCGAACAATTTGATTTTGATTCCTTTGGCCATTTTTTTATAAGAGGATACGACTTTGTTTTCATCGGCCATGAATTTGATTTGAAACGAAAAAAAAGCTTTCGTTTGTTCGTATATTTTTTTCTATTTTACTGGCTTTCGTATATCTTTTCCAACGAACGCATGTTGAAAATCTTGCCAAGTGTTAGAAATGATGAAACATGTTAAAATTTATCAATTGCATGAGAATATTTATATTTATTTAATTTAAATTCAAATTCAAATTAAAATTGCCTCGATAAATGCAATTTACAAATCCAAAACCCCAATCAGGACGTGCCGCCAGGCGTTTATATTGTTATACGCCCATTTCGAATGCAATGTAAAAGGTCCCGAGACCAAATTTGATCGTATGGAGAAGATAGATTTTTTGAACCCAGTTATTAAATTAAATTTCGATATAATTTTCAGCGCGTTTGCTTCTCATACGGCCAAATGAACACTCCAAACGCCACGAAAATTGAAATCCGATAATAATACAATATTACGGTTCCAATGAAACTGGTTTCGTTGAAATCCGAGAATGTGCCTTCGAAGGCTATTTCTAAATCGTTGAATTAAACGATATAAATTTAAAACTGAACAAATCATTTCCAAATTCAATTTTGAAGCTTCCATTATCTTCAGTATTATCAATATAAATTTTCTAAGCCTTGAAATTATTTTTAACAAGCATAAAAATGAAGATTCAATATTTTACCCAACCATTAATAATTAAATTCAAAAATTTAATTACCCAAATAAACTCTGATATTTAAAATTTCGAGTTAAATTAACTTCCAAATATTTAAAATCAATTAAATATTTCAATTTCAAATGTCCAAAATTCTGGGTCGTCCCATTCTTCCCCCTTAAAAGAATTTCGTCCCGAAATTACTAGTTAAGAAGGATGATCCTTATCCCGTTCATTATTTTCCTAATCCCAATAGTTTTATCAACTTTCCAACAAAAATATTTTTATTAAAGCTCCATTGTCATTTCAACTAATTTTCCAAAATCTTGCATAGTTTTCACAGAGCATTACTTTCTTAACAACTCAAATTTAAATTCAAATTTTAAATTATCCAAATTTTCTCCAAACTTTCTAGCTCCCTAAATTTTCGAAAAATATCACCAGCGTTTCCTTTATGCGGCTAGCTCGGTACGACTACAAAATGTCGCCACGGGCCTTCAGATTCCAAAAGAAAACAAAAAGCCATGTGGCTAGACAAGAAAATCATCAAATTTCATACTGAAATTTAAATACATACCTTTTTCGAGCAATTCAAATTTATCTTCGAAATCAAAATCCAATTCCCTTTACATTTGAATCACCTGTATATCATACTAGCAATAATGTCCAATCCTAGCTTTCAAAATCATTTTATACTTTTCTTTACAAATGTTTCAACATTTGTTTTACTTAAGTCACACGATACACATATCATCCGTACGCAATACCAAATTCGATCGCTCACTCGATCACACAATTTCACTTCCGAACTTGTATCGTCCACCCGACTTCCTGGTGCAGACTCAGATTAGGTTTCTTGATCAGAAACCGTCATTCTCCTTACATAGCCGTAAACTATGATAGTGAATTTCCAGAATCAACCAAAAATCCATATCCCTGTTCGCCGTCGAAAATCAAGTGGAAAATTTCCAACTCGGATCGATATAACTACCTCGAAATTATGTGCTCGAATTCTTGATCGAATCGCTATGCGAATAAAGTAATATACGTACATCCCACGTATTTATTTCAATTGGTTATTTTCTATGTCAGTTCTCTTTTCTTTCACTCACATCGATTTCCATTCTCTTATCACAATTACCATTTCACCACTTTGGTTTTATCTACTTATATTTAAACTGGATTTCAAATTCCCTATGAATTCAGTTTACCTTTCATTTATAAATATTGAATTCAGTTCATTTCAAACCGTATTTGATTTGTCATTTCTTTAATTAGTTTCACTTACTAATTTTATTTCCATTCTTTGCTTCATTGGGTTCAAGTTGACAAAATTTCCACTTTATTTTGTTTATACAAAATCAAATTCAATTTCCAATATTCGGTTTTAATTCGAACTTTTAAGCTTCAATAGGTATTCCAGCTTATTTACATTTCAAGCAAATTTCCAAATTTAATAAATTATCAAACCTCTTATGATTCCACAAGTATTTAAATAGGATTCCAGAGTCTTTCCAACATTTCAAAAAAATCCTTTTTTTTGAAATCAATTCAAATTATCGTTTTGAATTTCCAAAATCAAACCCAGCTTGCAAACAACTTCAATTTTTTTTAAAATAATTTGGCAGCAATTCCTCTCTTGGAAACTCGAAAATGAACACCGATGATGTCGTGATCATCGTCAGAATTATTTTCCAGCGACCAAAAAGAGTTTAGTGCTTTTACTCCTTTAAAACATTTCCAAATATTTTAAATCCCAAATATCATCATATTTCAAATCCAATTAAATTTTTTTTCCTAAATAACTTCACCGTTATTTTCCAAAATCTTGGAAAATCATTTTCAAATCAGAAGGGGTTTAAACCTTCCACCAAAATTTCAAATTTCAAATATTTTCTATCCACTTTCAAATATTTCTCTGGAATTCTATTTTAAATTATAAATCACATTTACAATTTACATTTTACAAATTCCATTTGTATGTGAATTTATTTCTTAGCTTTTAGTTATTATTTCATTTTCTTTTTCAATTCATACTTAAATGATAATAATTTTATATTATCACTTCCTAACATCCAAGCAACCATATACTACTATAATAATTTACAAAGATTATTTCCATTTATATACGAAAATAGTTTGGGTCAAATTATTTCATTTACCCTATTTCAAAACAATATCGTGCCGAATTATTCTATATAAGTGTTTAGAGATTCCTATCAATAACGTTAATTACTCGTATTGACCCGAATCCATATACCACTAGACAACCAATTAACACAACAATTCTTTTTTATATTCACTAACAAATACGCGCTTATATATATTAATACAGTCAAACTCATTCTAGAGTACTGCTGACTCTATCTCTAATGAGTAATCCCCACCAGAGCCAAGATTGTCGCTTAACAAAATGCTCTGATACCACTCTGTAACGACCCAATTTTTTGACTTTCAAAAATCGACATTTATACGTCAACTATATCAAATGCCGAACAATCGAATGCCGAAAAACCGAACTATTAGGGTTAAAGAAGAAGAAGAATAGAAAACAATAACAGAATCTCACATTCGTAGCTGAACAATATACAATAGATAAATGAATAATCTTTAAAACAAAAGATCTATATTAGTTTATACACTACAACATTAGAGTTTTACAACAACAAAACACAACACTAGCAGTCTTTATAACTTGCTTACATGAAAATTTGACTTGCACCAACCCATACGCAGCGGATAATACATAGTATAAGTAGTACGTGTAACAACCCCATATTTTGTAATTATTTTAAATTGAAATTCCTGATATAAAAACTTTATTTTATTTATTAAAATGGATAAATTTTGTTATTTTAAATATATTTTTTGATTTTCATGTGAATTATAATTCCAAACATGAATAAATTGAATATTTTCCAAAAATGTGAATTTTGGTCATTCTGGTTAAACTTTGACTTTTAAATTTAAAATTTAAAATATTTGAAAATTTTAATTTTATCATTTATTATGAAAATAAATAAAATTTCAAGAATATTGATTTTCGTTTCGTTGAAATCCGATTTATATTGTGAAAGTTATGCTTTTTACAATATTGTGTATAAATTGATTTATTTAACAAAATTTGTTTGTTTTAAATTATGTAAATAATATTTTTGTTTGTTCTAATTTGTGTATATATGTATATATGACATGTTATGCATATATTTAATTTTTAAAACATTTTATAAGTGTTGTTATAATTTTCTAATGCTTACTGTATTTTGTTTTCAATTTTTCAAGTCTAGTTTCAATTATTAAGCTATTTTCTTATTTATTTTATATTTTTCCTTAAATTATTTATTTATTTTCTTTTTTATTTTATTTTATTCAGTATTTTATTTTATTTTCTGAATTGTATTTAGTTTATTTTGAGTTAAATGAAATAAGAAATACTAAGAGACAATGACCTTTCATTTCTATGTCTTTTCATTAACTTGTCTTTCCATTTTCCTTTTGTCTTTTCATTTTATCTTTTGACAGGCCAAATTTTTTTGCATTGCCGTGTATTTTTCTTCTCATTCACGTGAGAAAAATCCTTTCTCTCCAAAAACTCACGGCTAGGGAAAAAATGGTACGTTTTTTAATGTCTTCTTCCTTTATCTCTTCTCCTTTTCATATTTTCTATTGATTTTTACCTTTGCTTCTTCTAGCTTGCTCGGCCTGGCTCCTACTCCATCGGCTCCACCATCATCTCCACCATCTAAAGCAACAACCACCACCTATCCACTCCTCTAGATCAGGCCATGACCTCCATATGACCAAAGCACCACAAACTTTGCAAAAATTTCCACAAAACACTACATAGCCAATCCTATCTTCACTATCTCTTCCATATCACTTGACCTGGGTTTGAAATGATAGAACCCGGGTTTTCTTTTTAAATTGCGGATTGAAATGATATATATCCGTATCACTTGACCTGGGTTGGAAATTATATACAGACCCCGTGGTATATTTTTAATTGATTTTTATTAAAATATGTTATTTTAAAAGTATGAATTTTGATTTAAAAAAATATATTTTACGGTTTTATGAAAGTTAAATATTAAGTTTTGAATTTGTGAATTTAAGTATGTAAATTTGAAGAAAATGTGATTTTTGATTTTAAATTTTATTTTAAAAATGTAATTAAATAATGGAAATTAAATTTAAAATTTTGAAATGGTATTTGAAGGAAAATTGTTGAGTTTTGTTGAAATTTATAAGTTAAGAAATAGTGAAATTTTGACTTAACGAATGAAAGTGAGTTTTAATTGGATATTTAATTACAAAATTTTGTTGTGATAAATCATATGTTAAGTTGATTTAAATGTGAAATTTTGAAATCTAGAAATACGATTTAAAAATTTAAAATAGAATTTTTTTGAAGTTTAATGTTTTTGAAGTTATAGTAAAATCTGGAATTTTATTAATAGCATTTCTAAAATGCTGTAGTTTTATGACAGCACTTTAAAAATGCTATTGTTCTGAATTTAACTATGTTTGAAGTAACTAAATATCTATTACGGCATTTTATAAATACCGTTGTTCCTAAACTAGACTATTTTGGAAGTTTTAAGCTACGATAGCACTTTATAAATGTCGTCGTTGCTATTTTTTGACAATGTTTGAAATATTATAGATTTTAACACTATTTGAGTCATATTTTAAAGTGTTAGTGATTTAACTTTTGGAATTGATTATTTGTGAAATTTAAGAAGTTTGAATATATATTTAATATTTAAATTTGAATTTTTAAGGAATTTAAATTAAATTTGAATTTAAATAAGGTTTACTTAGTTATGCGTCAATTTGAATGAAATGAGATAAATGAATTTTTGAATGGAATTTTGAAATGTATTTTGTAATGATATTTGAAATAATAAATAAATGACATAATTGATTTTAAAATGATATTTAAATTTGAATATTTGAAATTGAATTCAAATAATGATTTGATAATGAGATTTTGAAAGGATATGATATTTTGATGATTTAAATGGTTTGGAAATGATTTGATCTTTATTTTGAGAAAGAATATGAATTTGGAATGATATTTGATTTTGATAAATGAATATTTGAAGTTTACATTTGTATGAAAGGATATTTGGTTTACTTGTAATTTGAGTTTATTTAAAAGATATTGGATTTATGAAATGAATATTTCAAAACTATGTAATAATGAAGTTAAATTGAGATATATGAAATTATTAAATTTAGTTTTGAAATGTGGGATATTAAAGCTTTGAAGTATATTAAAAATTTAAAAGTTTATTTTATGGAAAAAATCTATTTAAATTGATAAGATTTGAAATGTTTTGTAAGGAAACTGAATTGAATTGAAACTGATGATTTGATTTGAATTAAATTGGAAATTGGAAATTTTGGTTTAATTGAATAAATTTGTAAAATGTAAAGAATTAAAGAAATGTTCCATTATTTCAAATGTGTGATTTCAAATTGTTATGATTTTAAAAGTGCAATGATTTCATGTATTATGGTTTCGAAAAAGTTATAACTTTGAAAGTATTATAATTTTTGAAAGGTTAATATATGTTTGAAATGGAAATGATAAACTATTTTGACTTGAATATAGTTTTGAAATAAAAATGATTTTGGTTTCGAAGAATAAACTATTTTGATTGAATAAATAGTTTTGAAATAAAAATGGTTTTGGTTTCAAAGTATAAATTATTTTGAAAGGAATATAGTTTTGAAATGAAATGATTTGATCTTTTTGAAGTATAAACTATTTTGGAATGACCACGGCGTTATAATTACATTTGGTTATTAAAGAGACCGGGATCGAAAGTTGTCATACTCTCTGCCAACTTCGAAAACCACTTTAACAACTGTGTACGCGGTGGAGATTCCAGAATGAAGTAGGATGGTGGCGTTGTTCTTGAGGTATATTACGTGGACCGAACTCCCGTGAGTTGGAGGTGGCTAAAACAGGGCCGATCTCGGGCCAAAAGGGGTAGCTCCTCTGGTCGGACACACTTCTTCGATACTATACTCTTACTTGTGGTTGATTTGATAGCCATCCTTCGATTTTGATTGAGAGTGCGTTCCAAGGCGGGTGTATGTGCTGTTGCATTACCACCAGCCCGTGTGCGTAATTGGTATATCTACCCTGGCATTGCCTTGTGTGCCGTGCCACCTACCATATCGAGCTGTACTACGAGTTTGGTTTTCTCTCGTAGCCCATGCGTATCTTCTCGTAGTCTCTTGATCATGAGATATGCACATATTGGATGGACTACTGGGACGATTATGTGTCTGGGCCGATATGGGTAACCCGTGATGCTATTTTAAAGTAAGTTTATTTTACTGATAGACATTATTATAATAGCACAATATTACTATATAGTAAATAGTTTAATGGATCCTTAGAGGAGGGGCGATCCCAAACATCCTTTAAGTTACTGATGCATTTTGTTACTGTTCACTTGAGTTGATTTACAGTTCATAAGTATTTATGTCCCGACTCGAGTGTTTTGTGTTTTTCTTTACGCTCGAGTCAGATTGAGTGATTCAGCATTCAAGACTCACCTTCGGAGTTGGAGCTTTTCTTGAAGATCCAGCCATATATTCTACTTTCAGTATTCAATGATTTCAATGATTTATTCTGATTTGTACCTGATGTATCTTGTTACTCTTCTGTTGTATTTTGTTTAACTCTAATGTATCTTATTTTTATATAGTAGCCTTCATGAACTACTATCCCTTTTACTTCCGCTGCATTATTATTTACTCTGTATTTGTGATATGTGACTATTTATTTACTGTATATTCTGAGATTTGCCAAATTTTATTTACAACGTGGTATTTTGAGCAATTCAAGTCCGACATGTGCAGATGCGAATGGTTGAAAATATCGGGCTGTTACATTTGGTATCAGAGCTTTGGTAGCTCTAGGCAAAACTTAGCATATATGGTAAATGTATTTATAGAATCACTTCCATTCGAGTTTGAATCTCTTCCTTTTTGACTCGATTCCTTTGAATTTTGGAACGTTCCCTGTGGTTTCAAAATCCATTCGTGTCCCTCACTATTTATCTTCTTTTGATTCTGGAGTATCCCATATCTCCACTTCAAAAGATCTTTATAATGAGTCGGCGGTCCCACCAATCTCAAATTTATTTGTAAAGGGGGAAACTCCTTTACAACAACATCGATTCACCAGATATTTTATATCCTCGGTTTAGATGCTAGTATCTCTTATAATTCCAAACTCTATCTCTTGAGGTCGAATGTTGATCGACCCAGAAAATCCACATCGATCTTATTCTTTAAGTCACGGTTGACCCGGTTAAGGTTGCTTGCGATTTATATAAGGTTATCCATCTTCCTGTTCTGTTATTAAATCATCTTAACTTTGTTTCCAACTTATCTCAAATCATTCTTGAAGTTTATTTGTAAACTAATATTTAAAAATGTTTTATATATTGTGCTGTTTTTGAGTTGTTGATGTTGATTTGGGTTTTTGATCGATTTGTCTGATCAACACTATCGATAAGATTTGCAAAACACCTGAACAGAGAAAATTGACAAAATAAGTTTTTTTTTTCAAATTTAGTAATGAAATAAATTTTGTAACTATATTATAAATCTTTTTCTAGATTTTATTGAATTGGTTGTTAAGAAATAATATTTGATTTTATATACCATTATCTCTTGTTTCATACATAAATAATTGAACTATAAACATGTTTATAAATTCATTTGGAAATTTAAAATGAATTTGAAACAAGAATTTGAGAATTTAATTTTTGATGGATTTCAAACCTTGTATTTAAAGTTTTAAAGGATATACTATTTAAAGTATTTTCGAATAGAAATTTGTTTCCAAAGAATTTTAAAGTTTAAAAATTAGTGCTCTTCTCTTTCTCGCTAGGAAATAATATCGGTGATGACTGCAGCATCATAGACATTCATTTTTGAGTTTCGAAGTGTAGAGACCATTCCATAGTCTTGCTACAGTTTTTTTTGGGGAATTTAATGGATTTGATTTTGTTAAATAAGACTGGATTTATAACATATGCTGATATATGATTTGAATTGGAATGGATGTATATATAGTATATGTGCATTTATTTATCTCTAAATAGTTTGGAATTTACTAGAAATTTAATTCCTAAATTTTATCTTGAAGGATAATTTCAAGTATAATTTCAAGATTTGGATAAATATTCATGGTTGAAATTATTGAATTGGAAAGTTTTATTTGTATAATACACAAATTCACTCCAATATAACTTACCTAAATTATACAGATGTTGAATATGTAATTGGATAATATATAATATAAAAAGATTTTATAAATAAAATTTGAGTGGTTATAATAAATGTTATACACTTAAATTTTAGTTATAAAAGATTTACAGAGGTAAATAAAGAAAAAGGGTAATGGAATAATTTACAATATAAAATGATGTTAAGGAACTAAGAATAAATTTAAGACAGTTATAATAAGTGTAGATATATTTAACATAGGTGATAAAATATATTGAGAGGAATAATTTTAATTTTAATTAGGAATAAAGAAGAATTAATTTATTGAGTATAATAAATGATTTTTCAAATCCATGACTTTTGAAATTGTTAATTTAAGATAATTGGATGATAAGATAATGATATTAGAGATGCTTAAGATTTATTTAACTTATGTAAAAATTTAATTTGAAATTTTCATGGTTCCAAATTTATGATCTTATTTAATTTTTCAAACTATCTTCTGCTTGTCCTTATTTCCCTTATTTTGCTATAGAATGGGAAGGCTAATGCTTATACCAGTCCGTTTAGAAATCTTTCTATAATCTTTGATAATCTTTGGTACTCATGTTTGAATCTGAGCACTGCTTGCCATTTGAAGACCGTCGGTCAAACGGAAAGGGTGAATCAGATTCTAGAAGATCTTTTTCGTGCTTATGTTCTTGATTCTGGAGGATCTTCGGAAGTTCATCTCTACCTTGTCGAACCTACCTATAGGAATAGTTATCAGGTATAATTTCAATCTTCTTGTCATCGTGTCTTAATCCGATTACATTCTATCTTTTTCCATGCTTTCCCACACCTCATTCCTTTTCGGGGACGAAAAGTTTTGAGTGGGGGAGAGTGCAACACCCCATATTTTGTAATTATTTTAAATTGAAATTCATGATTTAAATACTATATTTTATTTATTAAAATGGATAAATTTTGTTATTTTAAATATATATTTTGATTTTGATGTGAATTATAATTCCAAACATGAATAAATTAAATATTTTCCAAAAATGTGAATTTTAGTCAATCTAGTCAAACTTCGACTTTTAAATTTAAGATTTAAAATATTTAAAAATTTGAATTTTATCTTTTATTATAAAAATAAATAAAATTTCAATAATACTGCTTTCCGTTTCGTTGAAATTCGATTTTAATATTGAAAGTTATGCTTTTTACAATATTCTGTATAAATTGATTTATTTAACAAAATTTGTTTATTTTAAATTATATAAATAATATTTTTGTTCGTTCTAATTTGTGTATATATTTATATATGACATGTTATGTATATATTTTAGTTTTAAAACATTTTATAAGTGTTGTTATAATTTTCCAATGCTTATTGTATTTTGTTTTCAATTTTTAAAGTCTTGTTTCAATTATTAAGCTATTTTCTTATTTATTTTATATTTTTCCTTAAATTATTTATTTATTTTCTTTTTTTTTTTCTTTTTTTTTCTTCAGTATTTTATTTTATTTTCTGAATTTTATTTAGTTTATTTTGATTTAAACGAAATAAGAAATACTTAGAGACAATGACCTTTCATTTCTATGTCTTTTCATTAACTTGTCTTTCCATTTTCCTTTTGTCTTTTCATTTTATCTTTTGACTGTCCAAATTTTTTTGCATTGCCGTGTATTTTTCTTCTCATTCATGTGATAAAACTCCTTTTGTAACGACCCAACTTCCAAACTCCAGGAAGTCGCATCGCTAAGAAGAAAGAAAGGGATAGAAAAGAGAAAAGAAAGAAAAGAAAGAAACAGATAACATCAGAATCTCACAGCGGAACGAATAAATTATATTATATCACATAATACTTTACATAATATCATATACATCAGAGTTTTACAGCCAACACAACACAAACTAGACAGTTATAAACATCTGTCTAGCGATTACAATTCAAGTATATCAGAGAAAAACAGATATAACTCAAAGACAGCGGAATCACTATATATATGTACTCGCTGAAGCCTCCTGCTCCATTATCTCCTCCAGAACTCGTCAAAGCAATCCTGGATCACTTGACTACTCATACGTAATATGAGTACCCAAGAGTTTAATAAAATAGAAAATAAACACTCGGGTTAAACAGGGGTCTGGTGTGAGTAAACGGTTTAAAAGTTGCTTAACTTTTAGAAAATCCTTTGAAAACAAAAGGTATCACGTAAGACTTCCCACACATAAACATGGAAAAGTTTTTACCTTATGCTAACCAAAACATTTGATAGGAAATCCAGTGATATTATAATAGTGTCTAGGGTTTTCAAAATAATTTAACGAAATAGCTGGAATGCTTACATCTCACGTTCCAACATAGTTGGGCACAATCAAAGCCGTACAGGCACTTATTGGATTTTGGATTCCATCAATGGCAGGGCTACCGGGGTACCGCCCGTCACAGTATATGGCCTAGATCACCATATCGAGGATTACTCCCAATCCCCTGCAACATAAGGCCAGACCCATTCCTTACTGAATAGTTCCGAACAAGACCACCCTGACAGTTGGAGCTCTCAACCGTCCACACAGCCGAAATAAAAGGGACCTCTAGACAGGGGTAAATCTCACTCTCAAGTGAGGGCTACCCACGAAGACTTTCTGCACCTTCCCTGTTTTAGCCATTCCCGGTTGATGAGGCTTGAGGTTACGATTACCTTTATAGGACATATCATTTTAGAATACTCATCGTCCACCTGACGATGTTCTGAAAGCATTCAATCCATACAAGTTCGTTCCGGGTTCGAACGAAACCGAAGGCATTATCTCGTTACACTCATATTGGAATCACCCTCAGAGTTAACGACGATAACCCTTGCGCTCTGAACCACCATCTCGAACCTATAAGTACTATTCCGTCAAACTCATTACGGAATCACCCACAGAGTTATACTGACGTATAGCCCTTACACCTCGAGTCTTCACTTGCTCCACTTGGATTAACGACCTAACGTTTAATTGGAATCGATGTGATTTTCGGATATCCAAATATGGAAATACGATCCCGGTCTCACCGAAACCAAACGCCATCTTAATGTCCAAGTTATACTTAAGGGTTTTAACTAATTAACTCATTTATTTGTATCTATTCACACAGATAGATAAACTACATTTATCATAACAGATAACCCATTATATTATCACAACAGATAATCATCACAACCGAGAATCATCACAACCAAAATAATCCATCATACTACAACTAAGCATCCATATCCTATAGATACTACTCATCTCATTTCTGAGATCACAACCATCCAAAGAAATATCATCCATAAGCAATGATGTATTATCCATCATTTATTATTAATTTAAAATGAATTAAATTAATTACTTCTATCTTTAATTAATTTAAAATAAATTAAATTAATTATTCATCTATAAATCCTGCTTATAAATATTGATAAATCAACCTAGTTAATTAACCATTGACTAAGTATTCAACTTGATTAAACATCTATGATTAATCATTCACTAATTACAATAAGCAATTAGTCTTAAATTGATTCCATAAAATTAATCAACCTTAATCATAAGTAATTAACATTTAATTACTTCTGTGACGACTCGAATTTTTCCCGCTCAAAAATCGACATCCATACTTTAAATCGTATTCGAATGCCGTAGATTCGACCGTTCAAATCCGATTCGCCGGAGCTTATAACAACATTAAGTAAATAACACAGCGTGATAAAAAAGAATAATACATTGATATACAACATTGATACAATATCTGATACGACAGATGATACAATAGCTATCAATATACATCAGAGATATGATACAATAAAATAGCAGCGGAAAAGAAAAATAGATAACATCAGCAGCGGAACATATAACTCTAAGATAGTTTTCAAGGAAGAACTCCAAGAACTGCAACTCCATTTCCAAGAACCAATCCAGCAATAGCTCGAACTCCCAATAACGATGCACCAAGCTGAGCAAGACTGGTGTGATCCAAAGACTGAACTAACTCTAGATAATCTACTGAACCTAGCTATCTGAAAAACCCAACTTTAGACTACTCGTGTAGAAAAATTTTGAGCATCCGGAGTTTAGGAAAGAAACAATAAACTCCGGATCAATCATGGGACTGGTGTGAGCAACAAAAACAGTTTATCTTTTAAAACAATCTACAAAAGATTTTTAAAATCAATTCGCAATGCTTTTTAAAATGAGACTACCATAAGGCCTCCCGCACACACACACAATGCAAATGAAGAATCGGAGGAGATTTCTCCTTATGATAGTCAAAGATGGTTGATACGCATTAAAAAGAAACATTTGATATTATTACTAGTGCATAGTGTAGGAAAAATTATTTCGAAAGTAAAGATATAAATCTTAGCCAACATACGACCATTATCGTATGCCTACTATAGCTACCATGTTGAATAGCAGGTTACCGCCACATTCCATGGCAGGTTATACAACTAATACCGTACAAGGTTCGTATTATTTCTTTTGATTTCCAACAAATGGTCAGGCCAAGGATCTTCCCATTGCCACATGAGAACGCCTCTGGAAGGACGTCCCCGAGAACCAAACCGGATCTCTGCCAACACAAGGCCGGGTTACCCCTAACTGGGTAACTACTGACACGAGTATGCCATCTCCCGGTTGTAAACAACCTTTAACCGGGGCCCCAGCAACAAATCACAAAATAATATATATATATCTGCGATATCAACATAAGTAAAGTATCTGGGCTCCATACCATGATACCACTTCTATCCAGAAGGAAATGCACATACCCTAAGGGTTGCTACCCCTAATAACGTTGCTGCATCATTCCTGTTTCGACCATTCCGGGGTGTGAGGTCCAACGAAGTCTCGTCCACAAAGCCACGCTTTATACAAAAGCTGTGCTTTGGGTCAACAAATGATCATAAAAATGATCACAAAGATAAGTGATCAAACAAATGATCATATCACAAATGATCAATCAATGATCATTTTACAGCAACACTCAGCATGTCACATTACCAAATTGGGAATATATCGCTAATAACCTTCAACTACATAACCTTTGAGCTCGTACGTCTCAGAGAAGGGTGTTAAGCTAAGAGAATAAATTCTCCGCCACCAACAGAAATATATTTGAAAAAAATGGCTTTATATCTCAATTTGTAATGTCAGACATACAATCCATACAAGTCTGTTCCGGGATCGAACAGAACCGAAGGCACTTACAAAGAAGTCCTTGCAATCCGGATAATCTCTAATCACGTCCGGATTTCCCATCACATATGGAGATCTCTATACTGGGGATCAGCCAGTGCAGAGACAATCGACAAAAACCCCTTCGTTTTCGAAAATATCCGGTCTTCACCACCGGTCCTTAAATGCAATCCATACGTCGTATCACATATTCGGAATGGGTTAAACGACACAAAGGTCCTTTCCCGGCTAAACCGAACAGTGAGCGCAGTATTTTAAAAAACATATGGACATTGGGATTTCAATTAAGTCACAACTTAAAACCCAAAACTTTCTTTCAAATGGTTTAAACCAACTATTTTAAATCCTTTAAACAAAAGATTTATTTCACAAGGATCAATTCATAAATTTCCAAAATAATTTCATTTCGATAGGATTAACCCATTAAATCATTCAATTAAAGATTTAACTTATAGCTTTCAAATCGTTTTCATAACTTGGAAATTATCTTCATTTCAAATTAGAGATCATTTTAACTCAAATTTGAAGTTCATTTCTTATGTGAAAGCTTTAATTATTTGAAAACAAATAGCCTTTCGTTTCAGAAAAATCCAATTATATTTGTTCGAGTTGAAGCCTTTGAATATAAATTCAAATTCCTAAATCAATACTTTTAAAATAGTTTAACCCATATAAACTGGTATAACATCTTTAGTCCCTAGTTTCAAATCATAGAATTCAATTTCAAACTTGAATTCAAATTTGAATCAATTTATTTAAATTTTCAAAACTTAATCAAGTTATTCAAAATAACTTTTATCTTTGAAATTCCATTTCAAAAGCTTTTCACTTTAAACCCAAATTTCTAATTTCAAAATCAATTGAAATTAAAATTTCAATTTCAAAAACGTCAAATTTAAATTATCTGTGACTTAACCGATTTCCATGTGAAATCCATATTTGTGTGTGTAAAAGTGTAGTCTAGGGGTTTTACACAGTAGTGCAACATCATAGAATCATCACAGATCAGAATACATAAATATAGTTGATAAGCGGTATTAACTATAACGCTTATCGTTTATTTACAGATCACAGATACATATCACAGATAAGTAAATTACAGAGCACAACATAAATCAGGATGTATCACAAAGCATCACAAATCAAGGATATCAAACAATTCAACATTCCATAGAATCCAAACATTCATAATGAAGGTCAGTTAATTGTCTGATTAATTCAAATCAGATTAATTTCTTATGAATTTCTAATCCTGGTTAATTAACATCAATAATTTTACAAATCATTTTGATTAATTATTTTTTAATCATTTATTAATTAATCATTAATGATAACATTAATTAACCTTTAATTATTATTCATCAACCTTTAATTATTAAATAATTAACCTTTAATTATTTAATTCACCATTTAATTAATTATTTTTAATTAATAATTTAACCCTTAATTGATTTATTACCATTTACTTTAATAAAATTCCAATAAGTGATCATCCCTAACCATTTACATTAATTAATTAATCTTTGATTAATTATCTTCAAATTAATTGCTTTAATTTATTAACCATATTAATTATCCTTAATTTATCCCTTAATTAGTTAACTATTATTTATTTATATAACTTTAAGAAATTAAATTAAAATTTAAAGTTAAAATTGATTAAACACGAGATTATAATTATCAATTTCTAATTACAAATTTATTTAACCTTAAGTTATTTATTAAATTACAAGTATAAATTAATTATATTTTAAATTTACTTACCTAAATTAATTAAACACTTTACATTATCCAACTTTCTTCATAAGTTTTAAATCAAAACTTAACTAAAAACCTGACAACATAGTTAGTTTTATTATTACTAATCTTTACTTAGCAAAATAACTTAAAAGTTCATTAAGTTGATTTGCAAAGAAAACCGACCCGAGGAAAACACTTGGTTTACCCGAGTGAAACCCGTGTCTCCACCTTGTTTCCCCCGCGTCACATTCTTTCCCAAACCTTCCTTCTTCTTCTCCCTGTACTTATCCTTTTTTTTTTATTCAAAAACTTGTTTTCCCTCAACATTTCAAAACTGCTATATACTCGCGTTCGACCCGATACAAGACTCGAGCCAACACCTATTTTACTCGATCGCCCTCTCGAGTTCTTCCCGGTCGAACGCTCTGACACCATCACCCACGTCGTACACGTGCACAACCCATCGCCAACGTTCTGGCGAACTTCCACACCTCCAACAAGTCACGATATCACCCTCCATTTGAAAAACAAACTCGATTCGCCTTCTCAAATTTCGATTCGAAATCTAGCAGTTCGATCCACCCTACTGCACTCAACCCAAATGACAAAACCACATCGCCGCCACCGCTCACTTCACCGGAGACGCCTAAAATTCCGGTCGTCTTCGACTAACATCCCTTTGCCACCTCCCCGAGTCGCATCGCACTCGATCATCCCTAGACGATGAACGAAGCGAAAACCCAACCTTCAGTAAAACTAGGTTTAGAAATTTATATCCTCGATTCCAAATTCCTCAATGTATAAATCATTGATACAATATTTTTCCAAGTATTATTGATCGATCACCTTACAATAGGAACACCCCCGACCTTCCCAAGATCATAGATCATGAGCTATAACCCAAAAACCCAATTCTGCTTATCACAGCAATGTACAACTAAAGTTTCATTTAAAAATCCAAATTTCAGTTTCAAAAATCTTGTTTTGATTTTGGCTTTTGCTTCCGAACCCTGAATCTATGAATTTTTGACAATTTAATTTTGATTATTTTCAACACTTACTACCTGTTTATGTTTAACAGAGCCTAACCAAATATGTTTTAATCTAAACCTATTTTTAAATTTAAATCTAAAGGATAACAGATCCATTTTTTTTCTCCATACTTAAGATTTAACACATAATGGTCCTAGAGAATTTGATTTATAAACAAAGCTTATATCTGTAAGTTAACAACAAATAGGGTTCTAAACTTCAACATCAGGCATATCAAGATTTCTGCACACATACATCCATTCATACATTAACAAATAGATCATAAGCAACATGTATACATAACAACATCAAGTTATAAACCTTTATTCTGTTTTAAAAGTTTGTTACTCACCTTCCAAATAATTGTTTGAATCCACCTGAGCTTCCAAATTAAAGTTGAAACCCCTTTTCTTTTTCTTTCTTTTCTCTGAAAGTTGAAAATCTGGGCTGAGTTGCTACTGGTACTTCCTCTTCTTATAATCCCAGATTTTAATTCAATTGCTTGATGGTTTAAGTAGAAGTTTTAATTTAATATTTGTTTGAATTCCAGATGATATTGTTTTGGTTCTACTTAGTTTTAAATGGTGAACGTAATGGAGATGATATACATATATATAAAACATGCAGGATTTGCTTCATATGCTTTGTTTAAGGTGATAAAAGAACTAATATTTTTTTTTGTACACTTTCATCATCATTTTTTCTTTGTTTAGTGTTGTTGGAGGCTGATGTAAATAAAAGAAAGCTTACATGTTAAAATATTGTTTTGTACAATACTGGTTATATATTTTGTACAACATTTCAGAGATATTTTTTTTTTCCTTTGCATTGTTTAACTATGCTGAGATTCCTATAAACAAGTGGAGGCTGAAAATCTTATTTCAGTGGCTAAAGATAGTGGCATTAACTGCCTTGTACAATCCACACTTTATACCATACTTGTATATAATAAGGCCTGACACCTTTTTGCTTTTGAAAAAAATGAACTTATCTTTGTTCCATGCCTTGCATTTCGGCTGAGAGATTTGTTTGGTGATATCTTTGTTTAATTTCCCACTTGCCTGCATACTTTGTCTCAAGTATGTATATTATTTGTCTTACTTACTTTGTTTCATATAACCACTTACAGGTTACATTCTCCACTCATTTTGCCTAGCTTATATTTATCTCTTGTACAAATATACTTGCTTAACAACATACTTTATTTACAACTACAAATATACAAAGCCTGGCACATCTCCCTTTCATTTCATAAGCATACTTTTAGTTATGTTTGAATACTTTATTTATTATGCCTTAGTTACAGTTATTTGTTTATAAAATTTTAACTCAAGTATAAACACACTTTTATACTTAAACAAAAATTTAAAATCTTACCTTTCCTTTATTTTTTTTAAACTTATATTATTAAATACTTAATTTACTTAAAATTATTTCAAACTATTTTATAAACATGTTCATGTTCAAATATCCAAATAAATTCTCGATTATCTAAAATTTAACTAAAATTTTATATTAATTACCAATTATTTCACAAATTTTATTCAAAAATAAAATTTAATTATCAATTTAAACTTAATAAAATTCGAGATCGTTACAACTTCCTTTATTAATTAACTATAATTAATTACATTTATCCTTAATTAATTACAATTAATTAATCACTTAATTAGTTAATTAATTACTTAATTAAACAATCCTTAATCACATCATTAATTATAATAATTAATGATCTCTAATTAATATTTAAATTAATTACTCAATTAAAAATTAATTACATTTAGTAATTAATCCAAAATTAAAATACAATTATTAATCACCTTGATTAATATTTAAACCCAGTAATTAACTACTCTTAATTACTAATTAATAAATTAATTATCCAATAATTAATTATATTTATTAATTAATCCTTGATTAATTACAAAAGTAATTATCCAAATTACTATTAAAATGAATCACCTTTCCTTAATTACATTCCAGTAATTATTACTTCTCTAAGAAATCCTGCTCCATAAATTACATCAAGCAATTATTACCATTAAATTATTAAATTATTTCTTAAATTAATTAAACTAAATTAATTAATTTAACAAAGCACATTATCAGAATTAATCACAATAAGTAATTAATCCCTTAATTACTTTTATAAAGTAATTATACTTATATTACAATTGATTATCTTAAATTAATTAATCTAATTAATTCATCAATATTAATTACATTAATTAATTATTTAATTATCCTTAGATAATTATCTTATTTAATTAACAATATTTTCATTGATTCCTTACTAAAGTGAATTATCTTAGATTAATTAATCATCTTTAATTATAAATTAATCCAAAACATTTATTAAAATCAATTTAATAAGTAAATTTCTAAATCATCTGAATTATTTCCAAATTAATCTATTTACTTATTAATGACTTATTAATTATTCAAATGTATTTAAATAATACACTTCTAAAATTTAAATTCAACTTTCATTTTAAAATTTAAGATTTAAAAATGTTTAACCATATAAACATTTCTAAATTTAAATAATTAACAAACCTTAAGATAAAGAATCCATTATATAAGAAAAATCTATATTACTAAATTTTACTAAAAATAAATCAAGTCTTTTAAAATAGATAGATTATATTAACTTTTCAATTTAAAGTTAAACATATCATAATTTATTTAAATATTTATAGGAAAGAATTCTTTTAAATTTAAACCTTATTTGAAATCAAATTAATATTTAAATTCTACTTTAAAACATTTTCCTGTCCAATTTTTAAAAATTTTCAAAACTGTTTTGAACTCAAACTCATTTCAAAGTAAAACTGAAATCACATTCAAAACATGATTTCAAAACTAAAATTTAAATCTTGCTTAAAATTAAAAAGTTTCATGTTTAAACTTTGAATTCAAACTTATACCTGAATTTAAATCTTTGTTTTTAAAAATTGAATTCCCTTCAGATTTAAAAAAAAAAAACAAAAATGTTTAAAAATAGAAAATCTGCATTCAAAAACCTGAAAACTATATTTACATTGTTTCCAGATTTAAGTTGAAATCTTACTTTATATTTGAATTTTCATTTTAAACTTTTGAATTCATAACTTACTTAAATTTAATTCAAACCCTCACTTGAATTTAAATCATAGCCTTTTAAAACTTTTGGGTTTCCAGATTTAAAAAAAAAACACAGCACAGATTTATCATGTGACGCCCCACCTCTATACCCACGCTAGCCAAGAACACTCCGGAGTAGTGCTGTCAACTAGCACGGAGAATGAGGCTGTTGAGGAGCGACCATCCATGTAATTGCTTATCACACGGTGGCTATAAATAATCTTCGGAAACAAACATAGAAATAATCATATCACAAATCAGTCACAGACATCCATATCACAAAGGCGGAAGAAGATATGAATATATAACTAACACATGAAAGTGTACATCAGAGTAGTGGTCAGTAAGTTCCACGATAATACAAAAGAATAGCAACACGTGCTATACAAAAGAATACAACTATGAGTCTATATCTCAAGTGTATACAACAAAAACTGCTAATCTAAACAGTTAGCCAAAAGTCAGAGTGATGAATCCCTGGGAAGAAGTCAAGCAGAAGCACCTGTAACATCTCGGTCTGACCCGAGTATTATTTAAGAAAATAATAAACGGGTCAGTCTAGCTATAAATATCAGATGACATGATATAACATAAAAGATATGGCATAAACATAAACATCCATAATGACATACCACTATAAGTATGTAAATAATGATCAACAGAAGATCAATCAATAAGAGATAATCAATATCACAAGAATCTTCTCAAAGATTCGAAAAGGGCATCATACCCCAAACTTGTACTCATAACAAGTCAATGACATAAATTCTAGAAATCAAGGCAAGAAGTCCAGAAATCATAGAAAAGAGAAAGAGGCCTATCACATGACGGTCCGAAGACCAAGGGGAGCTACCCCACATGTGTGAATGGAATCACACAGATTAAGGTCCAGACTAACCAAAAAGCAAAAAGGTATGTGTGAGTGGAATCACACAAGTGGTGTCTAGTCTAACCTCGCAACAAGAGACATCGCACAGTTGCTAGTCTAAATCATCAGAATGATCGTCATGATCAACGAGAAGTGTCAATTACACTAAGCTAGTAAATATAGAAGTTTAGCTTCATGTCCCATAACCACTTGCTTAACTTAAATATTTACGAACAAACTGTATATCTTCACTAATAAAATTGTCACAAGAGGTTCAATCGAACAAGTCCAAGAATTAACCGACGAAGTGAACGCAAGCGTTTCATACCACTTGTTTTACTAAGTCGTTTAATTAGATTTCTCATCCGAGTGAGGTAAAGGTTTGTATATACTAATAGATTGGAAAACGGTTTAAGTAAAGAGCTTTGTTATTAAAAATAGAGTTGAAATTGTTTGTTAAAAGAGTTTTGATATTTACTACTAGTATTGAAACCTTTATATTATAAAGTGACAAAACACAGAAGCAATTGTAGAAACAATCAGTCACAAAAATCGCATACGGAGATGTGAATAAAATCCAAGGAAATCAGCTCAATGTTTTTCAGATAAGATCCCCTACGGAGGGGGGGTCCATGGGGGTGGCAACCCCCCAAGGTGGAGGTGCGGGGGCAACGCCACCGCTTACGGGGTTCGACCTGCCCGGTCAGGTCGCGGGGGTCCAGGGGGCAGCGCCCCGACCAAAACGGTACGACCTAGTGAAGACAAAATGAGGTCTAACGACCTAACGACTCAAGGGTCATACGACCTAACGGCTGCGACCTAGGGGTCTAAGGGGTCAAGCGACTTAGTGGTTGCGACCTAGAGGTGTTCGCGACCTAACGATGACTCACGACCCAACATGGCCGACTTAACAGAGGTCGCGACCTAACAGGATAACTCGTGACCGACTTAAGAGTTGCGTGACTGAAGGGTTCCACGACTTAAGGGTTGCACGACTTAAGAGTTGCACGACTTAAGGGTTGCACGACTTAAGGGTTACACGACTTAAGAGTTGCACGACTTAAGGGTTGCACGACTTAAGGGTAGGCCAGGAGCGACCTAACGAGATAAGGTCCAACGACCTATCGGGATAACTCGTAAACGACCTATGGATGAACGACTTAACTCCGAACGAGCTAAAAATGGCCAGAACGACCTAGGGTTAACTCGTGAACGACTCACGACCTAGGGACGAACGACTTAACTCCGAACGACCTAAAAATGGCCAGAACGACCTAAGTTTAACTCGTGAACGACTCACGACCTAGGGACGAACGACTTAACTCCGAACAACCTAAAAATGGCCAGAACGACCTAAGTGCAGAAAATTCACCAAAACGCTAAAAATTGGAGTTTTTCGCCAATCCAATCCAAACCAAATGCAAATGTGCATGCAAAAGTGATAGGGAATCATTCCCAACAGTCCAATATAGTTATAGACTAGATTTGTGAGATAAAAATCTCACCTTTGCACCAAATATCAATGAAAATGAAGTTTTAAGCAAGCAAGAATCAATCCTTCTTCTATCTAAGCACAAGAAGCTTGAATCCAATGTCTTCTTCTTGAATTTGGAGTAGAAAGATGGATTGCAATTGAATTTGAGTTTTGGAATTTTAATTTCCCATTCCCTCCACCATTAATGCCAAAGCTTGATTAGTTAGGAAATTTATAAAGAGTGAGGAGAAGAGGGTTGGAACTTGGGCTTAATAGGCTAAACTAACCCAAAGTCCAAAGCGGGAAAAGTTAGTGAAATTTCACTAACTCCAAACCTATCGATGTTTATACTTAAAAAAATTGTAAATGACATTTCGAACTCAATGGAAGTGGTCTCGAGTCCTAATTCGACCGTTTGCAAAAAGTAGCTTTTCGGACCAAAATCCGATTAACGAGTTAATATTTAAATAAAATATTTAAATACAAACTCGATAAATATGCGGGTTGTTACATATCACCTGCACAACTAAACCCGAGACACCATCAATTTACTTCGGGTTAAAACCCTACTTACTTCGGGTTACAACACTAACTGCACGGGGTTGACTTCGAGTCACCCAAAACCTACACTATCCCAAGTTCACCAGAAACAACAAACAACTGTGAAACTGCGACCACTGCTCCGGCGACTTCCAGCACTCTTCACCCAACTCACCAATACACCATCCAACCCTCATCTTGATAACAACCACCGACATGATTCTCTGTAGCTTGAAAATCAGATTCAAGCAAAAAAACATAAACCTGAAAAAAAAACTTCACCAAACACATAACAAGCCTGTCAACTCTCACCTTCATTCCTTCCCCTTATCTTCCCCACTCTTTCAGTCAACATTCATCATCAGGCAAAAATCTAGATTCCAGAATCAATTTTATGATCAGATTCCCAAAATCCAAAATATTGCACAGACCTTAAATACTAACTCCTTAGAAGATTTTAATACTTGATTCATGTTTTAATAATCATGTTTTTAAACATGCATTAAAGTTTTTAAACTTGTTTGAATAATTTAAAGATGTTTGCAAATTTTACTTTTTGTAACTATTGAATGTTGTTCTTTATTTTCAGAAGTGACAGGTTTTATTTTTTTCCTAAATTAAAATTTTACAAACCTAAACTATACTGAACAAACACAATATGTTTTACACAATAATTCCTAACTAAGATTCAGTCATAAAGAAGTGAATTTGAATTCAAAATCCTAGTTAAGAATAGAAGCAGGACTGTTAGAAGATTGTATCACCTATATGCATATTCAATAAAGTACACAGAGCATCATCACACAATAGTCAAACAAGCTTACTCAATTCAACCAGATCTCATGCACAGATAATTTATAACAACCTATAATTAGTGAGATTACTTACTAAAAAAAACAGAGCAGTTATCTCTATTTTATTTACCACTGTTTTGACTTCCTTAATTGAAAAACATTTTGAAATTAACTTGAATTCTGAAAACCTTATTAGCTTAATTTTAAAAAGAATGAAACTGTTTTTAAACAGAAATTTACTCACCTTTAAAATGAAAACAGAGAGCATTCCATCTGTAATCCATTTTCCTGCAGCCTCAATTTTCATTTCATTGAATCTGAGCTTGCATGCTAATTAGAGTTGATTTTAGCTTGATGTTTGCAGGCCTTGAAACTGCATTTGATGTTGATTTGGTCTGCATGCTTCCCCTTTTTCATCTTGCTTGAATTAATCTTACAGATTGCAGGTATTTGAATTTAGTTTGTTTGCAGGTTTCAAAAGAATTTCAATTTGGGTTTTCAGATTTAAACATGCATTGAGTTTGCAGATCTTATACAGTTGAAATTTGCAGAGTATTGATTAAGTTTGGCTGTGGATTTTTTTGAGTGAAATGGGATTTCAGTTTTCTTTAAATCTAAACTTTGATTCATTATAGAAGATAAAATGTTTGAAATAAAGAGATTTATTTTAAGTTTTATCTAAAATAATAAATTCAAACATTGGTTTAGAAATGCCACTTGTTGCTTAAGTATGAAAATAAATTACAAGTGTCTACTTTAAAACATGAATGTTAAACACATGTAAGATTAAAGATATAAATAAATTTCTTTGTTACTAATGTTTTAATTTGAGATAAAACCATTCTAATTTAATTTAAGATGTTTTGTATGTTTATTTACATTTAATCTTTAAATAATTACAAATGAATTATCTTTACATATTTAAATATTTGCTTGAATATTTTTAAAAATTATTTAAAACCATTTTTCACAAGAGAAACTTTTTTTTAAGAAAAAAGAAAAGAACAAATGTTGAATTCATTTTATTCAAGAGTTTCAAATATACTATACTCTAATATAAATAAACTAAATTTATTTCAAAACAATTTAAAGATAAAACAAAATAAACTTTATTATAAAAGTACAATTTTTAACTATTATATATTTATAACAAAATATTTACTATAATTTCTTTTTGAAAATACAAGATAGATTTATAAATTGACTTATGAAAAGTTTCAATTCCAATTTCAATTTAATTTAAATCAATTCATAAATTATACACACACACACACACACATATATATATATTATAAATTTGAAATTATCCTTTATTAAATTAAAAATTAAAAATTAAAACTCCTATTTACAATGTATACACATATATACATTATAAATAAAATATTTTTAAATCAGCTTAGAAAGGAAATTTTATCATTTAAATATTTTTAACATTTTAAAACAATAAGATTCTCAAATTCAATTATTATTATAAATTTTCAAAAGAAAATTATGTTTGAATTAGATTATTAAATCAATATTTCACATTTTAAAATAATTATAAATGAAATTATTAAACAAATATTGCCCAAATTTCCGGGACATCACATTCCTCCCCCCTTAAAAGAATTTCGTCCCCGAAATTTAAAAGCAAAGGTAATTTAATAATCTCATTAAAGATTTTATTTAAAACACAAGCATATATCAAACATATGCTAACAATCAAACAACCAATTCAACCAATCAAACAAATCTAATTATCCAGACAAATTCTGGATAAAATGTTATCGAGTTTCCCAAGTATATATATATATATATATATATATATATATATATATATATATATATATATATATATATACCGGTATACTCGCTCTAGAGAATCCAAACAATCAATACTAAGAAGCTCTAAAACTCCTATACAACTATATCTATAACACTAGACAAGATATCAGACAGCAGACGAGTCTGACTCAACAACCAAAACTCCAGAACTGCCGGTTCCACAACCAGGGATAAATTATACACATATTCCCCCAGAGATACGTGAAACTCATCGAATCCCAGTTATCCAAACTGGCAATCCAATCCTGTAGATCAATCACTTAACTCTTGAGAGAAAACAGAAAGATCCAATCTCTTATCCACAAATCTTTCCTGTTGATTCTGGGCTGCCTTCAACCTTCTAGATCAATCCAATCCACCACACAACTCTACTACAGATATCAGAAGACTTCAGACAAACTACACTTATTCGAAAAACAGAACAGATGCCCAAGACATCCAAGTCTCCAGATTAAAGTGAATTTCCTATAGAAATCCTCTGATCCAAAACAAAACACAAATCTCCAATGAATGGGGTGTTACTTCTATTCTTGAATAGCTGCCACCATGCTTCCACTGCGCAACTCTGATTCGAGAATGCTGTTGATGAACATAGGTACAAACTTGATCAACTTATCCCGAAAACATTGTTTATCAAATTCCATAAAAATCTCCAAAAAACCAAGTCGAAACAGAACTCAATCTCCTAATGCGGATGCAAAACTTAACTCCTTCGAAGACATCCAGAAAATATCTAACCACTTCGATAACTCGAACATCTTCTAGGGATGCTTCAATCCAAACAAAGGTTACTCAGAAAACTTCCGGATCATCGCAAGTCACTTTTGCGATTCTATTCAGTTCAGATTCCAAGAAATCGTTCTTTCTTTAACAATCAGAACAGCTAAAGCCTTCAAATCAAAAGGGAAACTAGTGGTCCACCTTCAACCACAAACATCACACCCAGCTGAGCTTCCAGAAGAAATGGACAAGCTTCACCATCTGCCCGGCCCACTGACAAAAGATTCACAGAGACTTCAGAACCATCGAAGAAACAGGCCACTCACTGCTGCTACTACTGCCAAAAACTTCCTTACCCAAAAGCTCATCGAACCTCAAAACTACACCAGCCACTTCAACAAAAGAGCCTTCCAGATAGTCAGATATCCCTCAGGAAACTCGACTCCAAACCAAGAACAAAACTCTCTTCCAAACTGAGTCTCAAACTCAAATACAGACATAACTCCTTCCTAAAGTTGCCAAAACACCACTGCTGGCTTCAGTACTCCAAACTGATCCAGACTCAGGAAAATCCATTCACACGAGTGAAATCAAGCTTAAAATCCAAAGATACACTCCGAATCTTCAAAAGATTCACCTTCAGAGATCAGAAAAATCCTTCACACCAAACTGCCAAACTACTCAAGATGCCCAATACTGCCCTAGCAAATCACTTCCAAGCTCAAACACTCGGACTCCAACCATTGGTAGTTGTGTTACACACACCACTACCCTATCTACCTTTATTACTTATATTGGAAAACCCGAACAGGTATCCTAACAGATAGGTAGAATTAAATATATTTATATTTAAAATTACAAGTACGCTCTCTCAAGAAAGACACCACTACAGAGCCTAGGTATTCACTCAACCTAATGCTCTGATACCACGTTGTAACGACCCAACTTCCAAACTCCAGGAAGTCGCATCGCTAAGAAGAAAGAAAGGGATAGAAAAGAGAAAAGAAAGAAAAGAAAGAAACAGATAACATCAGAATCTCACAGCGGAACGAATAAATTATATTATATCACATAATACTTTACATAATATCATATACATTAGAGTTTTACAGCCAATACAACACAAACTAGACAGTTATAAACATCTGTCTAGCGATTACAATTCAAGTATATCAGAGAAAAACAGATATAACTCAAAGACAGCGGAATCACTATATATATCTACTCGCTGAAGCCTCCTGCTTCATTATCTCCTCCAGAACTCGTCAAAGCAATCCTGAATCAGTTGACTACTCATACGTAATATGAGTACCCAAGAGTTTAATCAAACAGAAAATAAACACTCGGGTTAGACAGGGGTCTGGTGTGAGTAAACGGTTTAAAAGTTGCTTAACTTTTAGAAAATCCTTTGAAAACAAAAGGTATCACGTAAGACTTCCCACACATAAACATGGAAAAGTTTTTACCTTACGCTAACCAAAACATTTGATAGGAAATCCAGTGATATTATAGTAGTGTCTAGGGTTTTCAAAATAAATTACAGAAATAGCTGGAATGCTTACATCTCACGTTCCAACATAGTTGGGCACAATCAAAACCATACAGGCACTTATTGGATTTTGGATTCCATCAACGGCAGGGCTACCGGGGTACCGCCCGTCACAGTACGTGGCCTAGATCACCGTACAGAGGATTACTCCCAATCCTCTGCAACACAAGGCCGGACCCATTCCTTACTGAATAGTTCCGAACAAGACCACCCCGACAGTTGGAGCTCTTAACCGTCCACACAGCCGAAATAAAAGGGACCTCTAGACAGGGGTAAATCTCACTCTCAAGTGAGGGCTACCCACGAAGCCTTGCTGCACCTTCCCTGTTTTAGCCATTCCCGGTTGATGAGGCTTGAGGTTACGATTACCTTTATAGGACATATCATCTTAGAATGATCATCGTCCACCTGACGATGTTCTGAAAGCATTCAATCCATACAAGTTCGTTCCGGGTTCGAACGAAACCGAAGGCATTATCTCGTTACACTCATATTGGAATCACCCTCAGAGTTAACGACTATAACCCTTGCGCTCTGAACCACCATCTCGAACCTATAAGTACTATTCCGTCAAACTCATTACGGAATCACCCACAGAGTTATACTGACGTATAGCCCTTACACCTCGAGTCTTCACTTGCTCCACTTGGATTAACGACCTAACGTTTAATTGGAATCGATGTGGTTTTCGGATATCCAAATATGGAAATCTGATCCCGGTCTCACCGAAACCAAACGCCATCTTAATGTCCAAGTTATACTTAAGGGTTTTAACTAATTAACTCATTTATTTGTATCTATTTCACACAGATAAATAAACTACATTTATCGTAACAGATAACCCATTATATTATCACAACAGATAATCATCACAACAGACAATCAGCACAACCAAAATAATCCATCATACTACAACTAAGCATCCATATCCTATAGATACTACTCATCTCATTTCTGAGATCACAACCATCCAAAGAAATATCATCCATAAGGAATGATATATTATCCATCATTTATAATTAATTTAAAATGAATTAAATTAATTACTTCTATCTTTAATTAATTTAAAATAAATTAAATTAATTATTCATCTATAAATCCTGCTTATAAATATTGATAAATCAACCTAGTTAATTAATCATTCACTAAGTATTCAACTTGATTAAACATTTATGATTAATCATTCACTAATTACAATAAGTAATTAGTCTTAAATTAATTCCATAAAATTAATTAACCTTAATCATAAGTAATTTACATTTAATTACTTCCTTTATTAATTAACTATAATTAATTACATTTATCCTTAATTAATTACAATTAATTAATCACTTAATTAATTAATTAATTAATTAATTAAACAATCCTTAATCACAACATTAATTATAATAATTAATGATCTTTAATTAATATTTAAATTAATTACTCAATTAAAAATTAGTTACATTTATTAATTAATCCAAAATTAAAATACAATTATTAATCACCTTAATTAATATTTAAACCCAGTAATTAACTACTCTTAATTACTAATTAATAAATTAATTATCCAATAATTAATTATCTTTATTAATTAATCCTTGATTAATTACAAAAGTAATTATCCAAATTACTATTAAAATGAATCACCTTTCCTTAATTACATTCCAGTAATTATTACTTCTCTAAGAAATCCTGCTCCATAAATTACATCAAGTAATTATTACCATTAAATTATTTCTTAAATTAATTAAACTAAATTAATTAATTTAACAAAGCACATTATCAGAATTAACTACAATAAGTAATTAATCCCTTAATTACTTTTATAAAGTAATTATACTTATATTACAATTGATTATCTTAAATTAATTAATCTAATTATTTCATCAATATTAATTACATTAATTAATTATTTAATTATCCTTAGATAATTATCTTATTTAATTAACAATATTTTCATTAATTCCTTACTTAAGTGAATTATCTTAGATTAATTAATCATCTTTAATCATAAATTAATCCAAAACACTTATTAAAATCAATTTAATAAGTAAATTTCTAAATCATCTGAATTATTTCCAAATTAATCTATTTACTTATTAATGACTTATTAATTATTCAAATGTATTTAAATAATACACTTCTAAAATTTAAATTCAACTTTCATTTTAAAATTTAAGATTTAAAAATGTTTACCATATAAACATTTCTAAATTTAAATAATTAACAAACCTTAAGATAAAGAATCCATTATATAAGAAAAATCTATATCACTAAATTTTACTAAAAATAAATCAAGTCTTTTAAAATAGATTGATTATTTTAACTTTTCAATTTAAAGTTAAACATGTCATAATTTATTTAAATATTTAAAGGAAAAAATTCTTTTAAATTTAAACCTTATTTGAAATCAAATTAATATTTAAATTCTACTTAAAAACATTTTCCTGTCCAATTTTTAAAAAATTTCAAAACTGTTTTGAACTCAAACTCATTTCAAAGTAAAACTGAAATCACATTCAAAACTTGATTTCGAAACTAAATTTTAAATCTTGCTTAAAATTTAAAAGTTTCATGTTTAAACTTTGAATTCAAACTTATACCTGAATTTAAATCTTTGTTTTTAAAAATTGAATTCCCTTCAGATTTAAAAAAAAAAACAAAACTGTTTAAAAATAGAAAATCTGAATTCAAAAACCTGAAAGCTATATTTACATTGTTTCCATATTTAAGTTGAAATCTTAATTTATATTTGAATTTTCATTTTAAACTTTTGAATTCATAACTTACTTAAATTTAATTCAAACCCTCACTTGAATTTAAATCATAGCCTTTTAAAACTTTTGGGTTTCCAGATTTAAAAAAAAAACACAGCATAGATTTTTCACCTGCACAACTAAACCCAAGACACCATCAATTTACTTCGGGTTAAAACCCTACTTACTTCGGGTTACAACACTAACTGCACGGGGTTGACTTCGAGTCACCCAAAACCTGCACTATCCCAAGTTCACCAGAAACAACAAACAACTGTGAAACTGCGACCACTGCTCCGGCGACTTCCAGCACTCTTCATTCAACTCTCCAATACACCATCCACCCCTCATCTTGATAACAACCACCAACATAATTCTCTGTAGCTTGAAAATCAGATTCAAGCAAAAAAACATAAACCTGAAAAAAAATCTTCACCATACACATAGCAACCTTGTCAACTCTCACCTTCATTCCTTCCCCTTATCTTCCCCACTCTTTCAGTCAATATTTCATCATCAGGCAAAAATCCAGATTCCAGAATCAATTTTATGATCAGATTCCCAAAATCCAAAATACTGCACAGACCTTAAATACTAACTCCTCAGAAGATTTTAATACTTGATTCATGTTTTAATAATCATGTTTTTAAACATGCATTAAAGTTTTTAAACTTATTTGAATAATTTAAAGATGTTTGCAAATTTTACTTTTGGTAACTATTGACTGTTGTTCTTTATTTTCAGAAGTGACAGGTTTTATTTTTTTCCTAAATTAAAATTTTGCAAACCTAAACTATACTGAACAAACACAATATGTTTTACACAATAATTCCTAACTAAGATTCAGTCATAAAGAAGTGAATTTGTATTCAAAATCCTAGTTAAGAATAGAAGCAGGACTGTTAGAAGATTGTATCACCTATATGCATATTCAATAAAGTACACAGAGCATCATCACACAATAGTCAAACAAACTTACTCAATACAACCAGATCTCATGCACAGATAATTTATAACAACCTATAATTAGTGAGATTACTTACTAAAAAAAAACAGAGCAGTTATCTCTATTTTATTTACCACTGTTTTGACTTCCTTAATTGAAAAACATTTTGAAATTAACTTGAATTCTGAAAACCTTATTAGCTTAATTTTAAAAAGAATGAAAGTGTTTTTAAACAGAAATTTACTCACCTTTAAAATGAAAACAGATAGCATTCCATCTGTAATCCATTTTCCTGCAGCCTGAATTTTCATTTCATTGAATCTGAGCTTGCATGCTAATTAGAGTTGATTTTATCTTGATGTTTGCAGGCCTTGAAACTGCATTTGATGTTGATTTGGTCTGCTTGTTTCCCCTTTTTCATCTTGCTTGAATTAATCTTACAGATTGCAGGTATTTGAATTTAGTTTGTTTGCAGGTTTCAAAAGAATTTCAATTTGGGTTTTCAAATTTAAACATGCATTGAGTTTGCAGATCTTATACAGTTGAAATTTGCAGAGTATTGATTAAGTTTGGCTTTGGATTTTTTTGAGTGAAATGGGATTTCAGTTTTCTTTAAATCTGAACTTTAATTCATTATAGAAGATAAAATGTTTGAAATAAAGAGATTTGTTTTAAGTTTTATCTAAAATAATAAATTCGAACATTGGTTTAGAAATGCCACTTGTTGCTTAAGTATGAAAATAAATTACAAGTGTCTACTTTGAAACGTGAATGTTAAACACATGTAAGATTAAAGATATAAATAAATTTCTTTGTTTACTAATGTTTTAATTTGAGATAAAACCATTCTAATTTAATTTAAGATGTTTTGTATGTTTATTTACATTTAGTCTTTAAATAATTACAAATGAATTATCTTTACATATTTAAATATTTGCTTGAATATTTTTAAAAATTATTTAAAACCATTTTTCACAAGAGAAACTTCTTTTTAAGAAAAAAGAAAAGAACAAATGTTGAATTCATTTTATTCAAGAGTTTCAAATATACTATACTCTAATATAAATAAACTAAATTTATTTCAAAACAATTTAAAGATAAAACAAAATAAACTTTATTATAAAAATACAATTTTTAACTATTGTATATTTATAACAAAATATTTACTATAATTTCTTTTTGAAAATACAAGATAGATTTATAAATTGACTTATGAAAAGTTTCAATACCAATTTCAATTTAATTTAAATGAATTCATAAATTATACACACATATATATGTTATAAATTTGAAATTATCCTTTATTAAATTTAAAATTAAAAATCAAAACTCCTATTTACAATGTATACACATATATACATTATAAATAAAATATTTTTAAATCAGCTTAGAAAGGAAAATTTATCATTTAAACATTTTAAAACAATAAGATTCTCAAATTCAATTATTATTATAAATTTTCAAAAGAAAATTATGTTTGAATTAGATTATTAAATCAATATTTCACATTTTAAAATAATTATAAATGAAATTATTAAATAAATATTGCCCAAATTTCCGGGACATCACACCTTTCTCTCCAAAAACTCATGGCTAGGAAAAAAAATGGTAAGTTTTCTAATGTCTTCTACCTTTACCTCTTCTCCTTTTCATTTTTTCTATTGATTTTTATCTTTGCTTCTTCTAGCTTGCTTAGCCTAGCTCCTACTCCATCAGCTCCACCATCATCTCCACCATCTATAGTAGCAACCACCACCTATCCCCTCCTCCAGATCAGGCTGTGACCTCTATATGACCAAAGCACCACAAACTTTGCAAAAATTTCCACAAAACACTACATAGCCAAGCCTATCTTCACTATCTCCTCCATATCTTGCCTCGTCCACTCCCCAACTCCACCACCACCTGCCTACATCATCTCTAACCGTCATCCACTCCACTGACGTGACATGTACAAGCATGGCCGAGCTCAATATTAACCATGGCCGAGCCAAATGTTGAAGCAAACTTGCCTATATTGCTTTATTCCTTGTATTCTTCAAGTTGTATCACCTACCTCCTTATATCATCTCCTACCACTTCACATTTTTGTGCTTGCCATGCCTTTGTGATGCCAAACCAGATCCTTTTCCACCTAAAAACATGTGTGGCCAAGCCCTAAGCATGTATAGAGGAGCACACATGGAGTTGTGGTCAAGCAAAAATGGTTGAAAAGCTTGGTAGTGTCATTTGTTGCTTCTACTTTTCTATTGTTCAATTAATCTTTGTAGTGTGTGTGTGTGTCTATATATATATATATATATATATATATATATATATATATATATGTTTATATTGCTTTGTTTAATTGTTGTGTGCAAGATCATATCTTAGCTCTCTCATTTGATCAAAATCGTTCCAAATCGTGCTTGTCGTTCCCTTTGAATCGTGCTTGTGTGTTGTTTTGGTCTCTAGCTTTATAAAAGGTGAGTCTTTCTTACTTTGACATATTTACTTATGACATAGTAAACTGATGGCAAGTGTATAGTAATATAAAATGTTTATGCAAATTAATGATGATCATATGATATGCTATGCCATGTTATTACCATGTTAAAACTGTTAATTATCACCTGACATTTGACATATGACATTATATTGTGACATTGATATTGTTTGTATTGTTTACGCATATATTCACACTGCAAGTTCCCTATTAGAGTAGAATCACTATGGGTTGAAATGATACATACTTGAACGGACATTAGAATAGAGAAAAATCATTATGGTCTGAAATGATAGGCCCGAGTGATTTTTATTGTATTTATTTTACTTGGGATTGCGGGATTGAAATGATAGAACCCAGGTTTTCTTTTTAAATTGCGGATTGAAATGATATATATCCGTATCACTTGACCTGGGTTAGAAAATTATATACAGACCTCGTGGTATATTTTTAAATGATTTTTATTAAAATATGTATTTTTAAAAGTATGAATTTTTATTTAAAAATATATTTTACGGTTTTATGAAAGTTAAATATTAAGTTTTGAATTTGTGAATTTAAATATGTAAATTTCAAGAAAATGTGATTTTTGACTTTAAATTTTATTTTAAAAATGTAATTAAATAATGGAAATTAAATTTAAAGTTTTGAAATGATATTTGAAGAAAAATGTTGAGTTTTGTTGAAATTTATAAGTTAAGAATTAGTGAAATTTTGACTTAACGAATGAAAGTGAGTTTTAATTGGATATTTAATTATAAAATTTTGTTGTGATAAATCATATGTTAAGTTGATTTAGATGTGAAATTTTGAAGTCTAGAAATATGATTTAAAAATTTAAAATAGAATTTTTTTGAAGTTTAATGTTTCTGAAATTATAGTAAAATCTGGAATTTTACTAATAACATTTCTAAAATGGTGTAGTTTTATGACAGCACTTTAAAAATGCTGTTGTTTTTAATTTAACTATGTTTGAAGTAACTAAATATCTATTACGGCGTTTTATAAATACCGTTGTTCCTAAACTAAACTATTTTGGAAATTTTAAGCTACTATAGCACTTTATAAATGCTGCCGTTGCAATATTTTGACAATGTTTGAAATATTATAGATTTTAACACTATTTGAGTCATATTTTAAAGTGTTAATGATTTAACTTTTGGAATTGATTATTTGTGAAATTTAAGAAGTTTGAATATATATTTAATATTTAAATTTGAATTTTTAAGGAATTTAAATTGATTTTGAATTTAAATAAGATTTACTTGGTTATGTGTTAATTTGAATGAAATGAGATAAATGAATTTTTGAATGGAATTTTGAAATGTATTTTGTAATGATATTTGAAATAATAAATAAATGACATAATTGATTTTTAAAATGATATTTAAATTCGAATATTTGAAATTGAATTCAAATAATGATTTGATAATGAGGTTTTGAAAGGATATGATATTTTGATGATTTAAATGGTTTGGAAATGATTTGATCTTTATTTTGAGAAAGAATATGAATTTGGAATGATATTTGATTTTGATAAATGAATATTTGAAGTTTATATTTGTATGAAAGGATATTTGGTTTACTTGTAATTTGAGTTTATTTAAAAGATATTGGATTTATGAAATGAATATTTCAAAACTAAGTAATAATGAAGTTAAATTTGAGATACATGAAATTATAAAATTTAGTTTTGAATTGTGGGATATTAAATCTTTGAAATATATTAAAAATTTAATAGTTTATTTTGTGGAAAAAATGTAACAACCCGTATATTTTACGATTAAATATTTAAATGTTTTATTTTAATATTTTATCGTTAGTCGGGTTTTAGTCCGAAAAGTTACTTTTTGCATACGGTCGAATTAGGACTCGGAACCACTTCCATTGAGTCCAAAACGCCGTTTGCGATCTTTTTGAGTGTAAACTTTGATATGTTTGGAGTTAGTGGAATTTTGTCACTTTTTCACTTTGGGCTTTGGGTTTGGTTTAGCCCATTTGCCTAAACTATTTACTCTAGCTCAACCCCCTTCCCTTCATAACTTTACTTTCATTTCCTAACACTCAAGCTTCATCAAAAATGGAGGAAGGAATGGGAAATTAAAACTCCAAGCCCTCGTTCATTTGCAAATTCAACATCCAACTCCAAATTCAAAGAGAAGCCATTGATTCAAGCTTCTTGCGTAGAGATTCAAGTGTAGTTGAGTCCTCCTTTTCTTTTATACTTCTCCTTCATTGATTTTGTGTAAAGGTGAGATTTTTATCTCACATCTTTGTCTATAACTATCTTTGATTGTTGGGTATGAATTTCTAACACTTTTTCATATGCATTTGCTTTTGGGTTTTGGATTGAATTGATGAAAATCCCAATTTTTAGTGTTTTGGGTTCAAATCTTTAAAAAATCCCAACTTTGATGTTTGAACACGTTTTTGGTGATGCATCGAGGAGCCAATACGACCGGGTAGCCTATGGGCGTAATCCCCTAGCATCCGTGCTCGATCGGTTGCAAATTGGGAGAGTTTTTGCACTTTAAACCCTTAAGTCGCTCAGCCTGCACATGCAAGATTCTCGGCCTGCAGTTAGCTCGTGCGCAGTTAGGTCGGCCTGCACATTAGGTCGCAATACCCTTAGGTCGTTAGGTCGCAAGCCCCTTGGGTCGCTCGGCCTGCAACCCCAAAGACACTCGGCCTTCTACGCATCGGTCGTTCCACCACTAGGTCGCTCGGCTAGGTCGTTGCAACCACTAGGTCGCTCGGACCTTCTGCAGTTAGGTCACTCCGTGTTAGCTCGCAACTCCTGGGTCGTGCCATGTTCTTAGTTCGCTTGCGTCTTAGGTCGCACTCCTTAGGTCGTTTGCCTTACTTTTGAGTCGGCATGCCTTACGTCGTAACTCCCTAGGTCGCTCGGCCTGCTCGCTCGTGTTAGGTCGCTCGGCCCATTAAGTCGCGCGTGCTTTTAGGTCGCGCCATGTTGGGTCACGCCGTGCTAGGTCGCTCTCACCACCTAGGCCGCATGCGTACTCCTTAGGTCGCGTACTCCTTACGTCGAGTACCCCTTAGGTCTCGCAACCTTGGCCACTTCCATTAGGTCGTTCCACCCTATAGCTCAACCATGTTAGGTCGTTTGCACTGTTGTGCTGCACCATCCCTTAGGTCGCTCGCCCCTGCACTTAGGCCGCTACATTTTAGGTCGCTCATCTACTAGGTCGCGCCGTGTGGCAAGGGTATTTCCACTTTGATGAATTTGGAATCGAATTCTTTGGATTTTGTTCAAGTCTTCGAATGTGAAATTTTGTGATTTATGGTTTCTACAATCATTTTTGTGATTTGTCACTTTACTTCACTCGTATGAGAAATCTAATTAAATGACTTAGTAAATCAAATGGTATGAAACACTTGCATTTACTTTGCCGGTTAATTCTTGGACTTGTTCGATTGAATCTCTTGTGACAATTTTCGAGTGGAGATCTACAATTTGTTCGTAAATATTTAAGTTAAGCTAGTGGTTATGGGACATGAAGCTAAGCTTATATACTTACTAGCTTACTGTAATTGACACTTCTTGACGATCGTTGATGGTCATTTTTGTGATTTAGACTAGCAAATGTGCGATGTCTCTTTGTCTACGAGGGAGACCAAACCTCGTTTCTGTGGAGCTTCGGCTCAAATTGGTGGGGTAGTGACCCATGGTCTTCGGGCCGTTTTGTGGAGCTTCGGCTCAAAATTAATGGTTAGCAACCATGGAATAGCGTTCCATTTTGTGATACACGTGCTGATGAGTTTTCGTGCTCCCGTTTTGTGATAGGCCTCCCCCTTTTTGTGATTTATGGATTTCCATTGTTGATTTCTAGAATTTTGTGTTTCACCAATTTTCGTGATTTACATTGATAAGTTTTATCAATATTCGTGCATTGGTGAATTTGCGAGTCATTAACTTTTGTGATTGACATTGATATTATTGTCAATATTTATAGTTTGGTGATTTGGTAAATAAGGAGTATGACATTCCTTTTGATCTTTGAGAAGATTCTCATGATATTGATTAATCCCTAGTTGATTTTTCAATTGCATACTTATCACAGTATGGCTTTATGGTTATTATATATTTATGTCATATCTCCTATTCTATATCATTTTATCTGATATTTATAGCTAGACTGATCCGTTTATTATTTTCTTATTAAATAATACTCGGGTCAGACCGAGATGTTACAGTTGCTTCTGCTTGACTTCACATCTGGGATTATCACCCTGACTTTTGGCTAAGTACTTAGATTAGTAGTTTTTGTTGCATACATTTGAGATATAGACTCATAGATGTATCCTTATTCTTTTGTCTAGTACTAATAGTTATTCTTTTGTGACATTGTGGATCTTGTTTGACCACTACTCTGATGTACACTTTCATATGTTATATATTCATATCTATTTCCGCCTTTGTGATATGGATGTCAGTGACTGATTTGTGTTATGCTTATTTCTATACTTGTCTCCGAAGAATATATCTAGCCACCGTGTAGTAGCTTTGAGTTTGTATCGATATGTCGGACTTTGAAATCGGATCTGCACGTTGTGCTACCTGACATATCGTTGCTCGCACAAAGCAATTACGCGGATGGTCGCTCCTTAACAGCCTTATCCTCCGCGCTAGTTGATGGCATTACACCGTAGTGTCCTTGGCTAGCGTGGGTATAGAGGTAGGGTGTCGCAAAAAATCTATTTAAATTGATAAGATTTGAAATGTTTTGTAAGGAAACTGAATTGAATTGAAACTAATGGTTTGATTTGAATTAAATTGGAAATTTAAAATTTTGGTTTAATTGAATAAATCTGTAAAATGTAAAGAATTAAAGGAATGTTCCATGATTTCAAATGTATGATTTCAAAATGTTATGATTTCAAAATGTAATGATTTCAAGTATTTTGGTGTCGAAAAGGTTATAACTTTTGAAAGTATTATAATTTTTGAAAGGCGAATATATGTTTGAAATGGAAAAGATAAACTATTTTGAATTGAATATAATTTTGAAATAAAAATGATTTTGGTTTCGAAGCATAAACTATTTTGATGGAATAAGTAGATTCGAAATAAAAATGGTTTTGGTTTCGAAGTATAAGCTATTTTGAAAGGAATATAGTTTTGAAAATAAATGATTTGATCTTTTTGAAGTATAAACTATTTTGAAATGACCATGGCGTTATAATAACGTTTGGTTCTTAAAGAGACCGAGAGCGAAAGTTGTCATGCTTTCTGCCGACTTCGAAAACCACTTTAGAAACTGTGTACGCGGTGGAGATTCCAGAATGAAGTAGGATGGTGATGTCATTCTTGAGGTATATTACGTGAACCCAACTCCCGTGAGTTAGCATAAGGTGGCTAAAACAGGAGCGATCTCGAGCCAAATGGGGTAGCTCCTTTGGTCGGACACACTTCTTCGATACTATACTCTTACTTGTGGTTGATTTGATGGCCATCCTTCGATTTTGATTGGGAGTGTGTTCCAAGGTGGGCGTATGTGGCTGCTGCGTTACCACCAGCCTGTATGCGTAATTGGTATATCTACCCTTGCATTGCCTTGTGTGCCGTGTCACCTACCATATCGAGCTTTACTGCGAGTTTGGTTTTCACCCGTAGCCCATGCGTATCTTCTCGTAGTCCCCTAATCAGGAGATATGCAGATATTGGATAGACTACTGGGACTATTATGAGTCTAGGGCTATATGAGTAGCCCCGTGTTGCTATTTTAAAGTAAGTTTATTTTACTGATAGACATTATTATAATAGCAATATTACTATATAGTAAATAGTTTAACGGATCATTAGAGGATGGGTGATCCCAAGCATCCTTTAGGTTACTGATGCATTTTGTTACCGTTCACTTGAGTTGATTTACAGTTCATAAGTATTTATGTCCTGACTCGAGTGTGTTGTGTTTTTCTTTACGCTGGAGTTAGATTGATTGATTCAGCATTCAAGACTCACCTTCGGAGTTGGAGCTTTTCTTGAAGATCCAGCCATATTTCTGCTTTCAGTATTCAGTAATTTCAGTGATTTATTCTGATTTGTACCTGATGTATCTTGTTACTCTTCTGTTGTATTTTGTTTAACTCTGATGTATCTTATTTTTATATAGTAGCTTCATGAACTACTATCCCTTTTACTTCCGCTGCATTATTATTTACTCTATGTCTGTGATCTGTGACTATTTATTTACTGTATATTTTGAGATTTTCCAAATTTTATTTACAACGCGGAATTTTGAGCTATTCAAGTCCGACATGTGCAGATGCGAATGGTTGAAAATATAGGGATGTTACAGTATGTCTCGCCATCCAGCTTGCCTTCTGATCTCCACAGCAACTCCTTGACTTCGCTCCCGAACAACTGATAACCTGACTTTAGGCTTCCCGTGTGGAAAATTATGGGCATCCAGAGTTTAGAAAAGGAACAGTAAACTCCAAGTCAGTCATGGGACTGGTGTGAGATCTTAAAAACAGTTATTTTCACAATGGAAATAAAAAGAAATCCGCTATGCTTTTGGAAAATGAAACTACCATAAGGCCTCCTGCCACACAAACAATGCAAATGCAGAATTGAAGGAGATTTCTCTTTATGATAGTAAAACATGCTTGATACACAAAATCCTTTTGATATTATTATTAGTGCATAGTGCAAAAAACATTTCAAAAGTATAATATTAATCTTAGCCAGCATACCACCATTATGGTATACCTACTACAGCAACCAATTAAACGGTGGTTCACCAACATAAGTAAAAGGCAGGTTATACAACTAAATGTATGAATATGCGCTTATATGTTTTTGTTTGATGATAATAAACATATATATTCATTTAAATGTATTTGGTAATGTACTATTTTTTTTCATAGATTAAATAAATATTTGTTGAATAAAATAAATTACACAGAATTTGAATTCAAACAGAAATTTTATTCAAACAAATATTTATTACAATCTTGAATAGTACAAATTCATGCTCTCACTATACATATACAATTTTAAATACATCACGATTTTATTTACATTAATAACCTCACTACATATCAATCACACTCGTATTTTGTCTTCAACTGCATTCCAGTTTGAATCCAGCATCTGAGCAATCTGCAAAAATATTCACTAATGCAGTAAAATTGAAAAAGAAATATTTTTGCAATTTAAAATGAAATATGATTTTTTGAAAATATGATTTGCCTCAGTTATTTGGGTTGTTCGTCATTATTCACATTTGAATTCATCACACACGAACAGTGTGACATGCACAGTGTATCATTGTACATGCCACAAGGCCGTGCACATCAATATACACTTGATAATGCTACAGGGACAGGTGAGCACAGGTCAAACCCAAATGAAAAGCCGGGTTCAACTCACATGCAATATATTTAAAATCACGACACGAGAACTAGGTCAAACCCGAGTTTTTGAAACTGGACTCAACTCAAGTGAAAATTCAAAAATCAACATGAATGAGAAGACCACAAAGAAAACAGCCAGTGCCAACAAAGAATCAAGTCTCGACCAAAACCAGTTGCTCAATGCATGCAACATGGTGTACAAGCTCAATGAAGACTGCAGCAAAATTCAGCACCAACATAACAGCCACCATAATGATGAATATGTCATGCTCAATGCAAAATAGTGGCAACCACAAGATGCAGACATAAACAACATCAATAAACCAAATGCAAGACCAAACTGCAAAAGTGACACAACAGTTTTGAACAAGAACTCCAGACCAACAGCTACATGAAGCAAACAGCTTGAAGTCACAAGCATGAAACCACAAGTTACACAATCAAATGATCAACATAGCAACTGCAAGAACATGAAAACAGATACAAAGCAATGAACAGAGAAAATGCATGAAGAACCAGAAGTACAAGTGCAAGCAAGTGCACCGCTGAGCTATTCAAATGAAACACAGCAGCAACATCAAGATACAGGCCAGAAGCTCAAGTACACCAGTGAACAAGTGTCACAGCAGTTTTTGAAAAGGAACATCAGAGACATGGAAATAATAACAAACAAATGAATGCAAGTTCATATGTACAGCAATCCCAAAGCAACTGAAGGCAGACTATAATATCATAGGTCAGACCAACCAGAATGATACAAGGCAACATGTACAACAACAAAGTCCAGGCTACAACATGAGTAATACAACATGACAGTGACATACTGCAACAACCAACTCAAAGACCACAAATGTATATGTACCAATGATACAAGAGAAGTGAACAAACAATGCAACAGTATGGAAGTCGAAATCACATAGAAGTATGACATGAAGCATATACATGGATGAACAGCAATGATCAAGTCAAGACAAATGAAACTGGATTTAAAACAGTGACCCAAGTTGTGATAATCAGAGCTACAGACCAACAATTACATACGGTAAAATCAACATCATCAGAGAAGATGGCCAAAGACGAAGCTCACTGGGATGAACACAAAGAAATGATGATGGCCGAAAGTTATGTAGATTCACGATTGTATACAGTCAAGAAAATCAAGTGCATGCAATGTTTGAAAAAGTCACAAATTAAAAGGGAAAGTTTCTGCCACATTATCCACGAGATAAATCAAACGTTTGATAATCAAAGCCGTGAGTAACAAGTCGAAGGTATATCAGGAAAGCCGTGCGCATCGCATCAAGCAATAGAAAAATTAGGAAAGTATTGAATTAATTAGTGTATTCGAATTCATATAAATACCAAACCCAAACCATCATCATCGGCATCGAGTTCAATTGAAGCAAGCAATTAAACGAGCAACGAAAGAAATAACATACCGAATCAACAATGAACTCGATCATCAGAGAACGAACGAGCGCAAGCAACGCAAATCAGAGAATCTGTCAACAGAGGAGCAGCTGTGAACAATCTCAAGTAAAGCAAGCCGCGAATCATCAGAGAAGTAGCAAGCAAGCCAACACTCAAACCAGAAAGACAATCAGTATAGGCGTGGATCAAAAGCCCTAATTTGATCAAAGACTCAAGCCCTAATTTTAGAGCAAGGCCGACATTTTTCACAAGCAAAAGAAAAAGGATCGGGCAAATTCAGTTGGGCCGGCTTGTTTTATGATAAAGGGCTTTAGTATATTTTATTTAGGGTTTATTTTTTAAAGGGGGTTTTTTTCTAATTTCTGTTTTTAAATTTGTTGTTTTTTTTATTTTCGAATCAAAGAATTGGTAAATCACCACCTAGGTTGTAGGTAGTGTCAGATTGTCTAGTTAGAATTAGTTCAGTGAGCAGGGTGTGCGAGTTTGCAAAACTCTATAGGCGGGAGCAGAGTTTGCGAGTTTACGAAACTCTATAGGCGGAGCAGGGTGTGCGAGTCTATGAGAGTGTTTGTGAGCGGGAGCAAGGATTTGCGAGTCTAGTAGAGTTTTTGTAAGCGAGATACTGTTTAATTCTAATAGAAATTTGGTAATGCAGCAGTAGGCAGGGGTTGCCGAAGCTGGGTAAATTTTGTGTGTGATTTACTTTTCAGCATATTTATTTCTGCAGTTTGTTTTTACGTTTAAATCGAGAAAATTTGCTATAACCCTATTCACCCCCCTCTAGGGTTAATCTAGATCCTACAAGTGGTATCAGAGCACGGTATTTTTTCTTTAACTCTAGAGTCATGAATTCATCAAATAATGCTTTTTCTGAGGGGCAATCTATTGTTAGGCCACCCATGTTTAATGGGAGTGATTATGCTTATTCGAAGGTTAGGATGGGCATTTATCTTAGTTCTGTTGATTATGATGTTTGGGATATTATTGAAACAGGCTATAAATCTCCCACTATAACCGTTGGTGATACTAAGATTCCTAAACCTAAGGATAGGTGGGATGCTAACGATAAGAGATTAAAAACTACAAATGCTAAAGCTATGAATGCTTTGATCTGTGCTCTTGATAAAAATGAATTTAATAGAATTTCTCATTGTAAAACAGCATAGGAAATTTGGCATACTTTGGAGGTGACGCATGAAGGAACTTCTCAAGTCAAGGAATCTCGTCTAGCCCTATTCAGCAATGAATACGAGAACTTTGTGATGGACAAAGGCGAGAGCATAAAGGACATGTTCGGACGCTTTTCAACTTTGGTGTACAACGCTAGAGCGCTTGGGAAGGTATTCGCTGAGGTAGAGCTTGTGCGGAAGGTGCTACAAGTTTTACCGATGAACTTTGAGGCAAAAGTCACGGTAATCCAAGAATCGAAAGATTTGAGTAAACTAAGCATGGAGGAGTTGATTGGTAACTTGATGACATATGAGCTTGAGCTAAAAGCAAACGAGGAACACAACAACTTCGAACCAAAGAAGAAGACGATTGCCTTAAAGAGCAAAGAAGAGAGCGATGAAGATGAAGAAGATCCAATTGAAGAGCTTGCAATGGCTGTCAATAATCTTAGAAAATGGTCAAGATTCAAGCCACGCAAGAAGAAAACATCTGGTTATAGGCCAAGAGAGTCTAACAATTCCGATAATGAATTGACGTGCTATAACTGCAACAAGCCTGGCCACTTTAAACAAGAATGCCCACTTCTCAAAAACAATCGAGGAAAGAAAAAGACGAAGAAGGTCTTTGCAGCGACTTGGGATGATGAAGAAGGAGAGGAAGTTTCGAATAGTAGCTCAGAGGAGGCTAACTTGTGTCTTATGGCAAAATCGAATTCAGAAGCAAGCTCAGAGGAATCTAATGAGGGAGGTGACTATACTTATAAAGAACTTGTTTTTATGTGTCTTGATCTTACTAAAGTAGTTGATACTCTTGAATCTAAAATTGAAAAACTGAAATCTGATAGGAGAGAACTTGCTCGTGAAAATTTTAGGTTAGAAACTGAACTTGAAAACATTCAAAACCTAGAATGTAAAAAATGTAAAATTTTAGATTCAGAATTATCAAGACTTAAGAATAGCTTTGAGAATCTTGAAAAAGAAAACTTGATTCTTAAGGAAATCATTGACACTACGAAAAAGGATTTTATAAATAGATGCACCTCACTTGTCACTGAAAACACAACACTAAAAACCAAAGTCCAAAATCATGAGAAATCTCTGAATAACTTTTCAAGAGGCGAAAAATCTTTCAACATGTTATTGGGAAATCAAATTTTTGCTAACAACAGAAAAGGACTAGGATTTGGGAAAACACAAGTTGAGGATAATGCAATAAGTAAGAGTGTCTTTGATAGATGTGAAATAATTGGACATCGTGTTGAAAATTGTAGTCATAGGAACAAGAACACAAAATTTATACAAGTTTGGGTTCCTAAGAATTCTACAAACAAATTTCATGTCAATTGGAACAAGAATAAAAGGACTAAACAAATTTGGGTTCCAAAGGGTTTGTTTATTCATAATGCTTCTGCCACTAACAATCATGGACCTATAAATAGGTAATAAAAATCTTTCATCGTGTAGGTATGGTGGCAGGCTAAGGAACAACAACGGTGTTATCTGGTTTTTGGCTGTTCCAGAAACACAACGGGCAACAAAGCAAAGTTCCTTAGCCTAGTACAAAGGTGACAGAATCACAATGAGCAACCATGAAAAATTATCGTAAAGGTAAAACAGGTGAAGGTATATTAAATGTGATAATCTGCACCATATTCTGAACGAAATCAGCCAAGTATTGTGATGTTGAAAAGAGACGATTTTTTGATTCTGACTTGTTCGACATAGTTGGTCAATTATATTGATGCCAAAAACACCATTTTTTGAATTACTTCATACCTATTTGTTTGGATTAAACATTGTGTTTTGTTGGATACATTTGGTCATAATTCGGCTAACTCTATATTCACGGTTTTATGATTATTTCCTCGGCTTCAATTCAAATTCAAAGAATGTCATTTAAATTGTTGCTAAAATTGATTTTGAAATTTTTTATGCACACTTCATGGTCTGGTTTATCAATTTTAGTTAGTGATATTTTGGATTGAAAGAGAAACTCAGATGCAGATTACACTGGTAATCTAGTTGATAGAAAAATTACTAGTTGAACGTGATTTTTGAAACATTCATTTGTTGCATCGTTTTTCAAAGAAAATATCTGCATATTTTTCATTGCAAATAAATTTCAAATAGTATAATTAATTTTTCGCATATAACCCCTTCGAGAAAATCATTTTTGACCATGTTTTCAGATTAGTCATTTTTATTTGATTTTAAATGACAAATTTTGACTAATCCGACTCCCTACTAATTATCAAAAAGATAAATAGTGATTAAAAAGGTGATAAGTGTTGATATTTAACATACATTACTCAAGAGAGTATATTTGGAAAATTTCTTTAGGAATTAAAACAAGAATTATAAAACTTTTTGTTGGGTAAAGATTCCATGACCATTTCTATATCTATCATTATTTCTATCAACCATGGTTTATCAAATATTCAATATAGTTTGTCGATATGTGGTACTATATTCAGGGATTGTTTGTTTTTCATTTCACATTTTTTTTGTAAAAATAAATAAATATCCAAAGTATTCACTCTCATTTAAAAGTCCTTACGGTTTTGCATGGGTGAATTACTTGGATTTTTGATTATGTTCTTCCATGCTCATTTAAAAGTCCCTACGGTTATGCATGTATGGAACGCATATCAAAATTAATTGATTAAATAGACAAGTTGATTCTAATCCCATTTAAAAGTCCCCACGGTCATGCGTGGTTAGAAGATCCTTGATTTCATTTTTAAAATTAAATTGGAATACTACTAATCTCATTTAAAAGTCCTAACGGTTATGCATGATTAGTAGATATTCAAATTCCTGATATAAATGTACCACAAGTTGATACAATTGTATGATTTTATATTAGAACATCATTTCCATTATTTCTAAAAGTGGAATATGCGCCTAACAAGGGTAGTTATGATTTTTGTTTGATTTTTATTGAAGTTTAATATTCATATTCAATTTGAGTTTAATGTTGGATTGATATTGATCACTTTATCTCTATTTTCTCTAACACTATTATCCTTTTGCTGATAACAAAAGGGGGAGAGAAAAGTTAAGATTTTGTCAAATAGAATCAAGCAAAGGTCAAATAATTTTCCATTTGCATCTAGGCTCATTTATATATTTCTATTTGTATGCATATATGTAGGGGGAGCATCATGTAGAGAGGAAGCATTTAAATAGAGGGAGCAATTAGAGTATATAATTGATCAAATACATTTAACACGGTCAAAATCTTAAATATATGTTTGTTATCATCAAAAGGGGGAGATTGTATGAATATGAGCTTATATGTTTTTGTTTGATGATAATAAACATATATATTCATTTAAATGTATTTGGTAATGTACTATTTTGTTTTTCATAGATTAAATAAATATTTGTTGAATAAAATAAATTACACAGAATTTGAATTCAAACAGAAATTTTATTCAAACAAATATTTATTACAATCTTAAATAGTACAAATTCATGCTCTCACTATAAATATACAATTTTGAATACATCACGATTTTATTTACATTAATAACCTCACTACATATCACTCACACTCGTATTTTGTCTTCAACTGCATTCCAGTTTGAATCCAGCAACTGAGCAATCTGCAAAAATATTCACTAACGCAGTAAAATTGAAAAAGAAATATTTTTGCAATTTAAAATGAAATATGATTTTTTGAAAATATGATTTGCCTTAGTTATTTGGGTTGTTCGTCATTATTCACATTTGAATTCATCACAAACGAACAGTGTGACATGCACAGTGTACCACTGTACATGTCACAAGGCTGTGCACATCAATATGCACTTGATAATGCTACATGGACAGGTGAGCACAGGTCAAACCCAAATGAAAAGCCGGGTTCAACTCACATGCAATATATTTAAAATCACGACACGAGCACAAGGTCAAACCCGAGTTTTTGAAACTGGACTCAACTCAAATGAAAATTCAAAAATCAACATGAATGAGAAGACCACAATGAAAACAGCCAGTGCCAACAAAGAATCAAGTCTCGACCAAAACCAGCTACTCAATGCATGCAACATGGTGTACAAGCTCAATGAAGACTGCAGCAAAATTCAGCACCAACATAACAGCCACCATAATGATGAATATGACATGCTCAATGCAAAACAGTGGCAACCACAAGATGCAGACATAAACAACATCAATAAACCAAATGCAAGACCAAACTGCAAAAGTGACACAACAGTTTTGAACAAGAACTCCAGACCAACAGCTACATGAAGCAAACAGCTTGAATGTCACAAGTGTAACATTTCGAATTTTGCCAGCTCGAAAATCGACATCCATACCTCAAATCGTATTCGAATGTCATAGATTCAACCGTTCAAATCCGATTCGCCGGAGCTTATAACAATCATTAAGTAAACAACACAGCGGAATAAAAGAATAATACATTGATATACAGCTTTGATACAATATCTGATACAACAGATGATCCAATAGATATCAATATACATCAGAGATATGATACAATAAAATAGCAGCGGAAAGAAAATAGATAACAACATCTAGCATACGAAACAAATAACTCTAAGATAGTCTTCAAAAGAGAACTCCGAGAACTGCAACTCCCTTTCCAAGAATCAATCCAGCAATAGCTCGAACTCCCAATCACGATGCACAAAGATAGGCAAGACTGGTGGGATCCAAAGACTGAACTAACTTCAGATAATCCACTATATCTAACTATCTGAAAAACCCAACTCTAGACTGCTCGTGTAGAAAATAATGAGCACCCAGAGTTTAGGAAAGAAACAATAAACTTCGGATTAGTCGTGGGACTGGTGTGAGCAACAAAAACAGTTTATCTTATAAAAACAATCAAAGAAAGATTTTCAAAGTCAATTCGCAATGCTTTTAAAAATGAGACTACCATAAGACCTCCCGCCACACACACAGTGCAAACGCAGACTTGGGGAAGATTTCTTCTTATGTTAGTCAAAGATGCTTGATACGAATTTAAAATCTATTTAATTTTGATATTATTACTAGTGCATAGTGTAGAAGATATTTCGAAAGTAGAATATAAATCTTAGCCAGCATAGGTACCATTATATTATGCTTACTATAGCTACCATATTAGATGGCAGGTTCTACAACTAAAACCGTACAAGTCACGTATTGTTTCTTTGGATTTCCAACGAATGATCAGGCCAAGGAACTTCCCATTGCCACATGAGAATGCCTCTGGAAGGACATTCCCGAGAACCAAACCGGAACTCTGCCAACACAAGGCCGGGTTACCCCTAACTGGGTAACTACTGACACGAGCACGCCATTCCCCGATCGTAAACGACCTTTCTTACGGGATCCCGATAACCAACAACCACAAAGTAATAAATTCGTAGTGACCACATAGGTTAAATATCTGGGCTCCATACCATGATACCACCTCTATCCAGAAGGAAATGCACATACCCTAAAGGGAGCTACCCCTCATAACCTTGCCGCATCTTTCCTGTTTTGACCATTTCCGGGGTGTGAGGCTCGACGAAGTCACGTCCACAAAAACATACTTTATACAAAAGCCATGCATTGGGTCAACAAATGATCATAGAAATGATCACCAAGATAGACGATCAAATAAATGATCCTATCATAAATAATCAACACAATGATCATTTCACAGCAACACTCAGCATGTCACATTACCAAATTGGGAATATATTGCTGATAACCTTCAACTACATAACCTCTGAGCTCGTACGTCTCAGAGAAGGGTGTTAAGCTAAGAGAATAAATTCTCCGCCACCAACAGAAATATATTGGAAAGAAATCGGCTTTATATCTCAATTTGTAATGTCAGACATACAATCCATACAAGTCTGTTCCGGGCTCGAACAGAACCGAAGGCACTTACAAAGAAGTCCTTGCAACCCGGATATTCACAATCCCGATCGGATTTTCCCATCACTTAGGGAGTTTCTATACCGGCGCGACTCGGTGCGGAAACAATCGATAGGTCATCTTATCGCTTTCGTAAATACCCGGTCTTCATCACTGGTCTTCAAATGCTATCCATATACGACGTATCACATATTCGGAATGGGTTATACGACCAAAGGTCCTTTCCCGGCTAAACCGAATAGTGAGCGAAATAGTTCAAAAACATATGGATATTGGGATTTCAATTAAGTCACAACTTATTACCCAAAATTTTTCTTCAAATGGCTCAACAAATTACCATTTTCAATCTTTAAACAAAAAGATTCATTTTCACAACCTTTAACGGTTTGAACAATTTTCACATTTTTTAATCTTTTAAACAAAAGATTCATTCACAGATTTTCCAAATCAATTTTTCATTTCAATTTGATTAACTCGTTAAATCTTTAAATCAAAGATTTAACCTATAGCCTTCAAAACAATTTCATTTCAATTTGATTAAAACAAATCATCAATTTAAATCTGTTAAAAATAAACAGATTTAATTCATAGCTTTCAAAAAAGAATTCATTTATAACTTAGGAAAAATCATTTCTCTATTCAAGCTTGAAATTCCCCTAATTAACTGGAATCTCAGTTCTTATCTAAAAGTGTTTATCATTTGAAAACAACAGTTTTCATTTTGGAAATCTGATTCATTTATACGAGTTGAAATCCTTGAGCTAAATTCAAATTCCCAAAAATAATACTTTAAAAATGATTTAACTCATAATGACTAGTATAATATCATTAATCCCTAGTTTCAAATTTCAGAATTCAATTTGAATATTGAATTCAAATTTAAATTAAAGTATTTAAATTCCAACACTTAATCCAGTTATTCAAAATAAATTTTCATCTTTGAAATTCCATTTCAAAAGCTTTTCACTTCTATTCCAATTCCAATTCCAAAACATTTGAATTTAAAAATTCAAATTTTAAACTACTTCAAAAATCTGCGACTTAATCGATTTCCTCGTGAAATCCATAATTGTGTGTGTATAAGTGTGGTCCAGGGGTTATACACAGTAGTGCAACATCATACAATTATTACAGATAAGAATACAGGAATATAATTGATAAGCGATATAAGCTGTAACGCCTATCGGTTATATACAGATCACAGATAAATATGTCACAGATAGTAAATTACAAATCACCACATAAATCAGGATGTATCACAAAGCATCATATATTAGGGATATCAAACAATCAAGTCATCCAATAGAATCCAAATATTCGTAAGTAAAATCAGTTAATTATCTGATTAATTTAAATCAAATTAATTTCTTATGAATTATAAGTCCTGGTTAATTAACATTGATAATTTACAAATCATTTTGATTAATTATTCTTTAATCTTTTACTAATTATCCATTAAAAATAAATTAATTAACCTTTTATTATCAACCTTTAATTATTAAACAATTAATCTTTAATTATCTAATTCACCATTTAATTAATTATCTTTAATTAATTACTCTAATTAATTTTTCCTTGATTAATTATCATTCCTTAATCAACTTTATTAAATTAAATTTAACCTTTAATTAATTAATCTCAAATTAATTATCATTTTGAGTCAATCACATTATGCTTTGTATTAAATATTGATTAATCACTTGATTAAATCAATCTTTATCATTTATTAATATTTAATTAAATAATTATCCTTTAATTATTCATCATTAATAAATTAGCTCTTAACAAATTAATTAATTTTTTTTATCAGTACTTAATTAACCTTTAATTAATTAATCTTTTAATTTATCACATTAATTTATTCAATTACATAAATTAAATCTTTAATAAATTAACCCTTTTTAATTAAATCTTAAATTAAAACTTAATTTAAATTTAAATAATTTACTTTTAAACCTTAAACCAATCCCATACTTAAATAAAACAATTATTTAAAAGAATGAGTTAAAAATGTTTAAAACTTGAATTTTGTTTTAAAGTTTCAAAAACTGTTTTTTTTTATACCTACCCGAGTCAAACCCGAGAAAATCCACGTTCTACCCAAGCCCTGCTTCGAGTCTTTCCCCAAACCAACCCGAGACTTTATAAATTTCAAATTTTTGTTTAAGTGCTAAAAATTTACCCGGTACTTTATCATTTTGCTTCAAGTCACTTACTCGATTTACTCGAGTACCACTTCGGGTAAAAACCCACTAGAACGCTGCTTCTACCCAATCCATTTTCAGGTACAAGAAGATGCACCGTGCACTTGCACGGTCGCCGTGCGACGTTCTGACCATCACCACGATCATCTATACGACCACGACCACCCATTCATCCACTCCAACCCACCAAATCTCCCTCCTTCACACGAAAATCGAAATCGAGCTTAATGCTAAAACCTGGAACAAGCACAGGACTCCCACTCGAAGCCTGTCAACGTCTCGTGTTCGATGCCTCAACCACCGGAGTTCGTGCAACTCCGGCCACGCACGCGTCAACCCTTCCTCCACCATTACCCCAAAGCACGTTGAACTCGATCACCTCTAGACCGAGAACGAATCAAAAATATTTACCCTCGACCAACCTAGGGTTACGAACTGGAACCCATCACCGTCGCCACCGCGTTCACTTGCAACCCCAACCAATATTTTTCCTAGGGCCACTGATCATTCCTCCACCTCCCCGAACAACCCTAGCACCTCTAGTACCCTTGATCGCCAGAAATCCCCCAAAAACCCATTTCCGTTCAACTTCAAACTGCTACCAAACTACCCCACTAAAAATCACGAAACCCATCTTAAAAATCATCATTTGATATAAGGATTCAAGTTATATACTTGAATAAATGATTCGTGTAATTCAAAATTTCCAATATTTAAAGTTTGTACTGTAAAATCTTGATCTTCTATTCTACATACCTCTATACATTATGAAACCATTTTTAAATTATAGCCCATACTTAAACACATCGATCTTGTTTTGAAACTAAGGCCTGATATGGATTATAAAACAAGAAATTGAATTATCTTTTTCTTTGCTTTGTTGGGTTGTTCTCTGTAAACCTGATACTTAAATGTATCTATGGTTTCACAGTTTCCAGTGAAAAAAAAGAAGAAAAACAACAAAACTTGCTTTGATTAATTACTGAAAACATAATGCAAGTTTAAAACGAAACTTCAACTTGTTTAGACTATAATTCCAGAGGAGAATTAAGAGAAAGATATTAAATCTATCATGGTTTCAATTTTTTTTTTTTTTTATAAAACCCAGGGACTAAGAAAAAGAATAGGAGAACAGGAAAAGAAAATAACATTTCCTAAGCAAAGAAAAACATAAGCACCACAACTCATTCACATGCAAAGCTTTTAGCATCATTCAGGCATTCACAAAATCAGAAAATGGTTGAAGAGATCAAAGGTTTACTCACTGTATTGTTTCCAGAGTGAACAGAGCATTCCATTTGAAAACTGCAGTTGTTTTTCTTCTTTTCTTTAAATCTTTGTTTAGGTTTGAAATTTTATTTGCTGAAGCTTCCATTTTACTTAGTTGTGATAAATGATGAGGATTGTTGATATAAAGTAGAAAGTGTACAGGTGATGTTATCTCTTCCCTGTACTAAGTTATGGCTGCATTATTTTTATTGCTAGAGGTGTAATGCATTAATTTCTCTGGTACATATTACTCTGTTTATCCCTTTATCTCGGCTGAGATAATGTTAATGAATGCTTGCTTTGTTTGTGTTTTGCTTTTCTTTATTTTTTTTAAGTACTTTGTTTATACTATGTACACTTGTTCCCATGCTTGCCTGCATATTGTCTCGGCTGAAATGTATTATATTATGTACTTTATTTTATTTATTTTACTTTGTTAATTTGCTTGCTTTGACTTATGAAATATAGATGTAAATATGCTTGTACTGTTTCTTTTGTTTGTTCACTTGAATGTATCTTGTATTTTCTTTTCTTTTACTTTGCTTTTAATAACTTAAGTAAATTTCTATTTTATATAACATAACTTGCTTGATTTAATATACAAGCTCTTGTATTTGATTTGTTACTTTTTCTTTTGTTTTTATCTTTTGTTTTGTTTTGTTATTTTGTTTAGTTTTGTTTTTAAGTGTACAAACTTATCTATTTTGTTTTGTTATTGGTTATAACTTTAACTTATATATGTACCAATATATTCTATTTTGTTTCTTTCTTTTGTTTTATATATTTTACATAATTTTGTTTCTTATTTATGCATTTGTTTATTTATGTAAAAATATATACTTTTATTTTGCTTACTTAAATGTATTTGCTTTATTCTTGCATTTTAAATTTACTTCTATTTTTAGTTTAAATAATTATCATAAATTTTACTTTTAAAATTATTGTTTTATATTTCTCTATATACACATATATCTTATACAACTCAAATTATCATCATTTATAAATTTTTAAATCAATTTATTTATTTATTTTTATACTTTGGAATATGAATAAATTTCTATTGTTAACTTAAAATATTATTTTACTTGTTTTGTAATATGAATGACATTAAATGTTATTATATTTTGTTCAATGTGTTTAATTTATATTTTATAATTCATCTTGTATGGATTTATTTACACTTCTAACTTAAATATTTCATTGACTTGTATGTCTTGTTATACATAGATTTATATTTTATAAATATACTTTGTTTGTAGTTCATATTTCCTATATATTAAATTCAAATTTACTCAACATTTATTTCTTATTTTATTTCAAATCCAATATATACAAATTTTCAATTTCATACGACTTAATATTTTTTTTTTCTATTTGAATCGGGGAAACTCGCTTCCCTTTATAATTAATTTTACAATTTTTTTATTCAAAAATTCATTTAAATTATCAATTTAAATCTATAAAAATCCTGGGTCGTTACAGACTTCCCCACTTAAAAGGATTTCGTCCTCGAAATTCGCAGGCACGAAAACAACACAGATAGATGAAAGATAAAGAAATATCTTTTCAAATCAAGCTGGATATCAGTTCTGCATTTGGCTCACCAAATCAGAATATCAACAATAGATACAAGAAATTATAATAAAATTTCAAATTTTGGTTTTAAACAAAATCATTTTATCGATACAATTCTAATCATTCTTCATACTTCATATTCTATTAATCAATTTTTAACTCAATTTAAAATTTCTAATTTATTTAAAATTTTCAATTTTAAATTCATTAAGGTTTAAATCAAAAATTGATAAGAAATCAGATGAAGATACGAATTGGAAATTCCCTACAACGATTCGTAGAGCATCACCACACCAAAACTTCTTCTTGTAGCTGGTACGAAGAAATCAAAAGAATTTAAATCGAATCAAAGGAGATTGAGAAGAAAGTTATTTCAACTGTTGCAGGGTATTGACCATTTATAGTCGTATTTCCCTGTCCCCTATCTCGTTCTCTTCTTGCACTCATACTTACTATCAGTAGATAGTAAGAGAATTTACTGAGGCATTCAAACGGATATCTTAAGGATTACTCATTCTAGGATTTACTTCACCCTATCTCTAATGAGTTACTTAATGTGTTACACTCCTGAGCTAAAGTTCAACCCTTAGCTCTGATACCAAATGTAACGTTTCGAATTTTGCCCGCTCGAAAATCGACATCCATACCTCAAATCGTATTCGAATGTCATAGATTCAACCGTTCAAATCCGATTCGCCGGAGCTTATAACAATCATTAAGTAAACAACACAGCGGAATAAAAGAATAATACATTGATATACAGCTTTGATACAATATCTGATACAACAGATGATCCAATAGATATCAATATACATCAGAGATATGATACAATAAAATAGCAGCGGAAAGAAAATAGATAACAACATCTAGCATACGAAACAAATAACTCTAAGATAGTCTTCAAAAGAGAACTCCGAGAACTGCAACTCCCTTTCCAAGAATCAATCCAGCAATAGCTCGAACTCCCAATCACGATGCACAAAGATAGGCAAGACTGGTGCGATTCAAAGACTGAACTAACTTCAGATAATCCACTATATCTAACTATCTGAAAAACCCAACTCTAGACTGCTCGTGTAGAAAATAATGAGCACCCAGAGTTTAGGAAAGAAACAATAAACTCCGGATCAGTCGTGGGACTGGTGTGAGCAACAAAAACAGTTTATCTTATAAAAACAATCAAAGGAAGATTTTCAAAGTCAATTCGCAATGCTTTTAAAAATGAGACTACTATAAGACCTCCCGCCACACACACAATGCAAATGCAGACTTGGGGAAGATTTCTTCTTATGTTAGTCAAAGATGCTTGATACGAATTTAAAATCTATTTAATTTTGATATTATTACTAGTGCATAGTGTAGAAGATATTTCGAAAGTAGAATATAAATCTTAGCCAGCATAGGTACCATTATATTATGCTTACTATAGCTACCATATTAGATGGCAGGTTCTACAACTAAAACCGTACAAGTCACGTATTGTTTCTTTGGATTTCCAACGAATGATCAGGCCAAGGAACTTCCCATTGCCACATGAGAATGCCTCTGGAAGGACATTCCCGAGAACCAAACCGGAACTCTGCCAACACAAGGCCGGGTTACCCCTAACTGGGTAACTACTGACACGAGCACGCCATTCCCCGATCGTAAACGACCTTTCTCACGGGATCCCGATAACCAACAACCACAAAGTAATAAATTCGTAGTGACCACATAGGTTAAATATCTGGGCTCCATACCATGATACCACCTCTATCCAGAAGGAAATGCACATACCCTAAAGGGAGCTACCCCTCATAACCTTGCCGCATCTTTCCTGTTTTGACCATTTCCGGGGTGTGAGGCTCGACGAAGTCACGTCCACAAAAACATACTTTATACAAAAGCCATGCTTTGGGTCAACAAATGATCATAGAAATGATCACCAAGATAGACGATCAAATAAATGATCCTATCATAAATAATTAACACAATGATCATTTCACAGCAACACTCAGCATGTCACATTACCAAATTGGGAATATATTGCTGATAACCTTCAACTACATAACCTCTGAGCTCGTACGTCTCAGAGAAGGGTGTTAAGCTAAGAGAATAAATTCTCCGCCACCAACAGAAATATATTTGAAAGAAATCGGCTTTATATCTCAATTTGTAATGTCAGACATACAATCCATACAAGTCTGTTCCGGGCTCGAACAGAACCGAAGGCACTTATAAAGAAGTCCTTGCAACCCGGATATTCACAATCCCGATCGGATTTTCCCATCACTTAGGGAGTTTCTATACCGGCGCGACTGGGTGCAGAAACAATCGATAGGTCATCCTATCGCTTTCGCAAATACCCGGTCTTCATCACCGGTCTTCAAATGCTATCCATATACGACGTATCACATATTCGGAATGGGTTATACGACCAAAGGTCCTTTCCCGGCTAAACCGAATAGTGAGCGAAATAGTTCAAAAACATATGGATATTGGGATTTCAATTAAGTCACAACTTATTACCCGAAATTTTTCTTCAAATGGCTTAACAAATTACCATTTTCAATCTTTAAACAAAAAGATTCATTTTCACAACCTTTAACGGTTTGAACAATTTTCACATTTTTTAATCTTTTAAACAAAAGATTCATTCACAGATTTTCCAAATCAATTTTTCATTTCAATTTGATTAACTCGTTAAATCTTTAAATCAAAGATTTAACCTATAGCCTTCAAAACAATTTCATTTCAATTTGATTAAAACAAATCATCAATTTAAATCTGTTAAAAATAAACAGATTTAATTCATAGCTTTCAAAAAAGAATTCATTTATAACTTAGGAAAAATCATTTCTCTATTCAAGCTTGAAATTCCCCTAATTAACTGGAATCTCAGTTCTTATCTAAAAGTGTTTATCATTTGAAAACAACAGTTTTCATTTTGGAAATCTGATTCATTTATACGAGTTGAAATCCTTGAGTTAAATTCAAATTCCCAAAAATAATACTTTAAAAATGATTTAACTCATAATGACTAGTATAATATCATTAATCCCTAGTTTCAAATTTCAGAATTCAATTTGAATATTGAATTCAAATTTAAATTAAAGTATTTAAATTCCAACACTTAATCCAGTTATTCAAAATAAATTTTCATCTTTGAAATTCCATTTCAAAAGCTTTTCACTTCTATTCCAATTCCAATTCCAAAACATTTGAATTTAAAAATTCAAATTTTAAACTACTTCAAAAATCTGCGACTTAATCGATTTCCTCGTGAAATCCATAATTGTGTGTGTATAAGTGTGGTCCAGGGGTTATACACAGTAGTGCAACATCATACAATTATTACAGATAAGAATACAGGAATATAATTGATAAGCGATATAAGCTGTAACGCTTATCGGTTATATACAGATCACAGATAAATATGTCACAGATAGTAAATTACAGATCACCACATAAATCAGGATGTATCACAAAGCATCATATATTAGGGATATCAAACAATCAAGTCATCCCATAGAATCTAAATATTCGTAAGTAAAATCAGTTAATTATCTGATTAATTTAAATCAAATTAATTTCATATGAATTATAAGTCCTGGTTAATTAACATTGATAATTCACAAATCATTTTGATTAATTATTCTTTAATCTTTTACTAATTATCCATTAAAAATAAATTAATTAACCTTTTATTATCAACCTTTAATTATTAAACAATTAATCTTTAATTATCTAATTCACCATTTAATTAATTATCTTTAATTAATTACTCTAATTAATTTTTCCTTGATTAATTATCATTCCTTAATCAACTTTATTAAATTAAATTTAACCTTTAATTAATTAATCTCAAATTAATTATCATTTTGAGTCAATCACATTATGCTTTGTATTAAATAATGATTAATCACTTGATTAAATCAATCTTTATCATTTATTAATATTTAATTAAATAATTATCCTTTGATTATTCATCATTAATAAATTAGCTCTTAACAAATTAATTAATTTTTTTTATCAGTACTTAATTAACCTTTAATTAATTAATCTTTTAATTTATCACATTAATTTATTCAATTACATAAATTAAATCTTTAATAAATTAACCCTTTTTAATTAAATCTTTAATTAAAACTTAATTTAAATTGAAATAATTTACTTTTAAACCTTAAACCAATCCCATACTTAAATAAAACAATTATTTAAAAGAATGAGTTAAAAATGTTTAAAACTTGAATTTTGTTTTAAAGTTTCAAAAACTGTTTTTTTTTTATACCTACCCGAGTCAAACCCGAGAAAATCCACGTTCTACCCAAGCCCTGCTTCGAGTCTTTCCCCAAACCAACCTGAGACTTTATAAATTTCAAATTTTTGTTTAAGTGCTAAAAATTTACCCGTACTTTATCATTTTGCTTCGAGTCACTTACTCGATTTACTCGAGTACCACTTCGGGTAAAAACCCACTAGAACGCTGCTTCTACCCAATCCATTTTCAGGTACAAGAAGATGCACCGTGCACTTGCACGGTCGCCGTGCGACGTTCTGACCATCACCACGATCATCTATACGACCACGATCACCCATTCATCCACTCCAACCCACCAAATCTCCCTCCTTCACACGAAAATCGAAATCGAGCTTAATGCTAAAACCTGGAACAAGCACAGGACTCCCACTCGAAGCCTGTCAACGTCTCGTGTTCGACGCCTCAACCACCGGAGTTCGTGCAACTCCGGCCACGCACGCGTCAACCCTTCCTCCACCATTACCCCAAAGCACGTTGAACTCGATCACCTCTAGACCGAGAACGAATCAAAAATATTTACCCTCGACCAACCTAGGGTTACGAACTGGAACCCATCACCGTCGCCACCGCGTTCACTTGCAACCCCAACCAATATTTTTCCTAGGGCCACTGATCATTCCTCCACCTCCCCGAACACCCTAGCACCTCTAGCAACCCTGATCGCCAGAAATCCCCCAAAAACCCATTTCCGTTCAACTTCAAACTGCTACCAAACTACCCCACTAAAAATCACGAAACCCATCTTAAAAATCATCATTTGATATAAGGATTCAAGTTATATACTTGAATTAATGATTCGTGTAATTCGAAATTTCCAATATTTAAAGTTTGTACTGTAAAATCTTGATCTTCTATTCTACATACCTCTATACATTATGAAACCATTTTTAAATTATAGCCCATACTTAAATACATCGATCTTGTTTTGAAACTAAGGCCTGATATGGATTATAAAACAAGAAATTGAATTATCTTTTTCTTTGCTTTGTTGGGTTGTTCTCTGTAAACCTGATACTTAAATGTATCTATGGTTTCACAGTTTCCAGTGAAAAAAAGAAGAAAAACAACAAAACTTGCTTTGATTAATTACTGAAAACATAATGCAAGTTTAAAACGAAACTTCAACTTGTTTAGACTATAATTCCAGAGGAGAATTAAGAGAAAGATATTAAATCTATCATGGTTTCAAATTTTTTTTTTATAAAACCCAGGGACTAAGAAAAAGAATAGGAGAACAGGAAAAGAAAATAACATTTCCTAAGCAAAGAAAAACATAAGCACCACAACTCATTCACATGCAAAGCTTTTAGCATCATTCAGGCATTCACAAAATCAGAAAATGGTTGAAGAGATCAAAGGTTTACTCACTGTATTGTTTCCAGAGTGAACAGAGCATTCCATTTGAAAATTGCAGTTGTTTTTCTTCTTTTCTTTAAATCTTTGTTTAGGTTTGAAATTTTATTTGCTGAAGCTTCCATTTTACTTAGTTGTGATAAATGATGAGGATTGTTGATATAAAGTAGAAAGTGTACAGGTGATGTTATCTCTTCCCTGTACTAAGTTATGGCTGCATTATTTTTATTGCTAGAGGTGTAATGCATTAATTTCTCTGGTACATATTACTTGTTTATCCCTTTATCTCGGCTGAGATAATGTTAATGAATGCTTGCTTTGTTTGTGTTTTGCTTTTCTTTATTTTTTTTTAAGTACTTTGTTTATACTATGTACACTTGTTCCCATGCTTGCCTGCATATTGTCTCGGCTGAAATGTATTATATTATGTACTTTATTTTATTTATTTTACTTTGTTAATTTGCTTGCTTTGACTTATGAAATATAGATGTAAATATGCTTGTACTGTTTCTTTTGTTTGTTCACTTGAATGTATCTTGTATTTTCTTTTCTTTTACTTTGCTTTTAATAACTTAAGTAAATTTCTATTTTATATAACATAACTTGCTTGATTTAATATACAAGCTCTTGTATTTGATTTGTTACTTTTTCTTTTGTTTTTATCTTTTGTTTTGTTTTGTTATTTTGTTTAGTTTTGTTTTTAAGTGTACAAACTTATCTATTTTGTTTTGTTATTGGTTATAACTTTAACTTATATATGTACCAATATATTCTATTTTGTTTCTTTCTTTTGTTTTATATATTTTACATAATTTTGTTTCTTATTTATGCATTTGTCTATTTATGTAAAAATATATACTTTTATTTTGCTTACTTAAATGTATTTGCTTTATTCTTGCATTTTAAATTTACTTCTATTTTTAGTTTAAATAATTATCATAAATTTTACTTTAAAAATTATTGTTTTATATTTCTCTATATACACATATATCTTATACAACTCAAATTATCATCATTTATAAATTTTTAAATCAATTTATTTATTTATTTTTATACTTTGGAATATGAATAAATTTCTATTGTTAACTTAAAATATTATTTTACTTGTTTTGTAATATGAATGACATTAAATGTTATTATATTTTGTTCAATGTGTTTAATTTATATTTTATAATTCATCTTATATGGATTTATTTACACTTCTAACTTAAATATTTCATTGACTTGTATGTCTTGTTATACATAGATTTATATTTTATAAATATACTTTGTTTGTAGTTCATATTTCCTATATATTAAATTCAAATTTACTCAACATTTATTTCTTATTTTATTTCAAATCCAATATATACAAATTTTCAATTTCATACGACTTAATATATTTTTTTTCTATTTGAATCCGGGAAACTCGCTTCCCTTTATAATTAATTTTACAATTTTTTTTATTCAAAAATTCATTTAAATTATCAATTTAAATCTATAAAAATCCTGGGTCGTTACAACAAGCATGAAACCACAAGTTACACAATCAAGTGATCAACATAGCAACTGCAAGAACATGAAAACAGATACAAAGCAACGAACAGAGAAAATGCATGAAGAACCAGAAGTACAAGTGCAAGCAAGTGCACCGTTGAGCTATTCAAATGAAACACAGTGGCAACATCAAAATACAGGCCAGAAGCTCAAGTACACCAGTGAACAAGTGTCACGGCAGTTTTTGAAAAGGAACATCAGAGACATGGAAATAATAACAAACAAATGAATGCAAGTTCATATGTACAGCAATCCCAAAGCAACTGAAGGCAGACTACAATATCATAGGTCAGACCAACCAGAATGATACAAGGCAACATGTACAACAACAAAGTCCAGGCTACAACATGAATAATACAACATGACAGTGACATACTGCAACAACCAACTCAAAGACCACAAATGTACATGTACCAATGATACAAGAGAAGTGAAGAAACAATGCAACAGTATGGAAGTCGAAATCACATGGAAGTATGACATGAAGCATATACATGGATGAACAGCAATGATCAAGCCAAGACAAATGAAACTGGGTTTAACACAGTGACCCAAGTTGTGATAATCAGAGCTACAGACCGACAATTACATACGGTAAAATCAACATCATCAGAGAAGATGGCCAGAAATGAAGCTCACCGGATGAACAAAAAGAAATGATGATGGCCGAAAGTTATGTAGATTCACGATTGTATACAGTCAAGAAAATCAAGTGCGTGCAATGTTTGAAAAAGTCACAAATTAAAAGGGAAAGTTTCTGCCGCATTATCCATGAGATAAATCAAACGTTTGATAATCAAAGCCGTGAGTAACAAGTCGAAGTTATATCAGGAAAGCCGTGCGCATCAAGCAATAGAAAAATTAGGAAAGTATCGAATTAATTAGTGTATTCGAATTCATATAAATACCAAACCCAAACCATCATCATCGGCATCGAGTTCAATTGAAGCAAGCAACTATACGAGCAACGAAAGAAATTACATACCGAATCAACAACGAACTCGATCATAAGAGAACGAACGAGCGCAAGCAACGCAAATCAGAGAATCGGTCAACAGAGGAGCAGCTACGAACAATCTCAAGTAAAGAAAGCCGCGAATCATCAAAGAAGTAGCAAGCAAGCCAACACTCAACCAGAAAGACAATCAGTATAGGCGTGCATCAAAAGCCCTAATTTGATCAAAGAATCAAGCCCTAATTTCAGAGCAAGGCCGTCATTTTTCACAAGCAAAAGAAAAAGGAACGGGCAAATTCAATTGGGCCGGCTTGTTTTATGATAAAGGGCTTTAGTATATTTTATTTAGGGTTTATTTTTTAAAGGGGGTTTTTGTTTAATTTCTGTTTTTAAATTTGTTGTTTTTTTTATTTTCGAATCAAAGAATTGGTAAATCACCACCCAGGTTGTAGGTAGTGTCAGATTGTCTAGTTAGAATTAGTTCAGTGAGCAGGGTGTGCGAGTTTTCAAAACTCTAAAGGCGGGAGCAGAGTTTGCGAGTTTGTGAAACTCTATAGGCGGAGCAGGGTGTGCGAGTCTATGAGAGTGTTTGTGAGCGGGAGCAAGGGTTTGCGAGTCTAGTAGAGTGTTTGTAAGCGGGATATTGTTTAATTCAAATAGAAATCTGGGAATGTAGCAGTAGACAGGGGTTGCCGAAGCTGGGTAAATTTTGTGTGCGATTTACTTTTCAGCATATTTATTTCTGCAGTTTTTTTTGTTTAAATCGAGAAAATTTGCTATAACCCTGTTCACCCCCCTCTAGGGTTAATCTAGATCCTACACTAAAACCGTATAGGGTTCGCGTTGTTTTTTTGGATTTCCAACAAATGGTCAGGCTAAGGTACTTCCTATGCCACATGGATACGCCTCTGGAGGGATGCCCCAAGAACTTCACCAGCTCTTTGCCGACACAAGGCCGAGTTACCTAACGCTGTAATGAAGCAGTAACTAGGTAACCGCATGAGTATGCCATCGCCGGTCGTTACCGACCTATATCTGAGGATCCTCAACCATAAAGTAATAAATTTGCGGCAACCACATAGGTTAAATATTTGGGATCCATACCATGATTCCACCTTTTTCCTGAAGGAAATGGACATACCCCGAGGGCGCTACCCCCAAATAACCTTGCCGCATCCTTCCTGTTTCGACCATTTTCGGGTTGTGAGGTCCGATGTGGTCTCGTCCACAAAGCTATGCTTTTCACAAAAGCCATGCTTCGATCAATAAATAATCAGCAACATTTAGCATGCCACACTGCTAAGTTGGGAGTATATCACTAATAACCATCAACTACATAACCTCTGAGCTCGTATGTCTCATAGAAGAGTGTTAAGCTAAGAGAATAAATTCACCCCCACCAACAGAAATGTATTTCATGGAAATCAGCTTTATATCTCAAAGTGTAATGTCATACGTACAACCATACAAGTCCGTTCCGCGTTCGAACATAAACATCAAATTTTAGTTATCAAAAATTTCTAACGCCTTAAATTTGTGAATTTTTTTGCTAGTTTCTCCTTTATGCGGTTCGATCAGAAAAAATTATAATATGATATGTAATCACAATTATACATCTCATCTTCAAGGATAAGGCATGCTGTTGGGAATATAAAAGTACGATATATAATCAGAGATGTGTAACTTTTATTAGCATTAGCACGCATATACAATCAATATAATGCAAAACGAGCTCCAAATGTGAAGCATATGCGCGGCCCAATAATCACTCAACAACTAATGAGAACATGTATATAGAAAGTAATATCAATATATGTCATAAATTATACAATAACCATATGCAAATGTAACTAATGTAACTGTTAACCTAAAAAATGGATCAACATCCTAGTTTGAGTATGGAAGTACCAACTTTATTTGTACAGAGCAATAATACATATAATATGTATAGAAAAGAATAGTAAAAGAAAGGAGACAATGAGATTTTTATAATGGTTCGACTATTAACGATGCTTACGTCCACTTTATAGTTTTATTACGACTGATTGCTGTTACAAGTAGTGTTTGATTACAAGGCTTTTAACTACCCTTAGCTATATCGAATCCCCAGAGTTGGAATCCTATGGAGAATCATATTGAATCCCTTTGGAGATTGTTGTGAGGGAGATGAAGATTGAAGAAAGTTTCCAGCAGAGCTTCAGCAACCAGTCCAAAGAAGATCCGTTTATGTTACTGGTACGATAGTGTTTATAGAGATTGGAGAGCTTCTTTGGCAAGGCTTGTTTACTAATTGCTTGTTGATGACATAGGAGGAGATAGAGGAGCTAAGCCCATGACCCGAGCCAAAACCATGGATCGCTAGCGATCCCTTGATTTAGCTCGTGTGCGAGCAAATTATTTAGCCCCCTTCTCCATTGCTTTGTCTAGTAAGTTCGCTGTGAGTTGATGGTCTAGTATGGATCGCTGACGATCCATACACTTAACGCATCCTCCACTTTTCCATTCATGCTTCCCTTCTTCCATATGCCATAGCGACCTAGTGATCCTAGGATGAAGTATGGATTGCTAGCGATCCAAAATGCATGGATTGCTAACGATCCATAGGCTATTATTTTTGGAGGGTAAGATGTTTTTAATGCTTTGTATCGACATTGTACAAGTAGTCCCATTGCATATTGCTCCGTTTTGGTAACGGTCTACTAGCTGGTTGTATTTAGCCGTTGATTGGACTGAACGGACGTTGGTTTCTTGGTTTACCAAAATTTTGTCGTTACTTTAGTAATATGACTTGGCACTCGTTAACTTGGTGCTTTAGCCCCTTTTGTTTAAGTTCTGTGCTATTCTGACGTCATGAAGATGTTCCATCTTCTGTTGGATCCCGCTGGGTTAAAAACCTTGATAATAATGACCAAGAAACTACCAAACAAGTAACATTCATCCGATTAATTCATAATCATATCAACTTGCATTTTCCAGTTTCAATATTAATTTATTAAAGCCTATACGATGTATCTATATCAGCCGTATACAATATCAAATATGATCGCTTACTCGATTATACAATTTCACTTTCGAACTTGTGTCATCCAAACTACCACTCTAGTGCGGACTCAGATCCGTTCCTTGATTAGAAACCTCCGTTGTCCATGCATAGCCATATAATATAATAGAGAATTCTAGAATCAATCAAAATCCATCCAGTGTTTGTCGTCAAGAATCGAGTGAAAAATTCTAAATCGGACCAATTTAAATCGTCTCGAAATCTTGTATTCAAATCCGAATCAAACAGTTATGCGAATACAATAATACATGTACAGTTTACGTATTTATTTCAATTAGTTTCTTATTAGATCCCCATCCTTTTATTTCAAATTCTTTTATTTACGTTCGTTTCATTTTCATTCATTTTATTTAATCAGTATAGTATATTTCTTCCAATACTAATGTCACTTAAGAACCATTCCATCAAATTTTACATAAGTTTATTATAAACATTTTATACAATGTTTCTCATGTTTACTATCAACTCACAACTTAAGTTTATATCTGTTTTAAATCCAATTCGATTTCACTTGACTCATTTTCATTAATTCGCTTCATTAATTCATTTCAAATCACGTCAGTTTTATTCCAAAATTCATTTCAATTAACTGAACTTAAGTTAAATTTCATTTCAAAATTTCTTTTACTTAACATTCATATTCAATAGTTTTAAACTTTTTTAAACTTATTATTCCTCAATTTATACGTTAAAACACCGATCTCTTATACTTTCATCAAAATACTTAGACAAAAAATTTCAGAATTTTAAACAATATTTTTTATTTCAACTCTATTAGAAATAACATATAATATAATATATAGCTCTTTTTGTATAGAAAATCATATTTGGGATTTAAATCAATAACTTGTTTTACCAAGAAAATTCCCGACGGTTGCAGTTCCTCTCTTGGAAACCAGCAAATGAACGTCGATGATGTTGTAGTCATCATAGAATTTTTTTTCTAGCAAGAAAAGTAAGTTCAATGCTTTCTTAATGCTTCTAAATTCCATTTAAAAATATTTCCATTCAAAATATTTTCCAAATAATATTATTATTCTTTTTCAAAACTTTGAAAATTGAAAATTTCAAAATCAACGGTACAAGTTCAGTGCTTTCTTAACCCTTCTACATTCCATTTAAAAATATTTCCACTCAAAATATTTTCCAAATAATATTATTATTCTTTTTGAAAACTTTGAATTTTTTTCTTCAAAAACAACGGTACTTAAATTCTCAAATTCTCATCTTTTAATCCTTTTTATTTGCAAATCATATTATACATTTCCTATATATATAATTTTACTATGGTTATCATTCACTAACCAAAGGCACCATTTATACTACAATAATTTCTGAAAAATTATTCTTTTGCATATAAAATATAATCAAGGTAAAATTATTTCATTTACCCAATTTCAAAACAATACCAAGTAGAATTGTTCTGTTTAAGTGTTTAAAGATCTCTATCGATAATGTTAATTACTCGTACTGACCAGAGTCCATAAGCCACTCAACAGATCCATCAACACAATATAAAACATTTTTGTATCACTAAAAAATATGCGCTCATATACATATACACACACACACACACTCAAACTCTTTCTAGGGAGCTACTGACCCTATCTATGATGAGTACCTCACCAAATCCAAGGTTCTCCCTTAAGCTTATGCTCTGACATCAAAACTATAACGACCCACTTTTTTGAATAGTTTAAGCAGACAATCAACCATACATGATGCACTCAAATTGAACGGAAAGGTGGATTATTTGGGAAAAGTAAAAAGAAAGAAGATAAGAAGAAACTAAACATTACAGAATCTCACAGCGGAATGAATAATCTATAATATACAAAAAATATTTATGCAAAACAAACTGTAGTATATGTGTATACAGAAATTAATCAGAGTATACTAACATATTTCTTCCTGGATAGCTATAACAATCTGTCCTCACAATTGCTGATAAATATAATAATGAATACAACGAAAAATAACCATATTTGCGAATGCATCTTTAGGCCCCCAGCTCATCTCTTGAAGCTCTAAAGTATCCACACTAAATTTTTAATAAGCTCGGTTTGATCCGAGCATTATAATAAAACAACACCCTAGTTAGTTTGGTAAACCAATGTGAGAAAAAAAAACACCTCAATTGAATTTTAAAGTTATAAAATCCTTTTTGAAATAAAGGTATCACGTAAGACCACGCCGCACATAAACATGGAAGAATTTACCTATAACAACCCTATTTTGAAACCATTATATTACAGGTCTGTAACAATCCTATTTCGAAACCGTAATATTATAAAATTTTATTTTATTTTATTTATTATGAACTAAACTATACTGTACTTAGTCAACACATAAAATTATCCTAACTTGGTTTCAAGTTCAATCTCTAATATATCTATATATACATATTAACCACTATATATCTTTTACTCGATTATAAAAATATCTTCACTTCCTTTTCTATATAGAAATATATCTAATTTCTAACTATTTAATAATATTAAATGATATTTAATATTCATTTGTTTTGCATTTAACAAAACAAGAACATGTTGATATTTCAGATTTCACAAAACATGTACACAATTTACAAAATCAATTGCCAGAATACATCACATAAAATAAGATTTTTGGTGCCCACTTTTTAAACATAGTGAAAAAATATGTGTAGGCAGATAGAACGAGTGAGAAAACTTGTTATCGTTAAATTCATGCTACCTATTTCTAAACAGGAACACACGATACCACCCTTTTTATTTTTGTTTGTCAAGTTCCATGCTTTTGTTTCAGTAAGTACAACCTTATCGTTGTATAATTTTAAGGAAGAACATATTGGTGTACACTTAAAAATTTGAAGAAATGCTTCTATATGACCGAAACCATGAAACAACAACCATGCCTTTAAAATTTGTAACCATGCTATTGCGAGTTAAGGCATGAAAATATGTAGCTTTATAACTTAAACATGGAAACATTTTACTGTGTGATTTAAAGCATGCAAATATGTTATCGTATGACCTAGATTTGGAAACCAACCACTATTGTATACTTCAAACAAGAGAAAAAATGCTGCTGTTTGATGTAATTCACAAAACTAGTTACAACTTATTAGATCTCTTTATACATAACATGTACTCAACATTATTTTACAAAATTGCCATTATTTAATTTTGTGCAGGTAAAACATGCTAACTTGCTATTATCACATTCTATGCAACTATCCATGAGCGTGCGTTTATACATGTTTTAGCAAGTATATGACACTATGTTTCAGCATCTAAAATTCAAAAACAACACATCAAGCAATATGTGTTAAAGTGTTATCTTCAAACATCATAATCAATCTCAATTATAAAGATTAATATATGGTCAAGAGTTCCTCTTCCAAATGCAATTTAATTTTATAGTTTATGTACCTGCACATGGTGGCTTACTAACTGAGCTAAGCGTAACCTCGAAACAATTATTAATACTCTGTCTAAAATCATTTACATAGCTTTTATAGCTAAAATTACTTGAATTTCACAAATATCATCACAAAAGAATTGTATAAAAATCATATTATATAGTATATAATTGGAAACTTCTTTTATAAGTTCTATAGAGATATATTAAAGATTGAACTCGAAACCAAGTTAGGTTAATTTCATGTGTTTAATAAATATAGTGTAACGACCTGCCTTTTTGGACAGTTTAGAGCGACGATAAACCATACACGTCAGACTCAAACCATTCAAATGGGTAGATTGTTATAGGGTAAATAAAAAAATGGAGAAAGAAAGAAAACATATACAGAACCTCGTAGTGGAAAGACAAAATATAATAATCAAATAAACTGTTTATGAAGCTGTTTACAAATAACATCGATTATTCTTTTATAATACAGATCAGAGCTACATACAACAAGAATAAATAATAAATGCAGTGGAACAACATGATGCAGTGGAATAAATATAATAAAGAATAATAGGACAAAATCTTCGTCTTCACCCTCCAAAAAGCAGTCTTCGATATATAGAAAATCTCAGACCGACCCGAGCGAATTGAAAAGACAAAAAACTTAAGTCAAAACTAAAAGATCTTATGTAAGTTAAATCGACGGTAAATATGGCTGTGACGGCGTCAGAGATGTTTATGGGATTTGACATCTACTATACAGTGTCTAATGTACTGCAATAACTTTAAAGATGTTCGAGATTCACATCTCCTAAGGATCCGCTAAACTATCTACTATGTAGTAACATATGCTATAATAATAGTGTCTATAGTAAGGTAAAGTATTAAAATAGCGTTAAGGCGTTACCCATATCCCCCTTAACACATTTTATATATTCCCATAGTCTATACAGTACCGTACGCTCCTCCGTGAGGTTAACCCAGAGGGCACTCCATACGTATGGTACAAAACAAACTCATAGAAGGCACGATAGGGAATGTGAGAAAGCACGCGAAGCAATGCCCAAGGTAGGATATCACCTTTTTGCAGATACGGATTGGTGGTAATGCATAGCAGCTACTACCGTCCACCTCGGAACACACTCCCATAATCAAAATCAAAGGGTGACCACCAAACCAATCACAAAGTTGTAGAATGGTATCGAAGAAATATGCCCGATAGGAGAAATGACCTCACTTGGCCCGGCATGGCTCCTGTTTTATCCATACCAATCACAAATATACTATTCTTTTATTCCGCTGTGTTATTTACTTAATGTTGTTATAAGCTCTGGCGAATCGGATTTGAACGGTCGAATCTATGGCATTCGAATACAATAGGAAGTATGGATGTCGATTTTCGAGCACGAAAAATCCGCGTCGTTACATTTGGTATCAGAGCTAAGGTTAAACTTTAGCTCAGGAGTATAACACATTAAGAAACTCATTAGAGATAGGGTGAAGTATACCCTAGAATGAGTAATCCCTAAGATATCCGTTTTAACGCCTCAGTAAATTGTCTTACTATCCACTGATAGTGAGTATGAGTGCAAGAAGAGGACAAGATATGGGACAAGAAAATACGACTATAATTGGTCAATGCTCTGTAACAACAGTGGAAACATCTTTCTCTATCAATTTTCCTTTGATTCGTTTCCAAATTCTTTTGATTGCTTCGTGACAGCTCCCGAAAGAAGTTTCAGTGCGATGATGGCCCTACGAATCGTTGTAGAAATTTTTTACTTCATATTTCATCAGTTTCTTTTTAGTTTTTGATTTAAACTTTAATGAATTTGAAATTTAAATTAAATTGGAAATTTAGAATTATAAATTGGAATTTTATATGGAGTTAAATTGGTTAATGGAATATGAAGGATAAATTTGAATAGTATCGATAAAACGATTTTGTTTAAAACTAAATTTTAAATTATATTGTAATTTCTCGTGAATACCAAAAGTCCGAAGAGGGACAAATTGGTATGTATTCTGAGATATTCCGACTTGAGTTTGGAATTCATATCTTAAGTTTGAGGAATTATAGGAGATCGAATCTGTCTATCTCTGTGTTGTTTTCGTGCCTGCGAATTTCGAGGACGAAATTCGTAACGACGCGGATTTTTCGCGCTCGAAAATCGACATCCATACTTCATATCGTATTCGAATGCCATAGATTCGACCGTTCAAATCCGATTCGTCGGAGCTTATATTTATCTCTTGTACAAATATACTTGCTTAACAACATACTTTATTTACAACTACAAATATACAAAGCCTGGCACATCTCCCTTTCATTTTATAAGCATACTTTTAGTTATGTTTGAATACTTTATTTATTATGCCTTAGTTACAGTTATTTGTTTATAAAATTTTAACTCAAGTATAAACACACTTTTATACTTAAACAAAAATTTAAAATCTTACCTTTCCTTTATTTTTTTTAAACTTATATTATGAAATACTTAATTTACTTAAAATTATTTCAAACTATTTTATAAACATGTTCATTTTCAAATATCCAAATTAATTCTCGATTATCTAAAATTTAACTAAAATTTTATATTAATTACCAATTATTTCACAAATTTTATTCAAAAATAAAATTTAATTATCAATTTAAACTTAATAAAATTCGAGATCGTTACACTGAATCACTGGCATCACTCTTGACATCAAGTCGATTTAGAACTCAAACTCCAATGCGGGCAAAACCTCCAACTTTCCTAAAGATATACTCGGACAATCTTCAGCAACTCCATAACTTCTACATCCTCTAGAAATGCCACAAATCTAAGTAAAAGACTATCTAAGATAATCACCAATCCATCGCAAGTCACTTTTGCGATCAACCCATCCAAATCCAAGTAAAACTGTTCTCTCTTCACTAATCCGAACAGTTTATCCTTAACCAACTAATCCATCGAAGAAACAGATCCTCACTGCTGCTTCTGAATTTCCACCTCCAGGAAATGCTAAGCCAAAATGATCTTCCTGCTGAAACACAGAACACTCCCGAGCTGCTCCGCTAACACAGATGCCAAAGACTTCTTATCCAAAGCTCTTGGAGAAACTCGGACCTCCAACTAAACACATACATCCTGCTGAACTCGGCTACAACACCTGAAACAGACATGCTTCCTTAAACTTGCTCCGAAAGAAACGTCTACAGAGACATCCATAGTCACTGCATCTCATTACGCAACTACTACTTCCTGAGGTATCAAAATACCATCACTCGCTTCTGCCCAACCGACAGATCCAAATTCTCAAAAATCTGCTCACACGAGCGCAATCAAACCTACACTTCAAAGATGAACTCCGAACCTTAATAGGTTTCCTTCAGAGATCAAATGAAGTCTTACACCAAACTACAAAGATTACTCGAGACAGTATTAGGTTTACAGTCTCGACAAATTCACTTCCAACCTTAAATATTCAAACTCCAACCAATGGTAGTCATGTTACACACACTACTACCCCATCTACCTTTATAACTTATATTGGAAAACCCGAATAGGTAACCCAATAGATAGGTAGAAAAATATATATATAGTTATATATAAAAATTACAAGTACGCTCTCTCAAGAAAGACACCACTACAGAGCCTAGGTATTCACTCAACCTAATGCTCTGATACCAACTGTGACGACCCGACTTTCCACTCCTGGAAAATCGCATCATCTTTAAGAAAGAAAGGGATAGAAAAGAGAAAAGATAGAGAAGAAGAAGAAACAACACATCAGAATCTAAACAGCGGAACGAATAAATTATATTAATCACATAATACTTTACATGGTATCATATACATCAGAGATACACAACATAATCAACTCATACTAGACAGTTATAAACACCTGTCTAGTTATACGACTCAATACAACTCAAAATAACAACTCAGAGAACACACAGTGGAATACTCTATAGCTATACGCAGAAGCCTCCTGCTCCATTGCTCCTTCAGAATTCGTCAAGCCAACTTAATTCCTAACCTGAATTCCCTTAGCTACTCGTAAAAATTTGAGTACCCAAGAGTTTATGAAAAACAAAAATAAACTCTGGGTCAGACATGGGTCTGGTGTGAGTAAACGAGTTAAAGTTGCTTAACTTTAAAAACCTTTTGAAAGAAAAGGTATCACGTAAGACTTCCCACACATAAACATGGAAAAGTTTTTACCTTATGCTAGCCAAAACATTTGATAGGAAATTCTGTGATATTATAATAATGTCTAGGGTTTCCAAATAAAATAAGAAATAGCCGAAATTGTTACATGATTAAATTCCAGCTACTAGCCACAAAAGTGGGTAATACAATCAAAACCGTTGGCACTTATTGGATTTTGGATTCCATACAATGGCAGGGCTACTGCGGTACCGCCCGTCACAGTACGTGGCCTAGATCACCATACCGAGGATTACTCCCAATCCCCTGCAACACAAAGCCGGACCCGTTCCTTACTGAACAGTTCCAAATAAGACAACACCGACGGTTGTAGCTATTCAACCGTCCACACAGCTGAAATAAAAGGGACCTCTAGACAGGGGTAAATCTTACTCTCCAGTGGGTGCGACCCACGAAGCCTTGCTGCACCTCCCCTGTTTTAGCCATTCTCGGTTGATGAGGCTTGAGGTTACGATTACCTTTATAGGACATATCACTTAGAATGCTCATCGTCCACCTGACGATGTTCTGAAAGCATTCAATCCATACAAGTTCGTTCCGGGTTCGAACGAAACCGAAGGCATTATCTCGTTACACTCATTTTGGAATCATCCTCAGAGTTAACGACAATAATCCTTGCACTCTAATTCTCCCTCTCGAATCTATAAGGTCTATTCCGTCAATTCATTACGGAATCACCCACAGAGTTATACTGACGTATAGCCCTTACACCTCGAGTCTTCACAAAGCTCCACTTTGACTCACGACCTAAAGTTATTTGGAATCGATGTGGTTTTCGAATATCGAAATATGGAAACCCGATCCCGGTCTCATCGAAATCCAAAGCGTGTCTTTTAGGTTCAAGTTGTTTTAAAGGTTTTAAAACAATTCAATACAACTATATATATATACACAGCATAGATAATTCACAGGCCACAATTGATAATCAACATTATCAAATAACAGGTAATTCCTATAATCCATATCATAATAGACAATCCATATATCAACATTCCAATTGATAATCACAATTCAACCAAGCATTCATATCACACAACCATACTTATCTCATTACTGAGATCACACAGCATTCAAGACAATCAATGTCATCCAATCATTCAGAAGCAATGATTCAACTCATACCAATATAATTAATTTAAACTGAATTAAATTTACTATCTCTAATTAATTTAAAGTGAATTAAATTAGTTACCTAATCACTTAATTAATTTAAAATTAATTAAATTAATTACCTTCATCACAATAAATCTTGCTTAAATAAACATTAGTTAAATCAATTAATTAATCCTAATCAACCTTGATTAATTAACTCTAAATAAAGTAATTAATCCTTAATTATCTTCATTAACCCTATCAATTAATGAACCTTAATTAATTAATCAAGCTTAGATTAATTGCTTTTAATTAATCAACTTAAATACAGTAATTAATTATTCTTAATTACTTCTTAATTACTTTATAAATCCTTTGATTTCTTACCTAAGTAATAAACCTTTAATTACTTTAACAAGTAATTATTCATTTAAAAATTACTTTCCAATCAGTAATTTTACCTATCTCAATTACCACTGTAATTAATAAATTACTTATCCTAAGTAATTTGCCTTACCAAAACTTATTAAGTAAACATAGTTAATCTTTTATCAAGTGACCATATTTAATTAATCAACAAATTGATTAATTTACTTGATCAAACTCATCTCATAAAACAAAATTGAGCAATTCATTCCTTAATTACTCATTAACCAAATTAATCTTAATTATTAATCAATCCTTTAATACAAAGTAGTTAATCCCTAATTACTTTTATAATTAATTAATTAAACTTAATTAACTAATTAATCAACTCTTAATCATTAATTAATTAACTTAATTATTAATTATCAATCTTAATTACAAATTAATTAATCCATAAATATAATTAATTAATCCTTAATTAAAATTAATTAACCTTAAAAAAATAGTTAATTAATTCTTAATTAACTAGCATTATCCTTTAATTATTAATTAAGAAACCCATTTAATATTTAATAAAACCTTTATTAATTAATTACTATTTTCATTAACTCTTAATTACTTAATTAATAAGTAATTATAATTTAATTAACATTAGACATTAATTAAATCATCAACTTAATTAATAGTTAATTAAATAATTAATTATACTTAATTAATTACTTAATTAACCCCCTTTTTAAAATAATAATTAAATAAATAAATTAACTTAAAGTTTCTTAAATTAATCAACTAAATACAAATTATTAATACTTAATTAATTACTTAAGATAAACTATTATCTTAAATAAATCTTGAAACCTTATTTAACTTAATTCATTAATTAAATTCTAAAGAAATCATTAATTACCTATCTTTAATTTATTATTTAACAATCATTAATTACAAGTTCAAAAATTACTTAAACATTTAATTGTTAAATAATAATCATTTATAAATTTCCTATTTTATATTTCCAAAGTAAGTTTTGAAAATAGCATTAAAAATTTAAAACATTCATACAAATACTTTTATAAAAACAAATAAATTTAAAGGATGAATTTTAATTTAACTTAAACAATTTAAGATTTTAAACTTACTTATTCTAAATTCAAATTTTGTTAAGTATTTTCATTATGATTCAACCTATATACATGAATCTAAGAAAACAAGCACAACTTCCTTTCATACAAATACTTTTATAAAAACTGTTTAAATTTTTAATTTTAAAACTGTTAAACAGTTAACACTACACCTATATGCCCAGATTAACACGGATATAAACCCGAGCCACAATAAAAAATGCTCGAGTTTTCCCCCGAGTCATCTCCCCTCCTTCCCGAGCTACTTCCAGAAAGACAAACAAAACGAACCCATATGTTCAGACACCCACCCCTCTCTCGTGCACCTGCACCGGTGCCATCACCACCGCCGATCAACGCCGACTTCACCGACAAGTCATCCCACCTCTCCACAGGCCTCCACGACCATCAAAACCGTAACACCTATCCTAATTCAAAATCGATCATTTGGGTTGGACTGAACCCCTAAAACCCATCATCAACAATTTCCAAAGTCGACACCTCCGATCAACTACAATTGCTACAACTCCGTCCATAGTCCACCAACCCACCAAGCTTCCTTCATTCCAATTTTCATTCAACTCGATGCAAATATGTAGCTACAGCAGCCCATTTACAAACAGCTTCTAAAACTAGGTTTAAATCAAATTCCTATCAAAATCAATTTCCACAATGATTTAAAAATCCTTCTGCTATTTTTCCTATACTCTCTGATGAATCACCTAACTCCTTGAAGCATCTCAAGTATTCCAGTTACAAAGATCATAAGTTACAGACCAAAACCCAATTTGCAGTAAAAACCCAAATTCATGCTTAAAACAGCTTTAAAAATTTTGAATTTATTTTCAAAATTCATAATTTCCAATGATACTTGATTTATGTAATTGTTTTAGTCAAATTAAATACTTGTTTCCAACATTTGCTGATAAATTGTTACTGCATTTTTTCTTCTTCAGATAACTTTAAATTTCAGAACTTAGTCTTATTTTTAGTTCTAAAATTTAAACTTAAACTACTTATTCTATTTTAAATCTATGTTCTAATAGTTGCCTAAACAAAATAGCTTGAAGTTTTGATATGAACTTAATTCTGTAGTAACAAAACAGAGATGATCAAAGCAACAAACATGCACAGTTTATAATCAACCTATTAACACTATATCTAAACAGGAGCAAACCTATATGTACATAAATATCATCATAAACTCATAGCAATCAGTTACTTAACTAATTAAATTTTAGTAAAAATGTTTACTCACTTTATTTATGAAGTGCAGAGCCTCATGAAGAAGAGCAGGAAATTGCAAAAGAATTGAACTTGAAACTTCAAAAGACTTGATGCTAAAGCTTTTAAAAACTGGAGTTTGAAACATGCATGCACTTGAAACATTGAGACAAATCTGAATTGGAGGCTTGCATCAGATTCTTGAAATCATGATGCAGAATTGTTTTTAAGGATTGATCAGGTTTATGTTTTTCTTTTGAATTGAACAAGCTTTGAGTTGAGGAGTGCTTCAGGTTTTAAAACTTGAGGATTGTTTTCAGGCTTGTAAGATTACTGATATTGGTTTGAGGAAATTAAATGCAAATTTTGATTTAAGAAAAACTACAGGCTTCTGTTTTACTGAATGTGTTTGAGTTTATAGGATTTCAGATATTTGATTTGTTTTGAGAAAAACTGCATTGCTATAGGTTGCACATAAACATTGTTGCAGGCTTGCAAGTGTTTTCCAGGATTTGAGAACAAAATGGTTTGAGGATTTTCTGGTTTTAGATTTGAATTTTGAGGATTTTTGAAGAGTGAGAGATTTGCAGGGAAAAGTTTTCTGGTTTCTCTTTTAGACATGAACACAAAATTTGAAAGAAAAAGAAAAATGAAGGGAAAGAATGTTTATAAATGTTAATTTCAGATTTTAATAAAAATAAAAGAAAAATAAAATAATGTGACACTTGTCTCTATTTACACAAATGGTTTAACACTTGTTATCAAGATGTTTTAGAATTTAAACATTTGTCACTATTAAGTTTAGTTTTTAATTATAAAGAAATTTAAAAGCTTTTAAAATTATCTTCCTAATTAAAAATGTGTTTTAAACATGTTTTTTTCATTTAAAAGTACTTTTCTAATTAAATTTCAAGTAAACAAATACATTTATACATTTATAAATGTATGCTAGTTTATAAATACAATCTTTTAAACAGAAATGCAACTAAATAAAATTTTAAATAAAATTATACAACATTTCAACCTTACTTTAAAATGTTATTTCAAAAACCTTTCATTTATTTTATTAAACATATACAAATCAAATTTATATAGAACAAATCTTATTTTATATTAAAAACATTATTTATATATTTAAAACCAAACCATATTATTATTTATATTTTAAGATGCATGTATATCTTTAAATTCAAATTTATATTCATTTCAAAGTCAAATTTAAAAACCAAATCTAAAATAATTTTAAATAAATATAAACAACTATTTTAAAATAAGCTTATTATTATTTACAAATAATTTATCCTATTTTAAAATCAATTTAATTTACACAAATCTAAATATACCGATTTAAATGTATTTAAACATACTTATAAATTTTGAAAATAATAAATCAATTTTGAATTTATTTATACAATAAAATGATTTATCTTAATATAAAACCAATTTATAACCAAAATTAAAATATTACTTAGTTAATTATCTTTGAAAATAACAATTTATCAATCTAAATAATTTAAATTAAGAGATTATCTGCATTTTAAACTCCTGGAAATCCCGGGATATTACATTATACGTGCCAGATGGGATTAAAACTAAGTATAATTAGGTTTTTAGGAAATTGTAAAGAGAATTGGAAATTGATTCTGGTAAGTTAGTGTGACGACCCGCCTTTCTCAACCCAGAAAGACATTTCATCATTAAGAAAGAAAGGGATAGAAATAGAAAAGAACAGAAAGAAAGAATAACAACATCAGAATCTCACAGCGGAATGGAACAAAATATAATACATCACATAACTATTACATAGTTATACATACATCAGAGTTATACAATATCATATAACAGGACTGTCATATACATATATGTCCATACATACATCCAAAATACAGCATGCACTAACTACACAGTGGAACTACATACATAGATACATACGTCTGGTCTTCTTTCCAAAATAGCTTTTCCAGAAAATCAACACTCCCAATACCTATCACTTGGCTACTCATAAAAATTTGAGTATCCAAGAGTTTATGAAAAAAAAATATAAACTCCGGGTCAGACATGGGTCTGGTATGAGTAAGCTGGTTAAATTGTTTAACTTTGAAAATTCATTTGAAAATAAAGGTATCACGTAAGACTCCCCACAAATAAATACGAGTAAGTTTTTACCTTACGCTAACCAAAACATTTTTATAGGAAATTCAGCGATATTATAAAAGTGTCTAGGGTTTTCAAGTAAATAGAAAATAGCTGAAATTGTTACATTCATTTAATTCCAGCTACTAGCCACGAAAGTGGGTAATACAAAACAAAACCGTAGGGTCTCGTAGGGAAAATGGGTTTCCAACAATGGCAGGGCTACTAGGGTACCGCCCGTCACAGTACGAGGCCTAGATCACTGTATCGAGGATCACTCCCAACCCCCTACAACACAAGGCCGGAACCATTCCTTACTGAACAGTCCCGAACAAGATAACCCCGCAGTTGTGGCCAACAACTACTCACACAGCCGAAATAAAAAGGGACATCTAGACAGGGGAATATCTTGTCCTGCTTGGGCATGACCCACCTAACCTTGCTGCATCTCCCCTGTTTTAGCCATTCCCGGTTGATGAGGCTTGAGGCTACGATTACCTTTATTGAACATTATTCTTAGAATGCTCATCGTCTACCCGACGATGTGCTGAAAGCATTCAATCCATACAAGTTCATTTCGGGTTCGAACGAAACCGAAGGCATTATCTCGTTACACTCATTTTGGAATCACCATCAGAGTTAACGACGATAACCCTTGCATTCTGAAACACCATCTCGATCACCAAACGATAAGTCACGACCTATCATTTAATTTGGATCGATGTGGTTTTCGGAGTATCAAAATTGATTCTTCCGATCCCGGTCCCATCGAAATCCAATCCCCATTTTAAGGGCCAAGTTGTCTATTTAACTTAACAGTTCAATTAATATTAGAATTCACATTACAGATATAGCAGATAAATCATACACAGTTATCACAGATATCCATAATATATTATGACATATCACAGAAATATCAACAAACAACTATCAAAGTCAATCAAACAGAATTACCAATTCATACCAAACAGTTTAGTTTACTTAACTTAATTGATTGCTTAAGAAAAAATATTTCATTCTACTTAATTAATTACTGATTTATTAACTTATTAATGATCAATTAATTACTTAGTTAATCATTAATTATTAATTTATTAATCATCTAATTTTCAATTAATTATTTAATTACTAAATTTTATTCATTAATTGTTACTTAATTACTCGGTTAATTAATTTATTTTTATTTTTTAAGTAACAACTTACTTATTAAAAATGAATTACTTATTTAATTACTTTAATTAATCAATTTTTATCAATTTAATTAATTATATAATCTTTAATTAATCACTTGAGTTAATTATCATTTATTAATTAACTTTTAAGTAATTAGCTAACATTCTTAAGTTTTAAATTGATTTAACACATGATTAATTTTTAATTACAAAATTAATTTAAAGTTATCGATTTAATTTCAAATATAAATTGATTTACATTCTAATTACTTTATATTAATCAACTATATTTACATCACTTACCTCATTAAACTTTTAAAACAAATATTAACCTAACTAACTAATTGTTTAGTTACTTAGTTATAAAAATACCAAAACAAAATTATAATGCACGTTCATTCAGAAAGGTACACGAGGCCGCATCATCCTTTACTCGAGAAAATCTTGAGTTTCCCTCGTGCCTCTCCCGTGTCTCTCTCTCACTCCCTCCTATTCTTTCTCTACCTGCTTTTTCTCTTCTTCTCATGTTTTTTTACTAAGTTTATTTTTAAGTTTTTAACAAAACTGCTGAGATGAAAAACTCACGCGAACACGGGTCCTAACTCGAGCCAACCGACCCCCTTACTCGAGTACCCACTCGAGCTCCCTTCAGCAAAATACTCAGGCAAGATTCAACGCCGTTCACAACCATCTATGCACGTACACCCCCCTCCGACGCTCTTCCATCACCTGGTCTGATCGCTGACAAGTCGGTCGCCATCCACTCTTTGGATTCCAACACCCCAAACTTCGATGCGACTAGTGAACGAGAAAAGAAGATTCGAGCTCCCAATCCAAAGAAATGCTCTGACCAACTCTCGCCTTGTTCAGGCGAGGCAAACCCCCTGGAGCTACGAAACTCCGGCTGCATCACCCTCAACCTCCACACTACCTTCCCTTCCAGCCACACGACGCTCGACGCACCGTGATAGTCACCGCGTTTGAAACTTCCAACTTCTTCAGAAAATCGAACAAAACCCACCTTTACCTCAACCTCATAATCCATGCATTCGAAAAATCTTTCACCATTTTTCCCATATTCCTGAATCAATAACCTAACTTCACAACAAATTTCAGCATTAACTATTGATTAATTCGACAGGAATTGATGAAAAAATATTTTTGGTTCTTTAATGAATTGCTCCTTAAATCCATGCCTAAAAATTATCATTTTTGATTTAAAATTCGTCCCTTTATATGTACATTCAAGAAATGAAATCAAATCAACAATTTATGATATTCGAATTTTACATATTTATTTGCTTTCAACTGTAAATTTGAATTACAGGACTTATATTCCACTGTCAACCATCAAACAGTTTCCAAGCTCTGATATATAGTTTTAAACAAATTTATTTAATTAAATTTCTAAGTTAAATGTTTTTATATGAAGAGTATAAACCATTCTTTGCTTCTTTTCCCTTAGAAACATGAAAAGCTTGAAGAACATCATAAGACAGAGCATCCAGTAATTTACAAACATCACTTAATAGTATATATCAACATAATATTTTTCATGAACCAATTATTGAGGATAAAGTTTTGACAAAAATAGGTTTACTCACTAATCAAAACTTTGAACAGAAAGTGATGTGTTGAAGAAGGCACTATAGGTGAAATTTTCTGAAACTCTTTTTTTTTTCTCTGTTTCTTTTTCCTTGTTTTTCTGTTTTTGAATTAATTTATGTTTGCAAAGCAATAATGTTCTCAGGTTTGCTTTAGGTTTTGTTCAGTTTTATAAATGAACAGATGGATATATATAGAAGTTACTTAACAGTATGGGTTGTATCTAGGCAGTTTCTATTTGTTTGTCATTTTTTTCTTTAATTGGTTAAGTACCATACACTGCAGAAAGAAATTACCACATAAAATTCAGCTGCAGTACTTACCTAAACAAGAAGTTGTGCTAATTAATGCTTATGCTTCATTTATGATAACATGTAACTAATGTTTTCAGATTTTGTTTATTTTTGTACAAAATAAAGAGCCTTTTTATTTATATTGAAGTGAAAACTTTGTTTGTTATGTACAAAAATTTTCAGCAACATCATAAGTTAATATATTTAATTTGTGTCTTTGTCTCTTGCATACTTGTTTCTGCAGCAACTTAATATGATCTTTATTAAAATTTATGTATTGCATAAATGGTTTCACAAGTTAATGTTTTAGGCTAACTTATTCTATATATATTTAGTAAACTTACATAGTCACTGTTAGTATTTTATTTTATTTATGTTGTTCATGTATGATTTCCATGTTTATGCTTTCTAAATTTATCATATTTGTAGTTTAATTATCAAACATTGATTCATAACATATACTTGCCTTTTTATATTTCAAGTTATAATTTATATTTGTAGATTTATCTCTTTAATTACATTTTATAATTTATAATTATGTTTTATACTTGTTTTGTATGTTTATGCTTATAATCATTCATATTGTTTTATACTAATGTGCTAGATTTTCATGTTTATGTTTAATATTACTATGTTTGTTTACTCTAAGCTTTATCATTTTGAAAACTACAACTGTATTCATATGTGTATTATCAAATAATAAAAATATAGAGTCTTTGATTTGATTTTATTGAATAAGACAGATTTTGTTTTAAATGGTTTTGAAGCATTCTATTTTAAATTTTTAAATCAAAACTTTCTTTTACAAACACATATAACTGTTAAATAATTAAGATCTCATCAGTTTATAATTTGAGAAGCTTGTATTTAATTTAAATTAGATTAAATATTTATTAAAATATGCTGTCAAAAATTCTAGGTTGTTACATTCCTCCCCCCTTAAAAGAATTTCGTCCCCGAAATTTAAAACAACAGTTAATGCAAAAGCTTTTATATTAACAATCCAAACATAAATATCATTCATATAATAACACAATCAAACAGTTTACTCTAACAAACATCACTAGTTATCCAAACATACATCCGGGTAAGCATTCCTAAAACTATCGAGAGTTTCCCAGGTACAATCTCTGGGATCCTCACTCCATTGCACCTTGACGAGTTTCACCACTTTGTTCCTGAGTTGCTTCTCGTCTTGATCCACAATTCGAACTGGATTTCTGACTACAGTTAAATCGGTTTCAACTTCCAAATCTTCTTGAACTACTGGTTCTACAACCAATGATGGATCATGAACAAATTTCCTCAAATGCGATACATGAAACACATTATGAATCCCAGACATCCGCTCTAGCAATTCAATCCTGTAAGCTACAGCTCCAATTCTTTCCAATACTCAAAATGGTCCAATGTATCTCGGAGCAAGTTTTCTCGTCTTTCCGAATCTTATAGCACCTTTAATTGGGGAAACTTTGAAAAAAACCAAGTCTCCGATCTCAAATTCCAATGGCCTTCGTCTTCGGTCAGCATATTTCTTCTGACGATCTTGAGCAGCTTTCATTCTTTTCTTGATAAGCTCAACCTTCACAGAAGCTTCTCGAATAAGATCGAGTTCGAGCACAAGACGATCCTTCGATTCAATCCAACAAGATGGGGATCTACACGGTCTTCCGTATAAAGCTTCATAAGGAGCCATTTTAATACTTGCTTGATAACTGTTATTATAAGAGAATTCCACTAGATGAAGATGGTCCTCCCAAGATCCTTCAAAATCTAAAACACAAGCCCGCAGCATATCCTTAAGAATACGATTAACCCTCTCCGTCTGTCCGTCCGTTTGAGGATGATAGGCTGTACTCAATCTCAAATTTGTTCCCATTGCTGATTGCAAAGCTTCCCAAAATTTGCTAGTGAAAATAGGATCACGGTCACTTACTATATTGACTGGAACACCATGCAATCTAACTATCTCCTTCAAGAAAATTTTCGCCAGAGAAACTGCAGTACGGGTTGCCTTAACTGGTATAAAATGGGCACTCTTAGTTAAACGATCCACAATAACCCATATACCATCATTCCCTTTCCTGGTTCTAGGCAAACCATCGATAAAATCCATCGAGATCATCTCCCATTTCCAATTCGGAATTTCCAAAGGTTGCAATAATCCGGCAGATTTCTGTTGATCACCTTTAACTTGTTGACAGATGGCACAACTGTTCACAAAAGCAGCTACATCTTCCTTCATGCCCTTCCACCAAAAGACTCTCCTCATATCTTTGTACATCTTCGAAATTCCCGGATGAATATTCAATTTGGAGCGATGACTTTCAAACAACACTTCCTGCCTCAACTCCTTATCATTCGGAACACAGATTCTCCCGTTAATCCTTTGTGTTCCTTGGCCATCGATTTCAAAACTGGGACACTGACCCTTCCTGACTCTCTTAATGATCCTCCTCAACTTCTTATCAGATTCTTGCTTTCTTGAGATCCTTTCAATAAGAGATGGAACCTCTTCCAAAAGAGATAGAACTGCGTTCCTACCGAGAGCATCGGCTACGACATTCGCTTTTCCCAGAGTGTACAGAATGTCCAAATCATAGGATGCAAGAAATTTAACCCACCACTGCTGTCTCAGATTAAGATCTTTTTGAGAGAATAGATATTTCAACTGTTTGTGATCCGTGAACAATTCAAATTTCTCTCCCAAAAGATAATGTCTCCAAATTTTCAAAGCAAAAACAATGGCTAGCAGTTCAAGATCGTGCGTAGCGTAGTTCTTTTCATGAGGCTTCAATTGCCTACTAGCAATAACCCTTTCGTTCTGCATCAGAACTGCTCCCAAACCCACTATACAAGCATCAGCATAAACCTCGAATTTGCTCTTCCCATCTGGAATAGCAAGTACTGGTGCACTAGTTAACCTTATCTTCAACTCCTGAAAAGCTTCTTCGCACTGGGATGTCCATTTGAATTTCGCTCCTTTCCTAGTCAGCTTAGTCAGATGCGAAGAAATCTTGGAATAATCCCAGATAAATTTCCTGTAGTATCCAGCCAATCCTAGAAAACTGCGAACTTCCGTTGGTGTCTCCGGCTGTTTCCATTCCAGAATAGTTTCAACTTTCGCTGGGTCTACAGAATTGCCTTCACCAGAAACAAGGTGCCCTAAAAATTTAACCTCCGATTTCCAGAAATGACACTTTGAAAACTTGGCCTTCAACACATGCTTTCTCAGAGTCTCCAATACAATCCTCAAATGTTCCTTGTGCTCTTCTTCAGATTTGGAATAGACCAACATATCATCAATGAATACCAGCACAAACTTATTCAACACATCCCTAAAGACTCGGTTCATAAGGTCAACGAAGTAAGCAGGAGCGTTGGTTAATCCGAACGGCAAAACCAACCACTCATAGAAACAATTCGGTCCTCTAAATGCAGTCACGGGAATACTGTCTTCAGCTACCCTCAACTGGTGGAAACCTGAAGCTAGATCTAATTGAGAAAAGAAAGAAGCACCATGCAACTGGTCAAAAAGATCATCGATGCGAGGGAGAGGATATTTGTTACGGATAGTCACTTTGTTCAATTCTCTATAATCCATACAGAACCTTAGTGATCCATCCGATTTGGTTACAAACACTACCGTCGAACCCCAACAAGAAAAACTGGGTCCAATCAACCCTTTCTCTAAAAGATCCCGAGTCTGCTTAATCAACTCTTCTCTTTCCCTAGGAGCCATTCTCCTACTGGGCTGAATCACCGGCACAGCTCCTGGAATCAAATAAATACGGAACTCGATTTCTCGATGTGGTGGTTGACACTTAAATTCTTCAAATACATCAGCAAAATCTTGAACCACATCGATGTCTTCAATCTTCTCTTCAGAAGTCTCAATTCCATGCAAGAGACTGCTCAAGTGAATCCCAAAATTATCACACGACACTCTGGCAATTCTACCCAGATCAGTTTCCAACGAAACTATTCTTTCATCACAATTCAAAACGGCTTTATACTTATCCAGCCGATCCATTCCCAAAATAAGATCAAATCCTTTAAAATTCAACACATACGGGTCACAAGAAAAACCGTGGGATAGATAAGAGATCTTCAAGTCCTTACAGATAGTGTCTAATTTGGTCACCCCTCCTATAGGATTGGATACCAAGATAGGACTGTCTACAGAACTAGGGGCAGAACTTTTCAACAGAGTCCAAAGAAATAAAACTCAAGGAAGCACCCGAATCAAACAAAACTTTAATATATTTTCCATCTAAAAGTAAATTACCTTCTAATACTCCTTTGCCCATCGAAGAAGAAGATGGTCCAGCTTCCAAAGCAAAAAATTTATTCTAAGGTGCCCTTTGTAGAAGCGGACAATTCTTGATCATGTGTCCTGGCTGATGACAATTAAAGCACAATGATTTCTGAACCATAGCTGATCCTAGGCCACTCTGATGCGGTTGCTGTTGCTGCTGCTGGAATCCTTTTCTAGGACATTTATTTGCATGTCCTTCCTGTTGACAAATGTAGCACTTTCGAGGTCCATTGTTATTCCTGGGTTTCTTCTTATTCGGCTTTCTCCATTTAGGATCGAACTTTCGCTTATTCGAATTAGTGAAATTCCCACCTAAAGCTGTAACTGGAGCCATCGGTTTCTTACTCATCAAACTTTCATATCTCAAAGCCATATCAATCAAATCAACAAAAGATCCCTTCAGAAGGACTGTCAATTTTCCATGGAATTCAGGCCTCAACCCTTGCACAAATTTCTCATTCTTTTTAATAGGAGTATCGATGAGTCCTGGTCCATAACAAGAGAGCTCGTTGAATCTCGTTTCATACTCCGAAATAGACATACTACCCTGCTTTAAATACAGAAAATCCTGATATAATTGGGTTCTCCCTGCCGTTGGCATAAACTTCTCTTCAAACAACTCCTTAAATATGTCCCATGAAATGTCATCCTCAGAAATATTTGCAATGGTTGAATCCACCATGCTGCTGCACCACCCTGCAATTGCCACGATGCCATATGCCTCTTACACTCATCAGACAATTTCATGCTCTTGAAAATGCGCTCACAAGAGCGTAGCCAGTCTTGAACTTCAATTATTAACTCTGAACCTTTGAATGGTTGGCCTCCAAGATTTTTGAAATCTTTGCATAAAGCTGCAAAACTAACTTGAGGTGGTACTGGATTGACAGCCTCACTAACATTTTGACTCCGTCCATTATCTGTTGAAGTACTGGCCCTAACTCTACCTCTTCTTCTGGAACTCATGTCAGTCACCTGAACAGGTAACTCAACAAATTTAGATAGATACATATAATTATATGAAAATACAAATACACACTCTCAAGATAAATATAACACAAGAGCCTAGGTACTCGCTTGACCTAGCGCTGTGATACCAACTGTGATGACCCGCCTTTCTCAACCCAGAAAGACGTTTCATCATTAAGAAAGAAAGGGATAGAAATAGAAAAGAATAGAAAGAAAGAATAACAACATCAGAATCTCACAGCGGAATGGAACAAAATATAATACATCACATAACTATTACATAGTTATACATACATCAGAGTTATACAATATCATATAATAGGACTATCATATGCATATATGTCCATACATACATCCAAAATACAGCATACACTGACTACATAGCGGAACTACATGCATAGATACATACGTCTGGTCTTCTTCCTGTAACGACCCAGAATTTTTGATAATTTAAATTTGGATATTTAATTAATTTTGAATATCAATAAGTGGAATTTTTAAGTCGAACAATTTATTTATCGAATATTTGGATTTAATTGGTCAATTAAATCGATAATATAATAGTGAAATTCCAGAAATAATTTAATTTTGGGTTAAATAAGATTGAAAATGATTTGAAAATTTTTGTTATATCATATTAAAGTTATAGAAATGTTTTAGAACTTGTAAAACTGAATTTAAAGTTGATTTGTGAAAATTGAATCTTTTAATATTTAATTATCGACTGAAAAATAGCTAATTTTTGAACAGTCTCAGAATTAAACGAAACTAGTTCCATTGGATCCGTAATAGTTATTTATTATCGGATTTCCATTTTCGTAGCAATCGGAGTTGTCGTTTGACCGTGGCAGCTTGAAGCGCATCGAAATCATTTTAATATTAATTTAGCGAGTTAAAATAGCCATTTTTCAAACGGTCTCGGATTTCGACGAAACCAGTTTCGTCGGATCCGTAATGTGATATTTTTGTAAGATTTCAAATTTTGTGTCAATCGGATTTACCGTTTGTCCGAGGCAAGCTAAAACGCCTAGAAAATCGTTTAAATCGATTTAATTCAAATTGATCGTTTAATTCCATATCTTGCACAGATGATTGAATTAGCTTACGAAACCTATTCCATTGTGTCCGGGGGATAAACCCCAGAAACGTCAGTTACGGCGCTTAAATCGGAGTTTGAAAATTTTGAAATGAATAGTGTTTTCGTTTAAAATTCTATAAAAGCACCATGTTCTTCACCAAATAATCAAAACCCTAGTTTATATGTTCGTGGTCACGACTTTCATATTGATGGCCGAAATTCCTGCCCCTTCTCCCTTTCAATCTCACTCAATCGGTCAACTTTCAGACGAAGTCTTCAACTGGAAAGATGGAGAGCACCTCAACATCTATACATCCAACGGTCGGAATTTCTTGTAGCGGCTTAGATCGATAGAAAATCGAGTCCGAAGTTGGGCCGTTTCGCACGCAAATTGAGGCGAGAGGAGGAGCCGAGTTCGACCGCATCTTGCACGGTGATGGAGTTGGCGGAGCTCTTCGTGGTGGTGGTGGTTGATCGGGGTGGATGTCGACGACAAGGCTCGAAAAATTAACCCTAGGGGGCGGCCGATATGGGTTCTCTGTTACGTGAGAACGAAGGGGAGGGAGAAGCTATAACGAATGGCCTTGATTCGAGATTTCAAAAGAGACGGCCAGATGTAGATTAGGTTATAAACTATAAAGAAAATGTAAATTATTATATTTATAATTCGTGTGATGTTTAAAATGTTGTATCTCTTTCATACGAGGTCCGATTCGGATGAAATTTTTTGCGTTGGAATCGTATGGACGAGCACTATGCTATGGAGCTGGATTGGAAGCGATTGGATCTAGCGAAAATTTCGGGTAAAATTAAACGTTTGTTTAATTTTATTCGAAACAAACACTGAAACGGAATTGAAAACCAAGGTGAGAACTCCTCACTCAATCGAACAGATCGAATTAAATTTTAAATAGTTAGATTTAAAATTTTTGAATGATGATTGCAATTATTGATTGCTGTTTGATTGTGATAGTAGATATAGTAGGATATACTATATATAGCAATATATATATATATATATATATATATATTGGCATATGTATATATTGGAATTGATTTCCCGCCTTGTATAGCGGATGAGACCCTATTGCGCCGCCTATTAAGCGGATAATATTTTATAAATCCCATATACCGCGATATTCCACCTTGAAGTGGAATTGGTATTGTGCTAACGTTTGTGGATGCAGGGAAACAGGTTGGAGGGATCCAACTGGATTCCTCACAAATATTTATATGATTATAGATATTGTGTGATTATTGACTATCATATTGATATATGATATTTGTGCCATGATTGACTATTGGATGCTGTTGCATCATCGGATCCATTTTTAAAAGTATTTTTAACGATTTTGAATTATAAAGGATTTGAAATTGATTTTTCCAAAGTATATGTTTTTATTGAAATTTTGAGTTGATTCATTTTTAATTAAATTAAAATTTTAATTTTTAAAGTTATAGAATTTAAGATTTTTGTGAAATATAACCAAAGGTGGTTTTTAAAAATAAATAGATTTATATAATAATTTAAATTGGATTTCTGAATTATTATAAAGGATGAATATGAAAGATTTTATAAATTGATATTTATAAATAAAAATATTGGAAGTATAAACGAGTTTATTATGTGTTAAAATAAAGTATGAAATGGATCATTGAAAATTATAGATTTATAAATTGTGAAAGTTATAAAATGAATAGATATTGAAAATAAAAGATTCATGAGTCATTAACTTATAAAATGGATTTTGGGCATTTAAATGAGATATTTATAGAAATTGTAAATAAAGGAATTTTTTTTATACGTTGAAATTGTCATGGAATATAAAAGAATCTTATAAGAAATAAGATTTGGAATTTGTGAAGCTTAAAAAGAACGATTTGGTAAATGAATGAATGAATTATAAGTAATCAACTTATAATATGAACCTTTGGTATGAAATTGAGTTATATAATTTGAATTGGGTTGATAAAGGAAATTTATAAATCGAAGTTTATAAAAAGGAATAGAATTTATAAACATTGTTTATAAATTCGTAATCAATTGAATTTGATCAATTGAATATAAAAGTTTATTAAAGGAGTTATATTCACGTTTTTGAACAGTGAATATATCGTTAAAATAAAATGGATATCTTTTGGGAAAAGGATGTTTTAAATAGAATTTAAAACGATTTAAAGATGTTTTAAAATGCATCAAGTATCCAAAACATAGATTTCAACATTCATTGTTGAAATAGACGTTTTCAAGAAATAGAAGGAAAGGAAGTCGTAGATTTCAACATTCATTGTTGAAATAGACGTTTTCGAGAAAATTAGGAAATAATGGACTATAACACTGTTGTTATAGTAAATGATTTCCGAAAGGAAATATTTTTGTATTGTATTGGGATTTATATATCTATTTAATTTCGAATCCCTATATTAGTGATTTTGGGTCGTCGTAACGATGCTTTACGCAACATTCGTTTTGACCCAAATAAATGTGAATAAAAGAACGTTTTCCTTAAACAAATGAAATATATACTTAACTATGGGTTAAGTATATCGAATACTTTCAAATTGTGAAAATAAATAATATTTGTGAATCACTTACTTTTAAATAAGTATGGAATTGTTTTTCCAATATGAAGTGGAGCGTTTTTAAGAATTTATCTTTTGAAGATAAATTGGAATTAAATATTTGAAATCTATTGAAAAATGTAGATCAGTAGATATTTTGAAATATAAATTCACTATGAAATTTATAAGTGGAAAGGGAAAATTGGTTTTCAAAATAAACGTTGTTTATTTTTGAAGTGGGGAAATTTTATATCTTGTAAAGATATTTTTGGGAAAATAAATATTTTGAGAAATTATTTGGAATCTGGTGATGTTGCACATCTTTATTGATAGTTAAATAACCGACTATCAATATTTACCTTTAAATAGGTATTTGTTGTGATTGTTTGAATTGGATGCCACACCTATTTTTAAATAAGCGCTCACTATTCGGGTTAACCGGGAAAGGACCATGGGGTCGTATAACCCACTCCGAATATGTGATACGTCGTTATGAATTGCATTTGAAGACCGGTCTTGAAGACCGGATATTTGTGAAAACGGATGGATTACCGTCGAGTTACTCTGCATCGGCTGATCTCCGATACAGAGGTTTATCACCCTTAGTGACGGGATGTCCGAACGTGATTAGTGAATATCCGGATTTGCAGGGCTTCTTTGGAAGTGCCTTCGGTTCCGTTCGATCCCGGAACGGACTTGTATGGATTCTATGTCTAACGTTACAATTTGAGATGTAAAGCTGGTTTCTATCAAATATATTTCTGTTGGTGGCGGAGAATTTATTCTCTTAGCTTAACACCCTTCTCTGAGACGTACGAGCCCAGAGGTTATATAGTTGATGGTTACTAGTGATACATTCCCGAATTGGTAATGTGGCATGCTGAGTGATGCTGTGAAATGATCATTGAATGATCATTTGTGATAGGATCATTTGTTTGATCGTCTATCTTGATGATCATTGCTTTGATCATTTGTTGACCCAAAGCACTGCTTTTGTAAAGCGTGGCTTTGTGAACGAGACTTCATCGAGCCTCACACCCCGGAAATGGTCAAAACAGGAAAGATGCAGCAAGGTTATTAGGGGGTAGCGCCCCTTTAGTGTATGTCATTCCTTCTGGATAGAGGTGGTATCATGGTATGGAGCCCAGATACTTAACCTATGTGGTTACTGCAAATTTATTACTTTGTGGTTGTTGGAAATCGGGGATCCTCGGATATAGATCGGTTACGATTGGGGAATGACATATTCGTGTCAGTTGTTACCCAGTTAGGGGTAACCCTGCCTTGTGTTGGCAGAGATCCGATTAGGTTCTCGGGACGTCATTCCAGAGGCATTTCCATGTGGCAATGGGAAGTTCCTTGGCCTGACCATTTGTTGGAAATCCAAAGAAACAATACGAGCCTTGTACGGTTTTAGTTGTATTACCTGCTATGGAATGTGGCGGTAACCTGCTACTGAACATAATAGCTATAGTAGGCATAAGTGCGGAATGCCTATGCTGGCTAAGATTTATATTCTACTTTCGAAATTGTTTTTCTACACTATGCACTAATAATAATATCAAATGTCTCTTTTAATGCGTATCAAGCATCTTTGACTATCATAAGGAGAAATCTCCTTCGATTCTGCGTTTGCATTATGTGTGTGTGCGGGAGGCCTTATGGTAGTCTCATTTTTTAAAGCATTGCGAATTGACTTTAAAAATATTCCTCTATTTTGATTTTAAAGATAAATAAACTGTTTTGAGTTCTCACACCAGTCACATGACTGACTCGGAGTTTATTGTTTTCCTTCCTAAACTCTGGGTGCCCACCAATTTTCACACGGGCAGTCAAGAGTCAGGTTTATCAAGATATTCTGGAATTCGGGAGTTGCTGGAGGCAAGCTGGATGACATGGCGTATTACTAGTATATAGTATTTCTTTTTCGCTGTTTGTTGTTGTACACTCTGATGATGTAATGTAATATGATGTAATGTAATAACTGATATAGTTCTTTGTTTAAAGATTATTCATTTATCTATTATATGTTGTTCCGCTGCGAATTGTGAGATTATGATGTTGTTCTGTTATTTCTTCTGTTCTGTTCTATCTTCTTCTACTTTTTTCTTTTTCTAAAACCCTAACGGTACGGTTTTTCGGCTTTCGATTGCTCGGCAGTTGATACAGTGGGCGTATTGATGTCGGTTTTCGTTAACGAAAAATCTCGTTCGTTACATTGGTATCAGAGCTTATGGTTAAGCGACAACCATGGCTCTGTTGGGTGTTACTCATTAGAGATAGAGTCAGTACTACTCTAGAATGAGTTTGAGTGTAATAATAGCTATGAGAGCGTATTTGTTAGTGAATATAAAATTGTTTTATATTGTGATGATTGGTTTGTTGAGTGTTATATGGATTTTGGTCAACACGAGTAATTAACGTTGTTGATAGGGATCTCTAAACACTTGAATAGAACAATTCGACACAATATTGTTTTAAAAATAGGGTAAATGAAATAATTTTGCCCAAAACTATTTTTGTATATAAAAGAAATGATTTTCTGTAAATTATTATAGTATATATATCGATGCTTGGATGTTAGGAATTGATAATGTTAAAAGTTACTACCATTGATTATTAGATAAGAAATTGGAATCATAATCAAAAGTTTAGAAAATGAAATCCATATACAAATGAAATTTTGAGAATGTAAATTATAAATGTGACTTATAATTGGAAATGGAATTCCAGAGAAGTTTTTGGAAATGTTTTTGAAAAAGTTTGGAAATTTTAGAAATTAAATTCCTTTTGGATTTAAAATAATAATAATTGAATTTCAAGGGTTTTGAAAAGAATTTTTGAAGGAATGAAAAGCTCTAAACTCTTTTCGGTCGCTGGAAAATAATTCCGATGATGATCATGACGTCATCGGTGTTCATTTTCGGGTTTGCAAAAGAGGTATTGCTGTTAAATTGTTTTAATATGGAATTTGATTGGAAAATTTCGGTTTGGGTTTGAAAATTCAAAAGATAGTTTGAATTATTTTCAATAATGGTTTTGAAAAAGTTGAAAAAAGGCTCTGGAATCCTATTTAAAATATTTTTGGAATAATAAATGAGTTGATAACTTGTACAACTTAAATGTTGATAGAATAAATTTAATTTAAAGAATACAGTTAAATTAAAGTATGTATAAGTGAATAAATTTGGATAAAAGTAAATTTGAGAATTTAATCTAATGAGCTCAATTAATTGAGATAAAATGAACGGTGGATGAACAAATGAAGCTACATTCGTAAATAAATTGGAAATTGTTTACAAGGAAATGAACTTGAGTTTGAAGTGAGATAGCTTAAGTAAATTCAAGATGAATATGAATATGGAATGTAAACAAATTTGAATGGAAAATATGAAATGCAAATTGAACTGCAGTAGAATTAGAATAAATTGAATTGGTATCAATTTGAATTAGTATAAACTAGAATGAATATGAATTCGTTTGGCTTAGAAACAAATAGAATTGAGATTATAAATTGAATTCAAATGAAATTAAAATGCAAAATTGAATGAAAATGAATGTATAACTCCAATAGTAAAGTAAAGATGATATAAGAAGTATATATCGAAATTTTGTAAAGGAAATGTGCAAAATGGTTTGAATATTGTAATTGGATACTACTACTAGCAGGTTATACAGGTGTTATAAAGGAATTGGGATTTTGATTTCAAAAGATAAAAATTGAATTGCTCGACAAAAAGGTACGTATTTCAATTTTAGTATGAGATTTGATGATTTCCTTCTCCAGCCACTTGGCTTTCTCTTTTCTTTTTGATTCTGAGGGGCCGTGGTGCCATTTTGTAGTCGTACCGATCGAGCCGCGCAAAAGAGACGCTGGCGAAATTTTTCGAAAATTTCGGGTGTTAGAAAAATTTTGAGAAATTTTGAAATTTAAATTTGGATTGTTAAGAGAACAATGTTCTTTGAAATTTATAATTGAAGTTTGAAAGCTAATTGAAATGATAATGAATCTTTAATAAAAAGATTTGTGTTAGAAAGTTGATAAAACTATTTGAATTGTGAAAAATAATAAACGGTTTAGGATCATTCTCCTTAACTTGCAATTTCGGGACGAAATTCTTTTAAGGGGGGAAAATTGTAACGACCCAGAATTTTTGATAATTTAAATTTGGATATTTAATTAATTTTGAATATCAATAAGTGGAATTTTTAAGTCAAACAATTTATTTATCGAATATTTGGATTTAATTGGTCAATTAAATCGATAATATAATAGTGAAATTCCAGAAATAATTTAATTTTGGGTTAAATAAGATTGAAAATGATTTGAAAATTTTTGTTATATCATATTAAAGTTATAGAAATGTTTTAGAACTTGTAAAACTGAATTTAAAGTTGATTTGTGAAAATTGAATCTTTTAATATTTAATTATCGACTGAAAAATAGCTAATTTTTGAACAGTCTCAGAATTGAATGAAACTAGTTCCATTGGATCCGTAATAGTTAGTTATTGTCAGATTTCTATTTTCGTAGCAATCGGATTTGTCGTTTGACCGTGGCAGCTTGAAACGCATCGAAATCGTTTTAATATTAATTTAGCGAGTTAAAATAGCCATTTTTCAAACGGTCTCGGATTTCGACGAAATCAGTTTCATCGGATCCATAATGTGATATTTTTGTAAGTTTTCAAATTTCGTGTCAATCGGATTTACCATTTGTCCGGGGCAAGCTAAAACGCCTAGAAAATCGTTTAAATCAATTTAATTCACATTGATCGTTTAATTCCATATCTTGCACAGATGATCGAATTAGCTTCCGAAACCTGTTCCATTGTGTCTGGAACGCGGGATAAACCCTAGAAACGTCAGTTATGGCGCGTAAATCAGAGTTTGAAAATTTTGAAATGAATAGTGTTTTCGTTTAAAATTCTATAAAAGCACAATGTTCTTCACCAAATAATCAAAACCCTAGTTTATATGTTCGTGGCCGCCACTTTCATATTGATGGCCAAAATTCCTCCCCCTTCTCCCTTTCAATCTCACTCAATCGGTCAACTTTCAGACGAAGTCTTCAACTGGAAAGATGGAGAGCACCTCAACATCTATACATCCAACGGTTGGAATTTCTTGTAGCGGCTTAGATCGATAGAAAATCGAGTCCGAAGTTGGGCCGTTTCACACGCAAATTGAGGCGAGAGGAGGAGCCGAGTTCGACCGCATCTTGCACGGTGATGGAGTTGGCGGAGCTCTTCGTGGTGGTGGTGGTTGATCGGGGTGGATGTCGACGACGAGGCTCGAAAAATTAACCCTAGGGGGCGGCCGATATGGGTTCTCTGTTACGTGAGAACGAAGGGGAGGGAGAAGCTATAACGAATGGCCTTGATTCGAGATTTCAAAAGAGACGGCCAGATGTAGATTAGGTTATAAACTATAAAGAAAATGTAAATTATTATATTTATAATTCGTGTGATGTTTAAAATGTTGTATCTCTTTCATACGAGGTCCGATTCGGACGAAATTTTTTGTGTTGGAATCGTATGGACGAGCACTATGCTATGGAGCTGGATTGGAAGCGATTGGAGCTAGAGAAAATTTAGGGTAAAATTAAACGTTCGTTTAATTTTATTCGAAACAAACACTGAAACGGAATTGAAAACCAAGGTGAGAACTCCTCACTCAATCGAACAGATCGAATTAAATTTTAAATAGTTAGATTTAAAATTTTTGAATGATGATTGCAATTATTGATTGCTATTTGATTGTGATAGTAGATATAGTAGGATATACTATATATAGCAATATATATATTGGCATATGTATATATTGGAATTGCTTTCCCGCCTTGTATAGCGGATGAGACCCTATTGCGCCGCCTATTAAGAGGATAATATTTTATAAATCCCATATACCGCGATATTCCACCTTGAAGTGGAATTGGTATTGAGCTAACGTCTGTGGATGCAGGGAAACAGGTTGGAGGGATCCAACTGGATTCCTCACAAATATTTATATGATTATAGATATTGTGTGATTATTGACTATCATATTGATATATGATATTTGTGCCGTGATTGACTATTGGATGCTGTTGCATCATCGGATCCATTTTTAAAAGTATTTTTAACGATTTTGAATTATAAAGGATTTGAAATTGATTTTTCCAAAGTATATGTTTTTATTGAAATTTTGAGTTGATTCATTTTTAATTAAATTAAAATTTTAATTTTTAAAGTTATAGAATTTAAGATTTTTGTGAAATATAACCAAAGGTGGTTTTTAAAAATAAATAGATTTATATAATAATTTAAATTGGATTTCTGAATTATTATAAAGGATGAATATGAAAGATTTTATAAATTGATATTTATAAATAAAAATATTGGAAGTATAAACGAGTTTATTATGTGTTAAAATGAAGTATGAAATGGATCATTGAAAATTATAGATTTATAAATTGTGAAAGTTATAAAATGAATAGATATTGAAAATAAAAGATTCATGAGTCATTAACTTATAAAATGGATTTTGGGCATTTAAATGAGATATTTATAGAAATTGTAAATAAAGGAATTCTTTTTTTCGTTGAAATTGTCATGGAATATAAAAGAATCTTATAAGCAATAAGATTTGGAATTTGTGAAGCTTAAAAAGAACGATTTGGTAAATGAATGAACGAATTATAAGTAATCAACTTATAATATGAACCTTTGGTATGAAATTGAGTTATATAATTTGAATTGGATTGATAAAGGAAATTTATAAAAAGGAATAGAATTTATAAACATTGTTTATATATTCGTAATCAATTGAATTTGATCAATTGAATATAAAAGTTTATTAAAGGAGTTATATTCACGTTTTTGAACAGTGAATATATCGTTAAAATAAAATGGATATCTTTTGGGAAAAGGATGTTTTAAATAGAATTTAAAATGATTTAAAGATGTTTTAAAATGCATCAAGTATCGAAAATATAGATTTCAACATTCATTGTTGAAATAGACGTTTTCGAGAAATAGAAGGAAAGGAAGTTGTAGATTTCAACATTCATTGTTGAAATAGACGTTTTCGAGAAAATAAGGAAATAATGGACTATAACACTGTTGTTATAGTAAATGATTTCCGAAAGGAAATATTTTTGTATAGTATTGGGATTTATATATCTATTTAATTTCGAATCCCTATACTAGTGATTTTGGGTCGTCGTAACGATGTTTTACGCAACATTCGTTTTGACCCAAATAAATGTGAATAAAAGAACATTTTCCTTAAACAAATGAAATATATACTTAACTATGGGTTAAGTATATTGAATATTTTCAAATTGTGAAAATAAATAATATTTGTGAATCACTTACTTTTAAATAAGTATGGAATTGTTTTTCCAATATGAAATGGAGCGTTTTCAAGAATTTATCTTTTGAAGATAAATTGGAATTGAATATTTGAAATCTATTGAAAAATGTAGATCAGTAGATATTTTGAAATATAAATTCACTATGAAATTTATAAGTGGAAAGGGAAAATTGGTTTTCAAAATAAACGTTGTTTATTTTTGAAGTGGGGAAATTTTATATCTTGTAAAGATATTTTTGGGAAAATAAATAATTTGAGAAATTATTTGGAATCTGGTGATGTTGCGCATCTTTATTGATAGTTAAATAACCCACTATCAATATTTACCTTTAAATAGGTATTTGTTGTGATTGTTTGAATTGGATGCCACACTTATTTTTAAATAAGCGCTCCCTATTCGGGTTAACCGGGAAAGGACCATGGGGTCGTATAACCCACTCCGAATATGTGATACGTCGTTATGAATTGCATTTGAAGACCGGTCTTGAAGACCGGATATTTGTGAAAACGGATGGATTACCGTCGAGTTACTCTGCATCGGCTGATCTCCGATACAGAGGTTTATCACCCTTAGTGACGGGATGTCCGGACGTGATTAGTGAATATCCAGATTTGCAAGGGCTTCTTTGGAAGTGCCTTCGGTTCCGTTCGATCCCGAAACGGACTTGTATGGATTGTATGTCTAACGTTACAATTTGAGATGTAAAGCTGGTTTCTATCAAATATATTTCTGTTGGTGGCGGAGAATTTATTCTCTTAGCTTAACACCCTTCTCTGAGACGTACGAACCCAGAGGTTATATAGTTGATGGTTACTAGTGATACATTCCCGAATTGGTAATGTGGCATGCTGAGTGATGCTGTGAAATGATCGTTGAATGATCATTTGTGATAGGATCTTTTGTTTGATCGTCTATCTTGATGATCATTGCTTTGATCATTTGTTGACCCAAAGCACTGCTTTTGTAAAGCGTGGCTTTGTGGACGAGACTTCATCGAGCCTCACACCCCGGAAATGGTCAAAACAGGAAAGATGCAGCAAAGTTATTAAGGGGTAGCGCCCCTTTAGTGTATGTCATTCCTTCTGGATAGAGGTGGTATCATGGTATGGAGCCCAGATACTTAACCTATGTGGTTACTGCAAATTTATTACTTTGTGGTTGTTGGAAATAGGGGATCCTCGGATATAGATCGGTTACGATCGGGGAATGACATATTCGTGTCAGTTGTTACCCAGTTAGGGGTAACCCGGCCTTGTGTTGGCAGAGATCCGGTTAGGTTCTCGGGACGTCATTCCAGAGGCGTTTCCATGTGGCAATGGGAAGTTCCTTGGCCTGACCATTTGTTGGAAATCCAAAGAAACAATACGAGCCTTGTACGGTTTTAGTTGTATTACCTGCTATGGAATGTGGCGGTAACCTGCTATTGAACATAGTTGCTATAGTCGGCATAAGTGCGGAATGCCTATGCTGGCTAAGATTTATATTCTACTTTCGAAATTGTTTTTCTACACTATGCACAAATAATAATATCAAATGTCTCTTTTAATGCGTATCAAGCATCTTTGACTATCATAAGGAGAAATCTCCTCCGATTCTGCGTTTGCATTGTGTGTGTGTGCGGGAGGCCTTATGGTAGTCTCATTTTTAAAAGCATTGCGAATTGACTTTAAAAATATTCCTCTATTTTGATTTTAAAGATAAATAAACTGTTTTGAGTTCTCACACCAGTCACATGACTGACTCGGAGTTTATTGTTTTCCTTCCTATACTCTGGGTGCCCACCAATTTCCACACGGGCAGTCAAGAGTCAGGTTTATCAGGATATTCTGGAATTCGGGAGTTGCTGGAGGCAAGTTGGATGGCATGGCGTATTACTAGTATATAGTATTTCTTTTCCGCTGTTTGTTGTTGTACACTCTGATGATGTAATGTAATATGATGTAATGTAATAACTGATATAGTTCTTTGTTTAAAGATTATTCATTTATCTATTATATGTTGTTCCGCTGCGAATTGTGAGATTCTGATGTTGTTCTGTTATTTCTTCTGTTCTGTTCTATCTTCTTCTACTTTTTTTCTTTTTCTAAAACCCTAATGGTATGTTTTTTCGGCTTTCGATTGCTCGGCAGTTGATACAGTGGACGTATTGATGTCGGTTTTCGTCAACGAAAAATCTCGTTCGTTACACTTCCTTAAATAGCTTCTCCAGAAAATCAACACTCCCAATACCTATCACTTGGCTACTCATAAAAATTTGAGTACCCAAGAGTTTATGAAAAACAAAATATAAACTCCGGGTCAGACATGGGTATGGTATGAGTAAACAAGTTAAATTGTTTAACTTTGAAAATAAAGGTATCACGTAAGACTCCCTACAAATAAATACGGGTAAGTTTTTACCTTACGCTAACCAAAACATTTTTAAAGGAAATTCAGCGATATTATAATAGTGTCTAGGGTTTTCAAGTAAATAGAAAATAGCCGAAATTGTTGCATTCATTAAATTTCAGCTACTAGCCACGAAAGTGGGTAATACAAAAAAAAACTGTAAGGTCTCGTAGGGAAAATGGGTTTCCAACAAAATAGCAGGACTACTGGGGTACCGCCCGTCACAGTACACGGCCTAGATCACCGTACCGAGGATCACTCCCGACCTCCTACAACATAAGGCCGGAACCATTCCTTACTGAACAGTCCCGAACAAGATAACCCCGCAGTTGTGGCCAACAACTGCTCACACAGCCGAAATAAAAAGGGACATCTAGACAGGGGAATATCTTGTCCTGCTTGGGCATGGCCCACCGAACCTTGCTGCATCTCCCCTGTTTTAGCCATTCCCTGTTGATGAGGCTTGAGGCTACGATTACCTTTATTGAACATTATTTTTAGAATGCTCATCGTCCGCCTGACGATGTGTTGAAAGCATTCAATCCAACAAGTCTGTTCCGGGTTCGAACGAAACCGAAGGCATTATCTCGTTACACTCATTTTGGAATCACCCTTAGAGTTAACGACGATAACCCTTGCATTCTAAAACACCATCTCGATCACCAAATGATAAGTCACGACCTATCGTTTAATTTGGATCGATGTGGTTTTCGGAGAATCAAAATTGATTCTTTCGATCTCGGTCTCATCGAAATCCGAACGCCATTTTAAGGGCCAAGTTGTCTATTTAGTTTAACAGTTCAATTAATATTAGAATTCACATAACAGATATAACAGATAAATCATACACAGTTATCACAGATATCCATAATATATTATAACATATCACAGAAATATCATCAAACAGATATCAAAGTCAATCAAACAAAATTGCCAATTCATACCAAACAGTTTAGTTTACTTAACTTAATTGATTGCTTAAGAATAAACTATTTCATTCTACTTAATTAATTACTGATTTATTAACTTATTAATGATCAATTAATTACTTAGTTAATCATTAATTATTAATTTATTAATCATCTAATCTTCAATTAATTATTTAATTACTAAATTTTATTCATTAATTGTTACTTAACTACTCAGTTAATTTATTTATTTTTATTTGTTAATTAATAACTTGCTTATTAAAAATGAATTACTTATTTGATTACTTTAATTAATCAATTTTTATCAATTTTATTAATTATATAATCTTTAATTAATCACTTAAGTTAATTATCATTTATTAATTAACTTTTAAGTAATTAGCTAACATTCTTAAGTTTTAAATTGATTTAACACATGATTACTTTTTAACTACAAAATTAATTTAAAGTTATCAATTTAATTTCAAATATAAATTAATTTACATTCTAATTACTTTATATCAATCAACTATCTATACATCACTTACCTTATTAAACTTTTAAAACAAATATTAACCTAACTAACTAATTGTTTAGTTACTTGGTTATAAAAATACCAAAACAAAATTATAATGCACGTTCATTCAGAAATGTACCCGAGGCCGCATCATCCTTTACTCGAGAAAATCTCGAGTTTCCCTCGTGCCTCTCCCGTGTCTCTCTCTCTCACTCCCTCATGTTCTTTTTCTTCCTGCTTTTTCTCTTCTTCTCATGTTTTTTTTACTAAGTTTATTTTTATGTTTTTAACAAAACTGCTGAGATGAAAAACTCATGCGAACACGGGTCCTAACTCGAGCCAACCGACCCCCTTACTCGAGTACCCACTCGAGCCACCTTCAGCAAAATACTCAGGCAAGATTCAACACCGTGCACAACCATCTATGCACGTACACCCCCTCCGACGCTCTTCCATTACCTGGTCTGATCGCTGACAAGTCGGTGGCCATCCACTCTTTGGATTCCACCACCCCAAACTTCGATGCGACTCGTGAACGAGAAAAGAAGATTCGAGCTCCCAATCCAAAGAAATGCTCCGACCAACTCTCGCCTTGTTCAGGCGAAGCAAACCTCATGGAGCTTCGATACCCCGGCTGCATCACCCTCAACCTCTACGCTACCTTCCCTTCCAGCCACACGACGCTCGACGCACCGTGATAGTCACCGCGATCGAAACTTCCAATTCGTTCAGAAAATCGAACAAAACCCTACCTTTACCTCAACCTCAAAATCCATGCATTCGAAAAATCTTTCACCATTTTTCCCATATTCCTGAATCAATAACCTAAATTCACAACAAATTTCGGCTTTAACTATTGATTAATTCGACAGGAATTGATGAAAAAGTTTTTCGGTTCTTTAATGAATTGCTCCTTAAATCCATGCCTAAAAATTATCATTTTTGGTTTAAAATTCCTCCCTTTATATGTATATTCAAGAAATGAAATCAAATCAACAATTTATGATATTCGAATTTTACATATTTATTTGCTTTCTATTGTAAATTTGAATTACAGGACTTATATTCCACTGCCAACCATCAAATAGTTTCCAAGCTCTGATCTTTAGTTTTAAACAAATTTATTTAATTAAATTTCTAAGTTAAATGTTTTTATATGATGAGTATAAACCATTCTTTGCTTCTTTTCCCTCAGAAACATGAAAAGCTTGAAGAACATCATAAGACAGAGCATCCAGTAATTTACAAACATCACATAATAGTATATATCAACGTAATATTTGTCATGAACCAATTATTGAGGATAAAGTTTTGACAAAAATAGGTTTACTCACGAATCAAAACTTTGAACAGAAAGTGATGTGTTGAAGAAGACACTACAGGTGAAATTTTCTGAAACTCTTTTTTTTTCTCCGTTTCCTTTTCTTTGTTTTTCTGTTTTTGAATTAATTTATGTTTGCAAAGAAATAATGTTCTCAGGTTTGCTTTAGGTTTTGTTCAGTTTTATAAATGAACAGATGGATATATATAGAAGTTACTTAACAGTATGGGTTGTATCTAGGCAGTATCTATTTGTTTGTCATTTTTTTCTTTAATTGGTTAAGTACCATACACTGCAGAAAGAAATTACCACATAAAATTCGGCTGCAGTACTTACCTGAACAAGAAGTTGTGCTAGTTAATGCTTATGCTTCATTTATGATAACATGTAATTAATGTTTTCAGATTTTTTTTATTTTTGTACAAAACAAATTTTATTTATACCGAAGTGAAAACTTTGTTTCTTATGTACAAAAATTTTCAGCAACATCATAAGTTAATATATTTAATTTGTGTCTTTGTCTCTTGCATACTTGTTTCTACAGCAACTTAATACGATCTTTATTAAAATTTATGTATTGCATAAATGGTTTCACAAGTTAATGTTTTAGGCTAACTTATTCTATATATATTTAATAAACTTACATAGTCATTGTTAGTATTTTATTTTATTTATGTTGTTCATGTATGATTTCCATGTTTATGCTTTCTAAATTTATCCTATTTGTAGTTTAATTATCAAACATCGATTCGTAACATATACTTGCTTTTTATATTTCAAGTTTTAATTCATATTTGTAGATTTATCTCTTTAGTTACATTTTATAATTTATAATTATGTTTTATACTTGTTTTGTATGTTTATGCTTATAATCATTCATATTGTTTTATACTTATGTGCTAGATTTTCATGTTTATGTTTAATATTACTATGCTTATTTATTCTAAGCTTTATCATTTTAAAAACTACAACTGTATTCATATGTGTATTATCAAATAATAAAAATATAGAGTCTTTGATTTGATTTTATTGAATAAGACAGATTTTGTTTTAAATGGTATTGAAGCATTCTGTTTTAAATTTTTAAATCAAAACTTTCTTTTACAAACACATATAACTGTTAAATAATTAAGATCTCATCAGTTTATAATTTGAGAAGCTTGTATTTAATTTAAACTAGATTAAATATTTATTAAAATGTGCTGTCAAAAATTCTGGGTTGTTATAGTTAGAAAATGAGCTAAAAAGGGTTAGGAATAGGCAAATGAATTGGTAAACGTTATAAATGAAGAATAAAAAGAGGAATCGCCTATGTTGAGAATATACTTACAATCGAGCTAAGTTAGATAATATTTCCTGAGTATGGGTATTGGAAATGCTTTTGAAAAATTTACTTGTAATTATATTTCCAAGTATTGGAGTGAAAGGTTGGAAATATTTTAACTAGGGAATGATTTATGTAGAAATATTTTTCTAAGAAATGGGTTATAAGTCGAATTTGTAAATATTTCACTAAATAGTTTGGAATTTCTCTGTTATGGAAATAAACATTTGAGTTTGTTTCAAATACTTAAATATTTAAAGAGATTTGGATATATATGTTTTTGAAGATATTCTAAAACAAATGTTTTGAAACATTTATAAAATGGACCTAGTGACTGCTTATGGATGTTTTTTGATAGTTAAATAACCGATTATCAAATTTGGCCAAATTCGTTGATCGTTTCGAAGAGACCGGGATTGGATTTAGTTATTCAAAAAACCACTTCAATCCGATTTGTGCGTTATGAATTGTGATATCTCGAAGATAATGGAGATGGTGATGTTGAAGGAGTTTCAGCTTGTCCAAACCCGGGACAACTTGTAATGATGAATGCTATCATTGCATTGATTTCCTGTAAGGTAGTGTTAGCGTTTCAAGGAATGAATGCTATATTAAAGGTAAAACGTAGCCTCAAGCCTCATTAACCAGGAATGACTAAAACAGGGAAGATGCAGCAGTGCTAAGTGGGTCGCACTCAAGTAGGGTATCTTATCATCTTTCTAGATACCCTTTGAAAATATTATATTTAAAATTTATGGATATGGTTGTGCATGGAAAAGAGAGCGCTCGATAAAGGTGGGAACATCTGGGGTGACAACATACTCGGTACTATCCAGTATGGGGTAGGTCGGTCCTTTGTTCGCAGGGATCGTTAGGTATGATCTTGGTACATTTTTCTAGAGATGTACTATGATGGGGCAACCCAGTAGCCCAGTCATTGTATGGAATCCAATACCATTACGAGCCTGTACGGTTTTGATTGTGCCCAACTATGCTGAAACATGAGATACAAGCATTTCAGCTATTTTCTAATTTACTATCTATAGACACTATTATTATATCAGATGATTTTGATATGTAATATTTTGGTTATCATAAGGTAAAAAAACGTCGTGTTTATGTGTGTCATGGTCATACTAGATACCTTTGTTTTCCAAAAGATTTTTGAAAATAATAATAATTCAAATTGATTGTGTTTTTCTTACGCTAGTTTTCCAGACTAACTCGGTTGTTATTTTATTGTAATGCCCGGGTCAGACCGAGTTTTGTATATTCATGTTAGGATACTATGGAACTCAGGAGACGAGTTGGAGGATTTTAGATGTATATCATGTACTTGATTATATTCGGCTGTGTGTAGACTATGAAGTCAGCAATGGTGAGCACAAGTATAATAACTGTCCATATTGATGAATTGATTGTTGTACTTTGATGATTGTGTGTATGTGTGTATGTATATATATATATATATATATATATATATATATTAATAGCTACAGATTCCTTGGTATAAAATCTATTACTATATATTATAGTTTGTTCCGCTCTGATTGTGAGATTCTATAATGTTGCTTCTGTTTTTCTTCTACCCCGAATGATTTGTATCTCCATTCAATTTGAGTTGGACACGTGTGATATTGTCAATTTGTAATGACCTGCCTTTTTGGACGTGCATAAACAGACACACATGTCGGACTCAAACAATTCAAAAGGACAGAGTGTTATGGGGAAGATAAGAAAAAGAGAAAGAAATAAAGCAAATGCAGAATCTTACAACAAAATGAAAAAAATATAATAATCAAATAAAAGTTCATGAAGCCGTTTACAAATAATTTTGATTATTCTTATACAACACAAAATTGAGTTACAAAAAAAAGGAATAATTTAATAAATGCAGCAGAAAAACATGATGTAGTAGAATACATATCATAAATAATAATAGTACAAATCTTCGTCTTCGTTTTCCAGAAATAAGGTCTTTAACCCTGAAATGCTTAGGCTGACCCAAGCGAATTGAAAAGACAAAACTCTCGAGTCAAAACTAAAGGATCTTACGTAAGTTAAATCAACGGTAAATATGTGTGTAACGGCGTCAGAGATGTTTACGGGGTTTGACATCTTTTATCCTGTGTCTAACGTGAGTGTAGCAACTTAAGAGATGTTTGGGATTACCATCTCTTAAGGATCCGTTAAACTATCTACTATGTAGTATAATACGTTATTATAATAGTGTCTACAGGAAAATAAAGTATTAAAATAGTGTTAAGGCATTACCCATATCCCCCTTATCACATTTTATATATTCCCATAGTCAATATAATGTCGTACGCTCTACCAAACCGGTGGTTTATCTAGAGGACATCACAAAGGTACGGTACAAAACAAACTCATAGAGCGCTCTAGGGCATGTGAGCACAGCACTAGAGGCAATGCCTGGGTAGGTTTACCAATTGCAGAACCTGGCTGGTGGTAATGCATAGCAGCTACTACCGCCAACCTCGAAACACACTCCCAAATCAAAAACAAGGGGTGGCCATAAAATCATCACAAATGTCATAATATGGTATCGAAGAAGCATGTACGATTGGAGGAATGACCTCACTTGGCCTAGGTATAGCTCCTATTTTGTTCACATCTAAGCTGACTCACGGGAGTCAGGGTCACATCATACCTTATACAAATTGTTCACCGAACCATCCTACTTCATTTCTAGAATCTCCACCACGTACATAGTTGTTAAAATGGTTTCGGTATTGGAGAGTATGACAATATCCGATCTGGGTCTCTTTAACAACCTAAAGCTTATTACACACCGGATGATTTTTTAAATCTACAAATTCAATTCATAATTGATATCAAAATATCATATTCAATTCAAACCATGTCACTTTCGAAATTATATTTAGTTTCTAAATCATATTTCAAAATAGTTTAAAACCCTTATTTCAAAACTTCATATTCAAATCAAATATGTAATTTAAATCCCAACTTAGGTTATAATATCATGTAACCATATTCACTTTAAAATTACGGATTTAAAATATAAACACATCTACTTTATTTAGTTGAAATTAAGAAAGATAGTTTAGATAGTTATAAACAGTTTCAATAGTTATAAATAGTTAAAATACTCTAAAATAATTTAAAATAGACTAAAAGTAGTTTAACTTGATTTAAGATAATTGAATAGATTTAAATATAATTAAAATATATTAAATTGCTTTAAAATAGACAATAAGATTTAAATCAAATTTATCGATTAAATTAGTTTAAAATAAATTAATTTGGCTCAAAATTGGTTAAAATAATTTATATAGTTAATATAGGCTAAAATAGTCTAATAATTTTGAAATATTAATAATTAGGAATTTTAAAATAATATATTTTTAAAACAGTTTATATTAAACATGAAATTTGGTATTTATATAAATTTAACTATTTATTTTATTTCAACATATGTGGACAATTTCACATTTCAAAATCACAAAACCCAATTTCAATCTTTCAGTTCAACTCTAAATAAAGCTACTAAATTTTGTATTGCTTCCAAACCATGCTTGAAATATAAATTTAAATCAGTCACATTCCAATATATTTTAAATAATTTTAATAAATCAATGCCATTTAATTCCATTTATACCTCAAAATTCAACTTAAAATTTTAAATTTAATTTCTTTAAGAAATTCCTTTAACCAATTCAAATTTCAACATAACTTGATTTTTCAATAAAAAATCAATTTATATAGATCAAATTTTATTTCAAAATATCATTTAATTAAAATCAAAATTAAGAATTTTAATTTCATTTAATTTAACAAATCCAGTGTCTGTAAATAATTCTCTACCCTAGATTTAAGCGATACATATATTTATCATTTCAATCCGCAATTTAAAATTTTATGGCTATATATCATATCAAACCGCAATCCTGAATGTAATAAAATCCATAAAATCGCTCGAGTCTACCATTTCAACATATAACGATTTTCTCCTAATCTATAGATCATTCGGGCATGTATCATTTCAACCAATATGAACTTGCAGTTTATAACGATATAAAGTATAACATCCATTAATCCAATTTAAATAATCAAAACTCCATTAAAATCATCACCCAAATCAATCAATAAACATCAATAGATAATTGATAATCAATAATAGGTACTTAACTGGAAATTTATATTCAATAATTAATTAGATAATGGCTTAATTCAAATAAATTCAAATTAATTAAGATGATGATTAAAATATATCACACAGGCGTAAATAAATGTCCAATCACACCATAAATTTAATTTAACGAACATAAGAAATTTTAGAAGCTGTGAGTGGGTCAAAACACTCACTTTTGAATTTAAATTGATTTAAAATCCAATTTAAATCCAAAATTCAAACGGTCTTAGAATTTGTCCAAACCAGCGTCGTATTGTCCGAAATTTTAATACGATCCCGGTAAAACAAACCACATTCAAATCCGAGCTGGTATGCACAAGGTATGATTATTAAATGATTGAAATATTTAAATTAAAAATAGAATGAAATAAAAAACTCACCCACACGCAAGCAACCACGTCATCCCACTACTGCAGAAACCCTAACCTCATCTCTGCTTTGAACAAACCATGTGCCGCCACCCTATTCAACCTTTGACCACCTACCACCAACGCCGAAGATAGCTGTGCCTCGATCAAGTTGAACCGTTGATTTCCCCGAGGACAAATTTTCATAAAAGACCAATTTTCAAAACAATTTGCAGATATAGGCTAGTTTTGAAACTAATTGCAGAAATAGGCTTGTTTTGGCCAGCTCAGCGATGAGCTGGCCGAAGTTAAAAAAAAAAATATAACGGGGCGCATTTCTGAAATGCGCCCCTTTGTATTTGCACTGGCGCAACTGCAAAATGCGCCAGTGCAAATCTCTGCTCAAAACAGAAAGCAAATACTAATGTACCCAACTCACTTTTTTTGTTTAAAACAAAACAGTCTACTCCAAACTCCAATTCCGAACCTTCCTTCCATTCAGCTCAAAAATTGATCAATATCTACTTAAATCTCCAAAATATACAAGGATTACTAGTCGGATTATTTCTATCAGCCACTTAGCATCAATTTGAAGGTAAAAACTCAAACCCTAGCTTAATTTTTGGGTATTTTCATATTCTAACTTTCACATGTCCATCCTTTCATTTTTATGCTTTATTATGTCATTTGTATTTGTGTAGTAATTGATTGTTCTAAAATTAATAATGTTTTCTTTTTTAGAAGTATGTCGGATTTCATCCCAATAATTTGCTACTTTGATGGAAAATTGGCTATAAAAGAAAACAATACACCGGTATATGTTGGTGGTAAACAAAAAGGGTCGAAGGTTAATCTTCAGTTTGGATGTTAATCTTCAGTTTGTATGTTGTTTGGTTTGGATGTTAATCTTCAATTTGTATTTTGTTTGTATGTTGTTTGATTACGTCAAATTGTGAAATGTTAATTTTCACTTCGTAATATGAATGTGTGCAACAGAATTGAATGGGCGAAATTTATAAAGCAGCTTTCTGTTGACAACAATTGTATGGGCGCATTGTGCAGTTGCGCCCATAAAAATTTGTGTGGGCGCATTTAATAAATGCGCATGGTGTTTAATTTATGGGTGCATTTTGCAGTTGCGCCCATGAAAAATTATGTGGGCGCATTTGGTAAATGCGCCCCGTCCTGTTAACTTACCAGCCCAGCCAGCCTACCTTCCTCATTTCATCTCATCCCACCATTTCCCTCAAAATCCCTAAAACCCTAAATCCCTAAATCTACTAAATTCTAAAATCCAACATCAATTTTAGTTATTTCTTCGTCAAATCTTTTGACCAATGGAAGGATCATCATCATCTTCTCAAGTTAGAGGTATAATCTTCAACTTTGTTTATCAATTTGGAATTTTAGCAATTTGGAATTTTATTTATCAATTTAGTTTTGCACCACCAAATTGAACATTGAAGCTAGTACATTCACTTACGTCAAAGCATTTACATCAAAGCAATTACATTCGTTTACATCAATTTGTGTAGATTTACATTCATTTACATCAATTTGTTTATATTTACATTTATTTACATCATTTGTTTACTTGAAGAGTTGGTACCCGGTCCCGTGAATGCAAGTGTTTTGTATCTTCAGAATGAACATCGAAGCAATGATAGGAACTTGATGCAGGTATTTTTCAAGAAAATTAAAATTACCATTGAGTGTTTGTTTATGCAAGTGTTTGTTTATGAACTTGATGCAAGTGTTTGTTTATGAATATGTAGAGTGATGAGCCACTTGAGTGTCATGATCATTCAAGCAAGTTAAAATTAATCAAGTCGAATACTCCTAGAGTTCAACTTGCATTACAAAGAGCGGGATTCAGAGAAATATCTAGATTGGGTTTTTTCAAAATAGATCATGCACTAATTACTTCATTGGTAGATAGATGGAGACCAGAGACTTCAACTTTCCATTTCCCTACCGGTGAAATTACCATAGCATTAGCAGATGTTAGTTGCCTTCTAGGTGTTACGATAGAAGGAAATCCTGTTACAATCAGACAGCTAAGTAATTACGAAGATATTTGTCAACAGTGTTTAGGTGTGGTTCCACCTCGGAGTGAGATAAGAGGTGTAACAGTTAAGTTGACATGGCTTCGCGACATGTTTGCAGATGAGCCATCACCGGATGCTTCGAATGAAGAAATTGAATATCATGCGAGAGCTGTTATTCTACATCTGATATCTTGTCGTCTATTTCCCGATCATTCTAAAGGACGACTAAACCTTTTTTGGTTATTGTTTTTGTGAAATCAAGATGAGTGTGCACGATATTCTTGGGGCAGTGCTATATTGGCAACATTATATAACGAGTTAACAAATGTTGCACTCATGAAATCTAAATCGATAGCTGGTTGTCTATCGCTTTTACAGGTACAATATGCATAGATATATTTGGTATAAACTCATATGTAATATTTAATTCTAAAGTATTCAAAATTTTAATTTATTTCACAGCTTTAGGCATGGACACATCTTCCCATTGGTCGTCCAAATGTGACTTCATCCATGCAAATCGACAGAACATTGCCTTATAGTGCAAGGTAGTGAATTTCCAAATACATTTACATGTGTGTATTTTTGTATTAATAAAACTCTACTTGTATAACCATATATATAGGTGGTTTGGTTCGAGGAGTTGGGTTGAGTCTCCAAAGCAGATGGCCACTTACCATCGCGACCAGCTCGACATGTTAACAGATGAAGCTGTTATATGGAATCCGTATACACAGGATGTGCTAGTCGATCTTCCGCAGATATGTCTAAGTGGGATGCATAGTTGGCTTTGTAAGACACCTATCATATGCATGCGAGATGTAGAAATGTATAATCCTGATCAAGTGATGCGACAGTTTGGTCTTCAAAAACACATACCCGATGCATGCGAACCAAAGCCGGATTTGGAGTTTGCTATCGTCCAGTGGAACGATAGACATAACCGTATCGTGCACCAACAGCTTCCTACGATTCCTATTTCGAGATACATGACTTGGTATTGGTCGATTACTCGAAGATTCATTGTAGCAGATCAGAGTTCTCACGAACGAGCATACACCGCTCATGCACCGCTTGAGCGAGATGTGGTAAATCTTCATATTATCGTGATATTTTTAGTTTGTTCGCTTGAATTATATTTCTAATTTGAATAAATAATTTTAACTTGTAGGTCGATGTACTAGAGACGGTAGCAGGAGGGTTAGCTGATATCGGACATGGTAGAGTACCCGAACGAGAAGTCCAACCACGGTAGCAGGAGGGTTAGCTATTTGCACTGGCGCATTTTGCAGATGCGCCAGTGCAAATACAAAGGGGTACATTTCAGAAATGCGCCCCGTTATATTTTTTTTTAACTTTGGTCAGCTCATCGCTAAGCTGGCCAAAACAAGCCTATTTCTGCAATTAGTTTCAAAACTAGCCTATATCTGCAAATTGTTTTGAAAATTGGTCTCTTATGAAAATTTGTCCTTTCCCCGAGCCCGGTTGCACGCAGCCAAGGCTACGGCTTCCTCTCTGGTCCCCACTAGGTCGACCACCGCCACGACCTATATTCACGATTTTGGTAATCTTTGACTACCTTCGAACGAGCGATCACCCAAATACATACTACTTGATGCCAGCAACACACCCATGTCCCCTGATCGACCTAAGGATGTAGATCCACTGTTGAATCACACGGACCGTAATGAACAGCAGAAACAAAAATGAAGATTTCTGGACAAACAGTGTTCGAATTGAAAAACGAATTACAGAATTGAGATGCGCTCGTCGAGTGCTTCAAAATGGTATATAATTTAATAGGGTTGGGAGGAGTTTAATTTTTTTGGAATTGAATTTGATTTGAAATTGCAATTGGGAATTAGGATTTGTCTGCGATTGGAAAGAGAGGAACAAATGAAATTCTACGTACAGACAAACTGAGTTGAGATACTCTAAGGTTTATAACAGGTTATTTATAGGTAGATCAGAAATATGAACGAATGGGCTAGATTGATTTACAAGTTGAACGATAAATGAGTCGAAAAGCCCGCTTTGACTCCAGAACGAAAATGGGTCAACCCATATATCAAATAGATGTTTTCAATATTTTTAAACTCAATGGAATAGGTTTCAAGTCCTAATTCTATCGTATAAAGAAGTTATGTTAAAAATCACCTAATTTCAAATTGATTTCAATTAAATTGATTTCTAGGTGTTTTGAGCCCGTACGATCAAACGACAAGTCCGATCGTTACGAAACTTGAAGTCCTACAATAATCCACAGTTACAGATTCGATGAGACTAGTTTCATCAAAATCTGATTCACTGGCCATAATGGCTGATTTCACATTAATTAAATAAATTAATATTAAATTAATCAATCCCCATTCAATTTCAAATTTTAATTTACAATTTCTATCACCTCGTGTTAGTTCGTAATTTAAAAAATCCTTTAAAACAAATTGCTATATCAATTCAATGTTAATTATCTTACCAATTACAGTGTTTAATTTCAATTGTAATTAAATCCAATTATTTATAATTAATTCAAATAAAATGATTTGATTTGATTCAATTCCAATCTTTTTATTAAATCCATTAGTACTCTATAAATATAGTTAACATTTGTTTTACATTTCATTACATTAATATATTCCCATTTCCATCTTTAGCTTGTATTAACAAAATATTTAATTTCATTTAATTACAATAAATCTATTTATTATAGCTTTAATACAAATAAATTGGTAAATCTTGACTTCCATTCTTTTTATTCAACCAATTGTTATATTATGAATAAAATTGACATTATTTCCAATTATTACCTAAATTTACATTAACATGATATTAAATTAGATTTATTGCAATTGATTTTGAATTTAGTTTAACAACTCAAATAAATAGGTAACATATAATAATTGCTACCATTGACTTTTAATCACACTGATTAGTTTATTATTTACAACCAAATGTTATGATTACTTACATAACACAAATTTTATTCAATTTCCATTTATTACATACTATTTCATTTATTAATTGAATGTTTACATTTATTTTCTTATATTCAATTTATAACCAAGTTATAACGTTTACACTATTTCAATTAACTGGAATTTCATTAAAGTTGTTAATAATTAGCTTACATTGACATTATTACATTTCATTTTAGTTAATATTTCCTTAATATATTACAGATTTTTATTTTCCCCATATTAAGTGACAAAAATCTTATTAAAATAAAAAAAATTAGTTGTCAAAAATTAAGGGTCGTTACACTCTCCCCCACTCAAAACTTTTTGTCCTCGAAAAGGAAAAAGAAGGGAAGAGAAGGGGTCAAGAAATCAATATATCTTATTCAAAATATTAAATTTATAAACAATTGATTTACATAAATAAATAATTTAAATAAAATATATCAATTTATAATAATTAAATCCTTTTATACTCAAATTAATAAATGTTTGGAAAACATTTCATAAAATTTTCTAAGTCCAAAATTTTCAGAAAATTTCGGCAGAGTCTCCTTTGTAAGGAGAGGCTTGGGAGAAATAATAACATCAAAATAATCAATATACATCATATATTTCAAAATAGTATGTCCCAACAACGAGAAAAATATAATATAAAATTGGTAGAAAACCGTAATCCGAGAACATACCTATTCGTCGGGCAATTAACGCTTATTTTATGAAACCAAAAGCAGTAGCTATTGCTTCCATACCTGTATTTCACTTACATAATTTAAAAGAGTTTAATAATTATATAGAAGTGAAATATTTAGGTTGTTTCAACTAATAAAAAAATGAATCAATGCAACATAACAACAATTCTTGCAAACAATCATACAATCATCATATGAAATCAATATAATCAACCATTCATCCATATCAAGAAAAACAATGGTTTTGTTCGGGTTTAGGCACTTTTAAATCATATAGAATGACTAATAAACTACTAAGTATACCATATACTCAACAATCTTTGATAAAACTCGACAGTCGTACATCCAAACAATTAGAAGTATCCTACTCCAAACAACCCATAAACCGAAACAAACAACAAATTTCAAAATTATTTAAGTTTATTCTTATAAACTTCCTTTCACAACATTTATTGTTCATTTTTTCATTCAAGGGTTACTTCCCTCAAATTCACATTTATTTCTTACAAAACTTTATTCACATTTATTCATTCAGCACTTAATTCCATTTATTTACATTCATTTATTTACATATGTTATTTATATTTTCTTCCATAAGTTATTTCCATTCAATTGATTATAAAATCAGTGAATTCATTATTTAGGTATTTCATACAATTTATTACAATTTAGTTCATACTTATTAATTTATATACTTGATTTCAATTAGATATTAATATTCATTAGTGCATAAGTTCATACTTAAGTTTCTTATTTAAATTTACATTCATTTTCTATTTAATTTCATTGAATATTAAATCCATTTTCTAAATCATTTCAGCTTTTTTGTAGTTATAACCATTTAATTTAATACAGTATTCATTTTATTATTTACTTTAATTATAAATAGCTTCAAACATTAACTTAAGTTTATAACCATTTACTTACAATATTCATCTTTTCTACCTATTTAAATTATAGATAACCTCAAACATTTATTTAATTTTTATAAACATTTATTTATAATACTCACCTTTCTATTACATTTAATTAGTACATTTCAATTATAACTTAAGTTTATAACAACTATAATATCAAAATCCTTATTTATAAAAGAAATTCCATTGAACACTTTCATTACTTAAGTTTTTCTTGTATAATATTCCATTACATTTTCTTATTAAACATTTCAACTTGAATCTTTTGGTAAGTCATATATATGTTTTTAAGAATGCAATTGAATATTACCCAAGTTATCATATTTATTTTAATTAACAAAATGTTCAAAAGTTACATTTTCTTATTTCCATTTCTATTTTATTTACAGTTTACAAATTTTCAATTTCTTATTCTTATTTTAGAAGTTTCCCATTATTAATATAGTTAGGATTCAATACATTACAATAATTCCAATTCCTAATCTACAGAAACTTAAGAACTAAACAACCAGTTTTCATTTCAATTATTTTAAAATAATATGTATAATCAATATCTTTTATATATTAAATCATATTTGGAATTTAAAATAAAGATTAATTTATCAAAATAGTTGTGTAGTAAAACCACGGCAGTCTTCCCACTTTGAAACTCAAAACTGCACGTCGATAATGCATGCACTTACCATCGAAATTATTTTCCAGCGATAAAGATGGGACTACAGAACTTGGTTCCTTCCAAAATTCCTTTAAAAAAATTTCTTTCAATTCATATTGAAATATTTATATCAGAAAATACTTTAAATGCTACTAGTATTATATTCCGAAATCATTTGACAGAAATTTTCAAACTCCTAGAACTTCAGTTCTAAAATTCCAATTTATATTCATTTTATTTGTAAACCCTACTTTACAACCAATTTTTATAAAATTTCTCCACCTAACAAACAAGATATTACAATCAAATATATCATTTATAAAATTATTATTTTACATACAAAAATATTTAATAGGCAAAATTATTTCATTTACCTATATTTCAAAACAAATATTGTGTCGGTCTATCCTATTAAGTTTTTAGAAATCCTTATCTATGTCATAGCATCTTATGCACCAACCATAATTTATAAATACAAAATGGAACAAATCAACACAATATAAAAACATTTATAACACTAACAAATAGGCTCTCTCATATATATACACTCAACGGCTCATTATAGGGAATTACTACCCTAATAATAAAGACTCAGACCCCACAAAGCTAAGGTTAACGCTAAACCAAAGCTTTGATACCAACGGTAATGACCAACCTTTTTGAAAGTGCATAAACAGACACATATGTCGGATTCAAACCATTCAAAAGGGCAGATTGTTATGGGGTAGATAAAAAAAAGAAAGAAATAAAACAAATACCGAATCTCGCAACAGAATGAAAAATAATAATCAAATAACAGTTCATGAAGCTGTTTATAAATAAATTTGATTATTCTTATACAATACAGAATCAGAGTTACAAAAAACGTGAATAAATAAATAAATGCAGCGGAGAAACATGATGCAGTAGAATACATATCATAAATCATAAATAATAATAGTATAAATCTTCGTCTTCGTCTTCTAGAAATAAGGTCTTCAACCCTCAAATGCTGAGGCTGACCCGAGCGAATTGAAAAGACAAAACACTTGAGTCAAAATTAAAGATCTTATGTAAGTTAAATCAACGGTAAATATGTGTGTAATGGCATCCGAGATGTTTACGGGGTTTGACATCTCTTATCCAGTGTTTAACGTGAGTAGGTAACATAAGAGATGTTCGAGATTACTATCTCCAAAGGATCCATTAAACTATCAATTTGTAGTACAATACGTTATTATAATAGTGTCTACAATAAAGTAAAGTATTAAAATAGGGTTAAGACGTTACCCGTATCCCCTTTAACACATTTCATATATTACCGTAGTCTATACAATGCCGTAAGCTCCACCAAGCAGGTGGTTTACCCAGAGGACATCACATAGGTATGGTACAAAACAAACTCGTAGATGACGCTCTAAGGCATGTGAACAGGTACTCGAGGCAAAGTAAGGGCAGATTTACCAATTGCAGAACCGTGCTGGTGGTAACGCATAGCAGCTACTACCGCCCACCTCGGAACACACTCCCAAATCAAAATCAAGGGGTGGCCACCAAATCATCATAAATGTTATAATACGGTATCGAAGAAGCATGTCCAAAGGAATGACCTCAGTTGGCCCAAGTATAGCTTCTGTTTTAGTCACATCTAAGCTGACTCATAGGGGTCAGGGTCACATCATACCTTGCAGAAATCGTTCACCAAACCATCCTACTTCATTTTTGAAATCTTCACCATGTACATAGTTGCTAAAGTGGTTTTTGGTATTGGCAGAGAGTATGAAAATATCTGATCCCGGTCTCTTTAACAACCAAACACTTATTACACATCAGATGGTTTTTTCAAATCTCCCAAATCAACTCATAATTGATATCAAAATATCATATTCAATCCAAATCATATCACTTTTGAAATTATATTCAATTTAAAAATCATATTTCAAAATAGTTTAAAACCCTTATTTCAAAACATCATATTCAAATCAAATATGTAAGTTAAATCCCAACTTAGGTTATAATATCATGTAACCACATTCACTTTAAAATTGCGAATTTAAAATATAAACACATCTACTTTATTTATTTGAAATTTTGAATGATAGTTATAAATAGTTTAAATAGTTATAAATAGTTAAAATACTCTAAAATAATTTAAAATAGATTAAAAATAGTTTAACTTGATTTAAGATAGTTGAATAGATTTAAAATAGATTTAAATATAATTCAAATAGAATAAATAGCTTTAAAATAGATTAATTAGATTTAAATCAAATTTACTGGTTGAATTAGTTTAAAATAAATAAAATTGGTTCAAAATAGGTTAAAATAATTTATATAGTTAATGTAGGCTAAAATAGTTTAATAATTTTGAAATCTTAATAATTAGGAATTTTAAATAATATATTTTTCGAAAATTTTATTTTAAATATGAAATTTGGAATTATACAAATTTAACTATTTATTTTATTTCAACATATCTGGACAATTTCACATTTCCAAATCACAAAACCCAATTTCAATCTTTCAACTCAATGCGCAACAGAGCTATTAATCTTTATATTTCTTCCAAATCATGTTTGAAAATAAATTTAAATCACTCACATTCCAATATATTTCAAATTTATATTTCAAACAATTTCAATAAATCAATTTAATTTAATTCCATTTATACTTCAAAATTCAACTTAAAATTTTAAATCTAATCACTTTAAACAATTCCTCTAACTAATTCAAATTTCAACATAACTTGATTTTTTAATAAAAATTCAATTTATATAAATCAAATTTTATTTCAAAATATCATTTAATTAAATTCAAAAATTAAGAATTTTAAAATTATTTAATTTAACCAATCCGGTGTCCGTATATAATTCTCTACCGTAGGGTCAAGTGATACAGATATTTATCATTCCAATCCGCAATTTAAAATTTTACGGCTATATGTCATTTCAAACCACAATCTTGAATTTAATAAAATCCATAACATCGCTCGACTCTATCATTTAAACCTATAATGATTTTCCCTAACCTATACATCATTCAGATATGTATTATTTCAACCAATAGTGAACTTGCAGTTCATAACGATATAAAATACAACATATATTCATCGAATATCAACAATCAAACATCCATCACAATCATCATCCGAATCAATCAATAAACATCAATAGATAATTGCTAATCAATAATAGGTATTTCACTGGCAATTTAAATTCAATAATAATTTGAATAACGATTTAGTTTAAATAAATTCAAATTAACTAAGATGATGATTAAAATATACCACACAGCCGTAAATAAATGTCCAATCATACCAAAAATTTAATTTAATGAATATAAGAAATTTTAGAAGTTAGGAGTGCGTCAAAACACTCGGCTTTGAATTTAAATTGATTTAAAATCCAATTTAAACCCAAAATTCAAACGTTCTTAGATTTTGTCCAAACAAGTGTCAAAATGTTCGAAACTTCAATGAGATCTCGGCAAAAAAACCACGTCCAAATCCGAGCTCGTATGCAAAAGTTATGATTATAGATCGATTGAAATATTTAAATTAAAAACACAATAAAATAAAATAAACTCACCGACACGCAAGCGACCACGTCACCCAACTACTGTGGAAACCCTAACCTCGTCTCTGCTTCGAGCAAACCATGTGCCGCTACCCTAATTAACCTTCGACTACCTACCACTGACGTCGGAGTTAGCCGCGCCTCAATCAAGTTGAACCATTGAGTTCCCCGAGCCAGGTCGCACGCAGCTAAGGCTACGGCCTCCTCATTGGTCCCCACTAGCTCGACCACCACCACGCCCTATATTCGCAATTTCGGTGAACTTTGACCACTTGGGAACGAGCGACCACCCAGATGCATACTACTCAATGCCAGCAACACACCATGTCCTTCGATCGGACTAAGGATGTAGATCCACCATTGAGTCACACCGACCACAATGAACGGCTAAAACAAAAATGCGAATTTCTGGACAAATGGTGTTTCAAATTGAAAATGAATTATAGAATTGAGATGTTCTCGTCGAGAGCTTAAAAGCAGTATATAATTTGATAGGGTTAGGAGGAGTTTAATTTTTTTGTAACATCCCCAGAATTATATCAATTTAAAATTTAATAATTAATGTGAATTTTGGGACAAATTACGGAATTAATTTGAGTTTTTTTGAAGATAAATAAAATAAGTGTGAATTATATTTATATATATAAATAAGACTATGAAATTGCATTTGAATTTAAGAATTCAAAAATATAAATATTTCAATTTGAGGTTAATTTGAATTAATTTTAAAATGTCAAAACAAGTGAAATATTGATTTTGTTTGTTTAATTATATATGTATATACAATTGTATATAGAATGGATTGAATTTCAAATTTGAATTTGAATTTTAATTTGAATATGAATTTGTGTTTGAATGTAAATTTAAAAAATGAAATATCTTAAGTAAAATTATTTGGATTAAAATATATTAACATATGTGTATTAATGTATGAATTAATAATAGAAAAACATTTTCTTTTGAAGATTGTATAAATATAAAGGGAAATGTAATTATATAAATAAGAGAAAAGTAATTATAAAAAGTTATTTAAATTCTTATGCATGAATTACAAATGTTCTTATTTAACACATGGACTTAAGAAGTGTAATCTATTAAAGAATGGAAGTGGACAAGTGTCATCTTCCTTAATTTTAATTTTTAAAAAATTTATAAAAGAAATGTAAACTATTTCTCTCACTTTTTTTTATTTTCAAAAGCATAAAGAAGAAAAAGCCTGTACAAGTTTTAAATTAGAAAGAAAAAATTCTGAGAAGCAACAAACCCTCAAACTAACAAGTAATCAAACCGGATAATCAATCGAAATATAAACAATGATTTTTCTTCAATCTGTTAATTAGCAACTCAGATCAAGGAAATGGTTTCAAACTTCAAACAAACACTCATCAAAGCTTCAGCATCTAACAACAGGAATCAAGGCAATATAATCAAATCCAGAAAAAGATTGCAATTTCCACATTTCAACACCAACTCTTCTCTGTTTTTTTAAACTGAAGGTAATTTTTTTTTAAATTTTGACTTTCAGTTGTTAAGTAATCAAGCAAATAAATCCAACAGAAGCTAAGCAAATTTAAACAATCAGTTGCAGGAAAAATCCAGGATCAAAATCTAAAATAGCATTCCAGATTCAAACAATCAAATTCCTCTCTATTTCTGTTTCTGCTATCAGTCCCACAACAGGTGAGTGAACCTTACTAAGCCTTGATGTCTGATCTGTTTTTGAATGTATGATGTAAACAAGTTTGAATATTGTTCTACATGCACAAAATCTGTGAATATGTGCCTATTTTTTCCCGTGCATGTTTATGTACAGGTTTATTAATCCTGTTCTAGTTCCAGGTTTTCAAAAAAAAAAGAAAACCCTGTCAAACTTAAAAATTTCTACTTCTAGTTTTTGTTAGGATGAAGTGTTAAAATTAGATGTAACAACCCGGAATTTTTGACAGCATATTTAGTAAATATTTAATCTAATTTAAATTAAATGCAAGCTTTTAAATTTTTAAAATGATGAGATCTTTGATAATATACATACGAATACAATCGTAGTTTTTAAAATGATAAGTTTGAAAATTAACAAACATAGTAATATTAACATAACATGAAAATCTAATGCAAAGGTTTAAAACAATATAATTGATTATAAACATAAACATCCAAAACAAGTATAGATCATAATTATAAACATAAGTATAAAACATAATTATAATATAAGATGTAGATAAAAGTATAAATATACAAATATAAATTATAACTTGAAATGTATAAATGCAAGTATATGATATTAATCAATGTCTGAAAATTTAATTAACAAATAAAATACAACTATTTGTCAAAGAAAATAAGACAAGCTATACACATATATATGTTCACAAAACAAAGAAATAATGTTATGTATAAATTAATAAATAAATGAAGTATTGAATAATAAAAGTTTAAATATATTTATAACAAAGATACTTTGTAAATTAAGTATGCAAGGGACAAGACACAAATCTAATATAAGATATCCTTATGTATTGCCTATGTACAGCAATTAAGATCTTTGTCCAGAAAAAAATATATAAAGTAAACATGTAAACTAGTAATAATACTTAGGTGCAGTAGGGAATTTATATGTATAAGAAAACAAGTTTCACTTCAAATATAATAAAACAAAAATCTGTGTCTTGCAAGATATGCTTGGCCGAAATAATGAATGATAAAAATATCTTTGTACAACACATAAGAAGCATCAGTAAAACATTAAATACATGTTATCATAATTAAGGCATAAGCATTAATTAGCACAACTTCTTGTTTAACAAGTACAGGCAGCCGAAATCTCCTCATCACTTCATTCTGCAGGGTATTAACTCTTAGCCAATAAAAAAATAATACAAATATTAATTGGCTAGTTATAACCTGTAGGTAGCTTCTATATATATCCAATATATATACTATGTTCATTTATAAAGCTTAACCAAACTTAAAAGCAACCCTGAGAAAAACAATGATTTGCTTTGCAAACATATATTAACTCAAAGCAGGAAACGAAAGAAGGTTTCAGGAAAGTCTCATCTGCAATTTCTTCTTCAACACACCTTGCTTTCTGTTCAAGTTGTTATAGTGAGTAAACCTATTACTTGATTGATCTAAGAAATTTTGAGTTTGTTTTATAGTTTAAATAAGAATTGGTATATTCCAGTACACTGCAAATAGTTGGGAACTGTTCTATATCCTTTGATTACAGAACATAAACAGTAAGGAATTTGAATATTTCTTTTTTACAAATACTGTATATATAGGAATTTAAGTTATTACTCGTAGAAAATGGAAAATCATGAATTGGAGTTAAGTTCTGAAGGTGGTAGTGAAATTCACACTTTGTATATTCTAGTTTGCAGTAAACAATCAATATGTGCAAAAATTCAAAGACTTTAAATTGTTAATTCGAATTCATATATTAAACAAACATGTAAAGTTAGGATTTTTAAAAGTCAAACGATAATTTTTAGATCAAAGTTTGAGTTGCAGTTTCAAGAGAAGCCGAAAATTGAATTTTATCAATATTGGTTGATTCAACAAAATTTAATCATTGAAATTTCCTATGAAGCAAGGTTGAAGTTGTATTAACACTAGAAAAATGTCAAATTATTTTTCAAGTGCATAAATTTTGTGTTTGTGATTAAAATAGGGTTTAGTTCACGTTTCTGTTGGGTCTTTTTGTACGATGATTTCTTCATCAAGAGTGGACCGAGCTCGGAGTGTTTTTGAGGGATGAAGGAAGGTGACGTTGGCGACGCGTGGCAGGAATCACGACTCAAATAATGGTTGGCGCTAGGAGGATGAAGCATTTTTCTTTGCCGCTGTTCGAGTTGCAGACCACCCTGAGGGGTAATTTTTCGATTTCGTGGCCGTTGCTTCGAGTTGGCTTTTGAATTCAAGTATGTGGTCGATTTGTGGTTTGTGTGCGTTGTCGCGAGTCGCCGGAGACGTAGTGGGCCACCGTGTACGTGCACGGTGGTGGTGAGGTGTCTGTCGAATTGCTGTGAGTCGTCGCGTGCTCGTACTCGTGTAATTTGAGGGTTGCTTCGAGATTGTCTTCGGTCATTGACGTTAGTGGTTTCTACAGTTAGTTATAACTTTAACTTAAAAAAATGAGAAGAAGAATAGAAACTGGGGAGAAGAATGAAGGAGACGGGAGAGAGACACGGGAAAGGCACGGGAGGAAACTCGAGACTTTCTCGAGTGAAGGAGGAGCTGTCTCGGCCCATTACTGAGTGCACGTGCATAATTTTGTTTTAGTGTTTGTTATATCTAAGTTAAATTAAACAATAGTTAGATTGTTTAAGCTAAAAGGTTATTAAAGAAGTTTGTAAAGATATGTGATTAATAATAAGTAATTAAGGATGTTAATTAATTTGTATTTGAAACCTTAAATTGATAACTTTAAATTGATTTTTGTAATTAGAAATAAATCATATGTTAAAACAATTTAAATCATAAAAATGTTAGCTAATTACTTAAAAGTTAATTCATAAATGATAATTAACTTAAGTGATTAATTGAAGATTATATAGTTAATAAAATTGATTAGTATAAATAGTTTGTGATAATTTAATAACTAATTAATCTTTAATAAGTAAGTTAATGATTAACAAGAATCAACTAATTAACTGAGCAATTAAGTATCAATTAATGAATAAAAGTTTAGTAATTAATTAATTAATTAAAGATTGAATAATTAATAAATTGATAATGAATGATTAACTGGGTAATTAATTGATCATTAATAAGTTAATTAATCAGTAATTAATTCAGCAGAATTTGTTTATTCTTAAGAAATAAATTAAGTTAAGTAAAACAAACTGTTTTGGTATGCATTGAAATTCTGTTTGATTGACTTTGACACCTGTTTGATGATACTTCTGTTATATGCTATGATATATTATGGATATCTGTGATAACTGTGTATGATCTATCTGTTATATCTGTTATGTGAATTCTAATATTAAATTGAACTGTTAAGTTAAATAGACAACTTGGCCCTTAAAATGGCGTTTGGATTCCGATGAGACCGGGATCGGAAGAATCAATATTGATTCTCCGAAAACCACACCGATCCAAATTAAACATTAGGTCGTGATTTATCAAATGGTGATCGAGATGGTGTTTCAGAATGCAAGGGTTATCGTCGTTAACTCTAAGGGTGATTCCAAAATGAGTGTAACGAGATAATGCCTTCGGTTTCGTTCGAACCCGAAACGAACTTGTATGGATTGAATGCTTTCAACACATCGTTAGGCGGATGATGAGCATTCTAAGAATATGCTCAATAAAGGTAATCGTAGCTTCAAGCCTCATCAACCGGGAATGGCTAAAACAGGGGAGATGCAGCAAGGTTAGGTGGGTCATGCCCAAGCAGGACAAGATATTCCCCTGTCTAGATGTCCCTTTTTATTTCGGCTGTGTGAGCAGTTGTTGGCCACAACTGCGGGGTTATCTTGTTCGGGACTGTTCAGTAAGGAGTGGTTCCGGCCTTGTGTTGTAGGGGGTCGGGAGTGATCCTTGGTACGGTGATCTAGGCCCCGTACTGTGACGGGTGGTACCCCAGTTGCCCTGCCATTGTTGGAAACCCATTTTCCCTACGAGACCCTACGGTTTTGATTTGTATTACCCACTTTCGTGGCTAGTAGCTGGAGTTTAATAGATGTAACAATTTCGGCTATTTCCTATTTACTTGAAAACCCTAGACACTATTATAATATCACTGAATTTCCTATAAAATGTTTTTGTTAGCGTAAGGTAAAAACTTACCCGTATTTATTTGTGGGGAGTCTTACGTCATACCTTTATTTTCAAATGATTTTCAAAGTTAAGCAACTTTAACCTGTTTACTCATACCAGACCCATGTCTGACCTGGAGTTTAAATTTTGTGTTTTCATAAACTCTTGGGTACTCAAATTTTTATGAGTAGCCAAGTGATAGGTATTTGGGAGTGCTGATTTTCTGGAGGAGCTATTTTGGAAAGAAGACCAGACGTATGTATCTATATATGTAGTCCCGCTGTGTAGTTAGTGTATGCTGTATTTTGGATGTATGTATGGACATATATGTATATGATAGTCCTGTTATGTGATATTGTATGACTCTGATGTATGTATCACTATGTAATAGTTATGTGATGTATTACATTTTGTTCCATTCTGCTGTGAGATTCTGATGTTGTTATTCTTTCTTTCTATTCTTTTCTATTTCTATCCCTTTCTTTCTTAATGATGAAACGTCTTTCTGGGTTGAGAAAGGCGGGTCGTCACAGTTGGTATCAGAGCACTAGGTAGAGCGAGTACCTAGGCTCTTGTGTATATCTATCTTGAGAGTGCGTTTTTGTATTTTCATATAATTAATTATATATATAGTTTATCTAAATTTGTTGAGCTACCTGTTCAGGTGACCGACATGAGTTCAGGAAGAAGAGGCAGAGTTAGGGCCAGTACTTCAACAGATAATGGACGGAGTCAAAATGTTAGTGAGGCTTTCAATCCAGTACCGTCTCAAGTTAGTTTTGCTGCTTTATGCAAGGATTTGAAAAATCTCGGGGGTCAACCATTCAAAGGTTCTGAGTCAATAATTGAAGTTCAAGACTGGCTACGCTCTTGCGAACGTATTTTCAAGAGCATGAAATTGACTGATGAGCGTAAGAGGCATATGGCATCATGGCAGCTGCAAGGTGGTGCAGCAGCATGGTGGGATTCAACAATTGCAAATATTTCTGAGGATGACATTTCATGGGGCAGATTCAAGGAGTTGTTTGAAGAAAGTTTGTGCCAACGGCAGGGAGAACCCAATTGTATCAGGATTTTCTGTATTTGAAGCAGGGTAGTATGTCTGTTTTGGAGTATGAAACAAGATTCAACGAGTTCTCTTGTTATGGTCCAGGACTCATCGATACTCCTCTGAAAAAGAATGAGAAATTTGTGCAAGGGTTGAGGCCTGAATTCGATGGAAAATTGACCGTGCTTCTAAAGGGATCTTTTGTTGATTTGATTGATATGGCATTGAGGTATGAAAGTTTGATGAGTAAGAAACCAGAGGCTCCAGTTGCAGCTTCAGGTGGGAATTTCACTAATCCGAATAAGCGAAAGTTTGATCCTAAATGGAGGAAACCGAATAAGAAGAAACCTGGAAATAACAACGGACCTCGAAAGTGCTACACTTGTCAACATGAAGGACATTTGGCAAATAAATGTCCTAGAAAGGGATTCCAGCAGCAGCAGCAACAATCGCATCAGAGTGGCCCAGGATCAGCTATGGTTCAGAAATCATTGTGCTTTAATTGTCATCAGCTAGGACACATGATCAAGAACTGTCCACTTCTGCAGAGGGCGCCTCAGAATAAAGTTTTTGCTTTGGAAGCCGGACGATCTTCTTCTACGATGGGAAAAGGAGTATTAGAAGGTACTTTACTTTTAGATGGAAAACATATTAGAGTTTTGTTTGATTCGGGTGCTTCCTTGAGTTTTATTTCTTTGGACTCTGTTGAAAAGTTCTCTCTTACCCCTAGTTCTATAGACAGTCCTATCTTGGTATCTAATCCTATAGAAGGGGTGACTAAATTAGACACTATCTGTAAGGACTTGAAGATCTCTTATCTATCCCACAGTTTTTCTTGTGACCCGTATGTGTTGAATTTTAAGGGATTTGATCTTTTTTTGGGAATGGATTGGTTGGATAAGTATAAAGCGGTCTTGAATTGTGATGTAAGAACAGTTTCGTTGGAAACTGATCTGGGTAGAATTGCCAGAGTGTCGTGTGATAATTCTGGAATTCACTTGAGCAGTCTTTTGCATGGATTTGAGACTTCTAAAGAGAGTGTTGAAGACATCGATGTGGTACAAGATTTTGCTGATGTTTTTGAAGAAGTGAAGTGTCTGCCACCACATCGAGAATTAGAGTTCCGTATTGATTTGATTCCAGGAGCAGTGCGAGTGATTCAGCCCAGTAGGAGAATGGCTCCTAGAGAGAGATAAGAGTTGATTAAGCAGACGCAAGATCTTTTAGAGAAAGGATTGATTAGACCCAGTTTTTCTTGTTGGGGTTCAGCCGCAGTGTTTGTGACTAAATCGGATGGATCACTGAGGTTCTGTGTGGATTATAGAGAATTGAACAAAGTGACTATCCGTAATAAATATCCTCTTCCTCGTATCGATGATCTTTTTGACCAGTTGCATGGTGCTTCTATCTTTTCTCAATTGGATCTAGCTTCAGGTTTCCACCAATTGAGGGTAGCTGAAGACAGTATTCCCTTGACTGCATTTAGGGGACCGAATTATTTCTATGAGTGGTTGGTTATGCCGTTCGGATTAACCAACGCTCCTGCCTATTTCGTTGGCCTCATGAATTGAGTCTTTAGGGATGTGTTGAATAAATTTGTGCTGGTATTCATTGATGATATCTTGGTCTATTCCAAATCCGAAGAAGATCACAGGGAGCATTTGAGGATTGTATTGGAGACTCTGAGGAAGCATGTGCTAAAGGCAAAGTTTTCGAAGTGCCATTTCTGGAAATCGGAGGTTAAATTTTTAGGGCACATTGTTTCTGGCGAAGGCATTTCTGTAGACCCAGCAAAAGTTGAAACTATTATGGAATGAAAACAGCCAGAGACATCGACGGAAGTTCGTAGTTTTCTAGGATTGTTTGGCTACTACAGGAAGTTTATCAGGGATTATTCCAAGATTTCTTCACATCTGACTAAGCTAACCAGAAAAGGAGAAAAATTCAAATGGACACCTCAGTGAGAAGAAGCTTTTCAGGAATTGAAGATAAGGCTTACTAGTGCACCAGTGCTTGCTATTCCGGATAGGAAAAGCAAATTCAAGGTCTATACAGATGCTTGTATAGTGGGTTTGGGAGCAGTTCTGATGCAGAACGAAAGGGTTATTGCGTATGCTAGTCGGTAGTTGAAGCCTCATGGGAAGAACTACGCTACGCATGATCTTGAGTTGCAAACCATTGTTTTTGCTTTGAAAATTTGGAGACGTTATCTTTTAGGAGAGAAATTCGAATTGTTCACGGATCACAAACCGTTGAAATATCTATTCTCTCAAAAAGATCTAAATCTGAGACAGCAGCGGTGGGTTGAATTTCTTGTATCCCATGATCTGGATATTCTGTACACTCCGGGAAAGCGAATGTCGTAGCTGATGCTCTCAGCAGGAATGCAGTTCTTTCTCTTCTGGAAGTGGTTCCATCTCTTATTGAAAGGATCTCAAGCAAGCAAGAATCTGATAAGATGTTGAGGAGGATCATTAAAAGAGTCAGGAAGGGTCAGTGTCCTAGTTTTGAAATTGATGACCAAGGAACACTAAGGATCAACGGGAGAATCTGTGTTCCGAATGATAAGGAGTTGAGGCAGGAAGTGTTGTCTGAAAGTCACCGCTCCAAATTGAATATTCATCCTGGAATTTCGAAGATGTATAAGGAAATAAGGAGAGTTTCTGGTGGCCGAATATGAAGAAGGATGTTGCTAGATTTGTGAACAGTCGTGCCATTTGTCAACAAGTTAAAGGTGATCAACAGAAATCTGCCGGATTATTGCAACCTTTGGAAGTTCCAAATTGGAAATGGGAAATGATCTCGATGGATTTTATCGATGGTTTGCCTAGAACCAGGCAAGGAAATGACGGTATATGGGTTATTGTAGATCGTTGAACTAAGATTGCCCATTTTATACCAGTAAAGGCAACCTGTACTGCAGTTTCTTTGGCGGAAATTTTCTTGAAGGAGATAGTTAGATTGCATGGTGTCCTAGTCAGCATAGTAAGTGATCGTGATCCTATTTTCACTAGCAAATTTTGGGAAGCTCTGCAATCAGCAATGGGAACAGATTTGAGATTGAGTACAGCCTATCATCCTCAAACGTACGGACAGACGGAGAGGCTTAATCGTATTCTTGAGGATATGCTACAGGCTTGTGTTTTAGATTTTGGAGGATCTTGGAAAGACCGTCTTCATCTAGTGGAATTTTCTAATAATAACAGTTATTAAGCGAGTATTAAGATAGCTCCTTATGAAGCTTTATACGGAAGACCGTGTAGATCCCCATCTTGTTGGATTGAATCGAAGGATCGTCTTGTGCTCGGACCTGATCTTATTCGAGAAGCTTCTGCGAAGGTTGAGCTTATTAAGAAAAGGATGAAAGCTGCTCAAGATCGTCAGAAGAAATATGCGGATAGAAGACGAAGGCCATTGGAATTTGAAATTGGAGACTTGGTTTTTGTCAAAGTTTCCCCAATTAAAGGTGCTATAAGATTCGGAAAGACGGGAAAACTTGCTCCGAGATACATTGGTCCATTTCGAGTGTTGGAGAGAATTGGAGCTATAGCCTACAAGATTGAATTGCCAGAGCGGATGTCTGGGATTCACAATTTGTTTCATGTATCGCATTTGAGGAAATTTGTTCATGATCCCTCATTGGTTGTAGAACTGGTAATTCAAGAAGATTTGAAAGTTGAACCAAATTTAACTGTAATAAGAAATCCAGTTCAGATCGTGGATCGAGACGAGAAGCAACTCAGGAACAAAGTGGTGAATCTCGTCAAGGTGCAATGGAGTGAGGATCCTAGAGATTGTACCTGGGAAACTCTCGATAGTTTTAAGAATGCTTATCCGGATTTATGTTCGGATAACTAGTATTGTTTGTTAGAATAGACTGTTTGATTGTATGCTATTGTATGAGTGATATGTATGTTTGGATTGTTAATATAAAAGCTTTTGAATTAACTGTTGTTTAAATTTCGGGGACGAAATTCTTTTAAGGGGGGAGGAATGTAACAACCTGGAATTTTTGACAGCATATTTAATAAATATTTAATCTAATTTAAATTAAATGCAAGCTTTTAAATTTTTAAAATGATGAGATCTTTGATAATATACATATGAATACAATTGTAGTTTTTAAAATGATAAGTTTAAAAATTAACAAACATAGTATTATTAACATAAACATGAAAATCTAATGCAAAGGTTTAAAACAATATAATTGATTATAAACATAAACATCCAAAACAAGTATAAATCATAATTAGAAACATAAGTATAAAACATAATTATAATATAAGATGTAGCTAAAAGTATAAATATACAAATATAAATTATAACTTGAAATGTATAAATGCAAGTATATGATATTAATCAATGTTTGAAAATTTAATTAACAAATAAAATACAACTATTTGTCAAAGAAAATATGACAAGCTATACACATATATATGTTCATAAAACAAAGAAATAATGCTAAGTATAAATTAACAAATAAATGAAGTATTGAATAATAAAAGTTTAAATATATTTATAACAAAGATACTTTGTAAATTAAGTATGCAAGAGACAAGACACAAATCTAATATAAGATATCCTTATGTATTGCCTATGTACAGCAATTAAGATCTTTGTCCAGAAAAAAATATATAAAGTAAACATGTAAACCAGTAATAAAACATAGGTGCAGTAGGGAATTTATATGTATAAGAAAACAAGTTTCACTTCAAATATAATAAAACAAAAATCTGTGTCTTGCAAGATATGCTTGGCCGAAATAATGAATGATAAAAATATCTTTGTACAACACATAAGAAGCATCAGTAAAACATTAAATACATGTTATCATAATTAAGGCATAAGCATTAATTAGCACAACTTCTTGTTTAACAAGTACAGGCAGCCGAAATCTCCTCATCACTTCATTCTGCAGGGTATTAACTCTTAGCCAATAAAAAAATAATACAAATATTAATTGGCTAGTTATAACCTGTAGGTAGCTTCTATATATATCCAATATATATAGTATGTTCATTTATAAAGCTTAACCAAACTTAAAAGCAACCCTGAGAAAAACAATGATTTGCTTTGCAAACATATATTAACTCAAAGCAGGAAACGAAAGAAGGTTTCAGGAAAGTCTCATCTGCAATTTCTTCTTCAACACACCTTGCTTTCTGTTCAAGTTGTTATAGTGAGTAAACCTATTACTTGATTGATCTAAGAAATTCTGAGTTTGTTTTATAGTTTGAATAAGAATTGGTATATTCCAGTACACTGCAAATAGTTGGGAACTGTTCTATATCCTTTGATTACAGAACATAAACAGTAAGGAATTTGAATATTTCTTTTTTACAAATACTGTATACATAGGAATTTAAGTTATTACTCGTAGAAAATGGAAAATCATGAATTGGAGTTAAGTTCTGAAGGTGGTAGTGAAATTCACACTTTGTATATTCTAGTTTGCAGTAAACAATCAATATGTGCAAAAATTCAAAGACTTTAAATTGTTAATTCGAATTCATATATTAAACAAACATGTAAAGTTAGGATTTTTAAAAGTGAAACGATAATTTTTAGATCAAAGTTTGAGTTGCAGTTTCAAGAGAAGCCAAAAATTGAATTTTATCAATATTGGTTGATTCAACAAAATTTAATCATTGAAATTTCCTATGAAGCAAGGTTGAAGTTGTATTAACACTAGAAAAATGTCAAATTATTTTTCAAGTGCATAAATTTTGTGTTTGTGATTAAAATAGGGTTTAGTTCACGTTTCTGTTGGGTCTTTTTGTACGATGATTTCTTCATCAAGAGTGGACCGAGCTCGGAGTGTTTTTGAGGGATGAAGGAAGGTGACGTTGGCGACGCGTGGCTGGAATCACGACTCAAATAATGGTCGGCGCTAGGAGGATGAAGCATTTTTCTTTGCCGCTGTTCGAGTTGCAGACCACCCTGAGGGGTAATTTTTCGATTTCGTGGCCGTTGCTTCGAGTTGGCTTTTGAATTCAAGTATGTGGTCGATTTGTGGTTTGTGTGCGTTGTCGCGAGTCGCCGGAGACGTAGTGGGCCACCGTGTACGTGCACGGTGGTGGTGAGGTGTCTGTCGAATTGCTGTGAGTCGTCGCGTGCTCGTACTCGTGTAATTTGAGGGTTGCTTCGAGATTGTCTTCGGTCATTTACGTTAGTGGTTTCTACAGTTAGTTATAACTTTAACTTAAAAAAATGAGAAGAAGAATAGAAACTGGGGAGAAGAATGAAGGAGACGGGAGAGAGACACGGGAAAGGCACGGGAGGAAACTCGAGACTTTCTCGAGTGAAGGAGGAGCTGTCTCGGCCCATTACTGAGTGCACGTGCATAATTTTGTTTTAGTGTTTGTTATATCTAAGTTAAATTAAACAATAGTTAGACTGTTTAAGTTAAAAGGTTATTAAAGAAGTTTGTAAAGATATGTGATTAATAATAAGTAATTAAGGATGTTAATTAATTTGTATTTGAAACCTTAAATTGATAACTTTAAATTGATTTTTGTAATTAGAAATAAATCATATGTTAAAACAATTTAAATCATAAAAATGTTAGCTAATTACTTAAAAGTTAATTCATAAATGATAATTAACTTAAGTGATTAATTGAAGATTATATAGTTAATAAAATTGATTAGTATAAATAGTTTGTGATAATTTAATAACTAATTAATCTTTAATAAGTAAGTTAATGATTAACAAGAATCAACTAATTAACTGAGCAATTAAGTATCAATTAATGAATAAAAGTTTAGTAATTAATTAATTAATTAAAGATTGAATAATTAATAAATTGATAATGAATGATTAACTGGGTAATTAATTGATCATTAATAAGTTAATTAATCAGTAATTAATTCAGCAGAATTTGTTTACTCTTAAGAAATAAATTAAGTTAAGTAAAACAAACTGTTTTGGTATGCATTGGAATTCTGTTTGATTGACTTTGACACCTGTTTGATGATACTTCTGTTATATGCTATGATATATTATGGATATCTGTGATAACTGTGTATGATCTATCTGTTATATCTGTTATGTGAATTCTAATATTAAATTGAACTGTTAAGTTAAATAGACAACTTGGCCCTTAAAATGGCCTTTGGATTCCGATGAGACCGGGATCGGAAGAATCAATATTGATTCTCCGAAAACCACATCGATCCAAATTAAACATTAGGTCGTGATTTATCAAATGGTGATCGAGATGGTGTTTCAGAATGCAAGGGTTATCGTCGTTAACTCTAAGGGTGATTCCAAAATGAGTGTAACGAGATAATGCCTTCGGTTTCGTTCGAACCCGAAACGAACTTGTATGGATTGAATGCTTTCAACACATCGTTAGGCGGACGATGAGCATTCTAAGAATATGCTCAATAAAGGTAATCGTAGCTTCAAGCCTCATCAACCGGGAATGGCTAAAACAGGGGAGATGCAGCAAGGTTAGGTGGGTCATGCCCAAGCAGGACAAGATATTCCCCTATCTAGATGTCCCTTTTTATTTCGGCTGTGTGAGCAGTTGTTGGCCACAACTGCGGGGTTATCTTGTTCGGGACTGTTCAGTAAGGAATGGTTCCGGCCTTGTGTTGTAGGGGGTCGGGAGTGATCCTCGGTACGGTGATCTAGGCCCCGTACTGTGACGGGTGGTACCCCAGTTGCCCTGCCATTGTTGGAAACCCATTTTCCCTACGAGACACTACGGTTTTGATTTGTATTACCCACTTTCGTGGCTAGTAGCTGGAGTTTAATAGATGTAACAATTTCGGCTATTTCCTATTTACTTGAAAACCCTAGACACTATTATAATATCACTGAATTTCCTATAAAATGTTTTTGTTAGCGTAAGGTAAAAACTTACCCGTATTTATTTGTAGGGAGTCTTACGTCATACCTTTATTTTCAAAGTTAAGCAACTTTAACCTGTTTACTCATACCAGACCCATGTCTGACCTGGAGTTTAAATTTTGTGTTTTCATAAACTCTTGGGTACTCAAATTTTTATGAGTAGCCAAGTGATAGGTATTTGGGAGTGCTAATTTTCTGGAGGAGCTATTTTGGAAAGAAGACCAGACGTATGTATCTATATATGTAGTCCCGCTGTGTAGTTAGTGTATGCTGTATTTTGGATGTATGTATGGACATATATGTATATGATAGTCCTGTTATGTGATATTGTATGACTCTGATGTATGTATCACTATGTAATAGTTATGTGATGTATTACATTTTGTTCCATTCTGCTGTGAGATTCTGATGTTGTTATTCTTTCTTTCTATTCTTTTCTATTTCTATCCCTTTCTTTCTTAATGATGAAACGTCTTTCTGGGTTGAGAAAGGCGGGTCGTCACAGTTGGTATCAGAGCACTAAGTAGAGCGAGTACCTAGGCTCTTGTGTATATCTATCTTGAGAGTGCGTTTTTGTATTTTCATATAATTAATTATATATATAGTTTATCTAAATTTGTTGAGCTACCTGTTCAGGTGACCGACATGAGTTCAGGAAGAAGAGGCAGAGTTAGGGCCAGTACTTCAACAGATAATGGACGGAGTCAAAATGTTAGTGAGGCTTTCAATCCAGTACCGTCTCAAGTTAGTTTTGCTGCTTTATGCAAGGATTTGAAAAATCTCGGGGGTCAACCATTCAAAGGTTCTGAGTCAATAATTGAAGTTCAAGACTGGCTACGCTCTTGCGAACGTATTTTCAAGAGCATGAAATTGACTGATGAGCGTAAGAGGCATATGGCATCATGGCAACTGCAAGGTGGTGCAGCAGCATGGTGGGATTCAACAATTGCAAATATTTCTGAGGATGACATTTCATGGGGCAGATTCAAGGAGTTGTTTGAAGAAAGTTTGTGCCAACGGCAGGGAGAACCCAATTGTATCAAGATTTTCTGTATTTGAAGCAGGGTAGTATGTCTGTTTTGGAGTATGAAACAAGATTCAACGAGTTCTCTTGTTATGGTCCAGGACTCATCGATACTCCTCTGAAAAAGAATGAGAAATTTGTGCAAGGGTTGAGGCCTGAATTCGATGGAAAATTGACCGTGCTTCTAAAGGGATCTTTTGTTGATTTGATTGATATGGCATTGAGGTATGAAAGTTTGATGAGTAAGAAACCAGAGGCTCCAGTTGCAGCTTCAGGTGGGAATTTCACTAATCCGAATAAGCGAAAGTTTGATCCTAAATGGAGGAAACCGAATAAGAAGAAACCTGGAAATAACAACGGACCTCGAAAGTGCTACATTTGTCAACATGAAGGACATTTGGCAAATAAATGTCCTAGAAAGGGATTCCAGCAGCAGCAGCAACAATCGCATCAGAGTGGCCCAGGATCAGCTATGGTTCAGAAATCATTGTGCTTTAATTGTCATCAGCTAGGACACATGATCAAGAACTGTCCACTTCTGCAGAGGGCGCCTCAGAATAAAGTTTTTGCTTTGGAAGCCGGACGATCTTCTTCTACGATGGGAAAAGGAGTATTAGAAGGTACTTTACTTTTAGATGGAAAACATATTAGAGTTTTGTTTGATTCGGGTGCTTCCTTGAGTTTTATTTCTTTGGACTCTGTTGAAAAGTTCTCTCTTACCCCTAGTTCTATAGACAGTCCTATCTTGGTATCTAATCCTATAGAAGGGGTGACTAAATTAGACACTATCTGTAAGGACTTGAAGATCTCTTATCTATCCCACAGTTTTTCTTGTGACCCGTATGTGTTGAATTTTAAGGGATTTGATCTTTTTTTGGGAATGGATTGGTTGGATAAGTATAAAGCGGTCTTGAATTGTGATGTAAGAACAGTTTCGTTGGAAACTGATCTGGGTAGAATTGCCAGAGTGTCGTGTGATAATTCTGGAATTCACTTGAGCAGTCTTTTGCATGGATTTGAGACTTCTAAAGAGAGTGTTGAAGACATCGATGTGGTACAAGATTTTGCTGATGTTTTTGAAGAAGTGAAGTGTCTGCCACCACATCGAGAATTAGAGTTCCGTATTGATTTGATTCCAGGAGCAGTGCGAGTGATCCAGCCCAGTAGGAGAATGGCTCCTAGAGAGAGATAAGAGTCGATTAAGCAGACGCAAGATCTTTTAGAGAAAGGATTGATTAGACCCAGTTTTTCTTGTTGGGGTTCAGCCGCAGTGTTTGTGACTAAATCGGATGGATCACTGAGGTTCTGTGTGGATTATAGAGAATTGAACAAAGTGACTATCCGTAATAAATATCCTCTTCCTCGTATCGATGATCTTTTTGACCAGTTGCATGGTGCTTCTATCTTTTCTCAATTGGATCTAGCTTCAGTTTTCCACCAATTGAGGGTAGCTGAAGACAGTATTCCCTTGACTGCATTTAGGGGACCGAATTGTTTCTATGAGTGGTTGGTTATGCCGTTCGGATTAACCAACGCTCCTGCCTATTTCGTTGGCCTCATGAATTGAGTCTTTAGGGATGTGTTGAATAAATTTGTGCTGGTATTCATTGATGATATCTTAGTCTATTCCAAATTCGAAGAAGATCACAGGGAGCATTTGAGGATTGTATTGGAGACTCTGAGGAAGCATGTGCTAAAGGCAAAGTTTTCGAAGTGCCATTTCTGGAAATCGGAGGTTAAATTTTTAGGGCACATTGTTTCTGGCGAAGGCATTTCTGTAGACCCAGCAAAAGTTGAAACTATTATGGAATGAAAACAGCCAGAGACATCGACGGAAGTTCGCAGTTTTCTAGGATTGTTTGGCTACTACAGGAAGTTTATCAGGGATTATTCCAAGATTTCTTCACATCTGACTAAGCTAACCAGAAAAGGAGAAAAATTCAAATGGACACCTCAGTGAGAAGAAGCTTTTCAAGAATTGAAGATAAGGCTTACTAGTGCACCAGTGCTTGCTATTCCGAATAGGAAAAGCAAATTCGAGGTCTATACAGATGCTTGTATAGTGGGTTTGGGAGTAGTTCTGATGCAGAACGGAAGGGTTATTGCGTATGCTAGTCGGTAGTTGAAGCATCATGAGAAGAACTACGCTACGCATGATCTTGAGTTGCAAACCATTGTTTTTGCTTTGAAAATTTGGAGACGTTATCTTTTAGGAGAGAAATTCGAATTGTTCACGGATCACAAACCGTTGAAATATCTATTCTCTCAAAAAGATCTAAATCTGAGACAGCAGCGGTGGGTTGAATTTCTTGCATCCTATGATCTGGATATTCTGTACACTCCGGGAAAGCGAATGTCATAGCTGATGCTCTCAGCAGGAATGCAGTTCTTTCTCTTCTGGAAGTGGTTCCATCTCTTATTGAAAGGATCTCAAGCAAGCAAGAATCCGATAAGATGTTGAGGAGGATCATTAAAAGAGTCAGGAAGGGTCAGTGTCCTAGTTTTGAAATTGATGACCAAGGAACACTAAGGATCAACGGGAGAATCTGTGTTCCGAATGATAAGGAGTTGAGGCAGGAAGTGTTGTCTGAAAGTCACCGCTCCAAATTGAATATTCATCCTGGAATTTCGAAGATGTATAAGGAAATAAGGAGAGTTTCTGGTGGCCGAATATGAAGAAGGATGTTGCTAGATTTGTGAACAGTCGTGCCATTTGTCAACAAGTTAAAGGTGATCAACAGAAATCTGCCGGATTATTGCAACCTTTGGAAGTTCCAAATTGGAAATGGGAAATGATCTCGATGGATTTTATCGATGGTTTGCCTAGAACCAGGCAAGGAAATGACGGTATATGGGTTATTGTAGATCGTTGAACTAAGATTGCCCATTTTATACCAGTAAAGGCAACCCGTACTGCAGTTTCTATGGCGGAAATTTTCTTGAAGGAGATTGTTAGATTGCATGGTGTCCTAGTCAGCATAGTAAGTGATCGTGATCCTATTTTCACTAGCAAATTTTGAGAAGCTCTGCAATCAGCAATGGGAACATATTTGAGATTGAGTACAGCCTATCATCCTCAAACGTACGGACAGACGGAGAGGCTTAATCGTATTCTTGAGGATATGCTACGGGCTTGTGTTTTAGATTTTGGAGGATCTTGGAAAGACCGTCTTCATCTAGTGGAATTTTCTTATAATAACAGTTATTAAGCGAGTATTAAGATAGCTCCTTATGAAGCTTTATACGGAAGACCGTGTAGATCCCTATCTTGTTGGATTGAATCGAAGGATCGTCTTGTGCTCGGACCTGATCTTATTCGAGAAGCTTCTGCGAAGGTTGAGCTTATTAAGAAAAGGATGAAAGCTGCTCAAGATCGTCAGAAGAAATATGCGGATAGAAGACGAAGGCCATTGGAATTTGAAATTGGAGACTTGGTTTTTGTCAAAGTTTCCCCAATTAAAGGTGCTATAAGATTCGGAAAGACGGGAAAACTTGCTCCGAGATACATTGGTCCATTTCGAGTGTTGGAGAGAATTGGAGCTATAGCCTACAAGATTGAATTGCCAGAGCGGATGTCTGGGATTCACAATTTGTTTCATGTATCGCATTTGAGGAAATTTGTTCATGATCCCTCATTGGTTGTAGAACTGGTAATTCAAGAAGATTTGGAAGTTGAACCAAATTTAACTGTAATAAGAAATCCAGTTCAGATCGTGGATCGAGACGAGAAGCAACTCAGGAACAAAGTGGTGAATCTCGTCAAGGTGCAATGGAGTGAGGATCCTAGAGATTGTACCTGGGAAACTCTCGATAGTTTTAAGAATGCTTATCCGGATTTATGTTCGGATAACTAGTATTGTTTGTTAGAATAGACTGTTTGATTGTATGCTATTGTATGAGTGATATGTATGTTTGGATTTTTAATATAAAAGCTTTTGAATTAACTGTTGTTTAAATTTCAGGGACGAAATTCTTTTAAGGGGGGAGGAATGTAACAACCTGGAATTTTTGACAGCATATTTAATAAATATTTAATCTAATTTAAATTAAATGCAAGCTTTTAAATTTTTAAAATGATGAGATCTTTGATAATATACATATGAATACAATTGTAGTTTTTAAAATGATAAGTTTAAAAATTAACAAACATAGTAATATTAACATAAACATGAAAATCTAATGCAAAGGTTTAAAACAATATAATTGATTATAAACATAAACATCCAAAACAAGTATAAATCATAATTAGAAACATAAGTATAAAACATAATTATAATATAAGATGTAGCTAAAAGTATAAATATACAAATATAAATTATAACTTGAAATGTATAAATGCAAGTATATGATATTAATCAATGTTTGAAAATTTAATTAACAAATAAAATACAACTATTTGTCAAAGAAAATATGACAAGCTATACACATATATATGTTCATAAAACAAAGAAATAATGCTAAGTATAAATTAACAAATAAATGAAGTATTGAATAATAAAAGTTTAAATATATTTATAACAAAGATACTTTGTAAATTAAGTATGCAAGAGACAAGACACAAATCTAATATAAGATATCCTTATGTATTGCCTATGTACAGCAATTAAGATCTTTGTCCAGAAAAAAATATATAAAGTAAACATGTAAACCAGTAATAAAACTTAGGTGCAGTAGGGAATTTATATGTATAAGAAAACAAGTTTCACTTCAAATATAATAAAACAAAAATCTGTGTCTTGCAAGATATGCTTGGCCGAAATAATGAATGATAAAAATATCTTTGTACAACACATAAGAAGCATCAGCAAAACATTAAATACATGTTATCATAATTAAGGCATAAGCATTAATTAGCACAACTTCTTGTTTAACAAGTACAGGCAGCCGAAATCTCCTCATCACTTCATTCTGCAGGGTATTAACTCTTAGCCAATAAAAAAAATATAAATATTAACTGTCCAGTTATAACCTGTAGGTAGCTTCTATATATATCCAATATATATAGTATGTTCATTTATAAAGCTTAACCAAACTTAAAAGCAACCCTGAGAGAAACATTGATTTGCTTTGCAAACATATATTGACTCAAAGCAGGAAACAAAAGAAGGTTTTAGGAAAGTCTTATCTGCAATTTCTTCTTCAACACACCTTGCTTTCTGTTCAAGTTGTTCTAGTGAGTAAACCTATTACTTGATTGATCTAAGAAATTCTGAGTTTGTTTTATAGTTTGAATAAGAATTGGTATATTCCAGTACACTGCAAATAGTTGGGAACTGTTCTATATCCTTTGATTACAGAACAATAAACAGTAAGGAATTTGAATATTTCTTTTTTACAAATACTTTATACATAGGAATTTAAGTTAAATGTACTTGTAGAAAATGGAAAATCATGACTTGGAGTTAAGTTCTGAAGGTGGTAGTGAAATTCACACTTTGTATATTCAAGTTTGCAGTAAACAATCAATATGTGCAAAAATTCAAAGACTTTAAATTGTTAATTCGAATTCATATATTAAACAAACATGTAAAGTTAGGATTTTTAAAAGTGAAACGATAATTTTTTGATCAAAGTTTGAGGTGCAGTTTCAAGAGAAGCCGAAAATTGATTTTTATCAATATTGGTTGATTCAACAAAATTTAATCATTGAAATTTCCTATGAAGCAAGGTTGAAGTTGTATTAACACTAGAAAAATGTCAAATTATTTTTCAAGTGCATAAATTTTGAGTTTGTGATTAAAATAGGGTTTAGTTCACATTTCTGTTGGGTCTTTTTGTACGATGATTTCTTCATCAAGAGTGGACCGAGCTCAGAGTGTTTTTGAGGGATGAAGGAAGGTGACGTTGGCATGGCGTGGCTGGAATCACGACTCAAATAATGGTCGACGCTAGGAGAATGAAGCATTTTTCTCTGCCGCTGTTCAAGTTGCAGACCACCCTGAGGGATAATTTTTCGATTTCGTGGCCGTTGCTTCGAGTTGTCTTTTGAATTCAAGTATGTGGTCGATTTGTGGTTTGTGTGCGTTGTCGCAAGTCAACGGAGACGTAGTGGGCCACCGTGCACGTGCACGGTGGTGGTGTGGTGTCTGTCGAATTGCTGTGAGTCATCGCGTGCTCGTACTCGTGTAATTTGAGGGTTGCTTCGAGATTGTCTTCGGTCATTTACGTTAGTGGTTTGTGCAGTTAGTTATAACTTTAACTTAAAAAAATGAGAAGAAGAATAGAAACTGGGGAGAAGAAAGAAGGAGATGGGAGACAGACACGGGAAAGGCACGGGAGGAAACTCGAGACTTTCTCGAGTGAAGGAGGAGCTGTCTCGGGCCATTACTGAGTGCACGTGCATAATTTTGTTTTAGTGTTTGTTATATCTAAGTTAAATTAAACAATAGTTAGATTGTTTAAGTTAAAAGGTTATTAAAGAAGTATGTAAAGATATGTGATTAATAATAAGTAATTAAGGATGTTAATTAATTTGTATTTGAAACCTTAAATTGATAACTTTAAATTGATTTTTGTAATTAGAAATAAATCATATGTTAAAACAATTTAAATCATAAAAATGTTAGCTAATTACTTAAAAGTTAATTCATAAATGATAATTAACTTAAGTGATTAATTGAAGATTATATAGTTAATAAAATTGATTAGTATAAATAATTTATGATAATTTAATAACTAATTAATCTTTAATAAGTAAGTTAATAATTTACAAGAATCAACTAATTAACTGAGTAATTAAGTATCAGTTAATGAATAAAAGTTTAGTAATTAATTAATTAATTAAAGATTGAATAATTAATAAATTGATAATGAATGATTAACTGGGTAATTAATTGATCATTAATAAGTTAATTAATCAGTAATTAATTAAGCAGAATTTAATAGTTTATTCTTAAGAAATAAATTAAGTTAAGTAAAACAAACTGTTTTGGTATGCATTGAAATTCTGTTTGATTGACTTTGATACCTGTTTGATGATACTTCTGTGATATGCTATAATATTTTATGGATATCTGTGATAACTGTGTATGATCTATCTGTTATATCTGTTATGTGAATTCTAATATTAAATTGAACTGTTAAGTTAAATAGACAACTTGGCCCTTAAAATGGCATTTGGATTCCGATGAGACCGGGATCGGAAGAATCAATATTGATTCTCCGAAAACCACATCGATCCAAATTAAACGTTAGGTCGTGATTTATCAAATGGTGATCAAGATGGTGTTTTAGAATGCAAGGGTTATCGTCGTTAACTCTGAGGGTGATTCCAAAATAAGTGTAACGAGATAATGCCTTCGGTTTCGTTCGAACCCGGAACGAACTTGTATGGATTGAATGCCTTCAATACATCGTCAGGCGGACGATGAGCATTCTAAGAATATGCTCAATAAAGGTAATCGTAGCTTCAAGCCTCATCAACCGGGAATGGCTAAAACAGAGGAGATGCAGCAAGGTTAGGTGGGTCATGCCCAAGCAGGACAAGATATTCCCCTGTCTAGATGTCCCTTTTTATTTCGGCCGTGTGAGCAGTTGTTGGCCACAACTGCGGGGTTATCTTGTTCGGGACTGTTCAGTAAGGAATGGTTCCGGCCTTGTGTTGTAGGGGGTCGGGAGTGATCCTTGGTACGGTGATCTAGGCCCCGTACTATGACGGGCGGTACCCTAGTAGCCCTGCCATTGTTGGAAACCCATTTTCCCTACGAGACCTTACGGTTTTGATTTGTATTACCCACTTTCGTGGCTAGTAGCTGGAATTTAATAGATGTAACAATTTCGGCTATTTCCTATTTACTTGAAAACTCTAGACACCATTATAATATCACTGAATTTCCTATAAAATGTTTTGGTTAGCGTAAGGTAAAAACTTACCTATATTTATTTGTGGGGAGTCTTACGTGATACCTTTATTTTCAAATGATTTTCAAAGTTAAGCAACTTTAACCTGTTTACTCATACCAGACCCATGTCTGACCCGGAGTTTATATTTTGTGTTTTCATAAACTCTTGGGTACTCAAATTTTTATGAGTAGCCAAGTGATAGGTATTTGGGAGTGTTGATTTTCTGGAGGAGCTATTTTGGAAAGAAGACCAGACGTATGTATCTATATATGCAGTCCTGTTGTGTATTTAGTGTATGCTGTATTTTGGATGTATGTATGGACATATATGTATATGACAGTCCTGTTATGTGATATTGTATGACTCTGATGTATGTATAGCTATGTAATAGTTATGTGATGTATTATATTTTGTTCCGTTCCGCTGTGAGATTCTGATGTTGTTATTATTTCTTTCTATTCTTTTCTATTTCTATCCCTTTCTTTCTTAATGATGAAACGTCTTTCTGGGTTGAGAAAGCCAGGTCGTCACATTAGAAGTGTTCAAATTCACTAAAACTGAATTTTAAAAATAATTTACAGAGTAATATCATGAATATGGGTCTGGAACAAGAAAACATACTGTAAGCTCAATCTATAATTAAAATTTGATTTCCTTGATTTTTCAATTTGATTTTATAATCTAAATCGCCTTTGAAAATATTGATTTTTAAGATTAAAATCAAGATTCGTAATTAAGTATTCAATGAGAAATTTGAAGATGAACGTGGCATGAGTTTTAATGAAATTTTGATGATTGGAGATGAAGTTTGTCTCGCGATCATAGTCAATGCTAGCAGGGAGGTCTGGGATCATCACAAAATTGTTGAATGAATTTTTAAATCATTGGGGTGTTTGCAGATCGAGGAACTAGGGTTTTAAACTTGTGTTTTGTCGACCATTTCTAGAAGCAATAGTGGTGTCTAGGTTGCACCGGACAAGATAAGGGTGATGGGAGGCGGTGCGTGGTCGTTAGGAGGAGCCCATGGCGAAGGCGCATGGCCTCTGGTGATTTTTGGCGTCGGAGCGAGGTGGTTTTGTGGGTCGAGCTTCGACCTAGATTTGAGTCAGATGACTCTTTTGCAATATCGTCGAAATTATAGGTTTTTGAGTGGTGTGGATGTTAAGTGGGGTTCTCGTCGACTCGATGGGGGATGAAGCTTCGATCGGAGGTGGTGATTCCGACCGTGTATATGCACGAGTCAGGTTTGTGCATCAGGAACGAGGCAGAGGAGTGAAGGGTGGATGTCTCGAAGTAAGTATCGGGGAAAACTTGTGATAGATCTAGTGTTAACTTGAGTAAAATTATTAAAGCACCGGGTAAAAATACGTAGAAAATTTTTAAGTTGAAAATTTTAGCACTCAGGTTGATGTTTGATAAACCCGAAGCAAAGGAGAATGGTTATCAGGGGTGACTCAAAGCGGGTCCCGAGTTTAATCTATAAAATAGTTTTTACTTTAAAAATTTTCAAACTTTTTAACTTTTTAAAACCCATGTTTTCAAAATGATGATTTGATTAAAGTTTGAATGAATTAAAGATTGAAGTAAGATATTTTCAAAATAATTAAATTTTAATTTATTTAAATTGGATACATTAGTTTATAAAGTTATTTATATTTAATAAATAATGTAATTAAAAGGGGGTAATTAAGATAAAATGTTGTTTAAACTAAATCTTAACCTTTTAAAGTAACTAATGTGATAAAGGTGATTTATTAAACAAGGTTTAAAAGGATAAAAAAAGTAATGAAATTATCTTTTGGTTTATTAAAACAATTAATGATTTTGTTAATATAATTTCTTAAAATGTAATTACTTAATTAATTATTTAATATTAAAGATTAATTTAATAAATAATTAACGTTAATTAATTTGTAATTAATTATTAATTAATTAAGAAATAATTAATTAATGAAGTAATTAATGTTTAATTAATTAATAATCAAGGATTTAATTAATGAAGTAATTAAGTTTTAATTAATTAATAATTAAGGATTTAATTAAGAAATGATTAAGTTTTAATTAATTAATAATTAAGGATTTAATTAATTAATAATTAAGGATTTAATTAAAAAATAATTAAAATTTAATTAACTAATAATTAAAATTTAATTAATTAATAATTAAGGATTAATTAATTTAAAATTAAAGATAATTAATCATTAATTAAATAATTAATAAGAAATAATTATATGATTAAATTATTATAATCACACTGTTAATTCATCTAATTGTTAGATGATTGATTATTATTGAAATGCTTTGAGCTGTTTGATATCCCTGTTTGTGGTTGTGATACCGTGTGATGTGAATTGCTTTATGCTGAATTGTGATTTGTGATTTGTTTCTATGTGAATGAGAAAACCCATTGGCCCGTAAAACGACAATCGAACTTCGATGCGACAGGTAGTTGGATTCCAATTGGCTATCCAAAACCAACATCGAACCCTGAATGTGAATCTTTGTGATTGATACATCCACGTGTTTTTAAAATTGAGCGCTCACTATTTGGTTTAGCCGGAAGAGGACTTTGTGTCATATAACCCATTCTGAATATGTGATACGATGAAATGGATAGCATTTGAAGACGATGGTGAAGACCGAGCGTCTTCGAGAATGATAGGATAACCTGTCGAATGACTCTGCACTGGGTTGCTCCGGTATAAAGATCTCCATATGTGGTGGGGAGTCCGATCGGGATTGTGGATGCCCAGATTGCAAGGACTTCTTCGGAAGTGCCTTCGGTTCTGTTAGAACCCGTAACAGACTTGTATGGTTGTATGTCTGACATTACAATTTAAGATTTAATGCTAATTTCTTTCAAATACATTTCTGTTGGTGGCGAAGAATTTATTCTCTTAGCTTAGCACCATTCTTTGAGACGTACAAGCTCAGAGGTTATGTAGTTGAAGTTTATTAGTGATATACTCCTAATTTGGTAGTGTGGCATGCTGAGTGTTGCTGATCATTTGTTGATCGAAGCATGGCTTTGTGAAAAAGCGTAGCTTTGTGGACGAGACTTCGTCGAACCTCACAACCTGGTGATGGTCGAAACAGGAATCGTGGCAGCAAGGTTATTTGGGGGTAGCTCCCCCTGAGGGTATGTCCATTTCCTTCAGGATTATAAGTGGTATCATGGAATAGAGCGCAGATACTTACTTTGTGATTGCTGCAAACTTATTGCTTTGTGGTTATCGGTTGAGAAGCACTTCGGATAAAGGTTGGTAATGACCGCAAGGTGGCATACTCGCGTCAGTAGTTACGTAGTTACAGAGGTAACCCGACCTTGTGTAGCAGAGATCCGGTTAGGTTCTTGGGGACGTCCCTCCAGAGGCGTTCCATTTTGTGTGGAAGTTACATTGCCTGACCATTTGTAGGAAATCCAATCATCCAATACGAGCCCTTTACGGCTATAGTAGGCATACTGTAATGGTACGTATGCTGGCTTAGATTAATATTATACATGCAAATGTTTCTACACTATGCACTAAAAATAAAGTCAAAAGAGTTCTCTCGTATCAAGCATTTTTGACTGTCATAAGGAGAAATCTCCCCCAACTTTGCGCTTGCATTGTGTGTGTGTGGCGAGAGACCTTATGGAAGTTTCATTTTGTAAAAAGCATATCGGTTTTCCTTTATAAAAACTGTTTTTATTTCAAACAATTGTTTTGTTTACTCATATCAGTCCCATGACTGACCAGGAGTTTATTGTTCTTTTCCTAAACTCTGGGTGCCCATAATTTTTCACATGGGCAGCCTAGAAGCAGGTTATCCGTGTTTTCGAGCTAGCTTGGATTTTGAAGAATTTTGGAAGCTATCAGTTTTGGAAAGTTTTTGGATTTAGAAATTCTTTTGAAGCTTTTGGAGTTCTTGGAGGATTTTATCAAAGTCGAAGTATGTTTGAAGCTTGTTGAAGTTTCTGTTGTTGTATTATTATTGTATCATATTTGTAGCACTCTGAAATTGTGATCGATGTTGTATTGGAGATTGTATCATATTGTATCTGTATTGTGATTAATGATATTCATTTTTTCCACTGCTTTTTTTCATCTAATGTTGTTATGAGCTCCATCTGAACTGGTGTTCCACGTCTGAATCTCCGACAGTCGAATACAAGTGAGGTATTTGATGTCGATTTTCAGTCGCTGGATTTCGGGTCGTGACAAGTGGTATCAGGGCTAAAGGTTGAGTAAGAACTTTAGCTACAGAGTATAACATATTAGATGGCTCATTAGAGATAGGATGAAGTATACCCTAGAATGAGTATAAACCGGAAGACCTAAACCCTAAATTTCTTAATCTATTCCATTTAACTATTGATATTCACTAAGATATCTTGTTCGCATGCCTAAATCAAGTTTTCTTACTATTACGGATAGTGATAATGAGCGGAAGAAGAGGACAAGGCAGGGGACGGGGAAATACCACTGCAACTAGTCAAGCTCCTGCAACAGCAACTATGCCTACTCAACCTCAGCCGAATCTGGCAGAATTATGTAAGAGTTTTTCGAGACTTGGTGGTAAGCCATTCACTGGCAAGGAATATGTTGTAGAAGCCCAAGCTTGGATCCGATCATGTGAAAGAATTTTCAGGGGATTGAAATTGGAAGATGATCAAAAGAGACTAATAGCTTCTTGGCAACTCCAAGAAGATGCATTAGCTTGGTGGGAGGCAGTTACTGTGGATGAGTCAGAAGATGAGTTTACTTGGAGACGATTTAAAGAAGTGCTTGAGCAATGATACATCCCATCTGCTGGTATCTCTTAAATGTACTAGGAGTTCATTGATTTGAAACAAGGAAGATTATCATTCGAGGAGTACTTGAATAAATTTAACGAATAGTCTCGATTCGGTACGAAGCTAGTGAATACACCCTTGAAGTAGAATGAAAGATTCATTCGAGGAATGAATAAGGAGTACCACAAGAGGATGATAGCCCACATTAAAGAATCCTTTTTAGACTTGATCGATATGGGTTATCGATATGCTACTCTAGATATGCAGAAAGTTTCGGAAGAGAAAGGGAGTTCTAGTAGTTCGAATTGGAAAAAAAGAAAATTCGAAGGAAAGAGGCCGGTTCAAGGCAACGAGAAGAAGAAGAGTAATCAGGAAAACTCAGCTAGAAATGTTACTTGTTATAATTGTCAGGAGAAAGGCCATTTAGCAAATGATTGCGAGAAGCCAAAGAAACAAATAAAGAAAGATCAACTCGTGAAGGCAAGTCGAAGATCCAAGGAATGTTATTGTTGTCATCAGCTGGGTCACGGAGTAAAAAATTGCCCGAAAAAGAAACAAGCACAAATAGCGAAAGTGTACGCAATAAAAGATAACCCCTCAATTTCAAAGGCGGATGAAGGAAAGGGAGTTTTAGAGGGTAACCTTATTGCTGGTGATAGAGTTGTTAGAGTTTTATTCGACACGGGAGCTTCACATAGCTTTATCTCCCAACAAATCGTGAATGAATTAAAAATTAAACCTAAGTTTTTCGATGAATGTATTTGTGTGAAGAATCAAGTGGGTGGTCCTGCACATCTTTGTCTACATTGTAGGAGGGTGCCTATTTCGTATTCTGGCCATCGATTTCCTATTAACCTTTATGTCCTGGACCTCAATGTATTTGAAATCCTACTCAGAATGAATTGATTATCGAGATACAAAGCCAAATTAGATTGCAACAACCAAACAATTCTAGTTAAAACAAAACTTGTAGATTTCATTGAAATTTCTTGTGAAGACCCTAGTCTAGAAAGGGATACTAATCTATACTTTGGGATATCCAAAACCTAGCCTGGAGTCCATTCCTATTGTCCAGCATTTTCCCAATGTATTTGAAGAAGTGAAATCTTTACCCCCATACAGAGAGATTGAATTCAGAATTGACTTAATTCTGAATGCTCGTCCTGTCGTTCATGCTAATCGCAGGATGGCACCCTAAGAAAGGATTGAACTAGTCAAGCAAACCAGTGATTTACTAAAGAAGGGATTGATTCGTCCTAGTATTTCTGAATGGGGTTTAGCTGTAGTGTTTGTGGCTAAATCTGTCGGGTCTTTGAGATTGTGTGTCGACTACCGCGATCTTAGTAAGAAAACTCTCAAGAACAAGTTTCCTTTACCCAGGATCAACGACTTATTCGATCAACTTCAGGGTGCACGATTCTTTTCTAAGATGAATCTAGCCTAGGGATTCCATCAGTTGCGAATTGCCGAAGATTGTGTTCACCTAACTTCTTTTAGGGGTCCGAATGTATTTTACGAATGGTTAGTCATGCCTTTCGGACTAACCTACGCTTTGGCGTACTTCGTAGATTTAATGACCCGTGTGTTTCGGGAGGTGCTGAATAAATTTGTGCTTGTATTTATCGATGATATCCTAATCTACTCCAAAACTGAAGAGGAGCATGCTGAACATCTCAGAATTGTTTTGGAGATTTTGAGAAGGAATATCCTATTCGCCAAATTTTCTAAATGCCACTTTTGGGTCAAAGAAGTCAGATTTCTTGGTCATATTGTTAATGAAGAAGGGATTTCTGCTGATCCGTGCTAGATTTCCACTATTCATGACTGGAAGCGACCCACAATTTCGAAAGAAGTTCGAAGTTTTCTGGGTTTAGCAGGCTATTACCAGAAGTTTGTTCAGGACTTCTCTAAAATAGCTAGTCCATTGACTAAGCTCACAATGAAGAATGCCAAGTTCAATTGTACTCTGAAATGTGATGAAGCTTTTCAGGAATTGAAAAAGAGATTGACTACTGCTCCTGTTCTCGCTAATATCAACGGGTACCAAGGCTTATGTGTCTATACTAACGCTTGTCGTGATGAGGTAGGTGCAGTATTAATGCAGAATGGGAAGGTAATTGCCTACGCGAGTAGATAATTACGTCCACACGAGAGAAACTACCCAACATATGATTTGGAGCTTTTAGCTGTTATTTTCGCTTTAAAAATATGGCGACATTATCTTCTGGGTAAGAATCTCCTTCAGCTTTTCTAAAAAAAAAAGTTTAAAGTTCAACTTAACTTAATCTATACTTAGTAACTTCTTCTTGTTTAGGTGAAAAATTCAAATTATTCACTAACCACAAACCATTGAAGTATCTCTTCACCCAAAAAGATTTGAATCTACGACAACAACGTTGGTTGGAATTTCTGGCATCCTATGAACTAGATATTGTATATACACCTGGAAAGGCAATGTAGTTGCCCATGCTTTGAGTAGGAAACATGCTATTCTTGCTCATCTTGTTGTCACTCCTACTCTCCTTGAAAAGATTGCCAGCAAACATAAAGAAGACAAATTTCTTTAGGGAATCTATAGAAGGATTCTTCGAGGGTAGGATTCAAGTTTTGGAATCAATAATAGTGGATTTATAAGGTTAAAAGGCAGGATGTGTGTCCCTGACATTCCGGAGCTGAAACGTGAAGTTTTGGACGAGTGCCACAAGTCTAAACTTTGCATCCATCCAGGAGTCAATAAAATGTATCGTTATATTAGAAGAACTATTTGGTGGAAAACGATGAAAAAGGACATACCTATATATGTGAGTCGTTGTGCTACTTGTCAACAAATTAAAAGCTATCAAAAAAGTCGCGGGTCTACTTCAGCCTTTCGAAGTACCAAAGTGGAAATGGGATCAAGTGTCGATGGATTTCATCGACGGATTGCCACGAACCAAGAAGGGAAATGAAGCAATTTGGGTTATAGTGGACCGTCTAACCAAGACTGCTCACTTCATCCCAGTGAAATCCACCCGAATAGTGGTAAGCTTAGCAGAGCTATATATAAAAGAGATTGTCCGTCTCCACGGTATTCCTAGCAGCATAGTGAGTGATCGTGATCCGATCTTCACTAGTAGATTTTAGGAGGCATTCCAAGCCGCATTGGGAACAAAGCTGAACTTCAGTACTGCTTATCACCCACAGCCTGATGGGCAGACTAAAAGGATTAATCGAATTCTTGAAGACCTTTTGCGGGCTTGTATTCTCGACTTTGATGGTTCTTGGGAGGACCATTTGCATCTAGTCGAATTCTCATATAACAATAGCTGTCTAGCCAGTATCGAGACGGCTCCTTATGAGGATTGATATGGTTGTCTGTGCCGATCACCTGCATGTTGGATTGATTCAGGTGATAGGCTCGTCCTTGGACCATATATGATCAAAGAACCCATGGAGAAAGTAGATTTTATTCGAAAGAAAATAGTAAATGCTCAAGGTCGTCAGAAGAGCTATTATGGCCGAAGAAGAAGAGATTTGGAATTTCAAGTTGGAGATTCTGTATTTCTAAAAGTGTCTCCAATGCGGAGTGTATTGAGATTTGGGAAAACTGGTAAGCAGGCGCTATGGTATATTGGCCCTTTTCCTATCCTGGAGAGGTTCCGTCCTATAGCATATTGAGTGCAGCTACCCAGCTGGTTATCTGGCATGCATGATGTGTTCCACATTTCTAACCTCCGGAAATATGTGCACGACCTAGATAGTATCATTGAAGAAGCTGCTCAACAGGATCTGGAGATCACACCAAATCTGATAGTGAAGAGGAAACCGATAAAGATTATAGACGGTGAGGTAAAGCAATTGAGGAATAAAGTTGTGAAACTAATCAAAGTACAATGAAGCAGTGACCCGAAGGACTGTACCTGGGAAACAAAGGATAGTATGCAGAAGTCATATCCCAACTGTAGAGTGGATATCTCGGCTTAATATGGTAAACCATTACTTTATCTTTTATATCTTCATATCTCCTTTGTTTGTCTTTCTCTCTTTTTCAAATTTCGAGGACAAAATTTTCTTACGGGGAGAATCTGTAACATCCCCAAAATTATATGAATTTAAAATTTAATAATTAATGTGAATTTTGGAACAAATTATGGAACTAATTTGAATTTTTTTGAAAATAAATAAAATAAGTGTGAATTATATTTTTATATATAAATAAGACTGTGAAATTGCATTTGAAATTAAGAATACAAAAATATAAATATTTCAATTTGAAGTTAATTTGAATTAATTTTAAAATTTCAAAACAAGTGAAATATTGAGTTTGTTTGTTTAATTATATATCTATATGCATTTATATATAGAAGGATTGAATTTGAAATTTGAATTTGAATTTGAATATGAATTTGAATTTGTGTTTGAATGTAAATGTAAAAAATGAAATATCTTAAGTAAAATTATTTGGATTCAAATATATTAACATATGTGTATTAATGTATGAATTAATAACTGAAAACATTTTCTTTTAAAGATTGATAGATATAAAGAGAAATGTAATTATATAAATAAGAGAAAAGTAATTATAAAAATTTATTTAAATTCTTATGCATGAATTACAAGTGTTCTTATTTAACACATGAACTTAACAAGTGTAATCTATTAAAGAGTGGAAGTGGACAAGTGTCATCTTCCTTAATTTTAATTTTTAGAAAATTTGTAAAAGAAATGTAAACTATTTCTCTCACTCTTTTTTCTCATTTTAAAAAACATAAAGAAGAAAAAGCCTGTACAAGTTTTAAATCAAAAAGAAAAAATCTGAGAAGCAACAAACCCTCAAACCAACAAGTAATCAAACCAGATTATCGACCAGAAATTTAAACAACGGTTTTTCTTCAATCTGTTAATCAACAACTCAGATCAAGGAAATGGTTTCAAAACTTCAAACAAACACTCAGCAAAGCTTCATCATCTAACAACAGGAATCAAGGCATTATGATCAAATCCAGAAAAAGATTGCAATTTCCAGACTTCAACACTCAACTCTTCTCTGTTTTTATAAACTGAAGGTAATTTTTTTTTAAAAAAATTTGAGTTTCAATTGTTAAGTAAGCAAGCAAATAAATCCAGCAGAATCTAAGAAATATAAACAACTAGTTACAGGAAAAATCCAGGATCAAAGTCTAAAATAGCATTCCAGTTTCAAATAATCAACTTCCTCTCTGTTTCTACTTTTGCTTTCAGTCCCATGACAGGTGAGTGAACCTTTCTATGCCTTGATGTCTGATCTGTGTTTGAATATATGATGTAAACAAGTTTGAATATCAGTCTGCATGCACAAAATCTGTGAATATGTGCCTATTTTTGCCTGTGCATGTTTATTGTAACGACCCGTAAATTTCAATAATTTAAAATTTGTTAATTTGATAAAGTTTTGGTAATTTAATATTAAAAGAATGAATTTTTTTATTTAATAAGGAGATAGTAACTTAAATAAAAAGTAACAAGGTTAACCAAAGTTAATTATTAACTATTTGAATAAAATTGCAATAAATGAAATAATGTAAAATAGTATAACTTGGTTATAAGTGAATGTAAGTAACGAATGTAAATGTTGATCTATTAATATTAATCTACGTAATAAATGGGAATTGAATAGGATTAGTGTGATATGAGTTGGTATAATCATTGGTGACCAATAATGAACATTTCTTTAATGAAAATTAGTATTATAACGGAAAGTGGGAAAGTATAAATTTCATAGAAATGTAGTGTAGGTATAAGTAATAAATTGGTACTAGAATGGAATTCAAATTAATTGAATTAGTGGGAATAATATACTTTGTTATGAATGAGACATAGGTAAACAAATGTAAGTATTGAATTTATATATGTTAGTTATTTAGCGTGTTAAATAAAATTGGTAATCAAATTTCAATTTAAGGTAATTTTATCTATTTGGTAATAATGGATTAATAACAAGAATGAAATGTATGAATGTTGATGTAAGCTAATTAATAGTTTATTCAATGCAATCCCAATTGATTGAAACAACTATTTGGGTATAACTGATTGTAAATAGGAATATTTGGTAATAAATTAATATAAGAAAAATAAATGTGAATATTGAATTAATCAATGAATTAATAACGAATAAATAGTGAATGAATAAAAATTAATGTTATGTATGTAACTGTTTACTTATATAAATAATGTGTAAAAATAAATAAAATTATACGTTCACTTGACATGTTTCATATCCATTTTTGTTTAATTATTTGGCGTTATAAATGGTACTTGATTTACTGAAATATTCTTTAGCATATATTTTACTAAATAAATAAGAAACATATAAATCTAAATTACGTTACTTTGTTAATTATTTTGGGCATACGTTTCGTTTTAAATTTTGCTTCTTATACGCACTCTTTTATTTGTCACCATAGCCGTTAAATTAGAAACCTTTTAATTTTCGTGTAAACTGATCCCTTTCCATTTGCTTCTTTGTAATTGATAAGAATAAAATCTTTGATTTTCCTAGCCGTTTCGAAATCATTTATTGCTTGCGTTCTTTCCACTTTATCAACTTGAGGCTTCTCTTATAAATACAAATCACACGTACACCATACCCTACTCCATATCAATAGATCTTCATCTCCATCTATCGCGTGAGCTTCAGCCATCAGGTATCCTTTATTTATTTACTTATTTTTTCTTCTTCTTGTTTTTCTTTTATTTTCATTTTTTTATTTTGGGTTTTCGTTTATATTTATATGTTTTATTATATATGACACCGTAAAATAAATAAATTAGATATATATAATATGTATAAGGAAGCATATATTTTATGTGTGGGTTAAAAACATTCGTATGATGTATATTTTAAAAGTTATTTTATAATGACAAAGTTTTTGAAAAGTTTTAAAAGTTATTTTAACTGTTCAGTGTATAGAATATATATATATATAATGATAAAGTTTTTAAAAGTTATTTTGTGACGCCCCATCTCTATACCCACGCTAGCCAAGGACACTACGGGGTAATGCCGTCAACTGGCGTGGAGAATAAGGCTGTTGAGGAGCGACCATCCGTGTAATTGCTTTGTGCGAGCACCGATATGCCAGATAAAATATAACATGCATTTCTCAAGAGTAAATCCGACATACCGATACAAACTCAAAGCTACTACACAGTGGCTACATATAATCTTCGGAAACAAATATAGAAATAAACATAACACAAATCGGTCACAGATAATTCATATCACAATGGTTGAAATAGATATGAATATATATAACACATAAAAGTGTTCATCAGAGTAGTGGTCCAAAAGATCCACAATGACATAAAAGAATAGCAACATGTGCTAGACAAAAGAATAAGTACACAACTATGAGTCGATATCTCAAATGTGTACAACAAAAAACTACTAATCTATTAGCCAAAAGTTAGAGTAATGAATCCCTGGGGAGAAGTCAAGCAGAAGCACCTGTAACATCTCGGTCTGACCCGAGTATTATTTAATAAGAAAATAATAAACGGATCAGTCTAGCTATAAATATCAGATGACATGATATAGAATAAGAGATATGGCATAAACATATGATAACCATAATGGCATACTACAATAAGTATGTAATTGAAAATCAACATGAGATTAATCAATATCACAAGAATCTTCTCAAAGATCCAAAAAGGGTATCATACCCAAAATTTGTACTCATAACAAGTCAATGACACACGAATTCACCAATGCACAAAAATTGATAAAGCTTATCAATAGAAATCACGAAAATAGGTGAAGCATAAAATTTCCATAAATCAACACACGAAATCCAGAAATCATAAAAAGGGAAAGAGGCCTATCACATGATGGTCCGAAGACCATGGGGAGCTACCCCATATGGGTGAGTCGGAATCACCCAGATGAGATCTAGGCTAACCAAAAAGCAAAAAGGTATGTGTTAGTGGAATCACACAAATGGTGTCTAGCCTAACCTCGCAAAAAAAGTATGTGTGAGTGGAATCACACAAATGGTGTCTAGACTAACCTTGCGGACAAAGAGATATGTGTGAGTCGGAATCACACCCATGAGGTCTAGTCTAACCTTGCAAAAAAGAGACATCGCACAATTGCTAGTCTAAATCATCAAATGATCGTCATGATCAACGAGAAGTGTCAATTACACTAAGCTAGTAAATATAAAAGTTTATCTTCGTGTCCATAACCACTTGCTTAACTTAAATATTTACGAGTTGTAAATCTCCACTAGAAAATTGTCACAAGAGATTCAATCGAACAAGTCCAAGAATTAACCGATGAAGTAAACGCAAGCGTTTCATACCACTTGTTTTACTAAGTCGTTTAATTAGATTTCTCATACGAGTGAGGTAAAGGTTTGTATATACTAATAGATTGGAAATCAGTTTGAGAAAATGAGCTTTGTTATAAAATAGTGTTGAAATCATTTGAAGAAAGAGTTTTGATATTTACTACTAGTATAGAAAACCTTTATATTTTAAAGTGACAAATCATAGAAGTGATTGTAGAAACAATCAATCATAAAAATTCACATACGAAGACGTGAATAAAATCCAAAGAAACCGATAAAGACTCCATCGAAATAGATATTCAAAAATCCATAAAATCGACCAAGAAGCCAAAAATAGTTTGTCTCGAAGAATGGTCAACTCAGCATCTCAACAAAGCAAGTTCTGTTGAATGTTTTTAGATAAGATCCCCTACGGAGGGGGGTCCAGGAGGGTGGCAACACCCCAAGGTGGGGGTGCGGGGGCAACACCCCCTCTACGGGGTTCGACCTGCCCGGTCAGGTCGTGGGGGTCCAGGGGGCAGCGCCCCCGGTGGGGTGCGGGGCAACGCCCCATCCAAAACGGTACGACCTAGTGAAGACCTAAGGGAGGATAGGATCGAGCGGCCTCGATAATAAATGATAACAACAAATAGGATCATCACGAATCGATTTAAATTTGAAAACCACGCAAAATAGGCAAAATAGGCAAAACAGCAACAGGTCGGTCGGCCGGCTACAGAGCTCGGTCGACCGGACCCTGTTCTGAAAAATTCTCGGGAAGCAGGTCGGTCGGCTGAGCTCTGTAGTTGGTCGACTGGACCTGAGACAGAGAAGTGCTATGCTTTTTTAGTAGCAGGTCGGTCGACCGGCCCAGTGGTTCGGTCGGCTGAACCTGATTGTTCTGCAAATTGATACCTATTTCAAATGAGGTGCAAACTCCTTCAATTTGCAATCGGACAAGCACGGACGCTAGGGGATTACGCCCATCGGCTACCCGGTCCTATTGGCTCCTCGATGCATCACCAAAAACATGTTCCAACATCAAAGTTATGATTTTTAAAGATTTGAACTCTAAACACTAAAAATTGGAATATTCACCAAATCAATTCAAACCAAAAGCAAATGCACATGAATAATTGTTAGGAATTCATACCCAACGTTCAAAGATAGTTATAGACTAAGATGTGAGATAAAAATCTCACCTTTTCACAAAAACAATGAAGAAGAAGCTTGAAAGCAAAAGGGAGAATCAACCACTCTTCAACACAACCCAAACGAGCTTGAATCTATACTCAAAAAGAAGAACATTCCCAAAGTTAGGTTTAGGAATTTCTGAAATTGATAAGAGAATGGGTTGGAGAAGAAGAAGAGAAGGCTTACCAAAGCTTCTTCTATGAATTTGGAGTTGGAGCTTGGATTTGCAACGAAACTAGGGCTTGGAATTTCTAATTTCCACTCTATTCCCCTATTGTTGCTTAAAGCTTAAAGTGTTAGGAATATGAAATGAAGTAATGAAGAGTTGGAGTGGAGCTAGGGTCTTAAGGTGGAACATTGAGCTGAAACCCAAACTCAAACCCAAAGTGAAAAAGTAGCAAAACTCTACTAACTCCAAACATATCGAAGCTTATACTCAAAAAGGTTGCAAACGGCATTTTGAACTCAATGGAAGGGGTCTCGAGTCCCAATTCGACTGTTTGCTAAAAGTAGGTTTTCGGACTATAATCAAACTAACGATGAAATATTTAAATAAAATATTTAAATATACAATCGATAAATATGCGGGTTGTTACATATTTTATAATTGTTGTTTTATATAAAAATGCATGACCGGTTATATATATAACTCGTTGTTGAGTATATTAAGTGCATAAGAAAGTATAAAAGGTATTATATATTCTCAACTACGTATACGTTTGCAGTATAGTTATGTTATTAGCTTTTGAATAAAAATATTTATGAACAGTTTGGGTTGTTGTCCTTATTTAAGTTATAGTACATCTTCCTTCTTATATACTAAGTCGTGACACGTGTCAGTGTCACGACCCGAACTCGATTTATTTAGGTTTATCCATCTTCTATTTGGTAATCGAGCTTATCTTAAAATAAGAATCCTATTTGATTAGAGTTCCTCTAAATTTGAATCTCTGTTTGTTTTGAAATCCACCCTTGAAAAAAATATCCCATGAAAATTTGTGTTTGATTGTATTTTGAAATTGTGCATACATCGAAATTGTTATTTTGATAAGGATGATCCCTTTTTATATATAAAAGTGAAATGTTTTCGATAAGAATTATATACCTTTTAAAAATGAAAATTTGAAATTTTCAAAGGATTTGAAATTTTGAAATCTATAATAAATTTGATTTAAAAAAATGATTTGTAATTGAAGGGTTTTGAATTTGAATTTCGAGGAATTGAACACTGGTGTTTTGAAATCGGTTTTAAGATTTTGGAAATATATAATAATAATATGATATAAAGATACTTCTCCGAACAAAATGTTTCAAATGTACTCGAACTGATTCCAATGATTTCGAAGAGATTTCAAAGAAGTTTCAAGAAAATAAAAGTCCAGAACCCACTTATGTCGTTGGAAAATAATTTCGGTGATGAATGCGTGCATCATCGACATTGATTTTCGAGTTTCTGAGTGGGGGAGAGGCCACTCTAGTAGCTTTGCTATGCGAGTGATTTTTTTTGAAACAAATTTTTATTTTAGATTTCGAAGTATGGTTTGATATTCGATATATATATATATATATATATATATATATATATATATATATATATATATTTGATCTAATTTAAAGTAAGCAGGTGTTCGGTCCTCGAGATTCAGATTTGTTTTGGTATAACCTTATCTATTGAAATTGATTTACTGATTCGTTGTTGATTCCCAACTCTTGGATTTTAAATATGATTTCTTCAACTATATTTTAAAGTTCGAACACATCCAAATCAAGGTTTAATTTTAAAGCTAAGAAATTTCGAAGAGTATAAAATATTTGATAAAGTATATAAGTTTGGGTTTGTATGCTTAAAGTATGAAGAGTATGACTTAAGTAAAATTGAAACTTTTGTTAAATAAATAATTTGCAAAAGGAAAATTGGATTTTTCATATAGAAGTAAATAGTTTAAAGGTTTTAAAGGGATGGTTATAAATTTGGAAACCATTTCGAGTATAATGGATTTTTGAAAAATTTGGTTTCGAAAATAGATTGAAATTTAAACCTAGTATTTATATGATGGTTTTGGAAATGAATCTGTTTGACCTAAATTTTGTCAATCTGGAAATCAGGATTATTATCTAAACCTATTGTTTTGAGAAACTTTGAAACTGAATATATGGAAGAAATGATTTGGCGAAATCATATATGGTTTCGAAACTGAATTGATATTGAAATGGTTTGAAATTTGAGAACCATATGTTACTAAATACTTGACTTGAAAGTTATCGAACTTATATAAAATGGATTTGTATAAGTATGACTATTGATTTGAAAGGTGCTCAATTTGGAAAGAGAAATCTTATATCATCGAAGTCTATATAAGTGTGATTTGATATACTATTGATTTTGAAAAATATTCAATTTGAAAATGAAATCCTATATAATAGACTTTATATAAGTATAATATTTGAAAGTGATTTGGAAAGGTCCTATATGATATATATTTTCGATGTAAAGATATGGAAAGTGCCTTCTGCTTGATATCCGCTTTGTGGCCACATTGTGGATTCATTTTATCGTTATTATTCTGTCGGATTTTAGTTTTCTGGATGTGATACTCGAGTGTCCCACCGTGGCGCAACCCATGGTTTTTTTTCTTGGCATGACTGCGTAGCGTAATTCGCCTGGCTGAGATGGCCCAGGGGTACGGATGTTTCCTGGGGGATTCAGGCGTAACCATTGTGTATCTTGTGATCCACGTAGGTCATTTTTAGTAGCGAAATCCACAAAGCAGAGAAAGCTTACGGATACAGATGTTTCCTAGGGGATTCAGGCGTAACCTTTGTGTATATGCGGTCTACTAGTCATCATGGTGAAATTCGCAGGGCTGAGAAAGCTTACGGATACGGATGTTTCCTAGGGGATTCAAGCGTAACCTTTGTGTATCTGCGATCAATGGTTGGACAAATGGTTTGGTTGTTTTGTTTGGATTGTACTTTCCATATCTATTTTTAAAAGTTTTTCAAGTATTTTCACTGGTTGTTGAAAAAAGTCTACTAAGTACCTGGATAATCTAGCTTTGCGTCTGATCAACACACTGCCAGAGTCTGCAGGAACAAGGATAAACTTGTTAAGACATCGAGTTATAAAAGTATTTTGATAAAGTATCATATAAGGATAATTTATTCATTTATTTTACCTTCCTAAATAGTTGAAATTTATATAGTTTTAAAATAATGGTTCATCCTTGTCTTTCAACATATTATCCCTTGTAGCCATTCCTACTTTCCACCTTGATAAACGTACCTCGTTCCTTTTCGAGGAAGAAAAGATTTGAGTGTGGGAGAGTGTATCGACTCGTAAATTTCAATAATTTAAAATTTGTTAATTTGATAAAGTTTTGGTAATTTAATATTAAAATAATGAAAATTTTGTTAATTAATAAGGAGATAATAACTTAAATAAAAAGTAACAAGGTAAACCAAAGTTAACTATTAACTATTTGAATAAAATTGCAGTAAATGAAATAATGTAAAATAGTATAACATGGTTATAAGTGAATGTAAGTAACGAATATAAATGTTGATCTATTAATATAAACCTGTGTAATAAATGGGAATTGAATATGATTAGTGTGATATGATTTGTTATAATCATTGGTGACCAATAATGAACAATTCTTTAATGACAATTAATATTATAACGAGAAGTGTGAAAGTATTAATTTCATAGAAACGTAGTGTAGGTATAAGTAATAAATTGTTACTAGAATGGAATTCAAATTAATTGAATTAGTGGGAATAATATAATTTGTTATGAATGAAACATACGTAAACATATGTAAGTATTGAATTTATATATGTTAGTTATTTAGTGTGTAAATAAAATTGGTGATCAAATTTCAATTTAAGGTAATTTTATCTATTTGGTAATAATGGATTAATAACAGGAATGAAATGTAAGAATGTTGATGTAATCTAATTAATAATTTATTCAATGCAATCCCAATTAATTGAAACAACTATTTGGGTATAAATGATTGTAAATAGGAATATTTGGTAATAAATTAATATAAGAAAAATAAATGTAAATATTGAATTAATCAATGAATTAATAATGAATAAATAGTTATTGAATAAAAATTAATGTAATATATGTAATTTTTTACTGATATAAATAATGTGTAAAAAGAAATAAGTTTATACGTTCACTTGACACGTTTTTTATCCATTCTTGTTTAATTATTTGGCTTTGTAAATGGTACATTATTTACTGAAATATTCTTTAGCATATATTTTACTAAATAAATAAGAAACATATAAATCTAAATTACATTACTTTGTTAATTATTTTGGACGTACGTTTCGTTTTAGTTTTTGCTTCTTATACGCACTCTTTAATTTCTCGCCTTAGCCGTTAAATCAGAAACGTTGCAATTTTCGTGTAAAGTGATCCCTTTCCAATTGCTTCTTTGTAATTGATAAGAATAAAATGTTTGATTTTCCTAGCCGTTTCAAAATCATTTATTGCTTGCACTCTTCCACTTTATCAACTTGAGGCTTCTATTATAAATACAAATCACACGTACACCATACCCTACTCCATATCAATAGATCTTCATCTTCATCTCTCGCGTGAGCTTCAGCCATCAGGTAAATGGCAGCATGCTTTTCCTTTATTTATTTATTTATTTTTTCTTCTTCTTGTTTTTCTTATATTTTCATTTTTCGATTTTGGGTTTTCGTTTATATTTATATGTTTTATTATATATGACACCGTAAAATAAATAAACTAGAAATATATAATATGTATAAGGAAGCATATATTTTATGTATGGGTTAAAAACATTCGTATGATGTATATTTTAAAAGTTATTTTGTAATGACAAATTTTTTAAAAAGTTTTAAAAGTTATTTTAACCGTTCAGTGTATAATATATATATATATATATATATATATATATATATGTATATAATGATAAAGTTTTTAAAAGTTATTTTATACTTGTTATATAAAAATGCATGACCTCTTATATATATAGCTCGTTGTTGAGCATATTAAGTGCATAAGAAAGTATAAAAGGTATTATATATTCTCAACTACATATACATTTGCAGTATAGTTATGTTATTAGCTTTTGAATAAAAAGATTTGTGTACAGTTTGGGTTGTTGTCCTTATTTAAGTTATAGTACATCTTCCTTCTCATATACTAAGTCATGACACATGTCAGTGTCACGACCCGAACTCGATGTCCGACAAACAACATCAAATTCGTATCGCCGGAGCTTGCAACAACATTAGATGATACACAGCGGAAAAAAAGACGATATCACTGACACAACATGAATACAATATCTAATACATCAATTTGATACAATGATAATCATCAACATCAGAGAATATGCGACACAAAATACAGCGGAACACGATACAATATGAGATAAGTTTTCACAGAATCAATACTGCAACTCTGATCCAAAAGGTCCAAAGACAAAGCTCCAAAACTCCTAGCTCGATCCACCATCAAGGTTGCACCAAGATAAGGAAGGTCAGCCGTCCAAGGACTGAACTAGCTCCAGATAATCTACTAGACCTGACTATCTGAAAAAACCAAACTCTAGACTACCCGTGTGGAAAATTATGGGCACCCAGAGTTTAGAAAGGGAACAATAAACTCTGAGTCAGTCATGGGACTAGTGTGAGCAAACAAAAATATTTTTTCTTTAAAAACAATCAAAAGATTTTAATTTAAAATCCGCAATGCTTTTTGGTTGGAAAATGAAACTACCATAAGGCCTGCCACCACACACACCATGCAAACGCAGAATTGGAGGAGATTTCGCCTTATGTAGTCAAAAATGCTTGATATGCGAAAACCATTATGATATTATTATTATTAGTGCATAGTGGAAAACATTTCGAAAGTATAATATTAATTTTAGCCAGCGTAGGCATTTCGCACTATGCCTAGTATAGCTACCATCTAAACAGTGGGGCTCCACCATAATTAGATGGCAGATAATACAACTAAAACCGTACAAGGCGCATATTGGATGAATGGATTTCCAACAAATGGTCAGGCTAAGGAACTTCCTGTTGCCATATGGGATCGCCTCTGGAGGGACGCCCCGAGAACCTACCCGGCTCTCTGCCAACACAAGGTCAGTTTCCTCCCTGCTCGGGAGTAATACCTAAAGATATACCACCCCTGGTCCTTTGGGACCTTTATACGAGGGTCCTCTACGCCAACAACATCACACAGTAATAAATAACTACAGTGCCCACATGAGTAAGTATCTAGGCTCCATGCCATGATACTACACTTTTCCAGAACGAATGGTCACACCCTAGGGGAGCTACCCCTGAAACCTTGCCGCATCTTTCCTTTTTCGACCATTACCGGTTTGTGAGGCTCGATGAGGTTTCGTCCACAAAGCTACGCTTTACACGAAAGCCATGCTTTGATCAACAAATGATCAAAGAATGATCAACACACAGCAGCACTTAGCATGTCACACTTCCAAATTGGGAGTGTATCGATGATAGCTTTCAACTACATAACCTCTGAGCTCGTATGTCTCAGAGAAGGGTGTTAAGCTAAGAGAATAAATTCTCCGCCACCAACAGATATGTATTTGAAAGAAATCTGCTTTATATCTCAAAGCGTAGTGTCAGACATGCAACCATACAAGTCTGTTTCGGGTTCGAATGGAACCGAAGGCACTTTCGAAGAAGCCCTTGCAATCCGGGTATTCACAATCCCGATCAGACTTCCCATCACTTAGGGAATCTCTATACCGTAGCTACTCAGTGCAGAGACAATCAATAGGTTATCCTATCGTTCTTGCAAATACCCGATCTTCACCACCGGTCTTCAAGTGCTATTCATAGCGACGAAACATTATTCGGAATGGGTTATATGACACAAGGTCCTCTCCTAGCTAAACCAAATAATGAGCGCAATATTTAAAAACATATGGATATGGGATTTCAATTAAGTCACAACTTTGAAATTAAACTTCCTTTCAAATGGTTTACCATTTCAAATCTTTTAAACAAAAAGATTTGTTTCACAAAGTTCACTCAGTTTTACAAAGATTCATTCACGAATTTCAAAACAACTTCCATTTCAATTGGATAAATTCATTTAAATCTTTAAATCAATATTTGACTTATACCTTTCAAAACTAGTTTCCAAGATTCATCCATAACTTGCAAAACCATTTCAATTCAAACTTGAAATTCATTTCTTATATGAAAGCTTTTATTGTTTGGAAACAAACCGTTTTCATTACGGAAAATCCGATTTCATTTATACAAGTTAAAATCTTTGGGGTAAATAAAATCTAAAAAAAATGGTTTAAACCCATATAAGCTTGTATAATCCTTTTATATAATAAATACCGAATATTGAATTCAATTTCAGATATTGAATCCCAATTTTAAATTAATTTATTCAAATTTCAAATCTTTATTAAGTTATTCAAAATAAATTTCATTTTTAAAACCCTTTTCAAAAGCTTTTCACTATGACCCAATCCATTTCCCAAAACTGTTTGGATTAAAAATTCAAATTCAAAATTATTTTTAAAATTCAAATATCCATGACTTAAGCGATCTTCATGTGTAATTCATATTTGTGTGTGTATAAGTGTGGCCCTGGGGTTTACACAATAGTGCACAATATAAATCTTCACAGATATATCAATATCGATAAGCGGTATGAACTATAATGCTTATCTTCATTCACAGATTCACAGGTAAAGTAAATTTATCAATCACAATGATTCACCATTACAATTCGATGTGGGTTTCGGATAACCAACTGGGATCCGACCCCTTGTCGCATCGAAATTCAAATGCCATTTTACGGGCAAAGGGGTTTTAACAAACATACAGAAACAAATCACTAATCACAGTTAAGCATAAAGCAATTCACATCACACAGTATCACATATCACAAACAGAAATATCAATCCAGTACACAATATTTGATGATAGTCAATCATCTTTGATTTAAGGCAGGGATGATTAACTGAATTAACCATATAACTATTTTTTTTAAAATAAATGATTAACTATTTTAATGATAAATTAATTAGATTTTTAATTAATTATTCCTTAATCAATTATCTTAATTGACTACAAATTATAAATTAATTAACGTTAATTATATAATTAAATTTTTTAATTACAAATAAGTTAAAAACTTAATTGTGAATTAACCGAATCTTTAATTTCAAATAGACTAATCTCTAGTCACTTAATTAATTAAAATTTTAATTTAATTATCCATTCTTAATTACCCTTTTAAAACAATTAATAATAATACTTATTTGTCTTAATTAACATTTTAAAAGATTCTTTAAACTTTGAAATCAATTTATTAAAAATTTGAAAACTTTGATGTTAATTAAATTACAATACTTGTTTTATATTAATTACTTAATTAAAGTATTATTTAGATCTTTAAAACATTCTAAAGTATTAACTGGAAATAATTTAAACTTGTAATAAGGCCTTGACTTAAATTTGTCATATATTAATTAGTCATCACCACTTAACTTTGTTTAAATAGTTCACTTAACTTATTATTAATATTTTACAGCTTGGGAAGCAAACCCTAGCAATCTCCCCCATTTACTCGAGTAAAGCTCGAGTCTCCCACCAGATTTCCCCGAGTCATTCTCTTTCTTTCGCGTACACCTCTTCTTCTCTTTTTTTTCCAGTAAGTTAATTTTTTAGTTAAATTATAATAGCAGGCAACAAACCCACATACTCGAGCACGAACCCGAAGCATTCACCCACCTTTCTCGAGAATCCACTCGCGTTGCTCACTCCCATCAACATTGACACCAAAGCGATAATGTGCACGTGCACTGTCGCCTCTGGCCATCGGTGATCGTTGCGGCCACCTTCGACAACCCCTCAAACTCACTGACCCTGAATCAGCACACAGATCGCACGAAAAACCCACGAATCGAAATCGAGTTATTCTTGACCACTCCTGAAAAAGCCATTGCCGGAAATACACTTCCCTTCGCCGCCTCCGACCATAAGATCACCGGCGCACCTCACACAAGCCTCGTCACACCTTCCAACAGCCATCCCCGCCATTGCTCCACCGTCGCCCCAGTATCCTTGTCAACAATGTTAAACCCAAACCATACATAAACCTACTTTGGCTTCGCTATGCCGCCCCGACCATAGAAAAAATCTATAACCATTTTTCCTAGGTTCATCCCCCTGCTAGCCTTCTTCGACCTCAAGTTCGACATCAATCATTTCACCCATCGCCGTGAATTGGCAATAAACCCAAAACTCTTCATCCATGATTTCCTTGGAAATTACTACACTAAAAATCACCATTCCAATCCCTAAAATCATGAATTGATACTACTATTCAGACTATATAACCAAAAATTAAAATTAGCTTGATTGATTAATGACAAATATTAAGCTCATCACTGACATTGTTCATTTTTAAGATAGATGCTAAATATAAATACAAGTTATTGTTTTTAAAATTCATAAACATTGTAATTTCCAATTTTCATTTATATATTTTAGCCTAAAACTGATTACAGGGAAAGATACAATATTTTTTCTATTGAAAGTGAGCATGTAAGATACAGATAATGTTTAACACAGATATACACAACCCAATCATCTCACAACCATACATAGATATATGAATCCATGCATATAAACATTACTTGTTTTACTACTTCAACAATTATTATGACTATCATCATAATATCATATAATAAAACTGTTTTTAAATAGAAGTTTACTCAATGTAAATGGAAGAACAAAGAAAAATCTGTGTTTTGAAGCTGCAGTTTGATTCCCTTTTAACCCTATTTTGCTTTCTTTGAATTGAATGATGTTTCTTATTTTTTTTTTATTTTTTTTTATTTTTGCTTAGTTTTTTCTCTTCTGAACAAACAAGGCAAGTATGGATGTATAAATAAAGGAAATAGTTTAGTATAGGGGAAGGTATTATCTAGTTAGGCTTATTTCTTTTATTTGAACAGATTTTTCTTTTATTGACTAATGATTTTTTCTTTGTTTACTGGTATGATGAAATTTTGTTTTCGGCTGAGATGATATATTTGGTGTGCTTAAGAAGGAAGCATTAAACGCTATGTCTCCATTTTTTTGTTTACATACAATCCATTTGATTTTATATATGCAGTTTTGTTGTTTTGTAGACATTTTCATTTGTTTCATTATCTTCTTTTGTAAGCTTTATTACATAGATTTTTTTTTCTTTCTTTTGTTCTTTATACATGTACATTTTTATCTATCTTCTTGTCCTTTATATGTACATATTTGTTTGTTTCTTTTCTTTGCCTTTGTGCTTCATATAGCTCACATACAATTCTAGATGTATTCCATTTGTTATTATTTTATAGTTTGATTTTATGTTGCTATATTACCATATAAATTTTATTATTAACATAAATTCTTGAATTTTTATTTCTTTTTGTAGTTTAACTATCGAGTATTAAATTTATAACATATATTTTATTCTATACTTTATACTTATATTTAATATTGATAGGATAAATTTTTATTTTAAACATTTTATAACAAATAAGTATATATACCTTTATATTTTATTCTATACTTTATACATATATTTTATTTACGATCAAATTCAATCGAAAATATTTATTTTGAGTTTCAAACCCAAACTCTAAAACAAATAAGTATATATACCTTATTAAATTTGAAAAATTCAAACAAATCCACAATTTAGCCCAAAAATTATATTTAATTGCAAACTTAAATTCGTCTTTAAACCTGGATCGTTATAGATTCCCTCTTAAGAAATTTCGTCCCTGAAATTTACCAAGGAGACAACCAAGAACGGATAACAGATAGAGAAATACCTTTTCAAACCAAACCGGATTTCGATTCTGCATTTGGCTTACCAAATCAGAATATCAACAATAGATATGAGAACAAACTCAATTAACTACGAAACAATTGGGTTATCTGATCTACGAAGTATAAAGGGGTATTGGTTAGTTCGAAGGGATAATGAACCATTCGTAGATTATATCGAAACCCAATGAAATAGAAAAAAATAGATTCAATTTCAATCTCAGATTCAAGATTTAACTCATTTATGATTTGCTGAGAAATAAAACGAAGGGTAGTTCTCATGTCAAACAAAATTTGAACAATTTATTCATAAACGAGATGGTTACCAAATAAAATTTCATTTCCTTAATCAGCTTTTATGGTTGAAGAATCACCTTTGATTGCATACGCCCCTGCTGCTTGAGCTTGCTTCAGTGCTGGGCAATTCATGATCCTTTGTCCCGACTTGTGGCAGTAACAACATTTCCGAGATTCCTGTTCTGGCTTCATAACCGGCTTTCTCATTCCTTATTTCCTGGGATTCTTACAATTGTTCAAGTAATGGCCTTTCTCCAAGCAGTTGAAATAAGTAGCATCTTTCACCTTTTTCTTTTGTATATTCTTCTTTCCTTTATCTTTCCTCGGTTTCTTTCCACCGAATTTCTTTTTCCGCCAATTCAGATTGCTTGTGTTTCCATCCTCCTCTGGAATTTCCAGCTTATCCAGAGTATCGTATCTATAACCCATATCAATTAATTTAGAAAAAGATTCCTTTACATGAGTAGTCATCCTTTCCTGAAACTCCTTGTTCATCCCCGAATAAACTTTTCATTCTTCTTTAACGGTGTATTCACCAATTATGGACCAAATCGAGATAATTCATTAAATTTGTTCAAGTATTCCTCAAATGATAAACTCCTAGCTTCAAATTCATAAACTCCTGGTACATTCTAGAGATACCCGCAGACGGAATATATCGCTGCTCGAACACTTCTTTGAAACGACTCCAAGTAAATTCATTCGCCAGCTCATCCAACGTAACTGTTTCCCACCAAGCTAAAGCCTCCTCCTGGAGTTGCCAGGAAGCTATCAATCACATCTGATCATCTTCCAATTTCAGTCCCTCGAAAATTCTTTCACACGATCGAATCCAGGATTGTGCTTCGATAATGGTTTCTTTGTCAGTGAATGGTTTTCCACCAAGTCTAGAAAAGCGTCGATATAAATCAGCCAAATTTGGTTGAAATTGAATGGGAATATCTGTCGTTGCAGGGCTTTGACCAATTGAAGTGGTACTTCCTTGTCCCCAATCCCGTCCTCTTGTTCCACTCATTCTTACTATCTATAATAGTAAGAAGACCGATTTAGGCATTCAGACGAAATATCTTAGAGAATAACAACAGATAAAGAGAATAAACTAAGAAATTTGGGTTTTGGTTTCACTGGTTATACTCATTCTAGGGCATACTTCACCCTATCTCTAATGAGCCATCTAATGCTTTAAACTCCGTAGCTAAATTTCTTACTCAACCTCCAGCTCTGATACCAAGTTGTCACGACCCGAACTCGATATCCGACAAACAACATCAAATTCGTATCGTCGGAGCTTGCAACACCATTAGATGATAAATAACACAGCGGAAAAAAAGATGATATCACTGATACAACATGAATACAATATCCAATACATCAATTTGATACAATGATAATCATCAACATCAGAGAATATACGACACAAAATACAGCGGAACACGATACAATATGAGATAAATCTTCATAGAATCGAATACTGTAACTTTGATCCAAAAGCTCCAAAGACAAAGCTCCAAAACTCCTAGTTCGATACACCATCAAGGTTGCACCAAGATAAGCAAGGTCAGTTGTCCAAGGACTGAACCAGCTTCAGATAATCTACTAGACCAGACTATCTGTAAAACCAAACTCTAAACTTCCCGTCTGGAAAATTATGGGCACCCAAAGTTTAGAAAGGGAACAATAAACTCCGGGTCAGTCATGGGATTGGTGTGAGCAAACAAAAATATTTAGTCTTTAAAAACAATAAAAATATTTTAAATTTAAAATCCGCAATGCTTTTTTTTTGGAAAATGAAACTACCATAAGGCCTCCCGCCACACACACCATGCAAGTGCAGAAGTGGAGGAGATTTCTCTTTCTGATAGTCAAAAATGCTTGATACGTGAAAATCATTTTGATATTATTATTATTAGTTCATAGTGGAAAACATTTCGAAAGTATAATATTAATCTTAGCCAACATAGGCATTTCGCACTATGCCTACTATAGCTACCATCCAAACAGTGGGGGCGACCATAAGTAGATGGCAGGTAATACAACTAAAACTGTACAAGGCGCGTATTGAGTAAATGGATTTCCAACAAATGGTTTGGCTAAGGAACTTCCTGTTGCCACATGGGAACGCCTCTGGAGGGACACCCCGAGAACCTACCCGGCTCTTTGCCAACACAAGGTCGGTTTCCTCCCTGTCCGGGAGTAATACCTAAAGATATGCCACCCCCGTCCTTTGTGACCTTTATATGAGGATCCTCTACACCAACAACATCACACAGTAATAATTATAATACAGTGCCCACATGAGTAAGTATCTGGGCTCCATAACATGATACTACCCTTTTCCAGAAGGAATGGTCACACCCTAGGGGAGCTACCATTGAAACCATGCCGCATCTTTCCTGTTTCGACCATTACCGGTTTGTGAGGTTCAATGAGGTTTCGTCCACAAAGCTACGCTTTACACGAAAGCCATGCTTTGATCAACAAATGTTCAAAGAATGATCAACACACAGCAGCACTTAGCATGCCACACTACCAAATTGGGAGTATATCGCTGATAACTTTCAACTACATAACCTCTGAGCTCGTACGTCTCAGAGAAGGGTGTTAAGCTAAGAGAATAAATTCTCCGCCACCAACAGATACATATTTGAAAGAAATCTTCTTTATATCTCAAAGTGTAGTGTCATACATACAACCATACAAGTCTGTTCTGGGTTCGAACGGAACCGTAGGCACTTTCGAAGAAGCCCTTGCAATCCGGGTATTCATAATCCCGATCGAACTTCCCATCACTTAAGGAATCTCCATACCGTAGCTACTTAGTGCAGAGACAATCAATAGGTTATCCTATCATTCTCGCAAATACCCGGTCTTCACCACCGGTCTTCAAATGCTATCCATAACGACGAATCATTATTCGGAATGGGTTATATGACACAAGGTCCTCTCCCGGCTAAACCGCATAATGAGCGCAATATTTAAAAACATATGGATATGGGATTTCAATTAAGTCACAACTTTGAAATTCAACTTCCATTCAAATGGTTTATCATTTCAAACCTTTTAAACAAAAAGATTTGTTTCACAAAGTTCACTCAGTTTCACAAAGATTCATTCGCGGATTTCAAAACAACTTCCAATTCAATTGGATAAATTCATTTAAATCTTTAAATCAAGATTTGACTTATAACTTTCATCCATAACTTGGAAAACCATTTCAATTCAAACTTGAAATTCATTTCTTATATGAAAACTTTAATTGTTTGGAAACAAACCGTTTTCATTTCAAAAAATCCGATTTCGTTTATACAAGTTAAAATCTTTGGGTTAAATAACATTTAAAAAAAAATGGTTTAAAACCCATATAAGCTTGTGTAATCCTTTTATGTCATAAATACCGAATATAGAATTCAATTTCAGATATTGAATCCCAATTTTAAATTAATTTATTCAAATTTCAAATCTTTATTAAGTTATTCAGAATAACTTTCATCTTTAAAACGCCTTTTCAAAAGCTTTTCACTATAAACCCAATCCATTTTCCAAAACCGTTTGGATTAAAAATTCAAATTCAAAATTATTTTTAAAAATTCAAATATCCGTGACTTAACCGATCTCCATGTGTAATCCATATTTGTGTGTGTATAAGTGTGGTCCATGGGTTTATAAATAGTGCACAATATAAATCATCACAGATATATCAATATCGATAAGCGGTATGAACTATAACGCTTATCTGCATTCACAGATTCACAGGTAAAGTAAATTTATCAATCACAAAGATTCCTCAATACAATTCGATGTGGGTTTTTCAGGTAACCAACTGGGATCCGACTCCCTGTCGCATCGAATTCAAATGTCGTTTTACGGGCAAAGGGGTTTTTCACAAACATATAGAAACAAATCACTAATCACAGTTCAACATAAAGCAATTCACATCACACAGTATCACAATCACAAACAAAAATATCAATCCAGTATACAATATTTGATGATAATCCATCATCTTTGATTTAAGGCGAGGGTGATTAACAGAATTAACCATATAATCATTTTTATTTATTTATTTAAATCAATGATTATCTATTTTTAATGATAAATTAATTAGTTTTTTAATTAATTATTCCTTAATCAATTATCTTAATTGACAACAAATTATAAATTAATTAACATTAATTATCTAATTAACAATTTTAATTACAAATAAATTAAGCACTTAATTGTGAATTAACCAAATCTGTAATTTCAAATTGACTAATCTCCAGTCACTTAATTAATTGCAATTTTAATTCAATTATCCATTCTTAATTACCCTTTTTAAAACAATTAATAATAATACTTATTTGTCTTTACTAACATTTTAAAATCTTCTTTAAACTTTGAAATCAATTTATTACAAATTTGAAAATTTTGATATTAATTAAATTCCAACACTTGTTTTATATTAATTACTTAATTAAAGTATTATTTAGATCTTTAAAACATTCTAAAGTATTAATTGGAAATAATTTAAACTTGTAATAAGGTCTTGACTTAAATTTTTCATATATTAATTAGTCATCACCACTTAACTTTGTTTAAATAGTTCACTTAACTTATTATTAATATTTTACAGCTTGGGAAGCAAACCCTAGCAATCTCCCCCATTTACTCGAGTAAAGCTCGAGTCTCCCACCAGCTTTCCCCGAATCATTCTCTTTCTCTCGCGTACTCCTCTTCTTCTCTTCTTTTTTCCAGCAAGTTAATTTTTTAGTTAAATTATAATAGCAGGCAACAAACCCACATACTCGAGCACGAACCCGAAGCATTCACCCACCTTTCTCGAGAATCAACTCGCATTGCTCACTCCCATCAACACTGACGCCAAAGCGATAACGTGCACGTGCACTGTCGCCTCTGGCCATCGGTGATCAATGCAGGCCACCTTCGACAACCCCTTGTACTCAATCGACCCCGAATCAGCAACCAGATCGCACGAAAAACCCATGAATCGAAATTGAGTTATTCTCGACCACTCCTGAAAAATCCATTGCAGAAAATACACTTCCCTTCGCCGCCTCCGACCATAAGATCACCGGCGCACCTCACCCAAGCCTCGTCACACCTTCCAGTAGCCATCCCCGCCATTGCAATCACACTCGATGCTCCACCGTCGCCCCAGTCTCCTTGTCAACAACGTTAAACCCAAACCATCCTATAACCCTACTTTGGATTCGCTAGGCCGCCTTGACCATGAAAAAATCTTTAACCATTTTCCTAGGTCCATCCTCCTGTTAGCCTTCTTCGACCACAAGTTCGACATCAATCATCTCATCCATCGCCGTGAATTGGCGATAAACCCAAAAATCTTAATCCATGATTTCCTCAGAAATTACTTCACTAAAAATCACCATTCCAATCCCTAAAATCATGAATTGATACTACTATTCAGATTATATAATCAGAAATTAAAATTATCTTGATTGATTACTGACGAATATTAAGCTCATCACTGACATTGTTCATTTTTGAAATAGTTGCTAAATATGAATACAAGTTATTGTTTTCAAAATTCATAACACATTATAATTTCCAATTTTCACTTATATTTTTTAGCCTAAAACTGATTACAGGGAAAGATACAATGTTTTTTCTATTGAACACAACCCAATCATCTCACAACCATACATACATATATGAATCCGTGCATATAAACATCACTTGTTTTACTACTTCAATAATTATTATGAGTATCATCATAATATCAGATCATAAAGCTGCTTTTAAACAGAAGTTTACCCGCTGTAAATGGAAGAACAGAGAAAAAATTGTGTTTTGAAGCTGCAGTTTGATTTCCTTTTAACCCTGTTTTTCTTTCTCTGAATTGAATGACGTTTCTTTTTTTTCTTTTTTTTTCTCTGATTTTTACTTAGTTTTTTCTCTTCTGAGCAAACAAGGCAAGTATTGATGTGTAAATAAAGGAAATAGTTTGGTATATGGGAAGGTATTATCTAGTTAGGCTTATTTCTTTTATTTGAACAGATTTTTTCTTTTATTGACTAAAGATTTTTTCTTTGTCTACTGATATGATGTTTTTTTGGCTGAGATGATATATTTGGTGTGGTTGAGAAGGAAGCATTAAACGCTATGTCTCCATTTTTTTGTTTACATACAATCCATTTGATTTTATATATGCAGTTTTGTTGTTTTGTAGACATTTTCATTTGTTTCATTATCTTCTTTTGTAAGCTTTATTACATAGGTTTTTTTTTCTTTCTTTTGTTCTTTATACATGTACATTTTTATCTATCTTCTTGTCCTTTATATGTACATATTTGTTTGTTTCTTTTCTTTGCCTTTGTGCTTCATATAACTCACTGACAATTCTTGATGTATTCCACTTGTTATTATTTTATAGTTTGATTTTATGTTGCCATATGACCATATAAATTTTATTATTAACATAAATTCTTGAATTTTTATTTATTTTTATAGTTTAACTATCGAGTATTAAATTTATATCATATATTTTATTCTATACTTTATACTTATATTTAATATTGATAGGATAAATTTTTATTTTAAACATTTTATAACTTTTTAAAGGAAATGAATTAAAACACAATTTATACATTTAATAAATAATTGTACATAATATTTTCCGAAGTAAAATATTTAAATCCAGTTCATTTAAATACATTTTGAATTTCCAAATCAAATTTTTATTTATGAGCCAATTCAATTGAAAATATTTATTTTGAGTTTCAAACCCAAATTCTGAAACAAATAAGTATATATACCTTATTAAATTTGAAAAATTCAAACAAATCCACAATTTAACCCAAAAATTATATTTAATTACAAATTTAAATTCGTCTTTAAACCTGGATCGTTATAGTCAACATATAATATATTTAGGTTTATATACTCATTTAGGTTGTATAATATTTATACTATCGGTTAGTTTATAAATACTAAGTTGTTATAAATATGTGTTTGTATATAAATATATAGTAAGAGTTTAGATATAACTGAATATTAATAAATATATAAGGTTGTTTTCTATGTTTATATTAAAACTAAAATTTTACAGTTTATATATAAAGTCTCATATTTTGTTATAAGTGTATTGTTAAATACTATATTTGTCTTGACGTGTATTCTAATAAGTGTATTGTATATTATATTACATTACTATACATAGTATAATTTAAATATAGTCTAGTTTACATGTATAATGGATATATCTTGATTATACAGAACATATGGTCAATAGTTGTTTCTAAACTATTTATATTTTTGGAAAACGTATGTATTTAATTTTAATGTGTCTCAAAGTTAATATTGGTTAAGCAAATAATATTTTGGGATTTTATATATTTTGTTTCGGTCTACATCAAGCAGTTTCTAATCTATTTTCATCGATCTCTATTTATCAGCTCCGTTCGTCCAATTCGTGCCAATCTTGTCCATTTTGGAAATTCGTTCTTAGATCCGTAACCCATTTAAAATCTCTCTAGCCTTGAAGGTGAGCAATCACTCACGATTAACGTTCTTGTATTCACTAAATTTGGTTTCAATTGAAACGACAATTGAAATATGCTACTGTAGTTATTTAAATTGTTATATATGCTATTTTCTGTAACTGTTCACCTGTGGATATGACGCCATATCCTATTGTTTATATCTTATTTAATTACTGATGGTATATGCTTATTGTTATATGTTAAATTATACCTGTTATCACTCTGCAAGTACCCTGTTGGTATAGAATTCACTATGGATTGAAATGATACATACCTGAAGAGACTTTAGAATAGGAGAAAATCGTTATGGGTTGAAATGATAGACCCAAGCGATTTTCATTTGAATTGAATTTAGGATTACGGGTCGAAATGATACACCCGTATATATATTAAATTACGGATTGAAATGATAATATCCGTATCACTTTACCATAGAGTAGAAAATTATACACCGACGCCAATGGTCTATATAAATATTTTGAAAATGAACATTATGGTTCGGAAAGAAATATATAGTTGTAATAAATATTGATTCTTAAATATATTATATATATAATGGTAATGATATATATATATATAGGTTAAGTGATAATGTTAAATTAAATTAGGATTGATTTAATACGTATAATATGTTTAAGCATTTTAATTTGTATTTCAAATAGATTTTGGTAATAACTTGAATAAGTTAAGGTTGAAATGGTAAAAATTAAATATATTTGAAACAGTAATCAATGAAGAATTTAATTTGATTAAATCGATTTGAAACTTCTTAAAATTGAGATCTAAAGATATGATTGTATAATGTGATTTTGATTTAATTAAGTTAATGAATATTTCACGTTTAAATAAATTAAAGGAAATATTTAGAAAAATTTAATTTAAGGTTACTTAAATGATATTGAATCTAACGAGGGAATATTTCAAGATTAAATAATAAGGAAGATAAACTAAATCTATATGAAATCGTTAAATTTAATTTGAATGTTGAATATTTAAAGTTTTGAAATATATTGAAATGTAAATGGGTATTTTGTGATTCAAACCAAGATTTGAGATCGATAAAATTTGAATGGTTATTTAGGAATTGAGTTGAATTTAAATTGATAAATCGAGATTGGATTAAATTTGAATTTGGTATTTGAGTAGATTTGAATCGTAATTTTGGAAGTGATAAAATTTGGATATATATATATATATATATATATATATATATATATATATATATGAAGTGAAATGATATTTTGGTTTTGAAGTATAAATTAATTTGAAATGACCACGGCGTTATAGTGTATATCTCTGCATTGTAGATAGTCCCACGGATCCTTAGAGGATGGTTATCCCAAACATCCCTTGAGTTACTTGTATTTCAATTGATATTTCATTTGAGTTGATTTATTAATATAAGAATGTTAATAATGACTTGAGTGTTTTGTGTTTTGCTTTATGCTCGAGTCAGAATGAGTGATACAACATTTGAGACTCACCTTCGGAGTTTGGAGCTTCGCTTGGAGATCTAACAATCGTTTTAGCTTTCAGCTCTTCCAGTTGATTTGCTCAGAGAAGTCATCTGTTGCATTGGAGACTTCACTGTATTTGAGATATTCTGTTGTATTTTATTTCCAACTCTAATGTTTATATAGCAGCTTCATGAACTACTATTTATCTATTCCGTTGCATACTATTGGATTACTCTGTGTTTGTGATTCTGTGATTGATTTATTTACTGTATATGTTAAGTTTTGCCAAATTTTAAATTAACAATCTGATATTTTGAGCAATTCTAGTTCGACATGTGCGGATACAAATGGTTGAAAATAGCAGATCGTTACATTTATGTACAGGTTTATTAATCCTGTTCTAGTTCCTGGTTTTCAAAAAAGAGAAAATCCTGTCAAACCCGAAAATTCCTACTTCTAGTTTTTGTTAGGATGAAGTGTTCAAATTCAGTAAAACTAAATTTTAAAAATAATTTTATAAACTAATATCATGAATATGGTCTGGACCAAGAAAAAGTACTGTAAGCTCAATCTATAAAAAAATTTGATTTCCTTGATTTTTCAATTTGATTTTATAATCTAAATCGCCTTTGAAAATATTGATTTTTAAGATTAAAATCAAGATTTTTAATTAAGTATTCAATGAGAAATTTGAAGATGAATGTGGCACAAGTTTTAATGAAATGCTGATAATCGGATATGAAGTTTGTCTTGCGATCCTAGTAGATGCTAGTAGGGAGGTCTGGGTTCATCACAAAATTGTTGAATGAATTTATAAATCATTGTGGTGTTTGCAGATCGAGGATCTAGGGTTTTAACCTTGTGTTTTGTCGACCGTTTCTAGAAGCAATGGTGGTGTCTAGGTTGCATCGGACTGGACAAGGGTAATGGGAGGCGGTGCGTGGTCGTTATGGGGAGCTCATGGCGAAGGCGCGTGGCCTCTGGTAATCTTTGGCATCGGAGCGAGGTGGTTTCGTTGGTTGAGCTTCGACCCAGATTTGAATCAGATGACTCTTTTGCAAGATCGTCGAAATTATGGGTTTCTGAGTGGTGTGGATGTTAGGTAGGGTTTTCGTCGACTCGATGGAGGCTGGAGCTTCGACCGAAGGTGGCGATTCCAACCGTGCATGTGCACGAGTCCTGTTTGTGCATCAGGAATGAGACAGAGGGGTGAAGGGTGGATGCTCGAAGCAAGTATCGGGGAAAACTTGTGATAGCTCGAGTGTTAAGTCAAGTAAAATTATTGAAGCACCGGGTAAAAATATTTAAGAAAAATTTTTAATTGAAAATTTTGGCACTCGGGTTGATTTTTGATAGATCCGAAGAAAATGAGAACGGTTCTCGGTGGTGACTCGAAGCGGGTCTCGAGTTTAATCTGTAAAACAGTTTTTACTTTAAAAATTTTCAAACTTTCAAATATTTTAAAACCCATGTTTTCAAAATGATGATTTGATTAAAGTTTGAATGAATTAAAGATTTAAGTAAGATATTCTCAAAATAATTAAATTTTAATTTATTTAAATTGGATACATTATTTTATAAAGTTATTTATATTTAATAAATAATCTAATTAAAAAGAGGTAATTAAGATAAAATGTTGTTTAAACTAAACCTTAACCTTTTAAAGTAACTAATGTGATAAAGGTGATTTATTAAACAAGGTTAAAAAGGATAATCAAAGTAATGGAATTATCATTTGGTTTTTTAAAACAATTAATGATTTTGCTAATATAATTTCTTAAAAAGTAATTACTTAATTAATTATTTAATATTAAAGATTAATTCAATAAATAATTAAGGTTAATTAATTTTTAATTAATTATTAATTAATTAATGAAGTAATTAATATTTAATTAATTAATAATCAAGGATTTAATTAATGAAGTAATTAAGTTTTAATTAATTAATAATTAAGGATTTAATTAACAAGTAATTAAGTTTTGATTAATTAACAATTAAGGATTTAATTAACAAGTAATTAAGATTCAATTAACTAATATTAATATTTAATTAATTAATAATTAAGTATTAATTAATTTAAAATTAAAGATAGTTAATCATTAATTAAAGATAATTAATGAGAAATAATTATACGATTAATTGATTATAATCACACTATTAATTCATCTAATTTTTAGATGATTGATTAATATTAAAATGCTTTGAGCTGTTTGATATCCCTGTTTGTGGTTGTGATACCGTGTGATGTGAATTGCTTTGTGCTGAATCGTGATATGTGATTTGTTTCTGTGTGAATGTGAAAACCCATTGGCCCGTAAAATGGCAATTAAATTTCGATGCGACAGGGAGTCAGATTCCAGTTGGCTATCCGAAACCCACATCGAACCCTGAATATGAATCTTTGTGATTGATACATCCACGTGTTTTTAAAATTGAGCGCTCATTATTCGGTTTAGCCGGGAAAGGACCTTTATGTCATATAACCCATTCTGAATAAGTGATAGGACGAAATGGATAGCATTTGAAGACGGTAGTGAAGACCGAGCGTCTTCGAGAACGATAGGATAACCTGTCGAATGACTCTGCACTGAGTTGCTCCGGTATAGAGATCTGCATATGTGATGGGGAGTCCGATCGGGATTGTGGATGCCTGGTTGGCAAGGACTTCTTCGGAAGTGCCTTCGGTTCTATTCGAACCCGGAACATACTTGTATGGTTGTATGTCTAACATTACAATTTGAGATATAAAGCTGATTTCTTTCAAATACATTTCTGTTGGTGACAGAGAATTTATTCTCTTAGCTTAACACCCTTCTCTGAGACGTACGAGCTCAGAGGTTATGTAGTTGAAGGTTATTAGTGATATACTTCTAATTTGGTAGTGTGGCAAGCTGAGTGCTGCTGATGATTTGTTGATCGAAGCATGGCTTCGTGAAAAAGTGCAGCTTTGTGGACGAGACTTCGTCGAACGTCACAACCCAGTTATGGTCGAAATAGGAATCATGGTAGCAAGGTTATTTGTGGGTTGCGCCCCCTGAGGGTATGTCCATTTCCTTTTGGATTATAAGTGGTATCATGGTATGGAGCCTAGATACTTACTTTGTGGTTGCTGCAAACTTATTGCTTTGTGGTTGTCAGTTGAGAAGCGCTTCGGATAAAGGTTGGTAACGACCGAGAGGTGGCGTACTCATCTCAATAGTTACGTAGTTACAGAGGTAACCCGGCCTTGTGTAGTAGAGATCCGGTTAGGATCTCCGGGACGTCCCTCCAGAGGCGTTCCATTTTGTGTGAGAAGTTCCTTTGCCTGACACTTTGTTGAAAATCCAATCATCCAATACGAGCCCTTTACGGTTTTAGTTGTAGAACCTGCCATTTAACATGGTAGCTATAGTAGGCATGCTATAATGGTACATATGCTGGCTAAGATTAATAGTATACTTGCAAATGTTTCTACACTATGCACTAATAATAATATCAAAAGATTTTTCTCGTATCAAGCATTTTTGACTGTCATAAGGAGAAAGCTCCCCCAAGTTTGCGCTTGCATTGTGTGTGTGGTGGGAGGCCTTGTGACAGTTTCATTTTCGAAAAAGCATATCATTTTTCTTTTATAAAAACTGTTTTTATTTCAAACAACTTTTTTTTTTACTAATACCAGTTCGATGACTGATCCGTAGTTTATTGTTCCTTTCCTAAACTCTGGGTGCCCATAATTTTTCACACGGGCAGCCTAGAAACAGGTTATCCGTGTTTTCGAGCTAGCTTTGATTTTGAAGCCTTTCGGAAGCTATCAGTTTTGGAAAGCTTTTGGATTTGGAATTTTTTTGAAGCTTTTGGAGTTCTTGGAGGTTCTTCTCAAAGTCGAAGTATGTTTGAAGCTTGTTGAAGTTTCTGTTGTTGTATTATTAATGTATCATATTTGTAGCACTCTGATATTGTGATCGATGTTGTATTGGAGATTATATCATATTGTATTTGTACTGTGATCGATGATAATCATTTTTTCAACTGTTTGTTTTCATATAATGTTGTCATAAGCTCCATTCGAACTGGAGTTCATCGTTTGAATCTCCGGCAGTCGAATACAAGTGAGGTGTTTGATGTTGATTTTCAATCGCTGGATTTCGAGTCGTGGCATTTTTGGAATTGAATTTGATTTGAAATTGCCATTGGGAATTAGGATTTTTCTGCCATTGTAAAGAGAGGAACAGATTAAATTGTACGTACAGAAAAACTGAGTTGAGAAACACTAGGGTTTATAACAAGTATTTATAGGTAGATCAGAAATACGAACGAACGGGCTAGATTGATTTACAAGTTGAACGATAAATGATCCGAAAAGCCCACTCTAACTCCGGAACGAAAATGTGTCAACCCATATATCAAAATAGATGTTTTCAATATTTTTAAACTCAATGGAACAGGTTTCAAGTCTTAGTTCCATTGTATGAAGAAGTTATGTTAAAAATTAGCTTATTTCAAATTGATTTCAATTAAATTGATTCTAGGCGTTTCGAGCCTGTACGATCAAACGACAAGTCCGATCGTTACGAAACTTGAAATCCTATAATGATCAACTATTACGGATCCGGTGAGGCTGATTTCGTCAAAATCCGAGCCAATGGCCTAAACGGTTAATTTCACATTAATTAAATAAATATTAAATTATTTAATCACCTTTAAACTTCAAATTTTAATTTATAATTTCTATCACCTTAGGTTACTTAGTAATTTAAAAAATCCTTTAAAACAAATTTCTATATCAATTCAATGTTAATTATCGTACCAATTAGAGTGTTAATTTCAATTGTAATTAAATCCAGTTATTTATAATTAATTCCAATAAAATGATTTGATTCAATTCCAATCTTTCTATTAAATCCATTATTACTCTATAAACATGGTTAACATTTGTTTTACATTTGATTACATTAATATACTCCCATTTCCATCTTTAGCTTGTATAAACGAAATATTTAATTTCATTTAATTATAATAAATCTATTTATTATAGCTTAAATTCAAATAAATTAGTAAATCTTGATTTCCATTCTTTTTATTCAACCAATTGTTATATTATGAAGAAAATTAACATTATTTCCGATTATTACCTAAACTTACATTAGCATAATATTAAATTAGATTTATTGCAATTGATTTTGAATTTAATTTAACAGCTCAAATAAACAGGTAATATATAATAATTGTTACCATTAACTTTTAATCACACTTATTAGGTTATTATTTACAACCGAATGTTATGATTGCTTACATAACATAAATTTTATTCAATTGTCATTTATTACATACTATTTCATTTATTAATTCAATGTTTACATTTGTTTTCTTATATTCAATTTATAACCAAGTTATAACATTTACACTATTTCAATTAATTGGAATTTCATTAAAGTTGTTAATAATTAACTTATATTGACATTATCACATTTCATTTTAGTTAATGTTTCCTTAATATATCGTAGATTTTTATTTTCCCCATATTAAATCACAAAAATCTTATTAAAATAATAAATTTTAGTTGTCGAAAATTACGGGTCGTTACACAATTCAAAGGGTACGGAGATACGGGCCGTTACAAGTTTATAAATATAGATAGGTTTTAAAGCACAAATAATTTCTACGCAATTAAAATAATCGAAAATTTAGTTATTTTATAATGATACGATAAATAATTAAATAAAGACGAGCGGATATCAAATCAAAAGAAATTGTACCAAATAAACTTTATATTTATAAATATATGATGGGGTTAATATTTATATTTATATACGAACGGAAAATAGTTAAAGGTAAATTTAATTTAAGTCTTGGCCCGTTAAAGTTAAACAAGCCCAATTCTTTACCCTACCTTTCATTACTCGAATGAATTGTAAATAAAAACTCGTTACCCTACCTTTCATTATTTCTAAATATCCTAAAATCCGAAAATTCAACAGAAGAAAAAAAACAGAGAGATCGAACGTCATGATGAATTCAATCGACATGGGCATGTGAATAATAGGAAAGCTGGCATCGAGGATGAGTGTCGCAATGATAATCGATTGGGATGGCATGGACATGAAGCTGGCTTAGAATATCACAGACGCGATGTAGTTATCGCAAGCAACAGAGGCTTGATTGGCGTGGGCTTGTAGGGTTGTAGAGGCATGGATATGGGGATGGCGAAGTATAGATGATGGAGGTACTATTCTGATGGCGAACTTTGAAGCTGGGGCTGGCGATATTGAAGCTAAGGAATAATAATTTAGAATTTGTTATAGAAGCGAACAAAAATCTTTATGGAAGTGACAGTTGGAGTTTTTTAAGAGCTGAAGTTATTAAAGGAGCTAAGGAAAGCAATTACTTGAGGTGAGTTATTTTATAATCTAGACCAAAGGTAGTGCAGCTGACGTTGGACAGAAGACTTCACATATCTATATTTGAATAATTATATCTTTTTATGTCCTGTCTGATTATGAATTTCATAAATGTTTGGTTAGGAATGAATGAAAGGATTGAACTATGATTGCATGTTGTGGTTTAAATTGGATTGGTTTTTGAATTGGATGAATTGTGTGTTTGCAATGCTGAATTCAATTCAATTATTGAAGTCAAATAACATGTATATTGAAACCTATTAAAAATGCATTTCATTTTGAAGTTATAATATTGTATACTCGCATATTGTCTGTGTAATTGGAATTATCGGAAAGCAATTCAGGTCATTAAATAATTCCATATTATGGAATTATCTTTTATTGAGTGATGTTGGCTCTGGAAGTTGCAATTTCAATGGATTTATTGTGTTGAATGGTTTAAATATGTTTATAGGGTTTTCAAAATAAGATATTATCTATTTTGATCCTTATTGGAAATTTAATTTATAGAGAATAGTGAAATTATACTAATTCCGACTTTAAGTAGTAATCATCTACTTCGAGTTGAAATTCTTTAAATGTTATTTTAAAGAAATATATCTATTTATAGATATAAAGCTTTTTTTAAATGAATTTAACTAAGATTGCCTGGTCTACAAATAGTTATGGTTTTAAAGTGTTTATGAAGTAATATGATATATATATATATATATATATATATACAGATTTGAAATAAAGTGAATTATCAATTATGAAAATTTTGTTTTGATGCAAAGACCTAAAAAGGAAACTTATTTTAAAACTTAAAACTTTGTAACTCTTTTCTTTTTATATATATGAGTTACTGGATTTTAGAAGTGATTTTGGAAAAAAAATTATATTTTGGTATATATGAAAACTAATTTAAAACTCTTTTAATTTATTTATTATTGATTAACAAATGTGAGAAGTTTAAAAGTGAATTATAGATAAACTATTTTAGAAATCATTTTCTGTATGATAAAATTATATTAATTACTTTCAACCTATAAAATATTGTTGGCTTTTACTGTATTTAGGTTTTGGCTATTTTTATGCAAGTTTGAAGTGGATTTCTGATGAATTTCATGATTTTCTATGAAGCAAAGAATTTAATAAATGATTGAATTGTCGGGTGGTATAGGATACTTTGTACAATTCTTTCGATTATTATTATAATTTGTTAAATATAGTTTGAGTGGGAATTACTAGCTTTTAGTAAATAGTTAAATTAACTATCTGGTATGGGACAGTTAATTAAATTCTTATGATTACTGGAGTGACAGTAACTAACACTAAGAGTTGTATTATCTTACGGTGTTAGGATTTCATATTGGTAGATCCCCAAGAGAAGATAACTCATTTTTCATCGATATTACAATCGATGCATTTCTAGATTTGGATAGGTAGACCTATTTCTTGGGGTTAGGTCTATTTTGGTATAACACGACTATCCTTTTTGTAGTTTGGATGGGTGTAATATTGCAGCCCTATCAGTTTATTTTATAGTTGGACAATTTTAACCTATTATTTTTCGTTAGGTAAATTCACATAGTTTTTTCATAACACGGCTCCCTATTTCTTTTGGTTAGGAGTTTGTTTTTATCTGGTAGTCTATTTCCTTTCATTAGACTATTGCACTATGTGGTATGGTTTATTTATTTTAGTTAGTCCCTGCATCACACTGTATCACACTGATAGGTTACTACCATTATCATTTCATTAATGATGATTATTTCGTCAGAGATTTCGGTGATAGATATTTAGTACCATATTGGCTCTAGCGAATTTTGAATTGGTTATCACCATATTTTGAGATGACAGTACAGTAGAGACTTGATATGAATTTATGAATTGGTGATTTTAATCAATATGCCTTATTTTCATTATTTGGGGTTTTTAGGCATATTTTGAGATGATTTATTTTAGAGTTAAGTCATTTATGGAATTATAAAGTAGTGGATTTAATTAATATGCCTTATTATGATTGTTTATTCAACATATTTAATATGGCTTATTATTTCAAGTCATAAAGTTATGATATTAGTATCTCACTTTTTATTTTGTTATGGTTTGACTAGTTTATTATTTAATACTCGGGTCAGGCGGAGACTTTACAGGCACAGGGACACATCGACCTTTAGATTTTGGGTAGCATTGAAGAAGACTATTTTGATAGTTTTTGTTCACTTCATATTTGTATATATAGTCAGGAGTTTATTTCATATATATTTTATAGGAGTAACTTTGTACCTGACATAAGATTGTCTATATGATGTATATATTTATGCGGGTATAGTATAGATATTTTATAGATTCACATTCTATTATACATATGATGATGTATATTATTCCACTGTGACTTTGATTCTGATTTATCAATAACGACCTGTTATTTCTAACCATTCAAATCGGCAATCATCCACACATGTTAGACTTGAATTGCTCAAAATAATAGATTGTTAATTTATATTGGAAAAACTTAGCATATACTGTAAATAAATCAAACTCAGAATCACAAACATAGAGTAATATAACAATATGTAGAGGAATAGAAAAATAGTAGTTCATGAAGCCACTAAAGAACATCAGAGTCTAAAACAAATATAACAGAATATCCCAAGTACATAGAAGTCTCAATACATAAGAAAATAGCAAGTCTGAACATAAACAACTCGAATAAACTAAAATAACTGAATATTTGAGTAGATAAAGGATAGATCTCCAAGCAAAATTCCAATCTCTAAAGGTGAGTCTCAAATGCTATGATACTTAGTCTGACCCTAGTATAAAGAAAACACCAAACACTCGAGTCAGGATTAACGTTCTTATGCAAGTAAATCAACTCAAGTGAAATGTCCAAGTGAAATTCAAATAACTTAAAGGATGTTTGAGATTCCACCCTTTTAAGGATTCGTGAAACTATCCACATACATAGTACAATATGCTACGCAGACAATATCTACAGTAAAGTAAAATATTAAAATAGCATAAAGGCATTACCTATATCCCTCTTAACACATTTTATATAGTCTCATAGTCTATACATATACTGTAAACTCCACCAAACCGGCGGTTTACTCAGGGAGCACTCCATAGGTACGATACAAAACAAACTCGTAGGGGCAAAATAAGGCATGTGAAAAGGCACACGAGGCAATTCCTAGGTTAGGATTTTGCTGTTTTGCAGAACCAGGCAGGTGGTAACGCGTAGCAGATATTACTGCCCACTTGAGACACACTCCCAAATAAAAGGTGCACCCAATCAAATCACAAAGTAATAGAATGGTATTGAAGAAGCATGCTAGATTGGAGGTGCAACCTCACTTGGCCCAGGTATAGCTCCTATTTTAGTCACATCAAGCTGACTCGCCGGAGTAAGGGATGCATTCATACCTCATATAGACGTCGCCAAGCAATCCTACTTTGTTCTGGCTTATCCACCATGTACATAGTTGTTAAAGTGGTTTTTGGTATTGCCAAAGAGTACGACAATATCCGATCCTAGTCTCTTTAACAACCAAACGCATATTTCACACCATGGTCATTTATATTTCAAACAGTTCATACTCCATATCACAATTTCATATTCAATTCGAAATCATATCACTTTCAAAATCATAACCAGAAAATAGGTTCAACCATCATATCAAAATATTCGCATTTAATTCCATTAAATCATAACTGTAACAACCCGCATATTTAACGATTTTATATTTAAATGTTTTATTTAAATATAGCGTCATTGGTTGGATTTTTGGACCCGAAATATTACGTTTTGCAAATGGCCGAATTAGGACTCGAAGCCACCTCCATTGAGTCCAAAATGGCGTTTGCGATCTTTTTGAGTATAATCTTTGATATGTTTGGAGTAAGTTGAATTTTGCTACTTTTTCTAGTTGGGTTTTGGGTTTCGGTTCAGCCCACCAGCTAACTAAATACCCTAGCTCAGCCCATCTCTTTCCATTCACTCATTTTCACCTCCAAACTTAAGCTAAAACTGAAAATGGAGGAAAGGAAGAGGAATTAGAAATTCCAAGCCCTAGTTCTTCTTGCAACTTGAATTCTTGCTCCAAAAATCAAAGAGAAGATATTGGTAAGCCTCTTCTTCTTCTTCTCCAACTCTTCTCCTCTTCAATTTCAGAAAGTTTCCTAAACCTAATTTGGGAAATGTGTTTTATTCTTAGATTGAATCTTGTAGAGAGAAGTGAAGAGTAGTTAATCTCCTTCTTGTGTTTGTGCTTCTCATCTTTGTTTGTGTGTAAAAAGGTGAGTTTTGAACTCACATCTTTATCTCTTGATATCATGGGTGATGGGTATGAATTCCTATTACTTATTCATATGCATTTGATTTTTGATTGGGTTGGTTTTATGAATATTCCAATTCTTGAGTTTCAAAGTCAAATTTTTATGAACATTCTCTTATGGATGTTTTGATCTTGTTTTGGTGATGAATCGAAGTGCTTATAGGGTCGGGTAGCCGCTAGGCGTTAACCCCTAGCGTCCGTGCTCGTCTGATTGAAAGTTGGGAAATTTGCTCATCATTTAGGTAGGATGAAAACAGCCCAGGTTGCAGGGTCGGCCGACCGAAGACCCTGTCCGGTCGACCGAACCTGTATCCCAAAAGTTTCCAGGATCAGGTCAGGTCGACCGAGCTCTGTATCCGGCCGACCGACCTGCTGCTGTTTTGCCTATTTTTGCTCATTTGATTGGTTTTCCAAATTTTATCGATTCAAGTTGGTTCTTAGTGGTTGTTATCGCATCTTTGGCTTTGATACTTATTTTTTACTTCATTCACGGGTTTTTATAAATAATCCCTCTAAAACGTATTAAAAGCTCCCTTCTCCAATTCATAAATTCTACTTAAAACACATGCAATTTCCCACTCCGAGCGAAGTGGGAGGAGAATTAAATGATTAGATAAAACACATGCAATGAACACACGCGTTCATCTTTTCAATTAATTCCCAATCTATTCATTTGAACGTTTTGACCGTTGGGTCTGGTTTACCGATGAAACGAGGTAAACTTTGTACTGCTTTGAGTATGAAATTAACTAACGGATAGTAAATCGTTTAGTGCGAACGAGTGGTTATGGGACTCACGTTACCACTTTTCGGATTCCTTTTTGAGAGTTATGACACATTCTGCCAGTTAGTGGTGTCCAGTACTGGGCTTTCGGACCTTCACCACTTCGGTTTGTTGCCTTCGGGTATGTTGCCTTCGGGTTTGTACCTTCGGGTTTGTGCCTTCAGGTTTGTTTCCCTAATAGTGTCACTTTTGGAGTTAGTCTTTATGAGCCGCTCGGGTGATATTTGGGTTTGGAGCCTTCGGGCTTATGGATCCTTGTTTATACAGTACTGAGCACGTGCAAAATTTTATGATGTTTCATTGATATGTATATTCCCTAGGTATCGCCCTTCGGTGTTGGTCTTTTTGAGCCGCACGATATATAGCGATTACCTTGTGGAACTTGTGTTACCTTCATTGGTATTTGTTATCGCCTTTTTGGCTTGTTTTGGGATATTCATATCCTTTGTTTGTTGTGTTGCCGATGATATGAGGCTTGTTTTGTTATGTTAATCTTTTGTTAGATGATTGTGTTATCTCCTTTAGAGATATTTGTTATACCTTGTAACCTTGCAGGTTTATTGTTGTTCAGTTTATCTAACTGATTTTTTTAACTAGACTGACCCGTGTATTTTATACTCGGGTCAGACCGAGATGTTTCAGGTTAGGTGCATTTGGACTTAGCCTATTTTTCTTCCGCATGGACTACCAGCTTGTTTCTTCTTGTCATAGCTTTTTGTGCAGTCCTTTTTATTGTAAATCTGATATGTATTCAGTTGGAATCGTTTGTATATTATGGTTTGCTTTACCACTTGACGTGTATCAGTTTGTAAACTCTGTTACGTATCAATATATGTGTATATGATGATCTACTATTTTGTGATGTATATTACATTTGAGTTGTTATATTCTGTTCTGATAGATCCTCCAACCACCTATGGTTTTGTTTTAAGTATTCAATGGGTATGTCGACATGCTTGGTATGTCTATTGTCGATGTATTCAATTGATAGTTTGAGCAAGGCTATAGATGGTCACTCCTAACCGGCCTTATTCTCCGTGTTAGTTGACGGCATTACCCTGTAGTGTCCTTGGCTAGCGTGGGTATAGAGGTGGGGCATCACAATAACAGTTCCAACTTAAACCATTTGAATATTGGAAGCAGTTTATATATTTTGAAATAGTTATAAAATAATAGGTGTATATATATTTAAAGTAGGTTATATATTAAAATAGTTTATATGTTAAAATATATGTATCAAAAATAGTTTTAAGTTAGAATTGTTTCTTCCAATTTCATAAATCAATTCAAATCAACTTTAATTCCAAAATTCAATTTAAATCAATCTCAGTTTAACACATTCAGTTAAAAGGTTAAAGGTTCCATTCAAATTCTCATTAATTTTTTTAATTTATATCGATTTCAAATCCAGGTTTAAACTACAAATTTAGACCACTTCGAACTCAATAGGTTTCAAAGTTTATATATTCAAACAATTTACAATAGCTCAATTTGATAAAATTTATTTATATTTCCAAATCCAACTTAAATTTTATTTAAATTTGAAATATTCACTTAATCATTTTTAATAACATTAAAACAAAATCTTAAACTACAAATTTAAATAAAATCAATAATTAATTATCTAACTTCAATTACATTTGATTCTAAAATATTCACCTATTCAATTTTTATAAGCATTTATATAAAATTTCAAATTAAATCAAAATTAAATATTCAATTTTATTAAAATTTTGAAAATATTAATTTAACCTCTTTAATTAAATCAAGTTATAAAATCATACTTTTCAAAATCTAAAAAACCATAGGTTTCAATCAATTCTTATTTATATTCAATTCTCAAAGAAATTAAATTCCAAAATTAACTTAATTTATCTTCCCAACCATTATTTTATTAAAGTTATTGTAAAATCTATCTTTCAAAATATTAATATAAATTCTAAATAAATATTTTAACTACAATATATATACTTATCCAATTAAAAATTTTAAATTAAATATTACTTTATTAAATTTATTTTATTTATACTAAACTTTATTTTATATATTGAAAATAATAAAATTACAAGTAAAATCTTAAAATTTACAGTTCTCAAAACTTAGCTTATAATTTAAAATTTTCAAATATATAATTTAAAAATCTAAAACATATGTTGAAACAAAATTTTTATATTATAATTTAAAAAATCAATATTTATTAAATCCCATATATTTCTCTTTCTCAAAAAAATTCCAATTCATTTGAAAATAGACCAACAGTGTCCATACATAATTTTCTATCCTATGGTCAAGTAATATAGATATTTATCATTTCAATCCATAATAATTTAAATTTTACGGATATATATCATCTCAACCAACAATCCCAAAATTTTAAAAATACAATAAAAAATCGTTTGAGTTTATCATTTCAACCCATAATAATTTTTTCCTTAATCTATAAAATCATTTTGGTATATTTCATTTCAACCCATGAGGAATTCCTAACTAACAGAGAACTTACATTGTGAGAACTTAAAATAGCATGAAATGATACACATATCAATGACCAGCATATATAATCATAATTAATCAATTTAAATAATATACATATAACAGTTTATGGTGTCATAAGCTAATTAATATAGATAAACAATTGTAGATAATAACATATCATACTTATCAATTTAACAATTAAAATTTAACAACATATTTCAATCGTCATTTCATGTGAAATCAATTTGTTAAGCATATGAATGTTAATCGTGAGTGATCGCTCACCTTTCGAGGGTATGAAATTTGACACCACAAGCAAGCTACGAATTGAATCACGAACTCGACAATCGACCAATCCAAACAAAAATCCCAAAGCAAAGCATGGAGAACACGACGAATAAAGCAAAGCTGATAACTTGGAATCAATGAAAAACAATATATATATATAATTTATACTTCTTTTTATAATTAAATCTATTTTAAATCTTATTTCACAAATGTAAAAATAATAAAGTTATATGTAGCATTTTATAATTTACATTTCAAGCTTAACTTATAATTTAAATTTCCAAACATATAATTTAGAAATCTACGTATACATACATAATAAAATAAATCTATATATATTATTTTATAAAATCAATTTTTTATTTATTTAAAACACATAATAAAATAAATGATGCTTTGCTCGGGTTCGCCACACGGAGGAAGGTGGGCTCGGTTACAAAAATGGAGAGCGTCACATAAATGTGGCAGGTAGTGGAAGGCTGCAAGCGTGGAAGTTTCTGGTGGTAAGCGAGTGCTTGGTATGGATGGAGAAATTTGATGCAAGGCAGGTCGTTCGAGATCTTTGTGAGTCAGGAAGGTGTTAGAAGGCTACTGGAGGAGGAGGGTTTTTGTGGCTGACGGTCACATGGCGGAGGTTGTGCACGAGGCAAAGGCATAAAGTTGACCGGGTTGCAATGCGAGGGGAAAGGATGGTCGGATTGAGTAGTTTCGGAGGGGAAGGTGGAAAAAATGGCGATCAGGCTATGTAGAGGTATCAACGGACCCAACGTGTGTAGGATTGACTGTGCTTGTGTGCGGAGAAGGCTGTGATGCGGCCATGTGTGGGTGGAAGGCTTCGACATAGGGAAGATCTGGGTTAGACGACATGAAGATGATTGTTGAAAGGGGTTCGATGAGCAGGGTGGTGCGGTTGCTGGTGGGAAGATGAGAGGTGGCTGGAGATGAGTCGGCACGGGTCGAGGCTGCAGGTTAGATCGGCATGAAGAAAGATGCAAAGGGGCGTGGGCTAGGTTCCAGGCAATAGGAGTGAGCAGGTGAACAAATAGCTTCAGAAACCTAAAAAATATATGCTTTGATATATTATTTTCTCTAAAGTATGAACAGGAAGAAGAGAGGAAGAGGCTCAGAATAAAATGAACGAACCCTAATAAAATGAAATAGCAAATATTTTGATCAGGTGGGATAGAAATGTGAGAAAATAAATTTTGGGAATAATAAAAGGCAAATGATTGTTTGCTTTCAACCGGTAGATAATTGAATGGCAACAGGGAAACCAAAAACCCATCGGGTACCTATATGGCTAACCTTTCATGGATTTCACCGCGTACCGGACACCGAAACACACAATTGAATATATTGCGGGGATCAACATGACGCGACGAACAAAACGGTACACAGATATGAGTGATAGACCATCCTATTAAAACTCAATATTCGCTGCCAAACTGCTGCTAAAACGCCGAAAGTAAGATAAACGGAACTAGAGCAGTCCAAGTTTAGTGAAACGAAATATGTCATCTCACTTAGAAAATAGTTAACATTTTTATTATATAAAAATATTCAGATTTCAAAAGTATTTTATTTCCATCAAATTAACTGATTTAAATTTAAATTGAAAATTACACAACATAACAAACCTATATACTTTCCAATGAAAATTTGCCAGTTGCTATATTAAGATAGACGCAAACCAAATATCAAATTTGAATTGCTAAATTTTTAATTTTTAATTTTTAATTTTTAATTTTCCTAAACTTTATTCAATTACTTTATAAAACCGTTAAAATTCGGGTCGTTACATTATCTATATTTTGTATTGTTCTGAATTTTAATCTATGTGTTTATTACTTTGTATTAATACCGCACACATCAAATTTACAGTTCAGATCCTCAAAAAGGTAAATAAGACGTGTCAGTGTTAGTAGAAAAATATATTCACATTCGATCGCCCTTAACCAGCCGTATTTTCTAGAATAGCAAACAACTTTATTAGTAATATTCTTTGCAAAACTGGGAAAAGCGGTGGGATCGGCTTGGTATCAGAGCTGGATTCAAAACATTATAGAGTATATTTGCACATACTCGAGATTTAGACCTAAATGACCTAAAGTCCTGTTCCGTGGGTGTGTAATTGTTAGTGATTTAATTAACTATTCAGTACTAGGAGTATAAAAGATTATTGGAAATAATCGTTGGGACGTATTTGAATTTTTTTTGATAATACTATATAATTTATTATTATGAAAGTTTACTAAATATTAGAATTAACTTCTGTTAAAAGTGAGATTTGAGAAATAAATGTAGATTAGCGTTAGATGGCCTAAGATTGAATTGTTGTGCCCTATTCTGTTAATGATCAGAGTGGCGTAGCGGGAACAGATGAACTGCTTTTCCGCTGAGCGTATTTATTACTCATTCTTTTAATTGTATATATGTTATTGATTGATGGATGTTGATTGTTTTGAAATAGTAAATAATAGTGAAATATTAGTATTGAGTAGGAATCCATGAAAATTTGCAACCTACTCGATGTTAATTATAAGACTTTGCAGTATCTTCATCAGTGTTGCTACCGCAAAGTAAATTAAAACCTTTGTTTTGTACAAAATAAAATTATAATTATAGGTACAACTGATTAAATACTAAGATGCATAGTGGAATTGAAATTTGTTAAGAATTATTTAATTTAAATTTCGTGATGGATTGAAAGAACCTTTATAAAAGCAAATACTAATTTGGATGAAATTTTTTATATGTATGTGTGTGAGTAACATTGATTATGTATAAGCAAGCGATATTTCGTGATAGTGAAAAATACTAGAAGATATATGTGTGTCATATGAAAATTTAATTTTGTGTTGAATTGCCCGTTGAGTACTTAAAGAATTCTAATTGATGCGTCTGGTCAACATTATCGATAAGAAATTCTTAAACACTAAGAAGAGATAGTCGGACAGGATAAATTGAAAGTGTAATAAATCAAGTTTAAAATAAGTTAAATATTTCTTTTAATTTTAACATAATATGAAAAGAATTTTCTAAAAAAATGGATGGCTATGGTGAAAATAATAAAGATATTGGTAAGTATTGGTTTATTTTAGATAGCAAATACAACTATCAAACCTTAGTGATAATTGAATTCAGTGGCGGGGCAGTGTTGATTACTTGGTCAACATTGTAGCCAATTGATAAAGACATTCACTATAAACAGATAGCAAGACAACATTATAATATTGATGATTGTTTATGAATTTGTATATGTTGTTTAACAACATATACACTTAAGTAATTTGTGCATAGTACTTTTGGTTTGTTATTTATAAATTTTGGTAATCTAAAAAAAGATTTATTATATACTTATGGATTTTAAATCAAAGTAGAATTTGAAATAAAACTATAAGAGTATTTAATGGAAAAGTGATTGAATTTAGATAATTTGATTTTAAATAAAAAAATATTCAAGGAAATATAGTCGTGTAAATTTATATACAATTCATATCAAGAAATTTGATATTTATACTTCTTAAATTTGAAAAGTGGAAACCCAATTTGGAAATAGTTAAATATTGAACAACAAGAAATTGTCATGATTTCTCAACCAAATAGAAAAGTAATTTCCTTCATGGAAATAATTTTATATTAAGAACTTTTCGAGTAATTTATGCAAATTAAAGAGTTAAAAAAACTAAAAATTTTAAAATAGTTCAAAATATATATATCTTAATATATATATATATACACATATACATACATACATACATATATAAAAATTTATTAATTGGTGATCTGAACCAATTTTGGAAACTTTGAATATTACAAAATCATGGAAAAGTGGTTTAATCTTAGATACAAATGGCATTAAATTGGATCTTAGTATCCATTGTTTACTTTCTTCTAGAAATTCATTGGAATTAATTAATTGCATATAATTTATGTGAATTTCCGTTGATGTTCTATCAAATATATGTGTTAGTAACCTGGTCAGATATATCTTGAACAATTCAAGTTGTAATTAACTACATATACTTTTTGTAATTAATTGAATAATTATCCTAATTTACCTGAGTAATTTCTTGTTATATTGACTATGTTGTGTACTTCAAATTAGTTGATAATTTGGGATAATTAAAGATGGAGTATATTATTCTGCTGTGATCTGTGACTCTGATTCTGATTTATCTATATTATGCCCTGTTTTGAATATTTTTAATCCGTGTGTTTATTACTTTGTATTAATACCGCGCATGTCAAAATTTCAGTTCAAATCCTCAAAAAAGTAAATAAGACATGAAAGTGTCAGTATAAATATATATATATATATATATATATATATATATATATATATATATATATATATATATATATATATATATTCACATTTGATCGCCCTTAACCAGCCGTATTCTCCTGATTAGGAGATGACATTACTTATAATGTTCTTTGCTAGACTGGACATAACTGTGGGGTCATTATAGCTTTTATTTTGAACAAAATTTTAATATTATGGTTCTGAAATAGGGTTGTTACATTACCTTACGATAACCAAATCATTTCATATGAAATTCTCTGATATTATAATAGTGTCTTAAATACAAATAATTATTAATCACAGCAGAAATTGTTGCATTCATTAAATTCTAGCATATTATGTATACCACTAAACCTTAAAGGCATGTATTGGAAAGTGGATTCCATACAATAATGGGGCTATTGAGGTACCACCCTTCATGGTGCATCTCTAGATAAAATAAAACCAAGGACCTCGCCAGGATCCCTGCCAACACAGGATGAGCCTACCACTTGACTAGTAGTACCGAATATGATCATCCCTTTGTTAGTGGGCCCCGAAGCACGCAGATAGGAGATAATATCGGTTCTTGACAGGAATGATCATGCCCTACTTGGGAGCGACCCACTTAGCCCTGCCGCGCCTCTCCGTTTTAGTCATTTCAAGTTAATAAGGTTTAAGGCTACGCTTTACCTTGTATATAGTACTTCCCACCTAGAATGCTAATACTGTCCTTTAGGCAACAATGCAATTCCACCATTCATCCAATCTAGGACTGAATGATACTGAAGGCACCATTTCTACCACATCCATTTTGGAATCACTCTAAGGATTAGTAGCAAGCAGCCCTTGCACTTCAAAGAGCTCCATCTTCAATTCCATTATCTTCAATATGTCTTCACTTTAAAATGCTTGAGTTGGATCGAAGTGGTTTTTGGAAAACATATCCAATCCCGATCCCTTCGCGACAAGTTTTGAAAGTTTTTAGTAAACTCAACCCCGATTATTTAGAAAATAAATGGTCGAAGATAAGAGCAAAGGTCACCTCCTAACCTTTAGTGAACTAATTTCCTAACATTTTGTCCTAGGAGAATGAAATAAGATTTATACACATAATACAACATCATCGGAGATGACTGTGCCACACAACTCACGTGTTTCTCGTAGATATTTCCAGAGTTATGTTTGGGTCCATATTTGATAGTTGGTTATTTAACTATCAACAAACACACATCCAAATAGGGATTTATTTTCAAAGGGAAAACCAACCGTGATTAAGCACATAAGCAAACACTATATCAATATTCATTCACGAACCCTTATATTTTCAATACATGGAAAATATCCATTTACTTATCTTGACGGTGTAATTATATTCACAAAACTGGGAAATATTTTCTTTTTATTCAATTCTAAAATCATTTATAAACTCCTTATTAATCTTTAAACCCATTTATCTACTATTTTATAACCTCTAGAAACTACTTATAAAAATCACTAAATCGTTTCCCAAATCATCCATAACTCTTTTTAATTCATAAAAACTAATTATAAAACTCCTCTTATAAATTTATAAACCCATTTCTGAAATTCGTTTATTAATATCCAACAATATATAAATTCTCCCTTTTACCTTCTAAACAATCTACCTTTAGGTCTTCAAAACCATTTTATAAATAAATAATGATCATTTACTTTAAACACTATTATATAACACCAATTATTAATTATAAATAATATAAGTAAATAATAATTATTAACTTTAAACATCTAAAAATAATAATTAATAATTTCAAAAACATTATTAATAAAACAACAATAATTAACCTTTACCTTTATTATAAATAAATAATAATTAATTTCCAAGGCATTATCAATAGATCGTTATTATTAATTTCAAACCATATCAATTATTTAAATACTTACCTTTTCAAAATAATAAAATATTGATAATAACTTCAAAACAACATTAAATGTAAATAAGTAATCCTTAAAACAATATTAACTGTAAATAATCTTAAAACAATATTAAATAGTATGATGTTCACAAATTGTCAAGCTATAGCATTTATGATGTTCACAAATTTAAATTATAATATTAAGCCAGTTAATAAAAATATTAAACTAATCCCTTCAACCTTAATCTCCTTCTCCCTTAAAAAACTTTGTCCGGCACACGAACCATCACCACGGTACACAGTCGTGCATTAACATGCTGCATTGGCCTATACTCCAACGAACGGAATCCATTATCGCACTCCTCATTTCCTCCTTCATGCGATGCACCCAAACATCTAAAGCTGAGCCCCCGAATAAAGAAGCGACCCAACCTTTCACCTAACCAATAGTAGTTCACGATTTTCCCTACACCTCCTCAAGCCACCAGAACATCACTGATGCATGCCCTTGCCGTTTTCTATCCAACGCAAATAGTCTCACCTCCTAACTCCCCCCGAACCGCCTCTGCCGATCTAAAAAGATATCCATGAACATAGGGTAATTCATCCACCATGCGATGAGTCATGACGATCCCACAATTCACCAGCTTCACTTTGATGTCGATAGCATATCTTTATTTGGAGTCATGGCCTGAAAAAGCTTATATGAGTCTTGATCATTGATGGTCCTCGGATGAGTGTTTGTTTTCAAAAAAAATGAAGAAGAAGGATTTCTCTAGTTGGGGCATAAGTTTTATAGAGGGAGAGAGGTGTGGTCACGGACTATAGGCATGGGTCAGGGATGGTGAGAACATGGGGTCGGGTATGGCATGAGATTACATATTATTTTATTCAATAAAATCCTCATTTCGCATTAGGAAAATCTCGGATTCCTAATGAGGAGTGCCATTTGACGTTCTATATGAAATACTCCTATTCCGAATATAATGGAACTAGTATCGGTAGCTAATGCCATCATATACAAAAGTTAGTTTATATAATCGAATTATATTAATTTAAATTCCTTTAATTAATTTTTATGCATTTCGATCTCGCATGACCACATGACACATACAATTGCCACGAAATTTATTAACATGTAATAATTCACTATTACGAGTCCAACGAAATTGGTCTCATCCAAATCTAAGATAATGCCCCGGAATGATAATTTCATATGTTAATCAAAATGAATTATTATAAAAACTAAATTAATCACTTTTAAATTTAAGTTAAAAGTTTATTATTACCATTCTTATTTAACAGAATTTAAATAAGCTTTGAAATCATTTTTATCCAAATTAAATCCAAGATCCAATTATAAATTTCCCAATTCCCAATTAACTATTTCTAATCAAATGAATAAAATTCTTGGTCGCTATATTTTTCCTCCTTAAAATAATTTCGTCTTTGAAATTAGCAAGAAAATGTCGCAAAACACTTTAATAAACAGTATTTTAACATAAATATTGACTAATATAAAAATGCATAACTATGTACTAACGTATGCCATAAACAAGTGAAAGATAGAAATGATGAGTATGCAAAAGAGTAAATATCTAATTAATATCAAATAACTAAACTAACAGAAGAAAAAAATGGCCAACACCTTAAACTAAAGTAATATAGTAGAAGCTTTTATCATTTATAATCCTTCTCGTTTTGAATTGATAAGAAATCACTTAAAAAACTATATTATAATTGATGGAAATGATAATAATGTTGCATTGGAAAATAAAAATACAATAAGACATTTATTTACCTTAATAGTATGACTAAATTATATGAAGGAACATGAAGAGTTGAAATTTGAATTTTAATGGAGACGGAAAGTGTGAAAAGAATGGAGGCAATAATTATAAAAGTAATTCAAACGAAATGAGATGTTTTAAGGTGAATGAGAATTAAGATATGAAAGCTCGGATGCTTAAATTTTTATATGATCTTAAATACTTAAATCAAAGACAATTAATTGTAGTTAATACTCAAACTAAATTAAATTTCAACCGAACTAGTAGTAACTTATTCCTTTTAATTATTTCCTTTTATCGATTTTATTAACATAATCTTTCATATTTAAATTTGGTTTACTACTAATTGGTAAGATTTTATTGTCGTCTGTAGTTTTGTTATTACCTTACAATAAAATTTAGTTTGGAGCTTGAAATAGTATGTGATTATATTTGGTTGAGTTTATGATTTTAGGGTATAAGAATCAGGATAAGAAAGTTCAGATAGTTAAATTTTTATACAATCAAATAAACTTAAGTTTAAGACAATTTATTGTAGTTATTGGAGGACTATGTTGCGAAGAATGAGGTAAATTAAGGAGAGAGCAATATTTCATATCTAAAATTCTAAGAAAATTAAAAGGAAATCATCTGAGATATGCTAATAAAGTATATAATATAAGAAGTGTGAGCTTTCCTCACCATAAGCTATCCAAAATGACTCTAACTTCCATAACTTCTGAACCGAGCCTAGATCCATGTTTTAACTTTGAAGAAATAAGCTTTCAGATTTTGGAGGAAAAACTGGATTCGATAATTTTTTTAAAGAGTTTCTCCATGATGTGATTAGCTCGACCATGGAAGGTAGAGGGGCTTCGGATTATCATTAAATTCAGAAAAATCAAACCCGAAAATTGGTCATCGTCCAACTGATTTTTGGGCAAGTTAGTCACTGAATTTGGAAAAGATGTCAGAAACAAAGTCCTTGAATGTTCGTTTCTTTATAATTTTATAAAAAGAATAACCCATTTGGAATCATTTTTGAGAGAGATATAATCAAAAAAAGAAGAGATATTTTCAAACTTGAAAATCTTGGTCCAAAAATACTTTACAAAGAAATGAGATTCAGTTTTGTCTATGCTTAAAATTTGAAGAACTAGTATACATAAAAGTAGTAACCACTAGAATTTTCTACGGTTTGAAAACAAGAAATCCTCCATTTGGATAATATATGCGAAAGAGATGGTATAAAGAATAGAAGGCAAATTTGAAGTGAAAGAGCTATTTATAAGTAAGAGAACAAAGTTTTTCGTGCATTTAAAGTAGAAAAAAAAATGGTTTTTGACCATTTGAAAAAACCAAATGGAAGCCCTGGAAGAGATTTTGAGAGCTTGGATGAAAATTTTTCAGACTAGAAATGGAACAAAAATGAGAGAAAGTCTTAGGAATTTTGTCTATATAAGGTGCATTTATCAAATTACCAAGAACCCCGTTGTACTTTGCCCTCCACTTAAACCATGCCACCTCTCCATATTTTAACCCCTTCATGTACCTCATGCCACCCTATTGTCCCCTCTCTCATCTCTTAAGACAACATATAATAAATGCATGTGTACTTTATTATTTAAACATGGTTCGTAAGGTATCTTTCCTTAATATCTTTTTAAGATTATTTTAGACTTTCATAAAAACTACCTAAGTATTTATATACATATGTTATATATACTTTATATTATTTATAAATTAATGTGTATTTTTATATTAAGTGCCCAAAATATTTGCGACAACTTTTAGTCGACAAAAAGTCGAAAATTCGGAAAATAATTCCGTTCACATTTTTGATTTTTGTTCGAACTATATATTTTTGTAAAAAAATTTGAAATACTATTTCACCATCACTAATTATTATTTGAAAGATTTTTATTTAATGATAAAATATCTTATTTGAATATTTAAAATAAATTAAATATTTGCAAATCAAAGTGGTGAAATTCCCGGTCATTACACTCTCAACTCCTCTAAAAGAATGTCGACCTTCAAATATTACCACAACCTAACCTAAGACACAAAACAACCAAGAATACTATATATTAGTCCATATGATGTACAAAGATGAGGCAGTTGATAATGATGATGACAATGATGATGACGGGGATGATAACATCAACGACGGACAAGGATCAGATGGCAATGGGGTGGCCATACCGAAGTTTCTGAGAAAGACAGGGAGTCATCTGAAAAAGATTCATCTACTTATGAAGCTGTTCTGCCTATGTCTCCTTCACCTTCTGGCCCATAAGAAGGGCCTGCTTCTATTGATGCTGAAGTGCTAAAAGAAAGGGAGCAGGCTTGTCGAGCATCAATCCTAGTAACTCAGGTATGGGATTCCCGGTTTAAACACCTTTCACTTTGAAGAAAATAATAGGGTAAATCCTTTATTTAGATAAGGAAGAAGTCTGTCCACTCTTATAAAACTAAGCTTGAAAGAACACAAGCGGAGATAAATAGTTTATATAGAGAGTTAGATAAGAAAATGAAGGAGCATGACATTCTCTCTGATTAATACCATAGACTCAATGGAAGTGCACAGTGTTATCCTCCTTTAAGCACCAAGAATCATCCCCATGATTAAGGACAGCGCGCATGCGTTATGATTGTATTCTTAAAGAAAATCGAGAATAAATCATTCTCCTCTAGATGTCGTTGGAGGAGAGAGGCATTTTAGTTAGTTTCTTATACAAAGACTATTGTAGACACCCGACTGTTGATTTCTCATATTTAGATGATTTACACAAAAGGTACTTTGATGAATTCAAATCTAACCCGCCCTCGGAGCATGTTGGAACTTGCCTCGAGTCAGATCAATTCTCCAAGACCTTCCACCTAAAAAACTCAAGTATTATAAGGACAAATTTGTTTCAGAATTATTCGCTAAATCAATCTTGTGTGAGCCAGATGAATGATTGTGAACATGTAATATATATTGATTTATAAATATATAATTTTTGCCGCGCATTTTATGCTTAACAACATTTTATTATGTTATCACAGAGTGTCTGTTCCTCAAGCCATCTTGTCTCTAGAGATTACCTAAGTCGATATGTTGAATTAAGAAGATTTTATCTAGAAAAGGCACCAATTTTAAAATCTTCAAAATTGGCAAGATGTTATTTTCTTGGAGATTTACAAAGACTTTACATGGAATACCCTTGTCTTCACTTTGACTCTCTTGGTAAAGAAAAGGAGAAAATACTCAAAGAGATTCAGTCATTCTGCACTAAACTAATATATGGATGCGATAGTCCTCCTATCGGACAGTGGTACTATAGTAAATATCCACCGATTATTACTTCGGAAGGAATCCATATTCCATTCAACTCGACACTTACCCTTTCTGCTAATTCATCAAATAAAGCTAGAATTGCAGCTTTACAACTTTAGATGTAAAATAAATATTTAATTGTACTCTTTCAGTTTCATTATTATCTAAGTTGTAATCATTTATCGTAGTAATAAATAAATTGTTCATTATGGTTCTAACTTCATACTTTTTTATTTATTTAAATAGATGTTATAGTTATCCGCGTCACCCCTTTCGTTAGATTCAACGTCTCGCTTTATTAATCTTAAGGATAAGCTGTTAGTAGAACTTGAAAAGATTAAACTCCTCGAACATACTTTACTTGCACGTTTTCACGGCAATGCCAAAGCTTTAAGGTGGAACAAAAGATTCTTACTTCAAAAAACTATTGTCAAAAATCATAAGGATCAAATTGCAAGTTTAGAAGCTGATGTTAACAGTAAAAGTGAAATGATTTCCGCTTTAAAGATCAAGTTAAGGAGAATCCTTCAATTGACTTCGATCACAAAATGTCCGAACTTCTCCAACAGATAAGTAATTTAGAGATGAAATTGAAGGATAGTCAGGCTTAGTGCGAGTCGTTAGAATTTATTATGGGAGATAATATTTCGAGTACTGATTATCCAGTCTCCCCTATTATTTTATCTGCTGCTAAAGCTACAAGATCAACTTCCCTCGTTGCTTTGAAAAATCCCACTACAACAAATCCTCCTACAAGCTTAGATGAGAAGGTAATGGGTCAGTAGTGTAAGAAAGTCAAGTTCAAAATGATGAAATACTTTGACGAACAATAGAAAGCTAAATATTCACAGCGTATAAACGAATATGCTGCTAAAATTTAGAAACTCTGACGCGAGAATTATCTCCTTTTGAAGCACGCTACTGAATTAGAAAGGGAACACAAGACCCTTAGAGGTGCAAATAGATCTTTCAATCATGATCTAAAGACTAATATCGACGCGATTGACGATGCATATAGGATATGGAAGTGAGAGAAGAAACTTAAATTGGTCCTTTATATCGCAATCCACCACATTGTAGATCCTTCAATCGTAGAGAACCTTAACAAGGCTCAAGATTTATGAGAGTTCTTATTCATGAAATTTATATAATTGCTCTATACACTTGTAAATAATTTCATAATTTATGTAAATCATGTAAATTTTGTAAATATCACCTAATTTGTGATTCTTTCTTTTGTTTGATTGTTCATATCATGATTTATGTGTTTGATGGATCATTCATTCTTCTTTATTGTTCCAATTTTCCTGAAAAATATAAGCAAATAAAATTTCTGATTATTAGCTTTAGATTGATGTATAAGTTTATGCATATCATTCACAAAATTTATCAAATCATCATGTTAATCATATGGTAATAAATGAAAAGCAGTTATATTTGGTTGAATGTCTGAAGCCCATCCTTGGTTATAATAAGAATTAATGAAGACTTTAACTTCAACCCATATGGCTGGAATATCTGAAACCCGTTAGTAGGTATTCTTATCCTCAACTAGGGGTATAAATGTCTTTAGAGGGGTATAAATGTCTTTAGAGAACCATCCTTTAGAAATAGTTGATGATAAATATGATCAAAAGAAATCCATAAGTCATTGTTCGAAAATTTATAGCAGAAATCCCATTACCTATATTTGGGTATTAATGAATAAATCTAAAAGTTTAGAAACTTGAAACCCAGATTCATGTATTAGTGGATGATATTAGAGAATAAGAAACTTGAAACTCAAATTCAAGTATTTTGTAGACGATAACTGAAAACCCATAATAATAATCTTTTGATAGAAGTCTTTAACCCATATTTAGGCATTAATTTTGGATAATCAAAAATTCGTAATAGAAATCTCAAGCCTAGATTAGGGCATTAAAGGTGAAGTTAAGCAATAGTCTCAAAACCCAGATTCTGGTATAAGGAAGTAAGAGATCCGTAATCAACCCTGATTTGGGTATTATTAGATGAAGTTTAGAAATGAAAAACCCAAAATACAGGTTCGGGTAATAAATGGAGTTCTATTCAGCTCCTTAGATTCTATCTTCTTCAACGTATTTAAATCTCTTAGGTCTTGTATGAATTTGTGGTTTGATTGGCGGCTTCTCAAGCTTAGACTCCTTGGTCCATAATCTGATGTGCATTTCTCAGGCTTGGACATCTTAGTTCTTTTGAGATATGCCATTTCTCAGGCTTGGACATCTTAGTCCTTTGGAGATATGTCGTTTCCTAGGTTTGGACATCTTAGTCCTTTGGAGATATGTCATTTCTTAGGCTTGGACATCTCAGTCCTTTGGAGATATGTCGTTACTTAGTCTTGGACATCATAGTCCATTGTTCAATGAGACTCTTCTTGGGCTCGAACATCTCAGTCCATTGTCGTCTAGTGCTCTTGGTTAGCTCATTCTTAGAGGCTGGTACCAAACACTTACCCAACCTCCATCCACGATGCACCTTGACCCGACAAGAAAAGTAGCCAAGGGCTTGTCCATTGCTTTAACCTAGCCATAACGTGACGTGGATAATAGCTTACTCCGACCTCCCTCCAAGAGGCGCCCTACTATGGCCATAGTGTGGCGCAAACAAGGGCTTGTTTGGTGCTTTATCATGGCCAAAACATGGCGTGGATAACGGCTTATGCCATCCTTCCTCCAGGAGGTGCCTTGACCTGACTAGAGTCGTGGCCAAGGGCTTGTCCAGCGATTTAAACTGGCCATAGCGTGGCATGATTAAAGGCTTACTCCGAACTCTCTCCAGGAGACGCTCTGCCTTGGCCAACTCGGCGTGGATAAAGGCTTTGACCGTTAAAGGTAGTGTCCAAATGCAAGAAGCATTTCACTCCCAACCACGTAGATCTTCATTGGAAAAGTAGCTCTTTATTTATCTCATTCCATTTTTCTTTAAAAACCCATTAACTTTTCCTTTACGGAAGAAGATGATCATCATCCATTCTAGGGCTTTATAATGGTTGGTTTCATGTCCATTCAACATGTGATAATGGTAGTAGGATCCCCCTAGATTCCTTTCATATTTTGGCTTCTTTTTCTATGATGGCCAATAATTGAGCTCATCCTTGGTTAACAAGTAGACATTTTCTATGATTGTTTTAAGTTGCATTCTTCAGAAGTCTAGACTTGAACATTGTTTCTTGAGGATGGCATTTTGATTTCCTGTTTCTTGGCCTTGTATTCACATTCTTCGATCGCTTTTCTTTTGGACACCCTTTGGAATTCTTGTATTGGAAGTGTTCTTGTTGTAGTTTGTTAGCATTTATTTGCAAAGGCATTGTGGTAGGCCGCTACCTCCTCTTCAAAGATTGTGCCTTTGGAATAATGTTGAATAGTACTCCTCATTTGACTAAACAAATTGTCACTTCCATATTTCCTTTTACCTAAAGCAAAGATAGGGTAAGGCCAATGTGGAAATGGTTCAAACTCTATTTCTCGGGATCATACGACTTGAAATCGAAGTTAATTGAATTGTTGGCAATCAAAAATGACAACTTCTGATCCCGGTCTCTTCAATAACCAAACGTTATTATAACACCGCGGACTTATCAAAATAGTTTATACTTTTAAAACCAGAATAAAATATCCATTTCAAATCCATATAAATACGATATCATTTCCTCTTTTTAAAACCCAAATCAAATTTGATATCATTTTCAAATATATCCTCTCTAAAACTATAACATTTCAAAAATATAATATTTCGGAACCAAACTTGAAATATAGTCTTTCAAAACATAAAACTTTGAATTTCATAACTTTGAAACATACTACACCACTTAAATGGTTTAAGTATTTAATTACTTTATATAGTAAAATAGCTTCTTCACCTTCACAAATCAATTCCAATATGGATTTTAAATTTCTAAATAAACCAATATAATTTTCATATATTTCAAAGCTTTAATTATTCCACCATTTCAAAACTTATTCTTTGATAATTTCATTTATATCAATTTCACCTAGTATTATGTAGATTTGAAATGTTTACTTAATAAATCAAATATTATTTTAGTAAAACTTGTAGGCTTCAAGTAATAGGATAGACTTTCAATTTAATTAACTTGATAATATTCATTTAAATCACTTTGATATTCATTTAAATCCTCTTAAACAAAATCAAGTTATAAAATCATACCTTTTAAACCTCAAATTTATTTACATTTCAAATCAAATTTTTCCGAAGATAATTCTTAAATACTTTAATTTAAATCAAATTCCCATTTATCTTCCAACCTTCATTTTATTCGAGTCATTATAAACTCTATATACCATAAAATTCAGATAGATACTTAACCATATTATATAAAATAAATCAAACTTTATTATTTAGCTTATTTTATAATTCAAACAAATTTATACATAGCTAAATCAATAATAAAATAGCATTTATATAACATCTAAAATCAATATCTGTATAGCCCATGTATTTCTTTACAAAACCATTAAAATTTCTTCAAAAATAATTATATATATATAAACCACGGTGCCTGTATATAATTTTCTATCCTATGGTCAAGTGATACGGATATTTATCATTTTAATCCGCAAGTTAAAATAAAATTACGGTTATATATCATTTCAAACCGTAATCCCGAATGAAATAAAATGCATACAACTTGTAGTTTAAAATAATATATAATACAACATCCATTCTTCCATCAACAGATCACACATCCATCACAATCTTCAACCAAAACAGTCAATTAGTATCAATAGATAACTGATAATGTATATAATAGGTATTAAACTGGCAGCTATATTTAATAATAAATCAAATAATGATTTAATTTAAATAAATGCAATAACTGAGATGATGATTAAAAATATACAAACAGTCATAAATAAATTCATAATCTCAAAATAAATTAATTTAACAAACATAAGAAATTTTAGAAGTTGTGAGTGGGTTAAAACACTCACCTTTTGAATTTAAATTGAATTTAAATTCAATTTAAACCTAAAAATTTCACAGTCTCAGAATTCATCCAAACCAGCGTTAGAATGTCTGGAATTTCATTTCGATCCTAACAAAGAAAATCGAGCGTAAAACGGAGTTTGTACGCAAAAGTTATATCAGTTAGAGAAATTGAAAATTAAATTTAAATTAAAACAAAAGATAACTATACTCACTCCCCCGCCACCTCAGCACGTGATGCACGCTCTCCTTCACGTGAGTATTTGCTCGGCGACCATAAAAAACATGCTCGAACTACCGCCTACCTCATGCAGTCAACTACCTTTGACCGATCGTTGACCGCCGAACCCAAACGCCATCGGCCACCTGTGCTCCACCGCCCACGCGCCCTCTCTGGCTAATGCGACAACGCTTCACGTGCCCAGATCGAGGACGACGTAGCCGCCGCCACAAATATTTAACCCTAGGTTGAAATTTGTCGCAAATTCGATCGTCAACTCGCCACCAAACCTACATAGATCGACGCCCCTCAAATCTCCTATGCAATACCCAGAAACGATTCGACGATACGAATAGTTTGATTTCGACGTGATGAACGGCCGAAAAATAATTAGCGAATTTTGGGAAAACGATGTATCGATTTAAAAAATGAATCGCACCAGAAGATTACGCTCTTCGAGAGCTTCGAATCCATATAAAATTTGCTATATATTGTGGAGTTTGAAATTTCAGCTTTGGATTTGATTTGGTATTGCAGTTGTAATTAGGGTTTGTCTGCCATTGAGGAGAAGAGAAAGGATAGAATGAATTGTATGTATAGGAATGAGGAATAGAGGCTGCTAGGGTTTATAACTGGAAATATATAGGCGAAGTCGAAATAGGATAGATGGACCCGATCTATAAACGCGCTGAACGATGAATGGCCCAAAAAGCCCGTTCTGACTCCGGAATGAAATTGGGTCAACCCATATATCAAAATAGATGCTTTTAAATATTTTAAACGCGATGGAGCAAGTTTCAAGTCCAAATTCCATCGTATGAAGAAGTTATGCTCACATCAATATTTTTCAAATTGATTTCAATTGATTTCAATTAATCGATTTTAAGGCGTTTCAAGCCCATACGATCAAACAACAAGTCCGATCGACACGAAACTTGAAATCCTACAATAATTCACCGTTTTGGATTCGATGAAACTTGTTTCGCCGATATCCGAGTCAGTGGCCAAAATGGCTATTTTTATATTAGTCAAAATAAATTAAAAATAAATTAATTAAATCACTTTTTAATTTCAACTCTATAATTACAAATTTCATCGAATTTAACTTTCTTAATCATTTACACTGATTTAACCAAATTTAAATGTCAACTTAGAGTCTATTAATTTATCCATTTCATTGTTAAATTTTTAATTTCATTGAATTTAGAAAATATAAATTAAATTTTCATTCATATTATTCAATTCAATATTACACCAGATGAAATCAACATTTGATTCAAAATCTATTATACTAATATCCCCACATTCCATCTAGTTTCAATTAACGTAATATTAAATGTTGGATTTCATTTATTTGCAATAAATTCAATTATTGAATTTTACACTTCAATCAAATTAATAAATCTTGCTTTTTATTCTTTAAATCAACCAAATTTTCATATAATAAATAGGCTTAGCATAAATTACATCTTATAAAATTAACCATCTTCAATGAAAAATCAAATCTACCCTAACTGCACAATTTAAATCAATTAATTGTAATTAATTCCATATTAAATTTTATTAATTAAAAATTGAAATCTCCATAAATTCGTTTATTGATTTAAATCTCGCTATTCAATAAATGGACATTTTATGGGTATAAATAACATTGAATTATAATACATTTCACTAAGGCATGCTTCATTTCATATAAATTCCCATTATTAACTAAATTACATTAACAAAACAAAATAATTAATTTAGATTTATCGCAATTTTTTTCCTATATTTAAATTAACAGGCTAGATAAATAAGTAACCTAAAATATTTGTTACTGTTTACTTTAAATCACACTTATGTGTTATTATTCCCATTCTTATTATTCAACAATCATTGTGCTATGAACATATTTAACATTTTTTTACGTTTCATTACATTGATACTTCCAATTTCACCTTTATTCGTATTAACTATTTTATTTCCACTTATTGCGTAATAACTACTATAATTAAATCATATTGAAATTTGTCAAATTCCCCCATAATTTAAGATTATAGAACCAATTAACAAATTTACCTTGGTGCCATCCTTTATTACATCAATTGTTACTTCAATTTACATTAACAAAACGTTAAATTTAGATTTTTTTTACAATTGATTACCAAAGTTTATTTAACATATTAAATAAACAAGGAACCTATATTAATTGCCATCTATTTTCTTTTAATTGCATTCATAAGTTCGTTACTTATCAATTTAGATTATAATTCCATATATAACGCTAATTTTATTTCATTACATTAATGTACGCTTATTTACATCTTAACTTGAACTTATTTCCCAAATCACCAACGACTATCTTGCAATAAATTTACGTTTCTATTAAATTTACATTCACACTTCCGTTACTCCCCTTATTTTCATGATACTGATTCCATTCAATCTCCATTAACTATCTATATTTTTCCTTGGTAAATCCAATATTTCATCTATTCACTTATGTCAAATTCATAGTCCAGTATACCATTTAAATTTAATTTCTCAAATTTGAATTTCTTTCCATTCGTTTATTATTAACTTAAAATAGCATTGTTTACCTTGCATTAACATTATTACCTTTTATTTATATTCAGTTACTATTAATCAAAATATTATTGCATTGGTAAATCAAATGCTTACCTTAATAAGTTTTCATTCCAAAACAATATTTCAATTACTACAGGACATTGATTTAATTAAATTTATTATTTAATATTATTAAGTTCCTTAAATTAATTCACTATTTACCTTTGTTTTCTTATATTCAATTCTTAGCTTAGTATAACAATTTACATTACTTCAATTTATTCGAGATTTCATTTCAAATGTTAATACATAGCTTTAATTTCCATGGTTTCATTTCATTTTCAAAATTTGCTTCATTATTAATTATAAATTTTTTCTTCTTCCTAAATTTAATTGCAAAATTAAATTAAACTAACCAATTTATTTATCAAAATTTATGGGTCGTTACATATTTAATACCTCGACTTGCCATTTGAGGCCAATAAAACCTTTGTCTTACTATCTTCTTTGCCAACTTTGCCCCGTTGGAGTGGTCTCCGCAATATCCTTTATGCGCTTCCACCAACAATTTCATCCCATCTTCCAGACTCACGCATCCTATGTAGGGTAATGCATATCCTTTTTTGTAAAGAACTCCATCCACTATGGTGAAAGTTAGAGCCTATCTTTTGATTTTCCTAGCTTCATTTTGTCAGATGGTAACATCCCTTTAGAAAAATATTTGAAAATAAGCGATATCCAAGTGTCACTAAATGGTCTTCCCACTTTGAAACTCGAAAATGAATGTTGATGGTGCATGCACTCATCATCGAAATTATTTTTCAGTAACAGAGAGGGGAGTACAGAACTTATTTTCTTTAAATTTCTTTTTAAAACATTTCTTCCAAATCATATTGGAATATTTATATTAGAAAATACTTCCAAATAATACTAATATAATATTCCAAAATCTTCGAAAGAAATTTCCAAAATACTGGAATTTAAATTCTTAAAATTTGAATTTATGTTCATTTTATTTGTAAATCTTATTCCATAACCAACTATTCATGGAATTTTCACTTCCTGACAAATAATTATATCACATCCAATTATATTTCTTTTAAAATTATTCTTTTATATACAAAATATAATACTAGGAAAAATTATTTCATTTACCAATATTTCAAAACAATATTGTGTCGATCTGCCCTATTAAGTGTTTAGAAATTCCTATCGATGTCATAATGTCCTACGTACCGATTAAAATTTATAAATAACAAACGGAACAAATTAACACAATATAAAAATCTTTTATAACACTAACTAATACGCTTTCTCATATATACATACTCAACGACTCATTCTAGGGTATTACTAACCTAATTCTAAGAATCAGACCACACAAAGCTAAGGTTATCGTAACGAACCATATTTTAATTGTTTGAATATATTAAATTAAAAAAGAAAGTTTGAAAAAAAATTAGGAATTTAGTTTTTAAGTTTTTTTTGATACAAATTAAACTATAATGTAAATTTGTGATCTTAAATTAAATTTCTATTAATGAAATAGGTTGGAATCTAGAACGTATATTCATGTGTATTTTAATGATATTGTTTCAAATGTAATTAATGGACATGAATACCAAAGGCTAATTGTAATAAGGAATACAATTTAGGAATATAAGTGGTAGAAAAATAAAAAATTATGATTTTATTTTGGTTAACATATGTTAAGAGACATGCTTATGATATTAATTTGAATTTCTACTAATAACATGTATTACAGTAAGATAAAAACAGATAACATAAGTTAGATGTATTTAATGACATTGTTTGAATGTAATTAATAATGGCGATTATAATAATAAATGTTATATGATTATATATTTGAAACATGTATTAGCGTAGAGTAAGAAATTGATTATTTGTAAGTAAATTTCTAACTCATGTTTGTAACCAATAATGTTAATAGATATGTTTTTTTTGGCATAGCCGACGGGGTTGGATGGGCCCCTACCACTTTATTACTGCACCATAGAGAAAAAACATACAAGAATGAACAGACCACACACATACGGACGAGCAACTAAGCATGTAGAGAGGCAACAATGTGCACCAATACAAAGAAGAAGAAGCAACGAAAACAAAAAACAAGCAACCGTGTAAGAAAGCACAGGAAGGAAGAAGAGGAAAACGCAGCCCAATCAGATAGCGGCAAGGATCCCCGGTTCAAATACAAAATTTTTGTTGATCGGTCCTGCTTTTATATCATAAGAGACATGACAGAGGATAAGCTTTTCATTCCGCAAACTCTCTGGCTGGAAGATACGCTGATTTCATTCTGTCCAGATGTTTTAAATACAATTTAAAGGAAAATAATTGGATCAACTATCTTCCCAGTAATCAACGTATGTTTTTAAATTTAATTATTGGAATTAATAACAATTAAAATCTTTCCATTAATAAGAAATAGAAGTGAATTACAATTTATTAGTGATATGTGCAACTTACGCTTTTGTGTTAAAAACACAATAATTATTTTAATGAGAAATACTAATTTAATTGGTGTGTTCGCTATTATTTATTGTGTGTAAAAAACTATTGGTTAAATTAATATATATTTATGTGTATAATTGGATTTAATGAAATGTATTTAAGGAAATATACGTTTTCAAAATTAATTTCAAAAGTTGTTGCAGTATACTAATCCTTCCATCCTCATTAATTTATTGCCTTACTTTGTTCTGTTGTCATCTCACGTTTCGTTGACCCCTCTTTTGCATATTTCATTCCATTTGTTCTCTCACTTCTTTCCATAAATTGAATTATTAATGAGGCATTACTTTGCATTTGAAATGAAATTTGTATGTGCATTAAGTCATGAATTAATTTGCATTACCTATTCACTCATGCATGCATTCATTTCCCTTAAGAAACAAAAAAAACTTTTCGCCTAGCACATCAGTCTAAACTGAATTAAATGCTCTGTTCTTTCTGTGTAATGAATAGTCTTAAATATGTTAGAACTTCATATTCCACTATTCACGTCCATTAATCTTTTCATTTATTTATCTTCTCAAATTTCAACCACCGCTTTCATTTATTTATTTCCATTATTATTTTCTTTTACTAAATACTAGCCTCTTTTGGTTTTCCTGTAAGTTTCATTTATTTACAAGTGAGCCTTGCCTTGAAACATTTCCAATTAGTGAAATTAATTGAGGTAGCACACATTTCGATATTTTATACCAAAAGTATTGCTTGCTTTGTAAACATATGTTTTGAAATTCAAACGTGTATTTTTCATTCTTTATTTAATACCTGCTATATTTCTTTCCTCATTTTTGTTTATTTCTCCATTTTTGGTTGTTCCTTCTTTATTTTTGTTCGTTTCCTCATTTTGTTTGTTTCCTCATTTTTGTTTGTTTCTTCATGCGAGTTCGTTGTTTTCCCATCTCATTTCTTATTTCTACAGCCACTTTAATTCTTTTCATTTTGTTTTCCTGTAACCTTCTTCCACAACCTCATATTTTTGTTTTTATTTTGGTAGCCTATATTTCCTAAAGCCTTCGTTTTAGAAATGTGACATTCATTTTTGCCCCTCCATCTTTATTTTTTTTATTATTAAATAACCTATAACTTTATTTCTTCTTTTATATTTTGTTTCTCCTGACACCTCATATTCATTTAGTTTAAATTATTTTTTGCTGTAGCTATAAACTCATCAGCAAATTGCTTATGTTTTTTTCTTCTTCATTTTTTTCTCACCGCTTCATTTTCTATGTTTAGATCTCCATTTCAAATCTTCCTTCCCCAGAATCATTTTAATATGGACTTGCAAATTCAAAAGCTCTCATTTTTCAAATTCAAAAGCTTTCTCTTATGAAACATGAGTTTTTTTTTTCATTTTTCCTACATGTCGTACCTACATCTTAGTTTGTTCTTCAATCTTTTCCTAAGGCCTTATCTTGAGAAAAATGTAAGTATTAAACTTTGTTTATTTTTTTAAAAACGTTAACCAATTGTTATTTTAATAATATTTCTTATAACGTGAATATCTTTTGCATACAAGCTTCGATTCACGCGCGATTCCATCTATTGGAATTTTGGGCTTTTATTTGGATTTCAAACCGATTTGAAATCAAAGGTGAATGCTCACAACTAATAAATTATCTTATGTTAGTTAAATTAAATTTATGATGTGTTTGAAATTGATTGGTTGATGTTTGGTATATTTAAATTATCTTTCTAGTCAAATTTGACTTTTATTGCGTTTAAGCAGCGTTTAATGGAATATTTAATTTAATAGTCAATTTAATTCCTATTATTGATTTTCAGTTATCTATATATGTTTACTGATTGATATGGATAACGATTGTGATGGATGTTTGATCGTTGATATTGGATGACTATATGTTGTATTTTACGTTGTTATAACACTTATTTCACACCGAATGGTTCATTTACATTTCAAAAGTAAATTTATAATTGATATCAAAATATCATATTCTCAAACCATATCGCTTTCAAACCATATTCGCTTTCAAAAATCACATTTCACTTCCAAAATCATATTTACTCAAATATGTTATATAAATCCTAACTTAGGTTATTTCATCATTTAATCATATTTCCTTTAAATCAAGGATTTGTATTTTAAGTACTTCCACTTTACTAAATCTGAATTTGAACAAAGTTTAGTTATAAATAGTTTTACATAGTAAAAAAATAAATTTTTGAATAGTTAAAATACTCTATAATATTTAGAGACAGATTAAAGATAGTTTTAAATTAATTTAAGATAGTTAAATAGATTAAAAATATATTTAATATAATTAAAATATATTAATTAGATTAAAAATAAATTAAATGGTTTAATTAGTTTAAAATGAGTTAAATTTGTCTAAATTGGTTAAAATTTTTATATAGTTAATGTAGGTTAATAACTATAAGTTTTAAAATAATACATTTTTGAACATTTTATATTGAAATATGAATTTGGGATATATATATCAATTTAACTATTTATTTTATTTCAACATATCTGGACCATTTCAATTTCCAAATCAATAAAACCCAATTTCAGGTCTTTCAATTCAAAAGTAAACTATTTAATTCTTTATGGATCACAGTCCACGTTTGAAATGTCAATTTAAGCTACTCAAATTCAATATATTTCAAAGTTACATTTCACAAATTTAATGACTCAATTCCAATAAATTCCATCTATGCTTCAAAATCCAACTTAAAATTTCAATTTAATTTCTTTAACCAATTCCTTTAAATCAATTCTAGTTTCAACATAAAACTTGAATTCGATAGTAGTTCAATTTATTTGAATCAAATTTTATTTCAAAATATCATTGAATAGAATTCAAAAGTTAAGGATTTAAAAATCATTTAATTTAACTAGTCCGATGTCTGTATATGATTCTCTACCTTAGGGTCAAGTGATACGGATATTTGTCATTTCAATCTGAAATTTAAATTTTTACGGTTATATATCATTTCTAACCGCAATTCTAAATTAAATAAAATCAATAAAATAGCTCGAGTATATCATTTCAACCCATAACGATTTTTCCTTAATTTATAGATCATTCGGGTATGTATCATTTCAACCCATAGGGAACTTGCTGTTACAACAATATAAAGTACAACATCCAGTCATCCAATATCAACAAGAAAACATTCATCACAATCATCATTCAAATCAATCAATAAACATCAATAAATAATTGATAATCAATAACATGTATTAAATTGATAATTTGAATTCAATATTAAATTGAACGTTGATTAAATGCAATAAAAGTTAAATTTAACTAGAACGACAATATACATATACCAAACATCGACCAGTAAATTCTTAATCACATCATAATTTAATTTAAATATCATAAGAAATTTTAGAAGTTGTGAGTGGGTTAAAACACTCACCTTTGATTTCAAATCGATTTGAAATCCAATTTACGGCCTAAAATCTAACAGTCCCAGAATTTGACCAAACTATTTCCGGAACTCCGTAATTCTAATACAATCCCAATGGAGAAAATTGCGAATGAATCCGAGCTCGTATGCAAAAGTTATTAACGTTAGAAGATTGGAAAATTTCGACTTTAGATCTTACTTCAAGTCACAGCCTCAATTACCTGGTGCTTACTTTGAGTTTTTTTTTTGCCAAAATGACCCGTAACCGAGTCATTTATCTCCTGACCTGAGGTCGCTCCAGGGTTTTTTCCTCTGGAACTCGAAGCCCGCCCAGATCCACCTTGTTTGGCCTCGAACACTCTTTGAGCCTAAGTCGCTGCAGGATTTTCTCCTCTGAAACTCGAAGTAAACTTCTCCTCGACTCGAAATAAACCTAGAGTAATTTTTTTTCTCGGTAGTTTTTTTGAACTTAGGTTTGGAATTTGGGAATTAGGTTTGAGAAGGAGGAATAAGATGTACGTACAGAAATAAAAATATGAGAAACTATTAGGGTTTATAAAAGCCTATATATAGGCAGTGTTGCATCGAAACGACTACGCAACCTAAAAAGCCCACTCTTTTCCCGAACCGAAAATTGGTCATCCCATATATCAAAATAGACTTTTTTGATATTTTTAAACTCAACGGAATAGGTTTCAAGTCCTAATTCCATTGTATGAAGGGGTTAGCTTAAATCGGCTTATTTCAAATTGATTTCAATTGAATTTGATCACTATGCGTTTCGAACCCGCACGATCCACTAGCAAGCCCGATCGCCACGAAACTTGAAACCTTACAGTAGTTCACCGATATGAATCTGATGAAACTGGTTTCATTGAAATCCGAGTCAGTGGCCAAAATGGCTATTTTCACGTTAATTAAATAAATTTATATTAAATTAATTAATCACTTCTACATATTTCATCATTTTTGATTACTAAGATATTTATAATAACTTAAAAAAATTTACATATCCAATTCAGTGTTTAATATTTCACTAATGACAGTGTTCAATTTCAACTGTAATTAAATCCAATTATTATAATTTAATTTCAATAAATTTATTTAATTTGGTTTCGATCTTTTAATTCAATCAATTATTTCTCTATATACATAGTTAACATTGTTATATATTTTGTTACATTAATAATTTACAGTTTTCACCTTACTTTTCATTAACGTAATCTTTAATTACATTTAATTGTAATAAATCCATTTATTATAATTTAAATTCCAATAAATTGAGCAAACTTGCTTCCAATTCTTTTTATTCAATCAATTGTCATATTATGCACAAAATTTTCATTGGTTACATCTTATTGAATTAACATTCCACAATTATCAATTTAACCTACATTAACCGCACTAATTAAGTGAATTAATTGCAATTGATTTCCAATTTTAATTTAACAGGCTAAATAAATATGTAAAATATTATAATTGTCTCCATTAACTTTTAGTCACATTTGTATATTTGTTATCTACACATAAATGTTATAGTTATTCACACAACATTCATTTTTTCGAATTTACAATTTCTTACATACATTTAATTAATACAACGCTTAAATTATCAATTGCTCTTTTTAATTCAGTTATCAATTAATACATTCATTATTATAATAAATTTACAATTTTTAACCAATTGTAATCTTTCTAATCCTTTTAATTAATTGAATTACATTTAAAGCAGTTATCAATTACCTTAAATTAATACCATTTCATTTGATTCCAGTTATATTCTTATTATTTAATCACAAACTTTGATTTATTCCAACATTGCATCACAAAATCTTATTAACTCAACTATTTTTAGTTTTGGTAAATTACGGGTCATTACACTCTACCCCACTCAAAACTTTTCGTCCCCGAATAGGAAAAGAAGGGAAAAGAGGTAATTAAGAAATTATTATATCTTATCCAAACTGTTAAATTTAGAAACAACTAATTTCCAAAATAAATAATTTAAATAAAATATATTAATTTTTAAACAATTAAATCCCTTATATTTGAGTTAATAAAAGTTTGAAAACATTTAACAAAATTTTCTAAGTCCAAAATTCACAGAAAATTTTGGTAGAGTCACCTTTGTAAGGCGATGTCTAGGAGAAATAATAATATCAATAATAACAATAAATATAATATTTCTCGAAATAGTATATCCCAAACAACGGGAAAAACAATATAATATCGTTATAAAACCGTAATCCGAGAATGTACCTATTTGTCGAGCAAATAATGGTTATTTTATAAAACCAAAAGTAGTAGCTATTGCTTCCATGACCTGTATTTTACTTATATAATCTAAAAAAGTTAGAAAATTATATAAAGAGAAATATTTAAGTTGTTTCAACTAATGTCAACAAAACAATCACAACATACAATAGTCACTTGCAAACAAACAATACAACCATCATATCGTCACATGCAATCAAAGAAATCAAACATACATTCATGGCAACAAACAAATGGTTTGTTCGGGTTCAGAACTTCTAATCATATAGAATGATAATTACACCATGAAGTAAACCATACACTCAATAGTTGTAGATAAAAGTTTATAGATTATTTATACATCTTTATACAAAATAGAAGTACCCTTTTCCTACCAATCCATAAGCCATTACAAACAAAGAATCCAACACTTTTAAAATTTACATTTTTTTCTTTTTTACATCATTTATTGTTCATATCTTCATATTTTCATTTTTTTCTCATCTAGTGATTTTCCTTAATTCTTCTTTGTTACTTACAAAATTTTCATTCATTCATGTAAGACTTATTTCATTTACTCATATTCTTTACTTACATAAGTTTATATATTCGATTATTTGGATCATAAATAAAGTCATAATTGAAGTATTTTATACATTTTATTTCAGTTTACTTCACATTTACAATTTAGTTGGATCCCCCCCCCCCACTTTTTTCGTCATTTACTTTTATTTTTCATTAATTCACATTCATAATTACTTACAAAAGTTCATTTCTCCTTTATTCATACAGTGCCAATTTCTTTCATTTATTACTTTACATCCATTGCTTAAATAAGTTAATTTTTTCCAATTATTGGATTATACATTATTAGTTAAGTTTCTTTACAATTCAATTTACCATTTATAGATTATTTCATTTTCATGTTTGTTCTTCAAATATAGTATTATTTAATATTAAACCCATTTCTAAATCATTTCCATTGTTCTATGAAATTGTACACATTCAATGTATATAATACACGTTTTAATTATATGGCTTCAATATTACCCAATTTTTATAATTTTTTACTTATAGTATTCACCTTAACCATTAAATTTGATTATAAATAGCTTTAAAACGTTAACTTAAGTTTATAATCATTTTTCTTATATTATTCACTTCTATTACATTTAATTAGTAACATTTCAAATTATTTGACTTTAGTTTGTAAAAATTTATAACATTAGACTTCTTATTTGTAGAAGTAATTCCATTGAACACTTTCATTTTTTTTCTCTCCAAGTTTTAATTGTATAATATTCTATTACATATTCATTTTAGCATTTCAACCTTTAATAATTTTGGTAAGTTATATGTATGTTTTTAAGAGTACGATTGAATATTATCCAAGTTTCTCATATTTATTTAGTTAACAAAATGTTCAATGGTTAACATTTCTTATTTTCATTTTCCTTTTTATTTACAGTTTCAAAATTTCAGTTTCTTACCTATTATATTAATCATTTTAACATTAAATTTCTTATTTTCATTTTAAAAGTTTTCGATTAATATAGTCAAGATTTCATTCATTACAATAATTTCAATTTCTAATTTACCGAAACTTAAGAACTAAACAACAGGGTTTCATTTCAATTATTTAAAGTAGTATTTATATACTCATAACTTATATATGTACATATATATATATAACAAATCAAACTTCACAAATTTAGATTCGTTTATCAAAATGGATGGGCAGTAAAACTACTAAAGCAGTCTTCCTATAATCTTATTTCCAAACAACACGATTTTTAACCGATAGTACAAATCTTCCTATGAAATGCTTTGATTATGTGAATGTGAATGCTTTGATTATACAAAGTGATATTAAGTAATACCACGCCGCTTAGTGGAACTGGTTTCCCCTCAATAATATCCTCTTTAAAATATATATTTTGCAATTCCGTTCCTACAACCAAACAGGTTAATCAAACTGATTAAATCAAAATAGTTGTATCCTTTATGCTAATGAATGTACTATCTATCAATAAAATAGGTAATAAGTGGACTATCTGTCCACAATAAAATAACAAGGTCCGTTATGCTAACAAATGGACCGTATGTCCATAAAACCGGGCTTATTGGCCGTAAACTGGTCTAAATGTCCAACTCAAAATGGACTAACTGTCCGAATCATTTTCTTAGGGTTAACTAACTTCGTCTTTTCCTTGAAAACCTTTTCAAAATTATTTAACCTTTTAAATCATATTTATGCAGAAAAAAATTTCATAGCTTTACTTTAAGCTATTTTGCCATAATATACACACGTTACTCAAAATAAAGTTGATGAATTTAATGAGGATTAGCTATCCTTCCAAAACAAGTTAAAACTCTTTTTAATTTGAAAATACTTAGGCTATATTGCCTGTTTAATACATTCAAAACCTTTGTTTTAAACCTTTAAACAATCCTTTCGAAACCATTAAAGGTAACCCCTTCGAAACCATTGAATGACCCTTTCGAAGCCATTGAATGACTTTCGAAAACATTGGCAAACACTTTCCTTTCTTTTCTCCGAAAGCTTCAAAATATCAGACATCCTCCTTTAAAACCTTTAAATATAGCCTCTCGAAAACATAGGAAAATCCCTTCCTTTCAACAGTTTTGTAACCCTAGGAAACCACCTGTTTCAAAAACTTTAATTAAAACCTTTTGAAACAGTCAAAACTCAATCCTTTCGAAAACACTTTGGGTTCAATTTGAAATACGTGGGAACCTTTTGAAATCATTCAAAATTTCACCCATTCGAAACATTTGAAAATTGGCTTGGTAAAAACAGTTTGGATTCTACCTTCAAGTAGAGCAAAAGGATCAGAAACCCATTAAAATCGAAAGCATCTGTTTCGAATCAATTTAAAACTATCTCTTTGGGTTTTACTTCAAATATAGAAAAAGGGCTTAAATGATTTAAGTCGAAAGCATCTGTTTCGAAACCATTTCCTAATTAAAGAAGTGATAGTATGGAAACCATCTCTTCGAAAGTATTGGAGAAGTGGCCAAAATTTAGAAAACAAAGTGAACAACCCTTACGAAACCATCTGGGTCGAAAGGTAGAAGGCGGTTGTAAAAGGCTTTGACTTAGTCGAAAGCACTTATTTAAAAAAAGTGCAACCCAATCGAAAACATTTTTTCAAATTTGTTAAACCCAGTCAAAAGCAAACTGAGTCGAAAACTACTCAGTCAAAAGTCATTTTAGTCGAACGAAAGCAGGCACATTTTTAATTTAAAAACAAAGTAATGCCTCCACCCCTTTAGAACCCATGGTTCTGACCCCATACCTTCCATCTACATCCAATTCACTACGTATTAGTTCCCTAATACCATGTGCATTGGTTTCGACTTCGACTGTGTTGGAAGCGAAGATGAGGAGGAGGAACCTGGTACGAAAGCATCGAAACAAGGAAAAGCATGTTGCAAATAGTTCTTTTCACCTAACCTACTTTACGTGTCTAATTTTTATTGGTTGCCTCTTTCTTTACCAATAAAAAGTACTACAATTCAAAACTAATCTTTTTGAATTATTATTTGCAAAAAGCCCATTCTTCTTCATTTGTTGTATTAAACACTTAAGTCCCATATCTTAAACAATTTTATATACCCATTAAAACACTTAGGAAAAATCTACATAAATTTCATAAAATCCATGTTAATATGCTTTCCAACATAAAAAAATTTCAGATCCAAATCTTTTATTATTTAACTGTAAATAATTATTAATCCAAACTAACAATTTCTTTACTAGAAAATTCATATAAATTTTACAATTATTCAGAAAATTATGAAAATTAAAACCCTCTCTAAAATATTATTTCAAATCATCAAAAAAATTCGCGAAGCATTTGGATGTCATTTTATAGGATTTTCACCTTAAAACGTATCATTAATTCAATATGAACAACTATAATTCATTAATAAGTATATATAACCATTCCATCGTTTAAAAACATGGCAAATCAATGTAAATCATTCGAAATTCATCTTGAAATCGAAAAGAATAAAAATTTGAGATGTAAACGTTATTCACCTTAGAAATAGAGATTAAAGAGATTCAGATGTGAATAGGTTTGATTTAAATTTGCTTCTTCCTTAGCTTTTCTTAATCTTCTTTCTCTTTTCCTTATTAATGGTGGCTGACCTATTTTAAAAAATTTGATAAATAAAATAGACATGTAGGGGTTACACGGCCAAGGGTTTAGGGTATAAGAAATGCCTCTTTCCTATTTTACCCCTGCTCTATTTCAGTTTAACTCTTATTTTAATTCATTGTTTAAATGGCACGGCTACCCCTTGATTAAATCAAATCTCAATCCCTTAATCACAACATTATTTTATTTAATCTAACTAATTAATGAATTAATAATGTTACCAAAAATCTGAGGTGTTATAGACTACTCTCCTTAAAGAATCTCGTCCTCTAAATTACGATAAGGTACACTGTAAATCAAAAGAGTAGGTAAAATATACCATAAAACAAGTCGGGATAACTATCTCTAATCATGCTCTCAATCTCCCAAGTACAGTCTCCGTCATCCTCGCTCCACTGGACTTTGAAAAATCTTACCATCTTGGTTCTAAGCCTCTTCTCATCTCTCGCAACAATATGAATTGGCTTCCTCACTATAGTCAAATCCGGTTCTACCACTAAATCATTTAGCACAGTCGGTGCAATAATATTCTCCGGGTCTCTAACACACTTTCTGAGATGAGAAACGTGAAAAAATTGTGGGCTCTTGCTAAACTGCTTGGTAACTCAATTCTATACGCGAGCTTCCCGATCCTCTCAACAATAGGAAAAGGTCCAACGAATCTCAGTGCTAACTTTCCTGATTTCCCCATTCTAATCACACCCTTCATCGGTGATATTTTGATGAAAACCTGGTCTCCAACTGAAAATTCTAAATCATGCTGTCTCTTATCTACATAACTCTTTTGTCTAGACTGAACCTCCTTCATTCTAGCCCGAATGACCGTAATCTTTTCTGCGGTTTCTCTAACCAAATCTGGACCAAGAATCAACCAATCCGCGATCTCTAACCAACATATGGGATATTTTTATGGCCTTCCGTACAAAGCTTAGTTTGATAAATGTTGTTATACGAAAACTGGACTAAATGTTTATAGTCTTCTCATGATCCATCGTAATCTAGAACACAAGCTCTTAACAAATCCTCTAAGATTTTTTTAACTCTCCCCGTTTTCCCATCCGTTTGCGGATGGTAAGCAATACTCATCTTGAGCTTGGTTCCCTAAACTTTTGGCAGACTCTTCAAAAACTTGCTAGTGAACAAGGAACCTCAATCATTAACTATGCCACTAGGAATTCTATGCAGTCTAACCACATTCTTCATGAATAACACTGTCAAAACAGGTGTCGTTCTAATAGATTTAACTAGAAAGAAATGTGAATCTTGGTCAATTTGTCCACTATGACCCATATACTATTATTTCCCCTGTTCGACCTTGGCAACCCGTCGATAAAATCCAGAGAAACAGAATCCCATTTAAATACCGGTCTATCTAATGGTTGATGCAACCCACTTGGCTTCTAATGTTCGGCATTTTCTTGTTGGCAAATCATGCACTAGTTTACCCATAAACAAATATCATGCTTCATACTTCCCAGAAGAAACTTTTCATATCCTAATACATCTTATTACCTCCGGGATGAATAGAGAACTTCGGACGATGACATTTCTCTAAGACTTCCTTCCTTATGTTTCCTACACTCGGGAAACATAATCTTCCTTTCTTTCTCAACCTCCTATTCTAGTCAAGACTGAAATCTTTCAAGTCATCGCTTTCGGTTCCTTCTTTTAACTTCCTGATACATTCATCTAATACCGAATCCTCTTCCTGTTTAGAAGAAATGCTTTCGATCATCACTAATCAAACTTCCAAACAAGATAATACTATGGTTTCTTCAGTAGACCTAGCCTCAGATCTCCACTGCACTCTGAAATCTGATAATGCTTCCAAATCTTTCCACTCAGCAATCATTACCAACACTGTATTCTGATGTTTCCTACTAAGTGCATCCATAACTTGTTGCCCTTCCCTTGTGTGTACTCAATCCCAAAATCATAAGCGGCAATAAACTCTAACCACCTATGTTGTCTCAATTCAGCTCTTTCTAAGAGAACAAATATTTTAGCGACTTATAATATATATAACTCAAACCATCCACCCAAAAGGTAATATTTCCACCTTCAATGCAAAAATCACTGCATCCAAATCCAAATCATGCGTCGAGTATCTGACCTCATGTGGTCTAAGCTGTCTAGAAGAATAGGCAATTCCATACACAACTGTATAAACCACAAAATATTGGTTCCCATCCGAAATAACCAACACAAGTGCATGCGTCAATAAGTATTTCAAACTTTGGAATGCTTCCTCACACTTATTGGTCCACACAAACTTTACATCCTTTCTCATTAGCTTGGTCATCGATGCTGCTATCCATGAAAAATCTATAATGATCCTCCGATAATAACTAGCAAACCCAAGGAAACTCTTTATCTCCATCACTATCTCGAGTCTCTTTCAACTATTCACCGCTTCAATCTTAGTCGGATCTAATATCAACCCTTGCTTTAAGACTGCATGACCAAGAAAATTTACCTCCTTCTTCTAGAAATGACACTTCGAAAACTTCACCTTCATTTGATGCTACCTCAGCGTCTCAAGCACTACTCTAAGATGAACTTCATGCTTTCTTTCATCCTTAGAATATTTCAAGGTATCATCTATGAAAACTAATACGAACCTATCCAAGTGCTCTTGGAAAACACGGTTCATCAAATCCACAAAGAAAGCTAGCGCATTAGTCAGTCCTAATGACATTACTAACCATTCATATGACCCATATCTGTTCCTAAACATCGTTAAAGATATACTATCATCTGCTACTCTTAGTTGATGGAAACCTATTGCTAAATCCAACTGCGAAAATAACTTGGCTCCACTCTCCACTTAACAGGTCGAAAAAATTGTCAATCCTTGGCAATGGATATCGATTCTTTATCGTACTCACATTTAACTTACGATAATCGATACATAGTCTGAACAATCCATCTGGCTTCTTAGCAAACACTTCGGCCACTCTCCAAGGCGAACTACTCGACCTGATAAAACTCTTAACTTCCAATTCCACCAACTGTACCTTTATCTCCCTCATCTCTGTAGGGTTCAGCCTGTTCGACGGTCTACTCACTGGTTTTACTTCTCAAACCAAATCTATTCGAAACTCAATGGCTCGTTTCGGTTTTAATCCAACTACAGGCTCAAAAATATCTATGAATCCTCTAACCACGAAAACTCGACTTAACTTATCTTCTAATTCCATAACATCCAACAAAGCATTCACCTCACCGTTATAACCTTCTACGGCATAGACTATCCAATCACTACAATCAGGGTGTCTAAGAGATATTTTCTTATCCTAGAAAAAAATCCTAACATCATACTCACTTAACCAATCCATCCTAAGAATAAACCCGAATCCCACAAAATCAACACATGCAAACTACAAACAAAAGTATGAACAAACAGGTCAAACTTTAACTAGTCATAACTCAACCGTAGAGTTGCATATCCTCCTAATGGATTTGCAATACGTAAGGAAGTTACTAAATAAGTGGATTCTAGGCTAAGTTTATCTATCAAACATCTAGATATAAAAGAATGTGATGCACCAGTATCAAATATAATGCTAACAGACATACCATGAATCTGAAGCGTACCTCCCAAGACCGGCTTTCCTTTTTCCTAAGTTATTAGCTTAGAAGCAACAGGCTCCAATACATACACCTTGACCTACCTATCCTTAGCAAGCTCTTTGCACTGGCTCTTATAATGGCCAATATGGTCACAGTTGAAGCACCTGACACTCTTCTTTCAAGCACTTCCTTAGCCTTTTTAAGACAACACTTATTAGCATAGTGCCCTCTCTTGCCGCACTTGAAGCAAACAATCTCAAACTTTCCTTTCTTAGTTGCTCCACCCTTCTGAGCACCTTTTTTAGGAAAGAGCTTCCTCTTTTGATTCTGCCCAACCTGTACTTCTTTAGCCTTACTCTTTTTTAGAGAATCAAAAAACTCCTCATGCCTTAAGGCCATCTCCACTACAAAGTTAGAAGGATATCTAATACGAGGTAATGTAGCCCTAGCTAACTCAGGCTTCAACCCTTTGATAAACTTCTCATTTCTCTTCATCACTATATCCACTGAAGCATACATATATCTGGCCAATCCTCGAACTTTCTAAGACACTTCAGGATAGACATCTCTCCCTGCTCTAACTCAGCAAACTTTCTGATCAACGTAGACTGTGCAATTGTAGACATAAACCTCTCTTGGAACCTTCCCTTGAAATCTGCCCATGTCAAAATCTCCTCGTGCAGACCAGCTACCACACTGTTCCACCAGAACAAAGCGGCTCGTTGAAGTTATCTGAATGCCAACATCCTCTTCTGGTCATCATTGAGCTCCAAGTCTCACAGTGCAGCAATCAATTTTCCACCTCAATAGCATCCTCCATCTTTAGGAATGACTTCCCTCCAAGCGTAGGTAATCTCCACTCAGCTTAGCATAATGGTTAACTACCAGAACTACTGGAACTCCTTCTCCTACAGCATCTCCACCTGCCACTCCAGCTACAATTTCAGCTTTCATCATATTCACAAAAAACTGATACATAGCTTCCATTCTAACTTGTGGGACTCCAGCATCTACATTCTCTACTTATGCTTGACCTTGGGTTCTCCTTGTACTAGGTCTGGCATTCCCATCGGTGTCGTCCCCTCATAGGTTAACTCTTCCTCTACTTTCCATATCTGTATTCAAACCTTATAAAATACAGAAAAATAACCTAACAAGGATAGGAGACAAGAGATAAAGCGTATACTTATATATAGCATATACAAGTACATTACTATAACATTATCCCATACCCCAATCTGACTCTAATTCCTTAGGATTATGTTTTGAAAACCATTTATTAGTTTAAGTATTTCATAAACCATGCTTTGATACCAAGTTGTAACATTCCATATCTGGAGGCCAAAAGCTAAGAGCGACAGATGTTATAGCCATCCATAGTATTGACTGTTGGTGACAAATACGGTAATGTTAATGGTATCCATAATATCAGAATCTTGAATATGAACAAAGTCAAAGATTTCCCAAAACAACATTTTACTGATTACATTTAAAAAAAATTCGTATTCAAGTTACATAATCCCATATAGTTTACTAGGTAAAGATTAATTATAATCATTACAAAATACTCCAAGAGCGAGATATGACAATGTCCCCTTAGTAGAACAAAGAAATATATTCATATCCGACTTAATACACAGTGGAAATAAACAAAAAATCTAAAGTCGTTATTAGCTATCTGTCAGCAACCTGCTTGTCTCTGAAAGCTTTGTTCGTCAAAATTTCTAAACCAAAAACCTTAACCCTCAGCCTACTCGAATCAATTTTGAGCACTCGAGAGTTTAAAGGGAAACAAAAACTTTGAGTTGGACATAAAGCCTGGTGTGAATAATTCTATTACATCTCGGTTTAATGATATTAGGTGAGACCACTTTTCTTAGTGGAACGGATTTCCCCTTAATAATATCCTCTTTAAAACATATATTTTGTAATTCCTTTCCTGCAACCAAACTGGTTAATCAAACTAATTGTATCAAAATAACAGTATCATTTATGCTAAAAAATAGACTATCTATCCATAAAACAGATAATAAGTGGACTACCTGTACACAACATAATAGGAAGGTTCGTTATGCGAACAAATGGACTATTTGTAAACTGGGCTGACTACCCACAAACTGGACTAACTGTTCAACTCAAAATGGACAAACTATCCAAATTATTTTGTAAGGGTTAACTACCCTTCATCTTTTTTTTTTTAAAAACCTTTTCAAAATGATTTAGCCTTGTAAATCATACTTATACAAGGAAAATATTTTCTTAGTTTTACACTTAAGCTATTTTGCCATGATATACACCCTTTACTCAAAATAATGTTGATGAATTTTAGTGACGATTAACTATCCTTCCAAAACAAGTTAAACCCCCTTTTAATATATTCGAAACCTTTGTTTAAAACCTTAAAACAAGCCTTTCGAAACCATTGAAGATAACCGATTCGAAACCATTGAAAGACCCTTTCGAAGCCACTAAAAGCCTTTTGAAAACATTGGAAAAACCTTTCTTTCTTTTCTCCGAAAGCTTCAAAATTTCAGACATCCTCCTTTAAAACCTTTAAATATTGCCTTTCAAAAACAAAGGAAAACCCTCCTTTCAACCCTTACGAAACCCTGGGGAACCACCCCTTTCAAAACCTTTGATTAAAACCTTTCGAAATAGTCAAAACTCAATCCTTTCGAAAGAACTTTAGATTAAATTTAAAATATATGGAAACCTTTCGAACCTATTCAAAGTTTCACCGAAACCATTTCTTTAAATCCAATAAACCCAGCGAAAGCTAACATAGTTGAAGCTACTCAGTCAAAAGCCATTTTAGTCGAAAGCAAATAGGTGCATTTTTAATTTAAAAACATAGTAATGCCTCAACCCCTTCGGAACCCTTGGTTTCGATTTCATGCCTTCCGCCTACATCCAATTCACTACCTACCAATTTCCTAATACCTTGGGCATTGCCTTCAACTATATTGGAGGCGAAGATGAAGAGGCGGAACCTGTAACAACCAGCAAATCTGTACCCCTTAAAGTCGACACTATACTCCATCGATCAAATCAAGATGTACGAAAATACGAACCATTTGAGTTAAAGAAGAAGAGGTAGAAGAAGAAGATAAAAAACAATATCAGAATCTAACCATCGCAGCGGAAAAAAATATAATAAATAATGAATGATCTTTACACAAAAGCAAATCTGTTTATACATTGCTTCATCATGGTACATCATCATAGTTCAACAACATCAATAACATACAACTGGACAATCGTATAAATTTGTCCTCAAAACTGAATACACAGCGGAATAATAATCAATTACGAAAGTACGTATCACCATCCAGCCCGTCTCTTGAGCTCCACATCATCTTTTCCTGTATTCTATAATACTCGGTCCGACCCGGACATTATAGTTAAATAACACCCGAGTCAGTCTGGCATACCAGCGTGAGAAAACCACACTCAATTGATTATCAAAGTTTTAAAATCCTTTGAAAACAAAAGCATCTCGTAAGACCACGCCACAAATAAACATGTCGGATTTTTACCTTACCATAGCCAAAACACTTTTATCAAAATTCTCTGATATTATAATAGTGTCTATAGAAAGTAAAATAGAATCTAGCTGAAATGCTTGCATCTCATGTTTCAGAAATAGTTGAGCACAATCAAAACCGTACAGGCGCGTAGGGAAAATGGATTTCCAACTAATGACTAGGCACTGGGGTACCACCTGTCATAGTACGTGGCCTAGATCACTTTACCAAGGATTACTACCAATCCCCTGCAACACAAGACCGGGACTACCCCTTACTGGTTAATCCCAAGTAAGATCACCCCACGGTTGGGATCAGCAACCGCACCACTAAGCCGAAATAAAAAGGGACATCTAGACAAGGATGACCTTACCCTAATGGGTGCTATCCACCTAGCCTTGCTGCATGACCCCTGATTTTCAGTCATTCCCGGTTGATGAGGCTTGAGGCTAAGCATTACCTTTTTAGAACATATCCCTTAGAATGCTCACCATCCACCTAACGATGTTCTGAAAGCATTTATCCATACAAGTCCGTCCTGGGTTCGAACGGAACCGAAAGCACTACTCCTACTACATCCTTTTTGGAATCATCCTCAGGATTAGTAGCGACTAGCCCTTGCACTTCAATGCTCCATCTTCGACTCCGAACTATTGTTTTCCACATGAAAACGTACAAACCGAATCAAAGTAGTTTTCGAGAAATTAATCCCGATCCTGGTCTCTTCGAAACGATCAGTGCATTGTCTAATATTGATAGTCGGTTATTTAACTATCAATTAACATTCACAAAAATCCCTCAAACATAAATAATTTCTCCAGAATTATTTATTAACCTCAAAATATCTTCGCGAGATATATTTACATTTTCAACCCTTTTGAAAACAGCTTTCAAACCACACTTTTCTCATGAAATAAATTTCCAAATATTTATTTCCACTGAAAACACCAAGCACAAAAACTTTAGATTTTGAAAATAATTTAAAAACACTTTATTATATGTTACTTGGAGATTTGACCAAGAAATTAGGCACTCGGCATTCGCTTACCGTTCGGCATCCCAAGCGTTCGGCATAACATACTGTGTCGGCTTCAGAGTCGTTCGGAACAAAAGGTTCGTTCGGCATTCGAGTTCGGTCGGCATCCAGGGACGCTCGGCATGCAAGAGCGTTCAGCATTAAGTGACATTCGGCATCTCGTTATGTTCGGCTTCAGAGTCGTTCGACATTAGGTGACGTTCGGCATCTCTAGACGTTCAGCTTCAGAGTCGTTCGGCATTCCATACTGCTCGGCATCTGGACTACGTTCGGCACTCAACCACGCTCGGCATAACCTCAATCGGCATTCGAGATGGATTGACATCCAATGGTGTTCGAAATTCATACCCCGTTCGGCATTCGAGATGGATCGACATTCATGCCCCGCTCGGCATTCATGCCCCGCTCGGCATTCAATATCGATTGGCATCCAGAGGTGTTCGGCATTCATCCAATCTCGTCCGGCTTCGATTACTGCTCGGCCTGCACTCTCCATTCAGCACGTCATTTCGATTCGGCTTGAAGATATCGTTCAGCATTTTGCCGTTCGGCATCTATGGATCGGCACACAGAGTTCATACATTTTAGGCCGAGGAATTCAGCTACCAGGCCCACCAGGGAAGTCCAACCCATCTTCGTCTATAAATAGAGAGGCAGGGGCACAGTGAAAAGGACCTTTTTCGGAGAACACCGAGGAGACTCTGCCGCATTCAAAACTCATTCATGACTTATCTTTCTTGCTTAACAATTGTAATCAAATAGCTGATATACAGATTGTACCTGTAATCGATTATCAAGGAAAGCAATAAAGATTAACCTTAAAGTGGACGTAGGCAATTACGCCGAACCACTATAAATCTGGTGTTCATATTTTCTGCATTTAAATTTGCATACTTTTTTCTGTTTAATTTGACTTTCTTCATTAATCCCTCTACACAATCTCTCTTAAGGGTGTTAGTGACCAATTCTGGTGCTAACCTTTTGATGCTTTCACTGAGAATCGAATTCTCAGGACGATAGGATCTACTTTGTAGCTACTGGATCGAAAAATCACTCGAAGGAGATCCAAATCATTTGCAAGACATCTGTTGATTCTACTCAGAGTTACAACCAACAACTCTACCATGGGAAGACCATGAACTAGATCGGCCTCTCACAACGCAGAAGTCAATGAAACTACTAGTGTACAACATATAGCACCTAGAAACCAACCAGCAATTCAAGTCCAGGAACCTCCACCCAGAACCAAGCGGAGGTCGTTTCCCGAACAGAGTTCAACGACTTGATAAGAGAACTCAGGGAAAGTAGAAGGCAACTTGCTGAGCAGATCCAAGCCAATACTAATCTAATGACTCAACTTGCCTAGCAGCAGCATCAGAATGCTGGAAGTAGTCCTGCTCCTTATTCTTCATCTGATTGCTCGACCTCAGCTGAACCTCCTAGGCGTAGACCCCGCAAGGCAGAGGCTACACAGGCAGGTGCCACTGATCGATCTTCCAGGGATCGGGCACATGAAGAAACTGGATGCCCAGCTCATCAAGACCTAAACCAAGCTGGCCTTCAAGACGCACATTTGACCGACCGTCAACAGGCGGGATATCAACCCACACAGTTCCGTGGAGTGGAACCTAACGTCCCACCTTCCATGCAAACTCTAGATTTATCAGCCATGGTCAGGAAGTTGACGAGAGAGAACCAAGGCCTGACCAACGAAGACTGGGGAGTGTCCAGGAGCCATACTCCCTTCATAGATATTTTCCTACAGGTTGAGTACCCCAAGAAATTCATTATGCCGACTATCGCAGTCTACGAAGGGAAGACTGACCCTAGGCAACACGTGATGAGGTACGAATGGATGATGGATTCAACAAGGGCGAATGACGCGACTAAGTATAGATGCTTCCCAATTACTCTGTCCGGAATCGCCACAATGCGGTTTACTCGGCTTCCACCGCGATCTATATCCAACTTCGACGAGTTAGCGATGAAATTTGTTGAACAATTCAGGATACATGCTACCCATCCAGAGGACATAATGTCATTATCAAGCGTAATCCAAGCCCCGAGTGAGTCTTTGAAAGCATACTTACAGAGGTTTCATGTTGCCGCCACTAAAGTTAGTAACCCTAACGACCATGTAATTTTGATGGCAGTAATGCGAGGTGTAGATCCAGACTCGGAGTTTGGAAATTGGTTGGCGGGAAACCCGCTAGCTACGTTGGAATGGTTCTATTCCAAAGCTCACCAGTTCATATGAAGAGAGGAAGCTTGATGGATGAGACGAGATAAGGCACCGGGGACTGTTCGGGAGACTGTTAAAAGTAACGTCGCCGTGAAGCAGTCCGACGACAGTTCGGGAAAATTTCAAGTCAACGTCCAGAACAAGCGTGGGCAGTCCAAAGGATCCGAAAGTAGAAATAACGGAAAGAAAAAAGAAGCAGGGATATGGAAGCCAAGGATTCGGACCTACGACGAATACACTCCCCTGAATACTTCTCTTGAAAACATTTATCTATCTACCTGTATCACCTTTGAATACAGAAAGCTGCTTCCAAAGGAGTCCACTGAAGAACCAAAACGGACAAGGAAGTATCGTCACTTCCATGAAACCCATGGACACAATACCAAGGAGTGTAGACACCTTCATGACGCCATAGTAAGGTTGATCAGGCAGAAAAAGCTGCAGGAGTTTGTTAAAAACCCACCAGAGGGTAGGCAAGGAACGTCAGACCCTGGGCATGGGCTGGCTCCATGTCACCCAGAGGAACCTGCCCGGACTGTAGGAAGGTTGATCATAAACACCATAGTCGGAGTACCTCATCCTACAGACAAGAATTGGCAAGAAATGGAACGATATGCTACCTCCTTGAGGATGCAGATTATAAATGTTGTTCGAATGTGGAAGAAGGTACCCCCGTAAAACAACAACGTAAGATGACCAACGATATAGCATTTAGGAGTCGAGACGCGGACAAGGTGGAGGCTCCTACTATCGACCCGATGGTTATATCTGCCACAATTGGGCCAGCTTATGTGAAAAGAATTTTGATTGATTATGGAAGCTCTCTCAACAACATCTTTAAGAAGGCTTATGACCAAATGAAGATGGAGACAAAAGATTTGAAACCATGCAAAGCTCGTATCCATGGCTTTAAAGGTGCTGCAACCGACGCAATGGGGTACATAGAGTTACCAGTTGAACTAGGGGAAGGTGAGCGTAGGAGAATGCAATTCCTACCGTTCATAGTAATGGATGTTGACTCTCCATACAACGCATTTTTGGTTCGTCCAGCCTTGGCAGAATTTAGAGCCGCTCTGGCCCCATGGTGTTTGACATTAAAATTTTCGACATACAAAGGAGTCGGTGTTGTCCATGGCGATCAGGAGACCTGTCGTGCATGTTTTGTGGTGGAACTGAGAGAACCTCAGCGGAGAGAGAAGGGAAAGGATGCGGACAGCTCCGTCCTCATCCTAAAGTCTCATGATTGGCAAGTAGCGCTCTAGCCCTGGCTCGGGCAGCATTCTCGGATCCTTAGAGACATAAATCTGAGAGATGATGATGGAGAACCCTGGGAAACGAATGCAGCACCCGCTAAGCTGAAGATCGACATTCGAGTCAGCCGGGATGACCCATCGCGAGTTCTTAAGATTGGATCACAACTCGACCCTTCAGTGGTCGAGGATCTTACTGATTTCCTCTGGGCGAATCAGGACGTTTTTGCTTGGACACACTCTGATATTTGTGGGATTTCTCCAGCAAATGCGAGTCATATGTTAAACATAGACCCGAAACACGTTCCTGTAAAATAGAAAAGGAGAGGTATGGACCCGAAAAGGTCTGCGGCTCTCAAAGAGGAGGTGGACAAACTCAAAGCCAATGGGTTCGTCTGCGACGCCCTCTACCCTGAATGGGTATCTAACCCAGTGCTAGTGAAGAAAGCAAATGGAAAGTGGAGAACTTGTGTTGATTACTTCGATCTGAATAAAGCTTGCCCGAAGGATAGTTTCCCTTTACTTAGAATCGACCAGCACGTCGACTCTACCGCCGGACACGAATTATTGTCATTTATGGATGCGTATTCGGGATACAATTAGATCCCGATGCACATTCCAGACCAAGAGCACACCAGTTTTGCCACAAATATGGGGCTATATTACTATGTAGTAATGCCCATTGGATTGAAAAATGCGGGAGAAACTTATCAGCGTCTGGTGAATCGAATGTTTAAGAACCAGATTGGTAGAACGATGGAAATCTATGTGGATGACATGCTCGTGAAGTCACGGAAGTCAAACGACCACATCCAAGACTTAGCAGAAATGTTTGATATACTCAGACATTACGGTATGAAGATCAACCCCTTGAAGTGCTCTTTTGGCGTGGCATCAGGAAAGTTCTTGTGTTTCATTGTGAATGCACGTGGAATTGAAGCTAACCCGGAAAAGATTCAGGCTATTCGGGACATACAAGTGCCCAGAACTATAAAGCAAGTATAAAGCATGAACGGAAAGGTGGCAGGCGCCGAGCCAATTCATATTCAAAGCCACGGATAAGTGCATTCCTTTTTTTGATGTGATAAAGAAGAGAAAAAGGAACTTCGAGTGGACATCCGACTGCGAGGAAGCATTCCAAGCTCTGGTAAGGAATTTGGAAAGCCCCTCTAGTGCTATCGAAACTAATAGACCATGAAATGTTGTATGTGTACTTGGCAGTATCCCAACATGCTATCAGTACGACTTTGGTTCGTGAAGAGAATCAAGTTCAAAAGCCAGTTTACTATGTTAGTATACATCTAACAGGGGCAGAAAGAAACTAACCCAAGATCGATAAATTAGCCTATTGCTTGGTGATTGCATCACGCAAGCTTTGCCTATATTTTCAGGCACACCCAATCAGTGTTTACACTGATCAACCCTTGCATCAGGTACTACAACGACCAGAAACTTCTAGAAGAATGTTAAAATGGAATATCGAGCAGAGTCAATTCGATATTACTTACTTACCGCGTAAGGTAGTACAGGGACAAGCGCTAGCGGATTTCATCGTTGAATTCACCATGATAGACAAATCAAACGGCCTATCATACCTCCCGTCCGATGGAAGATGTACATAGATGGGGCATCTAACGACCGTTGTTCGGGGGTTGGCATAGTTCTTGTACCTCCTAAAAACCGATCAGTCTGCTACACTTTGAAGCTCGAATTCACAGCAACGAATAACGAAGCCGAGTATGAAGCATTGATTGTCGGCTTAAGACTCGTCAAAGAACTAGGAATAAGATCGGTTGAAATCTTTTGCGACTCGCAACTGATGGTGTACCAAGTGCGTGGAGACTACCAAGCAAGGGGCAGAGACTTGCCCCGTATTTGGCCCATGTTCAGGAGCTGCTAGCGAATCTCGAGTATTGTGATATTTCACATGTTCCACGTGAACAAAACAGAGCAGCTGATTCATTGGCAAAATTTGCAAGCACTGGCGATGCGCAGCAGATGGGATTGTTTCCCGTTGAAACCTTACATATTCCGAGCATAAATATGATGGAGGTAGATTTCATGTTAGAAACGGAAATCGAGAAGGAGTCATGGATGACCCCATTCAAGCAGTACTTGTTACACGGGGCCGTGCCAGAAAGAAGGAGCGAAAGACGAGAAGTCATTCGTAAGGCTTCTCATTATGTAATGCAGGATGGAATAATGTATCGAAGGGGATTCTCGACCCCATTACTCCGGTGCACTGCCGATGATGAGATAAAATGAGTCCTGAAGGAAGTCCATGAAGGTGAATGTGGCGATCATACTGGGGGGCGGACCTTAGTAAAGAAAATCCTCCGCTAGGGATACTATTGGCCAACTGTAAATCGGGATGCCGTAGACTACGTGAGAAGATGTGACAAATGTCAGAAGTATGCAAAAATCCCAAGAGCTCCGCAAATGCAACTTACACAAATGGTTACTCCTTGGCCATTTGCAATGTGGAGGATCGATATAGTCAGTTCCTTATCCCTATCCAAAGGTGGTGCAAAATACGCGATTGTTGCGGTCGATTACATTACCAGGTGGACAGAAGCAGAGCCTTTAGCCACTATCGCCACCAAGAAAGTCATTAATTTTGTTTTACGAAATATTATATGCCGCTTTGGCCTGCCACGAACCATCGTTAGAGACAATGGAACTCAGTTTGGAAGCAAAGAGTTCAAGGAATTTTGCCAAAAATATGGTATTGAGAAAAAGTTTGCAGCAGTTGCTCATCCGAAAGCTAATGGACAGGTGGAGGCCGTAAACAAGATAATCAAATCCATATTGGAAAAACGTTTGGAAAAGGCTATATGCAAGTGAGTGGATGAGCTTCCGACGGCACTTTGGGCTTACAGAACCACCCACAAGTCCACGATTGGCCGCACTCCATTCGCATTAGCATATGTTATGGAAGCTGTCACACCCGTGGAACTTGAAGTTCCATCACATCGGGTAACTTATTATGACCCTGAGTCAAATCAAGATCTCTTGCTGGAATCATCGGACTTCATTGATGAAAAACACGAAGAAGCTAATTTAAGAGCGGCCGCGTACAGGCACCGAGTTACTCGATATTATAATGAAAAAATCCGATCGAGAATCTTTGGCGTGGGTGATCTCGTTTTGAAATGAGTTTTCCCAGTTCCATCACACATGAGACGCGCATGGGAAGGTCCATACGTCATTGAACGGAAGCTTGGAGAAGGAACTTTCAAGCTAGCGACCATTGATGGTGCGACACACCTCCGAACATGGAATGGTGAACATTTGCGACATTATTACACTTAGTTCATTTCTATCATATTTTAGTTGCATTTATTTCCAGCAAATTTTTGTTCCTAGTTTACGGCATGTAAAAAGACAATTTAGCTTATTTGCATTAATAAAGGCTTGAAGCCTTTTCTTTTTCCCATGAACTGTCGATGTTTCTGTGCATGATAACATTGTAATAAATGACTAAGAGATACATTATTCTATCTAACGTACGAACGCGTATAGACGATTTAAAACCTCCAAGTCCCCGGAGTGTGGACTGGGGTACTCTAAGTCCCCAGAGTGCGGACTCGAGTATAAACGATTCAAAATCTCTAAGTCCCCGGACTGTGGACTGGAGTACTCTAAGTCCCCGGAGTGGGGACTCAAGTATAAACGATTCAAAATCTCCAAGTCCCCGGAATGCAGACTCGAGTATAAACGACTCAAAATCTCCAAGTCCCTGGAGTGCGGACCGGAGTACTCTAAGTCCCCAGAGTGCGGACTCGAGTATAAAGGACTCAAAATCTCCAAGTCTCCGGAGTGCGGACTGGAGTACTCTAAGTCCCCAGAGTGCGGACTCGAGTATAAACGATTCAAAATCTCCAAGTCCCCGTAGTGCGGACTGGAGTACTCTAAGTCCATAGAGTGCGAACTCGAGTATAAGTGACTCAAAATCTCCAAGTCCCCAAAGTGCGGACTAGAGTACTATAAGTCCCCAAAGTGCGGACTCAAGTATAAACGACTCAAATTCTCCAAGTCCCCAGAGTACGGACTGGAGTACTCTAAGTTCCTAGAGTGTGGACTCGGGTATAAACGACTCAAAATCTCCAAGATCCCAAAGTGCAGACTGGAGTACTCTGAGTCCCTAGAGTGCGGACCAGAGTATAAGCGATTTAAATGTCCAAATCCCCAAAAGGCGGACTGGATACAAATGACTTGTTTTCATCGAGCCCTTGGCGTACGGATTGGAAAATATTCTAAGTCCCCGGAGCATGGGGTAAAAGAATGTGCAATACCAAAAAAGTTGTCAACTAGGTTGAAGATGAATCGAAAAGTTCACGTAACTCGCAGTAGCTCGGGTTTTGACGACGGTTATGCAAAAAACCAAACAATAACAGTCCTTTCAGAGGGAAAAGAGCTAATTTTTATTCATCACAAATAATTTTATTTACATGGACTACGAAAACAAAAAATAATTACATAATCTAAACTAGCTCTTGTTGAACGAGAGCGAAGACTACTTCTTTGACTTCTTCGACATTATACCAGATGACTCCTCCCCAGTGAATTTACCCTTGATAGCTTTCTTTGACGGGCAAGTGACAGCTGAAGAAGTACAAGGAACATCCATGGGTTTGGACCCGCTTGAGAGGATGACCTTCAACGGTTTGTTCAAAGGATCGTCCAAGTCCACAGCTTGAGGTTCGACCTTGATCTTGACCATCTTTTCCTTCTCTTTCTCAAGCTGCTCCTTCATGCTTAGTTCGAATGTGTGTTCAGAGGCGCCTGTAATTTCACCTTCATCACTCCCATTGAAGGGAGAGGAAGTCTCAGATTTGTCCCCATCAAGCGCTTCGATTACCTGAGCATTTGGACCGGGAGCCTCTCCAGCGTGAGTGTCTTCACTCGTCTTTTCCCTCACCTCCTTGGCGAAATCGCTCCTCAGAGTAGGCTCAAGATCAGAACGACCTGCACAAAATCATGAAAAGCAAGTATTAGAATGCGATATCTTCTGGTGAAAAATGAAAACTCTTGGAATGTTAAAGGAAAAGAATTGCCTACCAGGTTCCGGCTGATTCTCAACCATCAGGGGGGTCTCACCCTTTGGAATAGGGACAAAACGTGAACGCCAAGGCCGTGGTCCTCTGGGTCATAACCAATGTGGTGTTCAAATGGATTGAGTATCGGCCAACCAGCTGGCTGGTTAGGCACACGAGATGGAGACTTGATCCCGGACGGACCAACATAACTTCTTCCCTTTCGTTAAGGGAAAGCTTTTGCAATAAAGGGCTTTAGCCGCTGACAGCTCCGAAGGCTCATTTTCCTTAAGGAATTCTTTTATCAAAGCCCCCTCATCAACCTCCTCGATGTCGTATTAGGCCTTCTTGATCTCTATTAAGGTCTCCCACGCTTCGGCTAAAGATTCGAGATAGCCCTCGTCCAGAAAAGTTAAGTCTCGGTGCATGAGAATGCGGGCAATGAATTCAGCAATATTTTGACCTCTACCTTACCTTCTTTCTTGGCCGCCTCAAGACGGGAGTCGATTTCCATAGATGCTATCTTTTTGCCCTCTTCGCAGGCTTCATTCTTCAACGCCTCAACTTTAGAAAGCTCGCCCTCAAGTTTCGCCTTTAGGAGTCGCGTTGCAACGATCTCGTCGCAATACCGTTGCGACTCTTCTTGGGCAACAATCTTCTCTTCTTGCTCTTTGCAGAGTCGCTCCTCATGTTCTTCGACTCGGAGGCAGAATGCATCCCTCTCTTTTTGCACCGAGTCTTTCGCCAAAGCTAAAGCCCTAAAGTGTTGTACCGCTTCGTCGATTTCTTTTTTGAGAGTTGATTCCAAATAAGTTACGGCTTCGGTGGTATCTTCGACGCTCTGCTGGGCGGCCTCAAGTTGAGCTTTGTAAGACACGAGCTCTTTGTCCTGAGCTTTGATAATGTCCTTGTCAAGGATAGCCTCAAGCTTTAGGCGATCAATCTCATGCTGGTACTGAGACTTCTGACACTTTCTCAACAACATGAACAAACGCGTCATGTTGAATATAGACATCGTTGGTACAGGCGATAGCGCTCTACTAAACATCTCTAGGTATACAATGGATCATCGGGAGGAACTTCAGACCATCAAAGCAGATTTTTGGAAATTTAACATTAAGCTCAGCCAGTCTCTCCGATACTGTAGGATCTGTTGTGGGAACGGGAGGAGACGGCTTTGAAAGTTCAGCGCTCATGTAAGGATCATGGGACTATAGTGTGGAAGAGGAATCGATGTGTTGATCATGGGGGACATCGGATTACGACCCCTTATGGCCGTGCTTATCTTTGCTTTACTCCGAGTGAGAAGAGGGATGTTGGTGGTACTTGGACTGATAATATGTTTTCTTCCGAGATGATGAGTCTCGGGAATGGTAATCCCTATCGCCATCACCGTCTCTGTCCCGACGTCTTCCGAAACTTGAGTCCCGTCCAGAGCGATGGAAGATAGACGACCTGCAGAAACGATCGATTTTGTGTGTACGCCCTATATCACATACATGGAATTTAAATGACAATGAATTAGCAAAGAATAGTGTGACGACAGAAATTTAAGTGCAAGGTGGAGTGCATGTGTTTGTGTGTGTCCTATTGTTTCCCCCCGATGGACCAGTTTCTTTACTAATGGGAGTTTTTCTCCCTGAGTTTGGGCTTGAACGCCTGCATCGCCTCTGATGGGCGAGTGAAGTTTAAGTGACTCCGGATCGTCAGAATTATAATTGAGTAGATCATCAGGTACAGAGAGGTTCGATAGGCCTTTTAAAGAACTTTCTAAATGTTGAGAGGAAGCCTCTTTCTCCATTGGAATAAGGGTAATTTTAGAAGTTCTGCCAACCTTTTCCTTCCTTATCTTGTACGTCAGTTTCGTTTTCCTCTGCGAAGGGGAAGATGACGTTTTGATGTCGTGAAGTTCGACTGTCGGGTCCTGAGTGGGACCAACGTTCTCATCTTGTGCTTCGGGTGTTGCGGTTCCCTTGATTTCCCCTTCTTCTAGTGCGTCAGGAGCGTTATGTGCTGAAGACTCAGCTTGTTTTTTCCCTTTGACAGAGGCGGGCCTGGGTACGGTAACGCCCTGAGGAAGGCTTATCCGACGGCCTTATGCCAACAGTCCAAACGTTGTAAGTGACTCATTCAAAATGAGAGTTCGGATGCCCCGTTCTTGGCAGGAAGGGCTCTAATAGCTTCGACGGCTTCAGAATCTCCGCGGCTATCAGGATGTGGATTGATACCTGAAAAGATGGAAAAAAGAGTTAGAAAAGGCATGGCTTTGACCAAACACGAGTATCGATCCAGGAAAAAGAATTACTTCCTTCCACCCATATCCTCGCAAAGCCGGAAGGACAACGCACATAAAACCACTCCAGTTTGTACAGGGCAAACTTGGTCCAGGTCCCAGTCAAGATTTGGCATTTGTTATGCGGCTCGAGAAACAAGAAAGAGGGGCTATCTCTCTACTTCTTGATGCAATATATATATCTGATGTCACTCGGGGTTGGAGGCCTAGAGATGGCATTCATGAAGAGGATGTAGGTACCATAGATGAATGTGTGGCCGTTCGGTTGCAGTTGCAACGGGGCAATGTCGAAGTATTGCAGCATGTCCTGAAGAAATGAGTTAAACGGTGGCACGTTGCCGACCCAGCACATAAATTTATTACAACCTGTGTATCCAACTGGGCGCAAGTGTGGATGATCGTGCACCGGTGGAACTTACACGTCGTCGAAGGGGATTCCGTGGACAGAGCATATCCGACGGAGTGCACTTTCATAAATCTTCGAAGCCTGTGAATCGACCGGGTTGTCCAAGAAAATTGATGCCTCCAGGGCGTCAGGAGCTAAGTTATGAGCAAGGGAAGTCGACGGGGTTGAAGTATCTGCGACTCCTTGTCTAGAAGACGGCCCAGGTCTATCTGAGATCCTGGCGGAGCTAGATTTCCTAAACATCTTTGATAGAGATTGAACCTAGTAGAGCAACTGTTTGAACTATACTTGAAAAACAATCGACGTTAGACTTAACAACACAAGTATTCCCCTCGTGTGGTGTGTGAACTAGTGTGATAATTCAAATATAAGTGCAGAGAAATTGAAAGTCACAGAGTTGATGGCATAAAGTTGAGCTTTGAATTATCGCCTTCGAAGACTGTCATCGCTAACCATCTCCAAAAGCTTTCCCTATGATGTTATCAATTTCAGGTTCAGACATTGGCGTTGTATGTTAAAGGCAATTATCCGTTTTTTTCAATTTGAGTTCAGATTTGTGATTACTGAAACTAGGAAGTTATCGGTCCGGATTAGTTTGATATGCTATTTTGCTCGGGTCCTTGTCCTTGTTTTTGTCATATGATTAGGCAAGGTGAATAGGTGTTCCGCCTAAGTATCGTTCGGCCATAATGTTGATCGGCATAAGTATCATTCCACCAAAATATTGGTCGGCCTAAGTATCGTTCGGCCAAAATATTGGTCGGCCAAAGTATCGTTCGTCCAAAATATTGATCGGCCTAAGTATCGTCCGACCGAAATATTGTTCGGCCTAAGTATCGATCGGCATTCGTGCCGTTCGGCCTAAGCACTGTTCGGCCAAAATATCGATCGGCATCCTGTCCATTCTCCACTTCCTTTCAATTTTTCCACTCCAACCTGGTCTGGCATGGGAAGATCATGCCAAACCAAGGCCATGTCAGTCCACGCCAATAGGCCTTATCTTTAACTCCATTCCCATGCTCCCATAGGATCACTTGGTATTAAAAGATCATGCTGAGCCACTGCAATGCATCTTCCACCTTCCTCTTCTCCAATCCATCCACCTCAAAATCTCCTAAAAGAATACTGAGTTCTAGCCCTTGAACGCACCCGAGCCTCAATTCATCTCCCAAGTCCACACACCCTCCACTTTCTACGTTCTATGGAGGATTCACGAGTTCGAGTAATAGGTTATACTTCCTAATTTGAGAGAGCGATCGAAAGGTCCTTACCAAAGGGAACGACAGAAGCTTGAAGGTCTGTGAGCTTAAGATTGGAAGTTGTTCGAGCCTAATTTGAAAGGAACCTGTAGGAAGGGCTTGTTGGATTCAAAAAAGGAAGGGGAGTTCGAAAAGGTGAACGAAATTCAAGGGAGGTAAGTTGCGAGTTCTTGGAAAATAACGGAGGTAAAAAGTGAAAAGAGTAGAAGAAGGAAAATGCCGACCTTTATAGGAGAAGAGGGGAAGTCGAAGGGACAAAGACCGGTAGAACCGGTCAAGATGATCCCGTTCGGCATCGGCTATGCTGTTCGGCATTTGCATGTCGTTCGGCGAGCATCGCCTCACCTGGTATTCGAGAGAAGATACTATCGAGAAAACTGAGTCGAGGCTAGAAGCAAAGCACGGAGAGCTCATGATTCAAAGCGCACCACGTTCCACCACGTGATGCACTTTGGAGGGCAAAGTGTTACCGGGAGATTTGACTAGGAAAAAAGGCACTCGACATTCGCTTACCGTTCGGCATCCCGAGCGTTCGGCATAATATACTGGGTCGGCTTCACAGTCGTTCGGCACAAAAGGTTCGTTCAGCATTTGAGTTCGGTCGGCATACAGGGATGCTCGGCATGCAAGAGCGTTCGACATTAAGTGACGTTCGGCATCTTTGGACGTTCGGATTCAGAGTCGTTCGACATTAGGTGACATTTGGCATCTCTAGACGTTCGGCTTCAGAGTCGTTCGGCATTCCATACTACTCGGCATCCAGAAAACGTACGGCACTCAACCCCGCTCGACATAAATCTCGATCGGCATTCGAGATGGATCGGCATCCAGTGGTGTTCGACATTCATGTCCCGTTCGGCATTCCAGATGGATTGGCATCCAGTGGTGTACGGCATTCATGCCCCACCTGGCATTCGATATCGATCGGCATCCAGAGGTGTTCGGCATTCATCCAATCTCCTCCGGCTTCGATTACTGCTCGGCCTGCACTCTCCATTCAGCATGTCATTTCGATTCGGCTTAAAGATACCGTTCGACATCTATGGATCGACACGCAGAGTTCATACATTTTAGGCCGAGGAATTCAGCTACCACGCCCACCAGGAAAGTCTAACCCATCTTCGTCTATAAATAGAGAGGTAGGAGCACAGTGAAATGGACCTTTTTCGAAGAACACCGAGGAGACTCTGCCGCATTCAAAACTTATTCAAGACTTATTTTTCTTGCTTAACAATTGTAATCAAATAGTTGATATATGGATTGTATCTGTAATCGATTATCGAGGAAAGCAATAAAGATTAATCTCAAAGTGGACGTAGGCAATTACGCCGAACCACCATAAATCTGGCGTTCATATTTTCTGTATTTAAATTTGCATACTGTTTTCTGTTTAATTTCTCTTTCTTCATTAATCCCTCTACACAATCTCTCTTAAGGGTGTTAGTGACTAATTATGGTGCTAACATTACAAAATACACTTTAACATTTAAATTGAAACTACTTCAATAATTTATTAAAATATATGCTTTTGGAATATTTAAAATAAGGCTACTTTATAAAATATAAAACTAGATTTTCTTCTTTTTAAAATAAATACCAAGTCACTTTTAAGTAATTACTACGATAATAGAATTGAAAAATATTTACTTTAGAATTTAAACATTTAGAAATAACAAGTTTTCTAAAACATGCTTTTTAAAATGACATTTAAAATTTTAACTTATATTTAAAAATTTACTTTGAAAAGTACTTGGCTATCCCGGAAATATACTTCTCTTTCACATCCTTTAAAAATAAATCACCATTTATTTTTAAACAAATTTACCCATTACTTTAATAAATTATCACCATGAATTCATTCTTCCAAATATCCACTGATATATAACTTCTGCAACATCCTGCCTATTCGCACGCTTTAAATCGACACACATGTCAATTCAAACCGTTCGGAAGGGCGGATTGTTATGGGGTAAATAAGAAAAACGAGAAAGAAATAAAACAAAATAGAATCTCACAGCGGAAGAATAAAATATAATAATCAAATATACAGTTTATAAAGCAGTTTTACAAAATATTTGATTATACTTACACATTTATCAGAATTACACATACCAACAACAATGCAGCGGAAACTATGAGTGTAGTGGACTAATAATAATAATAATAATAATAATAATATAAATCTCCGTCTTCGTCCTCAAGAGCTAAGGTCTTCGAAATCCTGAAACGCTCGGACTGACCCGAGCGAATTGAAAATACAAAACACTCGAGCCAGAACTAAAATATCTTATGTAAGTTAAATCAACAGGAATAAATATGAGTGTAGTAACTCAAGAGATGCTCGGGATTTACATCTCCTAAGGATCCGTTAAACTATTTACTATGTAGTATATTTCGCTATTATAATAGTGTCTAATTGTAAAATAAACTTACTTTTTCTTAGCATTAAGGAGTGACCCAATATTCCCCTTAACACGTAATAGTCCCAGTAGTCCATCCAATATCATAGTCCTTCCTGATCGAGAAGCCACCAGAGGATACCACATGGGCTACGGGAGAAATCCAAACTCGTACAAGGCGCGATAGGGCAGGTGACACGCACAACTAGGCAATGCCAGGGTAGATATACCAATTAGGCTTCCGAGTCGGTGGTAATGCGTAGCCGCAACTACCGCCCACCTCGAGCCACACCCCCAAATAATAAAAAAATCAAAAGCGGCCACCGAATCAATCCAAAAGTCAAAGTTTAATATCGAAGGGATGTGTCCGATCAAAGGTGCTACCTCAATTAACCCGTCAATCGCTCCTGTTTTTGCCACCTTATGCCAACTCACGGGAGTTGGGTCTGCGTATTTATCTCAAAGGAAACACCGCCACCATCCTACCTCATTTTGGAAACTCCACCTCGTACACGGTTGTTGAAGTGGTTTTCGGAGTGGAAGAGAGTATGACAACTTCCGATCCCGGTCTCTTCAATAACCAAACGTTATTATAACACCGCGTTTATTTCAAAATAATTTATACCTTTAAAAACCAGAATAAAATATTCATTTCAAAACTACACAAATACGATATCATTTATATTTTAAAGACCCAAATCCATATGATATCAAATATATCTTTTTCAAAAATCATAGCCTTTTCTAATCTATATACCTTGAAACCATAGCTTTGAAACATAACTTTTAATATTTAATGGTTTATATACTATATTACTTAATATAATAAAATAGCTTCTTTAAATTTCACAATAAAATCCCAATATCAATTTGAACCTCCAAATAAACCATTTTAATTCCTATATATTTCACAGCTTAGATATTATATATTTCAAAACTTAAACTTTTATAGTTCATATTTTCTACTCTTTAAATATTCCACTATTTCAAATGGATTCTTTGAAAATTTAATATATCAAATCCAATTCCTATTATTTAAAACTTGAAACGTATACTTAATAGAACAAATATTATTCAAGTAAAACGCTTAAACTTAGATAACAAGATATTCTTTTTAATTCAATTAACTTGATAATATTCTTTTTTTTTTCTTTTTCGCTGTGATAATATTCTTTAAATCAATTGGATATTCATTTAAATTCTCAAATCAAAAATCAAGTTATACAATCATACCGTTTAAATCTTAATTTATTTACATTTCAAAACAATTTTTTTGAAGATAATTCTTAAATACTTTAGTTCAAATCATATTCACATTTATCTTCAACCTTACTTTTATTTGAGTTATTATAAACTCTACATACAATAGAATTTTTAAACAGATACTTAACCATATTTTATAAAAGAAATCAAACTTCATTTTTTTAGCTTATTTTATAATTCAAAACAAATTTATACATAGATAACTTCAATAATAAGATAGCATTTATAAAATATTTTAAAAAAATTAATATCAATATACTCGTATATTTCATTATAAAACCACATAAATCATTTAAAAAATAATTTTACGTATAGACCGCGGTGTCTGTATATAATTTTCTATCCTATCGTCAAGTGATACGGATATTTATCATTTCAATCCGCAATTTAAAATTAAAGTTGCGATTGTATATCATTTCAAACCGCAATCCCGAATGAGATGAAAATACATAATAACTTGCAATTTATAACCATGTAAAATTCAACATCCATTCATACAATATCTACCATCAACCATTTACTAAAATCATTTAAACAAACATCAATAGAGAGCATATAAAATATAACAGGTATCAACGAACCATTTATATACAAAAATAAATTAATAACTGTTTAACTGACAGTTTATATGCAATAACAAATAAAATTTAACTAGCAATTTATATGCAATATTAAGTAAATTCAACTATCAATTTATATGCAAAATTAAATAACAATTTAATTTGAATAAATGCAATTAAACATAGATGATGATTAATAATATGCCAAACAATCATAAATAAATTTAAATCACATCATATATCAATTTAACAAACATAAGAAATTTTAGAAGTTGTGAGTGGGTTAAAACACTCACCTATGGGATTTAAATTGAATTCAAATCCAATTTAAACCCAAAATTTCGACACCCTCAGAATCTGCCCAAACCGGCGTCAAAATCTCTGAAATTTATATACGATCCTAGCGCAAGAAACCGTGCGTAAATTTGAGTCTGTATGTGAAAGTTATCATCGTTAAACGATTGGAAATTGAAATTAAAAATAAATAAAACAAAATAAATAAAAAAACAAATAAATAAAATAACGCACCGTTACTTCACGTGACCGAAACCTTCGTCCTTGACAGCAACCCTAATCTCGCGTGCGCGAGTTTGCAGCCGCCGCTGATCGAAAAGAAACTGCCATGTTACCAAGCCCTTCAACTCGATCCAACATCACCACCATCCCCTACGTCTCGAACCGCCCCAACCAAAGGTCGCGCGGCTATCTCGCGGCCCCTCATGGTGATGCACCACCGCCACCTTCTATCGCCGAGGACGGCGAATCCCGGTGCCTACAACCCAAACTAACCGCATAGATATCCTCTATTCGTCGATCTCCACGATACTGCACTCCTCGATCGAGCTATCGATGAGAATCCACCGTTGAAGGCGACGGTATACCATGTATGGCCGAGAATCAATTGCAATTTCCAGAACGAACGATGACCCCAATCGAAAAACTAATTACACCATTGAATTTCGCTCGTCGAGAGCTTCAACATATATTTTTTTCAGATTTTTCCGAGAACTTTGAATTTTAGGCTTTGGATTTGATTTTCGAAATTGAAATTGGATGTAGGGTTTGTAGCCATTGGAAGAAAAGGAGGAGCTGATGAAATTTTACGTGCACACAAATGAGAATAAGCAGAGGCTAGGGTTTAGCAGGGTATTTATAGATAAAGATGGAATAGACAGATGGATCCGAATTATAACGTGCTAAACGATAATTGGCCCAAAAAGCCCGTTCGGACTCCAGAACGAAATCGGGTCAAACCATATATCAAAATAGATATTTTAAAATTTTCTGAACATGATGGAAAAAGTTTCACGTCCAAATTCCATTTTATGAAGAAGTTATGCTAAAATCAATATTTTTTAAATTGATTTCAATTGATTTCAATTAAATCGATTTCAAGGCGTTTCAAGTCCGTACGATCAAACGACAAGTCCGATCGCTACGAAACTTGAAATCCTACAAAAATTCACCGTTACGGATCCGATGAAACTGGTTTCGTCAAAATTCGAGTCAGTGGCCAAAATGGCTATTTTTACATTAATTAAATAAATTAAAATTAATTAATTAAATCAAATTTCCTGTTTGATTCTGAAATTGACAATCTTTAACACTTTTATTTTCTTAATCATTCACATTAATTAAACCAAATCTAGATGTCAATTTAGAATTAACAAATTTATTCATTACATCGTTAAATTTCAGTTTCATTATGTTAACAAATTATAAATTAAATTTGCAATAATTCCCTTTAATTGACTTTCATTCAATTATTCAATCTATTAGTATCCAATAGATGAGACCACCATTGGATTCATACTCTATGACGTAAATATCTCCAAATTTCATCTAAATTTATATTTACATAATATTTAAATATTAAATTTCATTTTATTGCAATTAAATCCAATTATTATAGTTCGAATCTCAAAATTTGTAAATCTTTATTTCCATTCTGTATTCAACGTACTTTCTTTATTACCCCTGATGAAATAAATATTTGATTCAAAATCTATTATAACAATATCCTCCCATTACATCTAGTTTCAATTAACGTAATAATAAATGTTGATTTTCATTTATTTGCAATAAATTCAATTTATTGAATTTTACACTTCAATCCAAATAATAAATCTTGCTTCCAAATCTTTAAATCAAACAAACTTCATAAAGTAAATAGGCTTATCATAAATTACATCTTATAAATTAACCATCTTCAATGACAAATCAAATCTTCCCTAACTGCATAATTTAAGTCAATTAATTGTAATTGATTCCACATTAAATGTTATTAATTATAAATTGAAACCTCAATAAATTCGTTTATTGATTTAAAAATCTAGCTATTTAATAAATAGACATTTTATGGGTATAATTAAGAATGAATTATATTACACATCATTAATGTATTAATTAATTAATTAATTTCCCATTTAACGAGCTACTTAATCTCCTTTGATTGCAACTGATTTCCAAATTTTATGCAACATACTAAAGAAATAAATACATATCTTAGTTGATTCATTTTCCCATTCATTATAAATTAATGCATGCATACAAATTAAGATCCTAAATCCCACTAATCATTCCATCTCGGTTCCATTCCTTTTCACATCAACTATCACATTATGAATAAATTATCATTTCCTATTCATTTTGTTACATTCACTTATATTCACTTTATAAATAAATTGGTATACCATTTAATCCATTAATTATTATCTTTAATTATTGCAATTCGTTATCTAATATAAATTTTGAATCTATTTCCTAATTTTCAAATTTCAATAAATTAAAACCTTACAATTGTTTACAAATAAAAATGAGGATTGTACTAATTAAATTATTTATTGTCCTGCATTACTTTATTACCTCAATTCACATTCAATTTCCATTAATCAATATTTTATTTCATTGATAAATTCAATACTTGCCTTTATTTACTTATATTTTAACTTATTACCCAAATGCAACAATTTAAAACTTTACATTATTTTATAAATTTGAATTCCATTCTAGCTAACAATTTTATTCATGATTCAACATTTCTATTTGTTTTCTTATATTCATTTTCATTTGCACATTAATTCATTTACTAAAGTTTACAATCATTTATTTATTACTCAACTTCTTATTATATTAAATTAGTAGCATTTCCATTATACTTCTGATTATAACATTTCATTAGTTAATTTAATATTCCCGTTTGTTTCTTATATCAAACTTATAACCAAGTATGACAAAGATTCACAATTTCAATTGATTGCAATTGCATTTTGAATTTGTAAATCTTAATTTCAATTGCTACATTTAAATTTCTAACATCTGCTTCATTATAACTTCTAGAATTTTTATTTCTTCCTAAAATTAGTTGTAAAATTTAAATTAAACTAACAAATTTATTAATCAAAATTTACGGGTCGTCACACTCTCTCCCACTCAAAACTTTTCGTCCCCGAAAAGGAAAAAGAAGGGAAAAAAAGAGCTAAGAAATCAATATATCTTATTTAAAACATAAATTTTATAACAATTAAATTTACAAAATTTGTTACTTAAACAAAATATACAAATTTACAATCATTATCTTTTTATACTTAAATCGATAAAGTTTGGTAAATATTTTCAAAATTTTCTAAGTCCAAAATTTTACGGAAAATTTCGGCAGAGTCTCCTTTGTACGGGGAGGCTCGGGAGAAAATATAATATCGATTATAATAATATAAAACATATATTTTCCAAAATAATATAAAATCCCAACACGGAAAAATAATATAATAACGCTATAAACCGTAATCCGAAACGTACCTATTTGTCGGACAGTTAACGCTTAATTTTGAAACCAAAAGCCGTAGCAATTGCTTCCATAACCTGTATTTCACTTATATAATCTGATAAGAGTAAGCAATTATATATAATGAAATATTTAAGTTGTTCAGCCACAAACAAACAATCAATTCAACAACCAATTTCAACAAACAGCATAGAATCTTCATACAGAATAAACACAATTCAAACATTCATTCGAACAAAACAAACAGTTGTTTAGGTTTAGAACTTTAAATTGTACAGAATGCAAAATAAACTACTTAGTGCACCATTTACTCAACAGTCTTAGATGTAAAAAAATAGATTATTTATTCATCCAAGCAATTTTAATTTCCTTACCCAAACAACCATAAACCAAAAACAACAATGATTAGTTTATTCTTACTAATTGTATTCATTTTCATTCATTGCCTACAATTATTCATTTTCATTTATTCAAGTCATGTAAGTTTCTTTTTATTGCATTACATTTACGCATTTCTCAATTTCATTCATTTATTTAATGCTTACATATCTATTATATTTAATTATAGTAACATTTTAATTACTCTTAAATTTATAACTTTATAACATCAATTCTTATAATAAAGAATTTCATTAATTCCTTTCATTACCTCAAGTTAATACTGGTATAATTTCTATTACAATTTCTTATTAACATTTTCAACTTTTATATCTGGTAAGTTATATATGTTTATAAGGATATAATTGAAAGTTATACAAGTTTACTCCTATTTCTTTTAATTAATTTAATGTTCAATGATAATATCCTTGTTTTATATGTTACACATTTCTATTTCTTTCATTTGCATTTATAACTTAGCATTAAATTTCTTATTTTAATTAAAGGTTTTAGCTATTGGTAAAATTCCATTTTACTACACTTAATTGAACTATTAATTAACTGGAACTTAAGAAACAAATACCGGGTTTAACTTTTAAATAATTTAAAATAATAGATAAATGTATATACTTACAGTTTATATACCCAATTATATTTAAAACAATTTAAAATTTTATATTTGGTTTATCAACAAATCTGCAGTAAACTACTACAGTGGCCTTCCCACTTCGAAACTCGAAAATGAATGTCGATGATGCGTGCACTCATCACCGAAATTATTTTCCACTGACGAAGTGGGGAGTACAAACTTTTATCTTTCCAAAATTTCTTTTAAAATAATTCTTTTAAATTATATTGAAATATTTATCTCAGAAAATACTTCTAATAAAATTATTATTGTATTTCAAAAATCATTCAAAAGAAATTTTCAAAACCCCGGAAATTAAGTTCTAAAATTTCCAATATTTATTTCATTTCAAATCTTATTTCAACTATTATCTATAAACTCCATTATCTAACAACCAATATATTATAACGAACTATAATCTTTACAAAATTTATTACTTTATATATAGAAAATATAACAGGCTAAATTATTTCATTCGCGTACAATAAAAACAAATATTATGTCGGTCTGTCCTATTAAGTGTTTAGAAATCCCTATTGATGTCATAGCATCCTATGCACCAACCAGAATTTATAAATACAAAACGGAACAGATTAACACTATATTAAAACCTTTTTATAACACTACAAGTACGCTCTCTCATGTATACACTCAGCGACTCCCATAGGGTATTACTACCCTATTAGTAAAGAGTCAGACCCCACAAAGCTAAGGTTTATCGCTAAACCAAAGCTCTGATACCACACTGTAACGTCCCGCCTTTTCACATGCTTTAAATCGACACACATGTCAATTCAAACCGTTTGGAAGGGCGGATTGTTATGGGGTAAATAAGAAAAACAGGAAAGAAATAAAACAAAATAGAATCTCACAGCGGAAGGATAAAATATAGTAATCAAATATACAGTTCATAAAGTTGTTTTACAAAATATTCGATTATACTTACGCATTTATCAGAGTTACACATACCAATAACAATGCAGCGGAACAGTATGAGTATAGTGGACTAATAATAATAATAATAATATAAATCTCCGTCTTCGTCCTCCAAAGCTAAGGTCTTCGAAATCCTGATACGCTCGGACTGACCTGAGCAAATTGAAAAGACAAAACACTCGAGTCAAAACTAAAATATCTTATGTAAGTTAAATCAACAGGAATAAATATGAGTGCAGTAACTCAAGAGATGCTCGGGATTTACATCTCTTAAGGATCCGTTAAACTATTTACTATGTAGTATATTTCGCTATTATAATAGTGTCTAATTTTAAAATAAACTTACTTTTTTCTTAGCATTAAGGAGTGACCCAATATTCCCCTTAACACGTAACAGTCCCATTGGTCCATCAAATATCATAGTCCCTCCTGATCGGGAAGCCGCCAGAGGATACCACACGGGCTACGGGAGAAATCCAAACTCGTAGAAGGAGCGATAGGGTAGGTGACACGGCACAACTAGGCAATGCCAGGGTAGATATACCAATTACGCTTCTGGGTCGGTGGTAACGCATAGCCGTAGCTACCGCCCACCTTGAGCCACACCCCCAAATAATAAAAAAAATCAAAAGTGGCCACCGAATCAATCCAAAAGTCAAACTATAATATCGAAGGGATGTGTCCGATCAAAGGTGCTACATCAATTAAACCGTCAATCTCTCCTATTTTAGCCACCTTATGCCAACTCACGGGAGTTGGGTCCACGTATTTACCTCAAAGGAAACGCCGCCACCATCCTACTTCATTCTGGAAACTCCACCGCGTACACGGTTGTTAAAGTGGTTTTTGGAGTTGGCAAAGAGTGTGACAACTTCCGATCCCGGTCTCTTCAACAACCAAACGTTATTATAACACTACGGTTATTTCAAACTAATTTATACCTTTAAAAACAAGAATAAAATATTCATTTCAAAACTACAAAAATACGATATCATTTATATTTTAAAGACCCAAATCCATATGATATCAAATATATCTTTTTCAAAAATCATAGCCTTTTCAAATCTATATAACTTGAAACCATAGCTTTGAAACATAACTTTTAATATTTAATGGTTTAAATACTATATTACTTAATATAATAAAATAGCTTCTTTAAATTTCACAATAAAACCCCAATGTCAATTTGAAGCTCCAAATAAACCACTTTAATTCCCATATATTTCACAGCTTAGATATTCTATATTTCAAAACTTAAACTTTTATAGTCATATTTTCTACTCTTTAAATATTCCACTATTTCAAATGGATTCTTTGAAAATTTAATATATCAAATCCAATTCCTATTATTTAAAACTTGAAATGTATACTTAATAGAACAAATATTATTTAAGTAAAACCCTTAAACTTAAATAATAGGATATTCTTTTTAATTAAACTAACTTGATAATATTCTTTAAATCAATTGGATATTCATTTAAATTCTCAAATCAAAAATCAAGTCATACAATCATACCCTTTAAATCTTAATTTATTTACATTTCAAAACAAATTTTTCGAAGATAATTCTTAAATACTTTAATTCAAATCATATTCACATTTATCTTCAACCTTACTTTTACTTGAGTTATTATAAAATCTATATACAATAGAATTTTTAAATGGATACTTAACCATATTTTATAAAAGAAATCAAACTTCATTTTTTTTAGCTTATTTTAATTCAAAACAAATTTATACATAGCTAACTTCAATAATAAGATAGCATTTATAAAATATTTAAAGAAAATCAATATCTATATACTCATATATTTCTTTATAAAACCACAGAAATCATTTTAAAAATAATTTTACATATAGACCGCGGTGTCTGTATATAATTTTCTATCCTATGGTCAAGTGATACGGATATTTATCATTTCAATCCGCAATTTAAAAATAAAAATGCGGTTGTATATCATTTCAAACCACAATCCCGAATGAGATGAAAATGCATAATAACTTGCAATTTATAACCATATAAAATTCAGAATCCATTCATACAATATAAACCATCAACCATTTATTAAAATCATCATCCAATTTAAACAAACATTAATAGAGAGCATATAAAATATAACAAGTATCAACGAACCATTTATATTCAAAAATAAATTAATAATTGTTTAACTCACATTTTATATGCAATAATAAATAAAATTTAACTAGCAATTTATATGCAATATTAAATAAATTCAACTGTCAATTTATATGCAAAATTAAATAACAATTTAATTTGAATAAATGCAATTTAACTGAGATGATGATTAATAATATGCCAAACAATCGTAAATAAATTTAAAATCACATCATATACAAATTTAACAAACATAAGAAATTTTAGAAGTTGTGATTGGGTTAAAACACTCTTTGGGATTTAAATTGAATTCAAATCCAATTTAAACCCAAAATTTCAACAGCCTCAGAATCTGCCCAAGCCATCGTCAAAATCTATGGAATTTAAATACGATCCTAACGCAAGAAACCGCGCGTAAATTTGAGTCCGTATGTGAAAGTTATCATCGTTAAACAATTGGAAATTGAAATTAAAAATAAATAAAACAAAATAAATAAAACAAAATAAAGAAAACAAATAAATAAATAAAATAACGTACTGTTACTTCACGTGACCGTCACCTTCGTCCTTGACAGGAACCCTAATTTCGCGTATGCGAGTTTGCAGCCGCTTCCAATTGAAAAGAAACTGCCGCGTCACCAATCCCTTCAACTCGATACAACATCACCACCATCCCCTACGCCTCGAACCGCCCCAACCGAAGGTCGCGCGGCCATCTCGCGGCCCCTCATGGTGATGCGCCGCCGCCGCCTTCTATCGTCGAGCATGGTGAATTCCGGTGCCTATGACCCAAACTAACCGCATAGATCTCCTCTATTCGTCGATCTCCACGATACTGCACTCCTCGATCGAGCAATCGATGAGAATCCACCGTTGAACGCGACACTATACCATGTACGGTCGAGAATCAATTGCAATTTCCAGACCGAACGATGACCCCAATTGAAAAACGAATTACACCATTGAATTACGCTCGTCGAGAGCTTCAACATTTATTTTTTCCAGGTTTTTCTGAGGACTTTGAATTTTAGGCTTTGGATTTGATTTTCGAAATTGAAATTGGATGTAGGGTTTGTAGCCATTGGAAGAAAAGGAGGAGCTGATGAAATTTTACGTGCACACAAATGAGAATAGGCAGAGGCTAGGGTTTAGCAGGGTATTTATAGATAAAGATGGAATAGACAGATGGATCCGAATTATAACGTGCTAAACGATAATTGGCCCAAAAAGCCCGTTCTGACTCCAGAACGAAATCGGGTCAAACCATATATCAAAATAGATATTTTAAAATTTTCTGAACGTGATGGAAAAAGTTTCACGTCCAAATTCCATTTTATGAAGAAGCTATGCTAAAATCAATATTTTTTAAATTGATTTCAATTGATTTCAATTAAATCGATTTCAAGGCGTTTCAAGTCCGTACGATCAAACGACAAGTCCGATCGCTACGAAACTTGAAATCCTACAAAAATTCACCGTTACGGATCCGATGAAACTGGTTTCGTGAAAATTCGAGTCAGTGGCTAAAATGGCTATTTTTACATTAATTAAATAAATTAAAATTAATTAATTAAATCAAATTTCCTGTTTGATTCTGAAATTGACAATCTTTAACACTTTTATTTTCTTAGTCATTCACATTATTTAAACCAAATCTAGATGTCAATTTAGAATTAACAAATTTATTCATTACATCGTTAAATTTCAGTTTCATTATGTTCACAAATTATAAATTAAATTTGCAATAATTCCCTTTAATTGACTTTCATTCAATTATTCAATCTATTAGTATCCAATAGATGAGACCACCATTGGATTATACGCTATGACGTAAATATCTCCAAATTTCATCTAAATTTATATTTACATAATATTTAAATATTAAATTTCATTTTATTGCAATTAAATCCAATTATTATAGTTCGAATCTCAAAATTTGTAAATCTTTATTTCCATTCTGTATTCAATGTACTTTCTTTACTACCCCTGATGAAATAAATATTTGATTCAAAATCTATTATAACAATATCCTCCCATTACATCTAGTTTCAATTAACGTAATAATAAATGTTGATTTTCATTTATTTGCAATAAATTCAATTTATTGAATTTCACACTTCAATCCAAATAATAAATATTGCTTCCAACTCTTTAAATCAAACAAACTTCATAAAGTAAATAGGCTTATCATAAATTGCATCTTATAAATTAACCATCTTCAATGACAAATCAAATCTGCCCTAACAGCATAATTTAAGTCAATTAATTGTAAATGATTCCACATTAAATGTTATTAATTATAAATTGAAACCTCAATAAATTCATTTATTGATTTAAAAATCTAGCTATTCAATAAATAGATATTTTATGGGTATAATTAACAATGAATTATATTACACATCATTAATGTATTAATTAATTTATTTCCCATTTGACGTGCTACTTAATCTCCTTTGATTGCAACTGATTTCCAAATTTTATGCAACATACTAAAGAAATAAATACATATCTTAGTTGATTCGTTTTTCCCATTCATTATAAATTAATGCACAAATACAAATTAAGAGCCTAAATCCCATTAATAATTCCATCTTGGTTCAATTCCTTTTCACATCAACTATCACTTTATGAATAAATTATCATTTCTTATTCATTTTGTTACATTGACTTATACTCACTTTATAAATAAATTGGTATTCCATTTAATCCATTAATTATTATCTTTAATTATTGCAATTCGTTATCTAAGATAAATTTTGAATCTATTTCCCAATTTTCAAATTTCAATAAATTAAAACCTTACAATTGTTTACAAATAAAAATGGGGATTGTACTAATTAAATTTTTTATTGTCCTGCGTTACTTTATTACCTCAATCCACATTCAATTTCCATTAATCAATATTTTATTTCATTGATAAATTCAATACTTGCCTTTATTTACTTATATTCTAACTTATTACCCAAATGCAACAATTTAAAACTTTACATTATTTTATAAATTTGAATTCCCTTCTAGTTAACAATTTTATTCACGATTCAACATTTCTATTTGTTTTCTTATATTCAATTTCATTTGCACATTAATTCATTTACTAAAGTTTACAATCATTTATTTATTACTTACCTTCTTATTATATTTAATTAGTAGCGTTTCCATTATACTTCTGATTATAACATTTCATTAGTTAATTTAATATTCCCGTTTGTTTCTTATATTAAACTTATAACCAAGTATGACAAAGATTCACAATTTCAATTGATTGCAATTACATTTGGATTTGTAAATCTTAATTTCAATTGCTACATTTAAATTTCTAACATCTGCTTCATTATAACTTCTAGAATTTTTATTTCTTCCTAAATTTAATTGCAAAATTTAAATTAAACTAACAAATTTATTAATCAAAATTTACAGGTCGTTACAACTTCACTTTTATAAACCCAGTTTATAAATTTCATAGTCATATTCTCCTTTAAATTTCCAATTTCAAACACTTAAATAAATTTCAAAATTGATTTCCAAATTACTCCATTTTGAAATAAATTCTTTATTTCTTGATATAACATCACTTAAGTTTAAAATTCATTATTTCTCTGTTTATTCAAAATCCCCATTCCCATACTCGGAACTTATTAATTAGAATTTTAAAATAACTTTCATTCTTTTCCAATTCATTCTTCAGTTTATCCCAAATTTTCAGTAACCAATTTACTTACAAATTCTCTCTTTAAATTTTCTTTTCAAAAATCCAATCTATATGTTTTTGGTAACTCAATAGCCACAAATATTTTCAACATAGCATTCAACATTTCTGTTACCAATATAATTTATCGCAGATTATCAATGACTAAATCATAAAACATTAAAACATTCTAAATAAATTTGAGGATTCCTGTTGGATCCCTCCAACCTGTTTCCCTGCATCCACAGATATTAGCACTATACAATAATACCAATTCCACTTGGAGGTGGAATATCGCGGTATATATGGGATTTATATAATATCATCCGCTATTATACGGCGCATAGGGTCTCATCTGCTATATAATGCGGGAAATCAATCATCCAAAATATATTGTATACTATAATATTGCACATCAAATCAATTCAACCATTCAACCAATTATTTAAATTTAACCATTTAAATTTAAATAACAATTCAGAAGAGTGAGATTAACTCACCTTTGCTTTTTATTTTGTAATCCATTTCCATTCCGGCTTGATTTCTTCACGATTTTGACCTTGTATAAAGAATTCAAGATTATTTAACATTTGAATTAACCACACAGTTTATTACCATTTAATAACATTTAATTTATTAAAAATTTAATTTAAACTGATGACCTCCTTCTTCTTTTTAAAACTTCTTGTAAAGATAACAAATTACATAAGTTTATTTAACAAATTAATCACTATAATTCATTGTTTAAAATAAGCCAGTAGATTTAAAAATGTGTATATTTATTTTATTTTATCTTTCATTTCCAACTACATGTTTATAGGCTTAAAAATCTAACTTTTATATAAATTTTGATATCAAAATCTCATTTATATATTTATTAAAAATAGAATTATTTTATACTTCTCTAGTCATCATTTTTTCTATCTTTTGTAAAATATATTTCTGACTAAAAGAGTTTTCTTTTTTTTATAAAATATGTATATGTATATTTTCTAAATCAAAACATTTTTACCCTATTAAAAAAAATTCTGATATTTGAAATAATTAAATTAAAATTTTAAACTTAAACAACACTAAATCGAAAATGTTAAAATCGAATTACCTAAAGCAGACGCCACATCCCTCAGCCGACCAGAGATCATCGTCTTCATCGTCGATGGCCACCTCTAAGTCGATCGTAGCCATCGACCTTGGCCCTTTCCCCCACAGCACTCGACGCCAGACCCACAAGAAATCCCAGTCCCCCTCCTTCATGCGCAACTCTAATTGCGACGTTGACCGACCTCTGAACCCCCAAAACGTTATGAACCACGCAGCGCTTCCCTTTGGCCAAGGTCGATTTGATTTATTCGCAAAGGGAAAATGGAAGATGAGGGTTCGAATTCGAATTTGGAAATATGAAATTGGGATTTGAATTGTAGAGGGCATTTGATTTTGTCCTCCGCAATTTTGATTTGGGAATTAAAAACTAAAAGGGAAAAAGTTTTCGTGATTATTTTCGAAGAATCGGCCATTTAATTTTAATTTTTTTTCTAAGATGGCAATTAAAAAGGAAATAGGGGAAGTACTGACGCGCGATATGGGGTAGCGTGTTTTCAGGGTTAAAGTGCCACGTGATGACGTTCGGTATGCTAATATGAGGGAAAAAGTTTTGATGTGAAAGGGTTTTGACTGGACAGTATATTATATTTAAATTTAAATTTTGATTTAAATTGAATCGTCTATTCGTAGCTCAAAATCTCGATTTCCAATCGAGGCATGCCGCTAGACATTTATAATGTTATACCCCTATTCCGAATGCAATGGAAAAGGTTTCAAGTCCAAATTCGATCGTATGGAGAAGATAGCTTTTTGGACCCAGTTATTATATTTAATTTTCGATGTAAATTCACCGCGTTTATATATCGTATGCTCACACAACAACTCCAAACACTACGAAAATTGGAATCCGATAATAATATAATATTAAGGATCCAATGGCACTGGTTTCGTTGAATTCTAAGATTGTGCCTCGGAAGGCTATTTTTAAATATTAGTTTAGACGATATAATTTCAAAGCTGAGCAAAACACTACCAAATTCAATTTTAACACGTTTACTTCCTTCGGTGCTATCAATATAAATTTTACAAACCACAAATTATTTTTAACAGGCTTAAAACTCCAGATTCAACATTTGACCCAATTCCAGTAATTAAATCCAATAATTAAATTTCCAAATAATGGTGATATTTGAAATTTAAGTTACAAACTAACTTTTAAATATTGAAATCAATTACATATCCCAATTTAAATTGTCTAAAATTCTGGGTCGTCACATTCCTCCCCCTTAAAAGAATTTCATCTCCGAAATTGCTACTTAAGAAGAATGATCCAATACCTATTACTATTTTCCAAAACCAAACAGTTTTATCAACTTGCCATAACATATCTTTTATTAAAGACCCGCTATTACTTCAACCAACTTCCTAAAACCATCTATAGCTCTCAAATAACTTAACTTACTCCACTTATTCAAATTTAAATTTAAATTCAAATTTAATCTATCAAAACTTTCTCAAAAAATTTCTAACTCTCTAAATTTTCGAAAAATTTCGCCAGCGTCTCCTTTGCGCGGCTAGCTCGGAACAACTACAAAATGCCTTTACGCGCTCCCAAATTCCAAAAGAAAACAAAAGGCCAAGTGGCTAGATCAAAAACCCAATCAAATTTCATACAGAAATGTAAACACATACCTTTTTGTCGAGCAATTTCAATTTATCTTCTGAAATCAAAAATCCCAATTTCCCCACTTGCTTTTTAAAACCTGTATATCCAATTTAACCATATCCAACTATAGATTCCAAAATTATTTTATATGCTTCTTTACAAAATTTTCAATATTCATTCTATTTAAGCCGTACGAAGTACTTATATCATTTGTACGCAATAACGAATCCGATCGCTTACGCGATCACACAATTTCATTTTCGAACTAGTATCGTCCACCTGACTTCCTAGTGCGGATTCAGATCTGGTTTCTTGATCAGAAACCGTCATTTTCCTTGGGTAGTCATAACTATGATAGAGAATTTCCAGAATCAATCAAAAATCCATATCCAGGGCTCGCCGTCAAAAATCGAGTGAAAAATCCTATCTTGGATCGATATAACTATCTCGAAATTCTGTGCTCGAATCTGGATCAAATTGCTATGCGAATAAAATAATATACGTACATCTTACATATTTATATCCATTGATTATTAACTATATCAATTTTCTTTTATTCACGTTCATTTTGATTTCTATTCACTTATCAACGTTTATCATTTCACATATTTGTATTAAATTTTCACTCAGATGCTTATTCAATATATTCTCTCGACACCCATATTACTTAAGAATTCTACCATTTCTTCTTAGGTTCAATGTAAGTATTTTATACGCTTCTTATTTTATTTTCACTTCACCACTTTAGTTTATAACTATTTCTATTCAAATTGGTTCTTCCATTTCCATATGAATTCAATTTATCTTCAACTCTAAATATTGAATTTTATCTTCCATTTATAACTGATTCATATCATTATTTTAATTTAGTTTCATCCACTAATTTATTTCAATTTCCAATTTAAAATCGTTTTGTTGCTAACAAAAATTTTACTAACTTCCAAAATTTTTGAAATTTTTTAGTAGAGTCTCCTTTGTGCGGAGGAGCTTTTGCAATTTGACAAGAGATATAAATATATATACATCAACCCACCCGGTCGAAAAAACAAAAACAGTTCATATTTCCTATTTATATTGCATAGGCATAATTTTATTTAGCATTTTTAAGCAAGCAGCTTATTATTTTAACTATTTGCACGATCAAATCCAGCCCAACAGCTTCCCTGAACCTGTACTTACTCAATTTAAATATGTAAGTATAAAATATATGCAATTTACTAGTATTTCACTTATTTTAATATAGCTAACACATAAATTTCACATATAATGCATGTTATATAATTTCCATAAGCACATACAAGGTTCCAACACTTATTACAATAGCTTACAACCAATTCTCAAACCATTACATTCAGTTTAAATGATTTACAACTTACTCGCTTATATCTAATTCATTGACAACCATTTTAGTTAGCTCGACACATTCCATTTCAATTTATTCCCTTTCAATTTTATTCACGATCCATTCATTTAAGTTTCATTTCTTATCCGCATTCATTTCATTTTAGACCACTATATTAAGCTTGAACCATTCCATGCTTATATATTAATAACCATTTCCCAATTTAAAATTACCCAAGCTTTTATTTGATGGACTTTTACCCTTTCTTGAAGCCAAGCTTCCACTAATTGTAAACTTAAATTAATTTACTTCAAATTATTCAAATTTCATACTTAAGCTCATTTTCATTTTGTAAGTAAATTTTCCTTTTCAATTTAACTTGATTCTATTTCAATCAAATCTCATTTCAAACTACAAATTTATTTGATTAGTTCATCTATTTCAAATAAATTTTAAACTTCCAGATTCAATTCATTCTCAATTCATTTAATTAATTACAATGCCATTGTCAATTTATTCCCACTCATCTGGGTCTTATTTGCAACTAAAACCATCCCTACTTTAATCCAATTTCTTTTTATTTTGCAACATTTTCAATTATATTTACTTCACTAACGATTCAAGTCGAATTTGATTTATAACTTGAATTTTATTTCCAAATTTCATTATTAACTCACAATTAAGCTTCTATTTAACTACATTAGGTTCCATTTACATATTTCATTAACTAATTTATTATCTAATTAGTTCTCCTCCTATTTATAAATCAATACTTGATTTTTAATCTCAAAAATCACTTCATTTAATTTTCTTAAGTTCAATTTATTTTATAATTCAAGTTTGGATTTTTTTTTTCATTTTCCAAAACATCAAACAATATTTATTTTGGGTTTTCTATTCCATTTTTCAATTTTATAAGTCACAACTTATTATTTTACACATTTCCATTCATTCTAGGCTTGAATATATTCATCGTTTTTTTTAACTCAAAATTTACGCTTATTTATAACCCAAGCATATTTTTATCCATGGATTTTTTAATTCTTTTATAAGTTATTCTAATTCATTTATTCCAATCCAATTCTTATCCAACTTATTTATTATTCAATTTACTTCCATTTAATTAATAAGGATCTAATTCCATTCAATATCACCTATAACTCAACTGAATTTTTATTCCAACATTCAAAGCTCACATTTTCCTTCCTTATTTAAAAACCATCTCAACTTTACAAGTTTATAATTTATCTCATCAAGATTTTCAATTCAAATAAGGATTCAGGATTTTTAAATACTTGGCTTTTGGTTTTAAATCATTCGAAATCACCATTATCTCAAAATCACATTTTTTGAGAATTTTAAACCAATCCTGGTTTTTATTCCCAACAAATTCCCATTGAAATTTCAAAAACAAACTAATTCTTCTGAGCAAATCAATTTGGCAGCAATCCGTCACTTAGATACTTGAAAATGAACATCGATGATGCTGCAGTCATCACCGAAATTATTTTCCAGCGACTGAAGTGAGTTCAATGCTATATCCCTTCCCAAAATTTATTTGAAACAATTTCCTTCCAGAAATACCTCCAAAATAATAATACTATTATTTATCTCCAAAGCACTTCGAAAAACGCTTCTAAAATCTCCAGGATTTTAAACTTTCAAATTCTGGCTTAAATCAAATTTTAACTATAATTCATTTGTATAATTTATGCTCATACAAATTCCCTTTTTAATTACACAAGTCATTTCAATTTTTGTAATCTTATTTTTTTATAATATTATTATCCAAACACCCAAGTTATATAACAATTTTAGAAAATATTTCTTGTATATCAGAATATATTTTTTGGTAAAATTATTTCATTCACCCCCATTTAAAACAATACCGTGTCAATTTATCGTGTCAGGTGTTTATAAACTCTTCTCGAATAGCGGCCAACTTACTCGATCAGAATTCATATTCCACTTAACCAATAAATCAACACAATATTAAAACAATTTATATTCACTAACAAATACGCGCTCATATCTATTAACACGCTCAAACTCATTCTAGAGTATTACGAGCTCTACCTTCAATGAGTAATCCCCACTAGAGCCAAGGTTATCACCAACCTAAGCTCTAATACCAAATTTAACAACCCGCAAATCTGTACCCCTTAAAGTCGACACTATACTCCATCAATTAACTCAAGATGTACGGAAATATGAACCATTTGAGTTAAAGAAGAAGGGGTAGAAGAAGAAGATAGAAAACAACATCAGAATCTAACCATCGCAGCGGAATAAAATATAATAAATAATGAATGATCTTTACACAAAAGAAAATCTGTTTATACATTATATCATTAGCGTACATCATCAGAGTTCAACAACATCAATAACATACAACTGGACAATCACATAAATTTGTCCTCAAAACTGAATACACAGCGGAATAATAATCAAGTACGGAAATACGTAGCACTATCCAGCTTGTCCTGAGCTCCACAACATCTTTTCCTGTATTCTATAATACTCGGTCTGACCCGAGTATTATAGTTAAATAACACCCGATTCAGTCTGAAATACCAGTGTGAGAAAACCACACATAATTGATTATTAAAGTTTTAAATCCTTTGAAAACAAAAGCATCTCGCAAGACCACGCCACAAATAAACATGTCGAGTTTTTACCTTACGATAGCCAAAACACTTTTATCAAAATTCTCTGATATTATAACAGTGTCTATAGAAAGTAAAATAGAATCTAGATGAAATGCTTGCATCTCACGTTTCAGCAATAGTTGGGGACAATCAAAACCGTACAGGCGTGTAGGGAAAATGGATTTCCAACTAAGGGCTAGACACTGGGGTACCAACTGTCATAGTACGTGGCCTAGATCACTGTATCGAGGATTACTCTCAATCCCCTGTAATACAAGATCGGGACAACCCCTTACCGGATAATCCCGAATAAGATCACCTCGCGGTTGGGATCAACATCCGCACCACTAAGCTGTAATAAAAGGGACATCTAGACAGGGATGATCTTACCCTAATGGGTGCCACCCACCCAGCCTTGCTGCATAACCCCTGATTTTTAGTCATTCCCGATTGATGAGGCTTGAGGCTAAGAATAACATTTTTAGAACATATCCCTTAGAATGCTCACCGTCCACCTACGATGTTCTGAAAGCATTCATCCATACAAGTCCGTCCCGGGTTCGAACAGAACCGAAGGCACTACTACTACTACATCCATTTTGGAATCATCCTAAGGATTAGTAGTGACTAGCCCATGCACTTCACTGCTCCATCTTCGACTCCGAGCTCTTATTTTCCACATGAAAACGTACAAACCAGATCGAAGTGGTTTTCGAGAATTTAATCCAGATCACGGTCTCTTCGAAACGACCAGCACATTGTCCAATATTGATAGTCAGTTATTTAACTGTCAATTAACATTCACAAACATCCCTCAAACATAAATAGTTTTGTCCTGAATTATTTATTAACCTCAAAATATCTTCGCAAGATATATTTCCATTTTCATCCCTTTTGAAAACAGCTTTCAAACCACACTTTTCTCATGAAATAAATTCCCAAATATTTATTTCCACTGAAAATACCAAGCACAAAAACTTTAGATTTTGAAAATAATTTAAAAACACTTTATTATAAAGTATACTTTAACATTTATATTGAAAACTACTTCAATATTTAATATTTAAAATGAGGCTACTTTATAAAATATAAAACTAGATTTTCTCCTTTTTAAAACAAAATACGATGTCACTTTTAAATAATTACTATGATAATAGATTTGAAAAATATTTACTTTAGAATTTAAACATTTAGAAATAACAAGTTTTCTAAAACATGCTTTTTAAAACGACATTAAAACTTTTAACTTATATTTAAAAATTTACTTTGAAGCGTACTTGGCTATCCCGGGAATATACTTCTCTTTCACATCCGTTAAAAATAAATCACCATTTATTTTAAACAAATTTACCCATTACTTTAATAAATTCCCACCGTGAATTTATTCTTCCAAATATCCACTAATATATTGCTTCACTTTTATAAACCCAGTTTATAAATTTCATAGTCATATTCTCCTTTAAATTTCCAATTTCAAACACTTAAATCAATTTCCAAATTGATTTCCAAATTGCTCCATTTTGAAATAAATTCTTTATTTCTTGATATAACATCACTTAAGTTTAAAATTCATTATTTCTCTGTTTATTCAAAAACCCCTTTCCCATACTTTAAACTTATTAATTAGAATTTTAAAATCACTTTCATTCTTTTCCAATTCATTCTTTAATTTATCCCAAATTTCCAATAGCCAATTTATTTACAAATTCTCTCTTTAAATTTTCTTTTCAAAAATCCAATCTATATATTTTTGGTAACACGGTACCCCCAAATATTTTCAATATAGCATTCAACATTTCTGTTAGTAATATAATTTATCACAGATTATCAATGATTAAATCATAGAATATTAAAACATTCTAAATAAATTTGAGGAATCCCGTTGGATCCCTCCAACCTGTTTCCCTCATCCACAGATATTAGCACAATACAATAATACCAATTCCGCTTTGAGGTGGAATATCGCGGTATATATGAGATTTATATAATTTCATCTGCTATCATGTGGCGCATAGGGTCTCATCCGCTATATAATGTGGGAAATCAATCATCCAAGATATATTATATACTATAATATATCACATCAAATCAATTCAACCAATCAACCAATTATTTAAATTTAACCATTTAAATAACAATTCAGAAGAGTGAGATTAACTCACCTTTGCTTTTTATTTTGTAATCCATTTCCATTCCGGCTTGATTTCTTCACGATTTCGACCTTGTATAAAGAATTCACGATTATTTAACATTTGAATTAACCACACAGTTTATTACCATTAATAATATTTAATTTATTAATAATTTAATTTAAACTGATAATCTCCCTCTTTTTTAAAACTTTTTGTAAATTAACAAATTATATAAGTTTGTTTAACAAATTAATCACTATAATACGTTGTTTAAAATAAACCAGTAGATTTAAAAATATGTATATGTATTTTAATTTATCTTTCATTTCCAACTACATATATATAGGCTTAAAAATCTAACTTTTATATAAATACTTATATTCCAAAATCTCATTTATAAATTTATTAAAAATAGAATTATTTTATAATTTCTAGTCATCGTTTTTTCTGTCTTTCGTAAAATATATTTCTGACTAAAAGAGTTTTCTTTTTTTTTTCTAAAATACGTATATGTGTATTTTCTAAATCAAAACATTTTTACCCTGTTAAAAAAAATCTTCCGATAATAGTAATAATTAAATTATAATTTTAAACTTAAACGGCACTAAATCGAAAATGTTAAAATCGAATTACCTAAAATAGACGCTGCATCCCTCAGCCGACCAGAGATCATTGTCTGTATCGTCGATGGCCAACTATGCGTCGATCGCAGCCCATCGACGTTGGCCCTTCCCCCCACTGCACTCGACGCCAAATCCACAAGAAATCGCCAGTCCCCCTCCTTCACGTGCGACTCCACTTGCGACGTTGAGCGACCTCTGAAACCCCCAAAACGTGATGAACCACGCATCACTTCCCTTTGGCCAAGGTCACTTTGATTTATTTGCGAAGGGAAAATGGAAGCTAAGAGTTCGAATTCGAATTTGGAAATATGAAGTTGGGATTTGAATTGAAGGGGGAACTTGATTTTGTCATTCGCAATTTTGATTTGGGAATTAAAAACTGAATGGGAAAAAGTTTTCGTGATTATTTTCGAGGAATCTCCCATTTTTTTTCTAAGATGGCAATTAAAAAGGAAATAGGGGAAGTACTGACGCGTGATATGGTGTAGCGTGTTTTCAGGGTTAAAGTGCCATGTGATGACGTTCTGTATGCTGATATGAGGGAAAAAGTTTTGACGTGAAAGGGTTTTGACTGGACAGTATATTATATTTAAATTTCAATTTCAATTTAAATTGAATCGTCTATTCGTAGCTCAAAATCTCAATCTCCAATCGAGGCATGCCGCTAGACGTGCATATTATTATAACCTTATTCCGAATGCAATGGAAAAAGTTTCAAGTCCTAATTCGATCGTATGGAGAATATAGCTTTTTGGACCCAATTATTATATTTAATTTTCGATGTAAATTCAGTGCGATTATATAGGGTACGCTCACACAACAACTCCAAACACTATGAAAATTGAAATTCGATAGTAATATAAATTACAGATCAAATGGCATTAGTTTCGTTGAATTCCGAGACTGTGCATCGGAAGGCTATTTTTAAATATTAATGTGGACGATATGATTTCAAAATTGAACAAAACACTATCAAATTCAATTTTAACACTTTTACTACCCTCAGTGCTATCGATATAAATTTTACAAATCCTTAAATTAGTTTTAACATGCTTAAAACTCCAGATTCAACATTTGACTTAATTTTCAGTAATTAAATCCAATAATTAAATTTTCAATTAATGGTCATATCTGAAATTTAAGTTGAAAACTAACTTTTAGATATTAAAATCAATTAAATATCCCAATTTAAATTGTCCAAAATTCTGGGTCGTCACAGAACCTGGTGCAGGAAGCATCAAAACAGTGGAAAAACATATAGCTAATAGTTATTTTCACCTAACCTGCTTTACGTGTTTAATTTTGACTGGTTGCCTCTTTCTTTACCAATAAAAAATATTACAATTTCAAAACTAATCTTTTTGAATTATTATTTGCAAAAAGAACATTCTTCTTCATTTATTATATAAAACATTTATGTCCAATACCTTAAATAATTTTACATTCCCATTAAAACATTTAGAAAAAATCTACAAAAATTCCAGAAAATCTCTTTAATATGTTTTCCAACATACAAAATTTTCAAACCTAAATCTTTTATTATTCATAAATAATTATTAACCCAAACAAATAATTTCTTCACTAGAAAATACACATAAATTCCACAATTATTTAGAAAATTTTGAAAATTAAGACCCATCTATATAATATTATTTAGGATCTTCATAAAAAATCACAAGGCATTTGGATGTTATTTTATAGGATGTTCACCTTAAAACATATCATTAATTCAATATGGACAACTATAATTCGCTAACAAGTATATATAATCATTCCATCATTCAAACACATAGCAAACCAATGCAAAGTATTCAGAATTCAACTTTAAATCAAAAACAATAAAAATTTGAGATGTAAACATTATTCACCTTAGCCTTAGAGATTAAAGAGATAGAGATGTGAATGAGTTTGATTTGAAATAGGTTCTTAGCTTTTCATAATCATCTTCCCCTTTTCCTTATTAATGGTAGCAGCCTCTTTTAAAAATTATGATAAAATTAAATGGACGTATAGGGGGTACATGGCCAAGGTTTAGGGTATAAAAATGGCCGCTTTTCTATTTTACCCCTCCTCTATTTAAATTTAACTCTTATTTTAATTCATTGTTTAAGGGCACGACTACCCCTTGATTAAATCAAATCTCAATCCCCTAATCACCACGTTATTTTATTAATTTAGGGTGTTAAAATTTCCTAGCGCATTAATCTTCTACTTAAAGACTCTTTTGTGGCCGATTGATCCTATTCTTTCGGATACATCTTCCTAAATCGAAATTTATGAGTGTAAAGGGAATCCATTTGGTGTATAAAGCATTATGCACTTCAACAAATTCTATTCTCTTCAGCATGTCACCAACTAAGGAGATTGTCGATATGAATAATCCATACTCCTAGCATCAATAAGGGACCCGAAATTTCTCTTCAATGTGTAACATTTCCGATTAGACATTCTGATAAGTTGATCATATTTGGGCTTAGTTAAATATGCAACGTCTACACAATTAGTTTCCATGTTGGAATCTTCTATCATATTAAACCTTATAACACTACTACAAATTTCTCTTTAAATAATTTCCTTTAGTGAGAAGATAACTTATAATTAATCAATAATTTTTTCTCAATATGCTGGAATAAGCATTCAAAATATTTTATGAACTACCGATAGGCTTACATAAAACAGATTTATTCTTGAGTTTGTAGTGCTTGCATTGATAATGTAGGTCCATCTACCACATGTCTTAAATTATTTAAGAAGAGGTGTTTCTTAACGATGCAAATCTTATGTGGAATAGAAACATAGCTATAAGTGAGACCGAATTCAACATATGTGCTTAAATTTAAGTGCGTATCCTGCAATAATAAAATTAACTAAACATCACTCACTTCCGATTATACCATGTCCAAAAGAGTTGGATTACTTCTTATTGATACATCATTATGTTAAGTAGCATGGAGTGACTTTGAGAACAAATTGTTCTCTATTAGTTACTCTTAGAAATCTTATCTATGATACTCACATATTTGATCAAATTGATTTTTATTTTTTTTGCATTTTATATTTTTCCACTTATGTTTCATGTTCTTCTATTTCAATATAGACATGAAACTTGTTGTTGGGTGCGTTTCCACAACCACCGGACCATGCACAGCCGAACCAAAGTCTCAACACTACCTGCCACCGGATCGGGGTATCACCGAACCAACCCACAGGCATTACCGAACCAAAGTAAATACTACCTCTACCGGACCAACCACTACCGAACCAAAGCCACACCAACCACTACCGGACCAACCTATGCCAGACCAACCACTACCGAGCCAAAGTAAATCCAACCACTACCGAACCGAAACCACTCCAACCATCTCCGGACTAAGGCGTTGCCGAACCAACTTTGCCAGTCCAGATTACATCAGCCCAGGCCCACCAGCAGCTATATACATCCAAGACCCCTACCTCCAACCTCACTCTATAAATAGAGGGGTAGGGGTACAACAATGGGGGACAAGTTTGAGAGCTCAAGCATGGACAGAACTTTCAAACAACTTTCATATACTTGTAATCAAAGCTTTGTATTTGTAATCTGAACAATAAAGGAGAATAACATAAAAAGTGGACGCAGGCGCATTCTGGCCGAACCACTATAAATCTGTGTGTCTTTTACAGTTTAGTCCCTTCTTTTTACATATTTGCATAAATCACCCAAATCGCTAAGAACAACATAAGATCGACTAAATTATACGACTTGGAGGTGTTTGCCCATTTTTTATGCAAACATTTTTGGTGCTTTCATTGAGAGTTCGAACTAGAAGCTTCAGCTTCCCCACTTAAACTTCTTCCCAACAGCATCGCTCATTGCTTGGAAGACATGCCTCCCAGGCAGAAGAGAGATGTTAGCAAAGGCAAGAACATCGCAACTAGTAGCGTTCCAGATCCAGTGATCACAGATCAAGAGAACCGTCCCGTTTCAACAGCAGTACAAAATGGAAATCAGGAAAATTCGACAGCCCATGCCATGGAACAAACAACAATAATTACTAGGGCAGATCTAGACAGGGTTGTGGCTGAAGTGACTAACCGCTTCACATCCCAACAAGAAGCCTTGGTGGACTGACTCATGTCACGCTTAAGGGATGCTGAAGAATCCAACCGCAACACTGAATCATGGGATGAGTCCCAGTCTGATGGATCTGCGAGGCGACAAAGATCTTTCTTTTTCGAAGAAGCTAACAACAGAAACAGCAATGATAGGAGCCGATCCCGAACTCCGACCCGAAGAAACACTTGGAACCAAACCCAACGGGGGAGATACCAGGCGAGGGTCGACGGTGGCTGAGCCAGTCATGCTACATAGCCATGGAAACACCAATAAACAGGGCCGAGCTAGAGTCCAGCCCGAAGTTGGACCCGAGGAAGTGCTCAGAACAGAACCCAGCAGAGGAAGATCAAGGCAAGGGCCAACTGTAGCTGACCCTAGCGTGCTCCCAGAAGACCAGAGGCAGCCACTGGAAAATATTAGGAGTGATAGACGATACCACCCCTACAGATCATATGGACGGAATCAATCCCGCAGAGAAGAACCAAACTCATTTCTATCCGCTCCAAATTCTGATGAAAGGATGGCACGATTATTCAGAGAGTGCGTCCAACGGGATCAAAGAGATCGAGGGATAGGCGCTAGGGTAACAGCCCTTTCATCTGCAATATCGAAATTGCCATCACCCCCCGAGAATGGAAAATGCCAACAATGGAACCTTACTAGGGAATCTCTGACCCCGTTCTACACTTGCAGAGATACACACAGCATATGCTCATGAGTGGAGTCACAGAAGGAGTATTGTGAAAATGTTTTCCACTATTCTTGGCAGATCTAGCTACCTCCTGGTTCTGCCACTTACCTAAAGGATCCATCAGCTCATGGGAAATGTTGAAAGAAAAGTTCATCAGCCAGTTCCGCATTTATATGGAACAACCCAAGGACGCTTATTCCCTATCTAATATCAAACAGAAGCCTGGAGAGACAGTGCAGCAATATCTAACCCGATTCAATGCCGCAGCGGCCGCAGTCCAAGATGCCGATGAGAAAATTATCTTAATGGCCCTCTGTAGTGGTGTGCATCCATATACTAAGTTTGCTAGAAGATTAACGAAAGAAAAACCGGCTACCTTACCCGATTTCTTCCATGAAGCCGGAAGATGTATGAGACTTGAAGACGCTGCCACTGAAAGATAGACGGGACAATAAACCAAGGCAGCTCATGGCGACATACCCGCTGTAGCAAAGGACGTTCGAAGAAATGACTCTAGAGATAATGCTGGGGGCAAGAAGGGAGAAAAACGTCTATATCGGCCAGGACCGACGTTTGATTCTTACACTCCTTTGAATGAGACAATCAAAAACATCTTCCTGGCCACCCAAGATGAAGTTAAATACAGACGCCCTCTATACAAAAAGGAATCAGATGACGCAATTAAGTCTGGAATGTTCTGCCGCTTCCACGAATCTCATGGGCATGATACCAATGAATGCCATCATCTCCGGGACTTAATTGAAGAACACATCAGAAGGAAGAGACTAGAACGCTATGTAAAAGGTCAGAACAGGACCCCAGCTCCTGCCGATGAGAACCCAAGGCTACCTCTCCCAGAAACAGGAGGGGGAAATCGCAACACCGGCGGCCCCAGTCATGAGAAGATAGTGGTCCATACCATATCGGGAGGACCACACATCGCCGATAGAAGCTGGACAGAGAAGGAAAGACACGGAAAGTCACTTAGAAACAATGAAGGCTACGTTAATTCTGTTATGGAAGAACGCCACCCGAAGCGAAAAGAGAATGATGACATTACATTTAATAGGCGTGACCAGGAAGGGAGGCAATACCCTCACATGGATCCTATGGTCATCTCTACCCGGTTCGGCCCAGCCGAAGTTTTTCGAATTCTAGTAGACACTGGAAGCTCAGTAAATATCCTATTCAAGCATGCTTTTGACAGAATGAAGCTGTCAATGAAGGATGTGTCACCCTGTAACAAACCACTACACGGTTTCACTGGAGATGCGAAGATGTCCCTTGGGCAAATGGACCTTTTTGTTGAAATAGGAAGCCGCCCCCGCTCCGTTGTGCAGAAACAAATATTTGTGCTGATAGATAACCACTCAGCCTACAATGCCTTTTTAGGAAGACTAGCCTTGTCTGACTTCCAAATTGTCTTGGCCCCGTGGTGCCTGAAGATGAAATTTCCAACAGACAATGGAATAGGGGAAATAGAGGGAGATCAGGACGCCGCTCGAGATTGCTATGCAACTGAACTTCGCAATAATCGCAGGAAGGATAGAGGGAAGAATGTAGAGGCTCCTCTCTGCATGAAAAACTTGGAAGCATAGCAACTAAAGAAAGCCCCTCATCTTCGATATACCAGTGATCCTTTCAATGAATTAGACCCCAGGGACAAAGAGCAGGAGGCCACCTCCGAGCCCGCAGAGGCTATGGAGTTTGTATCTGTAGACAAACACGACTCAAGGTGACTGTTGAAAATCGGATCTCAACTAAAAGCAGAATTGAGGGATCAACTCATTGATTTTCTCCGCCACAACATGGATGTTTTTGCATGGACGCACGCTGACATGACTGGAATCTCCCCAGACGTGGCATGCCACATACTAAACATCGATCCTACCAAGGCGCCAGTAAAGCAGAAGAAGAGAAGTATGGGGGTAGAGCGATCAGCGACCCTCGATGAAGAAGTAAAGAACCTACTTGCCAACAACATCATACGAGAAGCAATCTACCCAGAGTGGATCGCTAACCCGGTACTAGTAAAGAAGGCTAATGGGAAGTGGCGAACATGCATTGACTTCTCCAACTTAAATGACGCTTACCCGAAGGATTGCTTCCCACTCCCCCGAATCGATCAGCTTGTGGACAGCACAGCCGGGCACGAACTCTTATCTTTTATGGACGTATACTCAGGATATAACCAAATTCCGATGCACGCCCCCGATCAAGATCACACTAGTTTCATCACTGACCGGGGATTGTACTGCTATAGAGTAATGCCTTTCGAACTTAAAAACGTCGGAGCTACCTATCAGCACCTCGTCAACAAGATGTTTGCGGAGCTAATAGGACGAACTAAGGAGGTTTATGTGGATGACATGCTAGTAAAATCGAGGAAAGCCGACGATCACATAAGCCACCTGAGCGAGATGTTTCACATACTTCGCCAATATGGAATGAAGCTGAATCCTTTAAAGTGCTCGTTCGGAGTGTCATCAGGAAAGTTCTTGGGGTTCATCGTCCATGCCAAGGGGATTGAAGCAAGCCCGGAACAAGTCCAAGCCCTGAAAGATATCAGGATACCTTCCACTCAAAAAGAAATGCAAAGCCTGAATGGGAAGGTGGCCACCCTAAGAAGATTCATCTCTAAAGAGACTGACAAGTGCGTCCCCTTCTTTGAGGCTCTAAAGAAAGACAAACGAAAGTTCGAATGGACCGACGAATGCCTAACAACCTTCCTTAACCTAATCGAACACCTGCAGAGACCACCAGTACTCTCAATTCCAAACGAAGGCGAAGAGCTATACCTATACCTTGCTGTGTCGTCTCATGCTCTAAGCGCCGCTTTGATGAGAGAAGACAACCGCGCCCAACGACCAGTACGCTTTGTAAGCAAGAGGTTAACAGGGGTAGAAGCCAGATATCCTAAACTTGAGAAGCTAGCATACTGTTTACTAATCACATCACGGAAACTGCGACACTATCTCCAATCTCATTCCATCAGAGTTCTAACCGATCAACCGCTAAGGCAGGTACTCCATCGTCCAGACACTTCTGGACGACTACTTAAATGGTGCATTGAACTGAGTCAATATGATATCACCTACCATCCTCGCACCGCCATCAAGGGACAAGCCATGGCCGATTTCATTGCCGAATTCACTACCAACTGTTATCCCATTTTTTGGTCAAAACTGGAATATCAATGTTGTGTGCGTTTCCACCACGATCGGAACAAGAAGAAGCAAGCAAGCGTATGTAAGTCTGGGATTTCACTCATGATTCAAGTACAAAGGTTCATTCGGTAAAGCAAGGCAAGAGTTCCTTCGAAACTACACTCCCCGAGTTCATCCGGTAATAATCAAATATGAACGCTCATTCGGCATTCCCAGCACAAGGGATCATTCGGCATTCTCGGTATAGGATCCATTCGGTAGTACCGAGACCGAACCAACTCCACTTCCCTTCCCACCGAATCAACTACAACCGAAGCTCCATCTTTCACCACCCACTACCGGTCCAACATCTCCACTAAACCAATGCCGATCCAAGCCCCACAGAATCAAGCACCGGACCAACCATCACCGGATGTCTCCCCACCGAACCAAGTCCCACCGAACCAAACCAAGACCGGATCAACCCTCTGCACACTACCGAATCAAACTCCACCAAGCAATGAATGAACCAGGGCATGCCGAACCAAAGTTGCCGGTCCAGATTGCATCAGCCCAGGCCCACCAGCAGCTATAAACATCCTAGAGCCCTGCCCCCAACCTCACTCTATAAATAGAGGGGCAGGGGTACAACAATGGCAGACAAGTTTGAGAGCTCAAGCCTGGAAGGAACTTTCAAACAACATTCATATACTTGTATACAAAGCTTTGTACTTGTAATCTGAAGAGAAAAAGGAGAATACCATATAAAGTGGACGTAGGCACGTTCTGGCCGAACCACTATAAATCTGTATGTCTTTTACAGTTTAGTCCCTGCTTTTTACATATTTGCATAAATCACCCAAATCACTAAGAACATCATATAATCAACTAAATTGTACGACTTTGAGGTGTTTGCCCATTTTTTGCGCAAACATTTTGGTGCTTTCACTGTGAGGAACTAGCGCCCGCTATATCGGATCGAAGTTTGGATTTGGGAGATAATCGCTAGGCTAAATAGTAGAAGGCAAAGGGCTGAGAGAAGCCAACCGGAAGGAAGTTAGCAAGCATCCTCCGGAGCTGTGGAAGGAACGGCTTCGATCTACATAACCCAGGACGAAATGGAAGCCATAACAAATTCACTGCAAGAGAGGTTGTTGAAGAGTCAACAGGAGATGATGCAGACTTTCTTGGAGCAAATGAGAGCTGCAGGGACCCAAAACTTAGGAACAGCTACAGCGGCGGTGGATGCAGGACAAGGAGCTAGGGTTATGGAACCCAATGGAGGACAGGATGCAGAGCCAGAGGGCAATCGACAAGGGCTCGGGGGCAGGCCCACAGGATCCAACACAGGAGGACCTTTGGAAGGAGTTCAACAGGCTAGAACCAACGCTGCTACTAGCGAGCCACATGAAGAGTATGTACCGGAATTCCCTCGGGGGCAACCCCTGACAGACAACGCTAGATTGGTAGATATAATCAGGAAGACTGTGCGAGGTGGTTTGACCAGCGGGGACTTGGAAGGGGTAAACAGGAGTCCGTTCGCTCGGGAAATAAGGATGGCTCAGAATCCACCTAAGTTCAAGCTACCTAGCGTGGAGGTATACGATGGCAAGGCAGACCCTACGGATCACCTGATGAGGTACACCAGACACATGGAGGTGCTGGGGGCATCGGAGGAAGTGATGGCTCGATGCTTCCCTTTGTACTTAACGGACTTAGCTGCGATGTGGTTTAGGAAGCTGGGAGAAGGATCTATCAGGACTTGGAGGGAATTGGTGGAAAGGTTTTTGGGACAGTTTCGAGTTCATGTCAAGAGACCGAAGAACGTGATGACATTAACATCGGTGAAGCAAAGGATCGATGAATCGCTTAGAGCTTTCTAACTCGATTCAGTGCCGCAGTTGCTTCGGCGGATCGGCCCGATCCATCGATGGTTTTAATGGCAGCAGTATCAAGAGTCAGGGAGAACTCGGATTTCAAGGTATCTCTGATACGAGATCCCCCACGGGATCTCGACGAATTCTTTCATGAGGCAGAAAGGTTCCTTCGGCAAGAAGATGCGAGTATGGATTTAAAGTTAAAAAAGGTTAATGCAATTGAGGTTGGAGAACCATCTAGCAAAGGTTTGGATAAAGACAAAGGAAAAAGGAAGTTGGACGATGATTCTAGAAATGCTAGGAAGCAATGGAAGGATCCAAAGTTTCCCACATACACAGGATTGAATGAGACGCTGGAGCGGATATACCTGGATACTCGGAATCGTCTTCCCTACCGGAGGCTGGCTAGGAGAGAACCAACAGAACGGGAAAGAACATAAGGAAGGCACTGTCTCTTCCATGATTTGGATGGACACGACACCAACAGTTGCAAGCACCTAAAGGACATAATTGAGGAGCATGTAAGGAATGGACAGCTTCCACAATATGTTGGACCTCGGAATGCAGCGGCGGGGCAGGAGCAACCGCCGCCTACCTCAAGCTACGATGGCGGGAGGCCCAGGAATGATGGTCGGTTGATCATCCAATGACCAGGTTATTATGAAATAAGTAGCGAACTATTGGCAAGCAACCAAGTCATTTACACATGTACGGGGACGGAGATAGCCTCTAGGCATGCTCTGAATGATGATAAACTGCAATGCTATGGTTTGTGAAACTTATCTTTTGCTTTTGGATTGGACACTGCTTTTGTTTTTGTTTTTCGGTTTTGGAGCTTGGATTGAGCTCCTGGTTTTTCTTGCTTTTTGATTTGGATTTTCCTTTGAATGATTGTTTTCGGTTGGATTTTGGATTGGATTTCGATTGGATTTTTATCTGATTTTTGATAAACGGTCGTCAGGTATGGATCATGCCTGGCAAGGGGTGAGTCGCTTCGCCCGAACATGGTAAATTGACTCATTCAGGTCGTTGAGTATGGACTATGCTTGGCAAGGGTCCGGAGTGACCAGGATTCGGGGTAGGACTTAGGCCCTGTATTATCAATTGTTATTTTCAGGTCGTTGAGTATGGACTGTGCTCCACAAGGGTCCGGAGAGACCAGGATCCGGCTTAGGACATAAGCCATGGCATTACACAGCATCCAGGGACACTGGACCAAGGTCGTCAAGTGTGGATTACGCTTGGCAAGAACCCGGAAAGGTTACCACAGCGTCCAGGGACACTGGACCAAGGTCGTCAAGTGTGGATTACGCTTGGCAAGAACCCGGAGTGGTTAACACAGCGTCCAGGGACACTGGACCAAGGTCGTCAAGTGTGGATTACGCTTGGCAAGAACCCGGAGAGGTTAGCTCAACGTCCAGGGACACTGGACCAAGGTCGTCAAGTGTGGATTACGCTTGGCAAGAACACGATGAGGCTAGCTTAACATCCAGGGAGACTAGATCTCGGCCGTCAGGTGTAGATTGCGCTTGGCAGGAGCCCGGAGAGATCCTGGATTCAGTTATTGGCTATTGGATAAGAACGGTTTGGGGCTCGGTTGTCGAGTTCGGATGGACATGGAATTGGCTCAAGCTTTGGTTATTGGATTTGGAACTGGATATCGACTCGAAGCAGTCAAGGATGATATTCTCTGGCAATATGGTTATGACTTTGGACAATGGATTCAAAACCATTCAAAACACGCCTTATTATCACAAGGCATGTTTTGGGGAGCAAAGTGTTATCCCATTTTTTGGTCAAAACTGGAATATCAATGTTGTATGCGTTTCCACCACGACCGAAACAAGAAGAAGCAAGCAAGCGTATATAAGTATGGGATTTCACTCATGATTCAAGTACAAAGGTTCATTCGGTAAAGCAAGGCAAGAGTTCGTTCGACACTACACTCCCCGAGTTCATCCGGTAATAATCAAATATGAACGCTCATTCGGCATTCCCAGCACAAGGGATCATTCGGCATTCTCAGTATAGGATCCATTCGGTAGTACCGAGACCGAACCAACTCCACTTCCCTTCCCACCGAATCAACTACAACCGAAGCTCCATCTTTCACCACCCACTACCGGTCCAACATCTCCACTAAACCAATGCTGATCCAAGCCCCACAGAATCAAGCACCGGACCAACCATCACCGGATGTCTCCCCACCGAACCAAGTCCCACCGAACCAAACCAAGACCGGACCAACCCTCTGCACACCACCGAATCAAACTCCACCAAGCAACAACCGAACCAAAGCATGCCGAACCAAAGTTGCCGGTCGAGATTGCATCAGCCCAGGCCCACCAGCAGCTATAAACATCCTAGACCCCTGCCCCCAACCTCACTTTATAAATAGAGGGGCAGGGGTACAACTATGGCAGACAAGTTTGAGAGCTCAAGCCTGGAAGGAACTTTCAAACAACATTCATATACTTGTATACAAAGCTTTGTACTTGTAATCTGAAGAGAAAAAGGAGAATACCATATAAAGTGGACGTAAGCACGTTCTGGCCGAACCACTATAAATCTGTGTGTCTTTTACAGTTTAGTCCCTGCTTTTTACATATTTGCATAAATCACCCAAATCACTAAGAACAGCATATAATCAACTAAATCGTACGACTTTGAGGTGTTTGCCCATTTTTTGCACAAACACCAACGAAGGTAAGGAGCAATCTGAAATAGCAAGAGACATTAAGTGGAATCTCTTTGTAGATGGAGCTTCAAACGAACAAGGCTCGGGGGCAGGTGCTGTAATAATCACTCCCAGGGGAAGGAAGCTACACTATGCTCTATGGTTGGAATTTGCTGCTACCAACAACGATGCAGAATACGAAGTAGTAATAGCTGGATTAGAACTTGCCTTAGAGATTGGAGTCGGTTCTTTATGTCTTCATAGTGATTCTCAACTTATTGTAAACCAAATACTAGAAGAATTTCAGACTCGAGGAGAACGACTCACAGCATATCTAAAGAAGACCAAGCTGCTACTCGATCAATTGGATCACTATTTAATCAAACACATCCCTCAAGAGGAGAACGAAGAAGCCGACGAGCTGGCAAAGCAAGCTAGCGCGAAAGACGGTACCATTTTCGGAACAGTAGCCATGTCGAAGCAACTAACCCCGAGTTTCGAGCAAGTGAATCAGGTAGCTGTAATCGAAGAGGAAACTTGGATGACTCCTATCTGAAAATTCTTACAAGATGGCACACTGCCCAGCGAGCGTAACGAAGTCAGGAAAATCTTGAGGAAAGCTTCCCACTACACAATACAAGAAGGCATTCTCTATCGGCGCGACTTCTCTAACCCCTTATTGCGGTGTGTCGCTGAAAGGGAAGCTAAGGAAATCTTATCCAACATCCATCAAGGAAGCTGCGGAGATCACACTGGAGGACAGACTCTGGCAAAGAAAATACTCCGATATGGATATTTCTGGCCCGTCATAAACAAAGACGCCTTAGACTTCATTAAAAAATGTGACAGATGTTAGAAATTCGCCAAGATTCCTCGACTACCAACAAATGGGATTACTCAAATGACCAGCCCTTGGCCCTTTGCAGTATAGGGAATTGACCTGATTGGCGAACTGCCAGTGGGTCGAGGCGGAGCCAAATATGCTATAGTGGCAGTTGACTATTTCACCAAATGGGTGGAAGCAGAACCTCTAAATAAAATATCTTTGGCAAAAGTTATTAACTTCTTGATAAAAAATGTTCTATGCAGGTACGGGGTTCCACTCAAAATCATATCGGACAATGGACTTCAGTTTGACAGCGAAGAGTTTGCTGACTGGTGCCAAAAACACAGAATTCGCAAAAGCTTCTCATCTGTGGCTTACCCCCAGGCAAACGGACAAGTTGAAGCTGTCAACAAAATTCTCAAAACTCTAATAAAAAAGAAGCTTGAAAATTCGAAAGGCGTTTGGGTGGATGAACTTCCTACGGCACTTTGGGCCTACCACACATATTTCAGAACATCAACAGGGCATACTCCTTTCTCTTTGGCGTACGGATCGGAGGCCATGCTCCTAGTCGAAACTATAGTACCTTCCCACCGCATGATCCACTATAACCCAGAAGAGAACGAAGAACTCCTTCACATGTCCTTGGATCTAATTGAAGAGAGGAGAAACGACGCAGCGCTCAAAGCAGCAGCTCACAAGCAAAAAGTGGCGGCGTAATACAACTCCAAAGTCAAGCATCGTAGCTTACAAGAAGGAGATCTTGTCCTCAAACGAATCTTCCCGCGCCCCGGTGCACTAGATCTAATCTGGGACGGGCCATATGTAATTCATAAAGATCTCCACAACGGGGCTTATATTTTGTCAACAGTGGACGGAGAGGTGTTCCAGAGGGCATGGAACATCCAACACCTTCATCGATACTTTTCTTAGCTTGAACTACCCATATGAAGTGAATTAACAAAGAGAATCAGTGGACGTAGGCATTTTCATGCCGAACCACTTTAAAAACCTTGTCTCTTTTTTAACTTGTTCCTTTATACCTTGGCTGCTTCTTAAGCTTTATCCTTTTCTGTTGAACAAAATCTCGTGTAATGGCATTTCCATTCAAGACGCATCATGGCGCATCCTCCCCTGGACAAGACCTAACAGGTACTATACGAATCTATGCCCTCGTCAATGATTCACTTTTGCTCCAGCATCCCTCTGCTGCGGGTTAACTCATTGCTCGCGATCGGCCCTTAAAGCCAATTGTAATGAGCCGATTATAAGCCATCGAGAAGGCCGACTATAGCCGAGGTAGCTCATTACGACGTTCGGCTTGCCGGCGACTATGAACCTACTTTAAGCCCCAACATAAGGTGTGGCCAGCCAGGGGTAGTTCACGGTTGACGATTGGCACCCACGCTAGCCAGCCACGGTAAATCGAATAATACCCACGATTACGGGCCACAATGGCCCGGGTAGTTACCGTGCGTGATCTCGACTCCGATGTGTCTTAAGTACGGCTGTGGTAAAAAAGAAAACTCCCCACGGAGGCGTAAGATGGGTGACCAATGTCTCCAAGACCCACAGCTAGGGAAAGTGACTACAAAACCCGTTGGCCACGAACTTAAGCACATCGAAGGCCTTCCGTGATTGGAAGTTTTTCTATTTCTTATATTCCTATTTAAAAAATTTCCTCCTATCCTATATAACGATCCCTAAAGTACAGGGCACAAAATAAGAGACACCCGGAAATGGGGATAGGAACTCACAACTGGATGACAGGACACTCACATGCATTCCATTCTCAGTCACACAAGACATTCAAAGCTACCATCTACAACTAAAACACGAAGTGCGCTCTCTTCATTTGTCTATGAATGCGTAGCTATAATTTATTCACACATCACAATAACATTACAAGATATGAAATTATATTTTACGCCAGAACTTGACATCAAACACAATTGAATCACAGGCATATGCATAGCTGCATTTCTTATGCAACACACCAAAATAACGAAAGCATTTAAATATAACAGAACCAGCTTAAGTTAAAAAATTACATGCCAAAGATGAAGTTGTTCATTACAAATAACATAATTACAGCCTAAAAGTTACATTAATGTTTTGGTACTACCATAGACAACAATGTCAGGTAAATCAAAAGATGTCCAGGTCAAGTCAGGGAGTCGGCTGCATCAGAGCTTCACCTCTATCCTACTGGCCCCCCGAGATCTACTTAACCGCAGGATCAGAACTCTCAGCATGTTGACCAGAGGTAGTTGGTGCTCCAGGGGTCCCGCCTGTCCAATTTAGAAAAGAATCCATTAATAGTCACGAACAATAAGAAATCAAGTTACGAAATGACTGGAAGGGAAGACTTACCGACATCTACTCCTTGATCATCATCCTCCAACTGCACCCCTACCTCCTCAGCGGTAAGCAGTCACATACCCTCCTTCACCGCCGCTATCTCCTCCTTGGTGAACTGGGCCGTAACCACGTCCATTCTGAAAGCCACGCCACCCTCCATATCCGCATCAGCCTTAGCCTCCTCCAGGGCCCTAAGGTAAATCCTGGCCACGACTCGGGGATAATCATCCATCTAGGATAAGTTGCCCTGTTTCCAAGTGCGAAAGTACATATCCTGAAGCATCTCATCCATTATCCCCTCGTTCTCCTCGAAATCCCTTATTCGATCCCCAGAAGCCAAAAGCTTTGCAACGGTAGCATCCCTCTCCGATTGGTATCGCGAGCAGTCAGCCTGAAAGGATTTCGTCATCGCCTCCATCTCCAACTTCATCTTGGTTTGAGAAAGCTCTGTGACTTCAAGCCTCCCAGATAACCCCTGTACCCGCTCAAGATCTGCTTTCCGAACCTCATCCACCATTGTAATGGCCATATCCGTTCCTTACAAGCCGCCTCCATTTTCCGCAACTCTGCCTGAGACGACCCGACTTTCTACCACCAGAAAATCGCATCATCTTTAAGAAAGAAAGGGATAGAAAAGAGAATATAAAGAAGAGAAGAAAGAAACAACACATCAGAATCTAACAGCGGAACGAATAAATTATATTAATAACATAAATATTACATAGTTTACAACCATTATCAGAGTACACAGATATATAACACATACTAGACAGCTATAAACACCTGTCTAGTTATACAACTCAAAACAAACAACTCAGAGAACACATCGGAATACTATATATATCTACACGCGGAAGCCTCCTGCTCCATTGCTCCTTCATAATTTGTCAAAGCAACCTGAATTCTAACCTGAATACCCTTGACTACTCATAAAAATTTGAGTACCCAAGAGTTTATGAAAAACAAAAATAAACTCCGGGTCAGACATGGGTCTGGTGTGAGTAACAGGTTAAAGTTGCTTAACTTTTAAAAAACCTTTTGAAAAGAAAGGTATCACGTAAGACTTCCCACACATAAACATGGAAAAGTTTTTACCTTACGCTAACCAAAACATTTGATAGGAAATCCGATGATATTATAATAGTGTCTAGGGTTTTCAAATAAATAAGAAATAGCCGAAATTGTTACATTATTAAATTCCAGCTACTAGCCACAAAAGTGGGTAATACAATCAAAACCGTTGGCACTTATTGGATTTGCATTCCATACAATGGCAGGGCTACTGGGGTACCGCCTGTCACAGTACATGGCCTAGATCAACGTAACGAGGATCACTCCCGCCCCTTGCAACACAAAGACAGACCCATTCCTTACTGAATAGTTCTGAACAAGACAACCCCGTGGTTGTAGCTAGCAACCACCCACACAGCCGAATATAAAGGAACTTCTAGACAGGGATAAATCTTGCTCTCCGGTGGGTGTGACCCACAAGCCTTGCTGCACCTCCCCTGTTTTAGCCATTCCCGGTTGATGAGGCTTGAGGCTACGATTACCTTTATAGGACATATCATCTTAGAATGCTCATCGTCCACGTGACGAAGTTCTGAAAGCATTCAATCCATACAAGTTCGTTTCGGGTTCGAACGAAACCAAAGGCATTATCTCGTTACAGTCATTCTGGAATCACCCTTAGAGTTAACGATGATAACCCTTGCACTCTGATTCATCATCTCGAATCTATAAGAACTAATTCCGTCAACTCATTACGGAATCACCCACAGAGTTATACTGACTCATAGTCCTTACACCTCGAGTCTTCATAAATCTCCACTTTGAATTCACGACCTAACGTTATTTGGAATCGATGTGGTTTTCGGATATCCAAGTATGGAAACCCGATCCCGGTCTCATCGAAAACCAAAGCGTGTCTTTTATGTCCAAGTTGTTTTAAAGGTTTAAAACAATTCAATTACAGTATCTATATACACACAGATAGATAATTCATAAACCACAACTGATAATCAACATTATCACATAACAAGTAATCCACATTATCAATAACAAATAGATAATCCATATATCACCATCATAATAGATAACCTATGGTATCATCACAATACAATCAAACATCCATATCACACAATATCATTTATCTCATTACTGAGATCTCAAAGCATCCAAGAAAATCAATGTCATCCATTCATACATAAGCAAAGATTTACTCATCACAATATAATTAATTTAAAATGAATTAAATTAACTATCTCTATCTGTAATTAATTTAAAATGAATTAAATTAATTACTCCATCTATAATTAATTTAAAATAAATTAAATTAATTACTTCATCAATACAAATCTTGCTTACTCAACCATTTAATTGATTACAATCAATTTTAATATTAATTACCTAAATTAATCACTCTTGATTAATTATCCTTAATTACACTTATGTAATTATCCTTAATTAATTTCACAAATTAATTACCCCCAACTAAACAGTAATTAACCTTTAATTACTCAACTAATTAATTAATCAGAATTAATCCTTAATTAATTAATTAATTACCTTAATTATCTATTATTGATTAATTAATCATAATTAATTATCTTTAATTACAACGTTAATTAAAATAATTAATGGTCTTTAATTATTAATTAAATTAACTACCTTAAGTAATTAACTAACTTAATTACTATAATAAACCAAATTAATTATCCTTAAATTAATTTCTCAATTAATTATTTGATTAATTACTAAGTAATTAATCCAAATTACCTCATTCTTAAACACCTCCACTTAATTACAATCATGTAATTATTAAACAATTACTTAACTAAGTAATTCCCAAATCATTAATTACATAAAGTAATTATTTATAAAACCCAAGTGTTTAAAATTAATTAAACTAAATTAATTAAAAATAAACAATCTCATTAAATTAAATTAATTACATTAAGTAATTAATTTCCTAATTACTTTATTAAGTAATTACTCTCAAACCATTTGTAATTGATTATTATTAAATTAATTAATCTAATTAATTATAAAATTAACCGTATTAATTAATTGTTAAATAATCCTGGTTAATGTCCTCATTAACCATTCTCAAATTATTTTATAAAGTAATTAACCTAAATTAATTACCATTTAAATTATCTTTAATCATTCATTAATTAAAGTTAATTATTAAATTTATTAACCTTAATTTAAAAATTAATTACATAATCAATATTCATTTATCATTAATTAATAACTTGATTAATGATCTTAATTTTAAATTTAATCATTAATCAATTATTAATTCCAATTTAATTAATTAATTTAATTAATTAATTCTTAATTACCCTATTAATTAATTCTAAGCCATAAATCTTAATTTAAATTCCAAGATAAACATAACTTAATTATGTTTAGAACAATTTAATTAAATCAAAGCACCTTCGAAATTACTTTATACTTCCATTTTAAATACAAGTTTAAATTAAAAATAATTTAAGCTTATCAAAGTTTGAAAAATTTAAAACTTATTTAAAATTACAAGACAAAACAAAAGTTTGACTTAAAAATGAAATCATAGGGATTTGAAGTTAAATTCATTTTAAAATTTTAGAAATTCAATTCGTTCTTAGTTTCAACTTTCAAATTTAAATCTTCTTTTTAAATTTGAAACTGAAGTTCATTTTAAACTCGGATTTCCAGTTTTAAAATTTATCTTTAAATCTTGCTTCACATTTTAAAAAACTTCATTATTAAAAGTTTCAACTATTTACCCAAAATAAAATAGTTAAATTAAGTTAAATTTTTAAACTTTTATTTTTATTTTAAAACTGGAATTTGAATTCAAATCAGTAATGCAAAGTTGAATTGCATTTGAACTTAAACTTTGCTTTAAACATAAATTACAAATTTAAATTTTTAAAAACCCAGGTTTAAAGAAAACAGGTTTCTGAAACCTGAATATTGCAGTGACCTGAGAAGAACAAATTTTACTTCGGGTTTCATGCGTGCCTACTTCGATTTTTATGCTTCACTACTCCGAGTTTTAAACCATTTACTTCGAGCAAATACAAAGATCCACCCCCAAACCAAAACTACCAAACATCAGTGCACCGTGCACATGCACGGTGCCGTTGATCACCTCCGGCCACCACCGGGGTCTCCTCACATCCATCATCACTTAAACATCACCTCAAGATCAATAGATCGTGCTCAAAATTCGAAATTGAATTCAAGAGCTAAAACCCAAACCTGGCAACACTGTAACCATAACCCATACCAACCTGGCAACACCCCAATTACGAAGCTCCGACCATCAGAAGATCCATTACTCCGGCCTCGACCTTGCTTACGACCAACCTTCCATCTCCCAAAATCTAGAGACACTCGATTCACTGTAGGAACTGATATTGATCGAACTACCAATCTTAGATAAACTAGGGTTACAGAAAAGATCTTTCCACCACTGACTCCTCGATGGAAAGCATCAACATCTAGTATTTTTCCGATCAACTACGATCAATCCTCCATCATTACCCAAAGCCCCGACCTCTCCAAACACTTGAATCACCAGAAAAGCCCTGATTTCTATTTCCAGTTTAGACAAGAACTGGACACCCATTCCTAAATTAAAAATCTTGGTTTTAGTTTTAAAATTCATGTTTTTAAGTGTTGTTTCAGATCCTAACCCTGAATCAATAAATTGTGATATTTAAATTTTTACTCATTTTTAAAAACTTGATTAGTAAATTGAGTTTCTAGAGATAATATCAGTTATTTTAACTTCAGTAGATTTCTAAACTAAAGTTTATGATTAAACAAACAGGTTTGATTTAAATCTTGAGTTTAAACAGAGATTAAATTAAATGATTTTGATTTTTAAATTTAAACTTTGAACCTATGAACTACAAAACAGAGAAGTCTCAGGTAATACAAGCATGCATACCAAACATTGAGAGATACAACCATATAAATACACAACCATACATATGAATGTACTTAATACAATATTTCACACAGAGATTAGCATGCAACCATTATTCATACTTAAGTTTAAAAGAGAATGTGATGTTACTCACCGTTTATTGAATGCAGATTTTCTGTTGAATTTTGCAGAAAATACAAAAATGCAGGCTTGCTTCCTCTGTTGTTTAAAATCTGAGTTGAAATTTTGAAATCTCATGATCCAAACTCTAATTACTTGCATGCAGAAAGAATGCAGTTGCTAAATTTCCTAAATACATGCAGATGCTCAACATCCAGATTTTAAAAACAGAATGCAGAAAAACAACAGTTGCAGGCTTCATTTGATTTTGAGGAAGTGTAGATTTTATTTTTAGGAAGTGAATATGCGGATTGGCTTGAATTTGAGGTATGCAGATTTGAATATGGTTTTGGGGTCTTCTGACTAAGGTTTGAACATGCAAATTTGTGGATTTGAGTATGCATGTTTAAACAGGGTTTTGATGAATCTGTATATGCAGATTTTTGTGGATCGTTAATATGAAAATGATTTAGATTTTAAAAGTTTGAAGGTTTTCTTTTGATTAAAGAAAATGAAAATGCAATATGAATAAGATGCAAACTTAAACAAATGAATTTTCAGATTAAAGAAAAGAAAAATAAAAGTAATGTTTAACACTTGTCAAATGAATGCTTATGAATGCAACACATGTTTAATCAATGCATATGAATCTAACACTTGTTTTCTTTAAGATAATTAGTACTAATTACAAATTAATGTATATGTTAGCTTAGTTTATGTTGTTAGTTTATATTAAAATATGTGTATGAATTTATAAATGAAATAAAAACAAACAATGTTTTACAAATTAACTTATACATATAAAAATTAAAACAATGAAGATTTTATACTTTGAATTTAAATTCAAACTAAATTAAAAACCAAACAATTTTAAATTAAGTTATAAATATATACTCAAATTGAAATAAAAATTACAAATCTTATTCAAAACTTATTTAGAAAGATAATACAATATTAATATTGCTTTTATAAATCTCTTATTATTAAATAAAAATCATTTTTCAAGAAATTATATTTTTATCAATAAAATATCCATTTTATTAAGTCATGAAATCATTTTGTTAAATTTATTTTAAATTTTAAACTCAAGCCAATTTAATTTAAAAATATTTAATATTTTTCTTATCAATTTTAAAATCATATATTTATTTATGAAATAGTTTATAAAACTCAATACTAATTTAAAACAAATTTTCCCAAATTAAAATGTCTATATTAGAATTTTAAAACATGATTTAATCACTAAATTTAAACCAAAATTATTTATTTAATTTTTGAAAAGCTTAAATATAAAATAAAACAAATTTTCCAAATTACTACTAATATTTAAAACTAGAAATTATGCTATACTAATTAAAATTAAAACAATACCAATCTATTTAAAATACAAACAAATATTTGTATTGTAAATAGAAATCAATTTATTATTTTTAAAAGATAAAATAACCAATTTAAATAATTATTGAAGAAGATTATTAAATCTATTTGAATAATTATTAACAGATTATCAATATCAATTTAAATTTTAACTACAGATTATTAAATTGATATTGTTAAAAATTCCGGGATATTACAATCCTTCCCCCTTAAAAGAATTTTGTCCTCGAAATTTAAAACAAAGGTAATTTAATAATCCCATTAAATTTTAATTTAAAAACATAAGCATATATCAAACATATGCTAACAATCAAACAACCAATCAAACAAATCTAATTATCCAGATAAAATTCTGGATAAAATTTCATCGAGTTTCCCCAGGTATATACATACATACATACATACATACATACATACATACATACATATATATATATATATATATATATATATATATATATATATGTATGTATGTATATGTATACCGGGATACTCGCTCCAGAGAATCCAAACAAACAATACTATGAAGCTACAAAGCTCCTATACAACTATATCTATAACACTAGACAAGATATCAGACCACAAACGAGTCTGACTCAACAACCAAAACTCCAGAAATGCTGGTTCCACAACCAGAGATAGATCATACACGTACTCCCTCAGAGATACGTGAAACTAATCGAATCCCAGTTATCCAAACCGGCAATTCAATCCTATAGATCAATCACTTAATCTCTTAGATACAGAAAGGATCCAAAACACTTCAGAGCTAGCTTCTCAGACTTACCCAAACTTATAGCTTACTTTTGATCAGAGAAATCTTATCCAAAATTTAAATCTCCGACTTCTGAATCCAAATTCCTTCAACACTTATCCACAAAATCTCATTGGACAATCCTGGGCTGTACACAACCTCACTGATCAGCTCAACCTTCGTTGATGCTTCTAGAAACAAACTAGACCAATTAACACAACAAAATGATCTCCTCAAGATCAACCAAAACCAAGATCTCAAACTCAACTCCTCAATATCAGAAGACAACAAATTCTTCTGTCCAGAAAAGAAAAGCAAATACACTTCCAAACTGCTTCTGTTGCTCAACTCAGATCCGACATAGAAGAGAATGCTGAAGAAGAACACGAGCACAACCGAAAAACACACCCTAGAGATATGGTTCAACAAATCCATAAGAAAAATTTAGAAGTTCCTCCAAAACTCCGAGCTGCTACACCAATTCAACTCTTGGAACCATTCTTCTATAAAACTAAATCACCGGTACCACTCCTGGAATCCTAGACAATAAGAAAACTCAAGCTCCAGATTCGAACAAAACTCTGACTTCCTAAAGACATCCAGAAAAACTCAGATAACCTAAGAGAACACTCAAACAATCGCAAGTCACTTTTGCGATCCACTAAACCAAATCCAAGTAAAACTGTTCTCCCTTAACCAAATAGAACAGCTTAAACTTCACTAGTAAACCCATCAAAGAAATGGGTCCACTCAGCTGCTTCTGAACTCTACTTCAGAAAAACTGCTAAGCCAAAAGATCTCTTATCAACACACAGAATGCTCCGAACTGCACTGGTGCCATAGATGCCAAAGAATTCCAAAACAAAGCTCTCTGAGAAACTCAGACCTTAAGCAAACAGAAACTCAAGCTAACCACAGCCACAACACTAAAGCAGACTCACTTCCTTAACTTGTTCCAAAGAAAACATCTTCGGGAACATCCATAGTCACTGCATCTCATCACGCAGCTACTACTTCCTAAGATATCAAAATACCATCACTCGCTTCTGCCAAGCCAACAGATCCAAACACTACTCATTCAACTTCATAAATAAACTCCGAACCTTAACAGGGTTCCTTCAGAGATCAATGAAGTTCTTCATCACTACAGAACTCACTCGAGACGGTATTAGGTCTACAGTCTCGACAAAACACCTCCAATCTCAAACATTCAAACTCCAATCAATGGTAGTCGTGTTACACACACCACTACCCCATCTACCTTCATAACTTATATTGGAAAACCTGAACAGGTAACCCAACAGATAGGTAGAAATATATATATATATATATATATATATATATATATATCTGTGTGTGTGTGTGTATGTATGTATGTATGTATGTATGTATATTAAAAATTACAAATACGCTCTCTCAAGAAAGACACCACTACAGAGCCTAGGTATTCACTCAACCTAATGCTCTGATACCAGCTGAGACGACCCGACTTTCTACCACCAGAAAATCGCATCATCTTTAAGAAAGAAAGGGATAGAAAAGAGAATAGAAAGAAGAGAAGAAAGAAACAACACATCAGAATCTAACAGCGGAACGAATAAATTATATTAATAACATAAATATAACATAGTTTACAACCATTATCAGAGTACACAGATATATAACACATACTAGACAGTTATAAACACCTGTCTACTTATACAACTCAAAACAAACAACTCAGAGAACACATAGCGGAATACTATATTTATCTACACGCGGAAGCCTCCTGCTCCATTGCTCCTTTAAAATTTGTCAAAGCTAACCTGAATTCTAACCTGAATTCCCTTGACTACTCATAAAATTTGAGTACCCAAGAGTTTATGAAAAACAAAAATAAACTTCGGGTCAGACGTGGGTCTGGTGTGAGTAACAGGTTAAAGTTGCTTAACTTTTAAAAAACCTTTTGAAAAGAAAGGTATCACGTAAGACTTCCCACACATAAACATGGAAAAGTTTTTACCTTACGCTAACCAAAACATTTGATAGGAAATTCGATGATATTATAATAGTGTCTAGGGTTTTCAAATAAATAAGAAATAGCCGAAATTGTTACATTATTAAATTCCAGCTACTAGCCACAAAAGTGGGTAACACAATCAAAACCGTTGCACTTATTGGATTTTGGATTCCACACAATGGAAGGGCTACTGGGGTACTTCCCATCATAGTACGTGGCCTAGATCAACGTACCGAGGATCACACCCGACCCACTGCAACACAAAGACGGACCCATTCCTTACTGAATAGTTTCGAACAAGACAACCCCATGGTTGTAGCTAGCAACCACCCACACAGCCGAATATAAAGGAACTTCTAGACAGGGATAAATCTTGCTCTCCGGTGGGTGCGACCCACGAAGCCTTGCTGCACCTCCCCTGTTTTAGCCATTCCCGGTTGATGAGGCTTGAGGCAACGATTGCCTTTATAGGACATATCATCTTAGAATGCTCATCGTCCACCTGACGATGTACTGAAAGCATTCAATCCATACAAGTTCGTTCCGGGTTCGAACGAAACCGAAGGCATTATCTCGTTACACTCATTTTGGAATCACCCTCAGAGTTAACGACGATAACCCTTGCACTCTGATTCATCATCTCGAATCTATAAGAACTAATTCCGTCAACTCAATACGGAATCACCCATAGAGTTATACTGACTCATAGTCCTTACACCTCGAGTCTTCACAAAGCTTCATTTTGAATTCACGACCTAACGTTATTTGGAATCGATGTGGTTTTCGGATATCCAAATATGGAAACCCGATCCCGGTCTCATCGAAAACCAAAGCGTGTCTTTTAAGTCCAAGTTGTTTTAAAGGTTTAAAACAATTCAATTACAGTATCTATATACACACAGATAGATAATTCATAAACCATAACTGATAATCAACATTATCACATAACAAGTAATCCACATTATCAATATCAAATAGATAATCCATATATCACCATCATAATAGATAACCTATGCTATCATCACAATACAATCAAACATCCATACCACACAATATCATTTATCTCATTACTGAGATCTCAGAGCATCCAAGAAAATCAATGGCATCCATTCATACATAAGCAAAGATTTACTCATCACAATATAATTAATTAAAATGAATTAAATTAACAATCTCTATCTCTAATTAATTTAAAATGAATTAAATTAATCACTCCATCTATAATTAATTTAAAATAAATTAAATTAATTACTTCATCAATACAAATCTTGCTTACTCAACCGTTTAAGTGATTACAATCAATTTTATTATTAATTACCTAAATTAATCACTCTTGATTAATTATCCTTAATTACACTTATGTAATTATCCTTAATTAATTTCACAAATTAATTACCTCCAACTAAACAGTAATTAACCTTTAATTACTCAACTAATTAATTAATCACAATTAATCCTTAATTAATTAATTAATTACCTTAATTATCTATTATTGATTAATTAATCATAATTAATTATCTTTAATTACATCATTAATTAAAATAATTAATGGTCTTTAATTATTAATTAAATTAATCACCTTAAGTAATTAACTAACTTAATTACTATAATAAACCAAATTAATTATCCTTAAATTAATTTCTCAATTAATTATTTGATTAATTACTAAATAGTTAATCCAAATTACCTCATTCTTAAACACCTCCACTTAATTACAATCATGCAATTATTAAACAATTACTTAACTAAGTAATTCCCAAATCATTAATTACACAAAGTAATTATTTATAAAACCCAAGTGTTTAAAATTAATTAAACTAAATTAATTAAAAATAAACAATCTCATTAAATTAAATTAATTACATTAAGTAATTAATTTCCTAATTACTTTAATAAGTAATTACTCTCAAACAATTTATAATTGATTATTATTAAATTAATTAATCTAATTAATTATAAAATTAACCATATTAATTAATTGTTAAATAATCATGGTCAATGTCCTCATTAACCATTCTTAAATTATTTTATAAACTAATTAACCTAAATTAATTACCATTTAAATTATCTTTAATCATTCATCAATTAAAGTTAATTATTAAATTTATTAACCTTAATTTAAAACTTAATTACATAATTAATATTCATTTATCATTAATTAATAACTTGATTAATGATCTTAATTTTAAATTGATTAATCATTAATCAATTATTAATTCCAATTTAATTAATTAATTCTTAATTACCCTATTAATTAATTCTAAACCATAAATCTTAATTTAAATTCCAAGATAAACATAACTTAATTATGTTTAGAACAATTTAATTAAATCAAAGCACCCTTGAAATTACTTTAAACTTCCATTTTAAATACAAGTTTAAATTAAAAATAATTTAAACTTATCAAAGTTTGAAAAATTGAAAACTTATTTAAAATTACAAGACAAAACAAAAGTTTGACATAAAAATGAAATCATAAGGATTTGAAGTTAAATTCATTTTAAAATTTTAGAAATTCAATTCGTTCTTAGTTTCAACTTTCAAATTTAAATCTTCTTTTTAAATTTGAAACTGAAGTTCATTTTAAACTCAGATTTCCAGTTTTAAAATTTATCTTTAAATCTTGCTTCATATTTTAAAAAACTTCATTATTAAAAGTTTCAACTATTTTACCCAAAATAAAATAGTTAAATTAAGTTAAATTTTTAAACTTTTATTTTTATTTTAAATCTGGAATTTGAATTCAAATCAGTAATGCAAACTTGAATTGCATTTGAACTTAAACTTTGCTTTAAACATAAATTACAGATTTAAATTTTTAAAAACCCAGATTTAAAGAAAACAGGTTTCTGAAACCTGAACATTGCAGTGACCCGAGAAGAACAAATTTTACTTCGGGTTTCATGCATGCCTACTTCGAGTTTTATGCTTCACTACTTCGAGTTTTAAAACCATTTACTTCGAGCAAATACAAAGATCCACCCCGAAACCAAAACTACCAAACATCAGTGCACCGTGCACATGCACGGTGCCGTTGATCAACTCCGGCCACCACCGGGGTCTCCTCACATCCATCATCACTTAAACATCACCTCAAGATCATCAGATCATGCTCAAAATTCGAAATTGAATTCAATAGCTAAAACCGAAACCTGGCAACACTGTAACCACAACCCATACCAACTTGGCAACACCCCAATTACGAAGCTCCGGCCATCAGAAGATCCATTACTCCGGCCTCGACTTTGCTTACGACCAACTTTCCATCTCCTAAAATCTAGAGACACTCGATTCACTGTAGGAACTAAGATTGATCGAACTACCAATCTTAGATAAACTAGGGTTACAGAAAAGATCTTGCCACCACTGACTCCTCGATGGAAAGCATCAACATCTAGTATTTTTTCCTATCAACTACGATCAATCCTCCATCATTACCCAAAGCCCCGACCTCTCCAAACACTTGAATCACCAGAAAAGCCCTGATTTCTATTTCCAGTTTAGACAAGAACTGGACACCCATTCCTAAATTAAAAATCTTGGTTTTAGTTTTAAAATTCATGTTTTTAAGTGTTGTTTCAGATCCTAACCTTGAATTAATAAATTGTGATATTTAAATTTTTACTCATTTTAAAAACTTGATCAGTAAATTGAGTTTCTAGAGATAATATCAGTTATTTTAACTTCAGTAGATTTCTAAACTAAAGTTTATGATTAAACAAACAAGTTTGATTTAAATATTAAGTTTAAACAGAGATTAAATTAAATGATTTTGATTTTTAAATCAAAACTTGAACCTATGAACTACAAAACAGAGAAGTCTCAGGTAATACAAGCATGCATACCAAACATTCATAGATACAACCATATAAATACACAACCATACATATGAAGTACTTAATACAATATTTAACACAGAGATTAGCATGCAACCATTATTCATACTTAAGTTTAAAAGAGAATGTGATGTTACTCACCTTTATTGAATGCATATTTTCTGTTGAATTTTGCAGAAAATACAAAAATGCAGGCTTGCTTCCTCTGTTGTTTAAAATCTGAGTTGAAATTTTGAAAGCTCATGATCCAAACTCTAATTACTTGCATGCAGAAAGAATGCAGTTGCTAAATTTCCCAAATACATGCAGATGCTCAACATCCCAGATTTTAAAAACAGAATGCAGAAAAACAACAGTTGCAGGCTTCATTTGATTTTGAGGAAGTGTAGATTTTATTTAGGAAGTGAATATGCAGATTGGCTTGAATTTGAGGTATGCAGATTTGAATATGGTTTTGGGGTCTTCTGACTAAGGTTTGAACATGCAAATTTGTGGATTTGAGTATCCAGGTTTAAACAGGGTTTTGATGAATTTGTATATGCAGATTTTTGCGGATTGTTAATATGAAAATGATTTAGATTTTAAAAGTTTGAAGATTTTCTTTTGATTAAAGAAAATGAAAATGCAATATGAATAAGATGAAAACTTAAACAAATGAATTTTCAGATTTAATGAAAGAAAAGAAAAATAAAACTAATTTTTAACACTTGTCAAATGAATGCTTATGAATGCAACACATGTTTAATCAATGCATATGAATCTAACACTTGTATTCTTTAAGATAATTAGTACTAATTACAAATTAATGTATATGTTAGCTTAGTTTAAGTTGTTAGTTTATATTAAAATATGTGTATGAATTTATAAATGAAATAAAAACAAACAATGTTTTACAAATTAACTTATACATATAAAAATTAAAACAATGAAGATTTTTTACCTTGAATTTAAATTCAAACTAAATTCAAAACCAAACAATTTCAAATTAAGTTATAAATATAAATTCAATTTGAAATAAAAATTACAAATCTTATTCAAAACTTATTTAGAAAGATAATACAATATTAATATTGCTTTATAAATCACTTATTATTAAATAAAAATCATTTTTCAAGAAATTATATTTTTATCAATAAAATATCCATTTTATTAATTCATGAAATCATTTTGTTAAATTTATTCTAAATTTTAAACTCAAGCCAATTTAATTTAAAAATATTTAATATTTTTCTTATCAACTTTAAAATCATATATTTATTTATGAAATAGTTTTTAAAACTCAATACTAATTTAAAACAAATTTTCCCAAACTAAAATGTCTATATTAGAATTTTAAAACATGATTTAATCACTAAATTTAAACCAAAATCATTTAATTAATTTTTGAAAAGCTTAAATATAGAATAAATTTTTTTTCTCCAAATTACCACTAATATTTAAAACTAGAAATTATGCTTTAATAATTAAAATTAAAACAATACCAATCTATTTAAAATATAAACCAAATATTTGTATTGTCAATAGAAATCAATTTATTATTTTTAAAAGATAAAATAACCAATTTAAATAATTATTGAAGAAGATTATTAAATCTATTTGAATAATTATTAATAGATTATCAATATCAATTTAATTTTTAACTACAGATTATTAAATTGATATTGTTAAAAATTCTGGGATATTACACTGCCTTGCTGGCCTCTTCCATAGTTCTCTTTAATCGCCTAGAGGTGGCCTCATATTGAGAAATCTGGATGGCCTGATCAGCGAGTTGTTTGGCCTGGTCGGAAACCATTAACTGCAGGCAAATGTTGGTGCTCCCGATTTCTTCCCCAGCCTTGACCAGTCGGGCATGATGCCCTATCAGCTTCCTGGTCTCCTCAGCAACCCGGTCGATGTTTGCCTTAGCTTCGTCCCCCAAAGTTACAACCCAAGTGGTAAGCAAATCAAGGTCCAGGGACTTAGCTTCATCGAGTACCCTTACCATAGGATTACGAGGGAGAAGGTGCTCACCAGTAGCCTCATCGAAGGTAACATCACGAAAACCCGGATACAGATCCGGATAACCCGCAAATGGATTACGAACTAAACCAGGATGATCTATCAGGGTAACGGTAGGATTTTCAGACGGATGCAGAGAAGGTATAAACCCAGTACTCTCCTCCGTGGTATCCTGGGGAGGATGAGTTGGAAGCTGAGGACCAGGTGAACATTCAAGCAAGGAGTGACTCCTCTTCTTCCTTTGGATATCCTCTTCGATAACTCCAAGAAGAGGACGGTAGCCGACTACGTCTCCGAGGCAGTTATTCGGAGGCTTTGGTTTAGTAGAAGCCTTGAGAAGTTTGTATTGTTCGAGATGGTCCCGAACGTCTGATGTCTTGGCCACCTTACCTGCTTCTGCGATATGAAACCAAGTGTTACAAGCATACATTGAACTATAACTCAAGAAATATATCAAGTTAAGAAGCGTAAGGAGGTGCTTTGTTATACAAACCTTGGGGAGGAGTAGGATACTGCAACAAGTCCTGAATCTCACTCCAGGACGGAAGCCAATCATAAAATATTCCTAAATCCCTATCATAAATGGAGTCTGCACGAGTCAAAAATTCACCTTGAATCACAGGGGTTGCTTTAGCTGAAATGCTCTTAGAAGATGAATCGGCACCAGTCCCGGCCTTGTCATCTCTCTTTGGCTTCTCCACCAAGGCCGATCCTTCGTCCAACCCCTCAAAAGCTAGGCGGAAAGCATCATCTGTCCACTTCTGGATCTCGCCTACCTACCCAGAAGACAAAGCCCTAGTGCCATTACCGCTTTGTCCTTCGCCACCATCATCATCGCAACCATAACCATCGTCTTCTCCACCACTTCCACTCTCTGCGTCACCTCCTTCATCCTCGCCTCTTTCCTCCTCTACATATTCCTCCTCCTCCACATCTGGACATGTGCTGGGGGAGGGTCCATCGGACTTCTTAAGTTTCTTCCCCCCGGCGACTGAATGTTTCGAGAAGGGTTTCCTTTAGCTGCTCTTCGCCGTAGCCCCTCCTTTAGCTTTGGCAGCCTTCTCCTCAGCTGTGTCTCTTTGCTTGACCACAGACTGGCATGGCGGAGGATCAAATAAGAGGCTGCCCTCTTCATTTCCGGAATGGCTTCGATCTCCGCAGCCATCTGAACCAGGCGATCGCTCTCTACAAACCGCAAAACCACATGTCTCTAGCAAGAAATAAAGCACATAAGGAGGAGCATTGTAGTTAGAATAGAAATTATAAATAAGATTCAACTTACAGCCAGAGGTGAAGCGGTGGAAATAAACAGAGTCATCCTTGACAAAAGACCATTCCTTCTTGAACATGCTGAACTTTGAATATAAGTCCAAGACTGGCTTGAAAGAAACGGCCGATTCTAAGCTAATATATGGAGACTCCTTCTTGTAGCCTCTCAAGTTGTACAGATACTGGATCTCTCGGTTGGAGGGGGGCACCCGTATTTTCGCTGCAAAATGATGAACAGACTCACCAAGATGGCATAAGAGTTGGGCTGAAGCTGGAAAGGGGCCACCTTCAAGTATGTGGTGAAGCTAACTATCCAAGAGTTGATCGGAGGAATAGCCCCACACATGCAATGATACCTACTATAGGCAAAATATCCTTCAGGGGGGTTATACGGCATCACTCCTTCCCCCGGCAACATCATTTGCGCTGTAACGACCCAAAATTTGGGTCGCTAAATTTGAACATTTAATTCATTTTAAATGTTAATATGGATTATAAATTTGAATTATGATATAAAAGATTTGGTCACATTAATAAACTTGAGTAAGACTTTATATACGATAATTTAATTGAAATTTGAATAATAATGAATGAATATTAGAATTGGGGTAAATAAGTAATTCTGAGAGTAAATGGAGATAAAATTTGATTCTAAAGTTTATTTCGAGTCTAATTGGATTTGAATTATCATTTTGGACCGTTGGAGGGAATTAATTGGCGATAGATTGAATTTGGAATTTTATATTAATTTAATAATAGAATTTAATAATAAAATATTGCCATTAATCAGATTTTAGTCCGGAATGAGCCAAAATGATTTTTAATGTGAATATAAATTTTATATGAGTTTTAATAAAGTTAATAAAGTTTTAAAAGCGAAATTTTAAGCGTTTTCGTCAATTTTGAAAATCGCTCGATTTAATAGACGAGTTAAAATAGCCTTCCGGGGCACAGTCTTGGAATTCGATGAAACTAGTTCCATTGGATCCGTAATAGTTAGTTATTATCGGATTTCAATTTTCGTAGCAATCGGAGTTGTCGTTTGACCCTGGCAGCTCGAAATGCATCGAAATCGTTTTAATCGATTTAATTTGAAATTGATCGTTTAATTCTGTAACTCGCACATATGACCGAATTAGCTTACGAAATCTATTCCATTGTGTCCTAAACGCGGAAAAACCCTAGAATCGCCTTTCAGAACGCGTAGTTTGGAGGTTGTTTACATAAACGGTTGATTTGAGAAATTATATTAATTAAATAATATTAAACTATTATATATATGTTTACATCTTCAAAACCCTAGCTTCATATTAGAGCCACCGTTTGTATCGTTCTATGGCCGAAATCGTGCAGTTTTGTTTCGCGAATTTCTCTTTATCCACGCATTAATTCACAAAATTTCCAACTAGAAGATTGAAGGGGATGTCGAGATCTTCAAGGTGGATGGTGGTGATGGGTTTTGGCGAAGCATAGAGGGGATAGAAGGGTCGCGTAGGCTGGGCGTTCGCCTTCGAACTGCGACGCGTAGGGGCGATCGAGTACGGCCGGTTCCTGGCCACAGGCGCGCGTGGGTGCGGGCGTTTCGTGATGGTGTTGGATCATCTTCTAGGTAGCCCTGTGGGTTGCGGTAGGGGAGGAATCGAACGCAATTGGGTTCGACTTCTTACTGTCGCGTGCGTGTTGAGGAAGATGGGGGTTTGCTTCATGCGGCCTTGATTTCTCTTCAAGATCTTACAGCCTGTATATTGCTTGGGTAATATAAATTAAAATAAAAGGAAAATTATTTTAAATTTAGTTTTCAAAACTTATAAAATTCATATATATTTCATATGTAATCAAATTCGTACGAATTTGGTAATGCCGGGATCGTTGAGACGATCACTACGAAATGGTGTAGTTCGGGAATCTTTTCGGGCAAGTAAGAATTTGAGTTAAATCGAACGTCATTCGGTTTAATTTGAATTTCGAACGCTCTCCGAAACTCAAGGGTGAGTTAATCTCACTCACATCTGGAATGTTAGCTGATTTAAATAGTTAATATTTAAATATCTGTGTGATTGGTTGAAATGTTTATTTATATCAGCCTGGATTGATATATATTTATAGTGTTGTGCTAATATTTGTGGATGCAGGGAAAAACAGGTTGGAGGGATCCAACTGGATTCCTCACAATGTAGTAATTATTTTTATAATTGATGATGATGCCTGTTATATATTGTGATTGATAAATTTGGGATTAAATTGTATTGTGAAATTGTGGGATAAACTATAAGCCCAGAATGTTAAATTATAAAGAAATTTGGAGTTTTAGTTATAAAGAAATTAAATTGGGTTTTCAAAAGAAATTAAGAAATTAATAAATAAGGAGTTTAATGGAATGTAAAAATTGGAATCTGTTTGGATGGAAAACTGTAATTAAATTGTATCGGAATATTGCTGGATAAATTATAAATCCATAATTAATTATGAAGGGATAAATTGAATTTTAGAGAAATAAAGATATTGTTAAATATTGAATTTAAAGGAATTAAAGTTTGAAATCTATTTGGAATGACAACTGAAATTTGGTAAATATGGAATGATAAACAAAGAGAAACGTTATCAGTTGATAAATGTGAAAGTAAATTTATGTTATTAAACTTAAACCTGAATCTAAATAAATTGACAGAATTTATTAGAAGGATTTTTGGGATATTTGAGTAGGAATGAGTTTCCCTGGGAAACACCAAGTTTGAGTTTTAATCAGATTTTATTAAAAGTGAATTCAAGTTTAAAACTTGTTATAAATGAGTGTTTGGAAAATTATTGTTTTAAAAGCTAATTAATAAGGTAACAATAGTGGTTATTTTCGATTATATTAGTAAATAATTTTATAAATGGATTGTTTTAAAAAGGCTAGTTTTGACCTAAATTATTTGAAATTAGTATTAAGCCTTTTACAACTCTATTTTTAAATTTAGTTTAACTAAAACCTTATTTTAAATAAAGTTATATCTTATAAAATAGTTTTACTTTAAATATTTCGAAATTATATTTTGAGTAAATAACTAGAAGTAAATTTGCATATTTTAAAGTATATTTCAGTACAAAATATTTTAACTGTTTTAAATTTAAATTATTTTTGAACTTGGTTATCTCCAATGGGAATATATGGTAAGGGATTTACCTTGTAAAGTGAGAACTTTGGGAAATTGTTTTCAAATGAGCTTTGAAATTTGAAAAATATATCTTTAAAAGATATTTAGGGCAAATAAAAAAATGTGGAATATTATTTATTGTGTGATGGATGCTTATGGATGTTTATGAATATAAATTGATAGTTAAATCACCGACTATCAATATTGGACAATGCGTTGATCGTTTCGAAGAGACCGGGATCGAGATTTATTTCTCGAAAACCACTTCGATCCGGTTTGTACTTTTTGTACGTTTTGTGGAAAAACGTGTTCGGAGTCGAAGATGGAGCAGTGAAGTGCAAGGGCTTGTCGCTACTAATCCTGAGGATATTTCCAAATGGATGTAGGAGTAGTGCCTTCGGTTCCGTTCGAACCCGGGACGGACTTGTATGGATGAATGCTTGCGAAACATCGTCAGGTGGGCGATGGGCATTCTAAGTGAAAACATTCTAAAGGTAACGCTTAGCCTCAAGCCTCATCAACCGGGAATGACTGAAAATCAAGGGATATGCGGCAAGGTTAGGTGGGTCATGCCCAAGCAGGACAAGATATTTCCCCTGTCTAGATGTCCCTTTTTTTTATTTCGGCTTAGTGGGTGGTTGGTCGCGCCAACCACGGGGTTTATCTTATTCAGGACTGTTCAGTAAGGAATGGTTCCGGCCTTGTGTTGAGGGGATGAAGGGAGTAATCCCCGATACGGTGATCTAGGCCCCGTATTGTGACAGGTGGTGCCCCAGTGCCTAGTCATTGTTGGAAATCCATTCTCCCTACGAGCCTTGTACGAGTTTTGTTTGTATTACCCACTTTTGTGGCTAGTAGCTGGAATTTAATGAATGTAACAATTTCGTCTATTTTATAAGTATTTGTAAATAGACCCTATTATAATATCAGAGGATTTCTGTAAAATGTGATTTAGCTATCGTAAGGTAAAAACCCGACATGTTTATTTGTGGCGTGGTCTTACGAGATGCTTTTGTTTTTTTAAAGGATTTTTGAAACTTTAATAATCAATTTGGATGCATATTTATTATCAGCTGGTATTCCAGACTGACTCGGGTGTTATTTCATTATAATGCTCGGGTCAGACCGAGTATTATATGTTCAGGATAGGTTGCTATGGAGAAGGAGAGGAGCTGGAGTCCGAGACGTATTATCCGTATATATATTTATATCTGCTGCTATGATTGTCTGGTATATCTGTTTGGTAATAGTTGATGTATGAGATACTCTGATGATATGATGTATAAAACAGTGATAGTTTTCATTTTGTGTAAAGTTCTATATTTACTATTATATTTTATTCCGCTGCGACTGTGAGATTCTGATATAGTTTAGTTTCTTCTTCTTCTATCTCTTCTTCTTTAACCCTAATGGTTCGTAATTCTGTGCCACTTGAGTTAATAGAGGTAGAATAGTGTTGATTCAAGGGGTACGGATTTGCGGGCTGTCACACTTGGTATCAGAGCTTAGGTTGGCGACAAACTAGGCTTTGGTGGGAAAAATTACTCATTAAACAGAGTCAATAGTACTCTATAATGAGTTGAGCGTATTAATAGCTATGAGAGCGTACTTGTTAGTGAATATAAAATTGTTTTTATATTGTGTTGACTTATCGGTTGAGTGTTTATGAATTCTGGTCGGTGCGGGAAGTACAACCGTATCGATAGGGGTTTCTAAACTCTTGAACAAGATAAACCGACATAGTATTGTTTTTAAAGTGGGTAAATGAAATAATTTTACCCAAAATTATTTTGATATAAAAGAAATAATTTTCTGAAATTATATATATATATATATAGTTGGATGATTGGTTGTTAATACTATAATCAAATATAAGAATCTTAAATTTGAAATGGTTATAATCAAATAAATTCTGTCAGTATAAATTATACAAAATAGAATAACTAAATACAAACTAAACCAGAATTTAAATCCCAGAGATTTTGAAAAGGATTTTAAATGTATTGAAAACAAAGTTTGGAAATTTAAAATCCTGGGAATGGTTGAAATGTTTGTTGAGATTTGAAGGTGTTTGAAGGCAATGTTGGAATATTGTTTTGGGAAATATTTTTAAATGGAAACTGTTTTGAAATGAATTTGGGAGAGTAAGAAGCATTGAACTCACTTCAATCGCTGGAAAATAATCCTGATGATGCTGGCCACATCATTAGAATTCATTTTTGAGTTTCTAAAGTGATGGATTGCTTCCCTAATATTTGGTTATGGTATTGTTTGGACTAGTTGGGTATAACAGTTGTTTTGGACATTCCAAAAATGGGGAAATTTGTTTTGGTATAAACAAATTGTTTTGGAAAAATCTGGAGATTTGATTGATATATCAAATAGGTATATATTTGATATATTTCAAAATGGTTTTGAAATAAAAACCGAGTAAAATGAATTCTCGGAAAATTCTAATTAAATAATGTGTAAAGTTGAAATGAATTAACTATTGAACTTATTAAGTGAAGTAGATATTAATAAGAAGGAAGAAATGAAAATTTTAATCTTGGAATTAAAAACTTAACTTGAGTAATTGGAAATGAATAAAATATATTAAAGTAAGTAGAAAATTTGAATATAACTTGGATAAGTTAAATAAATTGGACTTAGAATTAAATTGATTTGGGTGAAATTAAAATGTAAGTTGGCTTTGAAATTGTGGGTCATTGTGAAATGGATTGTACCCATAGGTTATTAAGTTGTATACTTATAATTTGAGATTGAGGATTTAATATTGTGTAAGAAGGTAAATGAAAGAAATTTGTATCCTTAAGAATTCAGTGATACACATATATATAATTTGAAATTGTGATTATATGCTGTAAATGGATTCAAATGAGCAATATGAGCTTTAAAATAAATAAGTTGGTGAACTTATATAAATAAGAATGAAATTATAACCACAATTGGGAACTAGTTGAATGGTATGGTGAGTCCAAACTTAATCTCAAATGAAATGTAAATTGAAATAAGGTAAAGTGTGATATAAAGGAAATGAATGAACTTAAATTAGTAAACAAGTTTTGAACTTGTATATGGAGAATTAAAGTTGAGAATTTGAAATTGAATTAAATCTAAATGAATTAAAATTAGAGTGAATTGGATTTAACTTCAATCGAATGGAATTAAGATGGAATTGGATTTAACTAAAAACAAGATTCAATTGTGTTGTGAATAAATATGAATGGAATTAAATCCTTATTTAAAATAGTAAGGGAAAATCAAATGAATTCAAGATGGCTAAATAAATTTAGTTAAAACTTGAATCTAAATTTGGAAAGACTTGAATTGAAAGAAATTTAATTGTGCTGAAAAGATATGGTAAGAATAAAAGTTTGACTCAACTAAATTCAAAGGGATTATTTGAGAATGAATTTAGCATAAGCCGAATTAAATAAAGAGAAGCTTGAAGGTGAATTTAGTATAAGCTAAATTAAATGAAAATAGTACGGGAACGGGTATAGTTTTGGAAGCTTGTAGATAATTGAAGGGTAAATGGAACCTAGTTCTTGTTTAGAACATTTGAAAATGGTCGTATTGTAAATAAGTTCAGTATGAATTGAGGAAGTGAATTAGAACCTAATATGGATTAGGTTAGAGACTAATTGAATTACAATTAAATGGAATTTGTTTATTGTAATGAATAGAATTTTGATAATTAATCAAAATTTGGGAAGTAAATAGAAATCCAACTGTAAAATGGGATTTAATTTTGGTAACAAATATTGAAAATGTGAAGGAATACTAGTATTAGATATAATAGTGATGGCTTGAATTGTAAATAAATTCAAGTGGGTGAAATAATGTGAAGGGGCCCTGTTGTTGATAAAATAAATTGGGAAACTAATTGGATGAATATACTAATCAAGTTTAATAAAATTGGAATTTGATTGAATGAGAATTAAATGAAAATGAAATCAAATTGTAAGAAAGACAAAACTTAATCGTGGATAAGCTTTATTAAGTAATCTTGAATGAAACTGGTTTAGATAATAAAAGTGAAAAGCAAGTGAAATGAATTTTAATTGATTATTGAGAAGTGATATGAATAGAAAGAGTTGTAAATAATATAAAATGAGATGTTATTAATTTAAACTTAAGCCGAATGTATAAGCTAGTTGGATTAAAATTTGTAAAGGGTTTGATTTGGTAAGAATCAATTAAGATGGAAATAAATTGAGATATTATGGAATTGTAATCATTTAAGAGAATGATGAGATGGTTATTTTAAGCTTATGAAAATAGCTTTAAATGAAATTTGTTTGCAAAATAAAATTTGGATGCAATCAAATGACTTTTAAGATAATTATTGTGATAAAGAAAGAATGTACGAGTTGTAAATAAGTATGGAATGATATATAATTATATAAAAAAATATTATTATTATTATTATTATATATATAATAAAACAATAAGAGTAATAAAATAATAAAAATAAACTTAAGAGGAAAAATAAATTCAAAAGGTGTGAATAAGAATGTGATTTAAAAATTAAAATGGATGATTCAGAATGGAATACGATTAATGTAAATTTAAACTAGAATTAATTTTAATGGTTATGAGTTTAAGTGGTGATTAGTCTTGGCTTGAATGACATGAATATTTGAATGTATTCAGAATTGAGTTGTTTAAACAACAATTGAATTGATTTTTGAATAAATTGATATGGATTGGAATCCAATTCAAAGAGTTTATAAATGAATGTAAGAGAATTGGTATAAAATAGCTAATGGAATTGATTTTGAATCAATTGGAATGAATTGACATTTTGATAAGTGATGTTTGCATAAGAATGAAAATGAATCATAAAAGAAATGAAAAGGGCTTCAAAATTGATAATAAAATTGGTTTGTAAATCAGTTTGGAATTGAATTGAAATAGATTGATGTTAGTGAAGCATATGTTAATCATATTTAAATAAAATGAAGTTAGTTTGGATAGAAGTAGAATGGGCGAAAATCTTAATAAATGGGTTTGAGTATAAATATAAGTGAATCATAATAAAAATGCAAATGTTGCAAATTGAAATAAAATTTGCCTGGTGAATCAATCCAAAAATTGTGTAAAGTATGAATTGGAATGGCGAAACTTGTTTGTAAATCCTTTGTGTGAAGTAAAATGGCAATTTGCATTAAAAAAGGGAACTTTGAGCATGTTATAAAAAGTGATTTACTTATGAGATCATGCAAAATTGTTGAATGGATTATGAAATTGATATGTTGGCTTACGTTTATATTGGAAATGTTGTAAAGTGTTCATATCTTTGAAAACTGATGAGTTTGTTGAGTAACTGTAGGAATGCGAGGCATCCAAAAGAGTTGGAGCGCGTATATGCGATAATATTAGCCACTTGCTACTAAAATTTGCTAAAAAGGTACGCCTACGAAAATAAAATTGGGAAATGATATATATATATATATATTGTGATATATTTTGGTTTCCGACCGTGTGGGTCGATGTATATATATTTATCTGTATCGCGATATCGCGAAAGCTCCTCCGTACAGGGGAGACTCTGCCAAAATTTTCCAGAAATTTTGGGAGTTAGAAACTTTTTGGGATTTTGGGAAAATTTTGCTAACTTGGAAAGTTATTTTTCAAAGCAAATGTTAAAATACGAACTTTTGAGTGGATAAAGAAAATGGTGTTGAAATGGAGTTGAAACTTTTTGGGAAAAGTAAATATAAGCTTTTAACTAAGCAAATTGGGTAAGTAATTGGGTTGGAGATTATTTTCTACCCTAGAAAATTTCGGGGACGAAATTTTTATAAGGGGGGAGGAATGTAACGACCCGGAATTTTGGGTCGCTAAATTTGAACATTTAATTCATTTTAAATGTTAATATGGATTATAAATTCGAATTATGATATAAAAGATTTTGGTTACATTAATAAACTTGAGTAAGACTTTATATACGATAATTTAATTGAAATTTGAATAATAATGAATGAATATTAGAATTGGGGTAAATAAGTAATTCTGAGAGTAAATGGAGATAAAATTTGATTCTAAAGTTTATTTCGAGTCTAATTGGATTTGAATTATCATTTTGGACCGTAGGAGGGAATTAATTGGCGATAGATTGAATTTGGAATTTTATATTAATTTAATAATAGAATTTAATAATAAAATATTGCCATTAATCAGATTTTAGTCCGTAATGAGCCAAAATGATTTTTAATGTGAATATAAATTTTATACAAGTTTTAATAAAGTTAATAAAGTTTCAAAAGCGAAATTTTAAGCGTTTTCGTCAATTTTGAAAATCGCTCGATTTAATAGACGAGTTAAAATAGCCTTCCGGGGCACAGTCTCGGAATTCGACGAAACCAGTTCCATTGGATCCATAATAGTTAATTATTATCGGATTTCAATTTTCGTAGCAATCGGAGTTGTCGTTTGACCCCGACAGCTCGAAACGCATCGAAATCGTTTTAATCGGTTTAATTCGAAATTGATCGTTTAATTCCGTAACTCGCACATATGACCGAATTAGCTTACGAAACCTGTTCCATTGTGTACGGAACGCGGAACCCTAGAATCGCCTGTCGGAACGCGTAGTTTGGAGGTTGTTTGCATAAACGGTTGATTTGAGAAATTATATTAATTAAATAATATTAAACTATTATATATATGTTTACATCTTCAAAATCCTAGCTTCATATTGGAGCCGACGTTTATATCGTTCTATGGCCGAAATCGTCCAGTTTTGTTTCACGAATTTCTCTTTATCCACGCATTAATTCACAAAATTTCCAACAAGAAGATTGATGGGGATGTTGAGATCTTCAAGGTGGATGGTGGTGATGGGTTTTGGCGAAGCGTAAAGGGGATAGAAGGGTCGCGTAGGCTGAGCGTTCGCCTTCGAACTGCGACGCATAGGGGCGATCGAGTACGGCCGGTTCCTGGCCACAGGCGCGCGTGGGTGCGGGCGTTTCGTGATGGTGTTGGATCATCATCTAGGTAGCCGTGTGGGTTGCGGTAGGGGAGGAATCAAACGCGATTGGGTTCGACTTCTTACTGTCGCGTGCGTGTTGAGGAAGATGGGGGTTTGCTTCGTGCGGCCTTGATTTCTATTCTAGATCTTACGGCCTGTATATTGCTTAGGTAATATTAATTTAGAATAAAAGGAAAATTGTTTTAAATTTAGTTTTCAAAACTTATAAAATTCATATCTATTTCATATGTAATCAGATTCGAACGAATTTGGTAACACCGGGATCGCCGAGACGAGCACTACGAAATGGTGCAGTTTGGGAATCTTTTCGGGCAAGTAAGAATTTGAGTTAAATCGAACGTCGTTCGGTTTAATTTGAATTTCGAACGCTCGCCGAAACTCAAGGTGAGTTAATCTCACTCACATCTGGAATGTTAGCTGATTTAGATAGTTAATATTTAAATATCTGTGTGATTGGTTGAAATGTTTATTTATATCAGCCTGGATTGATATATATTTATAGTGTTGTGCTAATATTTGTGGATGCAGGGAAAAACAGGTAGGAGGGATCCAACTGGATTCCTCACAATGTAGTAATTATTTTTATAATTGATGATGATGCCTGTTATATATTGTGATTGATAAATTTGGGATTAAATTGTAATGTGAAATTGTGGGATAAACTATAAGCCCAGAATGTTAAATTATAAAGAAATTTGGAGTTTTAATTATAAAGAAATTAAATTGGGTTTTCAAAAGAAATTAGGAAATTAATAAATAAGGAGTTTAAAGGAATGTAAAAATTGGAATCTGTTTGGATGGAAAACTGAAATTAAATTGTATCAGAATATTGCTGGATAAATTATAAATCCATAATTAATTATAAAGGGATAAATTGAATTTTAGAGAAATAAAGATATTGTTAAATATTGAATTTAAAGGAACTAAAATTTGAAATCTATTTGGAATGAAAGTTAAAATTTGGTAAATCTGGAATGATAAACAAAGAGAAACGTTATCAGTTGATAAATGTAAAAGTAAATTTATGTTATTAAACTTAAACCTGAATCTAAATAAATTGACAGAATTTATAAGAAGGATTTTTGGGATATTTGAGTAGGAATGAGTTTCCCTGGGAAACACCAAGTTTGAGTTTTAATCAGACTTTATTAAAAGTGAATTCAAGTTTAAAACTTGTTATAAATGAGTGTTTGGAAAATTATTGTTTTAAAAGCTAATTAATAAGGTAACAATAGTGGTTATTTTCGATTATATTAGTAATTAATTTTACAAATGGATTGTTTTAAAAGGCTAGTTTTGACCTAAATTATTTGAAATTAGTATTAAGCCTTTTACAACTCTATTTTCAAATTTAGTTTAACTAAAACCTTATTTTAAATCAAGTTATATCTTATAAAATAGTTTTACTTTAAATATTTTGAAATTATATTTTGAGTAAATAACTAGAAGTAAATTTGCATGTTTTAAAGTATATTTCAGTACAAAATATTTTAACTGTTTTAAATTTAAATTGTTTTTGAACTTGGTTATCTCCAATGGGAATATATGGTAAGGGATTTACCTTGTAAAGTGAGAACTTTGGGAAATTGTTTTCAAATGAGCTTTGAAATTTAAAAATATATCTTTAAAAGATATTTGGGGCAAATAAAAAAATATGGAATATTATTTATTGTGTGATGGATGCTTATGGATGTTTATGAATATAAATTGATAGTTAAATCACCGACTATCAATATTGGACAATGTGTTGATCGTTTCGAAGAGACCGGGATCGAGATTTATTTCTCGAAAACCACTTCGATCCGGTTTGTACGTTTCGTGGAAAAACGTGTTCGGAGTCGAAGATGGAGCAGTGAAGTGCAAGGCCAAGTCGCCACTAATCCTGAGGATATTTCCAAATGGATGTAGTAGGAGTAGTGCCTTCAGTTCCGTTCGAACACGGGACTGACTTGTATGGATGAATGCTTGCGAAACATCGTCAGATGGGCGATGGCATTCTAAGTGAAAACGTTCTAAAGGTAACGCTTAGCCTCAAGCCTCATCAACCGGGAATGACTGAAAATCAGGGGATATGCAGCAAGGTAAGGTGGGTCATGCCCAAGCAGGAAAAGATATTTCCCCTGTCTAGATGTCCCTTTTTTTTAATTTCGGCGTAGTGGGTGGTTGGTCACGCCAACCACGGGGTTTATCTTGTTTGAGACTGTTCAGTAAGGAATGGTTCCGGCCTTGTGTTGCAGGGGACGAAGGGAGTAATCCCCGGTACGGTGATCTAGGCCCCGTACTGTGACAGGTGGTACCCCAGTGCCTAGTCATTGTTGGAAATCCATTCTCCCTACGAGCCTTGTACAAGTTTTGTTTGTATTACCCACTTTTGTGGCTAGTAGCTGGAATTTAATGAATGTAACAATTTCGGCTATTTTATAAGTATTTGTAAATAGACCCTATTATAATATCAGAGAATTTCTATAAAAAGTGATTTAGCTATCGTAAAGTAAAAACCCGACATGTTCATTTATGGCGTGGTTTTACGAGATGCTTTTGTTTTTTTAAAGGATTTTTGAAACTTTAATAAACAATTTGGATGCATATTTATTATCAGTTGGTATTCCAGACTGACTCGGGTGTTATTTCATTATAATGCTTGGGTGAGACCGAGTATTATATGTTCAGGATAGGTTGCTATGGAGCAGGAGAGGAGCTGGAGTCCGAGACGTATTATCCGTATATATGTTTATATCTGCTGCTATGATTGTCTGGTATATCTGTTTGGTAATAGTTGATGTATGAGATACTCTGATGATATGATGTATAAAACAGTGATAGTTTTCATTTTGTGTAAAGTTCTATATTTACTGTTATATTTTATTCCGCTGCGACTGTGAGATTCTGATATAGTTTAGTTTCTTCTTCTTCTTCTATCTCTTCTTCTTTAACCCTAAAGGTTCGTAATTCTGTGCCACTTGAGTTAATAGAGGTAGAATAGTGTTGATTCAAGGGGTACGGATTTGCGGGCTGTCACATGCGCTCTGTCAATCCCGAAGGATCTAGATATAATGTCAAGCTGCTCGTCTTTGAGAGAGCTGGGAAAGCAGTCAGGCGGTGATTTCAAGAGCTCCTGAGGGCCGTACCCATCTACTAATGATCTCGAGGATGGTCCACATCGTTCTGGCTCTGACCGGACTAGGGGCACTACGGAGGACTCTTCCTTGTCCTTGGATTTCTTCCTATCAGAACGGGTTTCTACTTTATGAGACATTATCTGCAACACGAGAAAAACATACTGTTAGAACAAGGAGTGTGGAGAAATAAACAAGCAAGTACATATGGCCTGGAATATCGTTCATGATTCAAAACATAAAAGCTCGATCGGTAATTCGAGACTAAAGTCCATTCGGCACTCACAATCCCAAGTTCATTTGGTAGTACGAGGCGAAGGTTCATTCGGCACTCACACTCCCAAGTTCATTCGGCAGCGTGAGGCAAAGGTTCATTCGGCACTCATACTCCCCAGATTCATTCGGTAGTTCAAAGCATAAGAGTCATTCGGCAAGAGAAGACTAAGTCACCTGGACCGGTAGTCAAACGTGATTCGGTGATATGATTGATTCAGCAGGAAAGAATTTGGTTCGGCTATTTCAGTTAGTAAGGAATAACGAAATCATGAGGCCCATACTTATAGGCGAACATGGATGACCGGACCAACTAGTTCGGTGCATAGGACCAATGAGAATATCCACGTTGAAACAAAGCGTGACATATGCTGGCATATGCCCCACTTTGGGGGGCAAATGTTGGGTGTGTTTCCACCACCACCGGACCATGCATAGCCGAACCAGAGTCTCAACTCTACCTGCCACCGGATCGGGGTATCACCGAACCAACCCACAGGCATTACCAAACCAAAGTAATTACTACCTCTACCGGACCAACCACTACCGAACCAAAGCCACACCAACCACTACCGGACCAACCTATGCCGGACCAGCCACTACCGAGCCAAAGTAAATCCAACCACTACCGAACCGAAACCACTCCAATCATCTCCGGACTAAGGCGTTACCGAACTAAACTTGCCAGGCCAGATTACATCAGCCCAGGCCCACCAACAGCTATATACATCCAAGACCCCTACCCCTAGCCCCACTCTATAAATAGAGGGGTCGGGGTGCAACAATGGGGGACAAGTTTGAGAGCTCAAGCACGGACAGAACTTTCAAACAACTTTCATATACTTGTAATCAAAGCTTTGTACTTGTATTCTGAACAATAAAGGAGAATAACATAAAAAGTGGACATAGGCGCATTCTGGCCGAACCACTATAAATCTGTGTGTCTTTTATAGTTTAGTCCCTGCTTTTTACATATTTACATAAATCACCCAAATCGCTAAGAACAACATAAGATCGACTAAATTATATGACTTGGAGGTGTTTGCCCATTTTTTGTGCAAACACTTGTTAAATAAAGCATATGTGTTCATGTTTTGATACTTCACTGGAGAATTTAATAAACTAAATGGATCTTCTTTTGATACCGTATACCATGGTCTGCATACATCAATATGTATCGGTCCTATGAGTTCATTAACACTTTTGTAACTTCATTTACATGAGTGATTTTTGTTAATCTTCGGGATGCTATTCACAAGTACCATATGATTCATAATCATATGATTAAGCAAAATTTCTCAAATATATGCCGCGGTCCATAATTTAAAAAGTAATTGTAAATATTTTAGATGTATATGTATCTTCTATAGTTAGCACATCCGTATTGATATGAATAAAAATGGTATCATCGAAATACTAAAGTCGATTTATTTTATATTGAATTTTCAAAATATTCATATTAAAATAAAGCTTCATACATCTTCATTCAAAACAAAAATGCCTATTGTTTCATAAATAATATTTGGTATATATGAAAGTACATTTCAAAAATTGATTCTTCGACCAGTGAATGTTATATCATATGCTCTCACTACTTCTGCTGCTACAATAAAAACAATAAAAAAGGAAGCTCCATGCTTACCTAGAGAAATTTATTTCTTTAACTGTAACTAATTTACAATTGAGAGTTTCAAAACACTTATCTCGAAAACAAAAACATAATTCTTATAGAGAACAATTTTCTATAAGATGCATGGAAATCATATTTCATGTTTCTCATTAAGAGTATATAAATATTTAATAAAATTATGTTTCCTATATTAACATATATAGAGGAGTGTTAATTCACCATCTTTTCATCTCAACCATGCTATTTTTCTTGCACTCTCAAACCATTCCTTTCTCTTTTAATTGGTCTATCCTCTCAAAAGAGAAACTCTACACTATAAAAGTATACAACGTTTCATTACAAAAAAAATTCACTCCTCCTTAACCTATTAAAGAGATTGAATAGGGTGCATTTAAGTAAGTAGATCAAACCGACATTTCAATAATCTAATTCTAAGGCCCTTCTACAGTCATTGATTTAATGTTATTTCCAATGCAATAAGTTGCTCATTTTATTCAATAATACTAAACACATGATTTCAAATTGTGGTTTACTTACTTATTTTGAACGTAACAATTTTATCAAAATCTATATCATGTGGAACACATTTATTCACTATACAACTTTTGCATATGACTAAAAACGGATAAAATATCTATATTATTTTATTCTTTTGAGTTCAAAACAAATCGGTGACATACATGGCCTAAGAATAATTCACACTTAAGTTACCAAGACCCGAATGTTTTAATGGTCATATTATTTAGCTCTTGCATGAGTCTGGAAACGAGAACATGCCAAAGAATTAATTTACTGGTGAGTAAATTTTTATTTCCTCAATAAGCCTTAATTTTATTAATTAGGCATATTTTAATCTGTAAACAATTTTATAAAATACTAGCTGTGCAAATTTGTTAAAGTAGATATTGTAATATTACATGTGTTCTTATATTTTTAGAATGGTTTATTATAATTTTCTAATAAGGTTTCTACTAAATGCTATAGCTCTTAAAATAACAAAAGGGAAGATGATTTTTTTTTTTAAAATTCCTCTACTGAATGTTTTGATCCATTTATCATGCCAATACAACCTTGAGGGTGCTCAATGAATTGTTATCTACGTAAATGGTAAATAACACACTATTAGCTACGCCACTATAAGATAGATAATCTTTTTCTAATGACTATAAGGAACAACAATAGATTGTGTACTTGTAGCTGTTGAGGATCAACTGAAAAATGACTCAGGGAGAGTCTATAGTTTAATTATATAAAAATCAGAAATAAAAGAGCTCATAGGATGATGTGTAGTATTCTTTCGACTTGAGAGTATTATTAATCCTATTTATTAAGAACATACTTTGAAGGAAACCATGATATTGGCTAGGGTTATGACTATAGTTGGACGCATGATGACATACTCGAAGAGAAGCACTACTCAGAAGAGAATTCCTCTCGTTCGGTCTAGAGAGTTAGTGTCACCAAAATTGGATTCTTACTTGAAGTTAAACTCCATTGTGAATCGTTACTAGAATAAATACAGTTAATCGATAAACATTACTGAACTAAACTAAGTAACTCTAAAGCTCTTCGCAATTGTCTACAGATATTATTTGATTTTTGACCATGACCTACCTCTAAATGCCTAGTTGACATAGTTTTAATGGGAAGATAAAATATGCACAACATATCATTGCTTAAGGGTGTTTCTTTAAAACCATTAAATGCTATTCACTAAAATAATTGATAAGCGTCTAACATCATAACGTTAATAGTGGTTCAACTAAGTCTGCATAAGCATTGATACTTTTGATAGTAAGAGTGATGTTAATTTAAGTAAAACACTCATTTTGATGTCTCGGAAGATCGATCTCAAGACCTCTGGAACCATAGTCCAAATATCTTACCACTTGAGCCAACGGTTCTTGATCGCACATGCTTTCATATCTAAATTATTTAAATATTAACTAAGGATCAAAGGTATACATATGAGTCCATTAATTAAGACTTTCAGTGTTTAATAAAAAAATATTTAATGGAATAAATTTTATAAGTTGTTATAGAGGTTGTTTTATATAATAGTTATGAAATAGTTTTCTTTTAATGTAAGAATTAGTTACTGAAGTATATATAAATGTTATATACATTTAGTCAATTTAAATGGAAACTAATATTAATTGAGTCATGATTTAATTATGTAAACAAAGGAAAATTATGTAACAAATTTTTTTGGGTTTATTTTATAAACATGTTAGCCATGTGTAGTATAGAGAAGAATTCGGATTCGTTTTGCTTATGCGAAGAAATAAAAGGATATATAGATAACATTTAGGCATTTTCCCACCACTATAATAAGACATAAGTGATCACTTTTTTGACAACACAAAATAAAAAGAAAAGTTTCATCTCCTCCATTAAACTACCTCAAACTTTACATCCCAATCTTTTTCATGAAGCGAGAAGCTGCTCTTCAAAGGTCGATGTACAATATGTGCAACACTAATTGATTGAATAGTTATTATTTTTTTCATCATTTCAAATATGACACTTTATGTACTATTAAATTAATAAATAGATAAAATAAATAAATGTTTTTATTAATAAATCAATATATATATATATATATACATATATTATATATTCTAGTTCATAATGTATATTATAATTTTAATGTCTATTACATGTTTAAATTATTTTATATTTCAATATATATTAAGATTAGCAACTAATAAAAAATTGTATTCAGATTTAAAATGATATTTTAGAACAAGAGCACAAACACATATGTATACAAATAGATTGCTATGCATAATGTATGTGTTATTTCCAAATAAAAGGAATTATATTTCCATTTTTAATATATATTATATGTTTACATATGTAAATGTATTTTAATTTTGTATTAAAAATTGAACTTTTAATCGAGACTTATAAACTACATGGTGGTCAAAAATTAAAGCATTTTGAGAAATTTTGGTAAGGAACTTTTGTAAAACACCCTTTTTAAGTTTCAAAATGCACAACAATACCTCCTCAGAAATATGTTCTAAAAGACACCCATGTTTTTTTGTCTCGGTCTACATGCAAATATTTGCGCTTTTGAAAGTATAAATATTTTTCACTTTACGGTAGAACTCATAGTTTAAGGCGTAAACATTTGCACTTTTCACTACAGATATTTACATTTAAATCATAAAATATTTGTTAAAAATGCACGTATTTGCGAAAAATATTCAAATATTTGCAAAAAATGCAAATATTTGCACTTTTAAAAAAAAGAATAAAAAGATATTTATTTTGACAAGCACCATTATCCAAATGGTTAAGTGATTCGACTTTGGTGCAAGAGGTCATAAGTTCGAAACTTGCTGTGACAACCCGGAATTTTCTAGAAATATCAATTTAATAATCTGCATTAAATATTAAATTGATTTGATATATCTTTATTGATTATTACTTTTATTTTAATAAATATTTAATTGGAAAATTTTATCTGTTAAAAATTAATTGTTTGTTTTCTATTTATATATGTATATATTTGTATACATTGTAAATAGTTGAGGATTTGTTTTAAAGTTTAACTAATAAATTATGTTTTAAATACTAATATATATTTTAGCGAATTAGAAATTATGATTTATTTAATATAAACTTTTCAAAGTTAAATAAATAAATAAATATAGGTTTTAAATACATAAGATAATGTTTAAATAGTTTAAAACTTATTTTAACTTAAGTTTAAATTTTAATTTATTCACAAAAAGATTTGTTTACTTTTTTTTAGTATAGCTTGATAAAAATATGAATTTAAGATTTTATATGAATTTTAATATAATTTTGTCAAACAATACATTAACATATATTATAAAATATGTAGTTTATAATAAAAAGATAATTTATTCTATCTATCATTTCAAATTGATAAATGTGTTTTTATAAAATAAATAAATAGAAATGTACATATAAAAATACAAGCCTACAAGATAAATTGGAAAAGAAATATAAGTAAGTACATTAGTTAAATTATAATAACATAACAACTATAAAGTTTAATTAGTTTTCAAACAACAAAACAAAAATGATAACAAGTCACATACATTTCAAAAATATAATAACAAGTCATCGATGAAACTAGAAACAAAAGAATTTTCAAAGTTGTAAACTAACATAAAAAAATGAATTGTAACATATATGTATATGTTTAAAGCATCAAGACAAATATCTATTGTACAAACAAAAATCTAGGAACAAATTATATGTGTGCAGGATGAAGTAAAACAAAATAAAGACAGTAATAAAACAACTGTATATATGAAGCTTGTTAAGGAAGACATTGTTAAGTATTCTTAAGCAAACAAACAAACAAAAGTAATTAATGAAAAATCTTTTTAGCACACCATTATATTTCATATCAGCCTCCAACCTAACAAATATCTCTGTTCTAAAAATCTGTACAAACAAGATATGTATGCCATATTGTACAAGTGTATGAGACATAATAATAAACCTGTCTGCATATACCATGTACAAATCCTTTGCTTAATCCCTGTTTTCTTTCTTTTATATATACCTCAGACTTACCCTTCTAATTCGTTCATACAAACTAAAATATGAAATAAAACTATTGCAAACTTAAACAAGATTCAGTTTAAATCTACTCTCAAGATAAATCAATACTGAGAAGCAAAGCAAAAAGAAGTTTCAGTGGTATTCAAGCCTGTAAATTTCAAAGCCTGCTTCAACAAAAGTGTCTTTGTTCTTTCACATATCTATGAGTAACTCATTTTTTTTAAGGAATTAAAAGTATAAGTTAGTTTGAAGTTATTGCAGTGATAAATATTGTATTATAGAGTATGGTTGTGACGCCCCACCTCAATACCCACGCTAGCCAAGAACACTCCGGAGTAGTGCTGTCAACTAGCACGGAGAATAAGGCTGTTGAGGAGCGACCATCCATGTAATTGCTTATCACACGGTGGCTATAAATAATCTTCGGAAACAAACATAGAAATAATCATATCATAAATCAGTCACAGATATCCATATCACAAAGGCGGAAGAAGATATGAATATATAACTAACACATGAAAGTGTACATCAGAGTAGTGGTCAGTAAGATCCACGATAATACAAAAGAATAGCAACACGTGCTATACAAAAGAATACAACTATGAGTCTATATCTCAAGTGTATACAACAAAAACTGCTAATCTAAACAGTTAGCCAAAAGTCAGAGTGATGAATCCCTGGGAAGAAGTCAAGCAGAAGCACCTGTAACATCTCGGTCTGACCCGAGTATTATTTAAGAAAATAATAAACGGGTCAGTCTAGCTATAAATATCAGATGACATGATATAACATAAAAGATATGGCATAAACATAAACATCCATAATGACATACCACTATAAGTATGTAAATAATGATCAACAGAAGATCAATCAATAAGAGATAATCAATATCACAAGAATCTTCTCAAAGATTCGGAAAAGGCATCATACCCCAAACTTGTACTCATAACAAGTCAATGACATAAATTCTAGAAATCAATGCAAGAAGTCCAGAAATCATAGAAAAGAGAAAGAGGCCTATCACATGACGGTCCGAAGACCAAGGGGAGCTACCCCACATGTGTGAATGGAATCACACAGATTAAGGTCCAGACTAACCAAAAAGCAAAAAGGTATGTGTGAGTGGAATCACACAAGTAGTGTCTAGTCTAACCTCGCAACAAGAGACATCGCACAGTTGCTAGTCTAAATCATCAGAATGATCGTCATGATCAACGAGAAGTGTCAATTTCACTAAGCTAGTAAATATAGAAGTTTAGCTTCATGTCCCATAACCACTTGCTTAACTTAAATATTTACGAACAAACTGTAAATCTTCACTAATAAAATTGTCACAAGAGGTTCAATCGAACAAGTCCAAGAATTAACCGACGAAGTGAACGCAAGCGTTTCATACCACTTGTTTTACTAAGTCGTTTAATTAGATTTCTCATCCGAGTGAGGTAAAGGTTTGTATATACTAATAGATTGGAAAACGGTTTAAGAAAAGTGCTTTTTTATTAAAAATAGAGTTGAAATTGTTTGTTAAAAGAGTTTTGATATTTACCACTAGTATTGAAACCTTTATATTATAAAGTGACAAAACACAGAAGCAATTGTAGAAACAATCAGTCACAAAAATCGCATACGGAGATGTGAATAAAATCCAAGGAAATTAGCTCAATGTTTTTCAGATAAGATCCCCTACGGAGGGGGGGTCCAGGAGGGGTGGCAACCCCCCAAGGTAGGGGTGCGGGGGTAATGACCTAAGAGGGATAGGGTCGAGCGACCTAACGGTTGCGACTTAGGGGTCTAAGGGGTCAAGCGACTTAGTGGTTGTGACCTAGAGGTGTTCGCGACCTAACGATGACTCACGACCCAACATGGCCGACTTAACAGAGGTCGCGACCTAACAGGATAACTCGTGACCGACTTAAGAGTTGCGTGACTGAAGGGTTCCACGACTTAAGGGTTGCACGACTTAAGAGTTGCACGACTTAAGGGTTAGGCCAGGAGCGACCTAACGAGATAAGGTCCAACGACCTACGAGTTAAGGGTCCAACGACCTATCGGGATAACTCGTAACCGACTTAAGGGTTGCGTGACTGAAGGGCTGCACGACTTAAGGGTTAACTCGTAAACGACTCACGACCTATGGATGAACGACTTAACTTCGAACGAGCTAAAAATGGCCAGAACGACCTAGGGTTAACTCGTGAACGACTCACGACCTATGGACGAACGACTTAACTCCGAACGAGCTAAAAATGGCCAAAACGACCTAGGGTTAACTCGTGAACGACTCACGACCTATGGACGAACGACTTAACTCCGAACGACCTAAAAATGGCCAGAACGACCTAAGTGCCGAAAATTCACCAAAACGCTAAAAATTGGAGTTTTTGGCCAATCCAATCCAAACAAAATGCTAACATGCATGCAAAAATGATAGGGAATCATTCCCAACAGTCAAATATAGTTATAAGCTAGAATTGTGAGATAAAAATCTCACCTTTGCACCAAATATCAATGAAAATGAAGTTTTAAGCAAGCAAGAATCAATCCTTCTTCTATCTAAGCACAAGAAGCTTGAATCCAATGTCTTCTTCTTGAATTTGGAGTAGAAAGATGGATTGCAATTGAATTTGAGTTTTGGAATTTTAATTTCCCATTCCCTCCACCATTAATGCCAAAGCTTGATTAGTTAGGAAATTTATGAAGAGTGAGGAGAAGAGGGTTGGAACTTGGGCTTAATAGGCTAAACTAACCCAAAGTCCAAAGCGGGAAAAGTTAGTGAAATTTCACTAACTCCAAACCTATCGATGTTTATACTTAGAAAAGTTGTAAACGACATTTCGAACTCAATAGAAGTGGTCTCGAGTCCTAATTTGACCGTTTGCAAAAAGTAGCTTTTCGGACCAAAATCCGATTAACGAGTTAATATTTAAATAAAATATTTAAATACAAACTCGATAAATATGCGGGTTGTTACAATGGTTGTGTGTTTATATTTTTGAATTCTTGAAGTATGATTGTGTGCAGGTATTTAAACTTGCAATTTCTCTGTTTCCAGTATTGTCCATTTAAATTCAAATTCTTGAATTAATCCTTGCTCAGCCTTAAGATTTAAATGAAATCTGTAAGTTTCATTTCAATATTAGTTTAAGATTTTACTTAAATCAAAATAATAAATATATGACTCTGGAAACCGAAAAAGAAAAAGAAAGAACTGAGCATCTCAATAATATCAAAAATTTGAATATCTTGTTTTATAAATTCAGGTATACAAAGTGAATCAGTGAACCATAACATGATTTTTAAAGGTTAAAGCATAATTTTTAGTAGCATGTTTTGAGAGCAGCTAGTGATCTTCTGTTTGAGGCATTTTGAGTGGCCGTGGACTATCAAGTTGATCTGGGGGGTCGAGCCTCTGACTGGGGGTGGAGGAGGCTGCTGTGGAGCTAGGAAAAATAGGGGATGGCGGCGCAATGGGTGGTGAAAGAGTCAGCATGGGTTTAAAGTTTTTGAACCTAATTTTTACCGTGTTATGACTTTTGATCGCCGCGGGTTGTTCAAAGGTTCGAGTGGCACGTGGTTTGGAGGGGAGGTAAAGGGAAGGTGGTCGGTGTGGTAGCCGGAGTTTGGTGGCCTCTGGTGGTCGTAGTTTTGAGCGCGAGACAGTGACAGGTTTGGGGGGAGGAAGAGCGAGTTGTGTTTCCAGGTTTGGTTCTCGAAGTTATTTTCGCGCGCGCCTGAGGAAAGACTCGAAGCATGTGGTTGTTTTTCTCGGGAAACTTCATATGTTTACTCGAAGTAATCACAAGGGGGGTCGGCTGTCGTATTTCAGGTTTAAAACCTGTAACAGGTTTTAACAGTTTTGAGATTTTTGGTTTTAAAATTTAAACAAAGTCATGTCTAGTTTTAAATCAAGTTTAAAACATGAATTTAAGTTAGTTTTGAAAGAGAGTTGAAAATAATAAAGTTTCAAAATTGAAATTATTTTAATAACTTAAAAGTGGTTGATAATTAAAGTATTTTCAAACGAGAGTGAGTTCGAATGAAATTTGAACTGTATGAAACGATTGAATCAAGTTAACTCGAAAATTGGAAATCAGGATTTAGATTTGAAATTCTAGATTTGGAACTAAAATAAGTTTTATAATTTAAATTGATTCTAATAAGTTTAATGCTATTAAATATGTAAGTTTAAAAGGGGTTTTGAAAATAAATTAGTGTTAAAATTTTTATTAAGGATAAAATTGGAATTTATTGAAATAAATGTTTTAAACATATTGGAATTTAAAACATAATCAATAATAAGGATGGTTTACTTTAATTCATGAAGTTTTAGAATTTTATATGTATTAAACTTTAAGTTAATTAGGTAACAATAATTAATGATGGATATTAATTAATTAGTAATTATAAGTTTAAAAGTAGTAATTGAAGTTAATTAACGAATTAATTAACTAATATGTGATTAAGAACCATAAATTAGATATTTATTTAAATTAATAAATTTTAATGGTTAATCAAACTTATAATTAATAATGGTTAATACAAGTTAATTATTTTAGAAGAAAATAATTAAATAAGTGTTAATGAAGATCATTAACTAGATTATTTTATAATTAATTAATGTAATTGATTTTTAATAAATTAATTGGATTAATTAATTCAATAATAATCATTGTAATAGTTTAAATGTAAATTATTTATTTGAAAAGTAATTAAGAAATTAATAACTTATTAATTGAGTAAATTGATTTGATTTGAGTTAATTAATTTTGATTAATTAACTGATATTTTGGATTTAAATTACTTAGAGAAGTAATTGATGAATAATTAATGGAGGTAAATTACTGGATGATGTTGTTAATGGAAGTAATTGGAATATAATTACTTGAAATTAATCAAAGGGTTAATTAAGAGTGTTATTAAGAAGTAATAAATTAAGAACGATTAATTACTGTATATATATTAATCAAGAGGATTAATATTTGTGATTTGAAGATTTGTATTCTTAATATAAATTAACAAATGAAAATGTAATTAGAAATCATTAATTAATATAATTAATGATGGAATTAGAAATTGATTTATTTGAGAATAATAAATCAACAAGATACTTAAATGGTAATAAATCGATATAAATGTAATTAATTAATGGATTCATTCAAGATTAATTTCTGTAAATAAATTAAGGAAAACTACTGGAATGCAGTCAAGTATATTTAAATCAAAGGTAATTAATTTGAATATATAAGTAATAGATAATAAGATTTAAATTAAGTAAATTAATTTTAGAAATCATTTGATGATTTGGTATGTGTAATTACTTAGTGTAAGTAATGGAGTAGTATTACTTAGAAAAGTAATTAGATGATCATTACTTGATGAAAGTCATACAAGATGATTTGAAAGTGAAGTAATTTGGGTAATTTCTTTTGTAATTAATCAAAGGATTAATTTATGGGAATAATTAATCATGGAATGATTTCTTTGTTAACAAGTAACTAAAGGTTGTTACTGGCTGGTTGTTATTAATCAAGGGTGATTAATAATTGTGTTTAAATAAAGATTAACCAAATAATATAATTAAATTAAATAAAGTAATTTTATATAAATTGAAGATCTTTAATTAATATAATTAATGATGTAATTAAAGATTGTTTAATTAAGGAATAATTAATAGGAAAGTAATTAAATGTTAACTGCTATAAATGATTTAGAATAATTCATTTGAGAAATAAATTAAAGACTAAATTACTTCTTGTAATTAGAGAATGGTTAATTAATTTGATTTATAATTAATTAATGATTGTGAGAGCGGGATTTATGGAATGAGTAATTAATTTAATTTATTTTAAATTAATTAAAGAGGAAGTGGTTAATTTAATTCATTTTAAATTAATTATATATTGTGATTCATAAATCATTGCTTATGGATGATATTGATATTTCATTGTTTGATTGTGATCTCAGAAATGAGATGGATAATATCTATGTGATATGGATGTATAGTTTAAGTATGATAATATTTAATTATCTGTTTGGATGATGATATTAGTTATCCGTTTATGATGATGTGATTATCTATTATGAGATGTGAATTATCTATCTGTGCATATTGATAATATTGAATCCATTGTTAAGACTAAATAGACAACTTGGCCTTAAAAGACACGTTTTGGATTTCAATGAGACCGAGATCGGTTTTCCTTATTTGGAATATCCGAAAACCACATCGATTCCAAATTAACAATAGGTCGTGAATTTGAAGTGAAGATGAAGGTTCTGAATGCAAGGATTATCGTCGTTAACACTGAGGGTGATTCCAAAATGAGTGTAACGAGATGATGCCTTCGGTTTCGCTCGAACCCGGAACGAACTTGTATGGATAGAATGCTTTCAACACATCGTCAGGCGGACGATGAGCATTCTAAGAAATATGTTCTATAAGGTAATCGTAACCTCAAGCCTCATCAACCGGGAATGGCTAAAACAAGGGAGGTGCAGCAAGGTTAGGTGGGTCATGCCCAAGCAGGACAAGGATATTCCCCTGTCTAGATGTCCCTTTTTATTCGGCTGTGTGGGCAGTTGGTCTGCAGCCAACTACGGGGTTTATCTTGTTCGGGACTGTTCAGTAAGGAATGGTTTTGGCCTTGTGTTGCAGGGGGTCGGGAGTGATCCTCGGTACGTTGATCTAGGCCACGTACTGTGACGGACGGTACCCCAGTAGCCCTGCCATTGTATGGAATCCAAAATCCAATAAGTGCCAACGTTTTTGATTGTATTACCCACTTTTGTGGCTAGTAGCTGGAATTTAATCATGTAACAATTTCGGTTATTTTCTATTTACTTGAAAACCCTAGACCTATTATAATATCACTGGATTTCCTATCAAATGTTTTGGTTAGCGTAAGGTAAAAACTTTTCCATGTTTATGTGTGGGAAGTCTTACGTGATACCTTTTGTTTTCAAAGAATTTTTAAAAATTAAGCAACTTTAACCTGTTACTCATACCAGACCCATGTCTGATTCGGAGTTTATTTTTGTTTTTCATAAACTCTCGGGTACCCAAATTTTTACGGGTAGCCAAGGGATTCAGGTTTAGCTTTGACAAATTCTGGAGGAGCAATGGAGCAGGAGGCTTCAGCGTTATAGATATATATATAGTTTCCGTTGTGTGGTATCTCTGTGATGTATGGTGTATTGAGTTGTATAACTAGACAGGTGTTTATAACTGTCTAGTATGTGATGTACTATATGTATCACTCTGATTGATGTTATATATTATGTAAATACTTATGTGATTAATATATTTTACTCGTTCCGCTGTGAGATTCTGATGCTGTTGTTCTTTCTTCTCTATCTTTTCTATTTTCTCACCCTTTTTTTTCTTAAAAACGATACTTCTTCCTGGGCGTAGGAAGCGGGGTCATTGCAGTGGTATCAGAGCGCTAGGTTGAGTGAATACCTAGGCTCTTGAGTGATTTCTTTCCTGAGAGAGCGTATTTGTAATTTTGATATATATATATATATATATATATATATATATATATTCATTTCTATCTATTTGTTGGGTTACCTGTTCGGGTTTTCCAATATAAGTATAAGGGCAGATAGGGTAGTGGTGACTACCTGTGGTTGGAAGTATATCTAATGAGACTGTAGACCAAATACCGTCTCGAGTAAATTTGTGATATAAGGATTTCACTTAATCTCTGGAAGAAAACTGTTAAGATTTGGAGTCCATTTTGTTGTACAAGATTGGATGAGTAGAATTTGATTTTTGTGAGTTGAGAAGAAGCAAGAATATTATCCTGGTAATTCAAGAAGTAGTGGTTGTGTGTTGAGATGCAGTAGCGACGGATTGTTTCCGAAGAAGTTCTCAAAGATCTTTGGATAAGGAAGTGTGTTTGCATTAGTTTTGAGGTTAAGTTCAGCTGAATGTTGTGTTTGGCTTTGAGGCCTGAGTTTTCCGAGGAATTTTGGATTAAGGAATTTTTGGGCATCAGCAACAGTGTTACAACTCAGATTGTTCTGCCGGCACGCGAGGAGGTCATCTGTCAGCAGTTCTTTAGAGGTGAAATTAAGAGGCAGTTTGTGAATCCATTTCTTCAATGGATTGGCTGGATAAGTTTAAGCTGTTCAGATTGGTAAGGAGAGTACAGTTTTCTTTGGATATTAGCCTGGGTTGATCGCAAAGGTGACTTGCGATAGTTGAGTACTCTCTGGGATGACAGAAATTTTCCGGAATATCTTTGAAGAAGTCAGTGGTTTGCCTTAGCATCTGAGGAGTTGAGTTTGGAATCGACTGGATTCCAGAAGTAGTACCGATGGTTCAGCCTAGTAATAGAATGGTTTCTAGAGAGAGGAATTGGTAAAGCAGCTCAGATTTTGGAGGAACTTCTGAGTTTTATTTTGGATCTATTGAACCATATTTTTGTAATGTGTTGTCCAGTTTGTGCTTATGTGCATCATCAGTATTTTCATCTACCCAGATTAGAGTTGTGCAGCGGAAGCAGTTGGGAGTGCATTTGTTTTTCTTTTCGGGAAAAGAGAAGTTGTTTTCTACTGAGGATAGAAAAGGTTGAGTTCTTGGTTTTGGTTGGTTTTGAGAAAATTATTCTACTGGATTGTTTTTGGATTCAGATTGTTTTAGGAGTTATCAGCATAGGGTTTAGCTGATCAGTAGGTTGAAGGCAGCTCTGGATTGTCAGAAGTATTTGGTAGATAAGAGACGAAGGAATTTGGATTTGGGAGTCGGAGATTTGATTTTGTATGAATTTTCTCTGATTCAAAGGAGCTCTGTAGATTAGTAATATAGACTGTTTGAATTCTATAGATCGAGTATTCCAGTATTATACTGGGAAACTCTAGGGAGCTCTATCCCGAATTTTGTATGGATAGTTCGCTTTGTTGATTGAGTAGATTGGTTGTGATAATTGTTAGCATGTGATTGATATATGCTTATGATTTAAAATTAATTAAAATCTTAAATATATTATTAAATTACCTTTGCTTTTAAATTTCGGGGACGAAATTCTTTTAAGGGGGGAGGAATGTGACAACCCGGAATTTTCTAGCAATATCAATTTAATAATCTGCATTAAATATTAAATTGATTTGATATATCTTTATTAATTAGACTTGAATTGATACTTTTCTTTTAATAAATATTTAATTGGAAAATTTTATCTGTTAAAAATTAATTGTTTGTTTTCTATTTATATATGTATATATTTGTATACATTGTAAATAGTTGAGGATTTGTTTTAAAGTTTAACTAATAAATTATTTTTAAATACTAATATATATTTTAGTGAATTAGAAATTATGATTTATTTAATATAAACTTTTAAAAGTTAAATAAATAAATAAATATAGGTTTTAAATACATAAGATAATGTTTAAATAGTTCAAAACTTTTTTTAACTTAAGTTTAAATTTTAATTTATTAACAAAAAGATTTGTTTACTTTTCTTTTTAGTATAGCTTGATAAAAATATGAATTTAAGATTTTATATGAGTTTTAATATAATTTTGTCAAACAATACATTAACATATACTATAAAATATGTAGTTTATAATAAAAAGATAATTTATTCTATCTATCATTTCAAATTGATAAATGTTTTTTTATAAAATAAATAAATAGAAATGTACATATAAAAATACAAGCCTACAAGATAAATTGGAAAAGAAATATAAGTAAGTACATTAGTTAAATTATAATAACATAACAACTATAAAGTTTAATTAGTTTTCAAACAACAAAACAAAAATGATAACAAGTCACATACATTTCAAAAATATAATAACAAGTCATCGATGAAACTAGAAACAAAAGAATTTTCAAAGTTGTAAACTAACATAAAAAAATGAATTGTAACATATATGTATATGTTTAAAGCATCAAGACAAATATCTATTGTACAAACAAAAATCTAGGAACAAATTATATGTGTGCAGGATGAAGTAAAACAAAATAAAGACAGTAATAAAACAACTGTATATATGAAGCTTGTTAAGGAAGACATTGTTAAGTATTCTTAAGCAAACAAACAAACAAAAGTAATTAATGAAAAATCTTTTTAGCACACCATTATATTTCATATCAGCCTCCAACCTAACAAATATCTCTGTTCTAAAAATCTGTACAAACAAGATATGTATGCCATATTGTACAAGTGTATGAGACATAATAATAAACCTGTCTGCATATACCCTGTACAAATCCTTTGCTTAATCCTTGTTTTCTTTCTTTTATATATACCTCAGACTTACCCTTCTAATTCGTTCATACAAACTAAAATATGAAATAAAACTATTGCAAACTTAAACAAGATTCAGTTTAAATCTACTCTTAAGATAAATCAATATGAGAAGCAAAGCAAAAGGAAGTTTCAGTTGTATTCAAGCCTGTAAATTTTAAACCCCGCTTCAACAAAAGTGTCTCTGTTCTTTCACATATCTGTGAGTAACTCATTTTTTTTAAGGAATTAAAAGTATAAGTTAGTTTGAAGTTATTGCAGTGATAAATATTGTATTGTAGAGTATGGTTGTGTGTTTATATTTTTGAATTCTTGAAGTATGATTGTGTGCAGGTATTTAAACTTGCAATTTCTCTATTTCCAGTATTGTCCATTTAAATACAAATTCTTGAATTAATCCTTGTTTAGCCTTAAGATTTAAATGAAATCTGTAAGTTTCATTTCAATATTAGTTTAAGATTTTACTTAAATCAAAATAGTAAATATATGAATCTGGAAACCGAAAAAGAAAAAGAAAGAACTGAGCATCTCAGTAATATCAAAAATTTGAATATCTTGTTTTATAAATTCAGGTATACGAAGTGAATCAGTGAACCATAACATGATTTTTAAAGGTTAAAGCATAATTTTTAGTGGCATGTTTTGAGAGCATCTAGTGATCTTCTGTTTGAGGCATTTTGAGTGGCCGTGGACTATCAAGTTGATCTGGGGGGTCGAGCCTCTGACTGGGGGTGGAGGAGGCTGCCGTGGAGCTAGGAAAAATAGGGGATGGCGGGGCAATGGGTGGTGAAAGAGTCGGCATGGGTTTAAAGTTTTTAAACCTAATTTTTACTGTGTTATGAGTTTTGATCGCCGCTGGTTGTTCAAAGGTTCGAGTGGCACATGGTTTGGAGGGGAGGTAAAGGGAAGGTGGTCGGTGTGGTAGCCGGAGTTTGGTGGCCTCTGGTGGTTGTAGTTTTGAGCGCGAGACAGTGACAGATTTGGGGGGAGGAAGAGCGAGTTGTGTTTCCAGGTTTGGTTCTCGAAGTCATTTTCGCGCGCGCCTGAAGGAAGACTCGAAGCATGTGGCTGTTTTTCTCGGGAAACTTCATATGTTTACTCGAAGTAATCACCGAGGGGGTCGGCCGTGGTATTTCAGGTTTAAAACCTGTAACAGGTTTTAACAGTTTTGAGATTTTTGGTTTTAAAATTTAAACAAAGTCATGTCTAGTTTTAAATCAAGTTTAAAACATGAATTTAAGTTAGTTTTGAAAGAGAGTTGAAAATAATAAAGTTTCAAAATTTAAATTATTTTAATAACTTAAAAGTGGTAAATAATTAAACTATTTTCAAACGAGAGTGAGTTCGAATGAAATTTGAACGGTAAGAAACGATTGAATCAAGTCAACTCAAAAATTGGAAATTAGGATTTAGATTTGAAATTCTAGATTTGGAACTAAAATAAGTTTTATAATTTAAATCTATTCTAATAAGTTTAATGCTATTAAATATGTAAGTTTAAAAGGGGTTTTGAAAATAAATTAGTGTTAAAATTTTTATTAAGCATAAAAATTGGAATTTATTGAAATAAATGTTTTAAACATATTGGAATTGAAAACATAATCAAAGGATGGTTTACTTTAATTCATGAAGTTTTAGAATTTTATATGTATTAACCTTTAAGTTAATTAGGTAACAATAATTAATGATGGATATTAATTAATTAGTAATTATAAGTTTAAAAGTAGTAATTGAAGTTAGTTAATGAATTAATTAACTAATATGTGATTAAGAACCATAAATTAGATATTTATTTAAATTAATAAATTTTAATGGTTAATCAAACTTATAATTAATAATGATTAATACAAGTTAATTATTTTAGAAGAAAATAATTAAATAAGTGTTAATGAAGATCATTAACTAGATTATTTTATAATTAATTAATGTAATTGATTTTTAATAAATTAATTGGATTAATTAATTCAATAATAATCATTGTAATAGTTTAAATGTAAATTATTTATTTGAAAAGTAATTAAGAAATTAATTACTTATTAATTGAGTAAATTGATTTGATTTGAGTTAATTAATTTAGATTAATTAACTGATATTTTGGATTTAAATTACTTAGAGAAGTAATTGATGAATAATTACTGGAGGTAAATTACTGGATGATGTTGTTAATGGAAGTAATTGGAATATAATTACTTGAAATTAATCAAAGGGTTAATTAAGAGTGTTATTGAGAAGTAACAAATTAAGAACGATTAATTACTGTATATATATTAATCAAGAGGATTAATATTTGTGATTTGAAGATTTGAATTCTTAATATAAATTAACAAATGAAAATGTAAATAGAAATCATTAATTAATATAATTAATGATGCAATTAGAAATTGATTTATTTGAGAATAATAAATCAACAAGACAATTAAATGGTAAAAAATCAATATAAATGTAATTAATTAATGGATTCATTCAAGATTAATTTATGTAAATAAATTAAGGAAAACTACTGGAATGCAGTCAAGTATACTTAAATCAAAGGTAATTAATTTGAATATATAAGTAATAGATAATAAGATTTAAATTAAGTAAATTAATTTAAGAAATCATTTGATGATTTGGTATGTGTAATTACTTAGTGTAAGTAATGGAGTAGGATTACTTAGAAAAGTAATTAGATGATCATTACTTGATGAAAGTCATACAAGATGATTTGAAAGTGAAGTAATTTGGGTAATTTCTTTTGTAATTAATCAAAGGATTAATTTATGGGAATAATTAATCATGGAATGATTAATTTGTTAATAAGTAATTAAGGGTAGTTACTGGCTGGTTGTTATTAATCAAGGGTGATTAATAATTGTGTTTAAGTAAAGGTTAACCAAATAATATAATTAAATTAAATAAAGTAATTTTATATAAATTGAAGATCATTAATTAATATAATTAATGATGTAATTAAAGATTGTTTAATTAAGGAATAATTAATAGGAAAGTAATTAAATGTTAACTGCTATAAATGATTTAGAATAATTCATTTGAGAAATAAATTAAAGACTAAATTACTTCTTGTAATTAGAGAATGATTAATTAATTTGATTTATAATTAATTAATGATTGTGAGAGCAGGATTTATGGAATGAGTAATTAATTTAATTTATTTTAAATTAATTAAAGATGGAAGTGGTTAATTTAATTCATTTTAAATTAATTATATATTGTGATTCATAAATCATTGCTTATGGATGATATTGATATTTCATTGTTTGATTGTGATCTCAGAAATGAGATGGATAAAATCTATGCGATATGGATGTATAGTTTAAGTATGATAATATTTAATTATCTGTTTGGATGATGATATTAGTTGTCTGTTTATGATGATGTGATTATCTATTATGAGATGTGAATTATCTATCTGTGCATATTGATAATATTGAATCCATTGTTAAGACTAAATAGACAACTTGGCCTTAAAAGACACGTTTTGGATTTCGATGAGACCGGGATCGGTTTTCCTTATTTGGAATATCCGAAAACCACATCGATTCCAAATTAACGATAGGTCGTGAATCTGAAGTGAAGATGAAGGTTCTAAATGCAAGGATTATCGTCGTTAACTCTGAGGGTGATTCCAAAATGAGTGTAAAGAGATGATGCCTTCGGTTTCGTTCGAACCCGGAACGAACTTGTATGGATTGAATGCTTTCAACACATCGTCAAGCGGACGATGAGCATTCTAAGAAATATGTTCTATAAAGGTAATCGTAACCTCAGGCCTCATCAACCGAGAATGGCTAAAACAGGGGAGGTGCAGCAAGGTTAGGTGGGTCATGCCCAAGCAGGACAAGGATTTTCCCTGTCTAGATGTCCCTTTTTATTCGGCTGTGTGGGCAGTTGGTCTGCAGCCAACTGCGGGGTTTATCTTGTTCGGGACTGTTCAGTAAGAAATGGTTCCGGCCTTGTGTTGCAGGGGGTCGGGAGTGATCCTCGGTACGTTGGTCTAGGCCACGTACTGTGACGGGCGGTACCCAGTAGCCCTGCCATTGTATGGAATCCAAAATCCAATAAGTGCCAACGGTTTTGATTGTATTACCCACTTTTGTGGCTAGTAGCTGGAATTTAATCATGTAACAATTTCGGCTATTTTCTATTTACTTGAAAACCCTAAACCTATTATAATATCACTGGATTTCCTATCAAATGTTTTGGTTAGCGTAAGGTAAAAACTTTTCCATGTTTCTGTGTGGGAAGTCTTACGTGATACCTTTTGTTTTCAAAGGATTTTTCAAAATTAAGCAACTTTAACCTGTTACTCATACCAGACCCATGTCTGACCCGGAGTTTATTTTTGTTTTTCATAAACTCTCGGGTACCCAAATTTTTATGGGTAGCCAAGGGATTCAGGTTTAGCTTTGACGAATTCTGGAGGAGCAATGGAGCAGGAGGCTTCAGCGTTATAGATATATACATAGTTTCCGCCGTGTGGTATCTCTGTGATGTATGGTGTATTGAGTTGTATAACTAGACAGGTGTTTATAACTGTCTAGTATGTGATGTACTATATGTATCACTCTGATTAATGTTATATATTATGTAAATACTTATGTGATTAATATATTTTATTCGTTCCGCTGTGAGATTCTGATGCTGTTGTTCTTTCTTCTCTATCTTTTCTATTTTCTCACCCTTTTCTTTCTTAAAAACGATACTTCTTCCTGGGCATAGGAAGCGGGGTCGTTACACTTGCATAGTATGATTCCAACGTTTTTTAACTCGTAATATGTTGTCCCAGTGACATATTGTATATAAAGTACAATTTCAAATAAAAATTGTTTTCGACATTGAAAAATGCAATTAAGTTTAGATTTAATTTTCAATTTTAGTTTATTTTGAAGAACATAAAAATAAGAATGTGATTTAAAACAAAGTTTCAAAGAGGATTTTTCATGTGTCAAACTTGAAAATAAGCGATGGATCCAAATTTTCACTTTAAGATATTAGTTATAATTCAAGATTTAGACATAGATGACTTTGATCAAATGATTACAAGTTATCATTTAAATTCAAATATATGTCTTTATATATATGTGTGTGTGTGTGTGTTTGTATTGGTTCAAAATATGAGAAATTGAATTGTGACTAAGTAATATTTTATTTATCATTAAATTCAAATTCAAATGCATATAGATCGTGTTATCCCTCCTTTTGGCAAGGCCGTGGTATCATGGATTTAACCTAGTGGACCTCATAATCATTAAGGAAGGAAGTCCGGAGAGATGATTGTTAGGTTTGGAAATGGATATATTCAAGACTATAGATGACAGTCAAACGGATTCGGATGGATGACAATCAAGAATTGGCTAAGTGCGGAAATGATGCTTCCCCTAAATAGGGGATCGGCTCAATCAATATGATGGAGCATGGATCAGATTGGGTCAATAGGGCTATGGATCACTTGGATTGGTAGTTCAACTAAACGATGACCACTCAACAAAACAACAACTATCAGGGGAATAAATTAAACCACTACGAGAACACGGAGCAATAGAAGAGGGGGACTCACTATGGGGATTGTTAGCCCCATGATCGAAAGCAAGACCGACCGGTGTTGATTCCCCTATAGGCTTTGGCGCCGATCGCTTCCTATGGCCCAGATGAGCCTCATTTTTCTAGATCGGTCTGCCTCGGCTTTGGTCTTCTGCATGCAGATTTACAGCTGGATATTTTCATGTCTTCTCCTATGAATACCGGATCATTTGCTTAAGGAAGGGGATCTTCTTTTTTATTTCTCTTTATCTTCTTCCCTAGGCTGTACTCTGCCTTTTTTATTCTTGAATTTCATAGATGTAACAACAATTAACATTATAAATCAAAAGGAAAATTTTTGGAGCGGATGTAAGCTGCAGTGTGCTGAACCACTATAAATTCTCTGGCGTTCATTTACTTTCCGACTGTTTTTAATTTACTATTCGTTATATATTAATCTCTACCTCATTTTATTTGGAAATTGGATATTGAATCTACGGTATTATCATATTAGTTGATTTTTTATGGTGCAAACTTTTTTGGTATCATATTGGTGGATTTGGAAACGATTTGGAGCTTGGATTTGAATCAATGGTCAGGCAGTCTACAAGTAAAGCACCTGCAGACAGGAGTCGTCATGGAGGAAGTTAGGAGGCATCCTTAAGATCTGGAACTAATCAACCCTCCGTCCACATCACTAGGAGCGAGACGGAGTCTATGATTGATGCTATATAGGAGTGGATGATGAAGAGGAAAGAGGACATGATGCATAATTTCCTAAGGAAAATTAGACATGCTAGAGTGGCAGGAGCTGTTAGAAATATGGATCAAAAAGTTGAAGCGGTAGAAGCTATAGAAAATCAAAAGTAGGGACAGCGAAACGAAGCTAACAAATGGAGGAACAGAGTGGAGCTGCTAGTGGCAGCCCTCGATCGACATGGAGGTTCTACATCGATCCCCGCATAGAGATCAGCGTTGATCGCTTAGTACTTGGCTCATGTCCCTAGGTCTTGATGGATCGGTTCATGGTGAGCTAGTAGATGGACCTATGAATTTTGATAAGGATCGATATATGGATGCACGTCAAGAGGAGTATGTGCTATAATACCCCTATAGAGTCGAGGGGCAGACTAGGAATAGTGATTGGAGATCAACTATAGATGAGAAGAAAAGGGTGGATAAGCTGGTTCGTTGGGTAATGAGAGGCAGATTTCCCAGCATGAGCTTGGAAGGTGTCCATCGGAGTCCATTTGCTTCGAATATAAGGAATGATAGGAACCCACTAAGGATCAAACTACAAACACTGGAGCTATATGACGGATTGTCAAATCCTACTATGCATATAATGAGGTATATCTGGCATATGGAAGTGCGAGAGGCATTGGAGGAGGTCATGGAAAGGTGTTTTCCTTTATACCTGACAGAGTTAGCTGTGCTTTGGTTCAAGTAGCTGGAAAATGGACCGGTTAGGACATGGGACGAGCTGGTGGATAAGTTCATGAAATAGTTTCTGGTTCACATTTCACAATCCAAGAATGTGATGACATTTGCAGCACTGCAACATAGGACCAAAGAGTCCCTAACGAGCTTTTTAGCATGATTCAATGCTGCAATGGCTTCAGTGCATCAACCAGATCCATCAATGGTTTCAGTGGCAGCGGGTATCAAGAATTGCAGATGAAACAGACTTAAAGATTTCACTGGTATGAGATCCACCGATGGATCTTGAGGAATTCTATCATGAAGCAAAAAGATTCCTAAGGAAGGAGGACGCATGAAACGAAAAACAAAAAGTAAGCAATATGCAAGGCAAAAGATCATCAAGAGAAGGAATCAGGAAGATTAAGGGTAAGCAGAAGCTAAACGATGGATACGATGGATCGAGTACGCAAAGGAGTGAGCGAGAGTTGAAGTTCTCCTCTTATTCTCATTTGATGGAAAGCTTGAAAAGGATTTAACTTAACACTGGGGACAACACCCCTATCAAAAACCAACAAGAAGGGATCCTACGAAGCGAAAGCGCAGGTCTAAAAAATACTGCAAGTTCCACGAATGGGATGGGAATACCACGGATTAATGCCGGCACTTAAACGCTATGGTTGAGGAACACGTCGAGAACATAGGCTACCGTAGTACAAAAGGACTCGTGGCAGCGATAGTGGAATAGGAGCGGCTATTGTCTACATCAAATCGAAATGCCTTGGATAGAGGTCATAGACCGTCATCTCCAAATCCAGACGACATTAACCAAAATAATGAATCCACAGTAAAATGGCTAAGTCACTATTCATGTATAGGACCACGGATGAATCCGAGGCATGCTCTGAGATGATGATAATCCATCATGCTCGGAGAGGCAATGCTCAGTTTTCTTTCATTTCTTATTTTTTGGCTATAAGAACTTAAATCTAATAATTTGATTCAAATTCTCACTAATGTGATGAACAAAACAAGCTGTGGTTGCCCCGACTGGAGAGAAGGGGCTATAATCACAAGGTTAAGTCCCTTCATCAGAGAGCGGTAGGATGGGCTGGTACATCATGGACAAAGTCCACGACCGAAGAGTCGAGGCTGGAGAAAGGAAGTCAGTACAGAATTGATCGATTTATGTCCATGACTAAAGGGTCAAAGATCGGAATGTAAGAAGTGAGTCGCTTCACCAGAGAACGACAAGATCGACTCACTTATCATTGTTCCCACTTTCACTGAAGAGTGACTGGATGGGGTTAAACATGGGTCCGGAGAGACCATGATCAACATAGGAAGGCTATGACATCACTTAATTTTTAGGGACACTAAACTGGACTGCAGGAAGTAATGCCGCTTCGCAAGATAGCGATAGGATCGGCTTACTTGTCGTTATTCCTCCTTCACCAAAAAGCGAAATGATGAGGTTCTGTAAGAACTCGGAGAGGCTGTGATCGGTCCAAGAGGATCAAGACATCGCAATATGCCACAAAAGGGCCGGAGTGTAGGGATTTAGTTGCACCAATGGAGAGCGACAAGATCGGCTTACTCATCGTCAAGTTTGGATGGAACTTGTCAAGGGTTCAGAGAGACCATTAATCGGTCCATAGGGGCTATGAACTTGGATAACAATTTGAAGAGATTGAGGATTAGCCTCATCAGCTTCCAAGATTCAAAACGGTTATGGATTTGGACATTGACCCAGAGAGGTCATGGATTTGGCTAACGACTCAGAGAGGTCGAGGATTTGGATAATACTCCGGTAGGATCTAGGCTTTGAATTTGGCAAAAGATCTGAAGACATCTAGGATTTGGTTACCCACTTTGGAAGAATATGGATTTGGATAAGGATTTAGAATGACTTTTGAATCTGCTATCAATTCGAAGCAATTGTGGATTTCACCAACAATCCAGGGAGATCGAGAATTGGCTAGGCAATAGATTGTATTTTGGATTGGAAAATTCGGCTATCGATGGATTATAGATTTTGGGCTTGGGACTTATGGCAATTCAACCTTCATAACGCTTGGCATGTTTTGAGGGGAAAATGTTATCCTACCTTTTGGAAAGGCAATGATATTATGGACTTAGCCCAATGGATCATGTAGTCTCAAGAGAAGAAGCCAGGAGGGATGATTATTAAGTTTGGATATTAGATATATTCAAGATTATGGATGATAGTCGAGCAGATTCGGGCGGATGACACTTTGGAATTGGCTATGTATGGAATCGTTGTTTCCCCAAGATATGGGATCAGATCGGATCAATGTTATGGAGTACAGATCGGATTGGACTAATATGGCTATGGATCTCTCGGATTGGCGGTTCAACTAAATGGTGATCACTCAATAACCCAACAAGTACGAATGTAATCAAGAAAATGACTACGGAAAAACGAAGAAATATAAGAAGGGGTCCCACCATGGGATCACCGATCCCGTGGTCGAAGGCAAGACCGATCGGTGTCGATACCCCATAGGGATAAGTACCGACCGCTCCCAATGACCCAAATGGGTCCTATTTTTTTGGATCGGTCTATCTCTGTTTCGGTCTTATACAAGCCGATTTCTACTGAATATTTACATGTCTTCTCCTTAAAATACCGAATCATTAGCTTAAGGAAGGGGATCTTCTTTTTTGGATCTCTTCATCTTCATCCCTAGGTTATACTCTACCATTTTTTATTGTATTCGCGGATTGTAACTGTAGTCAGTTGTATAAATCAGAATTTCTGGAGTGGACGTAAGCCGGAGTACATTAAATCACTATAAATCCCCTCATGTTTACTTTTTGACTACTTTTACTTTACTGTTCTTTATATTTTATTCCTTACATCATTCTGTTTGGATATTGGATACTGAATCTACGTTGTTATCATATTAGTTGAGTGTTTGTGACCAATTTAGGTGCAAACTGTCTATTCTAAATAATATTTTAGTTATCACTTAAATTCAATGGCATATAGATTCTAGTTTGTTGCCTTTTGACCGAGAAATATTCGGATAGACTGGACGAATTGAACATGAAACCTATCGAAGCAGGAAGCCCATAGAGATAGCTTGAGAATCTAGAAACCAAGTGCAAAGAGAGCCATAAGGCAAAAGACCAAACCACTTTAAGAAGGAAAGACCCAAAATCAAACCACATGTTGGATCGGTACCGATCCTATAGGTGCATCAGTACAGATCCCCGAGATTTCCTCCATTCTTGCCCTAACTCCTCCTATCTACCAATGGTGAAACCAAAAGCGTATTGCAAGTCTATTTTGTTGATTCTATGCAATTCTCTACCAATCTCCATGGGCATTCAAAGTGAGCAACACCATTCTTCCATTCTCAAAATCACGACGCTAATAATGTTGCAAACAAGTTTGAAATCACAAAGTTAACCATGAATCGAGCCAATGCAAAGCATCCAAAACAATCCATTTGGCGATCTTATGGATTGATATCGATCAAAGCCCATGGATTATTATCGATCCACAAATATTGATGACGTGGTCGTAGTTTTATTAGGAGGTCTTCGCATGGAAAACTATATGGAGAACATGGAGGCGAGATTTTAGACTTCCTATAGCTTTAAATAGTATGAAATGGCTCATTTTTAAGGATCTTTTTTTGGCTCTCTTGCTCTCTAACTCTAATCTCTTGTAATCGCCTACAGATTTATACCGATCCGTAAAAACTTGCATTTGTCAGCAATTAAAAGCAATAACATCACTAAGTGGACGTTGGCCAAGTTTAGCCAGACAACTATAAATGTTGTGTGTTCTTTTCTTACTCATTTTAATTTACTTCTTATTCTCCATATAATTTGTTGAGTGTTTGTGCAATTTTGTTTCAAACATTTTTGTGGTTTCATTGAGAATCAAACTCAGGCTACTTGGATCCATTATCTACTATTCAGTTTCTTAGATCTAAGAAATTGATCCAATCTTTCAGCCTTACTATTCTACTATTCATATTTTCAACAATTTACAAGAAGCTATTTCCCATGGCCTCCAAAAGAGACCGTAGTGCAAACTCTAGAGCTGCTAATGACACTGAGAACCCCAATGCTCAACATGTGGATGATAATGCCCAGCCAAATCGGCCAGAGATCTAGAATCATACTTGTGTCATGACCGTGATGGATCTTTTGATGAAGTAAATGGATGATAGGTTCTAGGAGAATCACAATGAAATAGTCCAACATATGTAAGAAAGCTTAAGACTGTTGAATGAGCTAACTTAGAACTACTATAGAAGGAGCAAGAGGGACTTAACATCTTATGATTCAGAGTTCGATAATTCCTCGTCATCCGAGCAGAGACGGAGAAATGGGAAGAAAAAAATGGATTCAAACGTTGGCAGGACTTCATATCAAGAGAGAAGACAGACTCATAGCGAGGGTTTGTGGATCGATACCGATCAAGCTAACCTTGGAGCTAGACTTAGCACTTTGCATGGTGGTGTGGATTTGACTTCAAGTTGCACCGTAGTTCATCAAAAATTAGGAACATAAAAAAACTATAGATGATTCAATGCACAGGAATTGAACAGGGGGAACCACTGGACGAACGGATTTCCTAAAGTATGGTGAACCTAGTTATCGATGTAATGATGAGTGGAGTGCCTCTCAGAGTCAAAACTCGTTTACTGATGACATTTCTCACGAAGTGTCAATGAAGATTTGTAACACCGACATTGCTATTATACGGTGGAAAAACAAATCCAGGGCAGCAATTTATGAAGTACGAATGGCATAAGGACTCTGCTAGAGCATCTGATGCCATGGGATGTTGTTGCTTCCCAATCTTCATGGAGGGTTTGCAACGTTTTGGTTCACCCAGCTCTCATCGAGATCCATGTCGTCTTAAGCTGATTTGATGCAAAGTTTTCTAAAGAAATTCCGTAAACCTACTTCATGTCCAAAGGATGTGATGTCGTTATTGAACCTCTTCTAGTGCATGGGAGATTCATTAAAGGAATTCTTAAACTGGTTACAAACTGCTGTGATGGTAGCTATAAATGCTAAGGATGACATAGTATTGATGGTACTGATTAGAGGACTCATCTCGAGATTGATTTTGGGAGATGGTTGAAAATTAAACTCCCATCGACGATGGATTTTTTTTATAGGAAGGCTGATCAGTTCTTACACGTAGAAGAGGCGGGCACTCGTTCCCAAAAAGGTGATGCGAAGCCTTCAGCTGAAGTGATACGGTGTAATATCGTTGTAAAATTGTCTAGAGGGTGTTTCGAAAATGTGGATGTAAATGTTGGGAACAAGAATGAAGTTTAGAAACAGAGTGATAATAGAGTTAGGAAGCGAGTGCTGGATAATAGGAATCATCCTAAGATTCCTAAATATGACAGCTATATTGAATTGAGTAACTCAATAGAGAATACTTACCTGGCTACTCAAGGTACCGAGCAAAACAGGAAGCTGGCTTTGAAAAAGTCGATTGAGAAGGAGAAAAAACCTAGCATGTTTTGTAGGTTCCAAAGACATATAGACATAACACCAATGAGTTTAGACACTTGCATGATACGATCAAGGAGTTAATACGAAAAACGAAATTGCAGTAGTTTATGAAAGCCCCACTTGATGGAAGGCAAAGATATTTCAACCCCCTTAGGTCGACATTCCAGCGATGGCAAGCCAAGCCTAGTGCTGAAGAGCCTAAATGACTTGATAAATGTTTGGCAAAAAAACAATCATCCGTGGAACACATCCAGCTGACAAGAGCTGGAATGAGATGGGTCGATATGTTGGTGCTTAAAACATGCAAATAATGAAAGCTGCTTTGCTATAGAGGATGAAGCCATGGAAAAACTATTCAGAACAATGATAAATGATATTTTTTTCTAGAACAGAGATGTTGATGGAGTGGAAGCGCTAGATTGACATGCTCATGATTACAGGCATGCTTAGCCATGCGATTGTAAGAAAGGTGCTGGTTGAATGTGGAAGTTTGGACAACATTGTATGTAAGAAAGCTACGATCGGATGCTTCTGGAGGGTAAGGACTTGAAATCGTGTAAATCTCATATCCAAGGATTTAAAGGGAAGCCTACGGAGCCAGTCGGATATGTTGAATTACCGATGGTGCTAACAATCACAAGCAAGTGCGGATCATGCCTTTGTGGTGTTGGATATTTACTCTACTTACAATGCATTTTTGGGCCAACTGGCCCCAGTAGAATTCAGACCGGCTATTGCTCCTTTGTGTTTGATAATGAAGTTGTGATATAGAAAATGGTATGGAAATAGTATAAGGAGATCAGGGGCTTGGTCGCAATTGTATGTCGTTGAGCTAAAGGAAAGGAGATGAAAAGAGAAAGGAAAAGGTATAGAAGGGACTCTCTGTATCAAGGCATTAAGTGCATATCAACCACTACCTGAATCTTAGCTCGGGAATCACGTCGAGTTCCATATATATATGGATTCGTGAAAGGAGCGGCTGGACTGAAGGACAGCTCCAACTGAATTGATGATCAACATTCCGGTCTGTCGAGATGATCTTACGCTGATCTTGAAGGTCAGATCACTGCTCGACACGAGGCTGATAAAGTAGTTGGTTTGTGTCCTCCGGGCGAACTTAAATGTATTCACTTGGACACACAATGACATATGTGGGATCTCGTCGAAGATAGCGAGCCATGCATTAAATGTAAATCCTAAATGCATCCTGTGAAGCAGAAACGTCACAGCCTATGTGTAAGTTCTTATGTCAGTTAAAACACTCGAGTTAGAAGTAAAATTGCTTATGTAAGTTAAATCAATATTAAGCGAAATATGAGTGCAAATAACTTAAGAGATGTTATGGGATTTTTCATCTTCTAAAGATCTGTTAAAAAATCTATATATAGTAAGATACGCAATATAGTAGTGTCTATCAGTAAAGTAAAGTATTAAAATAGTGTCAAGGCTTTACATTGATCCCCTTTATTGTTAAGCAGGTAATCTATGCAGGTCCTGTAACACAACCAGTACGCCGGTAGCCGGTGAGCCCTCTATAGGTACCATACAAAAACAAAATCTTAATTGGCTCATATATAGATAATCGTATGGCAAGGCATATGATGCAATGCTCAAAGTAGGATACTACCATTTCGAGTCGCCTAAATGATGGTAACCCCTAAAGGCCCACCACGTACATCCATCCCATAATCAAATCAAGTTGCACCAATCAAGTCCAAAATAGAGATGGTAGTACGAAGAACAGTTGTCCGCTAGAGGTAGAAAGCCTCATTGGTTAGGACAAGTTGTCCTTTTTTAATCATTCCATATTAACACATGTGTCGGCATCTATCCATCATTGTTCTCTTTCATCAAATCAAAAATAGTATGCCAATCCAATCACTTCATTTTGGAACATCCTTCGCATATACAGTTGTTAAAGTGGTTCTGATGTTGATAGAAAGTATGCCAATATTCGTCTCTGGTCTGTTTAAAAGCCAAACGTCATTTTTCACACCGGTTAGTTTTTGAAATTTAAAGAAACGGGTCATGCTTCATATCAAAATATCGAATTCACTTTAACAATATAAATCATACTTCATAGCATTATTTAAATCAAACAGGCATCATTACTCAAATCAACCATGTTTAATTTAAACCAGTTTCGACTTTAAATCAGTTTCGAGATGTAATCGGTTTCGAGATTTAATCATTTCGAAATTTAACATTTTTGAATATTAAATTAGTTTTAAAGATTTAAAATAGATTTGAATATTGAAAACAATTCATATATTAAAATAGCTGAATACTAAAAAGCTTAAAAATTAAAATAGTTTGAATATTAAAATAGTTTGAATATTAAAATAGTTTATTTGTTAAAAAATTTGAATATTAAAATACTTTCTACAGTAAAAAGCATTTTGAGTTAAAATTATTTCTTTCTTTTCTCATTTAAAAGAATTTAATTTAAATCCATTTCACATCCAAAATTTGAAATCCAATTTAAACCATTTTAATTAAAATAAAATTTAAATTTAAATTTAAACCTTTAAAATAATTCACTTTCGATAAATTTAAAACATATCTCAATTAATGTTTAAGATTTCTAATTAAATCCTTTAAACAATTTCATTTAAGCAGTTTCAATTTCAACTTTTCAAAGCTCGAATTAGAAAATAATTCAATTCATATAAATCTAATTTTTATTTTCTTTAGTACAATATCATGTAATAAATCCAAATTCAAGTTTTTAAAACCATTCAATTTAACAAAATCTGGTGTCCATATATAACTTTCTACCCTATGGCCAAGTGAGCAATTATAATAGTTTAACTATATGGATGGGTATATATAATTTCAACTAATATTTAAATTTCATCAGTATTTATCATTTCAACCTATTTCTTAGTTCAATTTCAAAAAAATTCGAATGAAAATTTACATGATTTCAATAATATACAGGGTGATACAGGGATATATCAAAATAGATGATCATCAACAATATAAACACAATATCATCCATCATATCAATCAATAAGCATACAAATCAACATCCAATCAATCAATATATCATAAAACAGCCGCTAGTTATAAAATGTTGGGGTGTATTACTAGCATTTAGTTTCAATATTAATTTAAATGTTAATTCAGTTCGACATTAAAACACAAATTCAATTTAAATGTCAATTTAAATTACCAAACAACAACCAATAAAATTTATCACTTCATGATTTTGATTTAACTTGCATCTGAAATTTTAGTATTGTATGAGTGGGTTTAATCACTCACCTTCGATTATGTCCCATTAATAATCCAAGCGAAGGCAATTTTCCCAACAGTCCCCAAATTTAACCAAACTAGTTTAACGTTGTTTGGAATTTCACCACGAATCAAATGGATAAAATTGCACGCTAGAGTTCATATGCGGTAGATATTCAGGTTATAAGAATTGGGGAAGATATTTAGGTTATAAGAATATTATTAAAATGACATATAAAAACATGCACACACATTTTAATAATAAAACAAAACAAATTAGTTACTCATGATAACAATTTTGAAGCCTGCTCATGTTTTTAAAACCTCGAGAATCAATGGGAAAAAATGACATGATGGCGCGCACATGGATGAAGGAGGCTTTAGGGAATGGATTTTCAAACAAATGTAAAGGACTGGCTTCATGAAAATAAGGTGCTCACATTTTTATTATTCCCAATGAAGCTTCAGGCAATGAACAACTAAAATGGAAAGGACGAGTGATGCTATAGGAAATAAGATGGAATTATTAACGTATGTAAAATAGAAAAGTTTGCTTTAGGAAAGTGGAAGGAGGTAGGAAATAAAGATAATGCACTACAAGAAAAGTAGATTACTATAACGCCAATAGATAACGCTTTATTTCATAATGTTATTATTTGTTTTAATTTGTTTAATTTTAACCAGCAATTTGTTAGGTAACGTTGTTTGCCAGAACCGGCACCCCAATTATTTTCATTCCTGCTATAACGACCCTGCCTTGACCTTCGAAGATCGGCACCGAATACGTCACCCGTATTCAAATACCGTGGATCCAAATGTCGAATCTTGTTCGTCGGAGCTTATAACACATTAAGTACAACAACACAGCGGAAGAAAATGAATATCATATATCATTGATACACAATTGATACAACATCAGATACAACTGAATATCAAATACAAATGACTATCAATATATCAAAGATAGATACAAGACAACAACAGAGATAACTGCAGTGAAAAGACAATGTCTTCATTGCCACAATCTCCAATCCAAAGCTAGCTAGAACACCCATCAAGTTGTATTAAGCAAAGTCAGTCATCCAAAGAATGAAGAAGATTCCCAAAGACTGAAAGCTACCGAATCAAAGAATTCGAAGGCTATCGAATCTACTCCTACTACTTGACTATCTGAAAAACCCAACTCTAGACTGTCCGTATGGAAAATTGTAGGCACCCAGAGTTTAGAAAGGAAACAATAAACTCTGGGTCGGTCATGGGACTGGTATGAGCAAACAAAAACCAGTTTATCTTTAGAAAACAAAAAAAAAATTTAAAATTTGAAATCCGTAATGCCTTTTTGGAAAATGAAACTGCCATAAGGCCTTCTGCCACACACAATGCAAGCACACACTTGGAGAATATTTCTCCTTATGACAGTCAAAAATGGTTGATACGCGAAAACCATTTGATATTATTATTAGTGCATAGTGCAGAAAAACTTTCTAAAGTATAATATTAATCTTAGCCAGCATATAACATTTCGTCGTTTGCCTACTATAACTACCATGTTCAATAGCAGGTTACCGCCACATTCCATGGCAGGTTATACAACTAAAACCGCACAGGGCGTGCATTGTTTGATTGGATTTCCAACAAATGGTCAGGCTAAGGAACTTCCTTGAAAATAGAACGCCTCTGGAGGGACTCCCCCAGGAACCAAAATGGTTCCCTACCGACACAAGGCCGGTGTACTCCCTTCCTGGGAGTAACACCCAAGATATGCCATCCCTGGTCGTAACCAACCTTTATCCGAGCGCTCGACACCAACAACCACACAACAATAAGTATGCAGCAACCACTAGGTAAATATCTGGGCACCATATCATGATACCACCTTTTATCCAGAAGAGATGGACATACCCTAGGGGTGCGACCCCTGCAACCTTGCCGCAAAATTCCTGTTTCGACCATTTCCGGGTTGTGAGGCTCGACGAAGTCTCGTCCACAAAGCTACGCTTTTTCATAAAGCCATGCTTTGATCAACAAATGATCGGCATCACTTCGTATGCCACATTACCAAATTGGGAATGTATCACTAGTAACCATCAACTACATAACCTCTGAGCCCGTACGTCTCAGAGAAGGGTGTTAAGCTAAGAGAATAAATCTCCGCCACCAAACAGAAATGTATTTGATAGAAACTGGTTTTACATCTCAAAGTGAAATGTCAGACACATGTCCATACAAGTTTGTTTCGGGTACGAATAGAACCGTAGGTACTTCACAAAGAAGCCCTTGCAAATCCAGATAATCCCTAATCACGTCCGGACTTCCCATCACAAAAGGTGATCAAATCTCTATACCAGGGATCGACCGGTATAGAGACATTCGAAAAGTTATCCTTTCGCTTTCGGAAATATCCTGTCTTCACCACCAGTCTTCAAATGATATCCATAACATCGTATCATTATTCGGAATGGGTTATATGAAAAAAAGGTCATCTCTCGACTAAACCGAATAATGAGCGCAATATTAAAAAAATTATGGATATGGGATTTCAATTAAGTCACAACTTTAAAACCCAAACTTTTCTTTCAAATGGTATAAACAAATTACCATTTCCAAATCTTTAAAAAAGATTCAATTCACAAAGTTCACCCAGATTTCACAAAGATTCATTCACATATTTCAAAACAACTTTCATTTCAAATCTTTTATAGAAAGGACACACCTTTAAGATCCCTTTTCAATTTGAAAACAAAGTATACCAATCTTTAAAAAATATTCTTTCAAAACAGTTTCCCTTTCAAACTCCTTCAATCTTTTAATCAAAGATTTTAATTCATAGCTTTCAAAACTATTTCCAAAGATCCATTCATAACTTTCAAAATAATTCCCATTCCAAATCTTTTATACAAAAGATACACAATTCAAAATCCACTTCAATTTCAAACTAAAGTTCAACCATTTTTCACAAAGATTTAGTCATAGCTTTCAAAATAATTTCAATTCTATTTCAAACTTGAAATCTTTCAATACAAATCGGGAATCCTTTCTTTATATGAAAGCCATTATTATTTGAAAACAAATAGTTTTCATTTTCGAAAAAATCCGATTGCATTTCCACAAGTTAAATCCCTTAAATCTTGGGTTAAATTTAAATTTCCAAAAACAATACTTTAAAATGGTTTAAAACTCATATAAACATATTTATAACCTATATACCCTTTTTGAACCAAAATTCTCAAATATAAAATTCAATTTCAAATTTTGAATTCAAATCAAATTAATTAAAATTCAAACCTTTAATTAGTTATTCAAAATAACTTTTATCTTAAAAACTTCTTTTCAAAAGCTTTTTACATTTAACCCAAATCCATTTCCAAAACTATTTGGATTTTAAATTCAATTTTTTAAAACCACTTCAAAAATCTGTGACATAACCGATTTCCTCGTGGAATCCATATTTGTGTGTGTATGGTGTAGTCCAGGGTTTTTACCCAATAGTGCAACAACATCAATCATCACAGATTCAAGCACAATAATATTTGATAAGCGGTATAATCCTATAACGCTTATCATCATTCACAGATTCACAGGTAAATATGTAGATGCATCACAGATAAATATGTAAATACATTACAGATAAATAATACACACACATAGATCAATCAAAACAATCCACATCACAGAATCAATTCAAGACATTCATACAATTCATACATCCATGAGTAAAACTAATTAAGTGTCTGATTAATTTAAATCAGATTGGTCATCAATCATGGTTAATTAATTAATTTCAAATCATTTTATTAATTGTCCTTTATTAATTAAATTAATCAACATTTAATTATTTAATTATCCTTTAGTTAATTTCCCTTGATTAATTAATTAACCCTTAATTAATTATCATTTAATTAATTATCCCTAGTTAATCAAAATAATTAACTAACCTTAAATTAATTACAAAATTGATTAACCCATAATTAAATCATAATTAGCGATTTATCCTAAATCACTTTCATTAATTAATTAATTATCCTCAATTACTTTTATTAAAAACTTGTCTTTAAATAATTAAGTACCCTTAAGTAATTATCTTTTCATTAATCACTAACTTGTAAAAAAAAATTTAATTAACCATCTTTGTATTTAATTATCATTAACACAAAATTTAAGTTAATTAATGATTCAAAAATATTTCTTTTGATTAACTCTTTGACTTTATTATTGATTTAGAATAATTTTTAAGAATTAATTTATAAATAGTGTAACGACCCGTAAAATTTTGTTAATTTTTAATGGTTTTATTTAGTGTATTTAATTTGATTTTTGAGAAATTTTAAATAATAATATTTTGAAATAAAATCTTACATTTGGATTATGTATAGTTAAATGTGGCAAATGATAAATTTTCATCAAAAATTAAGAAAGTATATTTTAGGGTGAAAGTTTTATTTTTTCTAACCTTTCCTTTCCTACGCTCCCTGTTTCCACTTCTTTCATCATGACCGTTCATTATATATATACATTACAGCTGGAAAGTTATAAACCTAGATACGTTTTGTATTTATTAAAAATTTAAAGCTTACCTTTAATTGTGACCTTTTGGTTTCCTTGCTTTCAAAAAAATTTGAACCATAACCATGATAATAAATTATTATAAAATTTTCAACTTAATGTAAGATGATCGTTGCTACTGGAATCGTTACTTTTCTAATATATTCATTCCTACTTTCACTGAACCTTTTATTTCTTCATTTTTCCACCGACTAAAAAATAAATAAATGGTTATTCGTTTTATTTTGTTCAGTAATTAGCGTGACTCTTGCCATTTACACCACACCGTATTTGACTGTTGATTTTCGTTCAGCATTCTTATTTTAAAAATATACCGCAGAGTAATGTTGCCTTCACAACAAAATTGCTTTAATAGTTTTTGAATAAATGTGTAGCTGTTACTTAGATATTTTTCCGGAATTGTGACTTTTCTCTTTCCTTCCGTTCAAATTTGAAACGTGCTACCATTTATTTGCTTTGATTATTTTCCTGAATCAACGTGAATATTTTGCCTTAAATCCTCCACTAAATCATAGCACGTGATTGTGCTATTTCTTTGGTTACTTTTATTTAGTCGTTTCCATTTACTTCTGTTCGTATTTTCTTCCCTTTTTTATTGCTTCTTTCCAGATTTCTCTTCTTTCCCTCTCTATTATTTCTTCCTCTTCTATATAAACTTGCCTAGCACTACAAATTTCGGCCTCTCCTTCACCTTTTCCAAACTCCACTCCTCCACCGAACCCACTCTTCCTCTTGCGCAATATCCATCGAAGACGCAGCGACCTTCCCCTGTTTCCTCTACTGTTCGCATAACCAAGCATAGGTAAGTTAATTTTATATTTGTAAGTATTTTATATATATATATATATATATATTATATATAGTTTTATATTTAGCTATGATATGGATGATTTTATCAATACACGTCCCCTGTACGTGCTGTTGATGCATATTCTAGCATTCAAAGTTGGTATGCATATTTCTTTATATGGAGTATAGTTATGATATGTTGATAGTGGTATAAAAATATAAGATGCATACATATAGTGGTTTATATAAAGTTGTTGGATTTGAATACATATATATACCAAACGTGGTTTCCATTTTTTTTTGAAAAGTTTGTTTTGTTTCTAGAAGTGTATGAATATTTAATATGGGTGAGTTGTGTTGGATCTGCAAATGGAGTCTGCATATTTGGCAAGTAGATTTATATTCATTTTTGTTTTAACATTGAGTCCATATATGTATATTTTACAAACCATATTGTATGATTTATTTTATAAGTTTTGTAAATCCGTTATTATATTTTTATAAAAAACATGTTTATAACATTTATTGAAGGTCAATTTACATCTTGTTATTATGAAAGTTGTATAGGATTTTTGAAGTTGTTTATTTTCCTAAGTTTGTATATGACAAATATTTATATAAAGTTATAATAATTATAGATATATCTTTATGGCCTTATATATAAATCTATATACTTTGCATACATTTATGTATGGAGTTAGTTTTCTAATATATAAGTTTCCATTTCAGCTGGCATGCATGTTTGCATAAAAGTTAAGGGTGTATATGTGTTTTAGTGTAGACCAGTTGCTTTCGCAAAAATAATAATTAAAGTTATATTAGTTGCTATTTATATATATTGTATAAAGTTTACATTCTAACTTATACTTTCGGTTTGCATAGGTTACAGTATTATATATATTTATAAAATAAGTTATAATATAAGTTATATAAGTAATTCGTACGTCCATTGTCTAAAATTTTATATAAGTCTGTGTATAGGCTTTAATGTTTATGTATGGGTAGTTATATATTAGTTTTTATATATAGGTAAAGTGTTTAAAATTTATAATTGTATTGTGAAGTGGATTTTGTTCCATATGTGTATAGTGGTTTATAAATGAGATTTGAACAGTGTAATTTGTTGAAGTTTTATATATTAATCTTATTTTAAAATATAAATCTCAATGATATTATATACATAGGTCGTATGGGGTGGTTTGGGTCTTAGATTTGTAAATAGAAATTTTGATCTGTGTATAAAAATTAAAATGGTTTGGAAAAATTATAAGGATTTTCATTTAACATATATGTTTTATTTCAAATGTTAAAACTATTGGTTTATGTATGAAAAAAAGGTAAATTATATATATGTGTGTGTGTGTGTGTCTGTGTGTGCGTGATTCGACTTTAAATTTTTCTTAGGGATGTAAATTTGATTTTTATTAAAACAGAAAAAAATTCTGTATATATCAGACTGATTCTGATTCAATTCATAAATTCTTGATTATCAGCCTCGTTCGTCCAATTCGTGCCAATCCTACTTTGCTTTGAAATTCGTGCTCAGCTTTATGTTTCAAATTTCAGTGTCCGTATCAGTGTGCGTATCCATGTCATCTTCTGTATTCTCTAGCCTCGAAAGGTGAGCAATCCCTCATGATTAACATTCTTTTATTTGTTAAATTTGATTAAATTGAAACGACAATTGAAATATGATGCTGTAGTTATTTAAATTGTTATATATGCTATTACTTGTAACTGTTCTCTTATGGGATATGACACCATATCCTATTGTTTATATTTATTTTTGATGATATATGCCTGTTGTTATTATTATTTTCATACCTGTTATCACTCTGCAAGTTCCCTGTTAGTATAGAAATCACTTTGGGTTGAAATGATACATACCCGAACGGATTTTAGAATAGGAGAATTTTGTTATGCGCTGAAATGATAAACCCAAGCGATTTTCATTTGAATTGAATTTGGGATTATGGGTTGAAATGATATCCACCCATATATATTTAACTAACGGATTGGAATAATAAATATCTGTATCCCTTGTACATAGAATAGAAAATTTTACATCGACGCCGTGGTCAATGTTTGAAAAATAATTTCTATGGCCTGTAAAAGAAATATATGGTTTTAATGAATACTGATTTAAAGTATTATATATAAAGGTTATTTTATATATAAATTTAATATCAAGATAATTTAATTAAGATTGATTTTATTAATATCAAATATGTTTAAGGATTTATTAAATTTGTATTTCTGAAATAGATTTATGGAATAAATTTTATAAGCTAAGGTTTGAAGATATATTTGGTACTTATTTGATTTTTCATTAATTAAGGATTTTATTTAGTTAAATTAATTTGAAACTATTAAATTCGAAACTTTAACATATGATCCTATAACTTGAATTTTTATTTAAGAAATTTAATGGATGATTCAGGTCTAAATAAATCGAAGGTAATGTATAGAAAATGTAAATTTAAGGTCTTATAAATAATATTGAATTTATTAAGTGAATATTTCATAACTAAATAACAGTGAAGTCAAGTTGGGAGATAAACGCAACTATCAAAGTTTAGTCTTTGAATTGTTGAATATTTAAAGCTCCAAAATATATTAACTTCGAATTATATTGAAATTTAAATGGTTTATTATGTGGTTCAAATCTCACGTTCCAGCAATAGTTGGGCACAATCAAAACCGTATGGGCACGTAGGAAAAATGGATTCCAACTAATGGCTAGGCACTGGGGTACCACCTGTCACAGTACCTGGTCTAGATCAGCGTACCGAGGAGCCATCCTAACTCCCCTGCAACACAAGACCGGAACCATCCCTTACTGGACAGTCCCGAGCAAGATCACCCCGCGATTGGGATCAACAACCGCCCACTAGGCCGAAATAAAAGGGACATCTAGACAGGGATGACCTCACCCTCCAGTGGGGCTACCCACGAAGCCTTGCTGCATAACCCTTGATTTTCAGCCATTCCCATTTGATGAAGCTTGAGGCTAAGCGTTACCTTTTTGGAATATATCCCTTAGAATGCCCATCGTCCACCTGACGACATTTAGCAAGCATTCATCCATAAAAATCCGTCCCGGGTTCGAACGGAACCGAAGGCACTATTCCTACTACATCCATTTTGGAAATATCCTCAGGATTAGTAGCGACTAGCCATTGCACTTCACTGCTCCATCTTCGAATCCACACTCGTTTTTTCACGAAAACGTACAAACCGGATCGAAGTGGTTTTCGAGAAATAAATCTCGACCCCGGTCTCTTCGAAACGATCAACGCATTTGGCCAATATTGATAGTCGGTTATTTAACTATCAATTAGTATTCACAAACAACCATCAGTCAATAAATAATTTTTCTAATTATTTATTTACCTCAAAATAACTTCATAAGATATAATTTCACTTTTCAAATTCCTTGAAAACAGTTTTCAAAACTATCTGCCTTTCTCAGAATAAATTCCAAGTATTTCTATTTCCACTGGAATCACCAAGCACAAAACTTTATATTTTTAAAATAATTTTAAATTACTTTACCGTAAAATATGTTTAGCATTTAATTTAGAAAATTTACTTTAGTACTTAATTTAAAAAAAAATACTTTAGAAATAATTAAAATACGTTTACCTTATAACCATACATTAGATTTTTTCTTTAAACAAAATTCCAAATCATCCTTTAAATAATTATTACGATAATAGATTAAACAAAACACCTACTTTGAAATATACTTTAAAATATTTAAGTTAAGACTACTTCGATAATTGGCTAAAAATACATACTATATGAATAGATAAAAATAAGGTTACCTTAGAAAATATAAATTAGGTTCTCACTCTTTTAAAACAAAACTCTTAGTTACCATTTTAAATAATTACTACGATAATAGATTTGAAAATATTTACTTTTAGAATTTAAAAGATTAAAATAATAAATTTTCTAAACATGCTTTTTAAAACAACATTAAAGCTTTTACTTATATTTAAAAATTAACATTGAACGTACTTGGCTATCCAGGGAAATATACTTCTCTTCATAATCTTATTTAAATTTTCAATTTCAAACACTTGAATCAATTTCCACATTGATTTCCAGTTTACTCCCTTTCTTACTTCAAAATCAATTAACTTCAGGTTTTATTTCTTAATTATGATATAAAATATTTTAACTGAGAATACCAATTTTTGATTTCCCAAATTACTTCTTAATCCCTTTAAATAAATTTAAACTTTAATTTTAAAATAAATCTTTATTCCTTTAATATATACAACTTAAGTTTACAATTCGTTAAACTCGGTTTATTCAAAATTCCTTCCATACTCGAAGTTATTTACTATTATTATTTTCATATTACTTCTATTTCTTTTCAATTCAATTCTTAATTTTATTCAAATTTCCTATAATTATTTTACTTACAAATCCATTTCTTGTATTTTCTTTCCAAAATCCAAATTGTATATTTTTGGAAATTCATTATACCCAATTATATCCAATAAAACCATAGCATTCAATATTTCAACATAATTCATCATAGAATATCAAATTATCTCAACAAGGAATTAAATAATTTAAATAAATGTTGAGGGATCCAGTTGGATCCCTCCAACCTGTTTTCCCTACATCCACAGACATTAGCACAACATATATAATATCTTCACTGTAGAATGAGGGAAATTAATCATTTCAAGGTGTAGTATATGCTACTATATAACACAACAATCAATTCAACCATTCAAACAATTACTTAAATTTAATCATTTAAATTTTAAACTTAACTGAGTGAGATTAACTCACATTAAATTTTATTTTGCCATCCATTCTGCCCGACTTGATTTTTTTTTCATGACTTCAGACCTTGGATAACAATTACACAGTTTATTAATATTTGTATTAATCGACCAGCCAATTTTATTTAAATTTAATCAACTAATATTTTAGTTTTAAACAAATTTTCCTTCCATAACTATTTTTAATAATTGGTAACTAAAACATGTATATGCACATTTATTTTAGGTTTAGTTTTGAAATAAAATGTATATTTATAAAATAACTTAAATAGATTTCATAGAAACTAATTTATATAAACTTTCACACATTTTCTTTTTCTTTTTTTAAAAAGAACTATATAACAGATGATTATTAATATTATTATTATTTTCCTGTAAACTCTTTTCTTTACTGCAAATATCTTTAGAATATACTATTTTTAAATTAAAATAGAACTATCTTACTTTCCTGCTTTTGAACACACACATACACACACACACACACATATATAACAAAATTCTAAATTAACATGAAATCAAATTTTTATGCGAATCCCATATTATTATTATTTTGTCTTAAACCTTATGTGTAAATAACAAATTAAAAACCTGACCTCACTGCTCGAGACTCCAGATCGAAGATGTGTCGTCGCCTTCATGCTCGACTCAAAACCCTAGCTCATGCTCGCAGTGCCGCTTTCTCTTCACAAGCGGCTATGAATACACTCCAAGGACGAGACCACTGAATCACAGCAATCACTCGGCCTTACTATCTCGAAGGAATTTGCAGCCATCGCTATTTTCGAAGCTCGTTCGAGAAGCCTCGATCTCGGGTGAAGGCTACTCGAGCTACCCAGCTTCCTCTCGAACCAACTGAAAAGAGAGGAGGAGAAATTTGAGATTCCTTTGCTTGCCATTTATTATTACTGTGTAAATTCGCAAATGACACCGAGAGGAGGAAGCGAATAGCGAAATCCATTTTATTTATTTCCGATTTCGTGAAATTGGAAGGGGAAGAAAGAATACGTTTCGAATGCGGCCAGGATTTGATTTCTCTTTTTTTAATAGCATCGAGAATATTGTTCTTCTCTTCTAAATCTCCGCTTAAAGAAATGAGTAAAATTGGTGTGTTGAAGAAGGGATGTGGGAACAAGAATAGACGCGATCGTACCTAAAGCTGAGAAAGGGGACAAGATTTGAGGGGAATTGCAGTGATGGTGAATAGAATTCGGTTGAAGGACAATTGGTACATATGAATATATTATTTAAATTAAATCGATAATCATCGTCTAGGCATTTTTATTTCGTATGCTCACACAACAAACCCCAAAATTACGAAAATTGAAACCCGATAATAATTCAATATTACAGACCCAATGGAACTGGTTTCGTCGAATTCCGAGACTGTGCCTCGAAAGGCTATTTTTAAATTCAATTTAAACGATAATAAATTCCAAAACTTAACAAACCATCCTTAAATTTGATTTCGACACTTCTATTCTCTTCAGTAATATCAATACAACTTTATAAGCCTTCAAATTATTTTTAATAGGCTTAAAATCTTAGATTTCATATTTTATCCAATTTCAAATTATTTAAATTCAATAATTTAATCAGCAAATAAATTGTGATATATGTAATTCAAGTTAAAATTGCTCTATTGAATATTTAAAATTAATTAAATATTCCAATTTTAAATGCTCAAAAATTCCGGGTCGTCACATTCCTCACCTCTTAAAAGAATTTCGTCCCCGAAATTATTAGTTAGGAAGAATGGTACAATACCTGTTTATTTTTCCTCAAAACCAAACAATCCAACATCTAACCAACTATCTTTTTATAAAAGACCCATTATCATTCTTATTAACTTCTCAACTCTCTCAGAGTTTCAAACTATACTATTCGTTTAACCATTCAAGTTTTAATTTAAAACCATATTTTGAATTATCAAAAAAAAATTCTTAAAATTTTTCTAACTCCCTAAATTTCCGAAAAATTTCGCCAGCGTCTCCTTTGCGCATCTGACTCGGTACAACTACAAAATGGCTCTACGGCCTCCCAAATCCAAAAAGAAAACAAAAGGCCAAGTGGCTCAATCCAAATACCAATCAAATTTCACACCAAATTTAAATACATACCTTTTTGTCGAGCATTTCAAATTTATCTTCTGAAATCAAAATCAATTCTCTTTTCCCTTTATATTACCTGCATATCCTGCTTAGCGCTAATATCCAATCACAATATTCCCAAAACATCATATCAACTTTCTTACAAACTGTCGGTATTTATTCATTCAAATATTAACTTAGATTATATTTGTAGTATCAATTCCCAATCAAGAATTCACCATTCCCTTCTTAAGTTAGTATAAGCATTTTGTATGTTTCTTATATTTATTTTCATCTCCCACTTTAGTTTAGATTTATTTCTGTTCAAATCGATTCTTTCATTTCCATATGAATTCAATTTATCTTTAACCCTGAATTTATAAATTTTATTTGTCATTTATTACTAATTCATATCATTCTTTTAATTAGTTATATTTACTAACTTATTTCAATTTCCAGTTTGAAATCATTTTGTTGTTAACTAAATTTTTCAAAAATTTTCAAAAATTTTTCTAATTCCCAAAATTTTTGGCAGAGTCCCCTTTGTACGGAGGAGCTTTTGCAATTTGACAAAAGATATAAATATATATACATCGACCCACACGGTCGGAAAAACCAAAAACAGTTCATATTTCCTATTTTTATTGCGTAGGCATACCTTATTTAGCAATTTAAGCAAGCGGCTAATTATTTTTAGCAAATAGCACAACCAAATCCAGCCACACGGCTCCCAGGTACCTGTACTTACTCAATTTAAACATGTAAGTGCCAAATATATGAAGTTTAACAACGTTTCACTTACTTGCAATAGTTAAAACACATGAATTCTAAAAGAAATTCACACCAAACATTTCTTCGTAAGCAACTTATATAATTTTCATACCAATTCCACTGTTCCAATTAATTTACAACCCATTTTCATACAATTTGAATGGTTTAAAACACAATAGCTTACATTTAATTTATTTTAAGCAAACTGAACTCATATTTAATTCAATTGCTCTCAAAATCAATTCATAGAATTTTAATTACTCCTATTTACATCCAATGATAATTTATTCTATGCAGTTTGATGAGATCTATGTGAATAAACAAGTATTCATGTTTTATAACCAATTTAAATGGATTTCAATTCCATTTATACTTACTTCTATTTCATTTTTAAATTTATTCACAATCCATATATTCACATTTTCATTGCAGTTTAAATTTGAATCTATTCACTTGCATTTCACTTTACTTAACCAAACCGGTTCATTCAAAACCATTAACAACTTAGATTCATCTTAATTACCGATTAAATTTCCTTTTTATTTTAATTCATTCACAACCATTTATTTAGCTCGACGCGTTTCATTTCAAATTTATTCACAATCCATTCATTTACATTCCATTCCATATTTGTTTATTCCAAACTGTTTTATTTAGCTCAAAGACAATCTAAGCTATTTCATTCAATAACCATTTCAATTTTTTCTTATAGACTCCATTTTATTTCAATTCCTTAACAATTTAAATGGTTTACAATTATTCATTTAAGAATTTCATTCCATTAAATATTATCTGTAACTCGCCGAATTCTATTTCGATTTGAATTTATTTCCCTTGATTTAAATCCAACCCAATATCATTAAACTTAGTTTAAGTTGAATTAAATTCAACTCTCTTCCATCTATTCAGATTAAGTCAATTTACTTCAATTTATTCAAATTTTATACTTAAGCTCATTTTCATTTTACAAGTAAATTTTTCTCTTTTATACTCAACTTAACTCAATTGATTACAAGGCCATATCCAATTTATTTCCACTTATTGGATTTTATTCGTAATGCAAACCATTACTATTTTAATCCAAATTTTATTTTTATTCGATACCTTTCCAATTACATTTAATTTGTTAACACTTCAAGTCACATTTTAATTAATAACTCAAGTTCTGATTCCACCATTCACCTTTAACTTACCATCAAATTTTATTAACTCACAATTCAACTTCATTCTCTATTTATTTAATTAATTGCAAGACCACTTTCAATTATATTTCTTCACTAATGATTCAAGTCGAATTTGATTTAAAACTTGAGTTTTATTTTCAAACTTCATTTTTAACTCACAATTCAGCTTTATTTAACTACAATAGGTTCCATTTACTCATTTCATTATCTATTTTATTAACAAATTAGTTCTTCCCTATTATAGTTCAATACTTGATTTTTAATTCCAAATACCACTTCATTTTATTTTATTAGTTCAATTTTACTATATAATTCAAGTTTGGATTTTTGTTTTATTTCCCAATTCATCAAACAATATTTATTTTGGATTTTGTATTCCATTTCCAATTTTATAAGTCACAACATATTATTTACACAATTCCATTCATTCTAGGCTTGAATATTCATCTTTTATTTTTAATTCGAGTTTTACACTTATTTATAATCCAAGCATATTTTTATTCCATGCATTTTAATTCTTTTACAAGTTATTCTTATTATTTATTTCAATTCCAATCCTTATCCAATTTATTTTCCATTTGTTCAGGTAAGAATTAATTCCATTCATTAATTCAATTGAATTCTTATTCCAATTCAATCTTATTTTAACACAGTTTTATTTAACTCAATTCGATTCCAACTTGATTCAAATACAACTGGATATTATTTTCAGCCTATCCAATTAATGTCAATCCAGTCAAATTTTTATTTCCCATCCAAGTTAATTTCATTGTAACAAACAGGTATTTTCAACCATTCGCATCCATTATAATGTATAGGTAGACACTCATGCCAGAATTGAATTGCTCAAAATACCGCGTTGTAAATAAAAATTTGGCAAACCTCAGAATATACAGTAAATAAAAATCACAGATCATAGACACAGGGTATTTAAAATGCAGCGGAAGTAGAAGAAATAGTAGTTCATGAAGCTACTATATAAAAATATCAGAGCTAAATAAAATACAACAGAAGAAAATAAAGTACAACAGAAGTCTGAAGATGACAACCAGGTACAAGCTGAATAGAACAACAAAACTGGAATAGATAAAACTAGATAAGCAGATATCTCCAGTGATTCCAATCTCCAGAAAGTGGAATCCAAATCTGTGAATAACTCAGGCTGACCCGAGCGTAAATAAAAATACAAACACTCGAGTCAGGACATACATACTTATACAATGTAAACCAACTCAAGTGAACTGTAGTAAAGGTACAAGTAACTTAGAAGATGCTTGGGACCGCCCATCCTCTAATGATCCGTTAAACTATTTACTATGTAGTAATATACGCTATATACAGTAGTGTCTAATCAGTAAAGTATAATCATATAGAAAATAGCGTTAAGGGGATGGTGAACCTTAACGCGGTCGGATCTTTAAAACCAAAATCGTAGTGGGCTCGCTATAAGGAGATGACACGGCACGCGAGGCAATGCCAGGGTGGATACACCGTTTGCACTCCCGGACCGGTGGTGACGGCAAGCCAGCAGCTTCCGCCCACCTCGAACAATACCCCCGAATAAAAGTGGCGCCACGTATCGAATCACAAAAGTAATAGAATGGTTTCCGATGGAGCATGCTCGATGAAAAGGTGCGACCCTTTGTGTAGCCCGGTATAGCTCCTGTTTTAGTCATTTATGCCAACTCACAGGAGTTGGGTCCACGTAATATACCTCGAGAACGTCGCCACCATTCTACTTCATTCTGGAATCTCCACCGCGTACACAATTGTTAAAGTGGTTTTCAGTGTTGGTCGGCTATAAGACTATATCCGGTCCCGGTCTCTTTAACAACCAATCATTATTATAATCCGTAGTTATAACTTTAAAAAAATATTTTATACTTCAAAAATAAAATGTCATTTCAACCCTAATCTTTATCAAAATAAAGATTAAATCATTTCCAAACCATTTCAATATATCATCATACCATATCTTTCGATTCAAATATTTATCAAAATAAATATCAAGTCATTTCTAACCATTTCTATATATTAAATTATCGTATCCTTTCAAAACTTCCTTTCAAATCATTTTAATATATCAAAATATCCTAACTTTTCAAAACTTCGTTCAAAATATCTTATCTTTCACCACTTCCTTTCAAATTATTTTAATATCAAAATGTCATATCTTTCAAAACTCCATTTTCAAATCATTTAATATATAAAAATATCAAAACCACATTCATTTCAAATCATTATTCATTTTATTCAATTTAAAATACCATTTCAATTCACATTTCAAAACAGTTTATATTCAAAAAAAATCATTTTTAATCATTAAAATGAAGTTATTATGTTCCATAATTGAATTATTAAATTTCCAAAATTTTCAACTTCCAAAGTTCATTTATTCACTTAAGTTTATCAAAACAGTGAAAATTCACTTTTCGTGGCATTTAGAAAACGCTACGGAAAGATACATTCAAAACAGTTCAATTTAACAAAAGACAACATTTTAAAATGTTGTAATAGGGTTTACTTAAATTTCAAATAAACTTAGTTAAATTCAAAAATTATAGCACTTACAAAAATTGCTATAATAGCTTTTAATTCAATTTAACTTTTTAGTTCATTATCATCAACTACAGCATTTACAAATGCTGTAATATCATTTACATTGTAATTAATAGCATTTCAAAAATGCAGTCAATTAACTTCAAATATTTAATATAATTTCTCAACCAATTATATTTTTTTTATTTAAAACATTTTTATCTCATAAAATCATACATTTTCACATTTATAAACATCATTTAATTTTCCTCAAGTTCATGATTTTATAAAGTTAAATTTCCATTCAAAAATTAAGATTTAACAATAAATCACTTATTTAATTGCAATGTTCAATTTTAAATTCATTGCATTAAATTTCAACTTAACACTTAAGTTCAAATTCTCAAATATAACTTAGTTTTATTTTTATTTACTTAACTAAAAGTTCACTTTTAAGTCAATTTCATAAATTTCCCATTTAGTTATATTTCAAAATTTCAACTTAAATATTCATTCATTTCACATTCAACTTTATCAAAAATCATTAATATGATATAAAATCACTTTGAATTCATTTAAATTCAAATTATCATAAATTTACCATAATTTCATATTCAATTTAATTTCCAATTCTAACTAAATCAAATTTTCAAAAATAACTTACGTTCGAAATTTTCTAACTTTTCATTAATTCATTTTACTTACAATTATTCAGAAAATCAATAATATTTTACAAAAATCCTTTTTAATTGGGTTTAAATCAAAATGTTTTAATATTTACATTTCTAAAATAATTTTAAATTTTTTAGAAAACATATATTAACTACGGGTCTGTATATAATTTTCTACACTAGGAAAAGTGATACGGGTAATATATCATTTCAACCCGTAATTTACAAAGAAAATCCGGGTTTTATCATTTCACACCCGCAGTCCCAAGTAAATGAAATAAATTGAAAATCATTCAGGCCTATCATTTCAGCCCATAATAATTTTCCCTTATTCTAAAGTCCGTTCGGGTATGTATCATTTCAAACCATAGAGATTTCTAATTTACAGGGAACTTGAAGTGTGATAAACTGATAAAAATGAATAGTAGCAACATATATATAATAACAGATGATATGACCTGAAATTTAACAGGTTTAACATCATATATAAATAATCACATGGTAGTTATAACATCATATTTAATTCTCCACATTCAGTTGTTGTTGTTTCACAACTGCATAAGTATAAATGTCGTGTGAGCTTTACTCACCTTTTTGTGCTGGAGATTGCAATACAAATGACACAACAGATTCAAGAAGGCACGATGACACAATAGTAGGCTCAAGTGGGAAGAGATCCAAGCTTAGAACTTGTGTTACAACCCAAAACAAAACAAAATAAAATTACAATTCAATACAACATTGAATAGGAATAACTTTGAAATAAAAAGAGATACGAATACACAGTCTTTTGTCTTGCCTTCTACACTTGCTAGCACGGCTTAGGGAATGTTTTGGCTCATGTTTGCACATACTTTGGTTCAGGTTTGGGTCCTATAAGGCATGGCTACAAGGTATTGAAGTGGTGGAGGAGTTACTATGCATGAATATGAAGAGGCTTATGCAAATAGTGGGTTTTTGGTTCATTTTGGGCTAGGCTACATGGATCTATGGCTCGGCTATGGCATGCTTCAGATCTGGACAGAGGATGAAGGTGATGGTTAGGGGTGTGTCAAGGTGGTGGTGGAGCCATAGGAGTGGCCAAGGTCATCTAAGGTGATGGTGATGAAGACTAGGTGGCTAGACATGCTTTTTAAGGAGTTTTAACATATTTTTTGTGGATTTCGCATCATGGGATGGTCATGGCACTTGCTGGTCATAGGAAGAAGGTTTTTGGTCGTATGTGATGTGGGGAAGGAAGTGTAGTGGTCGGTGGAGGAGATGGTGGAGGTGTTAGGCCAAAAAAAGCAATGAGATGTCATGGCAAAAATCAAGCAAAACAAAGAAGAAGTAGAAAAATGAGAGGAGGAAGAGAGGCCATTGCTTATTTTTCTTTCCTTAGATCTGAAATTGATGTGTATTATTGATGGAATGAGAAACTTTCACGTGAATAAGCAAAAGAAAAGGAACGGCTGCAATAAATTGATGCATTGATTGAAGAAGAAATGATAAAAGAAACGGTGAAACGACTTTACGTTTCTTAGCTTTTAAAACCTTCCATATTCCTTTTCTTTTAGATCAAGTAAAACAAAATAAACTTCAGCAAGTAAATCAAAAAACCGAAACAAAGTGAAAAAAATAAAAATATATAATTAAATTTAAAGAAAATATAAAAAGAATTAAGGAAATTGCTTAAAAATTGAAAACAGGGTTCAAAAATTACAATTAAAACATCAATGGCTTTGGAAAAATATCTACTTCATTTTAAAAATATTCTAAAGCAAAATTTTGAAATAAAATAATTTATTTATCATTTCTAAAATAAAATAAATAATTAAATTGGAGAAAAATAGAAAAGAATTAAAGAAAATGTTTAAAAATTGAAAACAGGGCATGTAATTTACAAGAAAAATACAACTAGCTCTAGAAAAATTCCTACCTCACTTCAAAAATATTAAAAGACAAAAACATATATAAAATAGCATATCAATACATATTACAATAAAATATGACAAAGAAAAATAAAATTTATACTATTTAAAATAACAAAATTGCAGAATAAACGAATTGCACTCAATATTGAAATATACATAACTCTCACAATTTAAATCCGTTTCCAACGAAACAAAACGCGGTGTTCCTAAAATTTTATGTACTTTCAAAATAAAATAAAAAATTTAAATTTTCAAACTTTTAAAATTTTAAATTAAAAGTCAAGGTTTGACTATTTTGACCAAAAATTCACTTTTTGGAAAATATTCTTTTTAGTCATGCTTTGGAATGATAATTCATATCAAAACTAAAGTTTATCATTCAAAATAAAAAAAATAAGTTTTTAAATCATAAATTGAATTAAAAAAAATTAAAATATACAAAAAAAAAATCATAAAATACAGGGTTGTTCCACTCTCCCCCACTCAAAACTTTTCGTCCCCGAAAAGGAATGACGTACGGGAAAGCATAGAAAAAGATAGAGTGAAACAATATTAGGATAAGATGAAAAGGAGAAGAAAATTATACATGATAACTATTGTGATAGGTAAGTTTAACAAGGAGGAGATATCTTTCCAAGATCCTCCGGAATCAAGAACACAAGCACGAAAAGGTGGATTCAAAATGAGTACCAAAAATTATCAAAGATTATAGAAGATTTCTAAATAGAAAGATTATAGAAAGATGCCTATACCAGTCTATAGCAAGATGAGGATGATAAGGACAACCAAAATATAGTTTGAAAAAAAAATAAGGAAATAAATTTGAAAGCATAGAAATTTCAACTTAAATAGAGAATAAATCTTTTACACAAGTTAAATAAATCTTAACTATCTCAAATTTCATTATCTTATTATCCAATCATCTAAAATTAACAAATTTTTTAACCATGGGTTTTGAAAAATAATCATTTAATATACTCTTAATGTACTTAATAAATTTAATTCTTCTTTATTTCTAATTAAAATTAAATTTATTCCTCTCAATATATTTATCACTCATGTTAAATATGCTTACGCTTATTATAACTGCTTTATTTGATTCTTAGTTCTTCTAACATTAATTTATTGTAAGTTATTCAATTACCCTTTATTATATTTACCTCTGTTAATCGTTTTAAAATCTAAGTGTATAACATTTATTATAACCACTCAAATTTTATTTATAAAATCTTTTTATATTGTATATTATCCAATTACACTGTTAACTTCTAAAATTAAGGTAAGTTATATTTGAATGCTATTGTATTATACAAATAAACTTTCCAATTAAATCATTTCATGCTTGATATTCATCTAAAATTTTGATTGATTTTTTTTATAAATAAAATTATTCTTTAAAATAAAATTTAAGAACTAAATTTCCGATTACATTCAAACCATTTAGAGATAAGTAATAATATATACATAATATGTCAAATCAAATTTCAATCATATTCTATATATATATATATAAATCATGTCATATTTTATAAATTCAAATCAATTAAATTTCCCAAAACAAAGCTGTAGCAAGACTACAGGGTGGTCTCTTCACTTTGAAACTCGAAAATGAACGTCGATGATGTCGCGATCATCACCGAAGTTATTTTCCAGCGACAAAGAGAAGAGCACTTTAAAATTCTTTGGAAACAAATTCTATTTTAAAATACTTTAAATAGTGTATCCTTTTTATTTTAAAACTTTGAACCAAAGTTCGAAATAATCGGAATTTAAATTCTCAAATTCTTGTTTTAAATTCATTTCAGTTCCCAAATCAAGTATTATCACTTCAAATAATCAATTTAAATCGGTTTATTAAGTTCCATAAATTTACTTATATATCAAAATTTATTTCATTAACCAAATTTTAAAATAATATTGTGTCAGTTTGTTATGTCAGAGTGTTTTAGAAATCCTATCGATAGCGTTGATCAGACGAATCGATTGGAAACCCAAATCAACATCAGCAACTCAAACAACACAATATATAAAAAAAACATAGATATACAAGTACAATTCAAAATGTTTGGAAGAATAGATTGGAAACAAAAGACAAGATGATTAAATAACAAAACAGGGAGGTGGATTAGCTTAAGTAAATCACGGGCAACATTTACCGGGTCAATCGTGGCTTAAAGAATAAGAGCAATGTGGATTTTTCTAGGGTAAATCTACATTTGATCTCAAGAGTTAGAGTTTGGGATAACAAAAGATAGTAGCATCTAGACCAAGGATAGATATAAATCTTCGGTGAGTCGATGCTAATTGTAAAGGAGTTTTCCCCCTTTTTCAATTCAATTTGAAATTGGCGTGACCGCCGACTCACTAAAAAGATTATCCGAAGCGGAGTTATGAAATACACCAGAGTCAAAAGAAGATGAATTGTGAGGGATACGAATGGTTTTTGGAACCGTAGGGAATTTTCCAAAATTCAAAGGAATCGAGTCAAAAAGGAAGAGATTCAAACTCGAATGAAAGTGGTTCTGTAAATACATTCACTCCATATGCTGAGTTTTGCCTAGAGCAACCTGGCTCTGATTCCATTATAAGTGTATAGGTAGACACTCATGCCAGAATTGAATTGCTCAAAATACCGCGTTGTAAATAAAAATTAGGCAAACCTCAGAATATATAGTAAATAAAAATCACAGATCACAGACACAGAGTATTTAAAATGCAGCGGAAGTAGAAGAAATAGTAGTTCATGAAGCTACTAAATAAAAATATCGGAGTTAAATAAAATACAACAGAAGTGTCAAGTTGACAATTAAGTACAAGCTGAATAGAACAAAAAAGCTGAAATAGATAAAACTAGATAAGCAGATATCTCCAGCGATTCCAATCTCCAGAAAGCGGAATCCAAATCTGTGAATAACTCAGGCTGACCCGAGCGTAAATAAAAATACACTCAAGTCAGTACATACATACTTATACAACGTAAACCAACTCAAGTGAACTGTAGTAAAGGTACAAGTAACTTAGAAGATGCTTGGGACCGCCCATCCTATAAGGATCCGTTAAACTATTTACTACGTAGTAATATACGCTATATACAGTAGTGTCTAATCAGTAAAGTATAATCATATAGAAAATAGCGTTAAGGGGATGGTGAACCTTAACGCGGTCGGATCTTTAAAACCAAAATCGTAGTGGGCTCGCTATAAGGAGATGACACGGCACGCGAGGCAATGTCAGGGTGGATACACCGTTTGCACTCCCGGACTGGTGGTGACGGCAAGCCAGTAGCTTCCGCCCACCTCGAACAATACCCCCGAATAAAAGTGGCGCCACGTATTGAATCACAAAAGTAATAGAATGGTTTCCGATGGAGCATGCTCGATGAAAGGGTGCGACCCTTTGTGTAGCCCGGTATAGCTCCTATTTTAGTCATTTATGCCAACTCATGGGAGTTGGTTCCACGTAATATACCTCGAGAACGACGCCACCATCCTACTTCATTCTGGAATCTCCACCGCGTACACAGTTGTTAAAGTGGTTTTCGGTATTGCCGGCTATAAGACAATATCCGATCCCGGTCTCTTTAACAACCAATCGTTATTATAACCCGTAGTTATAACTTTAAAACAATATTTTATACTTCAAAAATAAAATGTCATTTCAACCCAAATCTTTATCAAAATAAAGATTAAATCATTTCCAAACCATTTCAATATATCATCATACCATATTTTTCGACTCAAATATTTATCAAAATAAATATCAAGTCATTTCTAACCATTTCAATAAATTAAATTATCATATCCTTTCAAAACTTCTTTTCAAATCATTTTAATATATCAAAATATCCTAACCTTTCAAAACTTCGTTCAAAATATCTTATCTTTCAACACTTCCTTTCAAATTATTTTAATATCAAAATGTCATATCTTTCAAAACTCCATTTTAAAATCATTTAATATATCAAAATATCAAAATCACATTCATTTCAAATCATTATTCATTTTATTCAATTTAAAATACCATTTCAATTCACATTTCAAAACTGTTTATATTAAAAAAAATCATTTTTAATCATTAAAATGAAGTTATTATGTTCAATAATTAAATTATTAAATTTTCAAAATTTTCAACTTCCAAAGTTCATTTATTCACTTAAGTTTATCAAAACAGTGAAAATTCACTTTTCGTGGCATTTAGAAAACGCTACGGAAAGATACATTCAAAACAGTTCAATTTAACAAAAGACAACATTTTAAAATGTTGTGATAGGTTTTACTTAAATTTCAAATAAACTTAGTTAAATTCAAAAATTATAGCACTTACAAAAATTGCTATAATAGCTTTTAATTCAATTTAGCTTTTTAGTTCATTATCATCAACTACAGCATTTACAAATGCTGTAACATCATTTACATTGTAATTAATAGAATTTCAAAAATGCAGTCAATTAACTTCACATATTTAATATAATTTCTCAACCAATTATATTTTTTTATTTAAAACACTTTTAATTCATAAAATCATACATTTTCACATTTATAAACATCATTTAATTTTCCTCAAGTTCATGATTTTATAAAGTTAAATTTCCATTCAAAAATCAAGATTTAATAATAATTCACTTATTTAATTGCAATGTTCAATTTTAAATTCATTGCATTAAATTTCAACTTAACACTTAAGTTCAAATTCTCAAATATAACTTAGTTTTATTTTTATTTACTTAACTAAAAGTTCACTTTTAAGTCAATTGCATAAATTTCCAATTTAGTTATATTTCAACTTAAATATTCATTCATTTCACATTCAACTTTATCAAAAATCATTAATATGATATAAAATAACTTTAAATTCATTTAAATTCAAATTATCATAGATTTATCATAATTTCATATTCAATTTAATTTCCAATTATAATTAAATAAAATTTTCAAAAATAACTTACGTTCAAAATTTTCTAACTTTTCATTAATTCATTTTACTTACAATTATTCAGAAAATCAATAATATTTTACAAAAATCCTTTTTAATTAGATTTAAATCAAAATGTTTTAATACTTACATTTCTAAAATAATTTTAAAAATTTTAGAAAACATATATTAGCTATGAGTCTGTATATAATTTTCTACACTAGGAAAAGTGATACGGGTAATATATCATTTCAACCCGTAATTTACAAAGAAAATCCAGGTTTTATCATTTCAAACCCGCAGTCCTAAGTAGATGAAATAAATTGAAAATCATTCAGGCCTACAATTTCCGCCCATAACAATTTTCCATTATTCTAAAGTCCGTTCGGGTATGTATCATTTCAACCCATAGTGATTTCTAATTTACAGGGAACTTGTTGTGTGATAAACTGATAAAAATGAACAGTAGCAACATATATATAATAACAGATGATATGACGTGAAATTTAATAGGTTTAACATCATATATAAATAATCACATGGTAGTTATAACATCATATTTAATTCTCCACATTCAGTTGTTGTTGTTTCAGAACTTCATAAGTATTAATGTCGTGTGAGCTTTACTCACCTTTTTGTGCTGGAGATTGCAATACAAATGACACAACGGATTTCAAAAGGCACGATGACACAACAATAGGCTCAAGTGGGAAGAGATCCAAGCTTAGAACTTGTGTAACAACCCAAAACAAAACAAAATAAAATTACAATTCAATACAACATTGAATAGGAATAACTTTGAAATAAAAAGAGATACGAATACACAGTCTTTTGCCTTGCCTTCTACACTTGCTAGCACGGCTTAGGGAATGTTTTGGCTCAGGTTTGGACATACTTTGGTTCAGGTTTGGGTCCTATAAGGCATGCCTACAAGGTATTGAAGTGGTGGAGGAGTTACTATGCATGAATATGAAGAGGCTTATGCAAATAGTGGGTTTTTGGTTCATTTTGGGCTAGGCTACATGGATCTATGGCTCGGCTATGGCATGTTTCAGATCTTGATAGAGGATGAAGGTGATGGTTAGGGGTGTGTCAAGGTGGTGGTGGAGCAATAGGAGGTGGCCAAGGTCATCTAAGGTGATGATGATGAAGACTAGGTGGCTAGACAAGCTTTTTAAGGAGTTTTAACATAGTTTTTGTGGATTTCGCATCATGGGATTGTCATGGCACTTGCTGGTCAGAGGAAGAAGGGTTTTGGTCATGTATGATGTGGGGAAGGAAGTGGTGGTGGTCGTTGGAGGAGATGGTGGAGGTGTTAGGCCAAACAAAGCAATGAGAGGTCATGGCAAAAATCAAGCAAAACAAAGAAGAAGAAGTAGAAAAATGAGAGGAGGAAGAGAGGCCATTGCTTATTTTTCTTTGCTCAGATCTGAAATGGATGTACATTATTGATGGAATGAGAAACTTTCATGTGAATAAGCAAAAGAAAAGGAACGGCCACAATAAATTGATGCATTGATTGAAAAAGAAACGGTAAAAGAAACGGTGAAACGACTTTACGTTTCTTAGCTTTTAAAACCTTCCATACTTCCTTTTCTTTTAAATCAAGTAAAAAAAAAATAAACTTCAGAAAGTAAATCTAAAAACCGAAACAAAGTGAAAAATAAATAAAAATATATAATTAAGTTTAAATAAAATATAAAAAGAATTAAGGAAATTGCTTAAAAATTGAAAACAGGGTTCAAAAATTACAATTAAAACATCAATGGCTTTGGAAAAATATCTACTTCATTTTAAAAATATTCTAAAGAAAATTTTTGAAATAAAATAATTTATTTATCATTTATAAAATAAAATAAATAATTAAATTGGAGAAAAATAGAAAAGAATTAAAGAAAATGTTTAAAATTGAAAACAGGGCATGGAAATTACAAGAAAAATACTACTAGCTCTAGAAAAATTCCTACCTCACTTCAAAAATATTAAAAGACAAAAACATACATAAAATAGCATATCAATACATATTACAATAAAATATGACAAAGAAAAATAAAATTTATGCTATTTAAAATAACAAAATTGCAGAATAAATGAATTGCACTCAATATTGAAATATACATAACTCTCACAATTTAAGTCCGTTTCCAACGAAACAAAAAGCAGTGTTCCTAAAATTTTATGTACTTTCAAAATAAAAGAAAACATTTAAATTTTCAAACTTTTAAAATTTTAAATTAAAAGTCAAGGTTTGACTATTTTGACCAAAAATTCACTTTTTGGAAAATATTCTTTTTAGTCATGCTTTGGAATGATAATTCATATCAAAACTAAAGTTTATCATTCAAAATAAATAAAATAAGTTTTTAAATCAAAAATTCAATTAAAAAAATTAAAATATAAAAAAATTCACAAAATACAAGGTTGTTACATTCATTTTTTAACTTTTCCCTTTAAATTTAAATTCCAACATTCAAAGCTTATATTTCCCTCCTGATTTGAAAATCATCTCAATTTACAAGCTTACAACTATCTCATCAGGATTTTTAAATACCCGGCTTTGGTTTCAAATCATTTTGAAATCTCCAACATCTCAAATCATATCTCTCAAAAATTTAAACCAATCCTGGTTTTATTCCCAACAAATTTCCTTTAAGATTTCCAAAAACAACTAGCTTTTCTGAACAAATCAATTTTTTTTGGCAGCAATCCGTCACTTAGAAATTCGAAAATGAATACTAATGATGCGGTCGTCATCATCAGAATTATTTCCCAATAATCCAAATGATTTCAATGCTATATCACATTCAAAATCCCTTTAAAACAGATTTCCATTCAGAAGTATCTCCAAAACAATAATGTTATCATTTATCTTTAAAACACTTCGACAAACACTTCCAAAGTCTTCGGGATTTTAAATTTCCAAAGCCTTCTTAAATAAATTTTAACTATAATTTATTTGTACACTTTATGCTTATACAAATTCTCATTCGATTGTATTTCAATTCATAAATTACATTTATAATTCATATTTATAAATTTCATTTTATAATGAATTTATTCCCTTAAATTTTAGTTATATTTCAATTTCTAGTTAAATTTTCACTTAACAATGATAATACTTTAATATTATCCTTCCTAACTCCAAGCAACCATATATTAGCTAAATAGTTTTCAAAAACTATTCTTTATATCAAAATATGTTTTTGGGCAAAATTATTTCATTTACCCACATTTAAAATAATACCGTGTCGATTGTTCTATTCAAGTGTTTCGAAACCCCTTCAATACAGTTGCGCAAACTGTGTCGACGAAGGTTCATATGCCACTCAATAAATCAATCAACACAATATTAAAACAATTTATATTCACTAACAAAAACACGCTCATATTTATTAATACGCTCAAACTCATTATAGAGTACTATGGACTCTATTTTAAATGAGTAATTCCCACCAGAGCCAAGGTTATCACCAACCTAAGCTCTGATACCAAGTGAAACGACTCGCAAATCCGTACACCTTGAGTCAACACTATTCTACAACAATCAACTCAAGTTGTACAGAAAGACGAACCACTTGGGTTAAAGAAGAAGAGGTAGAAGAAGAAAATAGAAAACAACAACAAAATCTAACCATCGCAGCGGAGTAAAATATAATAGATAATAAATGATCTTTACTCTAAATCAAATATCTCTGTTTATATATTACATCATCAGAGTACAACAATCACAACTCAACATCAATACCATACAAATGGATACACAGCAACTCAACACAGCGGAATATATATATAAACAAGTACGAGAGTACGTGCCGTCATCCAGCTCGTCTCCTGAGCTCCACAGCATCATATCCTGTATCCTATAATACTCGGTCTGACCCGAGCATTATAGTTAAATAACACTCGAGTCAGTCTGGAATACCAATGTGAGAAAATCACACACAATTGATTATTAAAGTTTCAAAAATACTTTGAAAACAAAAGCATCTCGTAAGACCACGCCACAAATAAACATGTCGGGTTTTTACCTTACGATAGCTAAAACATTTTTATTTAAATCCTCTGATATTATAATAGTGTCTACAGAAAGTAAAATAGAATCTTGCTGAAATGCGTGCAACTCATGTTCCAGCAATAGTTGGGCACAATCAAAATTATACGGGCGCATAGGAAAAATGGATTCCAACTAATGGCTAGGCACTAGGGTACCACCTGTCACAGTACCTGGTCTAGATCAGCGTACCGAGGAGCCACCCTAACTCCCCTGTAACACAAGACCGGAACCATCCTTTACTGGACAGTCCCGAGCAGGATCACCCCGCGGTTGGGATCAGCAACCGCCCACTAAGCCGAAATAAAAGGGACATCTAGACAGGGATGATCTCATCCTCTAGTGGGGGCTACCCACGTAGCCTTGCTGCATAACCTCTGATTTTCAGCCATTCCCATTTGAGGAAGCTTGAGGCTAAGCGTTACCGTTTTAGAATATATCCCTTAGAATGCCCATCGTCCACCTGACGATGTTTCGCAAGCATTCATCCATACAAGTCCATCCCGGGTTCGAACGGAACCGAAGTCACTATTCCTACTACATCCATTTTGGAAATATCCTCAGGATTAGTAGCGACTATCCCTTGCACTTCACTGCTCCATCTTTGAATCCACACTCGTTTTTTTCATGAAAACGTACAAACCGGATTGAAGTGGTTTTCGAGAAATAAATCTCGATCCTGGTCTCTTCGAAACGATCAATGCATTTGGCCAATATTGATAGTCGGTTATTTAACTATCAATTAATATTCACAAACAACCATCAGTCAATAAATAATTTTTTTAATTATTTATTTATCTCAAAATATCTTCACAAGATATAATTTCACTTTTCAAATTCCTTGAAAATAGTTTTCAAAACTATCTGGCTTTCTCAGAATAAATTCCAAGTTTTTCTATTTCCACTGGAATCACCAAGCACAAAACTTTAGATTTTCAAAATAATTTTAAATTACTTTATTGTAAAATATGTTTAACATTTAATTTAGAAAATTTTACTTTAGTACTTAATTTAAAAAAATACTTTAGAAATAATTAAAATACGTTTACCTTATAACAATACATTAGATATTTTTTCTTTAAACAAAATTCCAAATCATCCTTTAAATAATTATTACTATAATAGATTAAACAAAATAGCTACTCTGAACTATACTTTAAAATATTTAAGTTAAGACTACTTCGATAATTGGCTAAAAATACATACTATATGAATAGATAAAAATAAGGTTACCTTAGAAAATATAAATTAGGTTCTCACTCTTTTAAAACAAAACTCTTAGTTACCATTTTAAATAATTACTACGATAATAGATTTGAAAATATTTACTTTTAGAATTTAAAAGATTAAAATAATAAATTTTCTAAACATGCTTTTTAAAACAACATTAAAGCTTTTACTTATATTTAAAAATTAACTTTGAACGTACTTGGCTATCCAGGGAAATATACTTCTCTTCACAATCTTCTTGAAATTTTCAATTTCAAACACTTGAATCAATTTCCACATTGATTTTCAATTTATTCCCTTTCTTACTACAAAATCTATTAACTTCAGGTTTTATTTCTTAATTATGATATAAAATATTTTAAGTGAGAATACCAATTTTTGATTTCCCAAATTACTTCTTAATCCCTTTAAATAAATTTAAACTTTAATTTTAAAATAATTCTTTATTCCTTTAATATATATAACTTAAGTTTACAATTCATTAAACTCGATTTATTCAAAATTCCTTCCGTACTCGAAGTTATTTATTATTATTATTTTCATATTACTTCTATTTTTTTTCAATTCAATTCTTAATTTTATTCAAATTTCCTATAATTATTTTACTTACAAATCCATTTCTTGTATTTTCTTTCCAAGATCCAAATTGTATATTTTTGGAAATTCATTATACCCAATCATATCCAATCAAACCATAGCATTCAATATTTCAACATAATTCATCATAGAATATCAAATCATCTCAACAGGGGAATTAAATAATTTAAATAAATGTTGAGGGATCAAGTTGGATCCCTCCAACCTGTTTTCCCTACATCCACACACATTAACATAACATATATAATATCTTCACTATAAAATGAGGGAAATTAATCATTTCTAGGTGTAGTATATGCTACTATATATGACAAAATAATCAATTCAACCATTCAAACAATTATTTAAATTTAATCATTTAAATTTTAAACTTAACTGAGTGAGATTAACTCACCCTAAATTTTATTTTGCCATCCATCCTGCCCGACTTGATTTTTTTTTTCATGACTTCAGACCTTGGATAACAATTACATAGTTTATTAATATTTGAATTGATCGACCGGCCAATTTTATTTAAATTTAATCAACTAATATTTTAGTTTTAAACAAATTTTCCTTCCATAACCATTTTTAATAATTGGTAACTAAAATATGTATATGTACATTTATTTTAGGTTTAGTTTTGAAATCAAATGTATATTTATAAAATAACTTAAATAGATTTCATAGGAACTAATTTATATAAACTTTCACACATTTTCTTTTTCTTTTTTTAAAAAGAACTATTTAACATATGATTATTAATATTATTATTATTTTCCTGTAAACTCTTTTCATTACTGCAAATATATTTAGAATATATTGTTTTTAAATTAAAATAGAACTATCTTACTTTCCTGCTTTCGAGCACACACACAGATATATATATATATAAAACAAAATTCTAAATTAACACGAAATCAAATTTTTATGCGAATCCCATATTATTATTATTCTGTCTTAAACCTTATGTATAAATAACAAGTTAAAAACCTGACCTCACTGCTCGAGACTCCAGATCGAAGACGTGTCGTCGCCTTCATGCTCGACTCAAAACCCTCGCTCGTGCTCGTGATGCCGCTTTCTCCTCACGAGCGGCTACGAATACACTCCAAGGATGAGACCACTGAATCAAAGCAATCACACGGCCTTACTATTTCGAAGGAATTTGCAGCCATCCCTATTTCCGAAGCTCGTTCGAGAAGCCTAGATCTCGGATGAAGGCTATTCGAGCTATCCAGCTTCCTCTCGAACCAACTGAAAAGGGAGGAGGAGAAATTTGAGATTCCTCTGCTCGCCATTTATTATTACCGCGTAAATTCGCAAATGAAACCGAGAGGAGGAAGCGAATAGCGAAATCCATTTTATTTATTTCCGATTTCGTGAAATAGGAAGGGGAAAAAAGAATACGTTTCGAATGCGGCCATGGTTTGATTTCTCTTTTTTTTAATAGCATCGAGAATATTGTTCTTCTCTTCTGAATCTCGGCTTAAAGAAATGAGTTAAATTGGCGTGTTGAAGAAGGGATGAGGGAACAAGAATAGACGTGATCATACCTAAAGCTGAGAAAGGGGACAAGATTTGAGGGGAATTGCAGTGATGGTGAATAGAATTCGGCTGAAGGACAATTGGTACATATGAATATGTTATTTAAATTAAATCGATAATAATCGTCTAGGCGTTTTTATCTCGTATGCTCACACAACAAACCCCAAAACGACAAAAATTGAAACCCGATAATGATTCAATATTACGAACCCGATGGAACTGGTTTCGTCGAATTCCGAGACTGTGCTTCGGAAGGCTATTTTTAAATTCAATTTAAACGATAATAAATTCCAAAACTTAACAAACCATCCTTAAATTTGATTTCGACACTTCTATTCTCTTTAGTAACATCAATATAACTTTTATAAGCCTTCAAATTATTTTTAATAGGCTTAAAATCTTAGATTTCATATTTTATCCAATTTCAAATTATTTAAATTCAATAATTTAATCAGCAAATAAATTGTGATATACGTAATTCAAGTTAAAATTGCTCTATTGAATATTTAAAATTAATTAAATATTCCAATTTTAAATGCTCAAAAATTCCGGGTCGTCACATGGAAAGTGCCTTCTGCTTGATATCCGCTTTGTGGCCACATTGTGGATTCATTCTACCGATATTATTCTCTTTGATTTTTGGTTTTCCGGATGTGATACTCGAATGTTCCCACCGTGGCCTAACCCATGGTTTTTTTTCTCTCGCGACTGCATAGCGCAACTGCCTGGCTGAGTCTGCACTAGGGGTACGGATTGTTTCTTGGGGGATCCAGGCGTAACCATTGTGTATCCTGCAATCTATGTAGGTCGCATTTGTAGCAAAACTGCCTGGTTGAGATGGCCTAGGGGTAAGGATTGTTTCCTGGGGGACCCAAGCGTAACCATTGTGTATCCTGCACCCTACTAGTCATCATGGCGTAACTCGCAGGGCTGAGAAAGCTTACGGATACGGATTGTTTCCTGGGGATCTAGGCGTAACCATTGTGTATCTGCGAACCATGGTTTGACAAAGGTTTTGGTTTGATTGTTTTGTTTGGATTGTACTTTTCACATCTATTTTTTTAGGTTTTTCAAGTATTTTCACTGAGTGTTGAAACAGGTCTACTAAGTACTTGAAGAATTCTATCTTTGCGCCTGATCAACGCATGGCTAGAGTCTGCAAGAACGAGGATAAACTTGTTGAAACATCGAGTTATAAAAGTATTTTTGAAAGGAAAAATTCGTTTCGATATAAAAGTATTTTATTATAAAGGTATTTCCAACAAAGAAATTTTGTATTAATATTTGAGATTAAAATTTTATGGTTTGATTTAATTATTCGAGCCCGATACTATCCCTTTGAACCTACCTTATCTGCTTAGCTTTATTTATTCTCCTATATTCCGTTTTTTCCGAATCTACCCTCCTTTCCTTTTTGAATATAACCTTTAAAATATTGTTTATTTATATACTACATGGTTTAATAGTAAATCATTAGTGTCATTAATATTGCAGAAGTTATTAATTTAATATGACATATTTAAAAATGAGTATTAATTTATCTATAATGTTGAAAGTGTCTCAAGATAAATTAGTAAATTTATAAACTATGGATTTAATGCTGTTAAATAACTTCCTCGAAAATATAACCAAGGATGTGAATAACTGTTTCCAAATAGTTTTCATATATATTTAAAAAGGTGTTATTTAAAACTTATAAATGGTATTTATAAAGGAAGCAAGAAATTTTACAAATGAGTTTGAATTTTTTTTTAAGTATTAACGAAAATTTAATTTCAAATGAAGTTTTCAAATGAATATTTCAAGTAAAATTTATATGGTCTTAAATTAATTGTTTATCCTTGTCTTTCAATCTATTTATCTTTCTGGTTGTTTCTATTCTCCTACCTTCTTCCTTATCGGGGCGAAAAGTTTTGAGTGGGGGAGAGTGTAACGACCCGTAAAATTTTGTTAATTTTTAATGGTTTTTTTTAGCGTATTTAATTTTTTTTTTGAGAAATTTTAAATAACAATATTTTGAAATAAAATCTTACATTTGGATTACGTATAGTTAAATGTGGCAAATGATAAATTTTCACCAAAAATTAAGAAAGTATATTTTAGGGTGAAAAAATTATTTTTCTAACCTTTCCTTTCCTACGCTCTCTGTTTCCACTACTTTCATTATGACCGTTCAATATATATACACACTACAGCTGGAAAGTTATAAACTTAGATACCTTTTGTATTTATTAAAAATTTAAAGTTTACCTTTAATTGTGACCTTTTGGTTTCCTTGCTTTCAAAAAAATTTGAACCATAGCCACGGTAATAAATTATTATAAAATTTTCAACTTAATCTAGGACGACCATTGCTACTAGAATCGTTACTTTTCTAATATATTCATTCCTACTTTCACTGATCTTTTATTTCTTCATTTTTCCACCGTCTAAAAAAAATAATAAAGGGTTATTCTTTTTATTTTATTTAGTAATCAGCGTGACTCTTGCCATTTACACCGCACCATATTTGACTGTTGATTTTCGTTTAGCATTCTTATTTTAAAAATATACCGCAGAGTAACGTTGCCTTCACAATTTAAAAATTGCTTTAATAGCTCTTGAATAAATGTGTAGCTGTTACTTTGATATTTTTCCGGAATTGTGACTTTTCTCTTTCCTTCCGTTCAAATTTGAAATGTGCTACCATTTATTTGCTTTGATTATTTTCCTGAATCAACGTGAATATTTTGCCTTAAATACTCCACTGAATCATAGCACGTGATTGTGCTATTTCATTGGTTACTTTTATTTAGTCGTTTCCATTTACTTCTGTTCGTATTTTCTTCCCTTTTTTATTGCTTCTTTCCAGATTTCTCTTCTTTCCCTCTCAATTGTTTCTTCCTCTTCTATATAAATTTGCCTGGAACTACAAATTTCAGCCTCTCCTACACCTTTTCCAAACTTCGCTCCTCCATCGAAACCACTCTTCCTCTTGCGCAATATCCATCGAAGACGCAGCGACCCTCCCCTGTTTCCTCCACTATTCGCATAACCAGGCATAGGTAAGTTATGTTTATATTTGCAAGTGTTATTTATATGTATATTATATATAGTTTTATATTTAGCTATGATATGGATGATTTTATCAATACACGTCCTCGGTACGTGCTGTTGATGCATATTCTAGCATTCAAAGTTGGTACGCATATTTGTTTATATGGAGTATAGTTATCATATATTGATAGGGGTATAAAAATATAAGATGCATACATATAGTGGTTATATAATGTTGTCGGATTTGAATACATATATATACCTGTAACAGCCCGCTATTTTGGACCATTCAAATCGACAATAAAACCGTACATGTCCGACTTGAATAATTCAAAATACCGAATTGTTAATAAAAATTTGGCAAAACTTAAAATATACAGTAAATAAATCAATCATAGATCACTTACACAGAGTAATACAATGCAGCGGAATAGATAAAAATAGTAGTTCATGAAGCTACTATATACATTAAAGTTAGAAATAAAATACAACCGAATAGTTCAAATGCCATGAAGTCTCCAATGCAACAGATGGCTTCTCTGAACCAATCAACTGGATGACTGAAGGGATAGATAGCTGGATCTTCAAGCAAAGCTCCAACTTCGAAGATGAGTCTCAAATGCTGTATCTCTCAGTCTGACCCGAGCGTAAAGCAAAACACAAAACACTCGAGTCAGGATTAACATTCTTATATCTATAAATCTAACTCAAGTGAAATATCAACTAAAATATAATTAACTTAGAGGATGTTTGGGATAACCATCCTCTAAGGGTCCATGGAACTATCTATAAGATAGAAATATACACTATAACACCGTAGTCTTCCAACTTAATTTATACTTCAAAACCAACTATCATTTTCACTTCAAAAATCTCTATACTTCCCAAATAGTATTTATATATATTAAATAATTTATTCAGTAAAGAAATTTCAATTCCCTCAACTTAACCAATCGTTTAACATCAACCCGACCTTCCCATTTAAATCTTTTTCAATCTCAATTTATCAATTTAAATTCAACTCAATTTCTAAAATAACCATTTCAATTTTATTGATCTCAAGTTCGGATTTGAAATCACCAAATACCCTTTATATTTCAATATATTTCAAAACTTTAAGTAATCAACGTTTCAAACTAAACTTTATTCAATTTAGTTTTCTAAATAATAAATTCAACTTATATCGATTCAAATACAGATCTGAAACACCCATTTATATTCTAGTATAGTTCAAAGATTTAATATTCTACATTCCCAAAGTTCAATTTTACAGTTTCATAAGATCTTGATTTAATCAAATTATTATTTAGCCTTGAAATATTTCCTCCTTAGATTCAACATCATTTAAGTAAACCTGAAATTACCCTTTTACTCAATATTTTCTTTAATTTATTTAAACATGAAACATTCAATAAATCACTTAAAACAAAAATCCAGTTACAAAATCATACCCTTAAATTTCCCATTCAATAAATTCAAATTGATTTAATTAAATAAATCTTCATTTGAATACCATTTTTAATAAACCAAATTTATCTCCCAATCTTAATTATTAAAATTCTTTACACGGTAAAATTTGAAATATAAATCTTAAATAATACTTAAACATATTTTATGGATTAAATCAGTCTAAAATATTATTAAATTTATATATAAAGTTTCCATTTATATATAATATTTTAAGAACCAATATTTATTAATTCACATATGTTTCTTTTCAAACTGTAGAAATTTATCTTTAAATTATTTATATGGACCAACGGTGTCGGTATATATTTCCTATCATATAGTCAAATGCTACGGATATTTATCATTTCAATCCGTACACTAAATATATACGGGTGGATATCATTTCAACCCGTAATCCCAAATTCAATTTAAATGAAAATCGTTTGGGTTTATCATTTCAACCCATAACGATTTTCTCCTATTCTAAAGTCCGTTCGGGTATGTATCATTTCAACCCATAGTGATTTTTATACTAACAGGGAACTTGCAGAGTGATAGCAGATATGAAAATAATAATAATAACAACAGGTATATATCATCAAAATAAATATAAACAATAGGATATGGTGTCATATCCCATAAGTGAACTATTACAGATAATAGCATAAATATAACAATTTAAATAACTACAGCAGCATATTTCAATTGTCATTTCAATTGAAATCAAATTTAATAAATAAAAGAACGTTAATCGTGAGTGATTGCTCACCTTTCGAGGCTAGAGATATATGATGATGAAATGAGCTATGAAATCCAAAGCAACGCTGGATGGACAAGATTTGATGTAGAAAATAGGCACGACGGACAAGGCTGATAATGGGAAATCGATGAGAATGAATCGAATCAATTTTGATATTACAGAAAAAAATATAAATTATTATGATATTAATTCTCCCAAAACAAATTTTCAAATTAAAAATGTATATTTAAAATCTATATATACCTATATGTAATTTAAACATAATTCGTCCAAAAAAACCATTTTATTATATTTTATAGTCAATAATTATTATAAAAACAATATAACCACTTATTGTAATATATATTACTTAAAAACCCCATGAGAGCAACCTATATATGTTCATAATAAAAATGTATATATAGAAATTCCAAATGCATAGCCTATATTCGGTTATATATATATATTACGTAAGTCTGAAACAAACACCTAAACGCATATATATGTCTCGAGATTTATAAACAACAAAATACTTATAATGACACATGCACTCATATACTTATATAGACTGTGAACAAGTATACATACTATGCCGTATAAAATCCAACACTAAAAAAAAAAAAGTAAACTCACACTGAAAACATTTTAGTCAATTATTAAATATATATATTAACTAGCGTATAAAACTAGCGTATCCTGTAACTTTATAATATATAAGCTATATCAGATATGAAACTATCATTATATCAGATATATAAATAGTTAAACATTTTATACAAAACTATCATAACTTTATTAAATTAAACATACATTACACACTTACACAAATAGACCGTAAACTGTAAAACTTCACCCATTTTAAAGTGGTAACAATACGCTTGCTAAAAATATAACCCACATAGCTCGTACTTCCCTATAAAACTATATAAATATTTGTAAGCTAACCATTAATATAGTCTAATTCACAATATGCATACCTTTATAACTTTAAATCAAATGTGTATATATATACTTATAACCAGTTATTCACAAAATACATAGCTTTAAACATATCATATATTTAAATACATATACAATCGACTGATAAGATGAGTATGCTTTACGTTTTATATATGTACTAACTTTTTATATAATATTTATATATACACTTATCAAATTTTATAACATGCGAACAAAATTTTATATTATATAGAATCTGAAAACTGCAAACATTTCATACTTGGAACCATACTATATTTATAAGATGTATATATGATATCTTAAATCAAAAAAAAAAAAAACTTACTTTGCTATAATACATACAATATTACTGCATAGATATACATTACTGACATATATTAAACTATATATTAACTAATATATAACCTTCAAACTTTTAAAATTGAATACCAACGTGACACATAAAGTATAAAACAATCAAGTTATCAAATCTCTATACATAGTATAATATCATACACACTATGAACGAAAAAAAAAAGAAAGAAAGAAAAAAAAAGAATACTGTTATGAACTCATATATATAATACCATATGATACATAACTAACATGAATTTAAAATCATGTAGGACAGATCACATATTCCAAATACAGACTTATAGAAAATATACAATAACACATATATATTATAAATATATGCTAACCTATTACTCAAAGATAACGTGTGGCATGATTGTTGATGGTGAAGGCTCTGAGGATGGCTGAGCATGCAGGCGATGACAACACGTGTAGAGAGATATGTGCATGAGAGGAGGAGAGAAAAACGCGGAGGGAGAGGGATGAGTTGGATGTGGTGGGTGACGAAGCGATGGGAGGTGGAAGCACGGTAAAAGAAGGGAGAAAATAGGTGGATCTGTAGAAAGAAAAATGGAAGAAGGAGGAGGAAGAAAACTTAAAATGAGGAATGAGATTGGAAGTGACAGCAGTTTGCAATATGAAAGAAACGAAGTCAAACAAGGTTATAAAGGCAAAATAAATAAAGAAAAGAACCGTTGCATACGAAACGTATACAATAAATATGAATTGATTTGAATAGTAATGGTCAAATTCAGCTGAAAAGATTAAAGCGAATAAATACGGAGCATTGGTTATGGTAAAGTAACGCACAAAATTAGGGGAATAACAAAGGAAAGGACTGGTCAAAATAAATGAATGTAAACGTGCAACGAATATAAAAATCTATATAATTGAACCGATGGAAACGAAGGAAGCAAATAAAAGAAAGGGAACGAAGGAAAAAAAATGAGCTGTGTCCCGAGCATAAATAAAGGTGGTAACGTATGAGAGGAATGAGAAAAACAAACGGGCACAATTTGAAATCAATGCAATAAAACGGCCAAAAGCTGATTTTTAGGAAAATTATTAAAGAAATATTCCTTGGGCTGCGCGTTTGAGATCCGAAAAGGCATGGAAATCAAAAAGTTATAATTTAGATTGGAATGAAAACGTACAGGAAATAATAAAGGAAAAAAAAATAAATGCGAAATAATCATATAGCATTTATTACGTTTCAAACTTTTGACATGGCATGGGATGGAAACAGCTGTACGCTAATTGAGAAGCTATTAAAGCAATTTATTATTAGTGGCATGTTATACGTTTTTATATTTATTTATTTCCTAGATCTCAATTCATATCTGATTATACTATGCAGATTTATCTTTATTACTAAACGTTCAAAAAGAATAAAACGTATACAAATTTTCTTGATTTTCGAAACAAAATTAACGGCTAAAAGATGATGAAGGGACAAAATATAAGAAAGGGAAAGAGATGAATGCGTACAATTATTTATAAGAAAAGAGAGAGAAAAGAAAAACCCACAATTAAAAATGAATGAATGAACGCTGAAAGTCAGTCAGGAATATAGAAGGTACAATATGAAATAATGGTAATCACAACTACTTTTTTTAATGCAGACCTTAAATCAACCCTTAAAACATATACTTCATATATGTAGTTAAATATAGTATATACTCCTCTTCTTCTTTGGTTCATATGATATATGAAACCCTTAACTATCGTATTTATAGCTGACGACATATGTATAGATATACTAAATATGCACTAAAATAAACTGGAAATGGTGACACAAAAACCCAAAATCAAATATATATATATATTTAACATGACTAGAAATCAAACTTCAGTAAAACTATATACTAGTATCAAGACTAACATATATATATATAGCTATTATAACACATATAAATTAAATAAAACTTGGTATAAATACGCTTTACTATATATACACTTCAAATAGACCATCATACATATACAGTGGTTTTCCAAAATAACTATATATGGAACGTACTCAACATACTTAAAATTTACACACCTTGCTGAAAAGCAAAAGGAGACCGTAAATTTATTACCCACGCTATTGATATTTATACCCAATAGAAATGAACTATGCTACCAAATTTACATCAAACTTAACTTATATTATAGCATAAATAATAGTTTATAAAGTTTTTGTACTAGATCTTATAGGTATAACCACAACCAAACTTTAAAATATATGTACACAGCTCGTACTACAAATCATTAATATACATAACATATTTTCTTTTTTTTTTCAAAATTTTATTATTAATAATTTCTCAAAATCCAATTCAATACGTTAAATACCAATTAAAAATTGCTAAAATTTTATGGGTCGTTACACTCTCCCCCACTCAAAACTTTTCGTCCCCGAAAAGGAATAAAGTAGGAGAATAGAAACAACCAGATGAAAAATTTAGACTTTGAAAAACAAATTAAAAAAATTTATTTAAAACCATATACTTTTTCTTTTGTTATTATTTAAATTGATTAATATTTAATAGATTACTCATTTTATCAAATCCATTCAATTAATTATGAGATCAATTATTTATAAAACACTAATTTTTCTCTCTTATTAAACCAGGTAGAATATAAATAAACAATGTTTTAAAGGATATATTCAAAAGAAGGAAAGAAGGAAAGAAGATAGATTCGGAAAAGAGAATATAGTTGAATAAATAAAGCAGGGCAGATAAGGTAGATTCAAAAGAATAGAATCGGGCAAGAATCGTACATTTCAAACCATGAGAGTTTAAATTTCAAATATTAACACAAAATTTCTTTGTTGGAAATACTTTTATAATAAATACCTTTTATATCGAAATAAATCTTTTCTTTCAAAAATATTTTTATAACTCGATGTTTCAACAAGTTTATCCTCGTTCTTGCAGACTCTGGCCATGCGTTGATCAGGCGCAAAGCTAGAATTCTTCAAGTACTTAGTAGACCTGTTTCAACAACCAGTGAAAATACTTGAAAAAAACTTTAAAAACAGATATGGAAAGTACAATCCAAACAAAACAACCAAACCAAAACCTTTGTCCGATCATGGTTCGCAGATACACAATGGTTACGCCTGGGTCCCCCAGGAAACAATCCATATCCGTAAGCTTTCTCAGCCCTGCGAGTTACGCCATGATGACTAGTAGAGTGCAGGATACACAATGGTTACGCCTGGATCCCCCAGGAAACAATCCGTACCCCTAGGCAAGACTCAGCCAGGCACTTGCGCTACTATTCGCGACCTACACAGATTGCAGGATACACAATGGTTACGCCTGGATCCCCCAGGAAACAATCCGTACCCCTAGGCAAGACTCAGCCAGGCAATTGCGCTGTGCATTCACGAGAGAAAAAAAACCATGGGTTACGCCACGGTGGGAAACACTCGAGTATTACATCCGGAAAACCGAAAATCAGAGAGAATAATATCGATAGAATGAATCCACGATGTGGCCACAAAGCGGATATCAAGCAGAAGGCACTTTCCATATCTTTACTTCGAAAATATATATCATATAGTACCTTTTCAAATCACTTTCAAATATTGTACTTATATAAAGTCCATATATATAGGATTCCTTTCTCAAATCGAATACTTTCCAAATCAATAGTAGATCAAATCATACTTATATAGATTTCGATTAAATAAAATCTCTTTCCAAATTGAGTACCTTTCAAATCAATAGATTTCAAATCAACCTCATACTTATACAATCCATTTTATATAAGTTCGACAACTCCCAAATCAAGTGCTTAGTAATCTAAGGTTCTCAATTTCAAATTATTTCAATACCAATTCAGTTTCAAAATCATATATGATTTCATCAAATTTTCTTCCAAATTAAATGTCTGAATTTCAAAGTTCCCAAAATAATAGGTGTAGAAAATTATCCCAGTTTCCAAATTAAAATAATTCAAGTCAAACAAATTCATTTCCAAAATCACCATATAAGTACTGGGTTTTTTTTTTCAATTTAATTTTCAAAACCAAATATTTTTCTCAAAATCAATTATATTCAAAATGGTTTCCAAATTTATAATTATCCCTTTAAAACCTTTAAACTATTTACTTCGATTTGAAATATCCAATTTACCTTTTTGAAAACCATTATTTAAAACTAAAATTCTTTCAAAACATTTAAAAACTAAATTCCATATTAGTATAATTAAAATAGCCATATTCTCTTACTTAATAAAAGGTTTAACCTCATACAACAAAACTTGCATACTTTATCAAATATTTTATACCTTTCGAAATATCTTGGTTTTTAAACCTTTAAACCTTGATTTGGAAGTGCTCGAACCTTCAAAATAGTCGGTGAAAATCAATTTCAAATCCAAGAGATGGAAATCAATTTTTATAAATAGAGTTATTCTAAGTCAAATCAAAAACTCGAGGACTGAACACCGGTCTTACTTCAAATTGTTTCAAATATATACATATATCTTTCGAAAATATCAAATTATACTTCGGAATTTGAAATCAAAAACGGTTTTACAAAATCACTCGCATAGCGAAGCTATTAAAGTGGCCTCTCCCCCACTCTGAAACTCGAAAATCAATGTCGATGATGCGTGCACTCATCACCGAAATTATTCTCCAACGACATAAGTGAGTTCTGGACTTCTATTTTCTTGAAAACTTCTTTGAAATTTCTTCAAAATTATTGGAATTCATTTGAATTCATTTGAAATATTTCTTATTCGGAAAAATACTTTTAAATCGTATTATTTATATATAATTTCCAAAATCTTAAAACCAATTTCAAAATACCGGAATTCAATTCTCGAATTTCAAATTTAACACTTCAATTATAAATCATTTTTATATAAATCAATTTCTTATAATTTTTTCAAAATTTCAAATCCTTTCAAAACCCTTTTTATATAGAATAACATTTCTTATTTGCTTTATATATAGGTATATAATCTCTACCGAAAACATTTTCTTTATATATATAGAATAAAATCATAGTTATCAAAATAATAATTTCGGTATAAACAATTTCTAAAATACAAACAAAACCCGATTTTCAAAGGATGATTTAAGGATGGATTTCAAAACAAAGATAGAGATTTAATTTAAAGGAACTCTAATCAATAGAATCCTGATTCGAAGATAGACTCGATCGAAGATGAGATAATTAAGTTACAAAATAGAAGATGGATATACTTCTATAAATCGCGGGCGACCTTTACCTGTCAACCGTGATTCCAAAATTAGATCGGTGTAGAATTCTGAGGCAATTCGACATTCGATCGTCGGAGATATAGAATTCGGCATAACAAGATATATCAGCATCGTAAACCGAGGATACAGGAATCTTCGGTGAGTCAATGCCAATTGAAAAGGAGTTTTCACCCCCTTTACAAATCATTCAATGGAGTTATGGGATACTCCAGAATCAAACGAATATAAAAAGGGAGAGACAGAATGAATTTCGAAACCGAGGGACATTCCAAAACTCAAAGGAAATTGAGTCAAAAAGGAAGACATTCAACTCGAACGAAAGTGATTCTGTAAATAAATTTACCATATATGCTAAGTTTTGCCTAGAGCCAAAGCTCTGATACCAACTGTAACAGCCCGCTATTTTGGACCATTCAAATCGACAATAAAACCGTACATGTCCGACTTGAATAATTCAAAATACCGAATTGTTAATAAAAATTTGGCAAAACTTAAAATATACAGTAAATAAATCAATCATAGATCACTTACACAGAGTAATACAATGCAGCGGAATAGATAAAAATAGTAGTTCATGAAGCTACTATATACATTAAAGTTAGAAATAAAATACAACCGAATAGTTCAAATGCCATGAAGTCTCCAATGCAACAGATGGCTTCTCTGAACCAATCAACTGGATGACTGAAGGGATAGATAGCTGGATCTTCAAGCAAAGCTCCAACTTCGAAGATGAGTCTCAAATGCTGTATCTCTCAGTCTGACCCGAGCGTAAAGCAAAACACAAAACACTCGAGTCAGGATTAACATTCTTATATCTATAAATCTAACTCAAGTGAAATATCAACTAAAATATAATTAACTTAGAGGATGTTTGGGATAACCATCCTCTAAGGGTCCATGGAACTATCTATAAGATAGAAATATACACTATAACACCGTAGTCTTCCAACTTAATTTATACTTCAAAACCAACTATCATTTTCACTTCAAAAATCTCTATACTTCCCAAATAGTATTTATATATATTAAATAATTTATTCAGTAAAGAAATTTCAATTCCCTCAACTTAACCAATCGTTTAACATCAACCCGACCTTCCCATTTAAATCTTTTTCAATCTCAATTTATCAATTTAAATTCAACTCAATTTCTAAAATAACCATTTCAATTTTATTGATCTCAAGTTCGGATTTGAAATCACCAAACCCTTTATATTTCAATATATTTCAAAACTTTAAGTAATCAACGTTTCAAACTAAACTTTATTCAATTTAGTTTTCTAAATAATAAATTCAACTTATATCGATTCAAATACAGATCTGAAACACCCATTTATATTCTAGTATAGTTCAAAGATTTAATATTCTACATTCCCAAAGTTCAATTTTACAGTTTCATAAGATCTTGATTTAATCAAATTATTATTTAGCCTTGAAATATTTCCTCCTTAGATTCAACATCATTTAAGTAAACCTGAAATTACCCTTTTACTCAATATTTTCTTTAATTTATTTAAACATGAAACATTCAATAAATCACTTAAAACAAAAATCCAGTTACAAAATCATACCCTTAAATTTCCCATTCAATAAATTCAAATTGATTTAATTAAATAAATCTTCATTTGAATACCATTTTTAATAAACCAAATTTATCTCCCAATCTTAATTATTAAAATTCTTTACACGGTAAAATTTGAAATATAAATCTTAAATAATACTTAAACATATTTTATGGATTAAATCAGTCTAAAATATTATTAAATTTATATATAAAGTTTCCATTTATATATAATATTTTAAGAACCAATATTTATTAATTCACATATGTTTCTTTTCAAACTGTAGAAATTTATCTTTAAATTATTTATATGGACCAACGGTGTCGGTATATATTTCCTATCATATAGTCAAATGCTACGGATATTTATCATTTCAATCCGTACACTAAATATATACGGGTGGATATCATTTCAACCCGTAATCCCAAATTCAATTTAAATGAAAATCGTTTGGGTTTATCATTTCAACCCATAACGATTTTCTCCTATTCTAAAGTCCGTTCGGGTATGTATCATTTCAACCCATAGTGATTTTTATACTAACAGGGAACTTGCAGAGTGATAGCAGATATGAAAATAATAATAATAACAACAGGTATATATCATCAAAATAAATATAAACAATAGGATATGGTGTCATATCCCATAAGTGAACTATTACAGATAATAGCATAAATATAACAATTTAAATAACTACAGCAGCATATTTCAATTGTCATTTCAATTGAAATCAAATTTAATAAATAAAAGAACGTTAATCGTGAGTGATTGCTCACCTTTCGAGGCTAGAGATATATGATGATGAAATGAGCTATGAAATCCAAAGCAACGCTGGATGGACAAGATTTGATGTAGAAAATAGGCACGACGGACAAGGCTGATAATGGGAAATCGATGAGAATGAATCGAATCAATTTTGATATTACAGAAAAAAATATAAATTATTATGATATTAATTCTCCCAAAACAAATTTTCAAATTAAAAATGTATATTTAAAATCTATATATACCTATATGTAATTTAAACATAATTCGTCCAAAAAAACCATTGTATTATATTTTATAGTCAATAATTATTATAAAAACAATATAACCACTTATTGTAATATATATTACTTAAAAACCCCATGAGAGCAACCTATATATGTTCATAATAAAAATGTATATATAGAAATTCCAAATGCATAGCCTATATTCGGTTATATATATATATTACGTAAGTCTGAAACAAACACCTAAACGCATATATATGTCTCGAGATTTATAAACAACAAAATACTTATAATGACACATGCACTCATATACTTATATAGACTGTGAACAAGTATACATACTATGCCGTATAAAATCCAACACTAAAAAAAAAAGTAAACTCACACTGAAAACATTTTAGTCAATTATTAAATATATATATTAACTAGCGTATAAAACTAGCGTATCCTGTAACTTTATAATATATAAGCTATATCAGATATGAAACTATCATTATATCAGATATATAAATAGTTAAACATTTTATACAAAACTATCATAACTTTATTAAATTAAACATACATTACACACTTACACAAATAGACCGTAAACTGTAAAACTTCACCCATTTTAAAGTGGTAACAATACGCTTGCTAAAAATATAACCCACATAGCTCGTACTTCCCTATAAAACTATATAAATATTTGTAAGCTAACCATTAATATAGTCTAATTCACAATATGCATACCTTTATAACTTTAAATCAAATGTGTATATATATACTTATAACCAGTTATTCACAAAATACATAGCTTTAAACATATCATATATTTAAATACATATACAATCGACTGATAAGATGAGTATGCTTTACGTTTTATATATGTACTAACTTTTTATATAATATTTATATATACACTTATCAAATTTTATAACATGCGAACAAAATTTTATATTATATAGAATCTGAAAACTGCAAACATTTCATACTTGGAACCATACTATATTTATAAGATGTATATATGATATCTTAAATCAAAAAAAAAAAAAAAAAACTTACTTTGCTATAATACATACAATATTACTGCATAGATATACATTACTGACATATATTAAACTATATATTAACTAATATATAACCTTCAAACTTTTAAAATTGAATACCAACGTGACACATAAAGTATAAAACAATCAAGTTATCAAATCTCTATACATAGTATAATATCATACACACTATGAACGAAAAAAAAAAAGAAAGAAAGAAAAAAAAAGAATACTGTTATGAACTCATATATATAATACCATATGATACATAACTAACATGAATTTAAAATCATGTAGGACAGATCACATATTCCAAATACAGACTTATAGAAAATATACAATAACACATATATATTATAAATATATGCTAACCTATTACTCAAAGATAACGTGTGGCATGATTGTTGATGGTGAAGGCTCTGAGGATGGCTGAGCATGCAGGCGATGACAACACGTGTAGAGAGATATGTGCATGAGAGGAGGAGAGAAAAACGCGGAGGGAGAGGGATGAGTTGGATGTGGTGGGTGACGAAGCGATGGGAGGTGGAAATCAAAAAGCTGATTTTTAGTAAAATTATTAAAGAAATATTCCTTGGGCTGCGCGTTTGAGATCCGAAAAGGCATGGAAATCAAAAAGTTATAATTTAGATTGGAATGAAAACGTACAGGAAATAATAAAGGAAAAAAAAATAAATGCGAAATAATCATATAGCATTTATTACGTTTCAAACTTTTGACATGGCATGGGATGGAAACAGCTGTACGCTAATTGAGAAGCTATTAAAGCAATTTATTATTAGTGGCATGTTATACGTTTTTATATTTATTTATTTCCTAGATCTCAATTCATATCTGATTATACTATGCAGATTTATCTTTATTACTAAACGTTCAAAAAGAATAAAACGTATACAAATTTTCTTGATTTTCGAAACAAAATTAACGGCTAAAAGATGATGAAGGGACAAAATATAAGAAAGGGAAAGAGATGAATGCGTACAATTATTTATAAGAAAAGAGAGAGAAAAGAAAAACCCACAATTAAAAATGAATGAATGAACGCTGAAAGTCAGTCAGGAATATAGAAGGTACAATATGAAATAATGGTAATCACAACTACTTTTTTTAATGCAGACCTTAAATCAACCCTTAAAACATATACTTCATATATGTAGTTAAATATAGTATATACTTCTCTTCTTCTTTGGTTCATATGATATATGAAACCCTTAACTATCGTATTTATAGCTGACGACATATGTATAGATATACTAAATATGCACTAAAATAAACTGGAAATGGTGACACAAAAACCCAAAATCAAATATATATATATATTTAACATGACTAGAAATCAAACTTCAGTAAAACTATATACTAGTATCAAGACTAACATATATATATAGCTATTATAACACATATAAATTAAATAAAACTTGGTATAAATACGCTTTACTATATATACACTTCAAATAGACCATCATACATATACAGTGGTTTTCCAAAATAACTATATATGGAACGTACTCAACATACTTAAAATTTACACACCTTGCTGAAAAGCAAAAGGAGACCGTAAATTTATTACCCACGCTATTGATATTTATACCCAATAGAAATGAACTATGCTACCAAATTTACATCAAACTTAACTTATATTATAGCATAAATAATAGTTTATAAAGTTTTTGTACTAGATCTTATAGGTATAACCACAACCAAACTTTAAAATATATGTACACAGCTCGTACTACAAATCATTAATATACATAACATATTTTCTTTTTTTTTTCAAAATTTTATTATTAATAATTTCTCAAAATCCAATTCAATACGTTAAATACCAATTAAAAATTGCTAAAATTTTATGGGTCGTTACAATACCGAATGTGGTTTCCATTTTTTTTGAAAAGTTTGTTTTGTTTCTAGAAGTGTATGCATGTTTAATATGGGTGAGTTGTGTTGGATCTGCAAATGGAGTCTGCATATTTGGCAAGTAGATTTATATTCATTTTTGTTTTAACATTGAGTCCATATATGTATATTATACAAACCATATTGTATGATTTATTTTATAAGTTTTGTAAATCCGTTATTATATTTTTATAATAAATAGGTTTATAACTTTTATTGAAGGTCAATTTACATCTTATTATTATGGAAGTTGTATAGGATTTTTGAAGTTGTTAATTTTCCTAAGTTTGTATATGACATATATTTATATAAAGTTATAATAATTATAGATATATCTTTATGGCCATATATATATATATATCTATATACTTTGCATACACTTATGTATGGAGTTAGTTTTCTAATATATAAGTTTTCATTTCAGTTGGCATGCATGTTTGCATAAAAGTTAAGGGTGTATATGTGTTTTAATGTAGACTAGTTGCTTTCACAAAAAAAAAATTGAAGTTATATTAGTTGCTATTTATATATATTGTATAAAGTTTACATTCTAACTTATACTTTCGGTCTGCACAAGTTACAGTATTATATATAGTTATAAAATAAGTTATAATATAAGTTATATAAGTAATTTGTATATCCGTTGTCTAAAATTTTATATAAGTCTTTGTATAGGCTTTAATGTTTATGTATGGGTAGTTATATATTAGTTTATATATATATAGGTAAAGTGTTTAAAATTTATAATTGTATTGTGAAGTGGATTTTGTACCATATGTATATAGTAGTTTATAAATGAGATTTGAACAGTGTAATTTGTTGAAATTTTATATATTAATCTTATTTTAAAATATAAATCTTAATGATATCATATACATAGGTCGTATGGGGAGGTTTGGGTCTCTGATTTGTAAATAGAAATTTTGATCTATGTATAAAAATTAAAATGGTTTGGAAAAATTATAAGGATTTTTATTTAACATATATGTTTTATTTCAAATGTTAAAACTATTGGTTTATGTATGAAAAAAAGGTAAATTATATATATGTGTGTGTGTGTGTGTGTGTGTGTGTGTGTGTGTGTGTGTGATTCGACTTTAAATTTTTCTTAGGGATGCAAATTTGATTTTTATTAAAATAGCAAAAAATTCTGTATATATTAGACTGATTCTGATTCAATTCATAAATTCTCGATTATCAGCCTCGTTCGTCCAATTCGTGCCAATCCTACTTTGCTTTGAAATTCGTGCTGGGATTTATAATTCAAATTTCAGTGTCCGTATCAGTGTGCGTATCCATGTCATCTTCTGTATTCTCTTGCCTCGAAAGGTGGCTAATCACTCACGATTAACATTCTTTTATTTGTTAAATTTGATTAAATTGAAACGACAATTGAAATATGATGCTGTAGTTATTTAAATTGTTATATATGTTATTATATGTAACTGTTCACTTATGGGATATGACACCATATCCTATTGTTTATATTTATTTTGGATGATATATGCCTGTTGTTATTATTATTTTCATATCTGTTATCACTCTGCAAGTTCCCTGTTAGTATAGAAATCACTATGGGTTGAAATGATACATACCCGAACGGATTTTAGAATAGGAGAATTTCGTTATGGGTTGAAATGATAAACCCAAGAGATTTTCATTTGAATTGAATTTGGGATTACGGGTTGAAATGATATTCATCCGTATATATTTAACTTACGGATTGAAATGATAAATGTCTGTATCCCTTGTACATAGAATAGAAGATTTTACATCGACGCCGTGGTCTATATGAATGTTTTGAAAATAATTTCTATGGTCTTGAAAAGAAATATATGGTTTTAATGAATATTGATTTAAAGTATTATATATAAAGGTTATTTTATATATAGATTTAATATTAAGATAATTTAATTAAGATTGATTTTACTAATATGAAATATGTTTAAGGATTTATTAAATTTGTATTTCTGAAATAGATTTGTGGAATAAATTTTATAAGCTAAGGTTTGAAGATATATTTGGGACTTATTTGAATTTGTCATTAATTAAGGATTTTATTTAGTTAAATCAATTTGAAACTATTAAATTCGAAACTTTAACATATGATCCTATAACTTGAATTTTTATTTAAGAAATTTAATGGATGATTCATGTCTAAAGAAATCGAAGGTAATATATAGAAAATGTAAATTTAAGGTCATATAAACAATATTGAATTTATTAAGTGAATACTTCAAAACTAAATAATAGTGAAGTCAAGTTGGGAGATAAACGCAACTATCAAAGTTTAGTCTTTGAAATGTTGAAAATTTAAAGCTCCTGTAACGACCCGGGAATTTCGATCCCGAAATTTCCAGATAGTTAGTGAAAAGAAAGAGTAAGAAGAAGAAACAAGAACAAGACATAGAAACCTCACATTCGCAGCGGATCAAAATATAATATCACATAATAATAAAAGTTATACAAAGAGAAACTGTATCTATCAATTATCATCGATATATCAGAGTTATAACAATTTTACACAACATTGGACATATATAATTTAACATGTCTCAGACATATACAATATCATAGAGTAAACTCTCCATACGACCCTGCCATCCAGCTCGCCTCCTGAGCTCCAGAACATCCTTACCTGAAAATCTGTAATACTCGGTCTGACCCGAGCATTACATCAAAGTAACACCCGGGTCAGGTTGGAAACCAGCGTGATTAAATCCCATCAAATTAGGAATACAAAAGCATATAATTTATATAAACCCGGGGTAACTTATCAATTTATAACTTCACAAGCTGTTATAGACAGTACTTATTTCACATGACAATTCCCAAGTGCCAAATTTAGATTAAATGACCCAATTCATTTAAAACATTCCAACCCAGCACATTGATTTCCACATATCAAATTTTTAAAGAATCAAGTGGTTTCGGGTATTAACTAATACCCGACCCCGGTCTCTTTGATCCAATGTCAACTTAACTTAAATTATTCAAGTGAAATACAATTCTACTTAAAATACAAGATGCCACAGTAATTCATTTTCAATAGATAACCACACCTTCACAGTTTAAATCAAACATATCATATCACGAACCACCTATTAGGGATAATAACTAATCAAGGCTTCCAATATTATTCTATTTATCCTTTAATTACATTTAAGTAATTAACCCTTAATTAATTTCTCAAACTAATTATCCTTAACCCAATACAGTAATTATTCTTTAATTAATTACTAACCATAATTATTAATCTTGGTTAATAACATCAGTAATTAACCACCCTTAATTACTTCATCAAATAAATTAATTACTCCTTAATTAATTATTTCTAATTAATCCTTTGATTAATTATACAAGGTAATCTAATCCAAATTCCTCTCATTAATAATTCACTTAATCAATTAATTACATCCAGTAACTATCCATTAATTACTTACCTAAGTAATTTATTTATCAAATCGTCAAGTGATTCTTTTTAAATAAATCAAACTGAATTAACAAGCTTAAACTAATCAGATTAAACTCAATTAATTACAATGAGTAATTAATTCCTTTATTACTCCCATTAAGTAATTACACATAAAAAAATTCACAAATGATTATTCTTAATTAATTAATCTAATTAATTATTAAAAATTAATCACATTAATTAATTATTAAATAATCCTAAACTTTTAAGTTTAAACCTTTAATTACTTTAAGTAATTGTCCATTTCATTAATTTCTTAAATAAATTAGTTATCCATTTAATTACCCTAACAATTAAATGAATAACTAATCATTAAATTATAATTTAACAAGTTTTAATATCAATTTAAAACCTTTAAATGATAAAGAATACTTTTCTTATAAAAGAGATTTTACAAGAGTGAAACAAATTTTTTTTTCAAACATTTAAATTTTTCTTTATCATTCAAAATTTGTAAAACACTAAAATTTATAAAACAAGGATCCAAATTTGGATTTTAATCAGATTTAAACTTTGTTTAAACATTTCTTTACATTTAAATTTTCAATTTAAATTCAAATTCTTTTAAAATACATAACCCATTTCAAGTTATTAAACGAATTTAAATTTAAAAACTTCATTCACTTCCAGCTATGATTAAAATTTAAGCTTGAATCCATAATTTAAAATTAGATTTAAAACTCATTTAAATCCTTTGCTTAATACTCTTAAATTTAAATTTAAATTTGAGAAATAGGTTAAATTTCAAACATGAACAAACTAACTCGAGTAACCCATAATTCACTTGAGCACAACACTAAATAACTCGAGTAACACTTCACTTGAATTCATTTTACATTAAAAACAGAACAAAAATTTAAAAACCCTGGATCTAGTTTACACGAAACAAACACGCGACTCTCACTTCAAAATTCACGAGCACCACTCGCGTGACTAATAGCCCGAGTCTCTCCCGTAATCATCACGAGCACCGCTTCGAAAAAAAAAACTAGGCCAACTCCATCTTCCCAAACGTTCAGATACGACCATTTATACGTGCATATGCACGGAGGCCGCGACCTTCTCTGGTCGCCTTCGATGATCTCAACGTATCCATAATCACCCACGCAACCCATCACGATCATCAGATCGTGGTCATCAACTCGAAATCGATTCCGAGTGGTCTAACCCAAACCTGAAGTAAAAACTGGAACACCCCTCCATCCTGAAATCATCACGACCACGTTCATCCTACCACCAGCGGTCAGACAATTCTGGCCACGTCTCGCTGACTCCACCCGCTATCATCCCTTCGAATCTCAAAGCACTCGATCAACCAGAGCCCACATGGCGACTCAATTCCCAACCGAGACAAAACTAGGGTTAAATACCCATTTTCGATCACCGGCGACGAAACCGCCCACTATTCCCTTAACCCCCATTTTTACCAAGCTTCTTGTCCATCAATCTCGCTTCAGTCAGAAGCTCGGCCATTTGAATATCGCCGATCACCAGAAGATAACCAGGATCCAATTTCCAAAAAATGTCAAAGTGTACATTTTATTCAATATCAGAAATTTGGATTTTTGTTTTAAAATTCCTAACTCCTATAGATGATTCGAGATATTTGCTTAAATCAACATAATCCAACATTCCATTTATCACTTTATTTGAGTCTCCCCTGTGTTTCTTGATAACAGGCAAATTTTCCAGAAAATTTTTCAACTTATTTCTTGCAAATAAAATTCTAAAACTCAATTAAGTTTAAAACAAATAATATGAGTTTGATTTCTTTAGCCTAAAAAAAATCACATGAAGTAAACTTTGTATAAATTCCTTTTATTGAGTCTGTTAGGAAATAACAGAGTTAAACACCAACTTGCATACCTTTATGTTCAAGCATAAAATCATGTATCTAGTTTTAAACAAACATGCATACAGAAATTTTTACATGTATCACAAAATTCACATCAATCATGTTACATACAACAATTAAAACTAATTTTTGGTTTAGGACTACTCACCTTATTTTGAAATAGGGAGCAGAATTTTCTTCTTCTATTTTTTCTTCAAACTGCAACTTAAGGCGAACTTGATTGATGATCAGATTGAAATCCTTGAGTTGGTCCTTGGAGTATCTTCTTTGTTTGATCAGTTAAAATTGCTATTTGGTTTCAACCTGAGGTAAGATTTGTTATTTGATCCTGAGGCCAAAACTTGGATCTGAACTGCAGTTTCCCTTGATCTTAGTTGATTACTATGAGCTGAAATTTGTTTGATTTCTAGATTTTGATTGCAGATTTGGAATCAAATTTGGGTTTTTCATTTGGTTTTTGAGAAAATTTGGTTTTCAGATTTTGTTTTAAGGAGAGTTTTAGCTGAAGCTTTCTTCTCTTTTTTTTTAGAAATGAAATGAGAAAAAGAAAATGAAAATGGAAGATGTGTGTTTATAAAACTTATTTTATGTTCCCAAAGAAAATGAAAATAAATTAAGACACTTTTCTTCCCTTCTATTTAATTTTCTAACACTTGTCATCAAGTGAATTTATATGCTAACACTTGTTTAACAAGCTCTTAATAAATTTACACATGTTCTTTAAGTAGTTTGTATTTACATATATATATATATATATATATATATATATATATATATATATATATTTAAAGTTAGTATAAACTTATACATAACTAATTAGTTTATAAGTATTTGTTTATATATATAGAAAATTTTAAAGAAATAAAACCAAATACATCCATAAATAAAAGTTTATACTCATATTTTAAAATCCTAAACAATTTGAATATATATACCTAGAATTTTAAAACTTTAAATTCAAATTCAAATAAAATTCTAAAATCCAATTTACAAATCAGGTTATACATATATACATATGTAACTACCTATTCAATTAAAAATTAACAATTATATTCCTATAAAAATCTTTTTATATCTATATATATATACAATCATTATTATTTGTTTTTACTTTGAATTTCAAATTTAATTCAAATTACAAAGGAAGGGCTTGGGTTACACAATAGCTTCCTCTATATATATGTATAAATATGAATAATATCAAATTTATTTGTTTAATCTATAAATCTGTATTTCTAAAAATTAATCCAATTATATACTAATTACAATGCTCAGAAATCCGGGTTATTACATTCCTCTCCCCTTAGAATCTTTTCGTCCTCGAAAAGGAACGAAACCAGAATTTATTAAAATATTTTAAAACCAGTTAAAATATTCTTTGATCAATCCAAAATACTTAAAAATCTATATATAATATTTTTTTAATAAAAATAGTTTTTATAGAAATTATCATTTTATAACTCGATGTTTCAATAAGTCCATCTTTGTTCTTTCAAAAATTCGGTCATATGTTGATCAGGCGTACGACTGAAAATCTATGAGTAGTTAGCAGACTCGTTTTCAACACCCAGTGAAAATACTTGAAAATAATTTTATTGAAAATTTAGAAAACAGTTTTTGAAAATAGAGGATATATCTTTGGTGAGAATGCTCTAGAAATCATCACCCCCATCCATGGTCACAGTTACATTCAGGGTTACGTTGTCGTCGCCGCAAAAGTCCATGTAACTGCAGGCTCTCAGCGGCCCCTCGATTACGCCATGGAACCCTCACAACAGATCACAGTTACATCCAGGGTTACGTTGCCATCGCAGCAAAAGTCCATGTAACTGCAGGCTCTCAGCGGCATTTGATTTTCGCTGTCAAAATGAAACTTCTCCTCTCCTATATAGGTCGCAGTCTACCGATATAAAATCAAACGTAGACTGTTGGCTCTCAGAGGCACACACGACGTTCGCTATGTTATACCATAGATCGCAGTTGTATCCTGAGTTACGTTGTCATCGCAGCAAAAGTCCATGTAACTGTTGGCTCTCTGCGGCACACACGACTTTCGCTATGGTATACTCTACTCATAATCCTCAGGAACTAGTTTTGTCCGGACTCCTCACAGGATCAACTTTAGAACCCCCCTTGGGGCTCAAGGTAGCACCACCCGGTGGAACTCCTGAGAAGTTCATTTCAAGGGAGCGCCTTTTCCCCAGGGCATCATCAAAACATTTTATACTATACACATATAGTATTTTCAAATCATACACCTAGTATGATCTCATACAAAGCTCCTTTACACAAAATCGATTATTCCAAAATCGAAAATTCAAGCTAGGCTTTCCAAATCCTCATACTGATTTTACCCAAAAATCAAAAGCCTTTTCCAAATCCAAAGGTTCCCAAAATCTTTTTTCTAAATTCCTCATATGATCCTTTATATATATATATATATTCAGATATATAAAATATTTTAAAACTTTGGATCATTTCAAACTTGTATAAAATTCCTTTTATACTTCAAAACATTTCCAAAAAACCCTTTTCTTCTGGCAAAAAAATTCAACAAGTGGAGTTTCATTTTATCAAACAAAGATATTTAACTTTTTTTACTCAAAATCAAATATTCAAATTTGATTACTCCTTTCAATATCATTTTCATTCAAATCCGTACGATGTACACATATCATCCGTACGCCATACCAATCTGGTCGCTCACTCGAACACACAATTTCATTTCCGAACTAGTATCGTCCAGCCGACTTCCTAGTGCGGACACAGATCTGGTTTCTTGATCAGAAGCCGTCATTCTCCTTGCATAGTCATAACTATGATAGAGAATATCCTGAATCAATCAACAATCCATATCCAGGTTCGCCGTCGAAAATCGAGTGAAAAATCCCACTCGGATTGATATAACTATCTCGAAATTCTGTGCTTGAATCTGGATCAAATCACTATGCGAATAGAATAACATACGTATACCCTACGTATTTATCTTTATTGGTTATTAGCCAAATCAATTCCATTTCTATTCACACTCACTTAGATTTTCATTCACTTACTCATAATTGCTTTAATCCATTTGGATTATCATCCCTATTCTTATCCTGATTGGGTATTTAACCAATAATAGTTTGAACTCGGCCCAGTTTATTTAGAAAATAGTTTGAAAATTTTAAAAATAGCTAAGTTGTTGGAAAATAATTACTAGTTTGTAAAATAGGTGTAAAATGGGTAGAAAATAGTTAAAATAATTATAGAAATTTTAGATAATTGCAAAATAATAGTAAGATAGTAATTAGTTTATAAAACAGTTGGAAAATTGCTAAGCAGTTTCAAAAATAATTGTAAAACAAGTATAAGATAGTTTGGTTTTTAAAAGAAAGGTTGTATATATAATGAATAGCTTGGAAAAATAGGTTTGTATTAAAAAAAATTATATTAAAATAAAATAGTCCAGAGTCAAAACTGTTCACTTCCCAATCTCCATTCTCATCAATTTAATTTAAATTTCTACTTCCATTTAAATTAACCCAATTCAATTTAAATAACTTCAATTTCCGTTGAAGTTTATTCAATCCCAATTCAAGATGAATTAACCTTGGTTTATTTCCAAATTTAACTTTATTCAACCTTGATCTCAAATTCTATTAATTCAAATAAATTTCAATTTAACTTGTTTCACTTTCAATTCATTTCAACTCCTATTTGAATTAATTCCAATTTCATACTCCATTTCCAAATCAAGTTGAATTATTCTTGATTTCCTCCCAAATTCAATTCAAATTCCAATTGAATTTAAAACCATTCAACATTAATTATAATTCCAAATTATTCCAATAAATTTGGACAAATTTCAAATTGAATCCACTTCAATTTCAAATCGTTACAAATTAATCCAATTCAAATTTTCCTTTTGAATCTTATACTCATACATCTTCCATCACACTTTCAATTACTTCAAATCAAATTCAATTTGAAATATTTCAAATTTCAATTTAAACCGTCTCTCATTCATTTAAATTTCTAGATCTCAGACCCAATTTGAGACCACTCAAATTCCCTAATTTAAATCAACCATTTAGCTTTCCAAGTTAAATCCAAATTTCATCCTGAAATTCCTAAATCAGGTTGATCATTCAAATTTATTTAACTTCACATTAATAATCTTTCCATTTATAAGTTCAAAAACTTATCACTTTTGGGTATCATATCTCATTCCCAATTTAAAACTCAATATTTAGAGTTCATCTCAAACCATCTTTGATATTATGTATATCTCTCATATATACATATTTATTCGTTGGCCCTCCAAGCCAAAATTTTAAAATTTTAAACCACCCTTGGTTTTAATTCAAACAAATACTTCTAAAGTTTACAAACAACTTCTTATTCTAAAATAAGATTACATTCAAATTAGTTTGAATAATACTATTTCCTTTACATTTTCAAAAACAATTTCAAATGCTTAAATTTAGAATTCGGAATTTCACAACTTTAAATCCACTTCTATTTCCATCCTTTCTAATTTACAAGTTATTCTCATCAAATGGTTATTTCCTTAAAACATTTTATTGTTTAAAACAATCATCCCATTATTAAACACAATAACCATTCAATTTCCTGGTTTGAAACCAGTTCTGATTCATCTTATTATGAAATCCTTCTTAACTTTAAGATTTTAATTTAAGTTTGAATCCATTTCAAACTTATGCTTATTTAATTTCAATTTGGTTTTATTATATTACTTCTCAATTCTTACTATTACTTTTAATTTAATTAATACTACAACCAATTTCCTTAATATAATAGATAATCTATTTCTTATATAAGATTCATTTACCTTTGAAATCATTTAAAAACCTTTATATAAGAAAATAACAAGTACGCTCTCACACACACACACACACACACACACACACACACACTCAACTCATTCTAGGGTACCACTTACCCTATCCTTAATGAGTAATCCCACCAGAGCCAAGGTTCTTGCTTAACCTTCGGCTCTGATACCAAATGTAATGATCCGGGAATTTCGATCCCGAAATTTCCAAATAGTTAGTGAAAAGAAAGAGTAAGAAGAAGAAACAAGAACAAGACACAGAAACCTCACATTCGCAGCGGATCAAAATATAATATCACATAGTAATAACAGTTATACAAAGAGAAACTGTATCTATCAATTATCATCGATATATCAGAGTTATAACAATTTTACATAACATTGGACAGTTACAATTTAACGTGTCTCAGACATATACAATATCATAGAGTAAACTCTCCATACGACCCTGCCATCCAGCTCGCCTCCTGAGCTCCAGAACGTCCTTACCTGAAAATCTGTAATACTCGGTCTGACCCGAGCATTACATCAAAGTAACACCCGGGTCAGGCTGGAAACCAGCGTGAGTAAATCCCATCAAATTAGGAATACAAAAGCATATAATTTATATAAACCCGGGGTAACTTATCAATTTATAACTTCACAAGCTGTTATAGACAATACTTATTTCACATGACAATTCCCAAGTGCCAAATTTAGATTAAATGACCCAATTCATTTAAAACATTCCAACCCAGCACATTGATTTCCACATATCAAATTTTTAAAGAATCAAAGTGGTTACGGGGATTAACTAATACCCGACCCCGGTCTCTTTGATCCAATGTCAACTTAACTTAAATTATTCAAGTGAAATACAATTCTACTTAAAATACAAGATGCCACAGTAATTCATTATCAATAGATAACCACACCTTCACAGTTCAAATCAAACATATCATATCACGAACCACCTATTAGGGATAATAACTAATCAAGGCTTCCAATATTATTCTATTTATCCTTTAATTACATTTAAGTAATTGACCCTTAACTAATTTCTCAAACTAATTATCCTTAACCCAATACAGTAATTATCCTTTAATTAATTACTAACCATAATTATTAATCTTGGTTAATAACATTAGTAATTAACCACCCTTAATTACTTCATCGAATAAATTAATTACTCCTTAATTAATTATTTCTAATTAATCCTTTGATTAATTATACAAGGTAATCTAATCCAAATTCCTCTCATTAATAATTCACTTAATCAATTAATTACATCCAGTAAATATCCATTACTTACTTACCTAAGTAATTTATTTATCAAATCATCAAGTGATTCTTTTTAAATAAATCAAACTGAATTAACTAGCTTAAACTAATCAGATTAAACTCAATTAATTACAATGAGTAATTAATTCCTTTATTACTCCCATTAAGTAATTACACATAAACAAATTCACAAATGATTATTCTTAATTAATTAATCTAATTAATTATTACAAATTAATCACATTAATTAATTATTAAATAATCCTAAACTTTTAAGTTTAAACCTTTAAATACTTTAAGTAATTGTCCATTTCATTAATTTCTTAAACAAATTAGTTATCCATTTAATTACCCTAACAATTAAATGAATAACTAATCATTAAATTATAATTTAACAAGTTTTAATATCAATTTAAAACCTTTAAATGATAAAGAATACTTTTCTTATAAAAGAGATTTTACAAGAGTGAAACAAATTTTTTTGTTCAAACATTTAAAATTTTCTTTATCATTCAAAATTTGTAAAACACTTAAATTTATAAAACAAGGATCCAAATTTGGATTTTAATCATATTTAAACTTTGTTTAAACATTTCTTTACATTTAAATTTTCAATTTAAATTCAAGTTCTTTTAAAACGCATAACCCATTTCAAGTTATTAAACGAATTTAAATTTAAAATATTCATTCACTTCCAGCTATGATTAAAATTGAAGCTTGAATCCATAATTTAAAATTAGATTTAAAACTCATTTAAATCCTTTGCTTAATACTCTTAAATTTAATTTTAAATTTGAGAAATAGGTTAAATTTCAAACTTAAACAAACTAACTCGAGTAACCCATAATTCACTTGAGCACAACACTAAATAACTCGAGTAACACTTCACTTGAATTCATTTTATATTAAAAACAGAAAAAAAATTTAAAAACCCTGGATCTAGTTTACACGAAACAAACACGCAGCTCTCACTTCAAAATTCACGAGAACCACTCGCGCGACTAATCGCCCGAGTCTCTCCCGTAATCATCACGAGCACCGCTTCGGAAAAAAAAAACTAGGCCAACTCCATCTTCCCAAATGTTCAGATACAAACATTTATTCGTGCATATGCACGGAGGCGGCGACCTTCTCTGGTCGCCTCCGATGATCTCAACGTATCCATAATCACCCACGCAACCCATCACGATCATCAGATCGTGATCATCAACTCGAAATCGATTCCGAGTGGTCTAACCCAAACCTGAAGTAAAAACTGGAACACCTCTCCATCCTGAAATCATCATGATCACATTCATCCTACCACCAGCGGTCAGACAATTCTGGCCACGTCTCGCTGACTCCACCCGCTATCATCCCTTCGAATCTCAAAGCACTCGATCAATCAGAGCCCACATGGCGACTCAATTCCCAACCGAGACAAAGCTAGGGTTAAATACCCATTTTCGATCACCGGCGACGACAACGCCCACTATTCCCTCAACCCCCATTTTTACCAAGCTTCCTGTCCATCAATCTCGCTTCAGTCAGAAGCTCGACCATTTGAATATCGCCGATCACCGGAAGATGACCAGGATCCAATTTCAAGAAAATGTCAAAGTTTACATTCTATTCAATATCAGAAATCTGGATTTTTGTTTTAAAATTCCTAACTCCTATAGATGATTCAAGATATTTACTTAAATCAACATAATCCAACATTCCATTTATCACTTTATTTGAGTCTCCCCTGTGTTTCTTGATTACAGGCAAATTTTCCAGAAAATTTTTCAACTTATTTCTTGTAAATAAAATTCTAAAACTCAATTACGTTTAAAACAAACAATATGAGTTTGATTTCTATAGCCTAAAAAAAATCACATGAAGTAAACTTTGTATAAATTCCTTTTTTTGAGTCTGTTAGGAAATAACAGAGTTAAACACCAACTTGCATACCATTATGTTCAGGCATAAAATCATTTATCCAGTTTTAAACAAACACGCATACATAAATTTTAACATGTATCACAAAATTCACATCAATCATGTTACATACAACAATTAAAACTGATTTTTGGTTTAGGACTACTCACCTTATTTTGAAACAGGGAGCGGAATTTTCTTCTTCTATTTTTTCTTCAAACTGCAACTTAAGGCGAACTTGATTGATGATTAGTTTGAAATCCTTGAGTTGGTCCTTGGAGTATCTTCTTTGTTTGATCAGTTAAAATTGCTATTTGGTTTCAACCTGAGGTTAGATTTGTTATTTGATCCTGAGGCCAAAACTTGGATCTGAACTGCAGTTGCCCTTGATCTTAGTTGATTACTATGAGCTGAAATTTGTTTGATTTCTAGATTTTGATTGCAGATTTGGAATCAAATTTGGGTTTTTCATTTGGTTTTTGAGAAAATTTGGTTTTCAGATTTGGTTTTAAGGAGAGTTTTAGCTGAAGCTTTCTTCTCTTTTTTTTTAGAAATGAAATGAGAAAAAGAAAAAGAAAATGGAAGATGTGTGTTTATAAAACTTATTTTATGTTCCCAAAGAAAATGAAAATAAATTAAGACACTTTTCTTTCCTTCTATTTAATTTTCTAACACTTGTCATCAAGTGAATTTATATGCTAACACTTGTTTAACAAGCTCTTAATAAATTTACACATGTTCTTTAAGTAGTTTGTGTATATATATATATATATATATATATATATGTATGTATGTATGTATATGTATATATATATGTATGTATGTATGTATTTAAAGTTAGTATAAACTTATACATAACTAATTAGTTTATAAGTATTTGTTTATATATATAGAAAATTTTAAAGAAATAAAACCAAATACATCCATAAATAAAAGTTTATACTTATATTTTAAAATCCAAAACAATTTGAATATCTATACCTAGAATTTTAAAACTTTAAATTCAAATTCAAATAAAATTCTAAAATCCAATTTACAAATCAGGTTATACATATATACATATGTAACTACCTATTCAATTAAAAATTAACAATTCTATTCTCATAAAATCTATTTATATCTATATATATAAACAATCATTATTATTTGTTTTTACTTTGAATTTCAAATTTAATTCAAATTACAAAGGAAGGGCTTGGGTTACACAATAGCTTCCTCTATATATATGTATAGATATGAATAATATCAAATTTATTTGTTTAATCTATAAATCTGTATTTCTAAAAATTAATCCAATTATATACTAATTACAATGCTCAGAAATCCGGGTTATTACAGCTCCGAAGCATATTAACTTTGAATTATATTGAAATTTAAATGGTTTATTTTGTGGTTCAAATCCGTATTTAAAATAGACAAAATTTGAATTAGTTTAGTCAGAAACTAAATTGAATGGAAATTGATAAATTTTGATTTAATTAAATATGAACGGGAGGGTCGAGTTGATTTTTGAAGCGATTTGTGAAGTTTGAGGAAATAAAAATATTTTACTTCATAAATTAGTGGATATATATACTAATTTGGAAAATAGAGATATTTGAAATGAAAATGATATTTTAGTTTTTTAATATAAATAAAATTGAAATGACCACGGTGTTACAGTGTATATTTCTACCCTGTAGATAGTTCCTTGGATCCTTAGAGGATGGGTATCCCAAACATCCTCTAAGTTAATTATATTTCGGTTTATATTTCACTTGAGTTGGATTTATAGATATAAGAATGTTAATCCTGACTCGAGTGTTTTGTGTTTTGCTTTACGCTCGGGTCAGACTGAGTGATACAGCATTTGAGACTCACCTTCGAAGTTGGAGCGTTGCTTGAAGATCTAGCTATCTATCCTTTCAGTCATCCAGTCGATTGGTTCAGAGAAGTCATCTTCCCATACTGGAGACTTCACTGCATCTGGGATTTTATGATGTATTTTATTTCTAACTATGTTTATATAGTAGCTTCATGAACTGCTATTCATTTATTCCGCTGTGTATCATTGTACTACTCTGTATCTGTGATTGATTTATTTACTGTAGATGTTAAGAATTGCCAAATTTCAATTAACAATCTGATATTTTGAGCAATTCAAGTCCGATATGTGCTGATGCGAATGGTTGAAAATATCAGGCCGTTACAAATAGTGATCATATAATTAAATAAAACTTAATTACTTCTTTATTAACCTTAAGATTGAATCAAGACAATTATTTAAAATCTATTAACTTCAAATATATTTTAAAACTTGTTCAACATTAAATCTTTGCAAACTAATTATTTTCATAACTCTATAACTTTTTTTTACTTTTCTTTAAACTTAGAAACATTTAAAAACACTAGTTCTTGATTCAAAACCTGAAAACACCTTTTTTCTCACTCAGTTTTGAAAACTGTTTGCTTAAACAAAATATGACCAGAGACAATATTAAAATTCCCGAGCTACAACCCAGCTTCCCCGAGACCTCCTTCGAGTAAAATCTCAAAACCCCGAGCCATTTCTTTTTGAAACTTGTTATGTTTCAAAATTGAAACCTGATATAATCACTCTCGAACAACACGACAACGAACCCGAGCCAAAAACTTTTTCCCAAGTACAAACTCGAGTAAGCTTCGTCTTCTTCGTTCCCAAACACAATAACTTTCACCTGATACAGGTGATAAATTGGTGCACGTGAACACGCGATCAGAGCGATTCCAATCATCGTCGCCGACACCTACCAACCACCGATGATCCACTCGACTTACCTGAGCACTCAGATTAATCCAACTCTTTGTCAATCAAAATCGATCTCATCCACTTCTTCTTGGAACCAGTACAATCAACAAAAACACCCTCTCGCCGACGATCCCAGTCACCATCGTCCACGTCGTCCTGACCAAAGCTTCGTCACACTGCCGACCTTCGATTCCCCTTGGTCCGTCCCCTTCCGGTGCTTCGCCGTTGACATTATTTCTTTGAGAACGACGACAACCAAACCCCTGCCTTAAACCTACATTGACTCAGACCTGCCACCTCGGTCCGTTACAAAGCCATCCACCATTTTTGCCTACACGCCTGACCTCCTTGCCAACTTTACCAGCGATCTCGATGACCCACAACTCTCCGTTCACCAGAATCTTATCAAAACCTATTTTATGTTCAATTCACAAATTCTTGCAATTTACTAAGTTAAAAATTATGAATTTCCTTTCAAAAATCATGGTTTTCAATGTTGAACACAATGATGTATATGAATAATAGATTTTAAGATTCGAATTTAACCAATTCTTTTATATTCTCTGTAATTCATAAAAGTCTAAGATAAACTTAAATCAATTCTTTACAAAAGTACTTTTTAGTCTTAGATCTTGATCATGCAAATAAGTTTTTTTTAGATTTCAAAGTCTAATATAGATTAGAGATGAAGATTTTGATTTTTCAAACAGGTTTTGAAACTTGTGACTAAAACAGAAGAAAATGTATCTGTTTCCAAACATGTACACAACAACCCATACATGCAGGCATATTTCATAACATTCATCAAACATTTATCACATGCAAACCAAAATTTAAACAACTTTGAGGTATTTAGAAATTAGTTTGCTCACCTGTGAGTAAAGGCAGAGAACAGAGAAGCAAAGCCTAAACTTGAATGCTTGATTTAGCTGAGATGATTATTGATTTGAATCTGCTATTTGTTAAAACAGTTTTGATTTCTACATTTTCCAGGCTTGAAAATCTTTGAAACTGGTTAAAGCCTTTGTTTTCCAGTCTTCCAATGCTTTGAAAAAACTGTTGTTTAATTTTCCCAGACTTGAAGCTGAAGCAAATTTCGATTTTCTTTTCTAGATTTGAGATGTTTAACAACTACCGATCTTTGATTAGATATGTTTTTACCTGTTGATGATTGCTTTTTGATTCTTCTCTGATTATAACTTCCAGGCTTTAAACACTGGAAGAAAACTGTGTTTTTAATTGGTTCACGTTTGATTACTTTGCTTGATTATGTTGCTTTGATTCTGGATGTAGACCTTTGCTTTTAAATTTTGATTTTTTTCTTCTTTGGCTTTTGTTTAAGTTGGGAAATTTAGGAAAGTTTTGAACTGAAAAATAAGTAACCAGGTTTTGTTTTAATGCTATTTTGTTTAATAATTCAAACTTAAGAGAAAGTACATTTGCCACTTGTAATTATAAACAAAATGAGATTACATTTGTCTTATCTCTTTTTTAACTTGGTTACAAATGTTCGTTTGTATAATAAAACTTTTACACTTGTAAATACATGATAAAATAATTCTACACTTGTTAATTTGAACTAACATTTTTTTAAAATGAGTATTTTTATGTTTAAATCTCATTCTTAATTTAATTTATAAATATTTATCTTGAATCTCAAACGCAATCTTTATTTTCAATACACTAGTTAATTTTATGTCTTCCTTGATTTACATTTGTTCAATTAAATGAACACTTATCAAACATTTGTCACTTTTGATTAAATTGTGTTTAAGTCCCTATTGGAAAATATTTGGTAAATTTTGTTTTAAACCTTGAGTTAGTATAAATTATGTTTTATGTAAATACAATCTATGTTTTTATTATTTTCAAATGTATTAGGCTTTATTAATTTCAAAAGGTAAATATAGATTAAGACTTTATATTCATTCTTGTTTTAATACTTTAAATTCAAGTTATTACAGTTTCAAATGAATGAATGTTTTATATTTATATATATTTTTTAATCATTAATACTTATACAACTTTTAAAGAAAAAATGAATTAAAACAATTTATATATTTAATAAATAATCATACATGTATATTTCTTAAAACATGGAATCCTAAATCAAATTTTATTTTTATTTTTCAATTCCTCAATCCAAATTTACATTTAAAATTTACTTATATATATATATATTTATTCCAAAATTTTCAAATAAATTCTCCATTAATTGAAAATTAATTCCAAATTAAACCAAAATTTTATATTAATACTAATTTAATTCTGGCCTAAAAACCAAGAATGTTACGCCCGCTTTCCAAATAATGGATTTCCTCCAAAACCGTAATCGAATCCAACTTTCCCCAAAATTTAGTCGCTTTCCCTTCCTTATCCTAGCGATCTTCATCAAATTCTTCTGCAACCCATCCGTCCCTACCTTCATCACCACCTTCTCCTACTTCCCTTCAATCCACGTCTTAGTATCCATGCTCTGCTCCATGGTGCAACATTGTTGTTGCCAAAATCTCATTGTCGCAGGCATGTCTTTGATTCATTTTATTTCATTTTTGTTTTTCATTATCTTGAAATACTTGGTTTTATGTTTTGAATAGGATACTTACTACATCAGTAGCCTAAACACTAGTATAACCAGACAACGGTGGAGAAACCGACCGTTCAATTGTATAACTTTGATAAGAAATATACATTTAAAAATTATGTTAATATTACTTAAACATTAAGTGATAATATGTTGGAAAATAATAAATTGAGATTTGGATCTGAAAATATGAATTTCAAATTTAAATATTAGTCAAAGCATTCAAAATTGTCGATTTGAAATTGAAAATTTAGAATTTGGAAATCATAATAGATTTGAATTTGGAATCTTTGATGCGCCAAATAAAAGGAGAAAGTTTAGGGAAACCGCGATGAGACAAGATCCACGTTTTTTTGGCTTCAGTAAAATTGATTTTTGCCAATGACAGTAAGCAAACCTCCCTAACGGTCGGTTTGATTATGTTAATAGGATAATCAGCACCGTAGGTCTACCATTGGTAGACTTCTAAGGTGGGAGCTCATCCAAAAATTGAGATCAAAATTGTAGACATTAATTTCCTTTGATGATAAAATTGAAGTTACAACTACATTAAATGAATAGACCAGCCATTAATTTTGGTTGTGTATAATATGCACACATCATTAGCTATATGAAAAAATATAGAAGAAAAAAAAAACAGTGCAATTTGAAGTGAACTGGATGGAAATAACACTTCCAAATGAACAATTTTTTCTATGACAATATGATTGTGTTTATATTTTTAAATATTTATACTTCTGTTGCTGCTTTTGCATATACAATATTTGAATGCTGACATAACAATTATCTTTAATCCGAGTAAAAAAAACAACAAAAGAAAATTGGATAACCTTGTAGAAGGAAAGACCAAATGCCTTTGAAATCGTTCACTTTTACCTAGAGATATGTTCATTTTGTTTGTTAGAGTTTCTGAGTTCGGTTTTAAGGGATGAGACCACCTATCACTAAACGTTTGTGAATTTATGTAGCCACTAAATCTTATCCGTTCGTTTATTTTGCGTCTATAAAATTTTGGAATTGGTAACATTTGCATCTGATAACTCAGATAAATTATCTTTGTTTACCCAATATATATTGAACTTAAGAAAATTGTGGCATGTGTAAATTTGAAAGTATTAAATGATAATAAAAGGAGGTGATCAAGAATTGGACCAACTGTAGAATTTATGAAACTAATGTAATATTAATCAAAGACGGGAAAATCATTAAATCGTTTAACGTGACAAGTGTTAGATGATTGGTAGAAAAGGCAGATGGATGGCTAATCACATTGGTGTACTGAATCTTGTTATTTGCTCTATTTTCATCTCAGGAACTATTGATATTATCATTGTTTCAATGCTCCACTAGCAATTTTGTGGAGTATACGAACACATACCATACAAATTTTTATCATTTCATTGTATTTTATAACTTTAGTGTTAATTACGGTACTGTTTTATCAAAAAAAATAGTTACTGCTTTGTTTCTTGTTGTCTTATTCCAGCCTTAGATTTTTTTTGGCTTTGTGCTTGAATTCTGGATTTCATAATAGAGATTTTTTTTGCAGTATGATAGCTGTATGTGATTTGATATTGTCTTCGGCTACTTGCAAGCAGCCTCTAAATATCGCCCAAAATTGAAAGATGATCAGGTACAACATCCATCACTAAGGAAATGATTTGCATAAGTTTTCTTCATGTGTTAAGAGATTCATTATAGTACATATATATGTTTGAACATGCATATGTTAACTATTCGAATAAAAATGGTTAAAATATTGTTCAGACCCTTTACAAAAAACATTTAATGCATTCGTTTCTAAAAAAACTGTATGGTACGTAAAGGTATATGTTTGAATATCTATTTGATCATCTTTTCTGAATTTACTTGAGCTCAATATGAGTTGCCAACAAATTTACTTGAGTTCAGTTTGAGTTGCACAATTAATAAATGATAATTTTTTTTTCATGTACTCAAATGTAAGGATCCAATTTATAATGTATTTCCTTGCACACAACACCTGCTAATTTAGAAATGAGGATCTGGCTTTGAATCCTTTGAACTTATTGAATTTCAACTATCAACAACCTTTTTTCTCACAAACACAATAAGCAAGCATGAGACCTTACATCGATTAGGATGGTATCAATGCCCTATCAAATAAACAAATAAAAATTTTGTATGAATATTACTAGTATATTTTCACATGTATAAATTGATCATCATGTTGATATGCCATGGTTTATGTGTAATCAATTTATTGGCTCAACAAGCAATACCTCTACTTTCATTGAGTTAACAAGCAATACTCAATGCTTGAAAGGAATGAGCAGTAGGTGGAAGATCACAATATTTTGCATTATTGTTCATGCTAGGGGGATGAAGCATAAGGATATGGAAGGGGATGAAGAACTGGAAAAACCATCAACATGAGTATAAGTAGGAGTAAATGGAGGGCTTGTTGAAGCATGAAAGGAAGCTGACTCCTCATTAGACAACTGGGAATGAGCAACTTGTTGCGCAACAACAACGTTTATGTATGGGTATTTTTCCTAGTTTGGACTTGGTGGTATTCTAGTTCCATCATTGACTTTACATTATTATCGTTATATAATTGTATAATGCAAAAAAATTCTACTCTAAAATCATTTAAAAATATAATATTGAGTTATTTATGTTCAGGTTCATATCTTATAAAAGTATCATTGAACCCTGGAGCCAGAGACATTCTCTTGGGATCTCTAGGATTGGTCATACATTCATTTACACTGTCAACGTTCAAACAGAGAAAACGATTTACATATGCTATATGTTACCGTTCTATCCTATAATTTTGTGTACGAATCGTACTTAGTTGGGGCATTTTATCATGTTATAAAAGATTGTGAAGAGATATGTAGCAAAGAAACTCTCATCAGCGACCAACGATCATTGCATAAGCTTATTAGGAGAACAAACTATGTAAAAACAAGAGCTTTAATCTACGCTATCGCATAAGTAGTCTGGCTAACAATCGTATTTATATATACTATTTTTCATAGAAGTAATTAATGAAAGCAATTTTTTTAAGTAAATGTAAGACACGCTTTCTTTCATTTATTATGCAATTATCACGCAAGGGAAGGATTGGATGATATAATATACACTTAGTTATTATGATTAGACATTTTCTTGTAACTTTATAACCATTTAAGTAAGCTGGTTAATAATTTTTAGAAAAGTGAGTGTTGTAATAAATTTTCTTTTATTGACTATTATTAATATAAGATATTAACGGATTTATTTCCTCATATTTAAATTTTTTTCAATTTACCAGAAAGAAATGGCTTTAAATGTGCGTTATATAAGCCATGTCCTTTATCCAAAAATAGGTAATACGTGATATTGAATGTTTTGAATCAAGACTTTTACCTGTATTTATTTATTTAAAATATATGAATAATTATTTGTTCAGAATCATTGATATTATAAAAACGTTGAGTTTTAGTAAAGCTTTGAGAAGATACTGAGTTTGCTATGGAGTTTATGCTCACGAGTATTCTTTTATACACTCATTCCTATAATGTTTGTATACACTAGTTGTAATTCTATATCTGAATTCTATCATGAGCAGGAACAAAATTTTACAAATCAAGTCTTTTAAGCATGAAATGAAAATAGTGATATTTATTGAAGTTATTTACTTGGTCATGGAATGGAGCTCTGGAGTCAGTGTGTAACGATCCCGAATTTCAGTATTCGAAATTGAAATATTTAATTGGTTTCAAAAATTCAAAAGTTAATTTTATAAGTTGAAAAAGTTATATTTCAAATACCTTGATTTAATTGGATAATTAAATTGCAATTTAATATTTGAAATTATGGAAATAATTGGATTTGAATTTTATGTGAATGGAAATGAATTGTAAAGTTGATATAAATTCTATGGAATTAGTATGATGTTAATAAAGTTTTAAAATTTATTTAAAAGTAAATTTATAGAAAATGGAAATTCTAATATTTAATTAATGTGTAAATATAGTTATTTTTGACACTGTCTTAGATTTCGACGAAACTAATTTCATTGGATCCGTAATGTTATATTACTGTAGTATTTCAAATATCGTGTCAATTGGGTTTACGATTTGGTCGTGTGAAGCATAAACGCATAGAAATTTGTTTTAGTAAATTTTAATTAAAGTAATTCGATTCGAAAACCTATTTCCAAATATGATGAAATTGGCTCCTGATATATATTCCATTATGTTCGGAATAGGGATAAAACATTATAAACGCCAGGCGGCACGCTTCGATTGGAGTTCGAAAAAATTTCAGATGAATAGTGCCACAAAATTTCATATAATAGGACTTCATTATTTCCTTTTTCACGAACATTAGGATTTTAAACCGTAGCCGCCGTTCTACATATTCAATGGCCATAAGAGTTCGATTTTTTCCCCTCAAAATCTCTCAATCTATCAAACGGTTCGAAAAACTTTCAACTATAAAAAAGAAGAGCACAGCGAGATCTCTCTATCCGACGGTTGTGATCGATTTAGTTGAGTAAGTCAACGACAATTGTTGTTCAAAGTCGGGTCATTCAACCACATTTTTCGAGGTCTATATGTAGCCGAGTTTAACCGAGTTCAGGGTGATGGTGTGTCTAGCGATGGTCGTTCAATTGGAAGTCCCTGACCAACCTCTCGGCATTCGTGGAGGGAGCGGCCAGAAAAGTTTTCGTGCGTGACTTTGGGTTTGCGTACGTGATATTGGGGAAGGAGGATATGAGACGAGGGAGAAGAATTTGCATGGCCCAGATCTGAGTTTTCAAATTGAATGGCCTTGATTTGGATTAAGGTTAAATAAATTTTTCTGTAAATAATTATATATTTAAAATCGTATGATGTGTAAAATTATGTAACTTCTTAATATGAGGATGAAATAGGACAAAAAAAGTTATGTTGGGTTCATATTCACGAACACTACGCGATAAAGCTAGTTTAGAGTTGATTGGAGCTAGTGAAAATTGAGGTAAAATTAAACGCTCGTTTAATTTTATTCAGAATAAATAGGCGACTGTTGGAATCAAAGTGAGTATAACTCGCTCTTTCTTGCTCGCTTATAATTTTATATAAGTGAGAATAAAATTATTTATGCTGATTGATGATTGTTCGGGTGATATATGATATATTTTATATATGCATATCGATTGGTTTAGATATATTCCTACCTATTGGATATATTCTTGCCCACTAGAGTAGTTGGGACCCTATACATTCCCATGTATGAGTGGATGACCCTTTGTACGCACATCTGCCTTGAAGTGGACATTATACATATTTTCTCATATGTATATCTATTGCAGGTGAAAGGTTTGAGGGATCCAACCGGATTCCTCGCAAGTGTTGATTTTTATTTACATATACTTTTATATATGTTGTTATCATGTGATAAATGATGTTTTGATGATATGATTTATGTGAATCACCTTATTTACGCTTTTGTAGCATTGGGTCATATTTTGGAATTTTAAAAATATTAAAATGATGATTCCAAATTTAAAAGGACTTCAAAGTGATTTTGAAAATAGATGTTTTATTGATTTTTAAATTGTTAAAGGATATGATTTTGTTTTAAATAAATAAAAGTTATAATTTTTATGTTATAAAGGTTATGATTTTTGTGAAATATACTGAAGTATAATTTTTGAAGTTATATAAGTTTTAAAAACGATTTGCAAATTATTGAAAGAAGAAGTTTAATTAAGTGGAAATTAAAATATGATTTTTGGAATATGGAGATAACTACTTTGTAAAATAAGTTAAAATTGAGAATTTGAACTTATGATAAATGATTTATATATATGATTTATAAAATTGATATTTATAAATAAAAGTAATGGAATTATTGACAAGTTTTGTAAATGTTAGAATGAAGTATAAATGAATCTTATAAGTAAATAAGATTTATGAATTGATGAAGTTATAAAAAAGAATGAATTTGTAGATAAGGGATTTATTAGTAAATTGACATATAATTGGATTTGGCCTTTAAATAGAGTATAAATGGAATTGGTTAATAAAGGGATTTTATATGTGAAAGTTCTTACAAAATATAAATGAGATTTATAAACATTGTTTTATAAATTCGAAATCAACTTATTTCGATAAGTTAAATATAAGAGTTTATTAAAGGAAATATATTCATGATTTTGGACAGTGAATAATCCTTTAAATTAAATGTGCAATAGTAATGAATTTGGTAAAGGAGTTTCATTCACGATTTTGACAGTGAATAACCCTTTTAAATAAAATGAATGTTTTGGAAAGTGGTATTTTAAAATGGAGTTTGAATGGTTTGAAAATAAAGTAAATAGTGAATTCACTTGTTATTAAAATAAGTATAAGGAAATGTTTTCCAAATAGTGAAATATTGAAATGGTTTTGACAATATATCTTTTTAAAGGTAATTTGAAGTATTAAATTTGGAAAAATGATTTAATTAATGAATGATTTAATAAATTAGGCCTAGTTACTGCTTTGGTTCTAAATTTATATATTTGGTCATTGTAGTTCCTCGACTTGATATGGAAACTACTTAGTCTTACCTTTAGTACGTAGATTTTGTATAGGCTTGATTATCGTTTATGTTAAGGATGCTGATTCATGTAGTGCAGAGTGATTACTCCAATCTATCGAGAATCCTTCTTGGCCGAAGGATAGCAAATTGAAAGTTAGAGACATGATAAGTTTGTGAGACATAGTTATGTGTGAGGTTGAGAAACGCTTTTGCATTGTTGCTACGAAGAGAACGGGATCGGTTTATCCGAAAACCACTTCAGACCAATGGATATGCGTTCGATTGTGCATGTTGTGATGATATTTATATTTAGGATTTTCACGGTAGGGGACTGCTTGTTGATCGTCTAGAGTTAAAATCCTAATATACATATAGTAACAATAGTCTCTTCGTTATGAAATACCCGATGCAAGGACTATTCGCTACTAATCCTAGGGATTTCCCTACAGGATGTGGTAGGAAAGTACCTTCGATTTGTTCTGTTCCAGGACAACTTATATGGACAAGTGTCTGACATTGCATTTCTAAGATTACATACATTGGTTTTTACAAACATACATCAGTGGTGGCAGAGAAGGCTGCTTCTCTTAGCTTAACACCCTCCTTGAGACGTACGAGCTCAAGGGTTGTATTTTTGTGGAAGACAATTAATAGTCAACGAAAATGGCAATGTGGCATTCATAGTGATGTGGTATATGATATGTGAAAGGTAATCGTTACATCAGGCCTCATCAATCGAAAATGACTGAAACAGGATTGGATGCGGCAAGGCTAAGTGGGTCATTCCCAATTAGGATATGATCATCCTCTTCTAGATATATTTCTTTCTGCTAGGACATTCGGGATGTAAATTAATGTGGTTTGTATGCTATGTGGGCCCTCGGAGAGGTCGGTAATGACCGAGGGATGATATATTCGGTACTACACAGTTATAGAGGTAGTCGGTCTTGTGTTGGCAGAGAATCCTTTGTGATGGTCCTCTGTACATTCCTCTAGAGATGTATTACCGAAAAATAGCCCCTTCACCTGGTCATTTGTATGGAAATCCAAACTCCACTACATGCCTGCCATTTTGTTTGTGAGTCTAGTATGCGGGAATTTAATAATGAAAACAATTTCAGCTATTTTAATATTATTTGTGCAATAGACAATATTATAATATAAGGGAGTTTGATATGAAAGGTTTTGGTTATCGTAAGGTGAAAACATGTCGTGCTCATGTGCGGGCGCGTCTTACAAGATACTTTTGTTTTAAAAAGGAAAGTTTTGGTAATTTAACAAATTCAGTTGAGTGTGTTTCCCAGGCTGGTTTACCAGACTGATCCGGACGTTCTTCTCTTTCAATCCTCAAGTCAGACCAAGTATATTTACGGGTTCAGATTTTGTGCTTTTGGAACTTCAATTGGAGAGCTTGAGATCTTCATTGTCATCTACACATCTATTATTTTTTGCTGCTTTGTAATTTTAATTATCGGCAATTGTAAGGAAATGTTACTATAACTTTCCAGTCTGATAACTAGTGATTGATTGTTAAACTCCGATTGATGTATGTATATACAATTTATGTTTTGTAAAGTTCATTGATATGATATTATATGTATTCCGCTGCAATGTAAGATTCTGTATTGTTCTACTTTGTTTTCTCTTCTCTCTTTCTTCACTTCTCTTCTTCTTGCTTTTTTTCTTTCCCATGACTTTTCGTCGGTCTATGCATTTTGGGTCGAACATGTGTGGTTTATTGTCGACTCAAAGGGTGTCGGATTTGCGGGTTGTCATGCAGTGAGTCAAAGGAGTTTTGTTCTACAATGATAGAATTTGTGATGTTGTGTGCTATCCCGCTTTTTTGGCAGAGCCGTGATACCAAAAGATCGATCGAAAACAAAGGACAGTTCATCTCAAAGATTGGTCATACTTTGCTTCACTATGGATATCGCTGAATTTTGTCTGAGTCTAGATTGAGCTACAATTGACAGGACATGACAAGAAAGATCATAGAAGTCAGCATCTCAAATTTCAAGTCAATCCGAGTTTATACGCTCAAGTTATGATCGATTCAATTTGAAGGGAAAAGCCCAGATTTCGTTTCCATCACTGTGGGTGATTTCGTATCCATCACCGAACTCTGGTTCGAATCGATCACTTTCATATCGATCAACTTCGAATCCATCAAAGTATCTCGGTTCGAATCGGTCTCATTCGAACCCATTGGCAGAAAGCCCACTTCGCATCCATCGGAAGATGACCTACTTCGATCGATCAACTCCCATGAGTTCGTATCGATCAGCATTGGCTGTGTTCGAATCCATCGAGTTCGTATCGATGGACTTCGTACCCATTAGCAGATGAAGCGCTTCATATCCATCGGCCAGTATCTGCTTCGCATCCATCAGATCACCATCCTTCGTATCCATTGAAGGGTTCAAGTTCGCATCAATTGACTTCGTATCCATGGAGAAGCTACAAGGCTCGTATCCATCGGAGAGAGGCTTGTTCGTATCCACCAACCATCGGTTGTTCGACTCCATTAGTGAAGCCTTGCTTGAATCCATCAGTGAGGCGTCATTCGAATCCATAAAGCCAGCAAGCCTAAATGACGTGTCATCCATCGACGCGAATGAGCCGAGATATATGGAGTCGACACGGTCAACTCGGAGTGAACACCGGATCAAGTCGAAGTTTGTGCTCCACGTCATCACAACAGCGCGTGCCATCATCGGTTCGAAGCAATCGATTCGAATGAATTGATTCGAACCAGACAACCAAACAAAGAACCTCATTTCGTATCCACGATAACTCGAGATCCACCGATCCAAATGCCATGAAATTTTCACAGAAGCTTGCATACATGTTGAAGAATATCCACACCAAATTTCACCTCGATTGGATGATTTTCTGATCGATTCGAATGGAGTTCGAATCGATCCCAAAGTGGGCCCAAATTTCCTAAGGCCGGGCATGTGGGCCCCCTCACGTGCCAGAAGTGGTCTCCCGAATTTTTAGCGAAATATCACCATCGTACGCCTATAAATAAAGCCCCTGGTCATTCAGAAAGGGGATCGGAGAATTTTTAGAGAAAAAGTATGCTCGGACACTGCCAGAATCATTCCATATCATCATCACTGCCATTGATTTTGAATTTGGACTTACTATCTGCTGTATTCTGACATAAAAAGTTGTATTCCCCGAATAGCCAGCAATAAAGTGACAAAACTTCATAGTGGACGTAGGCGATACGCCGAACCACTCTAAATTACTGTCTTCCGTGCAATTTACTTTTCTGTGACTTGAAGTTTTTGTTAGATAATCCTCATTTTCAGTTTGATTTCTTCATTTATTATCTCTTCAAAAAATTCCGAAGAGTGTTGTGCCCAATTTTGGTGCAAACACTTTGGTGCTTTCATTGAGAGAACCCATATTTTCTCCTGCTCTTAGGATCTATCATCAATACTGGATTGAAAAAATCTAAGAGTGAGATCCATATCATCAAATCCAAGTTCCTTCCCTTCTATTCAGATTTGCATAAAGTCTAGGAAAGGAATTCAACTTTCAAGATGGTTAGCACAAGGACCACCTCTAACGCTATCAATCAAGAAGAACTGGATAGACAGAATCCTGCGCCACTACCTCCATCTAATCAAGATGCTATTGGACAGTCGGAACCATCAGGTCCGGTTACTAGGCAAGAGTTCCAGTTGCTACACCAAGAGCTGACCCAGAGTCGGCAACAACAAACAGAGCAGCTACGCGCTAACGCCGAGCTGATGAAGCAGCTGGATCGCCAGAAGCGAAAGAGATCCAAGAGAGACCATGCTTCTCGCTACTCCAGCGAAAGTTCCTCCTCTTCTGATTATCATAATCAATCTCCCCGACCCCGGTTAGATGGGGGTCACATGCAAACTGCTAGAAATCAACCGACAATGACTGTTGGACAACTGAGAGTTGGTCCATCAGCCAGTTTCCAAACCAGGCCCTCCTCACGAGGAGGTGCCATTCCTCACTGCACCGCAGAATACCGCGCCATGAATGCCGTGGATGAACCAAGGGTCGATGCCCCAAGTCAATCAAACCCGGATAGTCGCCAGCATGGGCGTACCCCTGAACCATACGTCCCAAAAGACTACAAGCCAAGAAGGCAAGATTTTGACCGTCAACAGCATCCAGTCCAACTCTAGGATGTGGGATATAATCACACTATGGCGCAAGCCACACAAAACATACAAATGCTGGATCTTCCGACCATGATACGTCAGATGATCCGTGAGAGCCAGGGTCTCACCAACGACGATTGGGGAATTTCTCGAAGTCTACTTTTACGGACGATATTCTTACTGCTGAACCCCCGTGCGATTCAGGATGCCAACTCCACCCATGTACGAGGGAAACTCTGACCCCAACCAACATATTCTGAAATATGAGTGGTCGATGACCGCTGCCAGAGCTGACGAAGCAGTGAAGTGTCATAGTTTTCCCATATCCTTGAAGGTCATCGCTACCATGTGGTTCACCCGACCGCCACCTCGATCCATCTCTTCATTCAGCCAGTTGGCCACAAAATTTGTTGAACAATTCTGCATGCACGTTGCAAGACCAAAAGATGTCAACACTCTGTCTAGCGTCACCCAAGCTCCGGGAGAGACGCTCAGACACTACTTAGAGAGATTCCATACTACATGTGCGGAGATCAGCAATCCGAACGATAACTCCATCCTTATGGCGTTGACTAAGGGGATTGACCCCGATTCTGAGTATGGCAACTAGTTGGCTGGAAAACCACCTACATCATTGGACCGTTTCCACACCAAGGCGGCTCAATTCCTGAGAAGAGAAGATGCGAAACAGTCTAGGAAGCAAACTGATGTAGGGCCAAGCACGGAAGGAATCCAAAGCAATGTCGCAATCAAACAGTCCGGTGAGAGCTCCGGAAAAGTTCAGTTGAACGTTAAAACATACAAGCTCGGCGGAGAGAAAGCATAAAACATACTAGAAAACGAGATCAAAATCGTGGCCCATGTCGCAAAAGTCCTATGTTTGACAGTTATACTCCTTTGAATACATCACTAGAGAACTTGTATTTACAAACCTGTAATATAATTCAGTACCAAATACCTGCACCAAAACCGTAGTCAGAGAGGCAAATCCAGACGGGAAAATTTTGCAGGTTCCATGAAAGCTACGGGCACGATACAAATGAATGTCATCACTTACAAGATCTCGTGGAAAACTTGATTAGAGAAAGGAAGCTGGAACAGTTTGTGCGGGCACCGCAGCCTAGAGAAGCGGGCCCATCAAATCAAAACAATGATCCCGATCGACCGAGGCAAGAGGACTCCACTTGTCCCCGCGGAAGATTGGTGATAAACGCCATCAGTGGTAAATCAACTTTTTCAGGATCCTGGAACGACGAAGATCTTCGTCGCTGTTACACATGGCAGGCTCATTCAATCTATGAATACTTTGCAATTTCCTTTACATTCATAAGTTTGAATTTGTAATAAGGCACTGACTTTGCCATGTTTTTCCATTCCGGCAATAAATTACCATCTCTTCAAGCTAGAGGTGTGATTCACCGAATGCAACATTCAACAATCACGACACATGAAAGAGCTAAGTTCCATCAAACAATGGAATTTATTCAAATAGCGAGTGACTGTGATATGACCGGCCACTTACTAAGTGAAACCTCAGCTCGAGGGCCAGCCATCACATCAAATGCTGAACTGGACTGACATATGGCAGTCCTACACCTAACTCCAAATTCCAAGAGTGTGAATTGTAGTATAAACATCAAATAAATCGTTCCTAGAGTAGGAACGGACTCCAAATTCTCAGAGTGTGAATTGGATTATAAACATCAAATAAATCGTTCCCAAAGTGCGAACGGACTCCAAATTCCCAGAGTGTGAATTGGAGTATAAACATTAAATAAATCGTTCCCGGAGTGTGAACGGACTCCAAATTCCCAGAGTGTGAATTGGAGTATAAACATCAAATCCATCGTTCCCAGATTGTGAACGGACTCTAAGTTCCCAGAGTGCGAACCGGAGTATAAATCCATCGTTCCCAAAGTGTGAACGAATTCCTAAAAAGCTCAAATAGATGTGACTGACCATCTATCGGCTGACTCCAAGTTCCCAGAGTGAGAATTGGAGTATAAACATTTATTCCAGGTTCCCGGAGTGCGAACCGACACATCAATGCCAACTCCAACTTCTCAGAGCATGAATTGAAATATAAACATCAATTCCAAGTTCCCGGAGCACGAACCGAAACATCCATGCTAACTCCAAGTTCCCAAAGCGTGAATTGGAGTGCGAACATCAATTCTAGGTTCCCGGAGTGCGAACCGAAATATCAATACTAATTCCAAGTTCCCGGAGCGTGAAGTGGAGTATAAACATCAATTCAAGGTTTTCGGAGCGCGAACCAAAATATAAATGTCGACCTCGAATTCCCAGAGTGTGAATTAGAGTACAAATACCAAGTCAAAGTTCCCGGAGCGTTAACCGTATTACAAACATCAATAACTCTCAAATTCCCAGAGTGCGAGCCAGATTATCGATCACAAATTATCCTAAGTCCCCAAAGTGTGGACATATGCTTAAGATTTGCAATAAGTGCGACCGACCACTGAAATACAAATGTTGTTCCCCGAGACTGGGGGCAAAAAGCTAAGTGTTAATCACTAACCGAAGCAATGCAATGCCCAAAGTTTAACTTAATCATCAATCACAACATGTGACCAAGATTTTCAGACCTAGCAAATAAAACCAACTCTACTTGACGGTAAAAACACCACAAGTACACTGGACTGAAAGCCAAACACTGCAAATACTTAAGCACAAAAGAAATGAGAATCGAAACAAAGAAATTGAATTTTATTTCATCTAACTGTATGTGAAGATTCATGTACTAGTTCTCTCAAAAATTCCTACTAGCAAGGGGCCAAGCCTGCATCTATACATAGCCTACGAAAGAAAAACAAAAGCGACTTCCTAACTGCCAAAAATGCACTAGAGGGAATCATCTACTTCTTCTTCTTCGGTTTCCTCTTCAACGCGGAACCACTGGCAGTCTTCCGCTTCGACCTCGTACCCTTTGGCGGATCTTCCTCTGACGAAGGCATGATATCGATATACTCCTCTGAACTTGAACTTAAACGAATATTCTCTTCTCGAGGAGTCGGAGGAGTCAGGTCTACCACCGGGGGAAGAATGGGCGCGCTGGTTCCGACTAGCGTGTCCCTAGAAGATGTCACCACAAGAGGAGTGGGATCAACCGCCATCGTAACACACTCAGAATTACCGCCGTGCGCTGACACTTCCATCTCTGCTTCGATTTGAGCAAGTATCTCAGCTTCACGAGCGACACGAGACTCACGATAGGTAGCGGTGGACTGTGACGATACAATAGAAGCAGGTGGGAATGTGCCGAGAACAAATGGAATGCCAACAAAGGGGTCACTATGCTGGCTCAAGAGTTCATTCATCATCTGTTCATCAAAAGTAATTGAACCCCCCTGGGCCACCTCGGTCGGCGCGGCTGTCGTCGTGGCAACCGCTTCAGTATTAATAGCCTCCTGTTCTTGATGTGGCTCTTGGACTGCAGGAGGCGCCGACGATGTAACTTTACTCACTAGACAAGAAAGAAAAGAAGTTATCAGAACACGCTTCAATACAAATACTTCAGTTCAAACACATAGTAGATTTGTGCAGAGTACCTTCCTTAACTTGACTCGTAGCTGACTAACCAGCTTCAGAAGAATGCTTCCTTATGGGAGATAAGCGTGGCTGCTCAGGGTCATAGCCTGGAACCAAGTGTGGCTCAGTCGCTGGCCTCGGCTCCGATCCAGATGAAGTGATCGTCTCTGAACTTGTAGATGGATGTGCAACGCCAAACCCCTCACCAACTTCCAAGTGTTGGGTACCCAACCTCTCTTTAGCAGAGAGATCATGAAATCATGGAGAACCTTCTTCTCATCATCAGTCAATACTCGGTTCTCCATCTCGAATTCATAAAAACTTCACCTGGCTTTGATGCTTTCTCTTCTTCAACTAATAAATTCCAGGCGTTGAAAAAATGCGTTGGATAATCATCAAGCCATGTCAGATTTCTGTGCCTCAGCACATTGGCATTATAAGTAACGAGAAGTTCTTCTACCTCTGTCTCTAACTTAGCCCCTGCTTGGCGAAATTTCTCATCGGCTTCGGCCTTCGTTTCGCAGACCTTCTCCAAAGCCACATCCCTTTCTTTCGAAAATTCTACCGCCTGATCACACGCTTCCTGTGTGGAAACGTTAGCGGTATCCCTCTCCCTTATAATCTCTGCAACGTTGGCCTTGAGCTCGTTTAGCTCTTTCAAGGCCACATCCCGCTCCGCAGTCACGACGGTATTTCGGAGGCCCATGTCCTCCACCGTAGCATAATGCTCACGTTTCATCATATCCATCGCTGCCTGAGCTTCATCCACTTTTCCGAGAGCTTCAATCTCTGACTTTCGAGAAGATTCGGCCTCACTACCGAGCGCCTGAATAATGCGGTCCTTTTGACCGAGTTCTTTCTCCAACTTTTCAATCGTGGCCGCTCGATCAAAGGCCACCTTTGACGCTTTCTTAGCGGTCTTCGACCATTCTTGATACTGAAAGAATACATCTGATAGGTAATCGTGCATCATAGGTGCAACTGTCGACGGTATCCTCTTTAGATGCAGGGGAAAAATAAACCCGTCGAAGCAAATTTCAGGAAATTCTTTCCTCAGTTGAGCAAGCCTAACCGCTCCTTCCCCCGAAGGCTCCGTCAATGTCTGTTCTATTGACGGGGAGGCCGCGATTTCTGTTCTGCGGTGAGTATCAGACCTCGATGGTTGGGAAGGCGGCTTGGGCCATTAAGTTTCCGTAGGCCTTAAAACAAAAACCGGAGGCGGTGCAGGAGCTCTAGGAGGCGTCGTGCGAGATCGAGACCGACGCCTGTAATCTTTGTCCCTATCAGAGCGCTCGTGACTCGAGCGCCCATAGTCATAATATCTATCTCCTTCCCTCCTGTGTGATTCGTAATATGAAGAAGACTGGCGTTTCTTACGGAGACTGCCAAGCATCGAACCTCTGCCAGACATAGTATCTGTGAAGCAAAAACATAAAGCGAAATTAGTAATCTCTCACAGTGAACGTATTACACTTAGAAATCGTATAGTGCCATGAAGTGTGAATGTGGGTGCAACCCCCCGACCAACCAGATGTGTCAACCGCACTAGTGGGCAGAGACTCGCTCAAAAATAAGGGTTCTGGAAGTTCTTCCAATCCGACATCATGCTGCAAGGACACATCGTCCGAAATTGGAATATCGGCGAGCCCTTCATAAAGATTCTCCGTTCTTGGAGGAGACATGTCCGAAATTCTAATTTGAGAGGCGAGTCGAGCCATAACAACTGATTTCCATCTTCCCTTTTTAGATGAATCAATAACGGCTGCCTTGCCTTTTCTTTGCTCTTCAGCATCTTGGGCTACATCCGCAGATTCGCCCAACGTTTCCTCATCGGTATGAGTTCTTTCCGAGTCAGCCTCCTCAATTATGACAACTTTAAGCTTTCTTCGTTTGACTCGTTCTTTCGAGGCGGTTCTTAAGACACTGTCAAGCATTATGCTTTGCCTCCGCTCAATCAACCCAAGGATTCTGAGGTTCCTATCTGTCAGTAGCAACTCAATATTCCAATCCTCACTTGGAATTTCTTGAAAAACCCAAACTATCTCTTTGAAATGCTCACCTTCGGGTCGCTGAATTACGGCTGAAAAAGAAAAGAGATGTGAGTTCGACTTCAAATACATCGGTTTTATCAACTACCCGAAAAAAACAGCAATACTCACGTCTAAATAACCATCGTCGAGCGAACCCTGGGGGGCATCTGACATAAAACCATTCCGTCCTGAAGTAACTCAGTCTAGTCCAAGCCCCCGTGATCACTTGGCAATTTCTTACAGCCTCCAAGAATGTGAAAGATGGACTATCGGCCCGACCCTTGAAGTTAAACAAGTATCCGATCTTAATCGGGAGTGGCGGTCGATAGAGATATTCCATAAATGCAATGAACAAGCTATTGAGTGATGCGTATCCGTCCGGATGCAGCTGAGACAGAGCGATCCTCAAAAACGATAATACTTCTCTTATATACTGGCTAAACGGAGGGAGCGTCCCGGCTGCACACGCGTGGCGATTGAATGCGGTATATCCCTTCGGTGGATTGTGCGGTCTATCATTTGGCCCCGGCAGTAGCACGTCATCCATCGACAAACCATGCCTTAAGCAAATTCTTCCTAGCATGTCTTCTGAAATATTGGACGGGACAGAGTCTAATGGGTTATTAATGAAGGATGCGTCAGGTAACTCATCCGGAGCTGGACCGATAACTTCATTCTCAATCTCCGGTACTTCAAGCACGGGAGGGACTGAACTCTGAGTTTCTTGCGGCTGCGAACTTGAAGTTTCCATAACTAGATAACACACAAGAAATCATCATTAGATGCTAAAAAGCCCATGCATTCCCCGATGTAAAGTACATGAATGTGTCGTGCAGTGCTGTGCATTACTTGAGGAAATTCTATAGAGCAAACTGAAATGTATGAACGACAAAACTTGAAAATCAAACCGGAAATGACCATCACAACCGTGCCATCCAGATGCAAACGATCGATCCAAGTTAAAAAATTCTTTACATTTTTGTTAAGTTACAGTTCCATCGGCGAGCCTCGAAAGGTAGTCCAATATGCAGTTCTATGGTCAAGTTCAGTCATGCAAGGCAGAAGCTCGTCGGAGTCAAGTATTCTAATGTGCAAAAGTGTTCTAAAATTCGTCTAATTTCAACTTGGAATCGATCGCTGCAGTTCAAATTCGTATCGAGTCGAAGAAATATCATCAACCACTTTCGAACCGATACGTTTCGTATCGATCACATTCGAACCGATACGTTTCGTATCGATCATGTTCGAATCGATACGTTTCGTATCGATCATGTTCGAATCGATACGTTTTGTATCGATCAGGATCCACTCGATACGCTTCGTATCTGTCAAGTTCGACTCGATACGTTTCGTATCGATCCAGTTCGAAATGATGCGTTTCATATCGGTCAAGGGCACACCATTTCGCATCGATCCAAGAACACCGGCTTCACATCGATCGCCGCTCTCATATTCGTATCGATACGAAATCGCATACTTTCCTTCGATTCGAAAGCTCCACAACTCCTTCTTCTCCAAAAAGGCCTCGACTCCATGGCAACGCATCCATCCCCAACCTTGCTCTAACTCACCCAGATCTTCAATTCACCGAAACCGACAATAAAAGCAAAGAGGATGGATTGAGATTTCGAGTTTCATCGTTCTAAGCATAATTCTATCCATTAATCACCTGATTTTAATGTTTAATTCTGAAGGATAGAAGGCCTGAATCGATTCGAAGGCTGAACAGTTGTTTCCTCTTGAACTCTCTATCGATACGAAGGCAAAGAGCGACAGTAAAAGTAAAAAAGGTGAAAATGGCTGAGTCCACGCTATTTATACGGAGCCATAGGAGAACCGGGTCGATTCGTCTCCCGGTCCATGTGACCAGTAACCACCGGTCACCCTGACGCTCGAGTCGAACCTCAGTTTCGAATCCATCGCCAAAAATTCCTATCGACTCGAAATAAACAATGGATCCATCGATGCGAAACAAGCAACAAGGACAGCTGAAGCTTGCGAACTCCATCGGCTCGAAGCCCTCGCTCGCATCAACAAGTTCACAACTCCATCCACTGTATATCGATACAAACAACGATTTCGTACCCATCATTCCCTATCGATACGAACAATGATTTCGTATCCGTCATTTCCTATCGATATGAACAGATGTTTCGTATCCATCCAAACTCATCGATACGAACAGATATTTCGTATCCATCCAAACTCATCGACACGAACTATCAGTTCGTATCCATCATTTCGACTCGCATCGATATGAAAAACTACTTTTCAACTTTTCACATCGATTCAGGAGAGGATCGATACAAGAGGATAGTCAAAAACAACCATCAAGCGTTGTTTCAACTCAAATTTCCAAATCGCAGGAGAGAATCGATACGAAATTCAATAACAAACAAAACTGACAACGACTAGTGAACACACAACGTTAACAAGAGTCAAATTAACATATATGCGTATATGTCGGACTAATATTCGACTTTAAACATTCACAGGGATCGAATACTCATCTAGTTACGATTACAACAACCAACAGCTAAGCACTATTCTACAGCAACCAATCATATCAACGCAAGGTTACAACCTTCGCCAAAGGAGCAATAATTGTTCAGAGAGAAATCGTAGCTTTTCAAAGCACGTCATGTTTCCACAAGACATACTTTAGGGGGAAAATGTTATCCCGGTTTTTTGGCAAAGCCGTGATACCAAAAGATCGATCGAAAATAAAGGACAGTTCGTCTCAAAGATTGGTCATACTTTGCTTCACTATGGATATCGCTGAATTTTGTCCAAGTCCAGATTGAGCTACAATTGATAGGACATGACAAGAAAGATCATAGAAGTCAGCATCTCAAATTTCAAGTCAATCAGAGTTCATGCGCTCAAGTTATGATCAATTCAATTTGAAGGGAAAAGCCCAGATTTCGTATCCATCACTGTGAGTGATTTCGTATCCATCACCAAACTCTGGTTCGAATCGATCACTTTCGTATCGATCAACTTCGAATCCATCGAAGTACTTCGGTTCGACTCGGTCGCATTCGAACCCATTGGCAGAAAGCCCACTTCGCATCCATCGGAAGATGACCTACTTCGTATCGATCAACTCCTGTGAGTTCATATCGATCGGGATTGGCCGTGTTCGAATCCATCGAGTTCGTATCGATGGACTTCGTACCCATCAGCAGATGAAGCGCTTCATATCCATCAGCCAGTATCTACTTCGCATCCATCAGATCACCATCCTTTGTATCCATCGAAGGGTTCAAGTTCGCATCAATTGACTTCGTATCCATGGAGAAGCTACAAGGCTCGTATCCATCGGAGAGAGGCTTGTTCGTATCCACCAACCATCGGTTGTTCGACTCCATCAGTGAAGCCTTGCTCGAATCCATCAGTGAGGGGTCATTCGAATCCATCAAGCCAGCAAGCCTAAGTAACGTGTCATCCATCGATGCGAACGCGCTGAGATATATGGAGTCAACACGGTCAACTCGGAGTGAAGGCCGGATCAAGTCGAAGTTTGCGCTCCACGTCATCACAACAGCGCGTGCCATCATCGGTTCGAAGCGATCGGTTCGAATGAATCGATTCGAACCAGACAGCCAAACAAAGAACCTCATTTCGTATCCACGATAACTCAAGATCCACTGATCCAAATGCCACGAAATTTTCACAGAAGCTTGCATACATGTTGAAGAATGTCCACACCAAATTTCACCTCGATTGGATGATTTTCAGATCGATTCGAATGGAGTTCGAATCGATCCCAAAGTGGGCCCAAATTTCATAAGGCCGGGCATGTGGGCCCCCTCACGTGCCAGAAGTGGTCTCCCGAATTTTTAGCGAAATATCAGCATCCTATGCCTATAAATAGAGCCCCTGGTCATTCAGAAAGGGGATCGGAGAATTTTAGAAAAAGTACGCTCGGACGCTGCCAGAATCATTCCATATCATCATCACTGCCATTGATTTCGAATTTGGACTTACTATCTGCTGTATTCTGACATAAAAAGTTGTATTCCCCGAATATCGAGCAATAAAGTGACAAAACTTCATACTGGACGTAGGCTATACGCCGAACCACTCTAAATTACTGTCTTCCGTGCAATTTACTTTTCTATGACTTGGAGTTTTTGTTAGATAATTCTCATTTTCAATTTGATTTCTTCATTTATTATCTGTTCTAAAACTTTCGAAGAGTGTTGTGCCCAATTTTGGTGCAAACATTGTGCAACGCTAAATTCTGGAACATTATATTTAAAGCATATCCTTGGCCTCCCTGTGAAAATTCAAAGAGTATGTTATCTGCCAGATTTTAATTCTTACTTTATTTGATGTACCATGAATTGTAAATGTGCCCATATTCATATTGTTTACTCCATTTATTATGCTTAAGTTTACAACTCTGAATCATCTTTCTTTCCCACATTTAATTGAATTGAATAACCATAAATAAATGATCACATTTATTTTCTATTAATCATTAGTATTTTTTTTCATATATGTAACTATTAAAAGAGCTTAAAGATGTTCTTACTTAACATATGGAGTTCCAAAGCAGGGTAAAAAGCAGGTTAGAATTGAAATTTTTTGTGAACTTGGTTATGGTTTTGTTGTCATGTCAATGTCCATGTCTATGCTTCTTCTTGTCATGTTGAAACAAATTAGTAAATGATGTTCAAAACCCTAATGCGCACAAATATATTAAAACGAATCAATTAAGCAGATAAGATACAAGGTAGCAATGACTTATGACGAACTATGACTTCTTGGGTTTGTGTCGTGTCAATTTGTATCATCAAAAGTAATGCTAAGTGACATCACCATTTGGCCTTGTTAAAAAAATAAAGCAAATATACAATGCTTTCTGATAGTATTTTTTTATTCTGCTTGCTTGTGCATCATCAAACAAACACAGAGATAAATCTCTTACTTAAGTGTTTCATTGAGTATCCAAGCTATCATCCTTAGTATTTTGTGTAACATCCCGCCTTTTCGCACACTTTAAACCGACACACGTGCCAATTCAAAACATACGCAAGGGCGGATTGTTATGGGGTAAATAAGAAAACAGAGAAGAAATAAAACAAAACAGAATCTCACAGCGGAAGGATAAAATATAATAATAAATATACAGTTCAAAACAGTTTACAAACACTTGATTTGCTTTATACAATAAATATCAGAGTTACACCTACCAATACAATCAATGCAGCAGAACAGTATGAGTGTGGTGCAATACTATAGATAATAATAATACGACTCCTTCGTTTTCGTCCTTCAAAGCTAAAGTCTTCGATCCTGAAACGCTCGGACTGACCCGAGCGAATTTGAAAAGACAAAAACACTCGAGTCAGAACTAAAAGATCTTATGTGAGTTAAATTAACAGAAATAAATATGAGTACAGTAACTCAAGAGATGTTCGGGATTTACATCTCCTAAGGATCCGTTAAACTATTTACTATGTAGTATATTGCGCTATTATAATAGTGTCTATTTATAAAATAAACTTACTTTTTAATAGCGTTAAGGGGTTACCCATATAGCCCTTAACAAATAATGCCAATAGTCTATACAGTACCGTAATACCTCCTGATCGGGAAGCTACCAGAGGATACTCCATAGGTACGACACAAATAGAAACTCGTAGTAAAGGCTCGGTATGGTAGGTGACACAGCACAACTAGGCAATGCCAGGGTAGATATACCAATTGCTATCCAGGCTGGTGGAAACGCGTAGCCGCAGTTACCGCCCACCTCGGACTAACTCCCCAAAATCAAAATATAGAAGTGGCCACTGAATCAATCCAAAATCAAAGTATAATATCGAAGAGGAGGGTCCGATCAGAGGAATGACCTCATTGGCCTGAGAATCGCTCCTGTTTTAGCCACCTTATGCCAACTCACGGGAGTCGGGTCCACGTATTTACCTTACAGGAAACGTCGCCACCACCTACTTCATTCTGGAATCTCCACCGCGTACACGGTTAGTCAAAGTGGTTTTCGGTATCGACAGAGAGTATGTCCATATCCGATCCCGGTCTCTTTGCCAATCCATCGTTATTATAACACCGCGGTCATTTAAAAATAGGTTATACTTTAAAAATCAGAATAAACATTCCATTTCATAACCATGAATACGATATCATTTCAAAACCCAAAACCATATTTTATCACTTATCCCAAATATAATTCTTTTCCAAAATCATAATGCTTTAACTTCATAACGTCTGAAAATCAAATATTTCAAAGCATAATATTTTGAAAATCATAATTTAAAACCATAACTTCTAAAAACTTGAATGGTTTGGACATTCAACGGTGTATGAATTAAATGGTTTAACTTAAATGTTACTTTGTAAAGAAAATAGTTCTCATGGCTTTGCAAATACATTTCTTTATTAAAGTCTAAACCAAAATTTATATTATCTCTCTCAAGTTCCAAAACCACTTCAATTTATTAATATATACGTATATCCATTTTGAGTATCAATATTTCAAACTAAAGTCGGATTTTATGCTTTCAACAAATCAATTGTTCTATTAATTAGTCTTGAATATTCATATAAAATCCATAAATAATAAGACTTCAATTTCTAGTAATAATATATATATATATATTTCCCAATTCAAATTATACTAGAATATTCATTTCAATTTATTTTGGGAAAAATCCAATTATAAATATCATATCTTAAAATTTCCAAACTTAACATTTAAACATATGATATAAATTATTAAACTCCATTTTCTTAGTTTTCTTCCATTTTTAATAAAGATTTTTATACACCTTTTAATTTCAAAATTTTCAACTTCATATGTATATATATATGGAAGAAAAATATTTATACAATATAAAATTTAAGATTATTATAAACCGTATTCCATCCAAACCATAGAAATCACATAAAAATAGTTATATATAGACCGCGGTGCCTGTATAAAATTTTCTATCCTATGGTCAAGTGATACGGATATTTATCATTTCAATCCGTAATTTAAAAGATATAAAAATTTGTGGTTATATATCATTTCAAACCACAATCCCGAATGAAATGAAATATGCATGATAATTTGCAATTTAATGATATCCAATATACATCTATTCATCAACATCATCCATAATCCAAATCGCAATCATCAATCAATATCAATCAATAACAATATTATTTGGTACTACATAACAGGTAATACTGGCAATTTTATTCAAATTAAATTTAACAGCTATTAATCTACAGTCTATATTCAAAAATAAATTATATAACTGTTAACTAGCAGTTCATATACAAACAAATAAATTTTAACTGTAAATTTATACGCAATAAATGAATTAAATTAACAGTTAAATTTAATAAATGCATTTCAACAAATATGAGTGAAATAAACATGCCAAATACTCATAAATAAATTTCTATTCATTTCTAAAATTAATTTAACAAACATAAAAGCTTCTAGTTGTTGTGAGTGGGTTAAAACACTCACCTTTTGAATTTAAATCGAATTCAAATCCGATTTAAACCCAAAAATTCGACTATCTCCAAATCTGTCCAAACCAGTGTCAAAAGATCTGGAATTTAATTTCGATCCTAACAAAAAAAATTGCGTGAAACGGAGTCCGTATGTACGAGTTATGATTATTAGAACTAATTGAAATCAAAATTAACAAAAATAAATTAAACAAAAATAAAATACCGTGCCACATGCACTCTTCCCTCGTGAAAAACGCGTATGCTTCTTCTTGATTGCTAACTTTGTTCCGTAATTTTTCTTTTATTTCGATTTACTTTAATTTTCCTCCTTATTATATGAATGTATGCATTTTTAAAAGGTTTGAAAAAAAAAGATTTGAAAAAGAAGAATTGAAAAAGAAAATGATTAAAATAAAAACTGAAAATGGAAGAGAAAATCTAGATTTGAAAAGAAAGAAGAAGGTTTGAAATAGAAGAAAATTTGAAAAAGAAGTATATTTGAAGAGGAAGGAAAAATTAAAATCAGAGATAATAAGGAGATTTGAAGGAAAAAAAGGAAAAAAAAAGAAGAAGATTATAATGGAGGCTGTGCTTTCATTTGCGTCATATCTTATTTATAAGGTTAGAGTTAGGTTTAGGATCAAAGAGATTTGGAAAGAAAGACCGCTATTAATTAGAAATAAATGAAATGACGTTTCAGAAAATGAAGTTGGAAAATGAATGGAAGGAAATAAAGTAAATATGAACAAACTTGGTTTTGAAATATAGTAAATATGAACAACCTTTTTAAAAGTAGAAGGTATTAAAAAGAGGTAATTATTTATTAGAAAGGGAATGAATGGACTAACTCTATACTGTAAACATACTTTTAGGATTCAAATTTCAAAACAATTGTTTACTTAATGAATTTTGTTAACCCTAAACACACCAAAATTAACTTCATTAACTCAAGTAATATTCGAATTTCTACGCATTCGGGTTTTTGTCTATGCATAATAATTTTTTTATAATTACCTTAAAAATGAAAACATTTGATTTGTTTTTCCCAAAATGATCTTTAATTACCATTAAAACACCCTTTTTGTTTACCATAAAACGCGCGTTTTTTTTAAATTAAATCTATTAATTGCAATCACCGTTTTCTTTTCTTTTAATTGAAATATTTGAACTACATTAATTGCAATCACACAAAATTAAATTTTAAAACAGACAACTAAAATGCATAAAAAAAATAGAAAAATTATTTATACATAAGAGTAATAAATAGATTATTTTCCTATTCTTGTAATTAGTTTGTAAGCTAAACACAGTTCAAATAAACATATATTTCTTTCTTTAAAAATCAATCTTTCTATATTTTTATTTAAATTAAATTAAACCTACATTCATAGATGAAACATTCATTTTATTGATGTAAATGTTTTTTTTTTTTTTGAATCAAAACTTTTCTTATATTTCACAAAACGTAAGCTGCTTTTATTTGCACCTATTACAATTAGTATTCTCTTTCCTATTAATTTTAGTGGATTAAGTTTCAAAATGGGCTAAATGAATGTAATGATAAGTAGAACAATTACTTCCTATTAACGTAATATTTAGATGTTAAATTCTCATTTATTTTGCAATACTTCAATTAAATTAATAAATATTGCTCTCTATACTTAAATCTATATTAACAAAACGTTAGCTTTGGATTGGTAGAATTTGATTTACCAAAGTTTACTTACATAATACAAACTATATTAATTTGCCACCTATTAGTTCTTAATTATATTTTTAAGTTCGTTACCTATCCACCTTGATTAAAATTCCATCTATAAAGCAAATTTAGTTAGCCTTAACATTACTACACTAAATCTACAATCAGTTTCAATTAATATAGAATTATATCTTAAATACTTACCATTTATTTATAAATTAGGTTACCTTCCAATAAATTTTATTCCTAAGTATTTGATTGGATTGCCATCTTTACTATGTCTATTATTAATTAGCTTCAAATTCTGCAATTTCACTTCTTAAATCCACCCTTTGCTATATTATAAATAAAATTTACATTGGTTACATTTCACATAAATGTATCATTTATTTACATTTATTACAAACTTATTTCCAATTCCAACTAAAAATCTAAATAAATGAATAGGCAACCTACCATAAACATTACCGTTACCTTTTTGTCACATACAAAATCTTTTATTACAAAAATCAATTTTTGCATATATTTTCATACTACAAATTCAATTTACTTATGTTCAAATTGTAGCCAAACCTGACTTTTAAATTATTTTATACAAAATTGGGATTTCATTAAGTTTATTAATTATTACCCTTAATTGGCATTTATCACCTTGTATTCTCGTTATCATTTCATAGATATGATTCCCAATTCCTTATTATTGACTTAAATTGGCATTACTAACATTGCATTAAACGTTGTTACTTAAATCTCTACCCAATAGTAACTAATACTCTAAATAAATACGCTTACTCCTTTCGTTATTTATTAATTATCACAAGAAACGTTTAATCATTTCAACAACATTGTAATTTCAAATTACCTACATTGATTGTATACGTTTTCCATTATTATCATTTATTAGAATTCTATTCAACTTTCCATCTTATGCATATAGTTAACCTTTCTATTGATTTTTCCTTCAAAATTTTCAGTTACTTCTTAACTTACAAAAAGGCAATGATTAATTACATTTAATCGCTATAAATTAAATGCATTGGTAACGAACAATATCTGTCACCATTATACAATTTATAACATTTGTAATTTATTCTCTACAACAATTATTACCTATCAATATTATTTCGCCCATAAATACAAACTTGCAATTGTTCTTATTATCATATTCCATTTACTGTTAACAATGTTTATTACATTATATTAGTTTAATATTTTCCTCAAATTCCTCATATTCAACTCATATATAGGTAAAATTCTTTTCACCACTTAAAATCATTTGAATTAACTTCGAATTACTATAAGTAGGTTTTTAATTTATTTTTCTTCTAAATTTAATTACAACTTATTAATTTAACCAAATTAAATCCATAAAATCTACGGGTCATTACATTTTGGAACTTGTATAGGTTAGGAAACACCTATTCCCTTCTCCTATCTTCACTAATATGTCCAAAAAGTGATTTGGCTATGACAAGCAGCATGGTAGAGATGAGAAGGATGTTACTTATTGTCTGCATGTCTCTAGAAAGTTCTCTTAGTAAGTGCAATGCTTTAATTCTTGCTTTTTCTGTAGATTCATGGTACCTAGGTAATGAATTCTCTATATTGATTGTTGTGAACCATTCCTCTACAACTTTTCTTCCTTTTTAATGCAAGGCAGGTTTAAGTTTCTTGATCTGCTCTTCCTTAGGTATATTAGCCCAAATAGATGGCTAAATTTTTTTCTTCTTTGAACCAAACTTCAGGTTCTCTAGCATAAAATACTTCACCCTTTGGATCTCCAACAGAAGACATAACATACTTCACCCTTTAGATAACACAGTAGGAGTATAGGAGGCAGAATTCAAACAGTGTGTCGATTCCAACGAGTTTTGGAGACATGTTTTCAGTCTTCGTTGCTCCATTTTCATTTGGAAACAGTAGGAGTATAGGTTACAAATTATATGTTTATGCGTACACCATACATGACATGCATGATTATGTTTATGTTCCGAATTCATTTAAAATAATAATAATGAAATTTAACTGGTACAATATAGTGAATAGATCAATGATGCTGTAGTAGACAAATTTCACTTTGGAAGAATTTGCGGTGACGTACATTAAGTTGTAAGTGGAAAAAAATAATTAGTTTCATTTTATATCTTACGGCCATTTTGCAAATTGTAAGCATAACGCCAACATTTTGAACTATTAAATTCATCGTATGTCAAATGAATTATTTTAAAACTGAATTACTCTTTCTGATTAATGGAGCTAAATTAAAATAATTTTGCCTTCTTATATTTTTCATTTTAAAATCGGGATTGAGGATAGTAGACTTAGAGTGAATTATATGTGTCGGTGGTAAATTGCTAGGACTTGTTTGATAAATAAAATTGTGAAATATAAAATAAAATAGGTAGTTAGTGTAGCAGCATTAGGAATGCTCTTATAATGCCAAGATTGATCTAGATTAAAGCAGAAATTATACCTACTTACTACTGATTTGACAACTTGCTTGCATAAAAATCGATTAAGTAACTACGTCATTTGGACTAAGAAAATATAGAACCGATCACTGAAGATTTAGTTTAACTTCAACCGTCAAGAGAATTAACAATTAATAATCAAATTAGAATCGCTTAAAAAATAAATCAACACATACAACTAAACAAATTAATAACAAATTGGACATATGGCAGTAGATTATGACCCACTGGTCGGTCGAATGAGGAAGATATAGAATTTAGTTCTCATAAAAACCAAATAAAAATTGACAGGAATTTGCAAAAAAATTCCACCTCCAACAATTCGGACTTAACTACCATTTACACATTCAACTAAAGAAGTAGTATCATGGACGTGCTTTATAGTTGATTTCCTCTAAAATATTTTGGAAATTCCTATTATTGCAAGTTATAAGGTTGCAGTTGCCAGAAAGCTTATAACTACAAATTGCTTGCAAGTGCAAGTTGCAAGATGCATGTTGCGAGCAAGCTTGCAACTTCAAGTTTCCTGTTTGCAGTGGCAAGCAAGCTTGCAAATACAGGTCATCAATTACCACTTCTAAACTACGTTTTAGTAGTATGTAGGAACTTGAATTTGCAATATACAAGGCTTAAAAAGTACTTACGAACTTGACGTAGGCTACCACTCTTTGCCTGGATGGCAAGGTTTGTAATAAACCATATAGTACCATAAAACTAGGAATATTTTAATTTATCAAAACAGGTCCCTTAAACTAAAATTAGTCATAATACATTATAAAATATTAACCAAGTTAACTAAGTTTCAGAAAAATTAGCTAAATACATATAATAAATAAAAATAAATTAACTAAGATTATAAAAACTTAACCTCGTTAATTAATTTTTATAGAAATTAAGTTAGTTTATAAAAATAAACTAAGTTTATAGTAATAATAATAGTATAAATAATTTTTATGAAACTTAATTATTTATATTAATAATAATACAAACAACAAAAAAATACACAATAGCAATAATAATAATAAATAATAAATAATGCTAACTCAGTATTTAGAAATTGCTCGTCGGGGTTTTCATCGAACAAGGTTCATCTTTGCAGTATTTTGCGTAAGAAACATCGTTTGCAAATCCATGATGATCGACTTCGTGTTCTTGAACTCGCATTTAAAATTCGAAGAACCGGTTCATCTTTGTATTTTTTTAAGGTAGGCATCATGTTGAAGTTGGACAGCTTCTTGGATTGTTTCAAGTTTCTTGATCTGAGAGTGGTGAGTATGAAAATAGAGAGTGTTAAAGTGGTAGTATCCATGTTTGACATAGCGGAGAAGTATATGAATGAAAGAGAATGGTTCGGATGTACATATACAAAGTATAATGGTTTTATATACATAGTATTGTTCAATGTTTATTACTCCTCATTTATCACATTTTACACGTTATTTAAAATTTGGTAAAGGAAAATAATTGGAACAGTTTGTTATAGACAACTATATCTTTTTTCCATAGACAGAGCTTTCCAAGTAAACTGAAGAATAATCTAAGTGTTTTAATAATACAGTAGGTGATATTTATAGATCAACGTATTTTGCCAAGTTGCATTTGACTGCAAGTTTCCCATTTTGTTGTGTCAGGAAGAAAGATTTAATGAGGCATAATATAGTATTCTCAAATCATCATGATTATTCTTTGAGATTTATTGTTTAATTTGGTTATATTATAGTTCACTTTTAACGAATTTTATTAGTTTTATTTTAACATTTGCAAATACTTTCATTGACTGTTTGATTTGGTTTTGGTAACTTTTTTTTATTAAATTTGAGACTTAATTTAACATGTAATGAAATAATCATTGACAAATGAAATTGTTATGAATTTTCAAAAGTACTACCAATGTAACGACCTGTAAATTTTCAATAATTAGTTTGGTTATTTAATAAAAATTATGTGATTAAATTTAGATGAAATAAAAAATTTAATTTATATCGAAGTAAATGTTAAGAATGGAATGTAGCAATGGTTATTAAAAAACTAAATTTTGATTATTGAAGTGAAATCACATTTTAAACGAAATAGGGAAAATTGTTGCCCCTGGGCATAAAATTTGAAATAAGTAGATTAAGATAAGTGTTGTATAAATAAAAGAAATTTGAAACTTGTTAATGAATTTATAACGGGAATAAAATATAAAAATGCTGATGTAAGGTAATAAATATATTATTTCAATGCCATCCCAATTAATTGAAATAGATTTGTAAAGCTTTATTTGATTGTAATTTGTAAGTAGGGAAGTAGATTCAAAGTTATATAAATTGTTGGAATGATAATTAATAAAGTGAAAATTAGATGTAATTATTGTTAGTATAAATTTAAGGAATAATTGGGAACCATATTTATGAAATAATAACGAGAATGCAAGATAAACAATGCTAATTAAAATTTATAATTAATGGATCTAATGAAATGACAATGAATAAAAATTATGTTATACTTGACTATAAAAGGAACTTAAGCGAATAAGTGGAATATTAAATGAAACTAGTTGTATGAAAATATATTTCAATAATTATTACATTAATGTGAAATGTAATACAAATGGTTAAGGGTTGTCAAATTTGGTAAACTAAGGTAATTATTAATAAATTGAATGAATTTCAATTCGATAGAAATAATGTAAATATATACTTAGCTACAAGTTGAATATATGAAAACAAATGTAAGCATTGAATTAAATTAATGGATTTAAATTATAATAAATGGTCATTGAATATAATCAATGGTTTGAAGGAAATAAATTTAAAGGTAATGAATGAAAAGAAAACAAGGTAACTAAGTTTATAGAATAGTAATGAACTTAATAAAGGTTTGGATTGAAACAAATCACTCCATTGAAATCCAAATTATATTAAGTGTAATTTTTGTAGCAATTGAAATTAAAGGGTATGCAATTCGAAATAAAGATAATACGAGAAAAATTTAATGTAATAGTTTAAAATCCAATATTTAAGTCATCTATTTAACAATAATGAATCGAATAACAAAATGAAAATTAAATTTAATAGAAATTTTGGAAATTAAATTTATAGTTTTCAAATTTAATGAAATTGAGGTTAACACCTAAATTTATAAATTTATTAACTCTAGTTTGACAGTTAAATTAGTTTAAATCATTGGAAATGATTGGGTAATTAAAATTGACAAGAATTGGCAATTACCGAATTGAAATTGAAAACTTAATTAAATTGACTAAATTTAATTTATTTAATTAACTAAAAAATAGCCATTTTTTCCACTGACTCGGATTTAGACGAAACCAATTTCATTGGATCTGTAGCAGTGAATTATTGTAGGATTTCAAGTTTCGTAACGATCGGACTTGTCATTTGATCGTACAGACTCGGAACGCCTTGAAATAAATGAAATTGAAATCAATTTTAAAAGTATTGATTTTAGCATAACTTCTTCATACGATGCAAATTGAACCTGAAACCTTTTCCGTTCCGTTTAAAATATTTTAAAACATCAATTTTGATATATGGGTTAACCCAATTTCGTTCTGGAGTCGAAACGGGCTTTTCGGGCCATATATCGTCCAGCGTGTACATCCATTTGATCTGATCCATTTTTTTTTCAATCTCGTCTATAAAGACCCTGCTATAAACCCTAGCAGCCTCTATTCCTCATTTCTATACGTACAGAAACTTCTGTGCTCGTCTTCCTCAATGGTTGGAAACCCTAGATCCAATTGCAAATTCAAAAATCAAATGAAAATTTAAACTCCTCAGAAAAATTCAAAAAAATATATATATCGGAGATCTCAATGATACAAACCTATGTCTAGTGTTCGTTTTTCAAGACAGTGACCGGATTGATAAAAAATCGAGGTCAAAGTTGAATTGGGCGTTTTTGATTGGAGCGACTATAGGCAAATCAGTTTCTAGGTTTTGAAGCGGGCAGCAAGGGGAGTCGGTTGGTGGTGGCCGATTGGCCTATAGTGAAGAGTGGTGGCCGAAAATCGTTGATTAGGGTTTTAAAACCCGGAGTCAGCGGCGGCCTTAGGAGGGCCGGTCTTCGGCCATGGCGGTGGCTCATCGAGGCGGGCAGTATGGTGATGGCAGCATGGCATATCGTGTTCGGTGGCGCCCTATTTTCTTGGTCAAAGGTTGGACGTGGTCGCATTGAGTTCATACGGATTCGGTTCTGTGTCTCGTGTGTTCTGGGAGAGGAAGGAAATCACGTGAACGAGCTGATGTGGCAGTTTCTAGGGTAGGTGATGTTTATTTTTTATTTTTTATTTTGATTTCAATTCGTTCAAATAATCATAACTTTCTCATACGACCTCTAATTTACGCGCGGTTTCTTGCATTAGGATCGTATTTAAATTCCGAAGATTTTGACGCTAGATTGGACAGATTTTGAGGCTGCTGAATTTTTGGGTTTAAATTAGATTTAAATTCAATTTAAATTCAAAATGTGAGTGTTTTAACCCATTCACAACATCTAAAATTTCTTATGTTTGTTAAATTAATTATTGATGTGATTAGAAATTTATTTATGACTGTTTGGCATATTTTTAATCATCATCTCCGTTAAATTGCATCTATTTAATTAAATCATTATTTAATTTTTCATTGCATATAAACTGCCAGTTAAATTATTATTTATGTATTTTTGCATATAAACTGCCAGTAAACAGTTATTTAATTTATTATTGAATATAAACTGCTAGTTAATACCTGTTTTTATTATTCGTTCTATATTAATGCTATTGTTTGAATTGGATGGTGATTGCGATAAATAGTTGATGGTTGATATTGGATGAATGGATGTTGTATTTTATATCATCACAAACTGCAATTTATTATGTATTTTGTTGCATTTGGGATTGCGGTTTGAAATGATATATAACCGTAAAATTTTATTTTTAAATTACGGAGTGAAATGATAAATATCCGTATCACTTGACCATAGGGTAGAAAATTTTATACAGACACTACGGTCTATATATATATATATATATATATATATATATATATATATATATATATATTGAATTGATTTTCTACGGTTTCGGAAAGGAATATACGGTTTAATAAATATAAATTTTGATGTTATATAAATATTATTTTATATATATATATATAGTTAAATCCTTGAATTTAAGCTATGTATAAAACTGATTAATAAAAAATGAGTTTAATAATGGATTTGATTGTTTTATATTCTATAGTTTAGTACCTATTGGAGATATTGTACATATAGAGTTTTTAATTGACTTAAATGAAATTTAAGTTGGGAGATAAATATGAAATTGGTTTAAATTGAATTATTTAAGAATTGTACTTAAATAAATTTTGATCTGGAATTTAAATAAAAATGGAGATTTTAAATGGATATGATTCTTATAACTTGATTTGTTTTAAAGTAATTTAAATGAATATAAAGTTGAGATAAATGAATTTATCAAGTTAAATAAATTGAAAGAATATCCAGTTGTTTGAAGTTAAAAGTTTTACTTAAATTATATGGGATTTATTAAGTAAACATTTCAAATCTAAATAATAGAAATTCAATTTGATACATATGGAATTATCAAAGAATTACTTTTGAAATGGTGGAATATTTAAAGCTTTGAAATATATGGAAATTTGAAATGGTTTATGTGGAGGTTCAAATTTGAATTTGGAATTTATTTACGAAACTAAAGAAGTTATTTTATTATATAAAGTAATTTAATGTTTAAATCATTTAAGTAATTGAAGTTATGTTACAAAGCTATGGATTTTCAAGGTATATTGATTTGAAAGTGCTATGATTTTAGAAAAACGATATATTTGAAATAAAAATGATATCATATTGATTTTGGTTTTAAAACGATAATGATATCGTATTTTAATGATTTTGAAATGAAATATGTATTCTGGTTTTGAAGTATAATTATTTTAAATTGACCGCGGTGTTATAATAACGTTTGATTGTTGAAGAGACCGGGATCGGAAGGTGTCATACTCTCTACCAACCCCGAAAACCACTTTAACAACTGGGTACGTGGTGGAGATTCCAGAATGAAGTAGGATGGTAGCGGCGTTTCCTTTGAGGCAAATACGTGGACTCGACTCCCGCAAGTCGGCATAAGGTGGCTAAAACAGGAGCGATTCTTGGGCCAATGAGGTAGCATCTTTGATCGGACACACCCCTTCGATATTATACTTTGACTTTTGGATTGATTCGGTGGCCACTTTTGATTTTTTTTATTTGAGGGTGTAGCTCGAGGTGGGCGGTAGCTGCCCGCTACGCATTACCACCAGCCCGGATGCGTAATTGGTATATCTACCCTAGCATTGCCTAGTTGTGTCGTGTCACCTACCCTATCGCGCCTTGTACGAGTTTGGTTTTCTCCTGTAGCCTGTGTGGTATCCTCTGGTGGCTTTCCAATCAGGAGGGACTATGATATTGGATGGACTACTGGACTATTATGTGTTAAGGGGAATATTGGATCACTCCTTAACGCTATTTAAAAGTATGTTTATTTTACTATGACAGTATTATAATAGCGAAATATTACTACATGGTAAATAGTTTAACGGATCCTTAGGAGGTGTGAATCCCGAGAATCTCTTAAGTTACCGCACCCACGTTAGACACTGGATAGGAGATGTCAAACCCCATAAACATATCCGACACCGTTACACTCATATTTATTGATTTAACTTACATAAGATCTTTTAGTTCTGACTCGAGTGTTTTGTCTTTTCAATTCGCTCGGGTTAGTCCGAGCATTTCAGGATCGAAGATTTTATTCTGGAGGATGAAGATGAAGTTTTGTAGTACTATTACCTACTATATTATTCCACTACACCATTTAATTCCGCCACATTAATTATTATTATCTGGTATGTGTATTCTGATATGTAATGTATAAATATAATCAAATATTTTATAAAAAAGCTTCATAAACTGTTATTTGATTATTATATGTTATCGTTACGCTGCAAGATTCTATTTTGTTTTTTTCTTTCTCTACTTTTTCTTATTTACCCCATAACAATCTGCCTTTTTGTATGGTTTAAGTCTGACCTGTGTGGTTTGTCATCGATTTAAACCGCACGAAAAGGCAGGGCATTACAACCAATGACCGAAGACATGCTTGAAGAAAGGCTTTAAGCAGTTCAAGTTCTAAGTGATGAATTTCATAGTAGTAGACATTAACTTTGACCTATGTTTCTTTTTGTTATCATGAATATGTATTGAATTTGGTAATTCGTGTATTGAACTTACTTATTGTTATTTTATACTTTATTTTATTATTATGAATATGCGTTACATTTCCCGATTATTATATATTTTTTCGTTCATACATTGTTCAAATTGTTATCAATTTAAAGAGATTCATTTTGATTGTTATTATTAAAACGTAATAGTGGGGTGCATCAAATATATAGTAAAATAAAGCGTAGCTCGTAAACAGCTTTATAACTATATGACTTAAGTGCTATAAAAGATAATGCAATGTACGAGGTTACGATCAAAGGACAGTAACTAATAGGCGTTATTGTATCTACACATTTTGTAGCGGTATATGTGTATGTATGTGTTTTTTTGTGTGTGTATATGCATAAATGGATGTAAAATATACTATAAACATGTTGACATATAGCGCGAAATAGGCACTATAGAATAACTATTTTATAGCGGCTACTTTATGCTATGAAATCATGCTCTTATGTTATCAACGTGCAATTCTTTATTATAACATGTCGATATAGAACATTTATCAAACCGCTATAGCTGTGTTTAATAGCTGCTATATGCCACTATAAAAGAATGCTTTTCTTGTAGTGATGGGAGGTGGACCTCACGTTTTCATGTATTATTTTAGGAAAAAACTTCATGCAAAAAAGTAATGGCAGCACGTTTTGGAAATGGAAAGTTAGAGGAAGAGATTTATGAAATATGAAATAGATAAGGGTAAGGCACGTTTTGAAATTGGAATATGAAAGGTAAGGATACAAGAAATGTAAATCTGCAAAATGAAAAGAAATCAAGTTGCAGGTAATTAACAAAGGACGAAAGAAACACGTTGGAATTTGAGAAGACATGTTTACATGGAAAGTAAATTTTTGGTGTAAATTTCAAAACGCGCGCTACCTCAATTAATTTCATTAACATACAGCAAATGTTACAAGGCAAGGCTCACGTGTAAATAAATGAAACTTACTAGAAAACCAAAAGAGGCATGTATTCAATAAAAGAAAGTAATAATAATAAAATAAAATAAACAAAAGCTATAATTTAAATTTGAGAAGGTAGACTGCATATGGAAAGCAAAACTGTAATATACTCGTATTTAAACGTTCATTTTGACCCATTTTATTTACATCAATACACTCAAATTTACACCTATGTATAATTTTATTTTGTAAATAGTAAATAAAATTAAACACTGCAATTAACGTAATAGGGACCATCACTACACAAGATAACAGATGAACCGGGACTCCAAATTCAAATTTGGAACGAAATAATTTTTTTATCTAAATATGCTAACTATTTGGAATCAACATTTTAACCAAACCTTCAAGATGTTTTCTTACCATTTATTTTCATTGAATCATATTTCTTCTTATTATACATTAATTTACAATTAACACCTTTCCTCTTTTTAATTAAAATATTCCAATCATATTAATGTCATTGATTTCGGAGTTAAATTTTCAAAGAGAAACGAGACAATTTAACTCCTGTTTATAGTATTTTAATGTATTTATGGAATTATTGTATACAAACCAAAAGTTATTAATTTCTTATTAAATGATTGATTTCTTATTCCTGTAGTCAATCTTTCAGCTACCAATTATTTCAAATAAATAAGCATATGATTTCTTCTTTAATAAAGAACATATATTACTCTTTATTAACATTTATTATTCCAATCTATTGGAAATTTACATTTGTATGGTCATTTATTTTACTCAAACCAATGTCATTAAAATACACACTAACATATGTGATCAGCCTTACCTTATTTAAACATATGTCATTAATAGAAATTTAAATTAGGCTCATAACTTATATTATAATTTAATTTGCAACAATACAATCCTATATTCTTTTTTCCTAACAATTTTATTTAAAAATAATTTTTAATTTAATATTTTTAATGGTTAAAAACATGGAATGTTACAATCTCACATACTCAAAACATTTCATCCTCGAAAGGAACAAAGCAAAGAATCTAGCATTTGATATATTTTTACCAAAATAATCAATTTATAACATTTAAACTTACATATTTAAGTGTTACTATAAATTTAAAATAGCTCAAACTTTTCTCAAATACCTTTTTAAATACTTTTATATGTGCTTGAAGTCTTAACTGGTTCAGTATTGATTTCTCACTTTCAGACCCAAATATGAATGCCGAATATGTTGCAATCATCACCATAATAATTTTCAAGCGACCAAAGTGAGACCTAATAATATTAATAGTCTCTCGAGGAATGTTTATCTATCCTTGTTTGTAAAGAATTTATTCATACGTTTGCCAGACGCAGGGCTAAATTCTATAGGTGCTTGGTAGATTAGTTTTAACATCGAGTAAAATACTTCGAAAAAAAATTCTTCCAAAATAGATACTTGAAATTTTCCCAACCATATCATACTATAAATAATAACTTTTCAAATCATAAATTAAAATGGAAACTTATTTACATTTCTTTTGTATTATATCTCCAAAATTTTATACTCGAAGAAAACTTGTATAAAATTCGTTTATGTCAAAATTAACAGTCTTCAAAATTTCACCACTTTAAAAATTTATTTGTAATTCCTTACTTTCTATAATATAAATTCTATTTATAAATACCATTTAAATATACACCATAGTCATTCTTATAAATATATGTAAATATTTGAAAATAATTATTCACATCATTACTTATACTTAGAAAGATGACTGTTTATGTTATAAAATCCATTACTTGAAAATTTGGACAAAGGTCTTTTAGGAGAGTGGCGGGACAATAGCGAGCCAAAATTTATCACAAACAACAAATCAAACTTACCATTATTTTATAAATCCTACTTAAATAGTCTCTCTTTTTTTATATCTAAAACATTTCCAATTAACAATAACAATTTATTTTATTTCAATTTCCTACTATTTATTCAATAGAATCAGCTTACAACATCATATGGAAGCATACAACGTAATGCCACAAATTATAGGTTTATAGAGTTTTCTTAACCTATATTGAAGCTTACATAGGTTACATTTTAATTTCGTTCTTTAAATTTACATCTTTAATTTTATTTTAAACTTTATACTTTAAATTTTCCTTTTTAGTTTACCATTTAAATCTTAACATCTAATGTGAAATTTATTGTTTAAGTTGTCATTATAAATTAGTGTTCAAATCAACATCCTTAATTAATTTATAATCAATTCAACGTTATTAATTAGTATTCAAATCAATATCATCATTAATTATCATTAATGTTATCAATGTTTAAATTATTATCATTAATTTATTATTATTTACTACCATTTGTTAAAATCTATCAAAGTTATTTAAAATTACCATTACTTATGGTTAAATAAATAGTACTTAACGTTTTTCTTCATTTTTAATTACAATCCATGCTTCAAAAACTATACTAATAAAGATTGTATTTACAAAATTTATTTAATATTCAAAAATGAATCTCTATTCACGTTTCTTAATTTCATCTATTTTTTATTTCAATTTTTATAAACTTTTGTGATCTTTATTATATAAATTTTGTACCAAACAAAGTCTTTAAATCCTTGTTCTAAATATCTTTCGTTTAAAATAAGATTCTTTTACTTGCAAATTTCATTTATAAATCATATTTATATATATATTTCCATTACATAACGCCATCAAATTTCATAAATAAATACTCCACAAATCCTTTGTAAAATTTTTTGGTAAAATATTTTTTTATGAAAACTATTCCATAAGTGCATGTCCAAAATATTTCATTTAGTATTAGTAATTAACAAAAGACAAGTGATATTAACAATGGTTATTATTCTTATTTCTAAATTTCTTCTTCATTAATTCTCAATTTTTTATACTTATTTTTATCTTCCAAATACTTTTATTAAAGATATAAGTATATTCATAAATTGTTAAACAAAGAATATTTACTTAAAGATACAAGCTAAAATGAATTAAAACTACCGTGTATAAATCATATGTTATAATAAAATCCTTCTTCCATTTTATCATATTTATATTCCACGTTGCTAATATAAATTAAAACATTCCAAATCAAATATAAGTATTTTCCATAAATTTCAATAGACCCCTTCCCTGTTGTATAATGGTAGTTTGCTTATAAATTAACTAAATACAGTTCAAAAATCAATACACAATAGTCAATTCTCATAAATTGGCTAAGAACAACTAATCAAACAATAATTGATAATAATTGAATACTATCATTTCAATACGAACAAGCATATCATAAATAATTATCTCAATAATAAGCAAAAATTATATGAAATATAATTCTACGTAAAATTATTCCATTTACCTATTATCAAACAATGCCGTGTTTATTTGTCTTATTTAAGTATTTAGAAATCCCTTACGATACCATGGAGTCCCATGTTCCGAACAAAATTTATAAATTACTCAACAAAAAAATTAAAAAATATAAAACATTTTTATAATGCTAACAAGTACGCACTCTCGTATATATACTCTCGACTCATAATACGGCATTCCACTACCTTATATCTTAATCAGTTTAACTCGTAATAGTCTAAGGTATCTCTAAACGAAAGCTCTGATACCAACTTTGATGACCCGCCATTTTGGACAATTTAAGTTGATAATAAACCACATGTGTATAACTCAAATAGTCAAAAAGATAGATAATCAATGGTGTTAACAAAGAAAATAAGAAGAAGGAAAAAATAATCAGAATTTCACAACAGAGTGATAAAATATAATAATCATAAAATATGAGAGTTTTTTTTTTGTGAAATTTCAAATTTTAAAAATTAAAATCAGTCAAATTTGCTGAAAATAAATTATTTTTGGAATCTAAATATTTTTACATAATAGAAAATTTAAATCAATTTCTGAATGAGACGTCATATTTCTTTTCACCAAATTTGGACCGCTCTAACCCTGTTTATCTTATTTTTGGCGTTTTAGCTGCATTTTTGGCAATGAATATTGAGGTTTGATAGAACGGTCATGTCACTCATATTTGTATACCATTCTATTCATCTCGTCATACTGATCTCCGCTGTATATTCATTACTGTAATTCTATGTCTAGTACATGGCGAAATTGGCGATATGATTAGCCATATTAGTTCTGCATTTGAGCCTTTTGGGTTTTCCCTGTGTCCTTTCGTTGTCCATCGTGAGAAAGCAAATGATCATTTACCATTAATGATTTCAACAGCTAGCCTTCTTTATTTCATAGGTTTATATATATTCTCTATTGTTCTTTTAGTTTCTTCTTCAATGCCATTCTCTGAAGAAGAAAAATTATATTACAATGGTAAGCACATATATTTTGCTCGTTCTCCCACTTCATCCAGCTTGTACATCACCTTCGCTTTCTAAAACTACTCGTTCCTTGGCCGTGCAACCTACCCATCTCCACGCTGCACTCCAACCATCATTCGCCTATTTATCTCGTCCGCCACTCGGCCTCTCCACACCACCACCACAATATCAACCCACCCAGAAAGCCGCCATCCATTGTCCAAACCGCCTATCACCTAATCGCCTATTTATTATATATATAATTTTATGTCTGAATCCAGTAGCTTAGATTTGCATTTGTGCTTGTCGCAACTCTTTGACATGTCGTGTGTGTATCAATGGCGTGTCTGTGTCACCTTCTTCATTCTCGTTATTTCTCTAGCCTCGAAAGGTGAGCGATCACTCACAATTAACATTTGTATGCTTAGTAAATTTATTTCACATGAAATAACGGTTGAAACATGTTGTTAAATTTGAATTGTTTAGTTATTAAATTGTTAAGTATGATATGTTAATATTTAAATAGTTAATTATGATATATGATTTTCATTAATATGTTATATTTTATTGTTCTTACATTAAAGGTTACCTGTTAGTTTAGGAAATCCCTATTAGTCGAAATGATACAAACCTGAACAATATTATAGATTAGGGAAAATCATTTTGGGTTGAAATGATAAACCTAAGCGATTTTATTGATTTTGAAATTTTGGGATTGCAGGTTGAAATGATATAGACCCGTAAATATTTTAATAATTACGGATTGAAATGGTAAACATCTGTATCACTTGACCATAGGATAGAAAATTATATATGGACACTATTGGTCTATTTTTAAATGATTTCCAAAATTTTGAAAAGGAAATATATGAGTTTTGATTTTTAAAATATAATATAAAGATTTTTTATTTCAATATATGTGTAAAATTTAGATTTTAAAATTTATATGTTTTGAAAATTTTAAAATTATAAGTTAAGTTGTAAAAATGTTAATTTTGAGATTTACGTATATTTTTATTATTTCTAAAATATATAAAATTAGATTTAAAATAAATTAAATAATAAAGTCTAATTCAATAAAAATTAATAAAAATTTAATTCAACTAATAAATATAAATTATGTTTAAGTATTTATTTAAAATTATATAAATATTTTTAAATTGATTTTTCCAATAAATTAATATATAGAGGCTGGAAAGATAAATTAAAGTTGACTTTAAACTTAAATTGGTTAATGATTGAATATATAAAGATTGGTTTGGAACTTATTGATTTTTTGAGATTTAAGATATGTTTCTATAACTTGATAATTTGATTTTGATTAAGAGGATTAATTGAATGTTTTTAATTTAAATAAAATTGAATTTGAATATTTAATTTATATTTAAATTTGTAAATTGAGATTTTATTTAAATGTTTAGCTAAAGGTGGTTAAATGAATATTTTTGAATTTAAATAAAGCTGAAATTGAACATTGAATTTTGATTTAAATTTTTAATCTGTGTTTTTATTTAAATGGTTATTAAAAATGATTTATGTAAATATTTTCAGGTCTAAATAAAATTAAGGTATAATTTTGAAATATAAATGAAATTTATCGAATTGAGTTATTGTAAATTGTTTGAATATTTAAACTTTGAATCTATTGAATTAGAAGTGGTTTAAAGTTGTAGTTCAAACCTGGGTTTGGAATCGATATAAATTAAAGATGGTTTTAATAAGAATTTGAATTGAACATTTAACCTTTTTAATTGAAATTATTGAACTGAGATAGACTTAAATTGGGTTTTTGGAACTAAAGTTGATTTGAATTGATCTGTGAAATTGGAAGAAACAATTCTAATTTGAAACTATTTTCGATATTAACTCTTTTAAATATATAAACTACTTTTAATATGTCAACTATTTTAGTATATAAACTATTTTAGTCTATAACCTAGTTTAAATATAACTATTTTTAATGTAAAACTATTCCAATATATATATTAATTTCAATATTCAAACAATTTAAGTTGGAACTCTTATGATTTATATTTAATGGATCTAAATGCGAATACTTTGATATAAAGGTTTAACCTATTTTGTGGTTATGATTTAGGAAATGAATATGATTTAAAGTGAATAATGATTTCGAAAGTGAATATAGTTTCGAAAGTGATATGATTATGAAATGAATATGATATTTTGATATGAAGTATGAACTATTTGAAATATAAAATTGACCACGGTGTGAAATTAGCATTTGGTTGTTAAAAATGACCACGGTGCGAAATAAGCATTTGATTGGGTGCACCTTCGATTATGGGAGTGTGTCCCGAGGTGAGAGGTAGTAGCTGCTATGTGTTACCACCAGCCAAAATGATAGTATCCTACCAGGGGCATTACCTCGCGTGCCTTGTCACTTGCCTTATCGAGCCCATTACGAGTTTGGTTTTTGTCGTACATATGGGGTGCTCCCTAATAGCCCACCGGTTTGGTGGAGTTTACAAACTGTAAAGACTACGACATTTATATAAAAATGTTTTAAGCGGGAAATGGCTAACACCTTAACACTATTTCAAAATTTTACTTTACTTTAGACACTATCTACGTAGCGTATTGTATCATGTATGTAAATAGTTTCATGGTTCCTTAAAGGATGGAATCCAAAACATAGTTTAAGTTATATTGCATTTCACTTGGACATTTCACTTGTGTTGATTTACTTGCATAAGAACGTTAATCCTGACTCGAGTGTTTTGTGTTTTGTTTTTTGCTTTATGCATGGGTCAGACAGAATGTAATAACATTTGATACTCACCTTTGCAGCTAGGAGCTTTGCTTGGAGATCTATCTTTTATCCATTCAGCTATCAGTTATTTCAGTTGTTTAACTTCAGACTTGTAATTTTCTTACATATTGAGACGTCTATGTATTGGGTTCTATTGTATTTTTCTTTAAATACATATGTTCTATAGTAGTTTCATGACCTACTATTTATCTATTTTCTGCTTATTGTTATATTACTCTGTGTCTGTGATTTTGTGATTGATTTATTTACTATATATGCTAAGTTTCGCCAAATATAAATTAACAATCTGTTGTTTTGAGCAATTCAAGTCTGACATGTGTGGATGTTTGTCGATTTGAAGGGTTCGAAATGGCAGGCCATTACAAGTGGTATCAGAGCTCTGGTTTAGGCAAAACTTAGCCTATGGAGTAAAAACTCTTTTGAGATAGAGTAGTAATACCCAAGAATGAGTAAAATTAATTACAGAATTATCTTTGTTCGAGCTTGAAATTCTTGGTTACGATCCTCTTTGATTTGGATTTCTTTTGAATTTTGGAACTTTCCCTTTGTTTTAAAATCTATTCTTGTCCTTCCCGTTCATGTTCTTCTTGATACTGGAGCACCCCATAGCTTTATTTTTGTTGATCTTTGTTATGTATTTTAGCACATCTTCCAACCTCAATTGGCAACTTCATTATCATGTATGAGTAAACCCATCGGCGACCCCGCCAACCTTAGTATGATTTGTAAATGGTGAAACTCCTTTACTACAGGCATCAATTCACATGACATTTCTATATCCTCGATTTTTATGCTGTTATTTCTTGTAAAACCCGAACCGTTTCATTAGTGGACGACCAGGGCAATTCTCTTGTGGTTGAATGTAGATTGCCTTGGGATTATGTAGGCAGTTTTGTGATATCAAGGATTTTGGAGCATCTGATAATTGGATTATTAACCGATTTATTCAATTTAACAGATAAATATTATGTTAATAAAAAAATACCTGGAATTTTAAATGAATTTGAGTTTTTTCTTTTTGAAAATGGGTAAGGTTTCATTGAAGGCATTACAGCCCAATATTAAAACCCAATACAAAGCCCAATACGAGCAGTGTGGAGGTTACAAATAATCCGAAAGTAAGCATACAACTCAAAATTACCATAATTAAAATTAAATACATCTGCTTCTTCTACAACTTCAATTTCATGGCGGCCGAAAGTAGCTCGTATTTGGGTTTCCTGCCGATGGCCGATTCAGATCCTCTTCTTCAGTTCGAGCTTCATCTAGTACCTGCGAGGTATTTTTCCAAGCTTTGATTCTCTTTCTTATCAATTGCGTGTCGTTTTTCACAAGTTTACTAACTTCTATGTTATTCCACTGTTTTTTTGAAATAATCGACGATTCCTTTCCTTCCATATGCTCTAAACGGTCGTAGTAATAGCGATGCTGGCCAGTTTGGTTTATTCGTCTATGCCATTCCCCCTCTGAACCAGGTGAGTTATTTCTTCCTCCAACGTACTTGTTTCCTTTGATGAGTTTATTTGTATTTTTCATAGTTTCCACACTTCGTTCGAGTATTTGAAATTATATATATACTTATACAAATATATAAGTGTGTAATTATATATTTATGTATGTATACCATGGGTAATAGGATATTTGAAAATTTTGGAAAGGTATGAATACCTATATATTGTGAATAAGAATTGATATAAGGGTCGTATACTTTCTTTTAAAAAAATTTACATGAAAAATAAAATTAGTTATAAGTATAAAAATAAATACGAAACATATATAAATAAATATAAAACATTTTTACTAATGTTAATATTAAAGGGAAATGCATAAATTAATATAGGAAAGTATAATATATATACATAGTTAATTAAAATTATAATATATGGATTTTATAAACATATTAGAAACATTTAAGTATATGTGGCATCATTTTAAAAAATGGAATTTAACAAGTGTAAAATTATTAGATCACACATTAACATTTGTAAGTAAATTAGCTTCCAAACAAAACAAGTGTCACCCATTTGTTTTTATTTTCATTTTATTTTAATAAAATCCTAATTAAATCTATATTAAACATATCTATCTCCTCTCTGAATTATTTCCCCTTTTTCATTTTCTAAACAAAAAAACAATAGCGTGGAAACAAATATACCACCAGAAATCAAAGTCTGTAAAGCACTTTTCAATTTGTAGCTAAGTCATCATCAACAAGATTTCATTTTTAATCAAGCCTGTAGCCTGTAATCTTCTTCAACTTGTATCATCTTCAAGTTTTCAAAGAAATCATAGCTTTCAGTTGTTATAAACAAAGGATTTCCATTTCAAAACAGCAAGCTTCCAGAGATCAAACAACATTCAAAGTTCAAAATAAAACAATTCCAGATTTTAAGCGAAAGCTTCTCTGTTTCCAACACAGGTGAGTAAACTTCATCTGGAAGTTGAAACTTCTTTATATTCAGATATATATATATATATATATATGTATGTATGTATGTATGTATGAAATCATGGAAGTAGTGGTTGTGAAAATGTTTCAATAAATTAATATGTTTTGCTGACATTTATAGATATGTGTGTATATATATATCTACATGTTTGTATATATGTATGGGTACCTTTGTTCTTAAGTTTTCAGACCATAAGCACATTCAAACCCAATTCCTCCTTACATAAACCATTTCAGGTGTTGATGTATGAAGGATATATGTTTGGGATGACTTGAATTTATTCTTAAAATGAGTTTAAGGATAAACATCAGATAGTTTCATATGGAGGTGAAAGTTTCAGTAGAAATAAATTAAAAGTCAGAAAATAAATCTTTCAAGTTTCATGTTTCAGGCTTATAACTTGGTTCACATTTGGAAATCATAAATTTTGAAATAGATTTCATAATTTATAGAGTTGGGGTTGTCAGGAATGGGCGAGTTGATCAATTTTGGGTTTTTGGTCGATATCCGTCATCAGGGTTGAACTGAGGGTCGAGGTTCAGGCCAAGGGAAGTTCGTGGATTGATGAGGGTGGGAAAAATGGCTAGAGTGGTCAGAGATCACCATGGCGATGGCAGTATGGTGATGTAGGGTTTCGACTTTTTTTTCATCGACAATGTTTTAGGGGTTTTGGCGACGTCGAGGTTTGATCGGGTATGTTAGCATAAGGGGGAAACGGTATTGGACTTTCGTAAATCTGGGTGGCTAGTGTTGATCGGCATGTCACCAGAAATTGATCGGAGGTGATGAAGTTGATCAGAGGGGTTCCGATGTGTTGTGCACGTTGCATGGTGTATCATGGATGTTTTTGGTTGTGGCTGTTATAATTGAGGAGGAGGAGAAAGGAAAAGAGAGGGAGTAGGTAGAAGTTTTTGCTCGGGAACATGTGGGGTTTTGCTCCGAGCATTTGAAGCTTAGGCTCGAGTCTGTGCTCGTGCATGTGATTGTTGTTTCCATCTTTGTTTTAAATTTAAAACTAAGTTGTTAAAAAAATGGGAAAAGAATGAAGCTCGGGAAAAGGAGATGAAGTCACAGGTTTTGTTTCGGGGAAATGTTGAGTTGTCTCGGGTAAATTAATTATGTTACAAATGTTAAAGATAACATAATTAAGTTTTAATAATTCATTTAAGAATTATTTCAAATAAAGGTGATTATTTGAATACTGATTTAATTAATTTGTATAATTTACTTTAACCCACTGAGTTGATTCTTGGAATTTATTTAAAACCTAATCAATAATGCGATTAAATATGTTGAATCATTAGTTAAACTTAAGGGTTAAGTTAATGATAAATTATTTCCTAGGTTACTAAATAAGATTTTTATGAAAAAGAGTTATTACTTAATGAAGTAATTAGTAATGGTAATTACATGGTGTAACTAATATAAAGAACAATTACTTAGTAGAAGTAATTAAAAATTAATTACTTAGTGTAATTTATTCAAGAATTGACTAATAAAAGCTATGGGAAGTTAATTAAGTAAAGTAATTAATTAAGAATAATTAATTACAGAAAGAGATTAATCAAGGGTGATTAATAAATATAATTAATTAAAGATTAAGTATAATTACTTAAGGTAATTAATGGGGTGTAACTCCTTAGTGAAGTAATGAGTGGATAATTACTAGATGTAATTAATTAAAAGGAAATTACTTGATGGGAAGTAATTAAAGGATAATTACTTTGTGGAAGGAATTAAGTGATAATTGCTCAGTGTAGTTAAGGGATTAATTAATATTATAAATCAAGGAGTTAGTTTAATTGATGGAGTAATTTAAGAAAGATAACTTCTGATTGTGATTATTCAAGGTTGATTAATGAATGTAATTAAGTTAATGGTCAATTATTAAATGAAATTTAAGAATAATTAACTAATGAAAGTAAATAGAAGATCATTAGTTAATGTAATTAATGGAAGTGATCAATCTTGCTTACTAATGATTGAATGATGATGAGTGCTTTGAATTGCTTGATATCTCTGATATGAATTGCTTTGTGTTATGATATGTTGGATGGATGGTGATAATGTGACTATCTATCAATTATGAATTGATGTGTAAAAGTGTTATATGGTAATCAAAGTTGAATTGTATTTAATTGGATAATTTGGGTTAAGATGGCATTGGATTCGAAGAGACCGTTGTCGGGTATTAGTTATACCCGAAACCACTTCGATTCTTTATAAATTGATATGTGGGATCAATAGGCCAAAATGGAATGATTTAAGTGAATTGGACCATTTAATCTAAGTTTTAATACTTAGAAACTGATGTGTGATATAAGTGATGTCTATAATGATTTGTGAATTTGTAATTAATAAAGGTTACTCGGGTTATATATATACACACACATAAGTTGTATGCTTTTTTTGTAATTCATGTTAGATGGGTATACTCACGCTAGTTTCCAGCCTGACCTGGGTGTTACTTTGATGTAATGCTCGGGTCAGACCGAGTATTACAGATTTTCAAGTAAGGACGTTTTGGAGCTCAGGATTTGAGCTGGATGACAAGAATGTATGAAGCATAATCTGTTGTAAAATATTATAGTTATCTGGGTCATGATTGTATCTGTCCATCGTTGTGTATTTGTGTAACTCTGATGTATTAAGTGATATTTGATATGTATAGTTTCCGTTGTATAACTATTATTATTTGTTATTATATTTTATCCGCTGCGAATGTGAGATGGTGTTTTCTGATTCTTCTTCTTATTCTATCTCTTTTCTGCTTTTCCTTTAACTATCTGGAATTTCCGGGATCGAAAATTCTGGGTCGTTACATTTTGGTATCAGAGCTAAGGTTAAGCAAGAACCTTGGCTCTGGTGGGGAATACTCATTAAGGACAGGGTCAATGGTACCCTAGAATGAGTTGAGTGTGCGTGTATGAGAACGTACTTGTTATTTTCTTATATAATGGTTTTAAAATGGTTTTAAAACTAAATTATTCTTATATAAGTTTATATTTATATAAAGCAACAATTGGTTGTTGGATATTGGAATTGGACAAGAATTAAGTAATATATATATCCACGTCCAAATAAGGACTGGATAAAATGAACTATACAAATAAAATGAATTAGAATTTGTTCAAACCAAGAAATAAAATGGTTATTCTGTTTAATAATGGGATGATTGTTTTCCATTAAGCAATAAAATGTTTTAAGGAGGTAACTATTAGATGAGAATAAATTGTAAATTAGAAGGGATATAAATTGAGAAGTTTTGAATTCTAAATCTAGAAATATTTGAAATTGTTTTCAAATTGTTAAGGGAAATAATAAATAATTTTTGAAAGTGATCTTATTTAAAATGAGAAGTTGTTTGAAACTTTAAAAGAAAACCGTTTTGAATTAAAACCAAAGATGGTTTAAAATTTTAAAATACGGCCCGGTGGGCTAAGAAATAGGTACGTATATATGTGTGGATATACATAACATCAAAAATGATTTGAAATAAACTCTAAGATGCCGAGTTTTGACTCTCCCTAAAGTATGATATAAAAGCTAAACTGATATAAGTTTTGAACTTATAAGTGGGAAAGAATTTTGAAATTTGAAATGGAGAATTTAAATTTGAGTATGGGTAAAGGGATTAAATTGAATTTAACTTGAAGGAAGATAAATAAGTTTGGAGTGAACAACCTTAAGTGGAAATTTCAAAAAGAAACTGAAATTTAACTTGGGAAAGTTTAGTGGGTTTATTTGTTAGAGAATTATATGTGATCTCAAACCGGGTTGAGATTTTGGAATGGATAGTGGATGATGAATGTTTTAAGTAAATTGGATGTTTACTTACCTTGATATCATCCTATTATTATAAATGACTTATAAAACTGTGAATTGAATTGTTTAGAGACTTTAAAAGTAATGGTAAATTGATTTAAAGGAAGTAAATCAACATTTGAAGTATTAACTCGAATTTATATAATTCGAGATGGTTTATAGTAAACTGGAATTTGAAGTTGGTTCAAATTGAAATTTGATTTAAATAATTTGAAATTGTGATTAAAGGTTGAATAATTTTAAATTCAAATGGAATTTAAATTGAATTTGGTAGGAAATCAAAGGAGAATTCAACTTGATTTGGAAATGGAGTTTGGAATTGGGATTAATTCAAACTAGAGTTGAAAAGAATTGAAATTGTAACTAGTTCAATTTGAAATTTATTAGAACTAGTAGAATTTGAGATCAAAGTTGAATAAAGTTAAATTTTGAAAGAAACTGAGGTTAATTCAACTTGAATTGGGGTTAAATAAATTTCAATGGAAATTGAAGTTATTTAAATTGGAATTGAGTCAATTTAAATGGAAGTGGAAATTTAAATTGAATTGATTGGAAATGGAGGTTGGGAATTGAACAGTTTGACTCTGGACTATTTTCAAAATAAATTGTTTCCGTACAAATCTATTTTTTTCCAAACTATTTACTATAGAACTTTTCTTTTTAAAAGCCAAATTATATTATACTTATTTTCCAATTATTTTTGGAACTATTTAACAAATTTTCAACTGATTTATAAACTAATTACTATTTTTCAACTACATTATAACTAATTATTATTTTACATCTATTTTGCGTTATTTAACTATTTTCCAGCTATCTTACAATTTCTTAACTATTTTACAGCTGCTTTAAAATTTATAATTATTTTTCAAACTACTTATCTATTTTAAACTTTTTAAGTTATTTTCTAAATTTAAGCTGGACAAAGTTAAACTATTTATGATTTGTTATCAATTGGGATAAGAATTAAGGTGATAATCCATATGGGATTGAAGCAATTGTGAATGAGGGTATAAAAATCATAAGTGAATGTGAATAGAAAAGAGAATTGATTTGGTTAATAATCAATGAAGATAAATACGTAGGATGTACGTATATTATTGTGATAACCTGAATTTTCTAGACACCTGTAATTGAGAAAATAATTAGGTTAATTAATTGAAATACTGATTTTTTTTATTTAACAAATAAATTTGATAATAAATATTTATATTTGGATTTATGTATATATGAATTTGAACTGTAATAAATGCTGAATTATGAATATATGGATAAATATTCATTTAATAATCTCCTAAGATAATTATTTAAAATTTACAAGTTATTCTTTTAAAACAAATAATAAAGATGGAATATATGTATATATAGATGAGTAGATTTTAATAGAAATAAAAATTATTATTATTTTTGAAACAAATTTAAGATATGTTTGTTTATATATTTATATTTGTAAGTTGATTTTGAATTAGGATTTGAATTTGGATTTAAATTGAAATTTAAATATTTTGGATTTGAATTTATGAATAAGGTTTTTATTAAAATTGGATTTGTTTTATATTATTTTCCTTAAAGAGAAACTTTATTTATATAAGTTAAGAAAGTATTTATTAAATGGGAAATAAAATTAAAATCTTTATAAAAACATTTAAAAGTAAATTAAAAATTCATAATTACATTTGTTAATAGATTTAATTCATATTGTAACATGTGTAATATGTTTAAATTTTGTAGTTGACAAATGTCAAAGGAATTTAACAAGTGTCAACCATTTAGATTATTTTCTTTTATATTTTAATAAATCTTAATTTAATCTAAATGTACATCTTTCCTTTTTTTCTTCAAATTTTTTCCTATTCTTCATTTCAAAACAAAGAAAACTAAAAAAAATCAATCAAACTTGTAATAAAAATTAGCAAACCATGAAATTTTTAAGCAACCACTCTCTCAACCTAAATCATCAAATCAAAATCATAACAAAATTCAAGTTTGAAAGCAAAGAATCAGAAAAAGATTAACATCAAGTAGCAGTGTAGCATGTTGTTTAAAATTAGGTTCCAGGAGTTAGCTCTATGCTCTGTTTCCAGGAAATAGGTGAGTAAAACATTCACTCTTTGATCAAATCAGCTTACTAAAGAATGCATGTGGTAAATTCTTGAAATATTGATTGTGAAATGTTTTCCAAAATGTAAGAATATACTTAAATATATATATAAGTACTGTGTATCTGTAACATGTCTCTGTTTGAAATTTAAATAGACCAAACATACTCTAAATTCAATACCACTTCATACAAGCTAGATTTGATTATGGTGTTCAAAGAGAAGCTGTATGAATTAACCTAATTTTGTTTTAAAAATGTTCATGAGGATCATCAGAAGGGAATTGACTGAAAATAGGAATATTCAGTGAAATAATGATTCAAGTCAAAAATTTAATTCTTAAATTCTCAAGTTATGACTATATATTTGTATTGGTGATTCAAAACCATGATTTTTAGTATAGATTTCATGATTTCAAATTTTGGAAATATTGATAATTTCCTAGTTAATCAGAAATTGCTTTTTGCTCAACCTCTGGCGAATGGTAGTTCTGGTAAGGATGGGGTTCATGCTGGAGGTAGCTCATGTATCGTGGATGGTGGGAAAAATAGTCATAGATTTTTCTGGTCGTCTGAGTGTCCTAGCGAGGTTGAACTAGGGTTTCGGTGTGTTTTTATCGTGGTTGCTGCCAAGGCAAATGGCATAGGCTAGGGAGGAACGGAGATGATCGCAATAGGAGGAATCGACGCTGGAGATCAAGGCTAGGCTCTAGTCGAAGCGGCGTGGTTCCAGGTGGATAAGATCATCGGTGTTTAATAGTTTTATGATGATGTTTTGGGTCCAGTTGACCTTGAGTGCTCGAATTTGATTTGGGTGTGGGGTGGATGTCTCGGTGGTCGAAATGGAGGGTATAGTTCATCGTCGACCTATCGAGGGCAGTCTCGATGGTCGGAGCATCACCGTGGAGTGGTGTACGTGCACGTTGTACGGTGTATCATTGATGTTGTTGGTCGTGGCTCATGCGTTCGAGTGGAATTGAGGATGGTCTCGAGTTATACTCGAGTTGGTCGTTTTTGTTCGTGTGTCGATTGTTTCGCCATTCGTTTTTTTCTTCTTGTACTGGAGATGGTGTGATAACCCGAATTTTTGGTCATTAGTAATTGATAATAATTGGGTTAATTAGTAGAAATACTTATTTTTTTTGAGAATTAACAAATGAAATTCTGATAATTAGAGATATCTGGATATATATGTATGAATTTAAAAAAAATATTTATTCGGAAATAATAAATCTGATGGTAGATTAGAATATGTTAACAGATGTGTATAAAAACTTTATAATATTGACATGTTTTAATATACACATATAATTATATAGGTGATCATATATATACATATATGTAAAATAATTTGGAAGCATTGATTTGAATTAAATTGGACATCTTTAACACTTGTAATTATGTATTGTTATCAATTTAAGTATAATAACAGCTTAAGTATAAAATTTAAATAAAATTAATAAAATAAAATAAAATTAATATTCTTTCTTTCTAAATTACATAATTTATATAAACGTATAACATATGTAAACAAATGCACTTACATAAAGATAACACATAGTAAGTAATCTATATAAATAAATAAATAAAAATTTAGCAAGGACTTAAACATAAAATTCATAATTAAGACATTTGTTAAATAGTAAAAATATGTTTTAGACATTTGTAATTTGTGTAGCATGCAAACTCAACAAGTGGCATTTTCTTTTAATGCAAAGAAGAATGGGGATATCATGTAACTAGGAGAAAAAAAAATCTGAGGAAAAGCTTTTACAAATCTAAATAATTTTTTTTAAAAAAAAAGCCTGAAGCATGTAAAACATTTTCATCTCTGTTTTCAAGTAACATGCTTCAGCAACTCAACTCTATTTTCAAAGAAAGCTCAAACCCAAAAATCCTGTCATCATCAAATCAGTAGTTGAAGCATTTTCTTTGTAATCTTAAAGCAAAGCATGCATGTTTTCAACCTGGGTTTCAAACTAAGCCAACATGCAAGTCTCATTAGCATGTAACTGCAGTTCAAAATAAGATCAAAACCAGAAGCATTTCAAAAATTAAAAAAGGGGGTTCAACAGGCTATATTTAACAGGTGAGAACCTTCATCTTTAAATCAATGTCTTATTTGAATCAGTGAGTAAGTAAAATTTATTAAACAGTAAAGATTAGGTAGTATTTATACATGTTCAAGTGAATTACTCTGTCCTCTGCCAAAAAAAATTTTTTTTTACATTAAGTAAACTACAACTTTTGAAAGGTAAAATCTGATGCATGTAATATGATCTTGTAGTGATGGTGAATAAGTGATTGCATGAATGTATTTCATTTTGGGAAATAGTTAAATTATTGAATATGTGTAAGTGCATGTCTGTATAGTGAGTTCTAGCCTCTATTATTATTTTAAACAGACAGAATAAATTCAAATCAAAATCTGAGTCATCTTCAAAATCTAATGCTTGTATTCTTCAACCTGGAATCCGTACTCTCTGTTTCAATAAAAACTGTTCTCTGCTTCTAAACTGGCGAGTAAACTCTTCTCCAAAGCTAATCCTGATTTTTGAGAAACATATACTAATCTGTGAAGAATTGTTGGAGATTTTGTTATGCATGGATTGTGTATTGTCAGGAAAGTAGTCGAATTATTGAATTATACTTAGGTGCAGGACTGAGTATACCTATATAACTAACCTCTGTTTGATTCTAATAGAAAAAAATTAATTCCAGGAACCTATATCAAGTATTTACTTCTAAAACAAGAATGGAAAGTAAACAAATAAATTCAAGTCCAGAATTTAATGCTTGAATTTCTATGTTTTGATCATTTGAATCAATTTGTATTTGAATATGTTTACTTTTGGGAATAATCTGATGAATTTTACAATTGTGGTCGATGAGTATTAGCAAGATGGTCGAGATTGGGTATTTTGTCAATTTCAGACGAATGATTTGATCAATGACATCGACATTGGGGCCAGAGGTAGGTTATAGGCCTGGGGACGAGGGAAAAATGGTCTCGCATTTATCTGGGCGTCGTTGAGGTTAGCGTGACAGAATTTAGGGTTTAGTAGCGGATTCGAGTCATTAGGATTTGCGAGACATTGGTGAAGGCGTGGGTTCATCGGTCTCAATCGGACATGGGGGAAATAGGTGCTTGGGGTTGCGATGGAATTTTGGGTGGAGTGACGGTGTCTCCGGTGGCCGGAGGTGGTGGCTTGGGAAAGCTTTTGGTGATGGTTCGTTACTGGATTGGGTTCTACCTGGCATGATTTTGTTTCCATGTTCGAATTAAAGTACTATTGATCGAAATCGAGTAGGGAGGTTTGAGTCGACTTGCGGCGAGAGTAACGTTGATCAGAACGGCGATCGGTGACATGTGCATGTGCACTGCGTTATCACGTATCCGTTAGTGCTGAACTCAAGTGGTGGAAGGAGAAATCTCGAGCTTATGATCGGGAAAGAGATGGTTGTACTCGGTTTTTTTTTAATTTGGAAGCTTGCAAGTGTTTATTGGCATAAGTGTTGAAAGAAAAAGGAAAAAGAGGTAAGAAGAAGAAGAACGTGCAGTTTCCTGATGGACTCGGAGCAAATGGGTAAGTTACTCAAAGTATTACTCGAGTAGAACAAGAGGGTGTCTCGGTTTTTCTTCTTTTCAAGGCTGCAGTTCAAAATAGAGAAGTATAGTTAAGTATGTTTGTGTTTTCAACAGGATTTTAAGCATTGTAAATTTAACAAACGTGTAAAAGTTTTAAGTTAAAAACTTAGATGCAAGTTTAATTATTTTGGTTAGTACTTTAAATGTTTTAAGTTTTCAATTATTATTCTAATTATGTCATTAGTATAAGATAAGTATAAAACTGATGGACATAAAAGTTTGAAATTAGTAATAAAAGATTTCAAAATAAAAGAAGATTTCTTTCAAAATGCTAATTAGTTTAATATTAATTAATTAATCATTTTAGGAAGTAATTAAGAATAATTACATTATAATTATAATTAGAGTTTGGATTAATTGATAAATAAATTTGTAATTTACTAATTAAGTTAATTAACGAATGATTAATAGTTGAATAATTAAGCAATTTAATTAACAAATGACTAATTAACTGGTAATTAAGGAATATCTAATTATGATTAAGTTGTGTTAATCAATAATTAAGGTTTATTAATTATCGGTTAAAGAATAATTAAACTGCAATTAAGATTTATTAATTGGATTGGAGGGTAATTAAGGGATGGATTAATGATTACCCGACTTTAATTTATTTGATAATTAAAGGTAAAGCTCTTGGAGATTAACTGCATATAAATATTTGATGAGATTTAGTGAAGTAATTCAGGATGTAATTAATTAAAGGGAATTATTCATTGGAAAGTAATTAACATGTAATTACTTAGTAGATGTGATTAAGGATAGATTACCTGGTGTAATTAATCAAAAGGATTAATAATCAAGTAAGGGATTAATTACTTAAGTAAGTAATTACAGAGGGGTAATTACTGTTTATAAGTAATTGAGGTTGATTAATGGATGCAATTAATTAAGGACAATTATTCATGGAATATGGTTAAGTATAATTACTAAATGGAAGTAAATAGATAATGATGATCAGCTAAATGTGATTAGATTATAATTAATCTAGGAGGATTATCTAAATGAATAATTGTGGGATAGTAAATCAATTAGGTTGAAATGAATTAATAAGCAGGACTTAAAGGTAATTGATTTAATTCAAATATGCTTAATTAGATTTATTCGAGATGGTGTGATTGATTTATCTTGCTTATGTATGATTAAATGCTCTGAATTGATTGATACCCCTGATACGGAATGGTTCGTAAAATGATGTGTTTGGATGGGCGATGATAATGTGATTATCAATAAATTAGGAATTGCTATGTAAAATGTTATCTGATAATTTAAATTGAGTTGTATTTAATTAGATAACTTGGATTTAAATGACATTGAATTCGAAGAGACCGGAGTCGGGTATTAGTAAATACCCGAAACCACTTCGATTCTATATAGATTTGATATGTGAAATCAATAGGCTGATATGAAAAGATTTAAACGAATCGAATCATATAATCTAAGTTCTGGCACTTAATTGCTTTGTGGAATAAGTGATTTCTATAGCAACTTGTGAAGTTAAATTGATATACGTACCCCGGGTTTATATGAGTTGTATACTTTTATATTCCAAGTTAGATGGGTTTACTCACGCTGGCTTCCAGCCTGACCCGGGTGTTACTTTGACGTAATGCTCGGGTCAGACCGAGTATTACAGACTTGCAGGTAAGGACGTTCTGGAGCTCAGGAGGAGAGCTGAAGGACAGGAACGTATAGAGTGTTTATCCGCTGTGGTATATATTGTTATTTATATGGGACAAGTTATTTTAAACCATCCAGTGTTGTGAAATTGTTGTAACTCTGATGTAAAATGTAAATATACTGATACAGTTCTACTTTGTAAACTGTTATTTATTAGCTATTATATTTTATCCGCTGCGAATGTGAGATTGTGTGTTTCTTTTCTGTTCTTCATCTTTTATCTCTCTTCTTCTTTTCTCTAACTATCTGGAAATTTCGGGATAGAAATTTTCGGGTCGTTATATTTGGTATCAGAGCCAGGTTAAGCGAGAACCTTGGCTTTGGTGGGATTACTCATTAAGGATAGGGTAAGTGGTACCCTAGAATGAGTTGGGTATATATATATATATGAGAGCGTACTTGGTATTTTCTTAAAGGTTTTTAAATGATTTCAAAAGTAAATGAATCTTATATAAGAAATAGATTATCTATTATATTAAGGAAAATTGGTTGTAGTATTAATTAAATTAAAAGTAATAGTAAGAATTAAGTAGTAATATAATTACAACCAAAATGAAAATTAAATAAAGATAAGTTTGAAATGGATTCAAACTAAAATTTAGGTCCTGAATTGGAAAAATATTTCAAAATAAGATAATAATGAAATGTTTTAAGGAAGTGAATCATTTATATAAGTATGGTATATAAATTGAAATAGAAGTTTATCTAAATTATGAAGTTTGAATCATAAGATTTAAAAACATTTGAAATTTGTTTTCAAATTATTAAATGGAATAATAAATAATATTATTGAATGAAGGTAATTGAGAAATAAGTTAATTACCGAATGTGATTAATTGGAATTAATTAATGACATAATTAATTTAGAGAAAACAATAAATAATATTATTTAATGAAATTGGATGAAATGGTCCTATTCAAACAAGAGTTGTTTGAAAAAAAAAATTGTTTTGAACTAAAAGCCAAAGGTGGTTTAAATTTCAAAATTTGGCTTGGTAAGCCAAGAGGTAAATATGTATATGTGTGGGTATACTTAAATATCAAAGATGGTTTGAGATAAACTCTAAATATTGAGTTTAAATTAGGAATGAGATGTGGAAACCCAAAGTGATAAGTTTTTGAACTTAATAAGTGGGAAGATTATTTATGAAAAGTTCAAAGTTTGAAAATAGAAGTTCAAATTGGGTAAGGTTGACTGGATTAAGTGAATTGAGTTAACTTGGAAAAGGTTAAATAAGTTTAAATGATCAACCTGATTTGAAAATTTGAAGATGAAATTAAGATTTAACCTGGAAGATTAATGGTTGATTGAAATTGAGAGTTTGTGTGATCTCATGTTGGGTTTGAGATCTAGAAAATTGATTTAAAGAAATTAAATCAACATCTGAAGTATTAACTCGAATTTATATTATTCGAGATGGTTTAAATTTGGAATTTGAATTGAAATTAGTTCAAATTGATTTTGATTTGAATTAATTGAAATTGTGATTGAAGATGCATGAGTATAAGATTCAAATGGAAAGTTTGAATTGGATTGATTTGAATAATTTGGAATTTTAATTAAAGTTGAATATGTTTAAAATCAAATGGAATTTGATTTAAATTTGAAAAGGAATAGAGAATTAATTCAACTTGAATTGGGAATAAATCAAGTCCAATGAAAATTGGAATTATTTAAAATTGAATTAGGTCAATTTAAATGGAAGTGGAAATTTAAATTGAATTGACGAGAATGGAGATTGGGAAGTGGGCAGTTTTGACTTTGGACTATTTTTAATATAAATTGTTTTAATATAAACCTACTTTTCCAAGCTATTTATTATATATACAACCTTTCTTTTAAAAGCCAAACTATCTTATACTAGTTTTACAATTATTTTTGGAACTATTTAACAATTTTCCAATTGTTTTATAAACTAATTACTATCTTACGATTATTTTGCAATTATCTAAAATTTCTGTAATTATTTTAACTATTTTACACCTACTTTATAAACTAGTAATTACTTTCCAACAACTTATCTATTTTTAAAAAAATTCAAGCTATTTTCTAAATAAACTAGCGGAGTTCAAATTGTTATTGGTGAAATACCCAATCGAGATAGGAATAGAGGTGATAATCCAAATTGATTAAAGCAATTGTGAGTAAGTGAATGAAAATCAAAGTGAATGTGAATAGAAATGGAATTTATTTGGCTAATAACCAATAAAGATAAATACGTAGGATGTACGTATGTTATTCTATTCGCATAGTGATTTGATCCAGATTCGAGCACAGAATTTCGAGATAGTTATATCGATCCGAGTGGGATTTTTCACTCGATTTTCGACGGCGAACCTGGATATGGATTGTTGATCGGTTCTGGATATTCTCTGTAACAACCCGCATATTTGTCGATTTTATATTTAAATATTTTATTTAAATATTTTATCTTTAGTCGGATTTTAGTCCGAAAACATACTTTTTGCAAACAGTCGAATTGGGACTCGAGACCACCCCCATTGAGTTCAAAATGACGTTTGCGAACTTTTTGAGTATAAGCTTCGATATGTTTGGAGAAAGTTGATTTTTGCTACTTTTTCCCGCTTAGGGCTTTGGTTGGGCTGAGCCAATTAGCCACTTAACTCAGTTCCAACACTCTCCTCTTCATTCACTTCTCTTCTATTTTCCTAATACTCAAGCTTTTATGTTAATGGAGGGTGGAAGAGGAAATTAAAACTCCAAAACCCTAGCTTGCTTTGCAAATCCATCTCCTTGCTCCAAAGTTCATGAGAACCCATTGGTAAGCTTCCTCTTCTTCTTCTCCAACTCATTCTCTCTTTGAGTTTCAGAAATTTCCTAAACCTAACTTAGGAAATGTTCTTCTTTTTTAGCTTAGATTCAAGCTTCTAGAGTTGGACTTGAAGAGTGGTTGATTCCTCTTTACTTTCAAGCTTCATCTTCATAAATTTTAGTTCAAAGGTGAGATTTTTATCTCACATCTATGACTATAATTATCTTTGGTTGTTGGGTATGAATTCCTAACACTTCTTCATGTGCATTTGCTCTTGATTTGGATTGGTTTTGTGAATACTCCAATTTTTGGGTTTTTAAGTCAAATTTGTGTGAAATCCTTTTATGGATGTTTGATCATGTTTTTGGTGATGCACCGAGGAGCATATAGGGCCGGGTTGCCGATTGGCATAAACCCTTAGAGCCGATGTTCGTCCGGTTGCATTTTGGAAGAATTTGCTCTTCATTTGAATAGGCTGAAAAAGAGCCCAGGCATGATTCAGTCGACTGAAAACTCTGTTCAGTCGACTGAACCTGAAACCCGAGAGTTTCCAGGCATGATTCAGTCGACTGAAAAACTCTGCACAGTCGACTGAAACTGGAAACAGAAAGTTTCCTGAACCTGGAAAATTTCCAGGCACAGGGTCAGTCGACTGAAAACTCTGTTCAGTCGACTGAACCTGCTGTTTTAGTCCAATTTGCCTCTTTGGATTGAATTTCCAATTTAAATCGATTCGTGATGATCCTATTTATTGTCATCATTTATTATCATCTTTGATGACTTATTTTCCTTGGGAATTTTAGATATATCCACTTCGGTGGATCCTTTATCGATTTCATTGGATTTTTATTCACATCTTTGAATGTGATCTTTGTGATTGATTATTTCTACAATCCCCCTTGTGCTTTGTCACTTTAAAAATATAAAGGTTTTCTATACTAGTAGTAAATATCAAAAATCTTTCCTCAAACGATTTCAATACTATTTTAATACCAAATTCGTTTATAAAACCGTTTTCCAATCTATTAGCATATACAAACATTTACCTCACTCGTATGAGAAATCTAATTAAACGACTTAGTAAAACGAGTGGCATGAAACGCTTGCGTTTACTTCGTCGGTTAATTCTTGGACTTGTTCGATTGAATCTCTTGTGACAATTTTCTAGTGGAGATCTACAGTTTGTTCGTAAATATTTAAGTTAAGCTAGTGGTTATGGGACATGAACTAAGCTCATATATTTACTAGCTTAGTGTAATCGACACTTCTCTTTGATCATGACGATCATTTTAGGTTTTAGACTAGCATCGTGCTATGTCTTTGTGATTTGGTTCATCGGACGTCCCGCTGTACGACGTCGTTGTTCGCTTTGATTGTGATTTGGTTCATCGGATGTCCCGCTGTACGACGTCGTTGATCCTTTCCTTGTGATTTCTAGATTTCGTGTGTTGAATTCTGGAATTTATGTTTCACCAACTTTTACGATGGGCATTGATATATGTGTCATATATTGTGGCTTGGTGAATGAAATTAGGAGTATGACATTCCTTTTTATCTTGAGCAGATTATTGTGATATTGATTAATCTCTAGTTGATTTCCAATTTACTTATTTATCACAGCTTGGCATTGTGATTATTATATGTTTATGTCATATCTCTTATTATATATCACTTCATCTGATATTTATAGCTAGACTGATCCGTTTATTATTTTCTTATTAAATAATACTCGGGTCAGACCGAGATGTTACAGGTGCTTCTGCTTGACTTCTCTCTTGGGATTGATCCCTCTGACTTTTGGCTAACTACTTAGATTAGTAGTTTTTGTTGTATACATTAATGATATAGACTCCTTGATGTATACATATTTTTGTCTAGCACTTGTATCTATTCTTTTGTGTTATTGTGGATCTTATTTGACCACTACTCTGATATACACTTTTATGTGTAACATTCATATCTATTTCCGCCTTTGTGATATGAAATTGTCTGTGACTGATTTATGTTATGTTTATTTCTATATTTGTTTTCGAAGATATTATAGCCACTGTGTAGTAGCTTTGAGTTTGTGTCGGTATGTCGGATTTCCTCTTGAGATGAAAAATTATATTTTTATCCGGTATATCGGTACTCGCACAAAGCAATTATACAGATGGTCGCTCCTCAACAGCCTTATTCTCCGTGCTAGTTGACAGCATTACTCCGTAATGTTCTTGTCTAGCGTGGGTATAGAGGTGGGGCGTCACAGCTTGGTATCAGAGCCAAACTTCGGAAGAATATGGAATATTATAACAAGGATCATCGTCCTAAGTCCATCTTAGGAGTTGTGCTTTAGGATTTTTTTCGGGTCTTCGTACCGTTCTATCCTATTTTCTTTATGATTCCTTGTTTTATCAATCAAGTTTGATTGAAATTTATTTTGAGAATAACTCTTTCCTCTTCTTTCTTTCTTTCTTAAAGAAGAGAAATGGTTAGACCTGGCCGTCCCAGCGCCGGTCAATCTAGTGCTACTCCCCAGGATGGAGTATTCATGTCTGCTCAACAACTTTTGGATCTTGTAAAGAATCAAGAGTTTATCTATTCTTTGAGTAAGAACCCCGAAATGGTTCTACCTTTGAAACTTGAAGTTTCTTTCAAACAGCTTGTGGATGTTACTCTTCTTCCTGGAGAGGTTGGTAAAGGAAGTGTTTGTGATATTGGTACTTCCAAGAAGAGGCATATTAAGTTCAAGAGTCTTAATCCCAATAAGAGAGTGAAGCAAACTACTTTTGTAGCAAATACTCCAATCCCTGGTCGTGGAGGATGCTACAATTGTAATTCTAAGGAACACTATGCGAATATGTGTCCAAAACCCCATTCTTGTCGCTATTGCAAGAAACCGGGTCATCTTTTATCTGCATGTCCCAAACTTTTGAATAAGGACATGAGGAAGCTAAATTTTGTGCAAGCCCCTAGCAACTCTTCTCTTGGTCAAGGTATTTTTCATTCAATCCTTGATGACATTTGCTTTGTGATTATCTTGTTCATGTTCTTTTTGATATAGTTTCCATCTCACTATTTTATATCAAAAGGACTTGTTAATTCTTTTTCTTTTAAAATATTTTGGGTTTGATGACTTCTCTGAGGATTGCAAATCCGGATGGTAGATCCGCAACACTCAATTTGCTTTTGTTTAGATGTCGAGATTGTTTTATGTAACTTTTCTTTCCGAGCCGATATTTACTTTGGCTTCGGAATTGACTTTTTCTGTAAGGATTGGCTTAAATTGTGAAGCCCATATCCTATTTTTCGAGTGGACTATTCATCTTCGACATTTTCAATCTGTTAAGCAGATTTTTATTTTTTTCCTTTATGATTTTGATTCCAACTTGATGGCATCATTTTATTCCTTAAGCCCACTTATAAGGAAAGTGTTATTTCTCTCATCTAAATAGTTTGAGAATTTTTCGGTATATTTGACTTGTCTTAGGATTATCACCTAAGTAATCTTTTGTGTGGTGCTAAGGTCTTTTTAGTTTGACTTTACCACCGGTTTTTGTTTGCTACGAGTTGCGGAAATTAGCATTCCACTTACCGCATTCCGCACTCGTTATGATTCTTATGAATGACTTATTTTGTCATTCAATTTGTCCAGCTTATTTCATCCATTTTATAAATCGAATATTCTATGAATATTTCGATGAGACCATTCTTGTATTTACTGATTTTGGATGAAAATAGAAATTTAAAATTTTGCAAATCTTTTTCATAAGATTTAATTATAAGTGCAATTTGATTTTGTTCTTGAAACGAACAAAGAATATTCTTAAAACTTTTTACGAAATTTATTTATCCTATAAAAGATGATTTTGTGATTGTATTGCCCGTCGAGTGCTTTAAGAATTTTGGTCGATGCGCTTGATCAACGTTATCGGTAGGAATTTCCTAAACGCTTTGATGTGACAATCATACACGATATATTGACTTGTAAAAATGTAATTTTGAAAGTTTTAACTTTTCGGAGAAGAGAATTATTTTAAAAGAAGTTCTTTCTTTTCGATACTCTTATTCCTTCTTGTGATTCCTGAAGGGGAACCAAGACTTTGCTATTTGTACCTATTGGTTTGCAATGCCATTCTCTTGCAAAGGAAAACGTGCTATCACTTGTGCTTCTAAATCTTTATAGCTTATCGAGACTAGATATGCCACTCCTGGTCTAGTGTTCGCGGCTATTGTTTTTACTTTTGGAATTTGGCATCATCATTTTTAGATGAGAAATTTGTTCTCTACCTCGATCATAAATCTTTGGAATAATTATTTTCTCATAAGGAACTTTATGTTGACTCGAGTTCCTAGCATCTTATGATCTTGATATTCTCTTATTCCCGAGAAGGGAAATCGTGTTGCCAATGCGCTTTGTCGTAAGCAACAAGTGGTTGATTCTTTGATGTTGTCTGAATGGAATTATTTTTCTATCAAGTTCATCGGACGTTTTGGTATACTTCGTTTTATTGAGCTTTATCTCATTCCTTTTAAGGACTAGCGTCCGATGTCCTTTTATTGTGTTCGGTTCATCGGACGTACCGTTTTTGTACTACGTCGGTGTTTCGAAAATCATTCGGGCTTTGAGCTTTTGATTCATCGGATGTACCGTTTGTTCTACATCGATGCCTTTTCTTTTGATTCATCGGATGTACCGTTTGTGCTACATCGATGTCTTTGCTTTTGATTCATCGGATGTACCGTTTGTACTACATCGATGTCTTTGCTTTTGATTCATCGGATGTACCGTTTGTACTACATCGATGTCTTTGCATTTGATTCATCGGATGTACCGTTTGTACTACATCGATGTCTTTGCTTTTGATTCATCGGATGTACCGTTTGTACTACATCGATGTCTTTGCTTTTGATTCATCGGATGTACCGTTGTACTACATCGATGTCTTTGCTTTTGATTCATCGGATGTACCGTTTGTACTACATCGATGTCATTGCTATTTGATTCATCGTATGTACCGTTTGTACTACATCGATGTCTTTGCTTTTGATTCATCGGATGTACCGTTGTACTACATAGATGTCTTTGCTTTTGATTCATCGGATGTACCGTTTGTACTACATCGATGTCTTTGCTATTTGATTCATCGGATGTACCATTTGTACTACATCGATGTCTTTGCTTTTGATTCATCGGATGTACCGTTTGTACTACATCGATGTCTTTGCTTTTGATTCATCGGATGTACCGTTTGTACTACATCGATGTCTTTGCTTTTGATTCATCGGATGTACCGTTTGTACTACATCGATGTCTTTGCTTTTGATTCATCGGATGTACCGTTTGTACTACATCGATGTCTTTGCTTTTGATTCATCGGATGTACCGTTGTACTACATCGATGTCTTTGCTTTTGATTCATCGGATGTACTGTTTGTACTACATCGATGCCTTTGCTATTTGATTCATCGGATGTAACGTTTGTACTACATCGATGTCTTTGCTTTTGATTCATCGGATGTACCGTTTGTACTACATCGATGTCTTTGCTTTTGATTCATCGGATGTACCGTTGTACTACATCGATGTCTTTGCTTTTGATTCATCGGATGTACCGTTTGTACTACATCGATGTCTTTGCTTTTGATTCATCGGATGTACCGTTGTACTACATCGATGTCTTTGCTTTTGATTCATCGGATGTACCGTTTGTACTACATCGATGTCTTTGCTATTTGATTCATCGGATGTACCATTTGTACTACATCGATGTATTTTCTTTTGATTCATCGGATGTACCATTTGTACTACATCGATGTCTTTGCTTTTGATTCATCGGACGTACCGTTTGTACTACATTGATGTCTTTGCTTGGGTTCATTGGGCGTACCGTTTTTGTACTACGCCGATGTCCCAAATTGTTTGAGTTTCTAGTTTTTCGGGCGTACCATTTTTGTACTACACCGTTGCACCGGCTCAACTTTCTGCTATTATTAACGTTTTCCACGTCTTTTATACACGGAAATGCTTTTATGTTCCCGGTTTTTATTCTTGAGCCCGGTGATATTGTGGAAATTGAAGTTTCACCATATTTGATTTATGAGCAACATTCCTGTAACGACCCAGAATTTTTATTAATTTAAAATTGAATATTTAATTAATTTTAAATATTTATAAGTGAATTTTTAAGTCAAATAAATTTTATTTTGATTTATTGGATTTAATTGGATAATTAAATCGATAATTTAATATGTTAAATTATGGAAATAATTGAAAATAGAGTTAAATATGATTGAAAATAATTTGGAAAATTTTATTTAATCATACTGGAGTTATAGAAATATTTTAGAACTTTTAAAATCGAATTAAAAGTTAATTTGTGAAAATTGAATATTTTAATATTTAATAATCGACTGTAAAATAGCCAATTTTTGAACAGTCTCAGAATTGAACGAAACCAGTTCCATTGGATCCGTAATAGTTGGTTATTACCGGATTTCAATTTTCGTGTCAATCGGAGTTATCGTTTGATCGTGGCAGCTCGAAACGCATCGAATTTATTTTTAATTTAAATTTGGCGAGTCAAAATAGCCATTTTTCAAAAAGTCTCGGAATTCGACGAAACCAGTTTCATCGGATCCGTAATGTGATATTATTGTAAGGTTTCAAATTTCAAGTCAATTGGATTTACCGTTTGTCCGGTACAAATTAAAACGCCTAGAAATCGATTTAAATCGGTTTAATTTAAATTGAGCGTTTATAGCCATAACTCGCACATACTTCCGAATTAGCTTCCGAAACCTGTTCCATTGTGTCCGGAACGCGGGATAAACCCTAGGTACGCTGGTTACGGCGTCTAAATCGGAGTTCGGAATTCCCGGGATGAATAGTGTTTACGCTAGCTTTTTCTATAAATACAACATCATCTTCATAAATTTAATAAAAAAAAAAAAAAACCCTAATTCTATGTTACAGCCGCCACCCATGTTTCAATGGCCAGCATTTCTCCTTCTTTCCCCTCTCATATCTCGAAATTCATTCACTTTTATCACAAACTCTAAACTAAGAAATCGTAGAGCACATCAAGATCTACGATATCAACGGCTATGATCGTGTTTGGAGCTTCGGATTGGCGGCAAATCGAGCTAGAAACTTGCAACTTGCGCACGCAACCCTACGCTCATCATGAGGCCGAGCTTGCTGGGGTTGGGGCCGAACCTAGCTTGTCTCGAGAGCTTCGTCATGGCGTTGGAGTGATCGAGTTTCGTTGATTATCGAAGGAGAAAATTTAAACCCTAAATCTATGGTAATGGGTTCATGCGTGTGGCTCTACCTGTAGGAGAAGGACGTGAGGAAGGGGGGGGGGTTGCGTTCTAGGGTGGAGATGTGGGGTGAGTGGATCCAATGGAAGATAATGGTTTAGGTTGTAAATAATTAAAGTTAGTTGTAAATTAAGTTATTTAAATCGTGTATGATCTTATAAAATGCATAACTTTTTCATACGAGGTCGAAACTGCGCGAAACAGTTGCGTTGGAATCGTATGGACGAGCACTATGCGATGGAGTTGGTTTGGAGTCGTTTGGAGTTAGTGAGAATTTCGGGTAAAATTAAACGCGCGTTTAATTTTATTCGAAATAAAAGCTAAAACGGAAATTAAAACCAAGGTGAGAACTTCTCACTCAATCGAATAGATTTCAATTTTATTTTAAATAGTTAGATTTAAAATATTTGAATGCATGTTTGAATGATGACTGTATATATTGATTGTTAAAATAGACATTATGCGCCGTTAGTAAGCGGATGTTATTTAGTAAAAACATATACCGCGAATATTTCATAAACAGTGAAATTGGTATTATATATAATATCAATATATATATATTGGCATATGTATATATTGCAGTTGATTGATTTCCCGTATTTTTTAGCGGATGAGACCCTATTACGCCGTTATTAAGCGGATAATATTTAATAAGAACATGTACCGCGATAATTTCGTACTGGAGCGAAATTGGTATTGTGCTAATGTTTTTGGATGCAGGAAAACAGGTTGGAGGGATCCAACTGGATTCCTCAACAGTATTTATTTAATTTCAGATATTTTGATATTTGATTGATTATCATATCGATATATGATATCGTTGTTGTCGTGATTGACTATTTGGTGTGTAGCATCATTGGACCCAGATTTTGGGATTTTAAAATGATTTTAAAAGTGATTTTGAAAATATACTATATTTTTGGAATTGACCCATTATAAATAAATAAACGTTATAATTTTTAAAGTTATAAAAATTATGGTTTTTGTGAAATATAGTTAAAAACTGATTTTTAGAAATACGATTAAAAGTCGATTTTTGAGAAATATGAACTAATGATTTTATAAAATAATTTAGATTGGATTTTTGAATATATGATAAAAGTTTAAATATGGGATTTATAAAATTTGATTATTTTATAAATCGAAATGATGAAATTATAAAGGAATTTAAAGACGTTTTAGAGAATAATATAAATTGATTTATATTAAGAGATTTATGAATGGATATTTATAAATTGAAATATAGACATTATAAAACGAGTTTTATAAGTGTTTGAATGTAGTGAAAATGAATTTCATAAATGAATGAAATTTAAAGAATTATAAACTGTGAAGTTATAAATGAAATTTATAAATAGTAAGATTTATAAATTTGTGAAGTTAATTGAAGAATAGATTTGGTTAAATAAATGAATCTTATAAGTTATAAGATTTATAATTATGAAGTTTAAAGAACGATTTTATAAAAAAAAATCGTTTTATAAGTATTTAACTTATAATATAAACATTTAGTTTATAATTGAGTTATAAACTGAAATATGTTAATAAAGGAATTTATAAAAAAAGAAGTTTTTATAAATAAATAGAAAAGGAATTTATAAACGTTGTTTTATAAATTCGCAAATGACTTATTTTGACAAGTTAATTGTTATAACTTAAAAATGGAGTTATATTCACATTTTTTAATAGTGAATAATCCTTTGAATTAAAATGAATAAAAGAATGAAATTGGTTAACGTAGTTTATTCACGTTTTTGAATAGTGAATAACACGTTAAAGAAATTGTTTAGAATGTGAATGTTTTAAATAGAATTAAAACGATCCAACGATGTTTTAAAAGGTATAGAGATTCGAAACCATAGATTTCAACATTTATTGTTGAAATAGATGTTTCGAGAAATAAAAGGAAATAGTGGACTATAACACTGTTGTTATAGTAAATGATTTCCGAAAGGAAATGTTTTGAATAGTATTGGGATTTATATATCTATTTTTAATTTCGAATCCCTATGCTAGTGATTTTGGGTTGTCGTAACGATGTTTTACGCAACATTCGTTTTGACCCAAATAAATATGTTAAGTGAATGATTTCCTTAAAGAATGAAATATATACTTAATTTGATTTAAGTATATTGAATATTTTCTAAGTGTTGAAAATAAAGGAATTTGTGAATTACTTATGAATAAATAAGTATGGAAATGTTTTCCAATATGAAGTGAATAATTAGAATTTATCTTTTTCTGAAGATAAATTGAAATGAATTATTGAAATTGTATATGCATGATATTTTGAAATATAAATTCATTATGGAATTTATATGTGAAAAGTGGAATTTGTTTGAAAATAAATATTGATTTATTTTTGAAGTGTTGAAATTATATATCTTATAAAGATATTTTGGAAAATAAATAATTTGGAAAATTATTTGGAATCTGGTGATGTATGCATATCAATTGATAGTTCAATAACCGACTATCAATATTTCCCTTTGAATGGGTATTTGATGTGAATTGATTGAATTTGAATGCACACTTATTTTTGAATAAGCGCTCACTATTCGGGTTAACCGGGAAAGGACCATGGGGTCGTATAACCCATTCCGAATATGTGATACGTCGTTGTGAATTGCATTGAAGATCGGTGTTGAAGACCCGGTATTTGCGAGAGCGATAGGATGACCTATCGATTGTTTCTGCACCGAGTCGCGCCGGTATAGAAACTCCCTAAGTGATGGGAAATCCGATCAGGATTGTGAATATCCGGATTGCAAGGACTTCTTTGTAAGTGCCTTCGGTTCTGTTCGAGCCCGGAACAGACTTGTATGGATTGTATGTCTGACATTACAATTTGAGATGTAAAGCCGATTTCTTTCAAATATATTTCTGTTGGTGGCGGAGAATTTATTCTTTGCTTAACACCCTTCTTTGAGACGTACGAGCTCAAAGGTTATATAGTTGAAGTTATCAGCGATATATTCCCAATTTGGTAATGTGACATGCCGAGTGATGCTGAAATGATCATCGTGTTGATTATTGTGATAGGATCATTTATTTGATCGTCTATCTTAGTGATCATTGTGCTGATCATTTGTTGACCCAAAGCATGGCTTTTGTATAAAGTATGTTTTTGTGGACGTGAATTCGTCGAGCCTCACATCCCGGAAATGGTCAAAACAGGAAAGAAGCAGCAAGGTTATGAGGGGTAGCACCCTTTAGGATGTGTCCATTTCCTTCTGGAAAAGGGTGGTATCATGGTATGGAGCCCAGATACTTACTCATGTTGAAAACACTTTGTTATGATTGTGTGAATTGATTAGAGAGCGCTCTCGGAAAAAGGTCCCAAAGGACCGGGGGATGGCATATTCGGTCAGTTGTTACTCAGTTAGGAGTAACCCGGCCTTATGTTGGTTGAGATCCGGTTTGGTTCTCGGGGATGTCCATCCAGAGGCATTCTCAGTGGCAATGGGAAGTTCCTTGGCCTGACCATTTGTTGGAAATCCAATTCCCAATACGAAACTTTTACGGTATTAGTTGTAGAACCTGCTATTCACTTATGGTGGTCACCACTGTTTGGATAGTAGCTATAGTAGGCATACGATAATGGTCGTATGTTGGCTAAGATTTATATTCTACTTTCGAAATGAATTTGTTATACACTATGCACTAATAATAATATCAAATGTTATTCTAAATGCGTATCAAGCATCTTTGACTATCATAAGGAGAAATCTCCTCCGATTCTGCGTTTGCATTGTGTGTGTGTGCGGGAGGCCTTATGGTAGTCTCATTTTTAAAAGCATTGCGAATTGATTTAAAAATATTCCTCTATTTTGATTTTAAAGATAAATAAAACTGTTTTGAGTTCTCACACCAGTCACATGACTGACTCGGAGTTTATTGTTTTCCTTCCTAAACTCTGGGTGCCCACCAATTTCCACACGGGCAGTCAAGAGTTAAGGTTTATCAGGATATTCTGGATATTCTGGAGTTGCTGGAGGCAAGCTGGATTGGCATGGCGTATTACTAGTTTATATAGTATTTCTTTTTCCGCTGCACTGTTTGTTGTTGTATGATGTTGTACACTCTGATGATATGTGATGATATGATGTAATGAAATGTGATGTAATGTAATAACTAATATAGTTCTTTGTTTAAAGATTATTCATTTATTATTATATGTTGTTCCGCTGCGAATTGTGAGATTCTGTTGTTGTTCTTTTGTTTTCTATTCCGTCCTATTTTCTTCTGTTTTTCTTTTTCCTTTCTCTTCTCTTTTCTTTCTATTTTAAAATTTTCTATCTTCTTTTCCCTATCTAAATTTTCTTTCTTCTTCTCTTCTTCTTCTTTTCTACTTTTCTTTTCTTAAATTCTTTTTAAAACCCATAACATCTCGGTTTTCGGCCTTTGATTTCTCGGCAGTCGATAAAGTGAGTGTCAATGTCGGATTTTCGAAAGTCGAAAACACGTGTTTGTTACAATTCCATTCGCATCATTGCTTCGGAGGTTGAGCGCCTTCGGAATAAAGATGTTCTTGTGAGAGTTCAATGGTTCTCAAATCCGTAGGATTGCTCTTGTGAAATCTTGAGAATCCATCGAACGAAAACTTTCGGATTTATTCCTTCGTGCTCTTTATGGTGAACTTCTTGATTCAAATTTTCTTTTGTGTTAATATGCTTCTATGGTTGTTACTTCTTATATTTCCTTCTTAATTATTGCGAGGACGCAATTTCTTTAAGGAGGGGAGTCTGTAACAACCCGCATATTTGTCGATTTTATATTTAAATATTTTATTTAAATATTTTATCGTTAGTCGGATTTTAGTCCGAAAACCTACTTTTTGCAAACAGTCGAATTGGGACTCGAGACCACCCCCATTGAGTTCAAAAAGACGTTTGCGACCTTTTTGAGTATAAGCTTCGATATGTTTGGAGAAAGTTGATTTTTGCTACTTTTTCCCGCTTAGGGCTTTGGTTGGGCTGAGCCAATTAGCCACTTAACTCAGTTCCAACACTCTCCTCTTCATTCACTTCTCTTCTATTTTCCTAATACTCAAGCTTTTATGTTAATGGAGGGTGGAAGAGGAAATTAAAACTCCAAAACCCTAGCTTGCTTTGCAAATCCATCTCCTTGCTCCAAAGTTCATGAGAACCCATTGGTAAGCTTCCTCTTCTTCTTCTCCAACTCATTCTCTCTTTGAGTTTCAGAAATTTCCTAAACCTAACTTAGGAAATGTTCTTCTTTTTTAGCTTAGATTCAAGCTTCTAGAATTGGACTTGAAGAGTGGTTGATTCCTCTTTGCTTTCAAGCTTCATCTTCATAAATTTTAGTTCAAAGGTGAGATTTTTATCTCACATCTATGACTATAATTATCTTTGGTTGTTGGGTATGAATTCCTAACACTTCTTCATGTGCATTTGCTCTTGATTTGGATTGGTTTTGTGAATACTCCAATTTTTGGGTTTTTAAGTCAAATTTGTGTGAAATCCTTTTATGGATGTTTGATCATGTTTTTGGTGATGCACCGAGGAGCATATAGGGCCGGGTTGCCGATTGGCATAAACCCTTAGAGCCAATGTTCGTCCGGTTGCATTTTGGAAGAATTTGCTCTTCATTTGAATAGGCTGAAAAACAGCCCAGGCATGATTCAGTCGACTGAAAACTCTGTTCATTCGACTGAACCTGAAACCCGAGAGTTTCCAGGCATGATTCAGTCGACTGAAAAACTCTGCACAGTCGACTGAAACTGGAACAGAAAGTTTCCTGAACCTGGAAAATTTCCAGGCACAGGGTCAGTCGACTGAAAACTCTGTTCAGTCAACTGAACCTGCTGTTTTAGTCCAATTTGCCTCTTTGGATTGAATTTCCAATTCAAATCGATTCGTGATGATCCTATTTATTGTCATCATTTATTATCATCTTTGATGACTTATTTTCCTTGGGAATTTTAGATATATCCACTTCAGTGGATCCTTTATCGATTTCATTGGATTTTTATTCACATCTTCGAATGTGATCTTTGTGATTGATTGTTTCTACAATCCCCCTTGTGCTTTGTCACTTTAAAAATATAAAGGTTTTCTATACTAGTAGTAAATATCAAAACTCTTTCCTCAAATGATTTCAATACTATTTTAATACCAAATTCGTTTATAAAACCGTTTTCCAATCTATTAGTATATACAAACCTTTACCTCACTCGTATGAGAAATCTAATTAAACGACTTAGTAAAACGAGTGGTATGAAACGCTTGCGTTTACTTCGTCGGTTAATTCTTGGACTTGTTTGATTGAATCTCTTGTAACAATTTTCTAGTGGAGATCTACAATTTGTTCGTAAATATTTAAGTTAAGCTAGTGGTTATGGGACATGAAGCTAAGCTCATATATTTACAAGCTTAGTGTAATCGACACTTCTCTTTGATCATGACGATCATTTTAGGTTTTAGACTAGCATCGTGCTATGTCTTTGTGATTTGGTTCATTGGACGTCCCGCTGTACGACGTCGTTGTTCCCTTTGATTGTGATTTGGTTCATCGGATGTCCCGCTGTACGACGTCGTTGATCCTTTCCTTGTGATTTCTGGATTTCGTGTGTTGAATTCTGGAATTTATGTTTCACCAACTTTTACGATGGGCATTGATATATGTGTCATATATTGTGGCTTGGTGAATGAAATTAGGAGTATGACATTCCTTTTTATCTTGAGCAGATTATTGTGATATTGATTAATCTCTAGTTGATTTCCAATTTACTTATTTATCACAGCTTGGCATTGTAATTATTATATGTTTATGTCATATCTCTTATTATATATCACTTCATCTGATATTTATAGCTAGACTGATCCGTTTATTATTTTCTTATTAAATAATACTTGGGTCAGACCGAGATGTTACAGGTGCTTCTGCTTGACTTCTCTCTTGGGATTGATCCCTCTGACTTTTGGCTAACTACTTAGATTAGTAGTTTTTGTTGTATACATATATGATATAGACTCCTTGATGTATACATATTTTTGTCTAGCACTTGTATCTATTCTTTTGTGTTATTGTGGATCTTATTTGACCACTACTCTGATATACACTTTTATGTGTAACATTCATATCTATTTCCGCCTTTGTGATATGAAATTGTCTGTGACTAATTTATGTTATGTTTATTTCTATATTTGTTTCCGAAGATATTATAGCCACTGTGTAGTAGCTTTGAGTTTGTGTCGGTATGTCGGATTTCCTCTTGAGATGAAAAATTATATTTTTATCCGGTATATCGGTACTCGCATAAAGCAATTATACAGATGGTCGCTCCTCAGCAGCCTTATTCTCCGTGCTAGTTGACAGCATTACTCCGTAATGTTCTTGTCTAGCGTGGGTATAGAGGTGGGGCGTCACATTCTCTATCATTGTTATGTCTATGCAAGGAGAATGGCGGTTTCTGATCAAGAAATCAGATCTGTGTCCGCACTAGGAAGTCGGGTAGACGATACTAGTTCGGAAGTGAAATTGCGTGATCGAGTGAGCGATCAGATTTTTATGGCGTACGGATGATATGTGTACGTCGTACGGATTTGAATGAAAATGATATTGAAAAGAGTAATCAAATTTGAATATTTGATTTTGAGTAAACAAAGTTAAATATCTTTGTTTCATAAGATAAAACTCCCCTTATTGAATCTTTTACCAAAAGAAAAGGGTTTTTGAAAGTGTTTGAAGTATAAAAGGAGTTTTATATAAGTTTGAGATAATTCAAGGTTTTAAAAAAATTATATATATTTGTGTCTGTGTATATATATAAAGGATCTTATGAGGATTTTGGAAAAGGGTTTTGGGAACCTTTGAATTTGGAAAGGCTTTTTGATTTTTGAGTAAAATCAATATTAGAATTTGAAAAGCCTAGTTTGAGTATTATCGATTTTGGGGATAATCGATTTTTTGTAAAGAAGCTTTGTATAAGATCATACTAGGTGTATGATTTAAAGATACTATATGTATATAGTATAAAATGTTTTGATGATGGCTCTGGGGAAAAGGCGCTCCCTTGGAATGAACTTCTCAGGAGTACCACCGGGTGGTGCTGCCTTGAGCCCTAAGGGGGGTTCTAAAGTTGATCCTATGAGGAGCCCGGACAAAACTAGTTCCTAGGGATTATGAGTTGAGTATACCATAGCGAAAGTCGTGTGTGCCGCTGAGAGCCAACAGTTACATGGACTTTTGCTGCGATGGCAACGTAACCTAGGATGTAACTACGACCTATGGTATAACATAGCGGAAGTCGTGTGTGCTGCTGAGAGCCAACAGTCTGCGTTTGATTTTACATCGGTAGACTACGACCTATGTAGGAGTGGAGAGGTTTCATTTCGACAACGAAAATCAGAGGCCGCCGAGAGCCTGCAGTTACATGGACTTTTGCTGCGACGGCAACATAACCCTGGAATGTAACTGTGACCATGGATGGGGGTGATGATTTCCAGAGCATTCTCACCAAAGATATTTCCTCTATTTTCAAAATGTTTTCGATATTTTCGATAAAATTATTTTCGAAGTATTTTCACTAGGTGTTGAAAACGGGTCTGCTAAGTACTTATAGATTTTCAGTCGTACGCCTGATCAACGTATGATTGAATTTCTGTGAGAACGAGGAAGGACTTATTGAAACATCGAGTTATAAAATGATATATTCTATAAAAGTTATTTTGAAATGACCAAAGAATATTTTAACTGGATTTAAGATATTTAATAAATTCTTCTTTCGTTCCTTTTCGAGGACGAAAAGATTCAAAGGGGGGAGGAATGTGATAACCCGAATTTTTGGTCATTAGTAATTGATAATAATTGGGTTAATTAGTAGAAATACTGATTTTTTTTTGGAATTAACAAATGAAATTCTGATAATTAGAAATATCTGGATATATATGTATGAATTTAAAAAAATATTTATTCAGAAATAAAAAATCCGATGGTGGATTAGAATATGTTAACAGATGTGTATAAAAACTTTATAATATTGAAATGTTTTAATATACACATATAATTATATAGGTGAGCATATATATACATATATGTAAAATAATTTGGAAGCATTGATTTGAATTAAATTGGACATCTTTAACACTTGTAATTATGTATTGTTATCAATTTAAGTATAATAACAGCTAAAGTATAAAATTTAAATAAAATTAATAAAATAAAATAAAATTAATATTCTTTCTTTCTAAATTACATAATTTATATAAAAATATAACATATGTAAACAAATGCACTTACATAAAGATAACACATAGTAAGTAATCTATATAAATAAATAAATAAAAATTTAGCAAGGACTTAAACATAAAATTCATAATTAAGACATTTGTTAAATAGTAAAAATATGTTTTAGACATTTGTAATTTGTGTAGCATGCAAACTCAACAAGTGGAATTTTCTTTTAATGCAAAGAAGAATGGGTATATCATGTACTAGGAGAAAAAAAATCTGAGGAAAAGCTTTTACAAATCTAAATAATTTTTTTTTAAAAAAAAAAGCCTGAAGCATGTAAAACATTTTCATCTCTATTTTCAAGTAACATGCTTCAGCAACTCAACTCTATTTTTAAAGAAAGCTCAAACCCAAAAATCCCGTCATCATCAAATTAGTAGTTGAAGCATTTTCTTGGTAATCTGAAAGCAAAGAATGCATGTCTTCAACCTGGGTTTCAAACTAAGCCAACATGCAAGTCTCATTAGCATGCAACTGCAGTTCAAAATAAGATCAAAACCAGAAGCATTTCAAAAATTAAAAGAAGGGGGTTCAACAGGCTATATTTAACAGGTGAGAACCTTCATCTTTAAATCAAAGTCTTATTTGAATCAGTGAGTAAGTAAAATTTATTAAACAGTAAAGATTAGGTAGTATTTATACATGTTCTAGTGAATTACTCTGTCCTCTGCCAAAAAAAAAAACATATTTTTACAGTAAGTAAACTACAACTTTTGAAAGGTAAAATCTGATGCATGTAATATGATCTTGTAGTGATGGTGTATAAGTGATTGCATGAATGTATTTCATTTTGGGAAATAGCTAAATTATTGAATATGTGTAAGTGCATGTCTGTATAGTGAGTTCTAGCCTCTGTCATTATTTTAAACAGACAGAATAAGTTCAAATCAAAATCTGAGCCATCTTCAAAATCTAATGCTTGTATTCTTCAACCTGGAATCCGTACTCTCTATTTCAATAAAAGTTGTTCTCTGCTTCTAAACCGGCGAGTAAACTTTTCTCCAAAGCTAATCCTGATTTTTGAGAAACATATACTAATCTGTGAAGAATTGTTGGAGATTTTGTTATGCATGGATTGTGTATTGTCAGGAAAGTAGTTAAATTATTGAATTATACTTAGGTTCAGGACTGAGTATACCTATATAACTAACCTCTGTTTGATTCTAATAGAAAAAAATTAATTCCAGGAACCTATATCAAGTATTTACTTCTAAAACAAGAATGGACAGTAAACAAATAAATTCAAGACCAGAATTTAATGCTTGAATTTCTATGTTTTGATCATTTGAATCAATTTGTATTTGAATATGTTTATTTTTGGGAATAATCTGATGAATTTTACAATTGTGGCCGATGAGTATTAGCAAGATGGTTGAGATTGGGTATTTTGTCAATTTCAGACGAACGATTTGATCAATGACATCGACATTGGGGCCAGAGGTAGGTTATAGGCCTGGGGACGAAGGAAAAATGGTCTCGCATTTATCTGGGCGTCGTTGAGGTTAGCGCGACAGAATTTAGGTTTTAGTAGCGGATTCGAGTCATTAGGATTTGCGAGACATTGGTGAAGGCGTGGGTTCATCGGTCTCAATCGGACATGGGCGAAATAGGTGCTTGGGGTTGTGATGGAATTTTGGGTGGAGTGACGGTGTCTCCGGTGGCCGGAGGTGGTGGCTTGGGAAAGCTTTTGGTGATGGTTCGTTACTGGATTGGGTTCTACCTGGCTCAATTTTGTTTCCTTGTTCGAATTAAAGTACTGTTGATAGAAATCGAGTAGGGAGGTTTGAGTCGACTTGCGGCGAGAGTAACGTTGATCAGAACGGCGATCGGTGACATGTGCATGTGCACTGCGTTATCACGTATCCGTTAGTGCTGAACTCGAGTGGTGGAAGGAGAAATCTCGAGCTTATGATCGGGAAAGAGATGGTTGTACTCGAGTTTTTTTTTTTAATCAGGAAGCTTGCTAGTGTTTATTGGCATAACTGTTGAAAGAAAAAGTAAAAAGAGGGAAGAAGAAGAAGAACGTCCAATTTCCTGATGGACTCGGAGAAAATGGGTAAGTTACTCGAAGTATTACTCGAGTAGAATAAGAGGGTGTCTCGGTTTTGCTTCTTTTCAGGGCTGCAGTTCAAAATAGAGAAGTATAGTTAAGTAAGTTTGTGTTTTCAATAGGATTTAAGCATTGTAAATTTAATAAACGTGTAAAAGTTTTAAGTTAAAAACTTAGCTGCAAGTTTAATTATTTTGGTTAGTACTTTAAATGTTTTAAGTTTTTAATTATTATTCTAATTAAGTCATTAGTATAAGATAAGTATAAAACTGATGGACATAAAAGTTTGAAATTAGTAATAAATAGATTTCAAAATAAAAGAAGATTTGTTTTAAAATGCTAATTAGGTTAATATTAATTAATTAATCATTTTAGGAAGTAATTAAGAATAATTACATTATAATTATAATTAGAGTTTGGATTAATTGATAAATAAATTTGTAATTTACTAATTAAGTTAATTAATGAATGATTAATAGTTAAATAATTAAGCAATTGAATTAACAAATGACTAATTAACCGGTAATTAAGGAATATCTAATTATGATTAACTTGTGTTAATCAATAATTAAGGTTTATTAATTATTGGTTAAGAATAATTAAACTGCATTTAAGATTTATTCATTGGATTTGAGGGTAATTAAGGGATGGATTAATGATTACCCGACTATAAATTTATTTGATAATTAAAGGTAAAGCTCTTGGAGATTAATTAAATATAAATATTTGATGAGATTTAGTGAAGTAATTCAGGATGTAATTAATTAAAGGAAATTACTCATTGGAAAGTAATTAAGGGTAATTACTTAGTAGATATGATTAAGGATAGATTACCTGGTGTAATTAATCAGAAGGATTAATAATCAAGTAAGGGATTAATTACTTAAGTAAGTAATTACAGAGGGGTAATTACTGTTTATAAGTAATTGAGGATGATTAATGGATGCAATTAATTAAGGATAATCATTCATGGAATATGGTTAAGTATAATTACTAAATGGAAGTAAATAGATAATGATGATCAACTAAATGTGATTAGATTATAATTAATCCAGGAGGATTAACTAAATGAATAATTATGGGATAGTAAATCAATTAGGTTGAAATGAATTAATAAGCAGGACTTAAAGGTAATTGATTTAATTCAATTATGCTTAATTAGATTTATTCGAGATGGTGTGATTGATTTATCTTGCTTATGTATGATTAAATGCTCTGCATTGATTGATACCCCTGATATGGAATGGTTCGTAAAATGATGTGTTTGGATGGGCGATGATAATGTGATTATCATTAAAATAGGAATTGCTGTGTAAAATGTTATCCGATAATATAAATTGAGTTGTATTTAATTGGATAACTTGGATTTAAATGACATTGAATTCGAAGAGACCGGAGCCGGGTATTAGTAAATACCCGAAACCACTTCGATTCTATATAGATTTGATATGTGAAATCAATAGGCTGATATGAAAAGATTTAAACGAATCGAATCATATAATCTAAGTTCTGGCACTTAATTGCTTTGTGGAATAAGTGATTTCTATAGCAACTTGTGAAGTTGTAAATTGATATACGCACCCCGGGTTTATATGAGTTGTATGCTTTTATATTCCAAGTTAGATGGGTTTACTCATGCTGGCTTCCAGCCTGACCCGGGTGTTACTTTGACGCAATGCTCGGGTCAGACCGAGTATTATAGACTTGCAGGTAAGGACGTTCTGGAGCTCAGGAGGAGAGCTGAAGGACAGGAACGTATAGAGTGTTTATGCGCTGTGATATATATTGTTATTTATATGGGACAAGTTATTTTAAACCATCCAGTGTTGTGAAATTGTTGTAACTCTGATGTAAAATGTAAATATACTGATACAGTTCTACTTTGTAAACTGTTATTTATTTGCTATTATATTTTATCCGCTGCGAATGTGAGATTGTGTGTTTCTTTTCTGTTCTTCATCTTTTATCTCTCTTCTTCTTTTCTCTAACTATCTGGAAATTTCGGGATAGAAATTTTCGGGTCGTTACAGATGGTATTGTGGAATTCAGCGTGATTTGGGAAGAGGAAGGAGAGTGGGTTTGATTGCGTTGGATGTTGTGGACTTCGGCCCATTTTAATTTAATACTGTTTTAGTAATTAAGGTTGGTTCATTTAACCTTAATTTCAAAGGAAAACTAATTTACTTTAAGTAATCAAGTTTAACCTATTCCCTTATATAGTAGTGTTATTAATTTTGGTTTAGGAAATTGTATAATGGGTTTTACCTAAATAAATTATATAAACTTAATTAAAGTATGTAATTAAGAAGTTAATTTGAAGGATAAAATGCTTTGAATTTATATGTTAACAAGGAGTAAGTGATTAATAGAGATAAGTAGGTTATCATAAGTTAATCAAGGACCTTGGTGATTAAAGATTAATTAATTGAGGAATTAAAGATTAATTAATTAATCATTGATTAAGGGCTAATGAATTAATAATTAAGGATTTGATTGAATCCATTTTAGATTAATTAAATTGTAATTGGTGGTAAATGAATAGATGTAATTTAAGGGTGAATTTATTTGGGGTTAGCTAGTTTAAGTATGGATTAAAGGTCTAATTAATTCCTGATTAGAGGTTAATTGATTAAGGAAAATTAACCAATAGAATGCTTACTTGATGAAGGTAACTGAAGGAAAATTACTTTATGGAAGTAATTAAGAATTCATTTCTTAAGTGTAATTAATTAAAAGACGGATTAATTAAGGAAGTTATTTAAGGGTTAGTTTATTAATGAGTGTGATTAATTAAAGGGATAATTGATCAATGGAAATGATTTTGGAAAATTAATTTGAATAATTAATTATGAATAAATGTAATAAAAGAAGTGTAGTTACTTAGTGAAGTAACTAATGTATATTATAGGATGTAATTAATGAATGGGTAAATTACTTGATGAGCAGTAATTAAAGCATAATTACTCAGTGGAAGGAATTAAGTGATAATTACTCAGTGAAATTAAAGGATTAATTAATATAATAGATCGAGGAGTTGGTTTAATTGATGGAATAATTTAGGAAAGTTAATTTCTGTTAGTGATTAATCAAGGTTGATTAATGAATGTAATTAAATTAAAGGTTAACTATTAAATCAAAATTTAAGAATAATTAACTAATGGAAGTAATTAGAGGATCGTTTATTCATGAAATCAATGGAAATGATCAAATCTTGCTTATTTATGATTGAATGATGATGAGTTCTTTGAATTGGTTGGTATCTTTGATATGAATTGCTTGTGATAGGATATGTTAGGTGGATGGTTATATTGTGATTATCTATCAAGTATGAATTACTGTGTAAAAGTATTATACGGTAATTAAATTTAAATTCTATACAATTGGATAACTTGGGTTTGAATGACATTGGATTCGAAGAGACCGGAGTCGGGTATTAGTAAATACCCAAAACCACTTCGATTCTTTATAGATTGGTATGTGAAATCAATAAGTTGGAATGATATAATTTAAGTGAATTAGACCCTTTAATCTAAGTTTTGGTACTTAGAAATTGATATGTGAAATAAGAAATGTCTAGATAAATTTGTGAATTTTGTAAATTGATATGAATTACCCGGGTTTATTTAAGATTTATGCTTTTATATTCCATGTTAGATGGGTTTACTCACGCTTGGTTCCAGCCTGACCCAGATGTTACTTTGATGTAATACTCGGGTGAGACCGAGTATTACAGGTTTTCTGGTAAGGACGTTCTGGAGCATAAGAGGCGAGTTGGAGGGCAGGAACGTATGGAGTGTTTCCCGCTGTGATATGTTATTGTATAAATAGGACATGTTGTTTTAAACTGTCCAGTGATTAGTAATGATTGTAACTCTGATGTATAAAAATACAAGTGTACTGATACAGTTCTTCTTTGTAAAACTGTTATTTATGTGATATTATATTTCGATCCGCTGTGTATGTGAGGTTTCTGTGTTTTGGTGTTTCTGTTTCTTCTTTACCTTCTATCTCTTCTTCTTTTTCATAACTATGTGAAATTTTCGGAATCGAAAATTTCGGGTCGTTACATTTGTTATCAGAGCAAAGGTTGAGTGAGAACGTTGGCTCTGGTGGGATTACTCATTAAGGATAGGGTCAATGGTACCTTAGAATGAGTTGAGTGTGTGTGTGTGCATATATATATATATATGAGAGCGTACTTGTTATTTTCTTATATAAAGATTTTAAATGATTTTATATAAGAATATATTATGATATATAAAGCAATATTTCTTTCTAATAAATATTAAGCTAGTTGGTTGCTAAATTATTGGAATTAAATTAAGTGGTAATAGAAATGCATCCAAATTGAAATAAAATAAAGATAAGTTTGAAATGGATTCAAACTAAAATTAAAATCTTGAATTTGGAAAAGAATTTTGAAAATAGATAACAATGGATTGGTTTCCACGGTTATTATCATTGTTTTTTTAATAATGAAATGTGTAATACTAAGTAAGCAAAAAAAAAAAAAAAATGTTTTAAGGGGGTAACCTTTAAATAAGTATGACATGTAATTTGAAGTGGGTTTCAAACTATGAAGTTCTGAATTCTAAATTTAAACATTTGAATTGGTTTCGAAATGTTAAAGGAAATAATATTATTCAAACTATTTTGAATATGATCTTATTTTAAAATAAGACATATTATTTAATATATTTGAATGAAGGGTCCTATTTCAAACAAGAGTTGTTTGGAAAATTTAAAGGAATTTGTTTGAATTTAAAACCAAAGGTGGTTTAAAATTTAAAGGCAACTAGGTGTGTAAAGGAAATAAACTCTAAGGTTGAGTTTTGAATTTTCTTTGGAATGTGATGTGAAACCCAAAGTGAAGTAGATTTTAAATTTAAGTGGGAAGGATATTAATCTGAAGTTTAAAATTTGAATGGGAATTCAAATTGTGTAAATTTGACTGGATTAAGTAAATTGAACTTAACTTGGAAGAAGTTAAATAAGTCTGAATGATCAACCTGATTTGGAAATTTCAAGATGAAATTAAGATTTAACTTGGGAAGTTAAATGGTTGATTGGAATTAAGAGTTTGAGTGATCTCGAATTGGGTTTGAAATCCAAAAATTGGAAATGGATGGATGTTTTAAAATAATTGGATGATATTACCCTATTATTATTAATAATCTTTAAACTGTGAATTGGATTTGTTTAAAGAATGGGGTATGGTAATATACTCATTATTAAGGTAAAATGAAATCATTTTGGACTTAAGATTTGAATGTTTAAAAAAAAACTTCAAAAGTTTGATTTTAAAATTTAAATTTGATGATAAATTGAATTTCAAAGATGTAGCTGTTTAAAAAGAATTTAAAATTATTATTTGAACTTTGAAATAAGTTAAGAATAGAATTTGAATTCAGAATTAAATGGTTTAAAGATATAAGTTAATTTGATTTAAAGGATTTAATCAACATTTGAAAATTTAACTCGAATTTATATAATTCGGGATGGTTTAAAATTTGGAATTTGAATTGAATTAGTTCAAATTGAATTTGATTTGAATTAATTGGAATTGTGATCGAAGATGGATAAGTTTAAAAATTCAAATGGAAAATTTGAATTGGAATAATTGAAATGAAATTGAAGTTGAATAAGTTCAAATCAAATGGAATTGAAGTTATTCAAACTGGAATTGAGTCAATTTAAACGGAAGTGGAAATTTAAATTGAATTGATTGGAAATGGAGGTTAGAAATTGAACAGTTTGACTCTGGACTATTTGCAAAATAAATTGTTTTAATATAAATCTATTTTTTCGAACTATTTATTATACAACTTTTCTTTTTAAACCTAAAACTATCTTATACTTGTTTTACAATTATTTTTGGAACTATTTAACAATTTTTCAACTATTTTATAAGCTAATTACTATTTTCAACTACTAATTACTATTTTATAGCTATTTGGCAATTATTTAAAATTTCTATAATTGTTTAACTATTTTCCCAATTATTTTACAATTACTGCTATTTCACAAACTATAAATTGTTTTTCAACTGCTTATCTATTTTTAAACTTTTCAAGCCATTTTTTAAAATTTTAGATGGACAGAGTTTAAACTGTTTATGATTGGATACCCAATTGAGATAAGAATGGAGGTGATAATACAAATGGGATTGAAGCAGTTATGAATTAGTGAATGAAAATTAAAGTGAATGTGAATAGAAAGAGAATTGATTCGGCTAATAACCAATAAAGATAAATACGTAGGGTGTACGTATGTTATTCTATTCGCATAGTGATTTGATACAGACTCGAGCACAAAATTTCGAGATAGTATGTCAATCCGAGTAGGGATTTTTCGCTTGATTTTCGACGGCGAACCTGGATATAGATTGTTGATTGGTTTTGGATATTCTCTATCATAGTTATGACTATGCAAGGAGAATGACGGTTTCTGATCAAGAAACCAGATCTGAGGCCGCACTAGGAAGTCGAGTGGACGATACTAATTTGGAAGTGAAATTGTGTGATCGAGTGAGCGATCAGATTGGCATAGCGTACGGATGAAACGTGTACATCGTACGGGTTTGAATGAAATTAGTACTGGGAATTTGTGGATAAGAAATGTGCAATGGTTTTTAAAATGAAAAGGTATATTTTGTGAAATATATGATGAAATAAAGTGGAAATTAGATATTTCTATGGTAGAAATTTACTCTATGGAAGTAGTAATTTGGTAAGTGTCTTTATAGAGTAATCAAATTTGAATATTTGATTTGGGATAAACAAAGTTATGTATCTTTGTTATATATAAGATAAATCTCCCCTTGTTGAATCTATAGCCAAAAGAAAGGGATTTTTGAAGAGTATTCGAAGTATAAAAGGAGTTTTACACAAGTTTGAAAAGATCCAAAGTTTTTAAAAAATATATATATCCACATATATATATATATATATAAAAAGGGTCTTATGAGGATTTTAGGAAAAAGTTTTTGGAACCTATGGACTTTGGACAGGCTTTTTGATTTTTGGGTAAAATCAATTTTGGAATTTGGAAAGCCTAGTTTGAGAATTATCGATTTTGGGATAATCTATTTTGAGAAAGGAGATTTATTTAAGATTCATACTAGGTGTATGATTTTGAAGATACTATATGTGTATAGTATAAAGTGTTTTGAAAATGGCTCTGGAAAAAAAGGCGCTCCCTTGGGATGAACTTCTCAGGAGTACCATAGGTTGGTACCGCCTTGAGCCTCTAAGGGGGAGGTTCTAAAGTGATCCTGTGAGGGGTCCGGACAAACCAGTTCCTGAGGATTATTGGGTAGCGAAAGTCGAGGGCACAGATGCCTACAAAGGCATTTGGGTTGTGCTGTGATGACAGTGTAACTCGATGTCGCTGCGATCTACTGTGTGGACCATAGCGAAAATCGTGTGGAGGTGAGTGTCAACGGTCTGCGCTTGATTTTGCCGGGAAGGCAACGTAACATTGGTAGACTGCGATCTATGGTCAAGTGGAGTGAAGTTTCATTCTTTTGGCAGCGAAATTCGAGGGCGCTGAGGCCTACAGTTATATGGGTTTTTGCTGCGATGGCAACGTAACCCCAGTTGTAGCTGCGATCTGTAACGGGTTTCATGGTGTAATCGAGGGGCACAGAGGCCTACAGTTATCTATGGATTTTGTCGGGATGGCGACATAACCATCGGGTTAACTGCGACCATGGATGGGGGTGATGATTTCCAGAGCATTCTCACCAACGATATATCCTCTATTTTCAAAAACTATTTTCTATATTTTCAATAAAATTATTTTTCAAGTATTTTTCACTCGGTGTTGAAAATGGGTCTGCTAAGTACTTATAGATTTTCAGTCTTACGCTTGAGACATTGAGTTATAAATGTATTTTTATAAAAAATATTTTAGTAATAATATATGGATTTTAAAGTATTTTAGAAATAATCAAAGGAAATTTATCTGATTTTAAAATATTTAATAAATTCTGGCTTCGTTCCTTTTCGAGGACGAAAAGATTCAAAGGGGGAAGGAATGTGATAACCTGAATTTTCTAGACACCTGTAATTGAGAAAATAATTGGGTTAATTAATCGAAATGCTGATTTTTTTATTTAACAAATAAATCTGATAACAAATATTTATATTTGGATTTACGTAAATATGAATTTGAACTATAATAAATGCTGAATTATAAATATATGGATAAATATTCATTTAATAATCTCCTAAGATAATTGTTTACAATTTACAAGTTATTCTTTTAAAACAAATAATAAAGATGGAATATATATACATATAGATGAGTAGATTTTAATAGAAATAAAAACTATTATTATTTTTCGACGTAGCGGATAACAATAAGTTGTTACCAAATGATGCACAACGAACAAACGACGATGGAACGATACAAAGATGAATCGATGGATTGATAATACTCAGGATAATTGCCCAAATCCGTTGATCTCGCGAGATACCGGATTCTAGCTATCTTTAACACGTTGATCACGCACGATACCGTGTTAGAAGATCTACGATTCTTCGACGTTGATCTCGCGCACGAGATTCCGTGAACCGGCTTCAAAATCGTTGATTCGAGCGCATTCAAATAACCGAAGATGAAGAAAGGAGATAACACTGAACTTCCAATTTTCAAGAGGCACAAAGCACTCAAACAAAAGTTGATTCAAAATCAACCCTTTAAATGATACAACTCACTCTCTATTTATAGAAGCCTACAACTCAACACATGTTACATCACAAACATTACAAACGACTTGACCAAAAAACGGTTACAACATAACATGTAACGACCCAGAATTTTTAGAAATTAAAATTTGAATATTTAATTAATTTTAAATATTAATAAGCGAATTTATAAGTCAAATAAATTTTTATTTGAATTATTGAATTTAATTGGATAATTAAATCGATAATTTAATATGTTAAATTATGAAAATAATTGAAAATATAGTTAAATATGATTGAAAATGATTTGTAAAATTTTATTTTATCATATGGAAGTTAGAAAGATATTTTAGAACTTTTAAAATCGAATTAAAAGTTAATTTGTGAAAATTGAATATTTTAATATTAAAATCGACTAGTGAAAATAGTGAATTTTTGAACAGTCTCAGAATTGAACGAAACCAGTTCCATTGGATCCGTAACAGTTAGTTATTACCGGATTTCAATTTTTGTGTCAATCGGAGCTATCGTTTGATCGTGGCAGCTCGAAACGCATCGATTTATTTTTAATTTAAATTTGACGAGTGAAAATAGCCATTTTTCAAAAAGTCTCGGATTTCGACGAAACCAGTTTCATCGGATCCGTAATGTGATATTATTGTAAGGTTTCAAATTTCAAGTCAATTGGATTTACGGTTTGTCCGATACAAATTAAAACGCCTAGAAATCGAGTTAAATCGGTTTAATTCAAATTGAGCGTTTGTAGCCATAACTCGCACAGATGTCCGAATTAGCTTCCGAAACCTGTTCCATTGTGTCCGGAACGTGGGATAAACCCTAGGTACGTCAGTTTCGGCGCGTAAATCGGAGTTCGGAATTTCCGGGATGAATAGTGTCGCTCGTTCCTTATAAATAGCCCTACCCCTTCACAAAAATAAAAAAATAAAATAAAAACAAAACCCTAGCCGCCACTACCCCATGAACGGCCAGAAATGCTCCCATCTTCATCCCCAAATTTCTCCAAATCCGTTTATTAATTCAAAAAACTTTCTAAATGAAAGTTGTAGAGCACAACACGATCTTTAATATCAACGGTCAAGATCGCGAATGGCTTCACGAATCAACGGGAATTTGTGTTCAAAGGGCTGTAGTTCGTCCTCGAACTGCGTGCTACAGGGATGGCCGAGTATCAAGCCACTTGGGCCGAGCATGAGGTGGAGCGAGGCGGTTCGAATGAGGGGTGTGTGATGAAGTTTACTTGAGCGAGGAGGGAGCAAGAATTAACCCTAGTTTTGGGCTTAGTGGGTTCATGTGCGTGCATAAGCTGGAGAGGGAGTGAACGTGGGGGAGAAGAGGGAAGGGTGCGGCCCTGATGCAGGCCAGTGGAAATGAAGGGCTAGGATTGATTGAGGTTTAAAATTAATTTGATTTAGTTGTAAATTATGAATATAAATCGTGTACAAACTTCAATAATTCATAACTTTTTCATACGAGGTCGAAAAAATGCAAACTCAGTTGCGTTGGAATCGTATGGACGAGCACTACGCGATGGAGTTGGTTTGGAGTCGTTTGGAGTTAGTGAGAATTTTGGGTAAAATTAAACGCACGTTTAGTTTTATTCGAAATAAATCGCTAAAACGAAATTAAAACCAAGGTGAGAACTTCTCACTCAATCAAATCAGTTTCGATTTTATTTTAAATAGTTAGATTTAAAATATTTGAATGCATGTTTGAATGTTGATTGATATCTATTGATTGTTAAAATAGACATTATGCGCCGTTAGTAAGCGGATGTTATTTATTAAAAACATATACCGCGAATATTTCATAAACAGTGAAATTGGTATTATAAATAATATCAATATATATATATATATTGGCATATGTATATATTGCAGTTGTTGATTTCCCGCATTTATTTTTTTTAGCGGATGAGACCCTATTACGCCGTTATTAAGCGGATAATATTTAATAAGAACATATACCGCGATAATTTCGTACTGGAGCGAAATTGGTATTGTGCTAATGTTTTTGGATGCAGGAAACGGGTTGGAGGGATCCAACTGGATTCCTCAACAGTATTTATTTAATTTCAGATATTTAGATATTTGATTGATTATCATATTGATATATGATATCGTTGTTGTCGTGATTGACTATTTGGTGTGTAGCATCATTGGACCCAGATTTTGGGATTTTAAAATGATTTTAAAGTGATTTTAGAAAGTATACGTTTTATAAAATAATTTTTGAATTGATCCATTTTAAATAAATAAACGTTATAATTTTTAAAAGTTATAAAAATTATGATTTCTAAGAAATATAGTTAAAAGCTGATTTTTGAGAAATATGAACCAATGATTTTATAAAATAGTTTAAATTGGATTTTTGAATATATTATAAAAGTTTAAAAATAGGATTTATAAAATTTGATTATTTTATAAATCAAAATGGTGAAACTATAAAGGAAATTAAAGACGTTTAAAAGAATAATATAAATTGATTTATATTAAGAGATTTATAAACGGATATTTATAAATTGAAATATTGACTTATAAAACGAGTTTTTATAAGTGTTTGAATGAAGTGAAAATGAATTTCATAATTGAATGGAAATTATAGAATTTTATACGGTGAAGTTATAAATGGAATTTTATAAGCAGTAGGTTTATAAAATTTATTAAGTTATTAAAATAATGATTTTGGATAAATGAATGGATCTTATAAGTTATAAGATTTATAATTTGGGAAGTTAAAAAGAACGATTTTGTAAAATAATCGTTTTATAAGTATTTAACCTGTAATATGAACTTTTAGTTATAATTGAGTTATAAACTGGAATAGTTTAATAAAGGATTTATAAAAAAGGAAGTTTTTATAAATAAATAGAAATGGAATTTATAAACGTTGTTTTATAAATCCGCAAACAACTTATTTTGATAAGTTAATTGTCATAACTTATTTAATGGAGTTATATTCACGTTTTTGAATAGTGAATAACACGTTAAAGAAAATGGTTTAGATTTGAATGTTTTAAATAGAATTAAAACGACCTAACGATGTTTTAAAATGTGTTGAGATTCGAAACCATAGATTTCAACATTTATTGTTGAAATAGACGTTTTCGAGAAATGAAAGGAAATAGTGGACTATAACACTGTTGTTATAGTAAATGATTTCCGAAAGGAAATGTTTTGTATAGTATTGGGATTTATATATCTATTTTAAATTCGAATCCCTATACTAGTGATTTTGGGTTGTCGTAACAATGTTTTACGCAACATTCGTTTTGGCCCAAATAAATATGTTAAGAGAATGATTTCCTTAATAGAATGAAATATATACTTAATCTTGATTTAAGTATATTGAATATTTTCTAAATGTTGAAAATAAAAAGATTTGTGAATTACTTATTGAATAAGTATGGAATTGTTTTTCCAATATGAAGTGAATAATTAAAATTCATCTTTTTGAAGATAAATTGAAATGAATAATTGAAATGATACGCATGGATATTTTGGAATATAAATTCACTAAGGAATTTATAAATGAAAAGGAAAATTTGTTTAAAAATAAATATTGATTTATTTTTGAAGTGTGAAATTATATATCTAGTAAAGATATTTTTGGAAAGTAAGATATTTTGGAAAATTATTTGGAATCTGGTGATGTGTGCATATCCATTGATAGTTCAATATTCGACTATCAATATTTCCCTTTGAATGGGTATTTGATGTGATTTGTTTGAATGTGAATGTCACACTTATTTTTGAATAAGCGCTCACTATTCGGGTTAACCGGGAAAGGACCATGGGGTCGTATAACCCATTCCGAATATGTGATACGTCGTTATGAATTGCATTTGAAGATCGGTGTTGAAGACCGAGTATTTGTGAAAGCGATAGGATGACCTATCGATTGTCTCTGCACTGGGTAGCTCCTGGTATAGAGATCTCCTAAGTGATGGGAAATTCGATCGGGATTGTGAATACCCGTATTGCAAGGGCTTCGTAAGAAGTGCCTTCGGTTTTGTTCGAGCCCGGAACAGACTTGTATGGACTGTATGTCTGACATTACAAGTTGAGATATAAAGCCGATTTCTTTCAAATATATTTCTGTTGGTGGCGGAGAATTTATTCTTTTAGCTTAACACCCTTCTCTGAGACGTATGAGCTCAGAGGTTATATAGTTGAATGTTATCAGCGATATATTCCCAATTTGGTAATGTGACATGCTGAGTGATGCTGAAATGATCATTGTGTTGATTATTTTTTGATAGGATCGTTTATTTGATCGTCTATCCTTGTGATCGTTGTGTTGATCATTTGTTGACCCAAAGCATGGCTTTTGTATAAAGTATGTTTTTGTGGACGTGACTTCGTCGAGCCGCACACCCCGTGAATGGTCAAAACAGGAAAGAAGCAGCAAGGTTATGAGGGGTAGCACCCTTTAGGATGTGTCCATTTCCTTCTGGAAAAGGGTGGTATCATGGTATGGAGCCCAGATGCTTACTCATGTTGAAAACACTTTGTTATGATTGTGTGAATTGATTACGAGCGCTCGGTGATAAAGGTCCCAAAGGACCGGGGGATGGCATATTCGGTCAGTTGTTACTCAGTTAGGGGTAACCCGGCCTTGTGTTGGTAGAGATCCGGTTTGGTTCTCGGGGATGTCCATCCAGAGGCATTCTCATGTGGCAATGGGAAGTTCCTTGGCCTGACCATTTGTTGGAAATCCAAAGAAACAATACGTGACTTGTACGGTTTTAGTTGTATAACCTGCTATGGAATGTGGCGGTAACCTGCTATTGAACATAGTTAGCTATAGTAGGCATACGATAATGGTCGTATGTTGGCTAAGATTTATATTCTACCTTTGAAATGAATTTTTCTCTATACTATGCACTAGTAATAATATCAAATGTTATTTTAAATGCGTATCAAGCATCTTTGACTATCATAAGGAGAAATCTCCTCCGATTCTGCGTTTCCATGTGTGTGTGTGCGGGAGGCCTTATGGTAGTCTCATTTTTAAAAGCATTGCGAATTGATTAAAAATATTCCTCTATTTTGATTTTAAAGTTAAATAAACTGTTTTGAGTTCTCACACCAGTCACATGACTGACTTGGAGTTTATTGTTTTCCTTCCTAAACTCTGGGTGCCCACCAATTTCCACACGGGCAGTTAAGAGTTAAGGTTTATCAGGATATTCTGGATATTCAGGAATTGCTGGAGGCAAGCTGGATGGCATGACATACTACTATATAGTATTTTTTTTTTCCGCTGCACTGTTTGTTTGTTTGATGTTGTATGTTGTACACTCTGATGATTTGATGTAATGTAATATAATGTAATGTAATAACTGATATAGTTCTTTGTTTAAAGATTATTCATTTATTATTATATGTTGTTCCGCTGCGAATTGTGAGATTCTGTTGTTTTCTATTTTCTATGTTCTCTATTCTCTTTTTCTTCTATTTTAAAAATTTCTATTTTCTCTCCTCCCTATTTTTCTATCTTTTCCCTCTCTATCTTCTTCTCTCTTCTTCTCTTTTCTTTTCTTAAATTCTTTTAAAAAAAAACCCATAACATTCCGGTTTTTGACCTTCGAATTCTCGGCAGTCGATAAAGTGAGTATCGATGTTGAATTTTCGAAAGTCGAAAATTTTCGGGGCATTACATTTGGTATCAAAGCTTATGGTTAAGCGACAACCATGGTTCTGTTGGGTATTATTCATTAGAGATAGAGTCAGTAGTACTCTAGAATGAGTTTGAGTGTAAAAATAGTTATGAGAGCGTATTTGTTAGTGAATATATGAAATTGTTTTATATTGTGATGATTGGTTTATTGAGTGGCATATGAACTTTCGTCAGCGTGGTTCGCAAGACTATGCCGAAGGGGTTTCTAAACACTTGAATAGAACAATTCGACACAGTATTGATTTTAAATTGGGTGAATGAAATAATTTTACCTTGAGTATATTTTATATATAAAGAAATAATTTTTCAGAATTATTAAAGTGTATATAAGTTGATTGTTTAGTTGTTTGAATAATCTAAATAAAAGAAGAATTGTATAAGCAAAAAGAATTATAAGAATTGAATTATAATTAAAGTAATCTACAATTGTGAAATAAACTTATATACATAAGAAATGAAACTATATGAATATGAGTTGTAAATAAAAGTGAATTTAAAGTTAAATGGAAATATAACTTAAGAAGATGTTAAATGGAGTTGATATTGGTATCGAAGTAAATAATCAAGTGGATTAAATGAATATGAACTTAAGTTATATAAATAAAATTCAACTTTAGAAATTGAATTGAATTAATGGATTGAATGATTAATCAATTAAATGTAAATTAAATTGGATATGGAATAATGAATATAAGTGTTAACTCATTAAAATCTAATGTTATTGGAAGTTGAATAATTGAATGAAATCAATTTAATTAAACCAATTGAAAGTGATGGTGTTAAACCAAATTGAATGAATATAAGTAAAGGAATTTGGTTGTAATAAATGTACATTGGTTGTTATATGATTGTTAGATTGATTGTATATAATTCATTAAGTGTTAATGAAATTGAAAGCTATGTAATTGAATTCAAATTAAAAGTAAATAAATTTGAATAGAATTGAACGTGAATTGGATTTAATTAGTGAATGCAAACTAATTAAAATTGAATAAGAATGAATGTTGATAAAATCCAATGTAAATAAATCAAATGTGATTTGGATTGAAAACCCAATTCATTGAATATTAATGAGAATATGAATGAATATATATTGGTTATGAATGCTAGTTGGTTGATGTTTGAATATGTTGCATTTGCTATGTTAGCATATATAGTTGTTATGGAGATATATGTTGTATATTGATACTATTGTCATATATGCATGTTCTCATGTTGTTTGTTGAGTAATTAGTAGGTGCGGATCGCGTTTTCTTCGCATTTGGAGCTCGCTTTCGCGCTATATTAGCCGTATATGCTTGCTAATAAAATATAAGGTACATATCTCGGATTAAATATCGTACTTTTACACTTTTTCCCTGCGGGATGCCTCATTACTTGATGAGATGTATATTTGTGATATATATACTGTCATTTTTTTTTTGGATCGAGCCGCGCAAAGGAGACTATGGCGAATTTTTCCGGAAATTTAAGGCGTTAGAAAAATTTTGAGAAAATTGGAAAATTTTGAAAACTTTAACTTTGATTTTGGAATTGAAAGTTAAACGATAGTAGTTGTTTTGAAAAAGATAACTAAGTATGATTTGAAACTTAGTAAGTTATTGTAAGAAGTTTAATTATGAATTTTTGGAAAATTAATAGATTCTGTAATTTTTCTTACTTAATAATTTCGAGGACGAAATTCTTTTAAGTGGGGAAGATTGTAACGACCCAGAATTTTTAGAAATTAAAATTTGAATATTTAATTAATTTTAAATATTAATAAGTGAATTTATAAGTCAAATAAATTTTTATTTGAATTATTGAATTTAATTGGATAATTAAATCGATAATTTAATATGTTAAATTATGGAAATAATTGAAAATATAGTTAAATATGATTGAAAATGATTTGTAAAATTTTATTTTATCATATGGAAGTAAGAAAGATATTTTAGAACTTTTAAAATCGAATTAAAAGTTAATTTGTGAAAATTGAATATTTTAATATTAAAATCGACTAGTGAAAATAGTGAATTTTTGAACAGTCTCAGAATTGAACGAAACCTGTTCCATTGGATCCGTAATAGTTAGTTATTACCGGATTTCAATTTTCGTGTCAATCGGAGCTATCGTTTGATCGTGGCAGCTCGAAACGCATCGATTTATTTTTAATTTAAATTTGACGAGTGAAAATAGCCATTTTTCAAAAAGTCTCGGATTTCGACGAAACCAGTTTCATCGGATCCGTAATGTGATATTATTGTAAGGTTTCAAATTTCAAGTCAATTGGATTTACGGTTTGTCCGATACAAATTAAAACGCCTAGAAATCGAGTTAAATCGGTTTAATTCAAATTAAGCGTTTGTAGCCATAACTCGCACAGATGTCCGAATTAGCTTCCGAAACCTGTTCCATTGTGTCCGGAACGCGGGATAAACCCTAGGTACGTCAGTTTCGGCGCGTAAATCGGAGTTCGGAATTTCCGGGATGAATAGTGTCGCTCGTTCCTTATAAATAGCCCTACCCCTTCACAAAAAAAATAAAAAAATAAAAACAAAACCCTAGCCGCCACTACCCCATGAACGGCCAGAAATGCTCCCATCTTCATCCCCAAATTTCTCCAAATCCGTTCATTAATTCAAGAAACTTTCTAAATGAAAGTTGTAGAGCACAACACGATCTTTAATATCAACGGTCAAGATCGCGAATGGCTTCACGAATCAACGGGAATTTGTGTTCAAAGGGCTGTAGTTTGGCCTCGAACTGCGTGCTACAGGGATGGCCGAGTATCAAGCCACTTGGGCCGAGCATGAGGTGGAGCGAGGCGGTTCGAATGAGGGGTGTGTGATGAAGTTTACTCGAGCGAGGAGGGAGCAAGAATTAACCCTAGTTTTGGGCTTAGTGGGTTCATGTGCGTGCATAAGCTGGAGAGGGAGTGAACGTGGGGGAGAAGAGGGAAGGGTGCGGCCCTGATGCAGGCCAGTGGAAATGAAGGGCTAGGATTGATTGAGGTTTAAAATTAATTTGATTTAGTTGTAAATTATGAATATAAATCGTGTACAAACTTCAATAATTCATAACTTTTTCATACGAGGTCGAAAAAATGCAAACTCAGTTGCGTTGGAATCGTATGGACGAGCACTACGCGATGGAGTTGGTTTGGAGTCGTTTGGAGTTAGTGAGAATTTTGGGTAAAATTAAACGCACGTTTAATTTTATTCGAAATAAATCGCTAAAACGAAATTAAAACCAAGGTGAGAACTTCTCACTCAATCGAATCAGTTTCGATTTTATTTTAAATAGTTAGATTTAAAATATTTGAATGCATGTTTGAATGTTGATTGATATCTATTGATTGTTAAAATAGACATTATGCGCCGTTAGTAAGCGGATGTTATTTATTAAAAACATATACCGCGAATATTTCATAAACAGTGAAATTGGTATTATAAATAATATCAATAAATATATATATATATATATATATATATATATATTGGCATATGTATATATTGCAGTTGTTGATTTCCCGCATTTATTTTTTTTAGCGGATGAGACCCTATTACGCCGTTATTAAGCGGATAATATTTAATAAGAACATATACCGCGATAATTTCGTACTGGAGCGAAATTGGTATTGTGCTAATGTTTTTGGATGCAGAAAACAGGTTGGAGGGATCCAACTGGATTCCTCAACAGTATTTATTTAATTTCAGATATTTAGATATTTGATTGATTATCATATTGATATATGATATCGTTGTTGTCGTGATTGACTATTTGGTGTGTAGCATCATTGGACCCAGATTTTGGGATTTTAAAATGATTTTAAAGTGATTTTAGAAAGTATACGTTTTATAAAATAATTTTTGAATTGATCCATTTTAAATAAATAAACGTTATAATTTTTAAAAGTTATAAAAATTATGATTTCTAAGAAATATAGTTAAAAACTGATTTTTGAGAAATATGAACCAATGATTTTATAAAATAGTTTAAATTGGATTTTTGAATATATTATAAAAGTTTAAAAATAGGATTTATAAAATTTGATTATTTTATAAATCAAAATGGTGAAACTATAAAGGAAATTAAAGACGTTTAGAAGAATAATATAAATTGATTTATATTAAGAGATTTATAAACGGATATTTATAAATTGAAATATTGACTTATAAAACGAGTTTTTATAAGTGTTTGAATGAAGTGAAAATGAATTTCATAATTGAATGGAAATTATAGAATTTTATACGGTGAAGTTATAAATGGAATTTTATAAGCAGTAGGTTTATAAAATTTATTAAGTTATTAAAATAATGATTTTGGATAAATGAATGGATCTTATAAGTTATAAGATTTATAATTTGGGAAGTTAAAAAGAACGATTTTGTAAAATAATCGTTTTATAAGTATTTAACCTGTAATATGAACTTTTAGTTATAATTGAGTTATAAACTGGAATAGTTTAATAAAGGATTTATAAAAAAGGAAGTTTTTATAAATAAATAGAAATGGAATTTATAAACGTTGTTTTATAAATCCGCAAACAACTTATTTTGATAAGTTAATTGTCATAACTTATTTAATGGAGTTATATTCACGTTTTTGAATAGTGAATAACACGTTAAAGAAAATGGTTTAGATTTGAATGTTTTAAATAGAATTAAAACGACCTAACGATGTTTTAAAATGTGTTGAGATTCGAAACCATAGATTTCAACATTTATTGTTGAAATAGACGTTTTCGAGAAATGAAAGGAAATAGTGGACTATAACACTGTTGTTATAGTAAATGATTTCCGAAAGGAAATGTTTTGTATAGTATTGGGATTTATATATCTATTTTAAATTCGAATCCCTATACTAGTGATTTTGGGTTGTCGTAACAATGTTTTACGCAACATTCGTTTTGGCCCAAATAAATATGTTAAGAGAATGATTTCCTTAATAGAATGAAATATATACTTAATCTTGATTTAAGTATATTGAATATTTTCTAAATGTTGAAAATAAAAAGATTTGTGAATTACTTATTGAATAAGTATGGAATTGTTTTTCCAATATGAAGTGAATAATTAAAATTTATCTTTTTGAAGATAAATTGAAATGAATAATTGAAATGATACGCATGGATATTTTGGAATATAAATTCACTAAGGAATTTATAAATGAAAAGGAAAATTTGTTTAAAAATAAATATTGATTTATTTTTGAAGTGTGAAATTATATATCTAGTAAAGATATTTTTGGGAAGTAAGATATTTTGGAAAATTATTTGGAATCTGATGATGTGTGCATATCCATTGATAGTTCAATATTCGACTATAGATATTTCCCTTTGAATGGGTATTTGATGTGATTTGTTTGAATGTGAATGTCACACTTATTTTTGAATAAGCGCTCACTATTCGGGTTAACCGGGAAAGGACCATGGGGTCGTATAACCCATTCCGAATATGTGATACGTCGTTATGAATTGCATTTGAAGATCGGTGTTGAAGACCGAGTATTTGTGAAAGCGATAGGATGACCTATCGATTGTCTCTGCACTGGGTAGCTCCTGGTATAGAGATCTCCTAAGTGATGGGAAATTCGATCGGGATTGTGAATACCCGTATTGCAAGGGCTTCGTAAGAAGTGCCTTCGGTTTTGTTCGAGCCCGGAACAGACTTGTATGGACTGTATGTCTGACATTACAAGTTGAGATATAAAGCCGATTTCTTTCAAATATATTTCTGTTGGTGGCGGAGAATTTATTCTTTTAGCTTAACACCCTTCTCTGAGACGTATGAGCTCAGAGGTTATATAGTTGAATGTTATCAGCGATATATTCCCAATTTGGTAATGTGACATGCTGACTGATGCTGAAATGATCATTGTGTTGATTATTTGTGATAGGATCGTTTATTTGATCGTCTATCCTTGTGATCATTTGTTGACCCAAAGCATGGCTTTTGTATAAAGTATGTTTTTGTGGACGTGACTTCGTCGAGCCTCACACCCCGTGAATGGTTAAAACAGGAAAGAAGCAGCAAGGTTATGAGGGGTAGCACCCTTTAGGATGTGTCCATTTCCTTCTGGAAAAGGGTGGTATCATGGTATGGAGCCCAGATGCTTACTCATGTTGAAAACACTTTGTTATGATTGTGTGAATTGATTACGAGCGCTCGGTGATAAAGGTCCCAAAGGACCGGGGGATGGCATATTCGGTCAGTTGTTACTCAGTTAGGGGTAACCCGGCCTTGTGTTGGTAGAGATCCGGTTTGGTTCTCGGGGATGTCCATCCAGAGGCATTCTCATGTGGCAATGGGAAGTTCCTTGGCCTGACCATTTGTTGGAAATCCAAAGAAACAATACGTGACTTGTACGGTTTTAGTTGTATAACCTGCTATGGAATGTGGCGGTAACCTGCTATTGAACATAGTTAGCTATAGTAGGCATACGATAATGGTCGTATGTTGGCTAAGATTTATATTCTACCTTTGAAATGAATTTTTCTCTATACTATGCACTAGTAATAATATCAAATGTTATTTTAAATGCGTATCAAGCATCTTTGACTATCATAAGGAGAAATCTCCTCCGATTCTGCGTTTGCATGTGTGTGTGTGCGGGAGGCCTTATGGTAGTCTCATTTTTAAAAGCATTGCGAATTGATTAAAAATATTCCTCTATTTTGATTTTAAAGTTAAATAAACTGTTTTGAGTTCTCACACCAGTCACATGACTGACTTGGAGTTTATTGTTTTCCTTCCTAAACTCTGGGTGCCCACCAATTTCCACACGGGCAGTTAAGAGTTAAGGTTTATCAGGATATTCTGGATATTCAGGAATTGCTGGAGGCAAGCTGGATGGCATGGCATACTACTATATAGTATTTTTTTTTCCGCTGCACTGTTTGTTTGTTTGATGTTGTATGTTGTACACTCTGATGATTTGATGTAATGTAATATAATGTAATGTAATAACTGATATAGTTCTTTGTTTAAAGATTATTCATTTATTATTATATGTTGTTCCGCTGCGAATTGTGAGATTCTGTTGTTTTCTATTTTCTATGTTCTCTATTCTCTTTTTCTTCTATTTTAAAAATTTCTATTTTCTCTCCTCCCTATTTTTCTATCTTTTCCCTCTCTATCTTCTTCTCTCTTCTTCTCTTTTCTTTTCTTAAATTCTTTTAAAAAAAAAACCCATAACATTCCGGTTTTTGACCTTCGAATTCTCGGCAGTCGATAAAGTGAGTATCGATGTTGAATTTTCGAAAGTCGAAAATTTTCGGGGCGTTAAATAACACGACCTAACAATATACTACATAAAAAAGCGACATATCAATCGGCGACCCCAAAAAAAAGGCGGAATAGCGACCTAACAGGATTTTGGCGACATAAGGAGATGCTCGCGACCTAGGCTGGAAGCAATCAGCGACATAAGACTTTCTCTTTCGCGTCTTAAGAATTTGGTCATGACATAAACTTCGTTCGCCACCTAAGGAGGAGGCGACTGAGGTTTTGCAACATAGGAAGTTCGCGACCTATGGAGGAGGCGACTTAGGTTTTGCGACATAGGAAGTTCGCGAGTTAAATTGGAATGTCCTACTGGAATTCGCGCTTCGCGGCCTACTAGAGCTTGCGACTTAAGATGTTTTGCGACGTAAGGTTTGCTTACAATCGCGCTGGAATTCGGGAGCGAGGCTTTGTGACTGAAGGTAGGTCGCTCGCGACCTAGGTAGAAGCGATCTATAGCTTCGATGCGAATTGAGGTATGCGCTGCATCATCCTCCCCTTGTTGGAAGGAATTCGACCTCGAATTCACACTCTCCTCTTCTTCGACAAACTTCTTCCCATAATACGGGATTAAGTGTTTGACATTGAAAACATCAGACGTATGAACATTTTCCGACAACCTTAACTGATACACAATATCATTGATCTTCTTCAAGATTTCTACTGGACCAATCTTTCGAGCTTTCAACTTGTTGTAAGTTCCAAATGGAAAACGATCTTTTGTCAATACTGCGTAAACAAAATCACATTCTTTGAAGTCCACACTCCTTCGCTTCTTACCTGACAGTTGCTTATACTTCTCATTTGACTTAAGTAGTCGTTCATGAACAATCCTGTGAGACTCTTGCAACTCATTCACGAAATCACAGGCTCGTTTAACAACCCCTTTCTGAAGTGGCACTGTGGACAAATCCAACGGTCCCTTCGGAATTGCTGAATATACTACTTGAAATGGACTGAATCCGGTACTTCGATTAACAGCATGATTATGTGCGAATTCTGCCTGACACAATTTCACATCCTAGCTCTTTAAATTATCCTTCACAAGACATCTCAGCAAGTTTCCCAAATATCTGTTCACCACTTCCGTTTGCCCATCCGTTTGTGGATGATAGGCGCTACTAAAATTTAGCTTAGTCCCAACCATCTTCCACAGACTCAACCAAAAATGACTTAGAAATCGAGTATCCCGGTCAGAAACAATGATCTCAGGTAGCCCATGTAGTCGATAAACCTCTTTAAAGAACAACTGAGCAACACGGACTAAATCAGCGGTCTTTTTACAAGCTATGAAATGTGCCATTTTCGAAAATCTATCCACCACAACATATATAGAATCATTCCCTTGTTGAGTTCTTGGCAAACCCAAAACAAAATCCATGCTAACATCAACCTATGGTCTGGTAGGCACGGGCAATGGCATATACAATCCTGCATTCGTAGCTGTCCCTTTGGAAACTTGACATATGTAACATCTCCATAAAAATCTTTCAACTTCTTTCCTCATGGAAGGCCAAAAATATGATGAGAAATCAACTACAAGGTACAATATCTTCCCACATGACCTTCTTCATGCAATTCCTTCACAATCTTCATTCGCAAACTGCACTCTCGTATACACAACCGATTTCCTTTAAATAGAAAACCATCTACCAACACATACTCATCCGTCTTCCCTTTCTCGACTTCATCTACAATCTTAGCAAAGTAAGGATCCTTAACAAACAATTCTGGAAGTACATCGAACCCCGTCACTTCAACTCTCATCGTAGTCAACAAATGATTTCTTCTACTCAATGCGTTTGCCACCCGGTTTGTAACTCCCGACTTATGCTTTCCACAAATGTAAACTATTGCAAGTATGCGATCCATGAAGCATGCCTGGATGCAATCTTATCTTGTCCCTGTAAATGCTTCAACGCTTCGTGGTCCTTATATAACACAAACTATTTATGAAACAAATAGTGTCTCCAATGCTTTATGGCTTGAACAATAGCATAGAACTCCAAGTCATAGGTAATGTATCTTGTCTTGGCTCCGTAAAGTTTCTCGCTAAAATAAGCAATTGGACAACACTTCTGACTTAATACTCCACCAATTCCAACCATAGACGCATCAGTATCTAGCTCAAAAAGCAACTGAAAATCCGGGTATCTAAGAATCGGTGTTGTAGTCAAAAGTGTCTTGATCTGTTGGAAAGCAGAATCAGCCTCTTCAGTCCATACAAATTGCTTTCCTCTCATACAATATGTCACTGGTGCCATCACTCTACTGAAATGTGGAATAAACCTTCGGTAGAATGATGCTAACCCGTGGAAACTTCTCACTTCAGTTATAGTCCTGGGTTGTGGCCAATCCTTGATTGCTTCAACTTTACCTTGATCCACATGGATACCTTCCTTGGAACACATGCCCCAAAAACAAAACACTTTGTGTCATGAACATGCACTTCTTTGTTGCCGCGTAAAATTGCTCGTGACGAAGTATCATCAACACTTCCCACAAATGTTGTAGATGTTCTTCGGTGCTTCCACTGTATGTCAATATATCATCAAAGTATACCACCATGAACTTTCCAATAAACGGTCGAAAGATCTGATTCATTACTCGCATAAAAGTACTGGGTGCATCGAAAGACCAAATGGCATGACCAGCCATTCATACAACCCTTCCCGCGCCTTAAATGCGGTCTTCCATTCATCCCCTGGTCAAATTCGAACCTGATGATATCCACTCTTCAGATCAATCTTTGAAAAGATAGCAGCTCCGCTCAGCTGACCTAACAAGTCATCCAATCTTGGCATCGGAAATATATACCTCACTGTAATCTTGTTTAGTGCTCGACTATCTATACACATTCTCCAAGTTCCATCCTTCTTTGGCACTAACAAGGCTGGTACTGCACAAGGACTTAAACTTTCTTGTACACGCCCTTGTTCAAGTAACTCCTCCACCCGTCTTCTCAACTCTTCGTGCTCCTTTGGACTCATTCTATAATGTGGCCTATGTGGTAACACAACTCCCGGAACAAGATCAATCTGATGTTGTATGCCCCTCAACGGTGGTAATTCTTTTGGTAACTCTTCAGGAAATACATCTTCAAATTCCTTCAACACTGGCTTAACTTCTTCCGGAATTTCAACCGTTTCACTACTTTCACGTCCAATCAACTGAAATACTTCAGGCCCATCCTCTACTTCTTTAACAAACTCCTTCAAAGATAACAGAGTTTTTAGTTCCTCGATTTCCTCCAACTTTTTTTCACTTTGTTGTCGCTTTTTATGAACTAAAGTGATTCTAGTGCCACTGAACATGAAACTATAGCAGTTAGTCCTACCATCGTGTTGCACGGCTCTATCGAATTGCCACGGTCTTCCCAACAACAAATGACATACATCCATATCTACCACGTCACACCAAATTTCATCCTTATACTTCTTTCCAATGGAAATAGTTACACAAGCTCTTTGACTAACCTTGACTTCCCCACCTTTCCTCAACCAAGCTAATTTGTAGGGTTTCGGATATTTCTCTGTCTTTAACGCTAACTTCTTTACAACTTCTGTAGAGATGATGTTATCACAAATTCCTACATCGATAACAAATTTACAAACCCTTCCCAAAATAGTGCACGTCGACTGAAGAATATTACTTCTCAACCAACTAGTCTCCTCTTTCTGCTTTGGCGTCAAGCAAGATCTTCTCATCATTTGAGAATATCCCTCGTCTCCCGCCAATAATTCTTCTTCCTCCTCAACTTGTGGTGAATTGGAACATTCTATTTCTGCATCCTCATCCTCAACCTCAGCAACCATCACTGGCTTCTTAGGCCTCGGGCACTCATTGCTCTTATGACCAAACTCCTGACAGTTATAACACTTGAAATTGTTGTTGACCTTGGTCTTAGCAACTTCACTGACAACCGGTTTACTAACAGCCTTGGAAACATTAGTATTGCTACTAGCCCCTTTCACCTGATTGATCGAACTTGTAAGCATACCACCTCCTCTTTTACCTTGCTTCTCTAAAGCTAGAGCCTTCTGGTGTGCTTCAACAACAAATCTTGGATCAAACATATTCACCATATCCTGAATTTGCATTCTCAATCCTCTAACAAATCTAGATGTCAACTATTCTTCCGTTTCCATGATATCGTTTCTAGCAATCAGTTGATAAAACTCATCTGCATAATCATTTACCGACTTTGTCCCTTGTCTCAAATTCTATAAGCTCTGATACATAAGAGGCTGATAATTATAAGGAAAGAAAGTAGTCTTCATAAACTTCTTCATCTTTTCCCATGAAACATTCTTCGACTTTCTCATTCTTTCCCGTGTAAGTTTAGTTTGTTGCCACCATGCCATAGCTCTTCCCCTCAATCGTGTAGCAACCAACTTAACTCTACGATGCTTTGGTACTTCCTTGAAGTCAAAGATTTCCTCAACATTTGATAACCAATCCAGAAACTCTTCCGCTATCATTCCTCCTTTGAATTTTGGAATTTCTGTTTTCATCCCCGACTCCCATCGACGATCATCTTCTACATTCCGATATTGACTTCATACTTGGTCTCGATCTCGATAATGAATACTACCTCTATCACCATCTTCATCATAATCAAATGTACTTCGATATCTATCCCATCCATCTACATCTCCACGATCATGCATGTTCCTTCTACCCTGTCTTTCAATATCACGATATGATTCATTTTTAAACCCCCATGGAGTTCTTCACTCTTCATTTCTTTACTCATGGTGTTCTCATCTCATTGAAACTGATGATTCTCTTCTTTCTCGACAAGATTGTGGTGACACCCTCCTCGCTTCCGAAACCGATGGCGAAACCCTGTTTCCTCCATGGTTCGAGATTGGTGACCTTCTCCTTTGACCTTGATTCATGTCATTCATCAATTTCTCTAACTTCCCAATTCCTTCATCGAACTTCTCATTGATGCGTTGTTCCATTTTTTCAGCTTCTTGTCTTCGATACACATCTTCAATATTTTGAAATCGATTAGCACGTCTCGGAGGCATGTTCTTCAACAAACTCGGATTCAACTTACAAATTGATGCATGACTCCAACTTCTAGCTCTCGGCTTTAACTCGGCTTGAACTAACTTAGCTCGGATCTAGCTTTGATTAAGCTTTCACTAGCTCCGATACCAAACTTGACGCAGCGGATAATAATAAGTTGTCACCAAATGATGCACAACGAACAAACGATGATGAAACGATACAAAGATGAATCGATGGATTGATAATACTCAGGATAAATGCCCAAATCCGTTGATCGCATGAGATACAGGATTCTAGCTATCTTTAACACGTTGATTGCGCACGATACCGTGTTATAAGATCTACGATTCTTCGACGTTGATCTCGCGCACGAGATTCCATGAACCGGCTTCAAAATCGTTGATTCGAGAGCGCTCGAATAACCGAAGATGGAGTAAGAAGATAACACCCAACTTCCAATTTTAAAAAGGCACAAAGCACTCAAACAAAAGTTTATTCAAAATCAACCCTTTAAATGATACAACTCACTCGCTATTTATAGAAGCCTACAACTCAACACACGTTACATCACAAACAGTACGAACGATTTGACCAATAAACGGTTACAACATAACACGACCTAACAATATACTACATATGAAAAGCGACATATCAATCGGCGACCCCAAAAAATGCGGCATAGCGACCCAACAGGATTTCGACGACATAAGGAGATGCTCGCGACCTAGGCTAGAAGCTATCAGTGACATAAGACTTTCTCTTTCGCGTCTTAAGAATTTGGTTATGACATAAACTTCGTTCGCGACCTAAGGAGGAGGCGACTTAGGTTTTGCGACATAGGAAGTTCGCGACCTAAGGAGGAGGCGACTTAGGTTTTGCGACATAAGAAGTTCGCGAGTTAAACTAGAATGTCGTACTGGAATTCGCGCTTCGTGACCTACTGGAGCTTGCGACTTAAGATGCTTTGCGACATAAGGTTTGCTTGCAATCGCGTTGGAATTTGGGAGTGAGGCTTTGTGACTGAAGGTAGGTCGCTCGCGACCTAGGTAGAAGCGATCTATAGCTTCGCCGTGAATTGAGGTATGCGCTGCATCATTTTTGAAACAGATTTAAGACTTGTTTGTTTAAAAGTGTATATTTATATTTATAAGTTTATTTTGAATTAAAATTAGAATTTGGGTTTAAATTGAAATTTAAATATTTTGGATTTGAATTTATGATTAAGGTTTTTATTAGAATAGGATTTGTTTTATATTATTTTACTTAAAGAGAAACTTTATTTATATAAATTAAGAACGTATTTATTAAATGGGAAAATAAAATTAAATGCCTTGTAAAAACATTTAAAAGTAAATTAAAAATGCATAATTACATTTGTTAATAGATTTAATTCATATTGTAACATGTGTAATATGCTTAAATTTCGTAACTGACAAATGTTAAAGGAATTTAACAAGTGTCAACCATTTAGATTACTTTCTTTTATATTTTAATAAATCTTAATTTAATCTATATGTGCATCTTTCCTTTTTTCTTCAAATCTTTTCCTATTCTTCATTTCAAAACAAAGAAAACTAAAAAAAAATCAATCAAACCTGTATAAAAATTAGCAAACCATGAAATTTGTAAGGAACCACTCTCTCAACCTAAATCATCAAATCAAAATCATAACAAAATTCAAGTTTGAAATCAAAGAATCAGAAAAAGATTAACATCAAGTAGCACTGTTAGCAGGTTGTTCAAAATCAGGTTCCAGGAGTTAGCTCTGTGTTCTATTTCCAGGAAACAGGTGAGTAAAACATTCACCCTTTGATCAAATCAGCTTACTAAAGAATGCATGTGGTAAATTATTGAAATATTGATTGTGAAATGTTTTTCAAAATGTATAAATATACTTATATATATATAAGTACTGTGTATTTGTAACAAGTCTCTGTTTGAAATTTAAGTAGACCAAACATACACTAAATTCAATACCACCTCATATAAGCTAGATTTGATTATGGTGTTCAAAGAGAAGCTGTATGAATTAACCTAACTTTGTTTTTAAAAATGTTCATAAGGATCATCAGAAGGGAATTGACTGAAAATAGGAATATTAAGTGAAATAATGATTCAAGTCAAAAATTTAATTGTTAAATTCTCAAGTTATGATTATATATTTGGATTGGTGATTCAAAACCATGATTTTAGTATAGATTTCATGATTTCTAATTTTGAGAATATTGAGAATTTCCTAGTTAATCGGAAATTGCTTTTTGCTCAACCTCTGGCCAATGGTAGTTCTGGTGAGGATGGGGTTCATGTTGGAGGTAGCTCGTGTATCGTGGATGATGGGAAAAATAGTCGAAGATTTTTCTGGTCGCCTGAGTGTCCTAGCGAGGTTGAACTTGGGTTTCGGTGTGTTTTTATCGTGGTTGCTGCCGAGGAAAATGGCGTAGGGAAGGAAGATCGGAGATGATCGCGACAGGGGAATCGACACTGGAGATCAAGGCGAGGCTCTGGTCGAGGCGGCGTGGTTCCACGTGGATAAGATCATCGGTGGTTAATAGTTTTCTGATGATGTTTTGGGTCCAATTGACCTTGAGTGCTCGAATTTGATTTGGGTGTGGGGTGGATGTCTCGGTGGTCGGAATGGAGGGTATAGGTCATTGTCGACCTATCGAGGGAAGTCTCGGTGGTTGGAGCATCACTATGGGGTGGTGCATGTTCACATTGCACGGTGCATCATTGATGTTGTTGGTCGTGGCTCACGCGTTCGAGTGGAATTGAGGATGGTTTCGAATTACACTCGAGTTGGTCGTTTTTGTTCGTGTGTCGATTGTTTCGCCGTTCGTTTTTTTCTTCTTGTACTGGAGATGGTATGGTGGAATTCAGCGTGATATGCGGAGAGGAAGGATAGTGGGTTTGATTGCATTGGACGTTGTGGGCTTCGACCCATTTTAATTTAATACTGTTTTCGTAATTAAGGTTGGTTCATTTAACCTTAATTTCAAAGGAAAACTAATTTACTTTAAGTAATCAAGTTTAACCAATTTTAAGGATTTATTCCTTTATAAAGTAATGTTATTAATTTTGGTTTAGGAAATTGTATAATGGGTTTTACTTAAATAAGTTATATAAACTTAATTAAAGTATGTAATTAAGAAGTTAATTTGAAGGATAAAATGCTTTAAATTTATATGTTAACAAGGATTAAGTGATTAATAGAGATAAATAGGTTATCTTAAGTTAATCAAGGACCTTGGTGATTAAAGATAAATTAATTAAGGAATTAAAGATTAATTAATTAATCATTGATTAAGGGCTAATGAATTAATAATTAAGGATTATAATGAATCCATTTGAGATTAATTAAATTGTAATTGGTGATAAATGAATAGATGTAATTTAAAGGTGAATTTATTTGGGGTTAACTAGTTTAAGTATGGATTAAAGGTCTAATTAATTCCTGATTAGAGGTTAATTGATTAAGGAAAATAAACTAATAGAATGCTTACTTGATGAAGGTAATTTAAGGAAAATTACTTTATGGAAGTAATTAAGAATTCATTTCTTAAGTGTAATTAGTTAAAAGATGGATTAATTAAGGAAGTTATTTAGGGGTTAGTTAATTAATGAGTGCGATTAATTAAAGGGATAATTAATAAATGTAAATGATTTTGGTAAATTAATTTGAAATTAATTATGAATAAATGTAATAAAAGAAGTGTAATTACTTAGTGAAGTAATTAATGGATATTACAGGATGTAATTAATGAAAGGGTCAATTACTTGATGAGAAGTAATTAAAGCATAATTACTCAGTGGAAGGAATTAAGTGATAATTACTCGGTGAAATTAAAGGATTAATTAATATAATTAATCGAGTAGTTGGTTTAATTGATGGAATAATTTAGGAAAGTTAATTGATGTTAGTGATTAATCAAGATTGATTAATGAATGTAAATAAATTAAAGGTTAAATATTAAATGAAATTTAAGAATAATTAACTAATGAAAGTAATCAGAGGATCGTTTGTTCATGAAATTAATGGAAATGATCAAATCTTACTTATTTATGATTGAATGATGATGAGTTCTTTGAATTGGTTGGTATCTCTGATATGAATTGCTTGTAATAGGATATGTTGGGTGGATGGTGATATTGTGATTATCTATCAAGTATGAATTTCTGTGTAAAAGTATTATCCGGTAACTAGACTTAAATTGTATACAATTGGATAACTTGGGTTTCAATGACATTGGATTCGAAGAGACCGGTGTTGGGTATTAGTAAATACCCGAAACCACCTCGATTCTTTATAGATTGGTATGTGAAATCAATGGGCTAGAATGATATGATTTAAGTGAATTAGACCCTTTAATCTAAGTTTTGGTACTTAGAAATTGATATGTGAAATAAGAAATGTCTAGATAAATTTGTGAATTTGTAAATTGATATGAATTACCCGGGTTTATTTAAGATTTATGCTTTTATATTCCATGTTAGATGGGTTTACTCACGCTTGGTTCCAGCCTGACCCAGATGTTACTTTGATGTAATACTCGGGTGAGACCGAGTATTACAGGTTTTTTGGTAAGGACATTCTGGAGCACAAGAGCGAGTTGGAGGGCAGGAACGTATGGAGTGTTTCCCGCTGTGATATGTTATTGTATAAATAGGACATGTTGTTTTAAACTGTCCAGTGATTAGTAATGATTGTAACTCTGATGTATAAAAATACAAGTGTACTAATACAGTTCTTCTTTGTAAAACTGTTATTTATCAGATATTATATTTCGATGCACTGCGTATGTGAGGTTTCTGTGTTTTGGTGTTTCTGTTTCTTCTTTTACTTCTATCCCTTCTTATTTTTCATAATTATCTAGAATTTTCGAAATCAAAAATTTCGGGTCGCTACAATTATTCTATTCGCATAGTGATTTGATCAAGATGCGAGCATAGAATTTCGAGATAGTTTATCGATCCGAGTTGAGATTTTTCTCTTGATTTTCGACGGCGAACCTTGATATGGATTGTTTATTGGTTTTGGATATTCTCTATCATAGTTATGGCTGTGCAAGGAGAATGATGGTTTCTGATCAAGAAACAAGATCTGAGTCCGCACTAGGAAGTCGGGTGGACGGTACTAGTTCAGAAGTGAAATCGTGTGATCGAGTGAGCGATCAGATTGATATAACATACGGATGATATGTGTACATCGTACGGGTTTGAATGAAATTGATATTAGAAATTTTTGGATAAGAAATGTGAAATTATTTTTGAAATGAAAAGTATAGTTTGTGAAATATACAACGAAGTAAAATAGAAATCAGATATTTCTAAGATTAGAGGTTCACTTTATGAAGAAAAGAAATTAGGAATCAAATTTGAATATTTGATTTTGAATGAGAAAAGATATAAATCTTTGTTATATAAGATAAATCTCCCCTTGTTGAATTAATTGCCGAAAGAAAAGGAGTTTGAAGTATAAAAGAAGTTTTATTTAAGTTTGAAATGATCAAAGTTTTTTTTTAAAATGAAATTATATATATCTATATATATAAAGGATCTTATGAGAATGATTTTGAGAAAGGTTTTTGGAACCTTTGGATTTGGAAAGGCTTTTTGATTTTTAGGTAAAATCAATATTGGATTTGAAAAGCCTAGTTTGAGAATTATCGATTCTGGGATAATCGATTTTGAGAAGGGAGATTTATTTGAGATTTATACCAGAAGTATGATTTGGAAGATACTATATAGTATAAAGAATTTTGAAAATGGCTCTGGAGAAAAAAGCGCTCCCTTAAAATGAACTTCTCAGGAGTACCATAGGTTGGTACTGCCTTGAGCCTCTAAGGGGGAGGTTCTCAAGTTGATCATGTGAGAAGTCCGAACAAAACTAGTTCCTGAGGATTATGAGCATTGTGTAGTGAAAGTCGAGGGGCGTTGATGCCTACAGAGGCATTTGGGTTATGTTGTGACGACAGTGTAACTCGATGTCACTGCGATCTACTGCAGACCATAGCGAAAGTCGTGTGTGCCGCTGAGAGCCAACAATCTGCATTTGATTTTATATCGGCAGACTGCTACCTATGGTAACATAGCAAAAGTCGTGTGTACCGCTGAGAGCCAACAGTATACGTTTGATTTTACATCGGTAAACTACGACCTATGTGACAGTGGAGAAGTTTCATTTTTGGAAGCGAAAATCGAGGGCGCTGATGCCTATAGTTACATGGACTTTTGCTGCGATGGCAACGTAACCCTGGGATGTAACTGTGATCTGTTGTGTGTTCCATGGCGTAATTGAGGGGCACGAAGTGCCAACAGTTACATGGACTTGTGCTGCGATGGCAACGTAACCCAGGATGTAACTGCGACCATGGATGGGGTTGATGATTTCCAGAGCATTCTCGCCAAAGATATTTCCTCTATTTTCAAAAAATGTTTTCTAAATTTTCAATAAAATTATTTTCAAATATTTTCACTAGGTGTTGAAAACGGGTTTACCAAGAACTTATAGATTTTCAGTCATACGCCTGATCAACGTATGACCGAATTTCTGTAAGAACAAGGACAAACTTACTGAGACATCGAGTTATAAAGAGTATTTTTATAAACACTATTTTATAATATAATATATATTCTAAAAGTGTTTTAAAAAAAATGATCAAAGAAAATTTATCTGATTTTAAGCATTTTAATAAAATTCTGGCTTCGTTTCTTTTCGAGGACGAAAAGATCCAAGGGGGGAGGAATGTGATATCTCGGATTTTAGAGCATCAGATAATTGGATTATTAACTGGTTTATTCAATTTAACAGATAAATATTCTGTTAATAAAGAAAATAATTCATGGATTTGTAAATGAATTTTAAATTATATACATACTTATACAAATATATAAGTGTGTAATTATATATTTATGTATGTATACCATGGGTAATATGATATTTGAAAACTTTGGAAAGGTATGAATACCTATATATTATGAATAAGAATTAATATAAGGGTCGTATACTTTCTTTTTTAAAAATTTACATGAAAAATAAAATTAGTTATAAGTATAAAAATAAATACAAAACATATATAAATAAATATAAAACATTTTTACTTATGTTAATATTAAAGGGAAATGCATTAAATAATATAGGAAAGTATAATATATATATACCTAGTTAATTAAAATTATAATATATGGATTTTATAAACATATTAGAAACATTTAAGTATATGTGGCATCATTTTAAAAATGGAGTTTAACAAGTGTAAAATTATTAGATCAAACATTAACATTTGTAAGTAAATTAGCTTCCAAACAAAACATGTGTCACCCGTTTGTTTTTTATTTTCATTTTATTTTAATAAAATCCTAATTAAATCTATATTAAACATATCTATCTCCTCTCTAAATTCTTTCCCATTTTTCATTTTCTAAACAAAGAAACAATAGCTTGGAAACAAATATACCACCAGAAATCAAAGTCTGTAAAGCACTTTTCAATCTATAGCTAAGTCATCATCAACAAGATTTCATTTTTAATCAAGCCTGTAGCCTGTAATCTTCTTCGACTTGTATCATCTTTAAGTTTTGAAAGAAATCATAGTTTTCAGTTGTTATAAACAAAGGATTTCCAGTTCAAAACATCAAGCTTCCATAGATCAAACAACTTCTTATCTTCAGAGTTCAAAATAAAACAATTCCAGATTTTAAGCAAAAGCTTCTCTGTTTTCAACACAGGTGAGTAGACTTCATCTGGAAATTGAACCTTCTTTATATATATATATATATATATATATATGAAAATCATGGAAGTAGTAAATATTGGGATTTTATTGATTTTGAAATTTCGGGATTGCAGGTTGAAATGATAAAGACCCGTAAATATTTTAATAATTACGGATTGAAATGGTAAACATCTGTATCACTTGACCATAGGATAGAAAATTATATACGGACACTATTGGTCTATTTTAAATGATTTCCAAAATTTTGAAAAAGGAAATATATGAGTTTTGATTTTTAAAATATAATATAAAGATTTTTTATTTCAATATATGTGTAAAATTTAGATTTTTAAATTTATATGTTTTGAAAATTTTAAAATTATAAGTTAAGTTGTAAAAATGTTAATTTTAAGATTTACGTATATTTTTATTATTTCTAAAATATATAAAATTAGATTTAAAATAAATTAAATAATAAAGTCTAATTCAATAAAATTTAGTAAAAATTTAATTCAACTAATAAATATAAATTATGTTTAAGTATTTATTTAAAATTATATAAATATTTTTAAATAAATTTTTCCAATAAATTAATATATTGAGGTTGGAAAGATAAATTAAAGTTGACTTGAAACTTAAATTGGTTAATGATTGAATTTATAAAGATTGGTTTGGAACTTATTAATTTTTTGAGATTTAAGATATGTTTCTATAACTTGATAATTTGATTTTGATTAAAGAGGATTAATTGAATGTTTTTAAATTTAAATAAAATTGAATTTGAATATTTAATTTATATTTAAATTTGTAAATTGAGATTTTATTTAAATGTTTAGCTAAGGGCGGTTAAATGAATATTTTTTAATTTAAATAAAGCTGAAATTGAATATTTAATTTTGATTTAAATTTTTAATCTGGGATATTATTTAAATGGTTATTAAAAATGATTTATGTAAATATTTTCAGGTCCAAATAAAATTAAAGATTAATTTTGAAATATAAATGAAATTTATCGAATTGACTTATTGTAAATTGTTTGAATATTTAAACTTTGAATCTATTGAATTAGAAGTGGTTTAAAGTTGTAGTTCAAACCTGGGTTTGGAATCGATATAAATTAAAGATGGTTTTAATAAGAATTTGAATTGAACCTTTAACCTTTTTAATTGAAATTGTTGAACTGAGATAGACTTAAATTGAATTTTTGGAACTAAAGTTGATTTGAATTGATTTGTGAAATTGGGAGAAACAATTCTAATTTGAAACTATTTTCGATATTAACTCTTTTAAATATATAAACTACTTTTAATATGTCAACTATTTTAGAATATAAACTATTTTAGTCTATAACCTAGTTTAAATATAAACTATTTTTAATGTAAAACTACTCCAATATATAAACTAATTTCAATATTCAAACAATTTAAGTTGGAACTCTTATGATTTATATTTAATGGATCTAAATGCGAATACTTTGATATAAAGGTTTAACCTATTTTGTGGTTATGATTTAGGAAATGAATATGATTTAAAGTGAATAATGATTTCGAAAGTGAATATAGTTTCGAAAGTGATATGATTATGAAATGAATATGATATTTTGATATGAAGTATGAACTATTTGAAATATAAAATTGACCACGGTGTGAAATTAGCATTTGGTTGTTAAAAATGACCACGGTGCGAAATAAGCATTTGATTGGGTGCACCTTCGATTAAGGGAGTGTGTCCCGAGGTGAGAGGAAGTAGCTGCTATGCGTTACCACCAGCCAAAATGATAGTATCCTACCATGGGCATTACCTCGTGTGCCTTGTCACTTGCCTTATCGAGTCCATTACGAGTTTGGTTTTTGTCGTACATATGGGGTGCTCCCTAATGGCCCACCAGTTTGGTGGAGTTTACAAACTGTAAAGACTACGACATTTATATAAAAATGTTTTAAGCGGGAAATGGCTAACGCCTTAACACTATTTTAAAATTTTACTTTACTTTAGACACTATCTACGTAGCGTATTGTATCATGTATGTAAATAGTTTCATGGTTCCTTAATGGATGGAACCCCAAACATAGTTTAAGTTATATTGCATTTCACTTGGACATTTCACTTGTGTTGATTTACTTGCATAAGAACGTTAATCCTGACTCGAGTGTTTTGTGTTTTGTTTTTTGCTTTATGCATGGGTCAGACAGAATGTCATAGCATTTGATACTCACCTTTGCAGCTAGGAGCTTTGCTTGGAGATCTATCTTTTATCCATTCAGCTTTCAGTTATTTCAGTTGTTTAACTTCAGACTTGTAATTTTCTTACATATTGAGACGTCTATATATTGGATTCTATTGTATTTTTCTTTAAATACAAATGTTCTATAGTAGTTTCATGACCTACTATTTATCTATTTTTCTGCTTATTGTTATATTACTCCGTGTCTGTGATTGATTTATTTACTATATATGCTAAGTTTCGCCAAATATAAATTAACAATCTGTTGTTTTGAGCAATTCAAGTCTGACATGTGTGGATGTTTGTCGATTTGAAGGGTTCGAAATGGCAGGCCATTACAAGTGGTATCAGAGCTCTAGTTTAGGCAAAACTTAGCTTATGGAGTAAAAACTCTTTTGAGATAGAGTAGTAATACCCTAGAATGAGTAAAATTAATTACAGAATTATGTTTGTTCGAGCTTGAAATTCTTGGTTACGATCCTCTTTGATTTGGATTTCTTTTGAAATATGGAACTTTCCCTTTGTTTTAAAATCTATTCATGTCCTTCCCGTTCATGTTCTTTTTGATACTGGAGCACCCCATAGCTTTATTTTTGTTGATCTTTGTTATGTATTTGAGCACATCTTCCAACCTCAATTGGCAACTTCATTATCATGTATGAGTAAACTCATCGGCGGCCCCGCCGACCTTAGTATGATTTGTAAATGGTGAAAATCCTTTACTACAAGCATCAATTCACATGAGATTTCTATATCCTCGTTTCTTATGCTATTATATCTTGTAAAACCCAAACCGTTTCATTAGTGGACGACCAGGGCAATTCTCTTGTGGTTGAATGTAGATTGCCTTGGGATTATGCAGGCAGTTTTGTGATATCCCGGATTTTGGAGCATCTGATAATTGGATTATTAACTGATTTATTCAATTTAACAAATAAATATTATGTTAATAAAAAAATACCTGGATTTGTAAATGAATTTGAATTTTTTTTTTTGAAAATGGGTAAGGTTTCATTGAAGGCATTACAGCCCAATATTAAAACCCAATACAAAGCCCAATACGAGCAGTGTGGAGGTTACAAATAATCCGACAGTAAGCATACAACTGAAAATTACCATAATTAAAATTAAATACATCTGCTTCTTCTACAACTTCAATTTCATGGTGGCCGAAAGTAGCTCGTATTTGGGTTTCCTGCCGATGGCCGATTCAGATCCTCTTCTTCGGTTCGAGCTTCATCTAGTACCTGCGAGGTATTTTTCCAAGCTTTGATTCTCTTTCTTATCAATTGCGTGTCGTTTTTCACAAGTTTACTGACTTCTATGTTATTCCGCTGTTTTTTCTGAAATAATCGACGATTCCTTTCCTTCCATATGCTCCAAACAGTCGTAGTAATAGCGATGCTGGCCAGTTTGGTTTATTTGTCTACGCCATTCCCTCTCTGAACCAGGTGAGTTATTTCTTCCTCCAACGTACTTGTTTCCTTTGATGAGTTTATTTGTATTTTTCATAGTTTCCACACTTCGTTCGAGTATTTGAAATTATATATATACTTATACAAATATATAAGTGTGTAATTATATATTTATGTATGTATACCATGGGTAATAGGATATTTGAAAATTTTGGAAAGGTATGAATACCTATATATTGTGAATAAGAATTGATATAAGGGTCGTATACTTTCTTTTAAAAAAATTTACATGAAAAATAAAATTATTTATAAGTATAAAAAAAATACAAAACATATATAAATAAATGTAAAACATTTTTACTAATGTTAATATTAAAGGGAAATGCATAAATTAATATAGGAAAGTATAATATATATATACCTAGTTAATTAAAATTATAATATATGGATTTTATAAACATATTAGAAACATTTAAGTATATGTGGCATCATTTTAAAAATGGAATTTAACAAGTGTAAAATTGTTAGATCACACATTAACATTTGTAAGTAAATTAGCTTCCAAACAAAACAAGTGTCACCCATTTGTTTTTATTTTCATTTTATTTTAATAAAATCCTAATTAAATATATATTAAACATATCTATCTACTCTCTAAATTCTTTCCCATTTTTCATTTTCTAAACAAAGAAACAATAGCTCGGAAACAAATATACCACCAGAAATTAAAGTCTGTAAAGCACTTTTCAATCTGTAGCTAAGTCGTCATCAACAAGATTTCATTTTTAATCAAACCTGTAGCCTGTAATCTTCTTCAACTTGTATCATCTTTAAGTTTTCAAAGAAATCATAGCTTTCAGTTGTTATAAACAAAGGATTTCCATTTCAAAACAGCAAGCTTCCAGAGATCAAACAACTTTCAAAGTTCAAAATAAAACAATTCCAGATTTTAAGCAAAAGCTTCTCTGTTTTCAACACAGGTGAGTAAACTTCATCTGGAAGTTGAAGCTTCTTTATATTCAGATATATATATATATATATATATATATGAAAATCATGGAAGTAGTGGTTGTGAAAATGTTTCAATAAATCAATATGTTATGCTGACATTTATAAACATGTGTGTGTATATATATCTACATGTATATATATATGTATGGGTACCTCTGTTCTTAAGTTTTCAGACCATAAGCACATTCAAACCCAATTCCTCCTTACATAAACCATTTCAGGTGTTGATGTATGAAGGATATATGTTTGGGATGACTTGAATTTATTCTTAAAATGAGTTTAAGGATTAACATTGGATAGTTTCATAGGGAGGTGAAAGATTCAGCAGAAATAAATTAAAAGTCAGAAAATAAATCTTTCAAGTTCCATGTTTCAGGCTTATAACTTGATTTACATTTGGAAATCATAAATTTTGAAATACATTTCATAATTTCTAGAGTTGGGGTTGTCAGGAATGGGCGAGTTGATCAATTTTGGGTTTTTGGTTGATATCCATCGATCGGGGTTGAACTGAGGGTCGGGGTTCAGGCTAAGGGATGTTCGTGGATTGATGAGGGTGGGAAAAATGGCCGGAGTGGTCAGAGATCACCATGGCGATGGCAGTATGGCGATGTAGGGTGTTGACTTCTTTTTTTCATCGACAATGTTTTAGGGGTTTTGGCGACGTCGAGGTTTGATCGGGTCTGTTCGCATAAGGGGGAAATAGTTCTAGAGTTTGTGAAGCAACCTTGGATGAAGTAGCAGATTTCCTGGTGGTCGATCTAGTCGACGACGAAGTTTTTTTGCGATCGGGTTTGAGTTTCAGTTGGTGTCGAGGGTCCTCGATTTTGGATTGGAGGGGACTTTCGTAAATCTGGGTAGCTAGTGTTGATCGGCATGTCACCAGAAACTAAACGGAGGTAATGAAGTTGATCGGAGGGGTTCCGATGTGTTGTACACGTTTCACGGTGTATCATGGATGTTTTTGGTTGTGGCTGTTACAATTGAGGAGGAGGAGAATGGAAAAGAGAGGGAGCTAGTAGAAGTTTTTGCTCGGGAACATGTGGGCTTTTTCTCCAAGTATTTGAAGCTTAGGCTCGGTTCTGTGCTCGTGCGTGTGATTGTTGTTTCCAGCTTTGTTTTAAATTTAAAACTAAGTTGTTAAAAAAAAGGGGAAAGAATGAAGTTGGGAAAAGGAGGTGAAGTCACAGGTTTTGTTTCGGGGAAATGCTGAGTTGTCTCGGGTAAATTAATTATGTTACAAATGTTAAAGATAACATAATTAAGTTTTAATAATTCACTTAAGCATTATTTCAAATAAAGGTGATTATTTGAATGCTGATTTAATTAAGTTGTATAATTTACTTTAGCCTAGTGAGTTGATTCTTGGAATTTATTTAAAACCTAATCAATAATGTGATTAAATATGTTTAATCATTAGTTAAACTTAAGGGTTAAGTTAATTGTAAATTATTTCCTAGGTTATTAAATAAGATTTTTATGATAAAAAGAGTTATTACTTAATGAAGTAATTGGTAATGGTAATTACATGGTGTAACTAATATAAAGAATAATTACTTAGTAGAAGTAATTAATAATTAATTACTTAGTGTAATTTATTCAAGAATTGGCTAATAAAAGCTATGGGAAGCTAATTAAGTAATGCAATTAAGAGTAGTTAATAAATATAATTAATTAAAGATTAAGTATAATTACTTAAGGTAATTAATGGGGTGTAACTCCTTTGTGAAGTAATGAGTGGATAATTACTAGATGTAATTAATTAAAAGGAAATTACTTGATGGGAAGTAATTAAAGGGTAATTACATGGTGGAAGGAATTAAGTGACAATTACTCAGTGTAATTAAAGGATTAAATAATATAATAAATCAAGGTGTTGGTTTAATTGATGGAGTAATTTAGGAAAGATATTTCTGATTGTGATTATTCAAGGTTGATTAATGAATGTAATTAAGTTAAAGATTAGTTATTAAATGAAATTTAAGAATAATTAACTAATGAAAGTAATTAGAAGATCATTAGTTAATGTAATTAATGGAAGTGATCAATCTTGTTTATTAATGATTGAATGATGATGAGTGCTTTGAATTGGTTGATATCTCTGATATGAATTGCTTTATGATATGATATGTTGGATGGATGGTGATAATATGATTATCTATCAATTATGAATTGATGTGTAAAAGTGTTATATGGTAAGTAAAGTTGAATTGTATTTAATTGGGTAATTTGGGTTAAGATGACATTGGATTCGAAGAGACCGGAGTTGGGTATTAGTTAATACCCGAAACCACTTCGACTCTTTATAAATTGATTTGTGGGAGCAATAGGCTAAAATGGAATGATTTAAGTGAATTGGACCATTTAATCTAAGTTTTTATACATAGAAATTGATGTGTGATATTAGTGATGTCTATAATGGTTTGTGAATTTGTAAGTAATACAAGTTACCCGGGTTATACATATACATATACATATACATATACATATACATATACATATATGTATGTATGTATGTATGTATAAGTTGTATGATTTTTTTTTTGTAATTCATGTTAGATGGGTATACTCACGCTGGTTTTCAGCCTGACCCAGGTGTTACTTTGATGTAATGCTCGTGTCAGACTGAGTATTACAAATTTTCAGGTAAGGACGTTCTGAAGCTCAGGAGGCGAGCTGGATGACAGGAACGTGTGAGGTATAATCCGCTGTAAAATATTGTAGTTATCTGGGTCATGATTGTATCTGTCCATCGTTATGTGTTTGTGTAACTCTGATGCATTAAGTGATATTTGATATTTATAGTTTCTGTTGTATAACTATTATTATTTGTTATTATATTTTATCCGCTGCGAATGTGAGATGGTGTTTTCTGATTCTTCTTCTTCTTCTATCTCTTTTCTTCTTTTCCATTAACTATTTGGAATTTCCAGGATCGAAAATTCCGGGTCGTTATAAATTTTATCTTTTCGCTTGATTCTCAGCCTAGTGATCTCGACTCCATATGATAGTCAAGGATTATCCTAATGTTTTGGTGAAGTCACTTCTCAACCACCTAAGCAAGGAATGAAATTCCGCATCGATCTTATTCTTGGAGCTCGATCTTGCTACAGATTTTCACCAGCTTCGTGTAGCCGAGTAGAGCATTCCCGAGACAGCTTTCCGAATGGAGAACGGTTTCTGTGAATGGTTAGTCATGCCCTTTGGATTAACCAATGCCCCTGCCTTTTATGTTAATCTCATGAATCGCGTTTTCCATAATATTCTCATAAGGTTTGCCCTGGTTTTCGTTGATGATATTCTAGTCTTTCTAAGTCAGAGAAGGAGCATGATTCTCATTTTAGCTATGTTCTCCAAACTCTTAGGGGTCATTAGTTGAAAGCCAAATTTCCAAAATGCCATTTCTGGAGGGATGAAGTCCGATTCCTTAGGCAATTGTTTCTAAAAATGGAGTCTCGATTGACCTAGTTAAGGTCGCCGCGATTAATTTAAGTCTATCCATTTATCCTCTTTATTAATTTAATTATCTTCTCTTCCTTTCGAGCCTAACTTCTTAATTAGAATTCTATTTGATTTGGGTCCCTCTAAATTTGAATCTCTATCCTTGTTCTAATATCCATTCTTGAATCATCCTATGAGAGAATGTATTTGTAATTGAAATAAAATGTTTTATATTGTATTGTTTGAGTTGATAAGTTTGAATCTTGGATTTTGAACGATTCACTTAGTTAACGCTATCGATAGGAATTCTAAAACACTTGTATAGAGCAAACTGCCATAATATTGTTTTCGAAATTGGTAAATGAAATATTATTATGTATGATTATATTTTATATGTAAAAGTACAATTTTCTGAAATTAGATAGTTAAATGAATTGGTTATTAAGAATGATAATACTAGATTATCATTTATTGTTTTATCAACATTCCTAAAGCATTCACTATTTTTGTATGTTATAAGGAGATGAAATTTTATAAACATGATTCATAAATCTTATTTGCAAATGAAATGAATTTAAATTAAGGATTTGAGAATTAAATTTTCGATGCTTTTCAAAATTTGATATATAAAGTTTTGAACAAATTATATTATTTGAAAGTATTTTCAAATGGAAATTATTTTCGAAGATTTTTAAAAGAAGTAAGTCGGTACTCTCCTCTTTTCACCGGAGAATAATTTTGATGATGACTACAGCATTATCGACGTTCATTTTCGATTCTCAAAGTGGGGAGACCACTTAGTTGCTTTGCTACACTTTTGCTTTGGAAAATGGATTTGATTTGAATTCTTGAGTATGATTTGATGTATAATATATATATATATCTATGTATGTACGTATGTGTATATATTTATTTCAAAATGTTTTGAAGTGAAACCATAAATTTAACTCTTAAGTTTTATCTTAAGTGATGGTTTTCAATTATTGAAATAAAGCAAAATTTTGAATAATTGGTATGTCTAAAATAAGAAATGGAATTGCAACAACTTGAAACTGTTGAACTAGGATAAAATTAATTTGTATAATATTCAATTGCATTTTAAAACATATATAACTTACCTGAAATATTCACAAAGTTAAAATGTAATGTGAATATGTAATTGAAGGTTATACAAGTGAACTTAAGTAATAAAAATGTTCAAACTAAATTTTGTTTAATAGAAATGTTGTAAATAAAAGTTAAATTTGTATAGTGTTCAATTACATTTGGAAACATAAAAAAACTTACCCGAAAAAAGTTTGAACGTAATGAGAACATGTAATTGAATAGTATACAATATAAATATATGTAATATGATATCCAAAATGAAATTTTTATGGTTTTGAATTAATTGTTGTATCTGGCACTATGTATTTCGAATCTATCTTTCCTTTCTGTTGCTTCTATTCTCCTATCTACTTCGTTTTCGGGGACGAAAAGTTTTGAGTGGGGAAGAGTATAACGATCCACAAATTTTAACGGTTTAAATAAGGTAACTAACTGTAACATTCCTTAAATTTATCAAGTTTAAAATTGGCAATTTAATTTATTTTTGAAAATAAATTGAGAATTAATTAGAAAATTTTCTAGAATAAATAGATAATTTTGATTTTAAATAGTAATTTATATCAGAAATTTAAGAATAAGTGAGTTATAAAAACAAGTATTGAATTTAAAAATAAAATGTATTAAAGGTAGGATAGAAATATAAAAGCTTGAGATTAATAAAAAGATAATGATAGTTGTTTCTATATTTTTAATTTTATTAATATTTGGAAGTGGTTATAATTCAATTTGAATTGAAATTTAAAATAAATATAAACATATACAAACATGCACATGTGAGAATGTAAATTTTGTGAATATAGATATGAAAGAAAACACTACACATACAAATGAATAAAGAAGTGGACATTTCATAGAGATCTCATAATCATCTCTTTTAAACAAGTGGCATTCATTTTATTTAATTAAATAAAAAAATTGCAAAGAAACTTTTGAGTTCCCCATATGTAATTATAATAACATCTCACCAAAATCTGAAACTACAGTAACAAAAGGTTTTGTATCTCAAAGCTCAACATATATGTAAGAGAAGGAAACTAATTCTCAGTTCATAATTTTTAAAATATGAGAAATCAATTCAAAACACTTTCAAAGCCTGGGGAAAATATGCAAGCTCAGGCTAACAAACTCAAGCAATCAAAGCAAAGTTTAAAACAAAAGAAGATCAAGATTCAACAAGCAATTCTAGTTTCTGAAATCAAGCTTAGATTCAAACAACTGCAACAAGTTTCAAGTCAGGAAAACAGTGCAAATTATCTCAAACAAATTAAGTTCAGGAGTAAGCAAAACATGAAGTTTGAAAATAAAAGTGGAAGCCTGGAAATGATAATCTGAAAGTTTTCAAGCCTGCAACCAGTTTTAAAATCAAACATAAAGCAACTACATTTTCTTAAATCTGGAAAATGGGCTCTGCATGCAACCTGTAATTCACTTCAGAATGTAAATCAAAGCTTGTTCTGCCTCAACCTGAGACAAGCAACTCAAGCATGCAAGTGCAAAACTCAGGTTGCAGTTCAAAGCAAATTCAAGAAATGCAAAGTCTTCAACCTGGGAAACCAATTTAATCTTCAACCTGTAACAAAACAAAAATGGCAAATTGGATTCAAAGTTTAAACTGAAATGCAAATCAGAAGCAAAGCAAACCAAATCTGGAGATAGTGAGCAAGCAAAAGAAAACAAGTTTCTCTGGTAAGAAGAAAATGAAGGCAAGTTCTTTTCTTTAAAATTTGAATTTGATATTCAGTAATAATAAAAAAAACAAAAGATATAAGCAATATTATCAGTCAGTTACAGAGGGGAATTCAAAGCAAGTGAAAAAGAAAAAGACATGAAGCCTGCAGCTGGGAAAATAGAACAAGTTTGAAGTTTTAAACAAAATTCAAAGTTGTAAGTAAAAAATTTAAAATTGTTGTTATTGTTGAAGTAAGTAAGTATAACAGGAACTAAGCAAAGTTTTGTTTAACAAGCTTTGCAGTTGTAACTTCAAGATTTAAAGAAAAAAAAAAAGAGGGTTCGGGCATTTGAAACTGTCAACACTCCTATGTCTCTGTTCTTCTCTGAGCAACAAAACTGTGAGCAAACACTTTCACCTCTGCTTTTATGGTTTGATGCTTGTGATGAATGATGTTATGGGATGTTGCTTAGGTATTGAGTACACTTGCATGCTTTAAATTAGAAGATGAAAATATATGATAAATCTGCTGTGTACATATGTATGAATGCATGTTTGTTTGCTGATGCATCTCTGTCCCCTCAAATTTAAACCTCTGCTTGATCTTAAATAACTTTGCATATCTATGTGTGGGTGTAATAGGAGTATTCTTGACTGTGTTTATTTGCAATAGCCTCTGTTGTTCTTTCTGAACTGAGTTTGACCAAAACTAAAATATCTTTATGTAATCTAAGTAGAGATATGATTATAACAGAGAAAAAGATTATATGGATGTATATCAATTTTAAAAATAGCTTGAGTATGTTTGTTTCAAAACTACCTGGAAATATTAATATACAGTAGAACAAAATGGTTCTTGTTTGATTTAAATTCAAAAACTCTTGAGTAATCTCTGTTTAAACTTGGGTTATAAACAGAACTTGGTTGCTTCATCTCAAAGTTTAAATTAAAATTATACTTCAGTCAAAATTACTCAAGTGTCTTTAGAAAACTCCTGGAAATCAAAATGACTGAGGAAAAAAATAGGAATGTGTCAAAATCCAAACATGGTAATTCATAAGTTCAGGATCATAACTTGAATCTAAGGATGAATTCAAATAGTTTGAATTCTGCATTTTGATGGTCGGAGATGTAGTTTAGAGGTGGCTGGAGGTGGTTTACAAATGCACGGGGGTGTGTGCATGTTTGTGATGGTGGTGGGTTGATGTTTCTGGGTTGCAGAGTTTGTGCCTCGGGTTGGTCTCGGGGAAAAGTGGGGGAAACTCGAAGCAGAAGGGATATTAACTCGAAGTAAAATAGGGGAGTGCAGGGTGTATGTGTTCAGGTTTTTACAACAGAACTTGTTCTGTTTATTTTAAAAATTTTAAAAAAAATAAAGTTAAATTAAATCTGGCAATTTGAACTTAAGATTTAACTTGAATCTAAGGATGAATTCAAATAGTTTGAATTCTTATTTTGAAATAATGTAAATGCAGAATTCAGGAAACAGGAAACTGTTTCCAGATTTTTAAAGTTTGAAATAAAATGCAAACTAAAGTTTAACTTAGGATGTTAAAACTGAGTTCAAATAAGGTTTGAAGTTCAAAGTTTTTAAAAATGGAACTTTTAAATTTAAACAAGTTTAAATTCTGTTTTAAATCAAAATTTAAAACAAAACAGTTTCTGGTCTTCAATCCTGTAGTTTGCAGTTTTAAATGGAATTCATATTTTAGGTTGGAAACTTAATTCAAGTATGAATTGATACTGAATTCAAGTGAAGTTTTGAGTTAAAGTTTTTTTTTTAATGGAATTTTTAAATTTAAACAAAGTTTAAAGATGAAATTTTTAAATTTAAACAAAGTTTTAATTTCTGTTTAAATCAAAAAAAAAAAAAAAAAAACTGTTTCAGGGTTTAGACCTGAAAGTTGTTTGCAGTTTTAAAATGAATATGAAAATGTAAGTAAAGCTTTAATGAATCAAGTTTAAATTTGGAAATAAAGATTCAATATGTATTTCAGTTTTGAAATTAAGGAAAATTTTGAGTTTGAATTTGTTTTTAAAGGCTTTATTTAAGTAAGAGATGTTTTATCTTAAAAATAAATAAATGGAATTTAATGATTTGGATTCATTAAATTATTAAGTTAATAAATCAAGTAATAAATAAATGATTAAATAAAATAACAATTACTTAGTGAAAGCAATTATAGTAGATAATTAAAGATTGATTTAATCAAATATTGAGGCTTAATTACTTCAAAGTATAATTTACTAATATGGTTAATTTAGGTAATGAAATCAAGGATAATAAATAAGGATTAATTAACTTAAAATGATTAAGAAGTCATTATCAATTAAGGATTAATTAAGTATTGTAGTTAATTAAAGAATAAGTAATTAAGATTAAATTAATTTCAATTAAAGGTTAATTAATTAAGATAATTAATTAAATAAATGATTGATAAATGAAAATGGTTAAGACTAAATTTATTAACGATAATTAATCATTGTTTTAAAGATTTCAAATAGAAGTAATTATATGAACAATAAATTTATAACCACGCGGGTTATTCATCTTAATTTAAGGTGTTTGATTGTTATTGGATGTTCTGTTATGGATTGATATATTTGATACGTGATGTGATGCTATGTGATGTTTGTGCTAAGCTGTCATATCTGTGATATATACATATTGTTATGCAAACTCCTTGACCCGTAGAATGACATTTGGATTTCGATGCGACAGGGAGTCGGATTCCAGTCGGTTATCCGAAACCCACATCGAATCATATTAGTTAATCTTTGTGAATGATATTTTACTTTATCTATGAATCTGTGAATATAGATAAGCGTTATGGGTTATACCGCTTATCGATATGATTGAACCTGTGATGATGATGTTGTGCACTACTGTGTTGAACCCCTAGACCACACCTATACACACACAAATATGGATGGCACGTGGAAATGGGTTAAGTCACAGATTTTAAAAATCATTTTAAAATTGATTTTTTCAAAATAGTTTTGGAATTAGAATTGAAGCTTTTGAAAATGAGTTTTCAAAAATGATAGTTATTTTAAATAACTTGATCGAATCTTGGAATTTAAATGAATTAATTTAAATTTGAATTCAATATTTGAAATTGAATTCGATGATTTGGGATCTAGGGTTAAAAAAAAAGTTATTCAACTTATAAATGGGTTTATATGGGTTTTTAAAACCATGTTAAAAGTGATTTTTGAAATTTTAGTTTAACCCAAGATTTAAACTGGTATATAATTGGATTTTTTCTGAAAACGGAAACTGTTTGTGAGCCTTCACATAAGAAATGAATTTCCAATTGGTGTTAAAAGGACTTCAAGTCTAAAATGAAATGGTTTTCCAAATTATAGATAAATCTTTGGAAATGTGTTTTGAAAGCTATAAATCTTTAATTTAAAGATTAAATTTGGTTAATCCAAATCGAATGAGAATTGTTTTGAAATCTATGGATAGATCTTTGTGAAACTGGGTGAAACTTTGTGAAATAAATCTTTTTGTTTTAAAGATTTAAAATGGTAATTTGTTTAACCATTTGAAAGAAAGTTTTGGATTTTATAAGTTGTGACTTAGCTAAAATCCCATATCCATATGTTTTAAAATATTGCGCTCATTATTCGGTTTAGCCGGGAGAGGACCTTGTGTCATATAGCCCATTCCGAATAGTGATACGACGTTATGGATAGCATTTGAAGACTGGTGTTGAAGACCGGGTGTCTTCAAGAACGATAGGATAACCTGTCGATTGACTCTGCACTGAGTTGCTCCGGTATAGAGTTCTCCCTTAGTGATGGGAAGTCCGATCGAGATTGTGGATACCCGGATTTGCAAGGGCTTCTTCGGAAGTGCCTTCGGTTCTGTTCGAACCCGGAACAGACTTGTATGGTTGTATGTCCGACATTACACTTTGAGATGTTAACTGATCTCTATCAAATACATTTCTGCTTGGTGGCGGAGAATTTATTCTCTTAGTTTAACACCCTTCTCTGAGACGTACGAGCTCAGAGGTTATGTAGTTGATATTTATCAGTGATATTCCCAATTTGGTAATGTGGCATGTTGAGTGCTGCTGTTGATGATCATTGGTTGATCATTTGTGATATGATCATTTGTTTGATCATTTATCTTTGTGATCATTGCTTTGGTCATCTGTTGACCCAAAGCATGGCTTTGTGTCAAAGCGTAGCTTTGTGGACGAGACTGCATCAGGACCTCACTCCTCGGAAATGGTCGAAACAGGAAAGATGCGGCAAGGTTATGAGGGTCGCGCCCTTTAGGGTATGTCATTTCCTTCTGGAAAAGGGTGGTATCATGGTATGGAGCCCAGATACTTACTCATGTTGATACACTATATCTATTACTGTGTGGTGTTATTGTGCGCGCGCTCGGATAAAGGTCCCAAAGGACCCGGGGATGACATATTCGTGTAGTAGTTACCTAGTTACAGAGGTAACCCGGCCTTGTGTTGGCAGAGATCTAACCGTAACGTTAGTTCTCGGGACGTCCCGCCAGAGGCGTACCCATGTGGCAATAGGAAGTTCCTTAGCCTGACCATTTGTTGGAAATCCATTCATCCAATACGTGCCTTGTACGGTTTTAGTTGTAGAACCTGCCATTTAACATGGCAGCTATAGTAGGCATAGCATCATGGTACCTATGCTGGCTAGGATTTATATTATACTTTCGAAAGATTTTTCCACTATGCACTAGTAATAATATCAAAGAATTTTCTCGTATTAAGCATATTTGACTATCATAAGGAGAAATCTCCTCCAAGTCTGCGTTTGCATTGTGTGTGGCGGGAGGCCTTATGGTAGTTTCATTTTCCAAAAAGCATTGCGGATTTCAAATTTAAATTCTCTTGTTTATTTCAAAGACCAAATGCTTTTGTTTGCTCATACCAGTCCCATGACTGACCTGGAGTTTATTGTTCCTTTCCTAAACTCTGGGTGCCCACTATTTTCCCACACGGGCAGTCTAGAGTTGGGATTTTCAGATAATCTATAGTAGGTGTAGATTCGATAGCTTTCAGCCTTAGGATTTGGCAATCGCATTTTGGATCGAGTTGCTTCTCTTCATCTTGATTCGGGAGTTCAAGCTATTGCTGGATTGGTGTCTTGGAGATGAAGATTACCAGTACTGGAGTTCTTTCTTGAAGACTATTTTGGAGATTTGTTCCGCTGCTAGTGTTATCTTTTATTTCCGCTGCTATTCTTTGTATCTCTGATAATGTTGATATCTATTGTACCATTCTGTTGTATCATTCATGTTGTATCAGTTATTGTATCAAATGTTGTATATTGATATGCATATTCTTTTCCTTCCGCTATGTTATTTACTTAATGTGTTATAAGCTCCGGCACGACTCGAATTTCGACGTTTGAATCTGCGGCATTCAAGTACAGTGGAGTACGGATGTCAATTTTCGAACGTTGGAATTTGGATCGTGACATTTTGGTATCAGAGCTGATGGTTAAAACCTTAGCTCAGGAGTATAACACATTAGGTAACTCATTAGAGATAGGGTGAAGTATATCCTAGAATGAGTGTATCCCTAAGATATCCGTTCGAATGCCTCAGTAAATTCTCTTGCTATTCACTGATAGTAAGTATGAGTGCGAGAAGAGAACGAGATAGGGTCGGGGGAGTACCACTACAAATGGTCAATACCCTGCAACAGTGGAAACAACTTTTCTCTATCAATCTCCTTTGATTCGATTCTCAAATTCTTTTGATTGCTTCGTGACAGCTCCAGAAAGAAGTTTCGTGCGATGGTGACCCTACGAATCGTTTTAGAAAAATTCTAACCCCGTATCTTCGTCGGTTTCTTATCAGCTTTTCGCTCTAAACTCTAATAAATTTGAAATTGAAATTGAAAATTTTAAATAAGTTAGAGGTTTTAAATTAAGTTAAATTGGTTAACAAATATGAAGCTAAATTTGAATTGAATCAATAAATCGATATCGGTTAAAAACAAATTCGAAATTCTATTGTAATTTCTTGTGTATATCAAAGTCGAAGAGGTACAAATTGGTATATACTTTGGGATATTCCAACCTGAATTTTGAATCCATTTATTTATTTTTTGGGATCCGATATATTCTACGAACGATTAGTTATTCCTTCGAACTAATCAATACCCTTGCATATTCGTAGACCGGTGAGCCCGAGTATCTTATGTAATATTGTATAAGTTCGTTTTCATATTGTCGATTTCTGATTGGGTAAACCGAATGCAGAATAAATATTTCGATCTGATCTGATCAATCATTTCTTTATCTATCATCTTTTCTTTCTCGTCTTCTTTGCAATTTCGAGGACGAAATTCTTTTAAGGGGGGAAATCTGTAACATTCCTTAAATTTATCAAGTTTAAAATTGGCAACTTAATTTATTTTTGAAAATAAATTGAGAATTAATTAGAAAATTTTCTAGAATAAATAGATAATTTTGATTTTAAATAGTAATTTATATCAGAAATTTAAGAATAAGTGAGTTATAAAAACAAGTATTGAATTTAAAAATAAAATGTATTAAAGGTAGGATAGAAATATAAAAGCTTGAGATTAATAAAAAGATAATGATAGTTGTTTCTATATTTTTAATTTTATTAATATTTGGAAGTGGTTATAATTCAATTTGAATTGAAATTTAAAATAAATATAAACATATACAAACATGCACATGTGAGAATGTAAATTTTGTAAATATAGATATGAAAGAAAACACTACACATACAAATGAATAAAGAAGTGGACATTTCATAGAGATCTCATAATCATCTCTTTTAAACAAGTGGCATTCATTTTATTTAATTAAATAAAAAAATTGCAAAGAAACTTTTGAGTTCCCCATATTGTAACGATCCTGAATTTTGAACAATTTAAATTGTGAATATTTAATTAATTTTAAATATTTAAATGATAATTTAAATTGAATTTCCAATATAACAATGAAATTGGCGATTAAATATTAAAATTTAATCTATAAAAAGTTGGATAAAAATTTAAACTTGACTTTGGAGTTGAAATTGAATATTAAATTTGTATTATAAATTTAAACTAATGACTTAAGAAAAAAAAAAAAAACTTGGATATAAGGATTATTTCTTATGTAAATTAATAGTTGAATTAAATTTTGATTTGAAAACTGTGTAGTTATTTGAATTTTTCAAGTTTAATATGAAGAACATATTGAATTTAAAATTTGAGCTTGGAGTTTGTTAATTTATAATAAAATAAATAAAGAAGATACTAGTTAAAATTTTAACAAGATTAATCAAGCATAATATACAAAACAATTGAATTTAAAAATGAAAAAAATAAAATAAAATAAGAAAAGATAAAAAAAAAAAAATGAATATAAAAATAAGTATACGTTACCTTACCTTCAACATGCCGTGACCCATGCTTAAAACACGTTCTCCTTTCTATTTTATACCCGACCAAACCCCTCCCTATCATTTCATTATCAAACAAAAAGAAAAAAAAAAGGGGCGAAGGATAATGGCGGCCGCGTTCCTCTTCGTCTTCGTTTCAAGTTAGGGCTTTTCAAAATCGAAAGCGACAACTTTAATTTGCTCGACTTTCCCTTGCTTCAGCTTCAACTCGCTCGCGGCACCTTCAGGAAATTAGGGCTTCGGCTTCATTTTTGTTTCGACTCGCGTGCGCTCCATTTTGATTCGGTGAAAGGTGAGTCTTTTGGCTCACGATTTATTTTAATGCAAGTATTTAAATTTGTTTGAATTTGAATCTTGGTTGCATGCTATGATTTGGGGGTTATTTGTTATCATTGGCTCGGTTACTTGAATCTGAACTATTTGGGGCTATTTGCGGTCTCTTGCTCGATTTGCTTGAAAGTTTTAAACTGTTAGGAGCAGATGCTATTGATTTAAGTTTAAACTGTTAAGGACAGATGCTATTTGCTGTCACTTGCTTGATTTGCTTAAATTTTAAACCGATGAGGACAGATGTATATAAATTGATAAGAACAGATACTATGTGTATTTTGTTTTGTTTTTTTTTTTTTTTTTACTGATAAGAACAGATGCAATCAAATCTTGTGTACTTGAATTCCTGAATGAATATGATGGCCTGAATTAAATGAATGAAATGCATGTGTTTTGCTTTTCTGGAAACATTGTTGCTTTCATGTAGCTTGTATCATTTGCTCCATGCACTTGTACTTCTGGTTGGTCTGCATTTTGGGTTGTTGATGTTGTTTCAGTCTTTATATCTATATACTCCTTCCCATCTCTGTTGCTCTTATACCATTCTGAGGCATTCCTGGGCATTTTTTTCCCCCCTGTTGCACCCCTGTGCATCCATTTGCTTATGCTGGTTCATGTCTTCCAGTTTGCACCTTGTTTCATTTTTCCTTGGTCATTGTTGACCACTTGGAATTTGCAGGTACCTGATCACCTATTCTGTGTTACAGGTTTATTACCTGAAGCTTTTGCAGTTTTGTTTAAACTGTTTCCAGTTTTAAAATTTGATATAAATTACAAACTACATTGTAAACTTGGAGTTTTGAAACTGAATTTAAGTTGAATTCAAATAAGTTTGAATTCTGTTGTCTTTTGAAATGGTTTAAATTCAGGGAATTTTAAAGTTGATTTTTCTTAATAAAACAGAAACTGTTTCTGTTTTATATGTAAGAGTAAAATTTAAATTGAAGGTGGAGATTAAACTTCAGTTTTAAATATAGGTTTAAAAATTGAAGTGTTTGAATGAATTGCATGTTTGCTCTTTGCATTTTGTCACTTGAACTTTTGTGACACTTGACCATTTGTGGTTTCTGACCTGTGCACATTGGTCATTGTTGATGTTTTCTCTTATGTACATTTGTGATCTTCATTTTCATATGCTCTGCCTTTGAGCTACTGTGTCGGCTGCATTTGTTTCACTATACTTGCTTCACTGCCCTGTACACGAAAATTCTACAGGCTTCATTTGATGCACTTGCTTCGCTGTTGCCTCTGTGTTACCTCTGTTGTTTGTCTTTGACCTTATATCTCCATACTGTTTTTTTTAAATTGGCACTGGTTTTGCCTTGAGCCTTTTCTTTGCAGTGATTTGTCTGATTTGCGCTTGCAGCCACACGGGATTGACAGATTTTAAAAATTAAAGCTGTTAATAATGAAAATCCATAATAGATTTTGAATTAATTCATGTGATCCATTTTATTCAGTTCATTACAAATTTATTTACTTGAGTTAAGATTAATCCTGACTCGAGTGTTTTTGTGTTTTGCAATAAACGCTCGGGTCAGACCGAGTATTTCTGCAGCTTGAAGATTTTCTCGCAGCGAAGTTGAGAGAGGGGGATTTCGGCACTCCACTAAAGTTTTCAGCAAAATTTTTCTTGTACTTTAAAATATAAATTGTTTCCGCTGTATAAATTCAAATGTAATTTATTGTATAACTCTGATATTTGTATATAAAAGAAAAGTTTGTTTATAAAATATATGATATTGTTTTTTTCTGATGAGAACAGATATTAAAATTTTGTTTTAAAAAAACTGATAAGAACAAAGTGGTATCAGAGCTTTGGTTTACACAAAGCTTAGTTTATGGCATTTAATATGAATAGTTACTAGAATCACTTTAAAGGAAGAGTTTTCAAATCTAAAGAAGTATAAAAAAAAAAATTCTTTAAAATAAAGGGTATTTTGAAATTTTGAATCACTTTCGGAGATTCCCCTCTCTAAATTTAGGTTTGCGACTGTTTCTCTTCGGTGAGGTCTCGTTAGACTTGAGTTTCGATCATTCGGAAACTCATTATCGAATTTTTTAGAGTTATGGAAAATGAAACATGAGTTAAGAGAATTAATGAATTGGTTTAAATTGGCTTAAATCAAATATTTTGAATATCTTCAAAGTAGTAATTGGAAAATAAAATGATATGTCAATTTGATTATAATCAAATGGATTATTGAACTATAACTTGGAAATTTAATTTTGAATTCTTTTGAAAATTGATTTCAAATGTTGTGAAGAACGATTTAGTAAATAAATGGATTATAAGTATTTAACTTATAATATGGATTTTGGGTATATAACTAAGTTATATGAATTGAATTGAATCAAATTAGTAAAGGAGATTATAAAACAAAGTTTATAAATAGAAATGTAATTTCTAAAGATGTTTATAAAATCCGCAAATGACTTATTTTGATAAGTAAATTATTGTAACTTATTAAAGGTGTTATATCTATGGTTTTGGACAATAAATGAGATATAAAAAGAGATATGAATCTAATGAAAATTTATAAGAGATTTAAATTGATGCAATGAAGAATTTGAATTTGAATGGGCATGGAAATAAGTTAAGTGGAAAACTTAATATTGGAAATTTGAAGTTGGTTTAAAACCAATATTTTGAAATGTATGCATAATTCAAACTATGAATTAAGTTGAAGTTGAAAAACTTAAATGGGAATGTTTTTGGGAAGCAACACTATGAAATGAAGTAAATTCATTTTAAGTTGTTTTGAAATGTGTTTAAAAGAATGATTTCTTTTAAGAATGAAATATATATTTGATTTTGGTTTAAGTATATCAAATATTTTCAAAATGTTGAAAATAAATGGATTTGTAAATTACTTATTATTGAATAAGTATGGAAATATTTTCCAATATGAAATGAAAGGTTTGAAATTTTATCTTTTCAAGATAAAGTGAAAAGTGAATGTTTTGAGATTTTATCTTTTAAAGATAAATTGAAAAGTGAATATTTGAATTTGTTTCAAATGGTTAAGTGTGAAAAATTTTATATCTTGTAAAGATATTATTTTGAGAAATTTGAACAATTAGTTCCACTTGGAAAATTTTCAAAGTGATTGAATTTTGAGTTAAATTGAGTTTAACTTTGACACACACAAAAACAATGTAAGTTGAACTTTGAATTTTAAATGGATGATTTGGATTGTATGTCTAACATTGTGAATTGACGACATATCAATTGATCTCTATTAAATATATATCTGCGGTGGCGGAGAATTTATTCTCTTAGCTTAACACCCTTCTCTGAGACGTACGAGCTCAGAGGTTATATATCGATAGACATCAATTATGTGTTGAGGATTGACGATGTAACGTGAAATCCAAATCGAGTGTGAAGTCGATAATAAATTGGATTATGAATATGAATTAGGTTTGAGATAACCTTAAATTTCCAAATCGGCTTAGAGGAAAATTTTAAATGGATGATGAAATGAAAAAAATTTGTGAAACCTCTATTTGTTATGGGTACGAAATGTTTTGGTTTTCATAACGTATATTTGTGAATACGATTAATTCGAAAACCAATTAGTTTGGAAAAGTAATTGTTATGGAAAACTTATGTAAGTACATGAGTATGATATGTACTAAATGTGAAATGAAATATTATATATGTATGTATGATATTATGTTTTCCAAATTGAGGATATGGAAAAGTACCTTCCATTTAAACTTTGTGAAGGTTGTTGGAACTCGAGAAGAGTGTCCATTTGAAAATCGTAGCTACGTAGTATTTCCATTAGTTGGAATGTCCTTTTGGACTGGTATAGTGTGCTAGCGTAATTCGAGGGGCGAGATGCCTACGGTCACGAGCGATTCTACTGGAATAGTAGCGTAACCGCCGTGTGAACCGCGATCTTTGGCAACAACCATGGCGAAATTCAAGGGATGAGATATCCACAGTTACAAGCGACTCTACTGGGATAGTAGCGGAACCGCCGAGTAAACTGTGATCCATGGGGAATGTGCTTTCCATATCCATTTTTTTAAAAGAATTTTTAAAAAACTATTTTCACTGGGAATTGAAGCAAGTATATTTAGTACTTGGAGATTGTTAGACTTGCGCCTGGCCAGCGTATGCCTAATGTCTTTAAGAACAACAGTAGACTTGTTAAATTTCGAGTTAGCAAGTATTTTCAAACTTTAAATAGAAAATCAATTATCTGAAATTAAAGTGACATAAATTCTAACTTAATAAATTAAGGAAGAGGATTTTTGGAATGTTTTGAAAAGTCCACAGCTTTGGAAAAGTTATACTATGTAAATTTCTTAAATGAAGAAGTTCAAATTTAAAATTTGGGTTTTGTAAGTTGAAAATTTTAGTAAAGATTTTTGTGTCTTGATTGTAGAAAATAATAGACAAATGAGTTAATAAACAAAGCTAGTGAGATAAAACAAATGGAATGAATCCTATATTCATTTATTTCTAATAAGTTTCGAACTAGATAAAATTGTTAAAATATAAATATTAGTGAAATTTCAACAATCATTTCTCCTTACTTGTAATTTCGGGACGAAATTCTTTTAAGGAGGAGAGATTGTAACGATCCTGAATTTTGAACAATTTAAATTGTGAATATTTAATTAATTTTAAATATTTAAATGATAATTTAAATTGAATTTCCAATATAACAATGAAATTGGCGATTAAATATTAAAATTTAATCTATAAAAAGTTGGATAAAAATTTAAACTTGACTTTGGAGTTGAAATTGAATATTAAATTTGTATTATAAATTTAAACTAATGACTTAAGAAAAAAAAACTTGGATATAAGGATTATTTCTTATGTAAATTAATAGTTGAATTAAATTTTGATTTGAAAACTGTGTAGTTATTTGAATTTTTCAAGTTTAATATGAAGAACATATTGAATTTAAAATTTGAGCTTGGAGTTTGTTAATTTATAATAAAATAAATAAAGAAGATACTAGTTAAAATTTTAACAAGATTAATCAAGCAAAATATACAAAACAATTGAATTTAAAAATGAAAAAAATAAAATAAAATAAGAAAAGATAAAAAAAATAAAAAATAAATAAAAATAAAATGAATATAAAAATAAGTATACGTTACCTTACCTTCAACATGCCGTGACCCATGCTTAAAACACGTTCTCCTTTCTATTTTATACCCGACCAAACCCCTCCCTATCATTTCATTATCAAACAAAAAGAAAGAAAAAAGGGGCGAAGGATAATGGCGGCCGCGTTCCTCTTCGTCTTCGTTTCAAGTTAGGGCTTTTCAAAATCGAAAGCGACAACTTCAATTTGCTCGACTTTCCCTTGCTTCAGCTTCAACTCGCTCGCGGCACCTTCAGAAAATTAGGGCTTCGGCTTCATTTTTGTTTCGACTCGCGTGCGCTCCATTTTGATTCGGTGAAAGGTGAGTCTTTTGGCTCATGATTTATTTTAATGCAAGTATTTAAATTTGTTTGAATTTGAATCTTGGTTGCATGCTATGATTTGGGGGTTATTTGTTATCATTGGCTCGGTTACTTGAATCTGAACTATTTGGGGCTATTTGCGGTCTCTTGCTCGATTTGCTTGAAAGTTTTAAACTGTTAGGAGCAGATGCTATTGATTTAAGTTTAAACTGTTAAGGACAGATGCTATTTGCTGTCACTTGCTTGATTTGCTTAAATTTTAAACCGATGAGGACAGATGTATATAAATTGATAAGAACAGATACTATGTGTATTTTGTTTTGTTTTTTTTTTTTTTTTACTGATAAGAACAGATGCAATCAAATCTTGTGTACTTGAATTCCTGAATGAATATGATGGCCTGAATTAAATGAATGAAATGCATGTGTTTTGCTTTTCTGGAAACATTGTTGCTTTCATGTAGCTTGTATCATTTGCTCCATGCACTTGTACTTCTGGTTGGTCTGCATTTTGGGTTGTTGATGTTGTTTCAGTCTTTATATCTATATACTCCTTCCCATCTCTGTTGCTCTTATACCATTCTGAGGCATTCCTGGGCATTTTTTTTCCCCCCTGTTGCACCCCTGTGCATCCATTTGCTTATGCTGGTTCATGTCTTCCAGTTTGCACCTTGTTTCATTTTTCCTTGGTCATTGTTGACCACTTGGAATTTGCAGGTACCTGATCACCTATTCTGTGTTACAGGTTTATTACCTGAAGCTTTTGCAGTTTTGTTTAAACTGTTTCCATTTTTAAAATTTGATATAAATTACAAACTACATTGTAAACTTGGAGTTTTGAAACTGAATTTAAGTTGAATTCAAATAAGTTTGAATTCTGTTGTCTTTTGAAATGGTTTAAATTCAGGGAATTTTAAAGTTGATTTTTCTTAATAAAACAGAAACTGTTTCTGTTTTATATGTAAGAGTAAAATTTAAATTGAAGGTGGAGATTAAACTTCAGTTTTAAATATAGGTTTAAAAATTGAAGTGTTTGAATGAATTGCATGTTTGCTCTTTGCATTTTGTCACTTGAACTTTTATGACACTTGACCATTTGTGGTTTCTGACCTGTGCACATTGGTCATTGTTGATGTTTTCTCTTATGTACATTTGTGATCTTCATTTGCATATGCTCTGCCTTTGAGCTACTGTGTCGGCTGCATTTGTTTCACTATACTTGCTTCACTGCCCTGTACACGAAAATTCTACAGGCTTCATTTGACGCACTTGCTTCACTGTTGCCTCTGTGTTACCTCTGTTGTTTGTCTTTGACCTTATATCTCCATACTGTTTTTTTTAAATTGGCACTGGTTTTGCCTTGAGCCTTTTCTTTGCAGTGATTTGTCTGATTTGCGCTTGCAGCCACACGGGATTGACAGATTTTAAAAATTAAAGCTGTTAATAATGAAAATCCATAATAGATTTTGAATTAATTCATGTGATCCATTTTATTCAGTTCATTACAAATTTATTTACTTGAGTTAAGATTAATCCTGACTCGAGTGTTTTTGTGTTTTGCAATAAACGCTCGGGTCAGACCGAGTATTTCTGCAGCTTGAAGATTTTCTCGCAGCGAAGTTGAGAGAGGGGGATTTCGGCACTCCACTAAAGTTTTCAGCAAAATTTTTCTTGTACTTTAAAATATAAATTGTTTCCGCTGTATAAATTCAAATGTAATTTATTGTATAACTCTGATATTTGTATATAAAAGAAAAGTTTGTTTATAAAATATATTATTGTTTCTGTGATTCTGTAGCTGATTCTGTTTAAATGTTATAAACTAAATAACAATCCGTCATTTTGAACGTTTCTAGTTGGTTTAATTACCGACTAGAGGCGGTCAGAGCGGCGGGTCGTTACACATATGCAATTATAATAACATCTCACCAAAATCTGAAACTACAGTAACAAAAGATTTTGTATCTCAAAGCTCAACATATATGTAAGAGAAGGAAACTAATTCTCAGTTCATAATTTTTAAAATATGAGAAATCAATTCAAAACACTTTCAAAGCCTGGGGAAAATATGCAAGCTCAGGCTAACAAACTCAAGCAATCAAAGCAAAGTTTAAAACAAAAGAAGATCAAGATTCAACAAGCAATTCTAGTTTCTGAAATCAAGCTCAGATTCAAACAACTGCAACAAGTTTCAAGTCAGGAAAACAGTGCAAATTATCTCAAACAAATTAAGTTCAGGAGTAAGCAAAACATGAAGTTTGAAAATAAAAGTGGAAGCCTGGAAATGATAATCTGAAAGTTTTCAAGCCTGCAACCAGTTTTAAAATCAAACATAAAGCAACTACATTTTCTTAAATCTGGAAAATGGGCTCTGCATGCAACCTGTAATTCACTTCAGAATGTAAATCAAAGCTTGTTCTGCCTCAACCTGAGACAAGCAACTCAAGCATGCAAGTTCAAAACTCAGGTTGCAGTTCAAAGCAAATTCAAGAAATGCAAAGTCTTCAACCTGGGAAACCAATTTAATCATCAACCTGTAACAAAACAAAAATGTCAAATTGGATTCAAAGTTTAAACTGAAATGCAAATCAGAAGCAAAGCAAACCAAATCTGGAGATAGTGAGCAAGCAAAAGAAAACAAGTTTCTCTGGAAAGAAGAAAATGAAGGCAAGTTCTTTTCTTTAAAATTTGAATTTGATATTCAGTAATAATAAAAAAAACAAAAGATATAAGCAATATTATCAGTCAGTTACAGAGGGGAATTCAAAGCAAGTGAAAAAGAAAAAGACATGAAGCCTGCAGCTGGGAAAATAGAACAAGTTTGAAGTTTTAAACAAAATTCAAAGTTGTAAGTAAAAAATTTAAAATTGTTGTTATTGTTGAAGTAAGTAAGTACAACAGGAACTAAGCAAAGTTTTGTTTAACAAGCTTTGCAGTTGTAACTTCAAGATTTAAAGAAAAAAAAAAAAGAGGGTTCGGGCATTTGAAACTGTCAACACTCCTATGTCTCTGTTCTTCTCTGAGCAACAAAACTGTGAGCAAACACTTTCACCTCTGCTTTTATGGTTTGATGCTTGTGATGAATGATGTTATGGGATGTTGCTTAGGTATTGAGTACACTTGCATGCTTTAAATTAGAAGATGAAAATATATGATAAATCTGCTGTGTACATATGTATGAATGCATGTTTGTTTGCTGATGCATGTATGTCCCCTCAAATTTAAACCTCTGCTTGATCTTAAATAACTTTGCATATCTATGTGTGGGTGTAATAGGAGTATTCTTGACTGTGTTTATTTGCAATAGTCTCTGTTGTTCTTTCTGAACTGAGTTTGACCAAAACTAAAATCTCTTTATGTAATCTAAGTAGAGATATGATTATAACAGAGAAAAAGATTATATGGATGTATATCAATTTTAAAAATAGCTTGAGTATGTTTGTTTCAAAACTACCTGGAAATATTAATATACAGTAGAACAAAATGGTTCTTGTTTGATTTAAATTCAAAAACTCTTGAGTAATCTCTGTTTAAACTTGGGTTATAAACAGAACTTGGTTGCTTCATCTCAAAGTTTAAATTAAAATTATACTTCAGTCAAAATTACTCAAGTGTCTTTAGAAAACTCCTGGAAATCAAAATGACTGAGGAAAAAAATAGGAATGTGTCAAAATCCAAACATGGTAATTCATAAGTTCAGGATCATAACTTGAATCTAAGGATGAATTCAAATAGTTTGAATTCTGCATTTTGATGGTCGGAGATGTAGTTTAGAGGTGGCTGGAGGTGGTTTACAAATGCACGGGGGTGTGTGCATGTTTGTGATGGTGGTGGGTTGATGTTTCTGGGTTGCAGAGTTTGTGCCTCGGGTTGGTCTCGGGGAAAAGTGGGGGAAACTCGAAACAGAAGGGATATTAACTCGAAGTAAAATAGGGGAGTGCAGGGTGTATGTGTTCAGGTTTTTACAACAGAACTTGTTCTGTTTATTTTAAAAATTTTAAAAAAAATAAAGTTAAATTAAATCTGGCAATTTGAACTTAAGATTTAACTTGAATCTAAGGATGAATTCAAATAGTTTGAATTCTTATTTTGAAATAATGTAAATGCAGAATTCAGGAAACAGGAAACTGTTTCCAGATTTTTAAAGTTTGAAATAAAATGCAAACTAAAGTTTAACTTAGGATGTTAAAACTGAGTTCAAATAAGGTTTGAAGTTCAAAGTTTTTAAAAATGGAACTTTTAAATTTAAACAAGTTTAAATTCTGTTTTAAATCAAAATTTAAAACAAAACAGTTTCTGGTCTTCAATCCTGTAGTTTGCAGTTTTAAATGGAATTCATATTTTAGGTTGGAAACTTAATTCAAGTATGAATTGATACTGAATTCAAGTGAAGTTTTGAGTTAAAGTTTTTTTTTTAAAATGGAATTTTTAAATTTAAACAAAGTTTAAAGATGAAATTTTTAAATTTAAACAAAGTTTTAATTTCTGTTTAAATCAAAAAAAAAAAAAAAAAAAAAAAACTGTTTCAGGGTTTAGACCTGAAAGTTGTTTGCAGTTTTAAAATGAATATGAAAATGTAAGTAAAGCTTTAATGAATCAAGTTTAAATTTGGAAATAAAGATTCAATATGTATTTCAGTTTTGAAATTAAGGAAAATTTTGAGTTTGAATTTGTTTTTAAAGGCTTTATTTAAGTAAGAGATGTTTTATCTTAAAAATAAATAAATGGAATTTAATGATTTGGATTCATTAAATTATTAAGTTAATAAATCAAGTAATAAATAAATGATTAAATAAAATAACAATTACTTAGTGAAAGCAATTATAGTAGATAATTAAAGATTGATTTAATCAAATATTGAGGCTTAATTACTTCAAAGTATAATTTACTAATATGGTTAATTTAGGTAATGAAATCAAGGATAATAAATAAGGATTAATTAACTTAAAATGATTAAGAAATCATTATCAATTAAGGATTAATTAAGTATTGTAGTTAATTAAAGAATAAGTAATTAAGATTAAATTAATTTCAATTAAAGGTTAATTAATTAAGATAATTAATTAAATAAATGATTGATAAATGAAAATGGTTAAGACTAAATTTATTAATGATAATTAATCATTGTTTTAAAGATTTCAAATAGAAGTAATTATATGAACAATAAATTTATAACCACGCGGGTTATTCATCTTAATTTAAGGTGTTTGATTGTTATTGGATGTTCTGTTATGGATTGATATATTTGATACGTGATGTGATGCTATGTGATGTTTGTGCTAAGCTGTCATATCTGTGATATATACATATTGTTATGCAAACCCCTTGACCCGTAGAATGACATTTGGATTTCGATGCGACAGGGAGTCGGATTCCAGTCGGTTATCTGAAACCCACATCGAATCATATTAGTTAATCTTTGTGAATGATATTTTACTTTATCTATGAATCTGTGAATATAGATAAGCGTTATGGGTTATACCGCTTATCGATATGATTGAACCTGTGATGATGATGTTGTGCACTACTGTGTTGAACCCCTAGACCACACCTATACACACACAAATATGGATGGCACGTGGAAATGGGTTAAGTCACAGATTTTAAAAATCATTTTAAAATTGATTTTTTCAAAATAGTTTTGGAATTAGAATTGAAGCTTTTGAAAATGAGTTTTCAAAAATGATAGTTATTTTAAATAACTTGATCGAATCTTGGAATTTAAATGAATTAATTTAAATTTGAATTCAATATTTGAAATTGAATTCGATGATTTGTGATCTGGGGTTAAAAAAAAAGTTATTCAACTTATAAATGGGTTTATATGGGTTTTTAAAACCATGTTAAAAGTGATTTTTGAAATTTTAGTTTAACCCAAGATTTAAACTGGTATATAATTGGATTTTTTCTGAAAACGGAAACTGTTTGTGAGCCTTCACATAAGAAATGAATTTCCAATTGGTGTTAAAAGGACTTCAAGTCTAAAATGAAATGGTTTTCCAAATTATAGATAAATCTTTGGAAATGTGTTTTGAAAGCTATAAATCTTTAATTTAAAGATTAAATTTGGTTAATCCAAATCGAATGAGAATTGTTTTGAAATCTATGGATAGATCTTTGTGAAACTGGGTGAAACTTTGTGAAATAAATCTTTTTGTTTTAAAGATTTAAAATGGTAATTTGTTTAACCATTTGAAAGAAAGTTTTGGATTTTATAAGTTGTGACTTAGCTAAAATCCCATATCCATATGTTTTAAAATATTGCGCTCATTATTCGGTTTAGCCGGGAGAGGACCTTGTGTCATATAGCCCATTCCGAATAGTGATACGACGTTATGGATAGCATTTGAAGACTGGTGTTGAAGACCGGGTGTCTTCGAGAACGATAGGATAACCCGTCGATTGACTCTGCACTGAGTTGCTCCGGTATAGAGTTCTCCCTTAGTGATGGGAAGTCCGATCGAGATTGTGGATACCCGGATTTGCAAGGGCTTCTTCGGAAGTGCCTTCGGTTCTGTTCGAACCCGGAACAGACTTGTATGGTTGTATGTCCGACATTACACTTTGAGATGTTAACTGATCTCTATCAAATACATTTCTGCTTGGTGGCGGAGAATTTATTCTCTTAGTTTAACACCCTTCTCTGAGACGTACGAGCTCAGAGGTTATGTAGTTGATATTTATCAGTGATATTCCCAATTTGGTAATGTGGCATGCTGAGTGCTGCTGTTGATGATCATTGGTTGATCATTTGTGATATGATCATTTGTTTGATCATTTATCTTTGTGATCATTGCTTTGGTCATCTGTTGACCCAAAGCATGGCTTTGTGTCAAAGCGTAGCTTTGTGGACGAGACTGCATCAGGACCTCACTCCTCGGAAATGGTCGAAACAGGAAAGATGCGGCAAGGTTATGAGGGTCGCGCCCTTTAGGGTATGTCATTTCCTTCTGGAAAAGGGTGGTATCATGGTATGGAGCCCAGATACTTACTCATGTTGATACACTATATCTATTACTGTGTGGTGTTATTGTGCGCGCGCTCGGATAAAGGTCCCAAAGGACCGGGGGATGACATATTCGTGTAGTAGTTACCTAGTTACAGAGGTAACCCGGCCTTGTGTTGGCAGAGATCTAACCGTAACGTTAGTTCTCGGGACGTCCCGCCAGAGGCGTACCCATGTGGCAATAGGAAGTTCCTTAGCCTGACCATTTGTTGGAAATCCATTCATCCAATACGTGCCTTGTACGGTTTTAGTTGTAGAACCTGCCATTTTACATGGCAGCTATAGTAGGCATAGCATCATGGTACCTATGCTGGCTAGGATTTATATTATACTTTCGAAAGATTTTTCCACTATGCACTAGTAATAATATCAAAGAATTTTCTCGTATTAAGCATATTTGACTATCATAAGGAGAAATCTCCTCCAAGTCTGCGTTTGCATTGTGTGTGTGGCGGGAGGCCTTATGGTAGTTTCATTTTCCAAAAAGCATTGCGGATTTCAAATTTAAATTCTCTTGTTTATTTCAAAGACCAAATGCTTTTGTTTGCTCATACCAGTCCCATGACTGACCTGGAGTTTATTGTTCCTTTCCTAAACTCTGGGTGCCCACTATTTTCCCACACGGGCAGTCTAGAGTTGGGATTTTCAGATAATCTATAGTAGGTGTAGATTCGATAGCTTTCAGCCTTAGGATTTGGCAATCGCATTTTGGATCGAGTTGCTTCTCTTCATCTTGATTCGGGAGTTCAAGCTATTGCTAGATTGGTGTCTTGGAGATGAAGATTACCAGTACTGGAGTTCTTTCTTGAAGACTATTTTGGAGATTTGTTCCGCTGCTAGTGTTATCTTTTATTTCCGCTGCTATTCTTTGTATCTCTGATAATGTTGATATCTATTGTACCATTCTGTTGTATCATTCATGTTGTATCAGTTATTGTATCAAATGTTGTATATTGATATGCATATTCTTTTCCTTCCGCTATGTTATTTACTTAATGTGTTATAAGCTCCGGCACGACTCGAATTTCGACGTTTGAATCTACGGCATTCAAGTACAGTGGAGTACGGATGTCAATTTTCGAACGCTGGAATTTGGATCGTGACACTAACTAAATGTTTCTTGAAAATAAATAATAAAATTTTAGGAATGAAAAATTGATATTTGGTATGCGTCTACTTAAGCATAGCAAGTGTTAGATTTTTTACCAGAAAATATAAAATTTTGTTTGTTTACAAAATTTCAAATTCTAAAAATTTAAATCATTTTCTGAGTGAGATGTCATATTTCGTTTCGCCAAATTTGGATTGCTTTAACCCCGTTTATCTTATTTTCGGTGTTTACGCAACATTTTTGGCAGCGAATATCGAGTTGTGATAGGAGGGTCATGTCACCCATATCTTTGTACCACTATATTCATCTCCTCGTGCTTATCTCCACAGTGTATTCATTATTATAATTCAGCGTCCAATACGCAGTGAAATCACCAAAAGGATTAGACATATCGGTTTCGCATTTGAGCCTTTTGGGTTTTCCCTGTGCCATTTTGTTGTCCACCGTGAGAAAGCAAATGGCCATTTACCATTAATAATTTCTGAATTCAACATCTGACCTTTTCTGTTCCATTGGTCAATATGTATTCTCTATTGTACTTTCACTTTCTTCTTCCTTTCCTTCTCTAAAAAAATTATAGTATAAGGTAAGCAAAAATATTTTGCTCATTCTCCCACTTCATCCAGATTGTAGATAAACTTTGCTTTCTAAAAGCACTCATTCCTTGGCCATGCAACCTACCCATCTAAACATTGTGCTCTGACCATCCTCTTCCTTTCCATCTCGTTCACCACTCGGCCTCTCAACTCTAAACCACCACCAAAACATCAACTCGTCAAGAAAGCCACCATCTACTGTCCAGACCGCTTATCACCTAATCACCATTGCCGAGCACCCTCCTGACCAAACAGCCCCATCCCACATCAACCTCCAGCCAAAACTCCTCCTCCACAACTGCCTTATCACTCGTACACACACACCACCCGTGCCCTTGCTCCACCACTACTGGACCCACCTTTTCCCAAACCGAACCATTGCTTCACCCAGCCAAGCTCACCTTCCCACATCAAGCTGCCGTCGAACTCATTTGTTCATTCCTTCCACGAAAGCCATCCAATGGCCTACCTTCCTTCATCGATCACCATCCTTGGCCGAACTCGTGCCTAACCTCTGTTGTGCCAAACTCTCCATCACTGAGCACCCTCAACCTAACAACCACCGTAGCCACCCTCTAGCCTTCCCACCTTCCAGCTTATAGCCACCAGCACCCAATACCCGAGCTGCAACACTTGCTCTTCGGCCAGAATATTAACTCCAAGGAAGCCTCCTTCCTTTTATTAAAAAAGAGGGGAAAAGTTTGTATATGTTGTGTATATATTTTTTCCTTCAATATAAGCTAATATATATAAGTTTACTTATATATATACTTACATACATACATACATATATATATATATATATATATTGAATTTTGAATCCAGTCGCTTAGATTTGCTTTTGTGCTTATCGCAGCTCTTTGACGTGTCGTGTCCGTATGCGTGTGCGTGTCCGTGTCACATTCTTCATTCTCGTTATTTCTTTAGCCTCGAAAGGTGCGCGATCACTAATGATTAACATTCATATGCTTAGTAAATTTATTTCATATTAAATGACGGTTGAAATATGTTGTTAAATTTCAATTGTTTAGTAATTAAATTGTTAAGCATGATATGTTGACGTTTAAATTGTTAATTATGATACATGATTTTCATTAATATGCTATGCTATTTTATATTATTATTTTACTTTTCTCACACTACAAATTCCCTTTTAGTTGAGGAAATCTCTATAGATTGAAATACTACATACCCGAACAATATTATAGATTAGTGAAAATCATTATGGGTTGAAATAATAAAGCCTAGCGATTTTATTGATTTCGAAATTTTAGTTTGACCCGTAAATATTTTAATAATTGCGGATTGAAATGATAAATATCTGTATCACTCGACCATAGTATAGAAAATTATATACGAACACCGTTGGTCTATTTTCAAATGATTTCCAAAATTTTAAAAAGGATATATATGAGTATTTATTTTTAAATTAAATATTAGGATTTTTCTTCTAATATATGTAAAGTTGAGGTTAAGTTGTGAAACTGTAAATTTTAAGATTTTACTTACATTATTATTATTTTTAAATATATAAAACTTGACTAAAATAGATTTAATAATAAGGTTCAAATATATAGTATAGCCAATATATATACTATGTTGAGGTATTTATTTAAAATTATATCAATATTTTTAAATATATTTTTGCGAAAACTTTAATAAATAGAGGCTGGAAGGATAAATTAAAGTTGACTTGAAATTTAAATTGATTAATTATTTTATTTCTGCAAGGCCGAAGGGGTTTAATGGGATCCTTTGAAGCACCAAAGAAAAAAAGAAACAACAAACACATGCCAAAATTGAACATGCGCAAAGAAGACAAGGGAACAAGGTGCTACAACCACTATAAAGAAAAAACGTAGGAAAGAAAAAACAAACAAACACATAACTGAAAACAAACAGCAACAAGCGGTTAAGTCAAAGATTATGGTATTCCCAAGTCAAAGCGGAATTTCACCATCTTAAGGGCAACTCCAATGGATTCAGGGCTGAATATTCAGCCCGTTGAATATTCAACCCTGAATTTGGGTTGGGCACCCAGTGGCTAGGCGCCCATTTAATGGGCGCCTGGCCCCAGGCGCCCATTAAATGGGAGCCTGATGCCCCCCAAAATTGGGGGGGCATAGGCGCCCATTTTATGGGCGCCAGAAGTCTGGCGCCCATAAAATGGGCGCCAGGGCTTGGGCGCCCAAGCCCAGTTCAGGATCCTGAATTGGATCCTGAAGGTTAAGCTTAATATTCAACTTGAATTTGACGACTGGATAATTTTTTTTGATGGATTCAGCAAATAATGCAACCATTGGAGTTGCCCTAAGACCATCTCTAATCTCATGCATTATGTGTCTTCTCAACTGCACCAATGTCTTGCTTTTATCAGTCTGAAATATCTTATTATTCCTTTCTTTCCACACATTCGAAATGAATTTCTTCAATTTGTTGTTGACCACCCTACTTCTTTCCTCCTTCACGCCAAACACTCCGTATATTTGATCCATACACGAGCACTTCCAAGTTCCACATCTGTTCTACCTAAATACCCCATGATCACTATTCATATATCATATATGTCAGGGCAGTCGAAGTACAAGGGATCAAGTGTTTCTGGCAGAGCATTGCAAAAAACACAGTATAAATTCACATTCATTCTCCTGCTAATCAGCTTAACTCTAGTAGCGTGGCATTGTTGATGACTTTCCAAATAGTAAAGTTCTCGGAAGCACTACTGTCACTCTTCCAAATTCTTTTATACCATTTGCATTTAGGAACTTCATTAACTTTGACAAGAATTCCGTACATAGTACTAATCTTAAACTTCTTACCTTTCTCACACCAGCTGATACTATCATCAAGAGTGTCATAAACTTTAACGCTTTGAATAAATTTCACGAATTCTCAGGTTAGAAGAGTCAAGGAGGAGAAAAGTCCTTCCCTGAATCGCAGAAGATACATAAGCACTCACGCAAACTCCAAACCGCATAGTTTCACTATGATTTAGATTTCTTTTAAGAATACAATCCCATTCTAACCACGGGTTATCCCAAAAACTCACCTTTCCAGACGGAGTTATATCATATTTCATGTGGGGAAGCATAGTTTCATGCAATTTAAATATACTTTGCCAAGTCCAGCTCGAGCTCTGGGGAATTGGTATAGCTGGAAATATCTTCAATGCAGAATTGAGACTTTGACCATTTAACCATATGCTATCTCTATCATTCAGAAAATTATCAATGTGTTTGACAAATACTTCTTTGTTCCAAATAACTATGTTATAAATGCCAAGCCATCCCTTATTAATAGGTCTCTCGATACGTTTGAAGGAGTTAGGAGACAAATATTTACCATGAGTAGATCATGCCCATAAAAATTTCATGAACTCAAATCTTATCATCCTAATCAGCTTAAAGGGGAGGATGAAGGTTGTAGCCCAGTACACCTGCATAGAGAATATAACAGCTTTTATTAGGTTGACTATGTCAGCCCGACTTAGCATCCTGTTCGACCAACATTCTAGTATGTCTGTAATTTTATCATATAAAGGCAAGCACTGCATAGTTGTGATTATGGAAGTTGTGAAAGGTGGTATCACGGTTTTCCTTTAAATAAGTAGTTGTATATATGGCATCAGCTTGTCAATCATAAACTCTAGCCATCAAAATTTTGAATTTTTAAAGATTGGTATTAAGGCCAGTCATGTTGTGGAACATTTTAAGAGTTAAATGATAGTTTGAATGGTGGTGTTGTCTAGTTTGCAGAATCTCATAAGGTAATCGGAAAATAAGAGGGATGTGACTTGGGGGTCTTTACATCTAGGGTGAAGCTGAATTTTCTTTGAGTCGTTGTTTTATTGAGCATTTGAGTTAATAGTTCCATCACGATGAAAATATGTACACTGACAGAGGGTCACCCTGCCTTATGCCTTGCTTGCTGCCAAAAAATCTAGTGCTTGAACCATTGATGTTCATAGAGAAGTTCACTGTTGATAAGAATTCATGCAGCCAAGTAATGCAATGTGGAGGGAAGTTCGTGTACCCCCATTATTCCTGCTAGAGCATCTCACTATATAGTATCAAAGGCCTTCATAATGTCTAATTTCATCATGGCTTTTGGTGTTGCAAATTTTCTTTTATATACTCTAAGGAGCTCATGTGGTAACATCACATTGTCTAGAATATTCCTACTAGGGAGGAAAGTAGCCTGATTAGTGGAAATTATTGAGGAAGCACCTACTTCATTCTAAATGCTAGAATCTTCGTGATAAATTTGTATATAGTATTGCAACAAGCAATAGGTCTGATGTCACGAACATTATTAGCATTTTTTACTTTGGGAATTAGAGCTATAATAGTGTTGTTGAAGGATTTCATCATCTTGGCACGATTGAAGAAGCAGGTCAATAGCTTTGCAAACATTATTTCCAACTTTAGACCAGTAGGAAGTGTAGAATAAGCGTTAAATCCAACTTGCCCCCCGAATGAATTTTTTTCAGGTTAAACATAGCTTGCCGGATTTCATCATCGTCTACATCCATGCATAGGGAATTATGATCTATGTTACCTAATTTAGGCAGGATAGTTTGGTCAATCTCATCAATGGTAAGAACAAAGTTAGTTTCATTACCAAACAATCTAGAAAAGAATTGGATGAAAGCCTGATCAATGCTAGCTTAAATATTTTGAATTTGCCCTTGTCGGTCTATCAGTGTAATTATATTTTCTCTAGTATGCTTAGCTTTCAGAGAGGCATGAATGTATGATGTATTCCTGTCCCCCTCTTCTTTCTAGCGTAATCTAACTTTCTGCTTAGCCATAATACTTTCTTCGTTGAGGGCTTTGGTATACTGTATAATTAGCTCAGCTTCCAAGTTCGCATAACTAGAGTTGTTTAGATCATTAAGCATTTTCTTTTGGATGTCCTAAAGATGTCTCTTCTGATTTTCAGATTGTTTGCGTCCATTTCCATATTTCAGCCTTGCTCGCCCTGTCAGAACCTCTTTAGTAGCTTTTAATTTTTTCTGCAAAACAAACATTGGGTTGCCATAGTTAGGTCTAGTCTAAACTTCATTAACAATATTTTGAAAGTTCGGTTCTTTGACCCATGAATTAAAATTTTTGGTTAATAATTGAATTTAAATAAAGATTGATTTGGAACTTATCGATAGATTTAAGATATGTTTCTATAACTTGCAACTTGATTTTGATTAAAGAGGATTAAATGAATATTTTTAAACTTAAATCAAATTGAATTTGAATATTTAATTTTGATTTAAATTTGTAAACTAAGATTTTATTTAAATGTTTGACTAAAGGTGGTCAAATGAATATTTTTAAATTTAAATAAAACTGAAATTGAGTATTTAATTTTGATTTAAATTTGTAATCTAGGATTTTATTTAAATGGTTATTAAAAATGATTTAAGTGAATATTTTCAAATATAAATAAAAATAAAGTTGAATTTTGAAATATAAATGAAATTTATCAAATTGAGTTATTGTAAATTGTTCGAATACTTAAACTTTGAAATCTATTGAATTGGAAGTGGTTTAAATTTGTAGTTCAAACTTGGATTCGCAATCGATATAATTTAAAAATGGTTTTAATGAGAATTTGAATTGAACCTTTATCCTTTTTTACTTGAAATTGTTGAACTGAGATTGATTTAAATTGAATTTTTTAACTAAAGTTGATTTGAATTGATTTGCGAAATTGGAAGAAATAATTCTAATTTGAAACTATTTTTGATATTAACTGTTTTAAATATATAAACTGTTTTAATATATAAACTATTTTAATCTATAACCTATTTTAAATATAAATTATTTTCAATGTATAACTATTCCAATACATAAACTAATTTCAATATTCAAACTGTTTAAGTTGGAACTGTCATGACTTAGATTTAATGGATTTAAATGTGAATACTTTGATATGATGGTTTAACCTATTTTTTGGTTATGATTTTGGAAATGAATATGATTTAAAGTGAATAATGATTTCGGAAGTGAATATGATTTCGTAAATGATATGATTTCGTAAGTGATATGATTTTGAAATTAATTTGATGTTTTGATATAAAGTATTAACTATTTGAAATGCATAAATGACAACGGTGTGAAATAAGTGTTTGGTTGTTAAAGAGACCGAGATCAGATATTTTCACACTCTGTTCCAATACCGAAAACCACATTAACAACTATGCACGTGGTCGAGAATCCAGAACAAAGTAGGATGGTTTGGAAAATGTCTGTATGAGGTATGAATGCAGCCCTGACCCCCTCCGGTCATCTTGATGTGACTAAAACAGGAGCTATACCTAGGCCAAGTGGGGTCGCATCTTCGATCGAGACGCTTCTTTAATTCCATATCTATTACTTTATGATTCGATTGGGTGCGCCTTTGATTATGAGAGTGTGTCTCAAGATGGGTGGTAGTAGCTGCTATGCATTACCACTAGCCCAGTTCTGCAAAATGGTAGTATCCTACCCAAGGCGTTGCCTCGAGTGCCTTGTCACATGCCTTATCGAGCCCGTTACGAGTTTGGTTTGTGTCGTACCTATGGAGTGCTCCATAATAGTCCATAATTTTGGTGGAGTTTACAATACTGTATAGACTACGACATTTATATAAAAATGTGTTAAGGGGATATGGGTAACGAATTAATGCTATTCTAATATTTTACATTACTGTAGACATTATCTGTGTAGCGTATTGTATTTTGTTTGTAAATAGTTTCACAGATCCTTAAAGGATAAAATCTCAAACATCCTTTAAGTTATATTGCATTTTACTTGGACATTTGGCTTGAGTTTATTTACTTGCATAAAAATGTTAATCCCGACTCGACTGTTTTGTATTTTGCTAGCTTTATGCTTGGTTCAGACTAAGTGTCATAGTATTTAAGACTTACCTTTGGAGCTAGGAGCTGTGCTTGGAGATCTATCTTTTATCCATTTAGCTTTCAGTTATTTCAGTTGTTTCCAGTTTTTTATATTCAGATTTGTAATTCGCTTATATATTGAGACTTGCATGTATTGGATTCTGTTGTATTTTACTTTAGACTCAGATGTTCTGTAGTAGCTTCATGAACTAGTATTTATCTATTACGATACTTATTGTTATATTACTCTGTGTCTGTGATTATGTGATTGATTTATTTACTGTATATGCTATGTTTTGCCAAATATAAATTAACAATCTGTTGTTTTGAGCAATTTAAGTCTAACATGTGCGGATGATTGTCGATTTGAATGGTTCGAAATGGTCGATCGTTATAGTTCATGATGTTTTTTATAGTATAAACTTAATTTCATCTTACAACAAGAGCATAATAAGAAAAACCTAATAAATAATGTAGTGGAATGATACTAATAAATACAATCACCAATCTTTATCTTCATCTTTGAGGAATAACGTTTTCAAACACTGAACTACTAAGGCTTACCCGAGCATAATGAAAAGACAAAACACTCGAGTCAGAACAAAAAGTTCCAATGTAAGTTAAATCAATATTAATAAAAATATGAGGGCAAATAACTTAAGAGATGTTATGGGTTTTCCATCTTCGAGGGATCTATTAAACTATCTATATATAGTAAGATACGCTGTATATTTATCTCCATCAATAAAGTAAAGTATTAAAATAACATTAAGGCTTTACATTAATCCCCCTTAACACATTTTTAAGCAGGTATTCTCTGCAAGTCCTATAACATGGTGTGTATTCGGTAGCTAGTGAGTCCTCTATAGGTATCATAATAAAACAAAATCGTAGTGGGCTCGTATACGGATAATTGTATGACAAGGCTCGTAAGGCAATACCCAAGGTAGGATATTGTAACAACCCTAGAATTTTCATATATTTTAATATTTGACTTTATTTTTATTTTGAAATTATTTTAAAATTGTTTTATTTCAAACATTTCATTTTAAATACAAGTGTTGATTATTAAGTGAATTATAATTTCAAACCGGTATAAATTGGATATTTTACTGAAAGATGAATTTCTGTTCAAACTGGTCAAACATTGACTTTTAAATTTCAAATTTAAATATTTAAACTCCTAAATTTTATCTTTTATTATGAAAATATATTTAATAACTTGAATACTGCTTTTCGTTTCGTTGGAAACGGACTTAAACTATGAAAGTTATGTACATTTCAATTTTGAGTATAATTTGTTTTATTTTGCGATTTTGTCTATTTTAAATTATATAAATCATATTTTATTTGTTATATTTTATTTTAATATGTGTTAATATGTTATTTTATGTATATTTTTGTCTTATAATATTTTTAAAATGAAGTAAATAATTTTCCAAAGCCATTGGTAAATTTCTTGTAATTTTTATGTCTTGTTTGCTATTTTTAAACAATTTCTTTATTCCTTTTTCTATTTTTCTTCAATTTAATTATTTATTTTATTTTGAAAATGATAAATAAATTATTTTATTTCAAATTTTCACTTCATAATATTTTTAAAATGAAGTGGATATTTTTCGAAGACTAGTAGTGATTTATTTAAAATTTCTGGGCACTGTTTTGTATTTTTAAGTAATTTCTTTCATTCTTTTTATATTTTCTTTAAAATTAATTATTTATTTTCTTATATTTTTACTTGGTTTCGGTTTGTAAAGTATATTTCTGAGTTATTTATTTACAATGCGGTACTTTGAGTAATTCAAGTCCGGCATGTATGGATGTGAATGGCTGAAAATATCGGGTTGTTACAGTTGGTATCAGAGCTTTGGTTTTAGGCAAACCTCAGCCTACGGAGCCAGAACTCATTAAAGATAGGGTAGAAATAGTCTAAAATGAGTGAAATCAATCTCAGAATCCTTTCTTTGTGAGAGAACGTATTTTCGAAGTATAAAATGATTTCCAAGTGACTTTAAAGTATTTTCAAAGATTATTTTTGGTATAAAAATTTTCTTATTTTGAAACCCAGGTTTTCTAAACTTCATCCCTTCTATATCCACCTTGTTAGAAATCTCTTGGTTAGGATTCTTATCGACTAGGATTCCTTGAACTTTGGAAGGCTCCCACTTGTTTTGCAATCCAGTCTTGTCTTCCCTATTTTACCCTTTTGATTTTGGGGCATTCCATAATTCCACTTTGGAATGACCTCTATAAAGATCGGTGATTCTGCCAATCTTAGAAAGATTTGTGAAGGGGTGAAACTCCTTTACAATTGGAATTAATTAACCGGAGATTTCTGTATCCTCGGTTTACGATGCTATCTACCTTCTGCTATATATGGATTTATCTCTGGCGATCGAATGTTGATTTGCGTTAGATTTCTGCATTTGTTATATTCCTAAAGTTATGGTTGACCAGTTAAGGTCTCCCGCGATTTATATAGGCTTATCATATCCTATTTGGTAATTAAATTATCTCATCTTCGTTCGAGTTTATCTTTGAACCAGAATTCTATTTGATTAGAGTTCCTCTAAAATTGAATATCTGTTTGTTCGAAATTCAATCTTGAATCATCTCTTGAAAATTTGCGTTTGCTTGTATTTTGAAATTGTGCATACATCAAAATTATTATTTTGATAAGGATGACCACATTTTATATAAAAGTGAAATGTTTTCGATAAGGGTTTTATACCTTTTAAAAATGAAACTTGAAGTTTTGAAAGGATTTGAAATTTTGAAAATTTATAAGAATTTGACTTATATAAAATGATTTATAACTGAAGGGTTTTGAATTTAAATTTTGAGGAATCGAACTCCGGTATTTTGAAATCGGTTTTATGATTTTGAATTTTTTTATATAATACTAATATGATTTAAAGATATTTTTCGAATAAGAAATATTTCAAATGTATTTGAATGAATTCCAAAGATTTCGAAGTGATTTTAAAGAAGTTTCAAGAAATTAAAAGTCCAGAACCCACTTATGTCGCTGGAAAATAATTTCGGTGATGAATGCATGCATCATTGACATTGATTTTCCAGTTTCTGAGTGGGAGAGAGGCCACTCTAGTAGCTTTTCTATACAAGTGATTTTGTGAAACCAATTTAGATTTTAGATTTTTGAAGTATGGTTTGATATTCTAAAGATATACATACACACACACACACATTTGAAATGATTAAAGTAAGCCGGGGTTCAGTCCTCGAGATTCAGATTTGTTTTGGTATAACCTATCTTTTGAAATTTTATTTACTGATTTGCTGTTGATTTCCAGCTCTTGGATTGAAAATATGATTTCTTCGACTATGTTGAAGGTTCGAGCACTTCCAAATCAAGGTTAACTTTTTAAAGCTAAGAAATTTTGAAAGATATAAGGTATTTGATAGAGAATATAAGTTTAGTTTGTATGTTTTAAGTATGAAATAATATGATTTGTTTAAGTTGAAACTGTTTTGTTAAGTAAATAAATAAGGCTATTTTGAATTATACTGATATGAAATTTAGTTTTGAAATGTTTTAGATAAAAAGTAGTCTTTAAATGTTTGAGAAAAATTTGGTTTATGAAACTATATATTTAACAAGTGGGAATAGAACATAAGTTGTATGTATGTTGTTTATTCGCATAATTAATTTGATCCAAGTTTGAATACACAAGTTCGAGCCGAATTACACCATTTCGTGTTAGGATTTTTCATTTGATTCTTGATGGCGAATATTTGATATGGATTTTGGGCTTGATTCTAGAATTCTCTATCATAGTATATGGCTATGCAAGGAGACTGATGGCTTCTAGTCGAGAAACCATATCGAAGTCCGCATTAGGGAAGTCGAATGGACAATACTAGTTCGAAAGCGAACTTGTTTGATCGAACAAGCGATCGAATGTAATACTGCGAAATGATGACATATGTACATCTTATATCCTAATATCATTGGTATACTTGACGCTGAAATTGAAAGTTGTTGGGTTGGATATCTTTGTAATTTAATTGGATTTTTTCTTTTATGAAAAACTACTATCAAATTTAAAACCATTTTTTATAACTATTTTTCTTTTATTCTTCTTAAACTAACTGTTTTATTCTATTTTTCATACAAACTATTTTATATACAAAACTATCCTTAAATAAAAAAATCTTTTAGTAAGCAAAGATGTTCAATCCCATATGGCTTTTCATGCAGCGAAATTTATTTTTGAAATTTTTGATCCTCATATAAGATAAACTTTATGTAAGTATAAGATGATTTTGAAAACAATTGATTTTGATAAATGAATAATTGAAGCTTATTTTAGTATGAAAGGATATTTGGTTTACCTGTAATTTGAGTTTGTTTAAAAATAATGGATTTATGAAATAAATATTTCAACACTAAGTAATAATGAAGTAAAATTTGAGATATATGAAATTATAAAATTTAGTTTTCAAATATGGTATATTTAAGCTTTGAAATATATTAAAGATTGAATAGTTTATTTTGGATCAAATCTTTATTTGAAATTTGATAATATTTGAAATGGTTTTGTTGGTAACTAAATTGAATTAAAATTGATTGTTTGAATTTAATTAAAACTGGAAATTTTAGATTTGGGTTTAATTGAATAAATTTGTGAAATGTAAAGAACTAAAGGAATGTTTTATGATTTCAAATGTATGATTTCTAAGTGTTATGATTTTCAAAGTGTAATGATTTCAAGTATTTTGGTTTCGAAAGATTTAAAACTTTGAAACTATTATGATTTTTGATAGTGAATATGTGTTTGAAATGGAAATGAATTTGTTTGACCTAAATTTTGTTGATTTGGAAATTTGGATTATTTTCTAAATCTATTATTTTAAGAAACTTTGAAACTGAACATGTAATTTGGAAGAAATGATTTGGTGAAATGATATATGACTTTGAAAACTGAAATGTTATTGAAACGAATTAAAATTGAGAACACTGATTTACTAAATACTTGATTTGGGAGTTATCGAACTTATATAAGATTGATTTATGTAAGTATGAAATCGATTTGAAACTATTGATTTGTAAAGGTACTCAACTTGTTAATTGAAATCTTATATAATCGAAGTCAACATAAGTATGATTTGATATGTTATTGATTTTGGAAAGTATTTGACTTGAAAATGAAATCTTATATATAATGGACTTTATATAAGTATGATATTTGAAAGTGATTTTGAAAGGTACTATATGATACATATTTTCGAAGTAAAGATATGGAAAGTACCTTCTGTTTGATATCCGCTTTGTGGCCACACTGTGGATTCATTCTATCGATATTATTCTCTCTCTTTGATTTGGGTTTTACGGATATAATACTCGAGTGTCCATCGAATTCCACGGAGATCTCCGTGGTCTTATGATTGCGACTGCATAGCGCAATTGCCTGGCTGAGCTGGCCAGGGGGCACGGATTGTTTCCTGGGGGATCCAGGCATAACCGTTGTGTATCCTGGACTCTATGTAGGTCGCATTAGTAGCAAAATTGCCTGGCTGAGATGGCCTAGGGGTATGGATTGTTTCCTGGGGGATCCAGGCGTAACCATTGTGTATCATGTACTCTACTAGTCATTATGGCATAACTCGCAGGGCTGAGAAAGCTTATGGATACAGATTGTTTCCTGGGAGTTCCATGCGTTACCATTGTGTATCTGCAATCCATGGCTAGACAACTGTTTCAGTTTGGTTGATTTGTTTGGATTGTACTTTCCATATCTGTTTTAAATGTGTTTTCAGCATTTTCACTGGGTGTTGAAACAAGTCTACCAAGTACCTGGAGAATTCTAGCTTTGCGCCTGATCAACGCATAACCAAAGTCTACAGGAACGAAAGTAAAATTGTTAAGACATCGAGTTATAAAAATATTTGGATAAAGTATCTTGATAAAGTACTATATAAAGAATATTTTGATCAGTTATTTTCCCTTCTAAAAATTTAAAATGTTTTAAATATTGTTTACTTTGAACTATCAAATTTGAATCAAATGACTATTTATCATATTATAAATGTTTAAAATGTTGTAAATAAAAAAAATTAAATTGAAATGTATAGTGGTTTAAATAATGGTTCATCCTTGTCTTTCCACCTACTTTCCCTCCTAGCTACTTTCTCCCTACCTTCTTTCGGGATGTCTTCCAACCTATTGTTCTTTCTAGTTGTTTCTCCGCTTCTTTCCTTTTCGAAGACGAAAAGATTTGAGTGGGGGAGAGTGTAACAAACCTAGATTTTTCATATATTTTAATATTTGACTTTATTTTTATTTTGAAATTATTTTAAAATTGTTTTATTTCAAACATTTTATTTTAAATATAAGTGCTGATTATTACGTGAATTATAATTTCAAACCGGTATAAATTGGATATTTTGCTGAAAGATGAATTTCTGTTCAAACTGGTCAAACTTTGATATTTAAATTTCAAATTAAATTATTTAAACTCCTAATTTTTATCTTTTATTATGGAAATAGAATTAATAACTTGAATACTGCTTTATGTTTCGCTGAAAACAGACTTAAACTGTGAAAGTTATGTACATTTCAATTTTGAGTATAATTTGTTTTATTTTGCAATTTTGTCTATTTTGAATTATGTAAATCATATTTTATTTGTTATATTTTATTTCAATATGTGTTGATATGTTATTTTATGTATATTTTTGTCTTATAATATTTTTAAAATGAAGTAAATAATTTTCCAAAGCCATTGGTAAATTTCTTGTAATTTTTATGTCCTGATTGCTATTTTAAAACAATTTCTTTATTCCTTTTTCTATTTTTCTTCAATTTAATTATTTATTTTGTTTTAAAAATGATAAATAAATTATTTTATTTCAAATTTTTACTTCGTAATATTTTTAAAATGAAGTGGATAATTTTCCAAGACTAGTAGTGATTTATTTGTAATTTCTGTAGACTGTTTTCTATTTTTAAGTAATTTTCTTTCATTCTTTTTATATTTTCTTTAAAATTTAGTTATTTACTTCCTTATTTTTTTACTTGGTTTCGGTTTTTAAATTATATTTCTGAGTTATTTTGTTTTTTATAAAATCAAAGAGGAAAGAAAATACCAAAAGTTTTTAAAACATGCAAAACATAAGTCCTTTCACCTTCAAGACTTTTCAAATGTCATAACGTTCACTTTAATTCATTATGCTGTCCACATCAGTTTTGGCCGTGTATTAATTTACTTTTCACGTGAAAAACAACATAGCACTTCTCATTCTCACGTCTTCTTCGAACTTCCTTGGTAATGGCCTCCTCTTTTACACTTTTCTTTCATTTTTTTCATACTTTTTGCCTTGTTTCCTCTTCTATTTGCATGGCCTCCTCACCATAGCCGCGACCACCATCCCCTACCGCTCCTCCTTGGCATATAACCACCCACCACTTCAGGTTAGACCATGGCCGAACCATCCTTGAAGCCAAACTTCACCAAAAATGCAAACAATGTCCAAAACAATGCATAGCCGAGCATCTACTTGATCACCACTCCATTTTCCATCACCACCACCATCTTTGGCCGCCACCACCACCTTGTCCAGACCCTACCTCATCACTCCAGCCCCTGATCTACCACCTGGACCCTCTAGATGAGCCTAACCATCCATGGACGAGCCTTATTTTGACCATTTTTCCACTAATTTTCCTAGAAACCCCTTCACCTTCACATGTTCGTAACTCCACCATTGTTCACCATCTTGGCCAAGCCATGCTAGCCCAAACCCGAACCTAAACTTGACCAAAACCTGACCCTATGCAACCCCTAGGCCGTACATAACATATGAGAAGCAAGGCAAAAAGTTTGGTATTCGTATTCGCTTTTATTCCAAAGTTATTTCATTTTAAAGTTGAGTTGAAATTGTTCTGTTTGATTTTTTGTTCTAGGTTGTACACAAGAGTTGTAGCTTCGATTCGCTCTCCACTCAAATCAATGTCATGTCATCGTGCTTGGTTTTCTGTTGTGCTTTTGGTTTTGAAACCTTCAGCAGTTAGAGGTGAGTAAAGCTCACCCGACAATTATACTTATGCAGTTGCAAAACAACAACAACTGAATGTGTAGAAAATATTTATGATGTTATAATTGCCATATGATTTTATATATATGATGTTAACATGTTAAATTGCATACACACCTGTTACATGTTATATCACCTGTTACTGTTGTATACGGTTAAACTGTTCATTTATATCAGTTTATCACACTGCAAGTTCCCTTTAGATTAGAATAACTATGGGTTGAAATGATACATACCCGAACGAACTTTAGAATAGGAGAAAATCATTATGGGCTGAAATGATAGGCCTGAATGATTTTCAATTATTTTGATTTACTTTGGATTGCGAGTTTGAAATGATCCAACATGGGTTTTCTTTGTAAATTACGCGTTGAAATTATATATTACCCGTATCACTTTACCTAGGCTAGAAAATGAAATACAGACCCGTTGTTAAAATATGTTTTTCTAAAATTTTAAAATATTTTAGAAATGTAAATATTATAATATTTTGATTTAAATTTGATTAAAAATGATTTTTGTAAAGCATTATTGATTTTCTGAAAATTTATAAGTGAAATAAACAAATGGTAAAGTTAGAAAATCTGAAATGTAATTATTTTGGAAATTATAATTTGGTGATAAATGGAATTTAAATTAAATATGAAAATATGATAAATTTATGATATTTTGAATGAAATGAATTTAAAATGATTTTATAATATATTTATGATTTTTGAATAAAGTTAAAATGTGAAATGAATGAATATTTAAGTTGAAATTTTGAAATATAACTAAAATTGGAAATTTGTGAATTTGCTTAAAAGTGAATTTTAAGTTAAGTAAATAAAAATGAAATTAAGTTATATTTGAAAATTTTAAACTTGTTAACTCAATTTTAATTTAATGAATTTGAAATTTAATGTTGTAATTTAATAAGTGAATTATTATTAAATTTTGATTTTTGAATGGAGATTTAACTTTATAAAATCATGAATATAAGGGTATTTGAATGATTGTTTTAAAAGTGAAATCATATGATTTTATAAGTTAAAATTGATTTAAATAAAAATATAATTGTCTGTGAAATTATACTGAGTATTTGAAGTTAATTAACTGCATTTTTGAAATGCTATTAATTCTACAGTAAATGATAATACAACATTTGTAAATGCTGTAGTTGACAATAATGAACGAAATGGCTAAGTTTAATTAAAGGCTATTATAGCATTTTTGTAAATGTTATATTTGTTGAATTTAACCAGGTTTTATTTGAAACTAATGTAACCCTATTACAGCATTTTTAAATGCTATCTTTTGTTAAATTGAACTGTTTTGAATGTAACTTTCTGTAGCAATTTCTAAATGCTGCGAAAGTTGAATTTTCATCTGTTTTAATAAATTAAGTGAATAAATGAATTTTGAAAGAATAAAATTTTGGAAATTCAATAATTTAATTATTAAATATAATAACTTCATTTTATGATTTAAAATGAAGTAATTTGTTTCAAAATATAAACTATTTTGAAATGTGTTTTGTAATGGTATTTTAAATTAAATAAAAATGAATATGGTTTGGAAGATATGATATTTTGATATTTTGAAATGGCTTTTTGAATGATATTGAATATTGAAATGATATTTGATTTTGAAGTATAAAATACCATTTTGAAATTTTAACCACGAAATATATTTAATTTATAGTTTAACTGATTCTTAAAGGATGGCGATACCAAACATCCTTTAAGTTATTGTGCATTTCTACTACAGTTTACTTGAGTTGGTTTACATTATATAAGTATATATTGTCCTAACTCGAGTGTTTTGTGTTTTACATTACGCTCGGGTCAGCCTGAGTATTCACAGCTTTGGATTCTCTTTCTAGAGCTGGTCTTTGCTGGAGTTTCTGCTTATCTACATTTATATCTACTTTCTTTTTTCAGCTGTTCTAGTTTATCTCATGTATTAGTGAACTTCTATGTATTTGGGATTTCTATTATGTTGTTTTCAGACTGTATTATGTATTTGGTTTGAGACTCTACCGTAGTAGCTTCATGAACTACTATGTATTTTATTTTCCGCTGCGAGTTATTCTGATATTTCTGTGTCTGTGATTCTGTGATTGTATTTCATTTGCTCCTAATTTATTTACAACGTGGTATTTTGAGCAATTTAAGTCCGGCATGTGTGGATGTGAATGGCTAAAAATATCAGGTTGTTACAGATACTACCATTTCGAGTTGCTTGACCGTTGGTAACCCCTCACAGCCCACCGCAAACATCCATCCCATAATCAAATCAAGGTGCTCAAATCAAGTCCAAAATAGAGATAGTAATACGAAGAACAGAATTCCGTTAGAGGTAGCTAGGCTCATTCATCAGGACAAGTCGTCTTGTTTTAGTCATTTCAAATTGACACAAATGTTAGGTTTTATCCATCATTGTTCACTTTATTCAAATTCAAAAAATTACGCCAATCCGACCACTTCATTGTGGAACATCCTCCACATACATAGTAGTTAAAGTGGTTTTGATATTGACCTAGATTATGCCAATATTCGGTACCAGTCACATTAACAATCAAACGTCATTTTTCACACCAGTTGGTTCTTTTAAATTTCAAAAAATGGATCAAACTTCATATCAAAATATCGAATTCACTTTAACAGTATAAATCATACTTCATACCATTAATTAAATCAAACAAGTCATTTAAATCAGATTCGACTTTGAACCAGTTTTGAGACTTAATCAGTTTTGAAATTTAATAGTTTCGAAGTTAAAATAATTTTGCATATTAAATTAGTTTTGAAGATTGAAAATAGACTTGAATATTAAAACATTTTATATATTGAAATAGTTTGAATATTAAAATACTTTATAAATTAAAATAGTTTGAATATTAAAATAGTTTATATAGTAAAAGGGTTTGAATTAAAATTGTTTCCTTCTTTTTCCATTTAAAACAATTTAATTTAAATCCATTTCACTTCAGAACTTTGAAGTACCAATTTAAACCACTTTAAAATTAAAATAAATTCAAAATTAAAATTAAAATTTAAACTTTTAAAATAATTCACTTTCGATAAATTTATATTATATCTCAATTTCAATTTTAAGGTTTCAAGTTAAATCCTTTAGATAATTACATTTAAGCAGTTTCAATTTCAACTTTTCAAAGCTTGAATTGGAAAATAATTCCATTCATATAATCTAATTTTTATTTTCTATAAAACAACATCATTAACAAATCCAAATTCAAGATTTTTAAGCCATTTAATTTAGCCAAATCCTATGTCGGTAAATAATTTTCTACTGTATAGTTAAGTGATCGCTTATTTTAATTTTAATTGCATGGATAGATATGTATCATTTCACACATATTTAAATGTCACCAATATATACATAATTTCAACCTATTTCTTAGTTCAATTTCAAACAATTCAAATGATAATTTATATGATGTCAATGATATACAGGGTGATATAGGGGTATATCAAAATAAATGATCATCAGCAATATAAAGACAACATCATTCATCATATCAATTAATAGGCATACAAAATCAATATCCAAATATATCAATATAGCACAACAGTCACTAGTTATCAAATATCGGGGTATTTAACTAGCTATTCAATTTTAACATTAATTTAAATGTCAATTCAATTTGATATCAAACTCAAATTCAATTTAAATGTAAATTGAAATTACCAAACAGCAATCAATAAAATTTATCACTTCATGAACTTGAATTAACTTGCATCTGAAATTTTAGTATTGCATGAGTGGCTTTAATCACTCACCTTTGTTTTTATCCCTTTGAAAGACCAAACGAAGGAACTTTTCCCAACAGTCTCCAAACTCAACCAAACTAGTTTCATGCCACCTGAAATTTCACCATGAATCTAATGGAATAAATTGCGTGTGAATCAAAGTTCATATGCGAAAGACATTCAGGTTATAAGAATATTATTATAATGAAATATTAAAACATGTACATTTATTTTAATAATAAAATAAGACAAAATAGTTACTTACGCTAAGAATTTTGAAGCCTGCGAATGTTTATAATGTGATGCCCCACCCTGAGACCCACATTAACAAAGAGAATTACATAGTAATTCTCTCTGCTAATGCGGAGAAGGGGGCTGGTCAAGGGCGACCATCATAGTCTTGCATTAGATAAGAGCTAAGTATGTCGGTTTTGGAGCATATTTTATTTATTTATCCATTTCATCTCGAGTATTCGACATACTTAATTCCTTCCTAATACACTACTATGGTGGCTATAGGACAAATTCAGAAACAAAACATCACAGAACAGCAACACAAAAATGATACAAATGAATACATACATCAAATGTAATACAACATGCCACTAGTGGTATACAACCAAAACATATACATACATTTCCCACAAAAGAATATATACTTCACAAGTTCCCAACAGAAAGGCTACTACACAAAAACAATGCCATATCCCAAGTCGATGGTGAAGTCCAAAAGGTAAAGCAAGCTAACAGTCCTACTATCTAACATGCAACTCAGTCGGACCCGAGTGCTAAATACATGGGTCAGGCTAGCTAAAACTTGATATTAGTATAAGATAAGAGGAATATGAGTGCATAAAGGAATTCTTACTTCAACTATAAAGGAAGGGTACATTTATAGTATCTCAGTGCATGGTATATATTCACCAAGGGTTGTTGCATGAATATGTTTAATTCAACATAAGAAATCCATACTTAATGGCATTCAAATAAAATGCAATGAATCATATGAAATTCATAAGAAAAACTCATCAAAATTCCAATACGAATCTTATGGAACTCAAGATAAAGTTAAAATATCATTAAAAAATGAAATCATCATATATAACATCTCATGTAGCACTAGGCTATCGATGTAACAAAAATATCTCAAAATGGGGAAATCATATAAAAACAGAAAACGCGGGTCAGCAAGATCCCTGATTGCAAAGCTGAAGCAATGTTGCACGTGCCAAACTCTTAACGCTATTTATAATTTAGGTACCTAATTCATGGACCCAAAGGTCATACACGTGGTGACCGATGTCACATAACTCATGGTGACCGAAGTCGCATAACTCGTGGTGACCAAAGTCACATAAGTCGTGGTGACCGACGTTACATAACTCAGATGCCCCGAAGGTCCATAGCAATGGCATAGTCATGGATGTTTCGAAAACTCTCGGAAAGGAACACGTGTTAGCGTGCGTCCTATACCACATGTTCGCACTAAACGTTTTACTAGCCACTAGTTAACTCCACATCATAAAAATAAAATATCAAACCTCAAAAATCTCAGAATACTCATATATCTTGCCTCGTATCATCGGCAAGTGCAAATAATCTCATAGTAGTTTCTCATAAATCATAATTCCTGCAAAGGAAAAATCTCATCTCAAGACTCACGTCATCTCATTGGCGAGTAAAACAACATCTATAAGGAGTTCTCATCTATTATTACTCCTATAATAGGAGATCTCGAATGTCTGAACTCGTCAAATATCGGCTAAAACAATTCTAAGATCAACAATCATTGTTGTTGTCGTTTTGGTATCAGGATAGCAAAAATCAAACACAGTTTTGACCAAACTAACTTAAAAATTTAGAAAACTCAAAATATAATAAATTCAAAGATTTTTGAAACATCTAAGATTATTGAATTTGGATAACAATTGAAAAAGTTATGGTTAAAATAGTTCAGAGGTCTAAATTTCATTATGCTGTCATTTTGCTCTCGGGATAGCAACAATCAAACATAATTTTGATCAATATAACTTCAAAATTTCATAAACCTCAAAACATGAAACTTTATAACAATTTCTAAGCTTTTTAGAACTTCTAACATAATTGAATTTGGATAAGAAATGAAAAAGTTATGGGTAAAACAGTTCAGAGGTCTAAATTTCAATATGCTGTCATTTTGATCTCGGGATAGCAACAATCAAACGCAGTTTTGAAAAACATAACTTTCATATTTCAAAATTATCGAAACATGAAACTTTTAGAACAAATTCTAAGCTTTTCAAAATATCAAAGATTATTGAATTTGGATAAAAATTGAAAAAGTTATGGTTAAAATAGTTCAAAGGTCTAAATTTCAATATGCTGTCATTTTGATCTCGGGATAGCAATAATCAAACGTAGTTTTGATCATAACTTCAGATTTAAAAAAAATCAAAAAATGAAAATTTACATACAAATTCTAAGCTTTCAGGAACATCTAAGATTATTGAATTTGGATAAGAAATGAAAAGGTTATGGTCAAAATAGTTCAGAGGTATAAATTTCAATGTGCTGTCATTTAGATCTTGGTATAGCAAAAATCAAACGCACTTTAGATCAACGTAGCTTCAAAATTTGAAAATTCTCAAACCATGAAACTTTTAAAACAAATTCAAAGCTTTCTAGAATATCCAAGATTATTTAATTTGGATAACAAATGAAAAGGTTATGGTTAAAACAGTTCAGAGATCTGAATTTCAGTTTGTTGTTATTTTAATCTCGGGATAGCAAAAATCAAACGCAGTTTCGATCAACATACTTCAAAATTTCAAAAAACTCAAAATATGAACTTTTAGAACAAATTTTATTTTTTTGGGAACATCTAAGATTATTGAATTTGGACAACAACTGAGAAAGTTATGGTTAAAACAGTTTAGAGGTCTAAATTTCAATATGCTGTCATTTTGATCTCGGGATAGCAACAATCAAACACGGTTTTGATCAACATAACTTTAAAATTTGAAAAACCTCAAAACATGAAAATTTTAGAACAAATTATAATCTTTTAGGAAAATCAAAGATTATTGGATTTAGATAAAAAATGACAAAGTTATGGTTAAAACAGTTCAGAGGTCTAAATTTCAATATGTTGTCATTTTGATCTCGGTATAGCAACAATCAAGTGCAGTTTTGATCAACATAACTTCAAAATTTCAAAAATATCAAAACACGAAACTTTTATAACAAATTCTAACGTTTTAGGAACATCTAAGATTATTTAATTGGATAAAAAATGAAAAATTTATGGTTAAAACAGTTTAGAGGTCTAAATTTCAATATGCTGTAATTTTGATCTCAGGATAGCAAATATTAAATGCAGTTTTGATCAACATAACTTCAAAATTTCAAAAACCTCGAAACAAGAAACTTTTAGAACAAATTCTAAGCTTTCCAGGACTTCTAATATTATTGAATTTAGATAAAAATTAAAAGGTTAGGGTTAAAACTATTCAGAGGTCTACATTTCAATATGTTGTCATTTTGATCTCGGGATAACAAAAATCAAACACAGTTTTGATCAATATAACTACAAAATTTTAAAAACCCTAAAATATTAAACTTGTAGAACAAATTCTAAGCTTTCCGTAAAATCTAGGACTATTAAATTTTGATAACAAATGAAAAGGTTATCGTTAAAATAGTTCAGAGGTCTAAATTTCAATATACTATCATTTTAATCTCGTAATGGAAAAAATCCAATGCAGTTTGATCAACATAACTTCGAAATTTCAAAAACCTCAAAGCATGAAACTTTTAGAAAAAATTCTAAGATTTTCGAAAATTCTAAGATTATCGAATTTGAATAAATAAATGAAAAGGTTATGGTTAAAACAGTTCAGAGGTCTAAATTTTTATATGCTGTCATTTTGATCTAGGGATAGCAACAATCAAATGCAGTTTTGATCAACATAACTTCGAAATTTCAAAAACCTCATAACATAAAACTTTTAGAACAAATTCTAAGCTTTTCAAAAAATCTAAGATTATCGAATTCGGAAAAAAATGTAAAAGTTATGGTTAAAACAGTTCATAGGTCTTAATTTCAATATGCTGTCATTTTGATCTCGGAATAGCAACAATCAAACGCAGTTTTAGTCAATAGAACATTAAAATTTTAAAAACCTAAAAAGATAAAGCTTTTATAAAAAATTATAAGCTTTTTGGAACATCTAAGATTATTGAATTTGGATAAAAATTGAAAGGGTTATGGTTAAAACAGTTCAGAGGTCTAAATTTCAATATGCTTCGATTTTGATCTCGGGATAGCAATAATCAAGCGCGGTTTTGATCAGCATATCTTCAAAATTTCAAAAACCTCAAAACATGAAACTTTTAGAACAAATTATAAGCTTCTCGGAAAATCTAAGATGATTGAATATAGGTAGAAAATGATAAAGTTATGGTTAAAACAGGTCAGAGGTCTAAATTTCAATATGCTGTCATTTTGATCTCGGTATAACAACAATCAAACGCAATTTTGATCAACATAACTTCAAGTTTTCAAAAATATCAAAATATGAAACTTTTAGAAATAACTCTATTCTTTTCGAAACATTTAAGATTATTAAATTTGGATAAAAACTGAAAAAGTCATGGTTAAAAAAGTTTAGAGGTCTAAATTTCAACATGTTATCATTTTGATCTCGGTGGCAACAATCAAATGTGGTTTTGATCAAAATAACTTTAAAATTTCAAAAACTCAAAACAAAAAACTTTGAGAACAAATTCTATGCTTTCTCAAACATCTAAGATTATTGAATTTGGATAAAATATGAAAAAGTTATGGTTAAAACGGTTCATAGGTCTAAATTTCAATATGCTGTCATTTTGATCTCGGGATAGCAACAGTCAAATGCAGTTTTGATCAACATAACTTGAAAATTTCAAAAACCACAAAACATGAAACTTTTATAAAAAATTCTAAGATTTCTGGAATATCTAAGATTATTGAATTTTGATAAAAAATGAAAATGTTATGGTAAAAACTGTTGAGAGGTCTAAATTTCAATATGCTGTCATTTTGATCTCGGGATAGCAACAGTCAAATGCAGTTTTGATCAACATAACTTCAAAATTTCAAAAATCTCAAAGCATGAAACTTTTAGAAAAAATTCTATCTTTCTGGAACATCTAAGATTATCGAATTTGGATAAAAAAATAAAAAAGATATGGTTAAAACATTTCAGAGGTCTAAATTTCAATATGCTATCATTTTGATCTCAGGATAGCAACAATCAAACGCAGTTTTGTTCAGCATAACTTCCAAATTTAAAAAACCTCAAAACTTGAAACTTGTAGAAAAAATTATAAGCTTGCGGGAACATCTAAGATTATTGAATTTGGATGAAAATAGAAAAAGTTATGGTTGAAACAGTTCAGAGGTCTAAATTTCAATATGCTGCCATTTTGATCTCGGGATAGCAACAATCAAACTCGGTTTTGATCAACATAACTTGAAAATTTCAAAAACCACAAAACATGATTCTTTTAGAACAAATTCTATGCTTTCCATAACATCTAAGATTATTGAATTTGGATAAAAAATGTAAAAGTTATGATTAAAAAAGTTCATAGGTCTAAATTTCAATATGCTGTCATTTTGATCTCGGGATAGCAAAAATCAAATGTAGTTTTGATCAACATTGTTTGTACCATAATTGGGCACAACACTTTTTGGAAGTTTATTGAAGAGATAATAAATGAAGAATATAAGTTGAAATTGAGGATTATCTAACAAAAACTCCAAGTAACAGTAAAATAAAGACAAAGATAAGCAATTTATAGTGGTTCGGCGCGTTGCCTACGTCCACTGTGAAGTTTTTGCAATTTTATTGATTCTCTTTCAATGTTTACAAGTGATTACAGCAAGCAACAACAAGTTACAACTGGAAATTCGAAAACAACAGCAAATGTATAATGTAGGATGATGAAGATCTCGATCCGGCAGAGTCTGGGCGCTTGAGAATCCAAAGATCCCTTTTTTGCTGGCTCTGGGGATCTATTTATAGGCGTAGGATGCTGATATTTTGCCGAAAACTCGGGAGACCACTTCTGGAACGTGAGGGGGCCCACGTACCTGGCCTCAGGAAATTTGGGCCCACTTTGGCATCGATTCGAATTCCATTCGAATCGATCATAACATCATCCAATCGAGGCAAAATTTGGTGCGGACATTCTTCAACATGTATGCAAGCTTCTGTGAAAATTTCATGGCGTTTGGTTCTGTGGATCATGAGATATGGTCGGTACGAAATGAAGTTCTTCGAATGGCTGTCTGCTTTGAACCGATCCTTTCGAACCGATCAACTCACATGGTTATTCGATGACGTGGCACGCATATCTCGAGCCGATCCACCTATTTCTCCAGTTTGGCCGCGTCGCATCCATATATCTCGCCCCATTTAAACTGAAGACCGTTGCGTTAGACCATGTCCTTTTGACTCGAATGAACCATTGGTCATTGGTTCGTACGAGGGTTTTTCGATGGATTCGAGGAGCAGGGACTCGGTGGAAACGAACTTAAGTTATCTGATGGATACGAATTGATGCTTCTACGATGGGTTCGAAGCAATGACTATTGCCTTATTCGATGGAAGCGAAGCAGGGGGACGTCAATGGGTTCGAAGGCGATCGAGTCGAACCAAGGTATTCGAATGGATTCGAACTCGATCGATACGAACTGAATTCTTTCAACTGTTCCGAGGTCGCTGTTTCTCTGATCGATATGAAAATTATGGATTCGAAATGAAGCCTAGGGATGGATTCGAAACCGAAGCCTCTTCCCTCAAATTGAACCGATCATAACTCGAGCATATGAACTCGGATTGACTTGAAATTTGAGATGCGGACTTCTATGATCTTTCTTGTCATGTCCTATCAATTGCAACTCGATCTGGACTTGGAAAAAAATCTTCGATATCCATAGCAATCCCACGTATGCTCGATATCTAGGAAGAGTGATCCTTGGTATCTCGACCTTGCTAAAAGGTGGGATAAAATTTGCCCCCCAAAGTACGTCGTGTGGGAACATGACGTGCTTTGAAAAGTCGCGGTCTTTATTCCGGACAATCATCGCTCTATTGCCAAAGGTTGTGGTTTCTGCTGAAAGTTGCATCCCATATTGCCGTAATTGAATGCTATGAGATAGAGACTAGTTGTTTGTTATATATGAATTTCGTGTCGATCCTCTCCTAAATCGACGTGAACCTTGAGTTGCAACAATGTTTGATAGTTGTTCTATGGAGTCCCTTCGCATCGGTCCTCTCCTGAATCGATATAGAAGGTTGTAAAAATTAACTTCGCGTCGACAAATTAGGATTTCGTTGAATACGAAACGTTCGTTCGTATTGACGCTTATGCTCGAGTTGTGATAGATACGAAATCGCTGATGTTCGTATCGATGGACCTGCATTGCTTGTTTCGATGGTTGCGAAGTTGACATTTCGAATCAATCCAGATTCTGTGGATTCGTAGCGATGGACCTTGGCTCCTGGAGGCGAAGGCTTGCATGATTTAACCGATATGGATTACTTTGGTGGCTTCGGGGTGGAATCGAGTCGAGCAGCGGCTTCGAAACGATGAGGTATGGAAGCAACCTCGCCTCGATGTAAGCAGAATCTGATGGGTTCGAACGAACCATTCGAACCGAGGTATGACTGGACTGAGTGCAGCCGGTCATGGAGACCAGTAGGCGAATCGACCCGGTTGCCCCTTCTCCCCCTATAAATACTTCGGGCTCTCTCACTTTTTACTTTTTACTTTTCACCGCCGCCTCTAACTTTTCGAATCGATTCGAAGTAGAGAGAAAACGAAACTGCATCACGTCCCTGACTCGATAAAATTCACTCCTAAAATTCTTCGAATCCCACATCCAAATAAGGTAATCAAACTCGAATCCAAACAACGAAATTGCATTAGATCCACTTTTTCTTCATCGATCATCCACTTTTGGAACTTGGTAAAACCAGATCTGGTTCGGAGAAGAAAGAGTGGGAAGGTCGAGATCGAACTGATCTGAGGACTTGTGGTCGAATCGATGAGGGCGGCTATACTTGTCTTTGAATTTTCGCGTTGATCCTGGGAATGCTCTACTGAAAAAGAAGCAGTTCGTACCGATGGCTATGGCAGTGGATTGTATCGATACAAAGCAATCGATACGGAAAGCAAGCTAACGGTCGATTCGTGGTCCTGAACTTGAGTTCCATACGAACAACATTTTTAATGATCGATACGAAAGATATCAATTCGAACGCGATCGATGTCAAGTTGAGGCCTTCCTGATTGGCATGAACCAGGCAACCAAGGATCGATTCGAAGTCATTCTAATTTGGTCGATACGAAACCAGCCTCTGATCATCGATTCGAAACGTGTCCCTCTATATCGATTCGAACTGGTACCTTGATGGATTCGAACGAGCTTCCTATAGTCGGTTCGAACTCCTCCACGATGGATACGAAAAATGTGACACTTTTTTAGCATGCTTCCGACGAGCTTCATTCTTGCATATCTTGATTTGGTAATTGAACTGCATACTTGACAGCCTTTCGAAGCTCGTCGATGGAACCTCAACAACTTTAATCGTTTGCATATTCTCTTTAACTCTGCAATATTTATCCAAGTAATGCGTAGCACTGCATAACACAACTCATGCACTTTACACCGGGGAATGCACGGGTTTTTTATCGCCTAACGATAATTTCTCATAAGTTGGTCAGTTATGGAACCATTAAGTTCGCATCCGCAAGAAAACCCGCAAGAAATCCAAAGCACAGTTCCTCCGAGATTAGAGGTTCCGGACATTGAGCCCAAAGCAGTCAGTCCAGCCCCGGATGAACTGCCCAATGCATCATTCATTCCTAATCCTCGAGATTTTGTCCCATCTCACATCTCTGAAGATATGTTGGGGAGAGTATGCTTGAGGCATGGCCTGTCGATGGATGACGTGTTATTGCCGGGACCAAATGACAGGCCACACAATCCACCGGAGGGGTACACTGCATTTAACCGTCATGTGTGTGCTGCTGGAACGTTGCCTCCATTTAATGATTACATAAGAGAAGCGTTGTCATTCTTGGGAATTGCTCCATCTCAACGACACCCAAATGAGTATGCTTCGCTCAATAGCTTGTTTATCGTCTTCATGGAATACCTTCATCGACCGCCAATCCCAACTGAGATCAGATATCTGTTCAACTTTAAAAGCCGAAATGATACTCCATCTTTTACATTTTTGGAAGCGGTTAGGAAATGTCAAGTGGTTACCAGGTCCTGGACTAGGCTAAGCTACTATAGGACAGAATGGTTTTATGTCCGATGTCCTTCAGGGTTCGCCCGGCGATGGTTATTCAGACGTGAGTAAACCTGAACTCTCAAGTAATTACTAAGGCGTTTGCAGTTGAAGTAAAATTCATATCTTTTTTCTCTTGTACAGCCGTAATTCAGCGACCAGAGGGTAGACATTTCGAGGAGATAGTTCGGGTGCTTCAAGAAATCCCGAGTGAAGATAGGAACATTGAACTGCTCTTGACTGATAGGAATCTTCGGATCCTTGGGCTGATCGAGCGAAGACAAAGCATACTGCTCGATGGCGCATTAAAGACCGCCTAGAAAGAAAGAGTTATGCGGAAAAAGCGCAAAGTTGTTGTAATTGAAGAAGCTGACTCCGAGGGGACTCATAATGATGAAGAACCTTTGGGTGAACCTATAGACGTAGCCTAGGATATTGATGAGCAGAGAAAAGGCAAGGCTTCCGTCTCTGAACCATCTAAAAAAGGGAGACGGAAATCTGTGGTTACGTCTTGGCCCGCCTCCGAAATTAGAATTTCGAAAATGTCTCCCTCTAGAATGGAGAATCTTCACGAAGGACTTGCCGATCTTCCGGTTTCGGACGACACGTCCTTGCGGCAGGATGTCGGATTGGACGAAATCTCACGAGCCTTAGTTTTAAGCGAGTCTCTTCCACTGGTGTGGCAGACACATCCGGTTGGTCGAGGGGTTGCACATTCATACATATTTCACATCACTGCATAACCTTTGACTGTAAATTATCTGTTTCGAAAGGTGATTAACTCTGCTTTATTTTTTTCTGCACATACTATGTCCGGGCGAGGTTCAATGTTAGGAAGTCTCGGACATGCTCGCAAGCCTTCACACCATGAGCCGCGCAGACGAGAAGGGGACAGAGATTACGACCAGGGACGCTCAGAGTATTCTGGTCAAGAGAGATATGATAAAGATAAAGGCTATAAGCGTCGATCTCAATCGCGTACTCCTCCTCCTCCCAGGGATCCCATACAGCCTCCCGCTTATGTCTCTCGTCCCTCTGAATCTTCTCACTACAAGTCGACTTCACAAACTTCTAGGTATGAATCCCGCCTCTCTAGAAGCGAAACAGTAACTGCCGTTGTTAGAGAACAGTCCCCCGTGGAAATTTCAAGGGAAGGAGCAATCAAGCTTGCTCAGCTAAAGAAATATTTTCCAACCATCTGCTTTGATAACAATATCTTTCCTCCACACTTAAAAATGATCCCAAAGGAAGCCGAGCAGTTAGTACATGACTACGTGCACGACTTTTATGCCTAGTACAAAGCGTGGGCGAAAGCGGCTGAAAAAGCGTCGGCATTGGCCTTTGAGCGTGGGGCCACCATCGAGAAGTTGCAGGCTGAGTTAGCTCAAAAGAGCCGTATTATTGAGGTGCTAAACACTGAAGCTGAATCTTCTCGAAATTCTGAAATGGAGGCTATCAAAAAAGCCGACGAATCCCAGGCAACAATGGATAGGATGAAACGTGAGCATTATGCCACGGTAGAGGATATGGGCCATCGAAACACCAAGGTCGCTCCCGAGAGGGACGCAGCCCTGAAGGAGCTAAATGAGCTTAAGTCCAAATTTGCCGAAATCGCCTAGGATAGGGATGATGCGAACAACGCAGCCCAGGAGGCATGTGAACAAGCCATGATGCTTCGTACTGAATGGGATACGGCAGTAGCCAAGGTCCAGGCGGTCGAGACGGAGGTTGAGGAGAAAGTTCAACAAGCGGAGGCCAGGCTGGAGGCCGATATTGAAGATCTGCTCATCACTTACAACGCCAATGTGTTGAGACACAGAAATTTGGCTTGGCTTCAGGATTACCCGGTACACCTCCGTAGCGCTTGGGGCCGATTGGTTGAGGAGGAAGAGGAAGTGCATCTGGATAAATCGGTTGACCGATTTGAACTCGAAAACCGGTTGCTGACAGATGATGAGAAAAAGATCCTCCATGACGCTATTATTGCTCATGAGAAGGAGATGATTGGTGGCCGATCTCTGGAGGTTTGAGAAGGATCAAGTGTTGAGCATCACGCTACTGTTCTTGAAATCACTGCTCCACCTTCGTTAGAGCCTGTATCTGTGGTTGATTCACAATCCGTTCCTGCTTATGACCCAGAACAACCGCGGTTATCTCCTATTCGGGAGCACGTCTCTGAGGCCGTCCAACCGTCAACGAGTCAAACTGAGGAAGGTACTTTGAACATATCTCAAGTGTGTTTCCATTAAAGCATTTGTTTTGAAGTGATTGCTTATAACTCCTTCTCTTCTTTACTCAGTAACCGAAATTACTCCGACATCTTCGGCTCAGGAGTCTATTCAAAGGAAAAGGCCATCACCACTGAAACGACTGTTGTGACGACAGCAGTGTCTACTGAGGTGGCGTAGGGGAGCTCCTTTTCTCTCGACGAACAAATGGTGAGTGAGCTGCTTGGCCAACAGGGTGACCCTTTTACAGACTTTTCGTTTATCACCAGTGAGCTTCCGCCGACCTCTAGTTTTGTAACGCACACCACAGCTGCCCCCAGCCAGGCCCAATCAGCTCGAGACGAGGAAATCTTGGTCGAGATCAACGCCGAAATAGAGGCTGCGGGGCGTGAGGGCAGTGCTTGAGTTAGGACTATGGTGCATAGTCCAGCACCTCTAAATGTGATATTGCCAAGTGGCACTGTGATCAGTACCCGGGTGTCCCCCCCGTCTTCTGTCGCAGGTCCGGTCCCTTCAACTCCTCCGGTGGGGAGCCTTCATTTAAGTTCAAGTTCTGAGGAGGACGTTGACATTATGCCCCCGGCCAAAGAGCAGCCACCGGAGAGGAAGCCTTCCAAACGAAGGATTACTATTCCTAGTGATTCCGATGACAAAACGCTGATAAGGAGGTTGAAAAAGAAGAAATAGATCGGCCACTCAAGCAGATGTTTTGGTAGATAGGAACTTGTTTTCGTTTTCCTTTAGTAGGTCGTGTATAGATGTAGGTTTGGCCCCTGCTAGTAGGAATTCTTTTTTGGAAGAACTTATTTGCATGTAAGTCCTTGTTTCTAGTCAGCTGAAATAAAATATTACTTTTCTCATCCCAGCTGTTTTTTTTTCTTAAGTGTTGTAATGATTGGTTTACGACCGTGCTTTTTTGCGAATTTTGAGCGCATGTCCACACTCCGGGGACTTAGAATAATTTGCGAGCAATAATTCGGTTCACGCTCTGAGAGCCCGATGATTATCGATGCTTATAATACAGTTCACACTTTGGGAACTTGGAGTTAAGGCTTGTACTCCGGTCCACGCTCCGGGGACTTAGAATTATTTCAACGTTTATTCTCCAGTTCGCACTCTGGGAATCTGGAGTTAATGATTGTTTATGCTTCAGTCCGCGCTCCGGGGACTTAGAGTTATTTCAATGTTTATACTCCAGTTCGCACTCTGGGAATCTGGAATTAGTGTTTATACTTCAGTCCGCGCTCTGGGGACTTAGAGTTATTTCAATGTTTATTCTCCAGTTCGCACTCTGGGAATCTGGAGTTAGTGTTTATACTCCAGTCCGTGCTCCGGGGACTTGGAGTTATTTCAATGTTTATACTCCAGTTCGCACTCCGGGAATCCGGAGTTAGTGTTTATACTCCAGTCCGCGCTCCGGGGATTTGGAGTTATTTCAATGTTTATACTCCAGTTCGCACTACGGGAATCTGGAGTTAGTGTTTATACTCCATTCGGCGCTCCGGGGAAGAGTTATTTCAATGTTTATACTCCAGTTCGCACTCTGGGAATCTGGAGTTAGTGCGAGGATTGTCGTGTATCAATCCTTTTAGATATTAACGTGGTGACATGCCCCCGAGCTTGGGTTTCACATAGTGAGTGACCGGTCGTATCACAGTCACTCCCTACTTGAATTAAATCCCACCGTATGATGGAACTTAGCTCTCCGTGCATTGTGATGTTTTGCGGCGTATTCAATAAATCACAGCTCTGGCTCGAAGAGATAGCATTTTATTGCTGAAATAAGAAAAATATGGCAAAGTCAGCTGCCTTATTACAAGTTCAAATTTCAAAATGCAAAAATAAAATGCAAAGGAAATAACGGGCTAAAACAAATAAAGCCTATCATGTATAGTAGCGACGGAGACTCTCGCTATTCCAAGCTCTCGGCGAAGTAAGACCGTCAACGGTCGACAACTTGAACGTGCCATCTCCGAGCTTTTGTGAAATCACATACGGTCCTTCCCAATTTGGTTTCATGTGAGAAGGAACCGGATAAATTCTTTTTCGTACAAGGTTGCCGAGTTCGAAGGTCCGCGGTCGGACCTTGGCATTGTATATTCGTGCAACTCGACTCCGATATGCGGCTGCCCTCAAATCAGCCTCTTCATGCCTCTCATCGAGCAGATCCAAGGATTGGCAAGTAGTATGGCATCCGTTTTCAGATCATAATATGTCACATGGTGAGAATGAACTTCCATTTCGACCAGAATAACGGCTTCAGAGCCATAAGATAGAGAAAATGGAGTGTGTCCGGTTGCAGTTTTGTGAGTCGTCCGATAAGCCCATAAGGCCATAGGAAGTTCATCAACCCACTTGCCCCCGGCCTTTTCCAGTTGTTTCTTCAAAATAGATTTGATAACCTTATTAACAGCTTCGACTTGGACATTTGCTTGTGGGTGTGCAACAGCGGAGAATTTCTTATGGATATTGAACCGCAGACAGAAGTCCTTGAATTCTGCGCTATCGAATTGGGCTCCGTTATTGGTGATAATAGTATGCAGGAGACCGTACCGACAGATGATATTGCGTACTACAAAGTTGATTACTTTCTTCGTCGTGGTTGTTGCAAGAGATTCGGCTTCCGCCCATTTTGTGAAGTAATCGACTGCGACGATGGCATACTTCGCGCCACCTTTGGCCAAAGGCAATGTACCAATTATGTCAATCCCCCATACTGCAAAGGACCAAGGACTGACCAATTGGGTTATCTCCGTAGGCGGGGCTCTAGGAACTCGAGCATGTTTTTGGCATTTATCACATTTTCTGGCGTAGTCCGCTGCGTCACGGTTAACAGTGGGCCAGTAAAACCCTTATCGGAGTACTTTCTTGGCAAGTGCTTGCCCCCTAGTGTGATCGCCACATTCTCCTTCGTGCACATCATATAATACTCAATTGATTTCGTTGTGAGCGATACATCGGAGGAGAGGGACAGAATATCCTCTTCTATACATAACTCCATCCTGAATGACAAACGGCGAGGCTTTTCGAAGGATCTGCTTTTTTCGTTCCTGCGTTCGGGCAGTATCCCGTGCTCAATGTAATTTCGATAGGGGGTCATCCATGACTCCCTGGTGGTAATAGCCTCAAATGTGTAATCAGTTTCCATCTGATCAATGCTCGGATAAGAAAGAGTTTCAACGGGAACGAGCCCCAACTGCCGAGCTTCGCCCGTACTTGCCAATTTTGCCAATGAATCGGCCTTCTGATTATGCTCCCGGGGATGTAGAAAATGGAATAATAATCAAACTGATCAAGATTCTCCCGGATTCGAGTTAGGTAAGCAGCTAATCTTCGATCCTTAGCCTAATATTCACCCCGGACTTGACATATGATTAATTGGGAGTCACAGTAAATTTCCACCGTGGTAATTTTCAGATCGCGGGCCAGCTTCAAACCGGCAAGTAGAGCTTCGTATTCGGCTTCATTATTGGTTGCATGGAACTCGAACTTTAAAGCATAACATATGGATCGGCCCTCGGGGGTTTCAAGTACTACCCCAGCTCCCGAGCGCCGATCGTTGGATGCACCGTCAGTGTATAGCTTCCAGATGTACTCAGGAGATTTGCTGGTCCCAGGCAAGTCTTTGGGGACAGTGAACTCGGCCATAAAATCTACTAGGACTTGACCATGAATAGCTCTCCTTGGAGTGTAAGTAATATCGAATTGACTCAGTTCGATGTTCCATTTGAGTAACCTACCAGACTTCTCAGGCCGCATAAGGACCTGTCGTAACGGCTGATCGGTGTATATAGTGATGGGATGAGCCTAAAAGTATGGACGGAGCTCCCTTGAGGCAATGACTAGGCAGTAGGCTAATTTCTCTAGCTTCGGATAGTTTCTCTCAGCTCCGGTGAGTCGTTTGCTAACATAGTAGACCGGTTTCTGGACTCGGTCTTCTTCCCAAACAAGGGCAGCACTGATCGCGTTCTTTGATACCGCCAAGTAAAGATACAACTGTTCGTGGTTGATTGGCTTTGAAAGAGTCGACGGTGTGGAAAGATGTTGAAGCAATGACTTGAATGCGTCCTCGCACTCCGCGGTCCATTCGAAGTTCCGCTTCTGTTTTCGGATCAAATCGAAGAATGGGATGCATTTATCGGTGGACTTTGATATGAACCTACTCAGCGCTGCTACCTTTCCGTTGAGACGTTGGACTTGCTTTATAGTTTTTGGAGTTTGTAAATTTCTGATAGCCCAAATCTTTTCGAGGTTGGCTTCTATTCCTCTGGCGTTGACGATGAACCCAAGGAATTTTCCGGACGCGACTCCAAAATGACACTTAAGCGAATTGAGTTTCATCCCGTATCTTCGAAGGGTATTGAACATTGAATCCAAGTCTTTAATGTGATCAGTATAGTATCATGATTTCACCAACATGTCGTCCACATAAACCTCCATTGTTTTTCCGATCTGGCCAGCGAACATCCGGTTAACCAATCGTTGGTAAGTTGCTCCGGCGTTTTTCAATCCGAAGGGCATGACATCGTAGTAGTATAGTCCCAGTTCGGTTACGAAGCTCGTATGCTCTTGGTCGGGCAGATGCATGGGTATTTGATTATAGCCAGAATAAGCATCCATGAACGATAGTAATTCGTGTCCAAATGTTGAATCCACAAGTTGATCAATTCGGGGAAGTGGAAAGCTGTCTTTCGGACAAGCTTTATTCAAGTCAGAATAATCAATGCATGTTCTCCATTTTCCATTTGGTTTTCGGACAAGTACAGGGTTGGATATCCACTCCGGGTATAGAGCATCCCAGATAAAGCCATTCACCTTCAGCTTATCAACTTCTTCTTTAAGGGCGGCAGATCTCTCTGGATCCATACCGCGCCTTTTTTGTTTGACCGGGATATACCGCGGGTCAATATTCAGGGTGTGGCTCGCGATGTCCGGCGAGATTCCGCACATATCAGAGTGCGTCCAGGCGAATTTTTCGAGATTCACCCGGAGAAAATCAACCAATTCCTGTTGCGTCTCTTGGCTTAACTGAGACCCAACCTTCAACATTCTTGAACCATCATCATCATTGTCGATTGGAACATCAATCGTCAGCTCAGCCGGAGAAGCTTGACTCTCCATGGATTCCTCTTTGTTGTCGTTGTCTCTCGGGTCAAGATCTTTTTGGAATTGGTCGTGGTTCCCGGGCCAAGGCCCAGGCACCAATTGTCAATTGTCCGCAAAACGGACGCAGAGAGATTCCTCTACGCCCTTTCCTTTCTCTTTTCGCTGCGCCTCGTGCAGCTCCGCAACATAACAGGCTCTTCCAACAGCCTAATCTCCTTGAATGACTCCAATCCCACGATCAGTGGGGAACTTCAATGTTAAACACCACGGGGCGATTGCTGCCCAGAATTCAGCAAGGGCTGGTCGGCCCAAGAAGGCATTATACGGAGAGTGAATATCTAAAACAACAAACTGTAACATTCGGACCCTTCGGCGTTCTCCAACTCCTAACTCCACTGGCAACTCCACCACTCCAGTGGGTATATTAGCACTTCCATCGAAGCCATGGATTCTAGATTGATAAGGTTTTAAATCTTTGGCTTCCATCTTCATTTGATCATATGCTCTTTTAAACAAAATGTTCACCGAACTCCCACTGTCCACCAGGATCCTCTTCATCCAAGCAGGACCAACCTAGGCCGATATGACAAGTGGGTCAATGGTTGGGGCTTCGACCCTATCAACGTCTCGGTTTCTAAATACGATGTCATCTGCCATCGTTCTTTATAGTTTGGCCGGAGCCCCTTCATCAAAACTACTACAACATTCAAAATCAACATGCTTGATCGAACTAGCATATGACTCCATCTCCTTCCAGCTTCGGTCTGCCGGGTGGGGACCACCACTGACTGTATTAATAACTAACCTCTCGCCTGTACGGGCAGGTTCCTCTCGTCTCTCTTGAGTTTGCACACGATTTTGATTGGATGGGCCCGCGTCACCAGACTGTGGCGCCCGAACGAACTGATCCAGCTTCCTCTCTCTAATCAACTTCTCAATGAGGTCCTGCAAATGTCTACACTCATTGGTGTTATGTCCATAACTTTCATGGAATCTACAGAACTTTCCTATTAGGATCTGCCTCTCCGACGATGGTTTTGGAGCAAGCTTCTTATACTGCATAACATTGCAAGTCTGTAGATACACGTTCTCCAACGACGTGTTCAGCGGTGTATAAGTATCAAACATCGGGGCCCTACGTCGCGGGCCACGGTTCTGATCTCGTTTTCTACTCTGACTATTACCGTTTCTCGGCTGTTGAGCTTGTTTATTCCGAATATTTAACTGGACTTTTCCTGAACTTTCACCAGATTATTTAACTGCAACATTACTCTGAATCCCTTCATTGCTAGGTCTCGCATCGTCCTGTTTCCTAGATTGTTTCGCATCCTCACGCCTTAAGAATTGAGTGGCTTTGGAATAGAAACGATCCAACGATGTGGGGGGCTTACCAGCTAGCCAATTTCCAAACTCAGAATCGGGGTCAATCCCCTTAGTCAAGGCCATCAAGATTGAATTATCATTAGGGTTAGTGATCTTCGCACACGCGGCATTGAATCTTTCCAAATATCGCCTGAGTGGCTCCCCAGGAGCTTGAGTGACACTAGATAAAGTATTGACGTCTTTAGGCCTGGCGATATGCATACGAAACTGTTCAACAAACTTAGTAGCCAATTGATCAAATGAAGAGATAGATCATGGGGGTAATCGTGTAAACCACATTGTCGCAATTCCCCCTAAAGAAATGGAAAAACTATGACACTTCACTGCATCATCAGCTCTTGCCGCAGTCATTGACCATTCGTATTTCAGAATATGTTGGTTAGGGTCGGAACTTCCTTCATACATAGGCAAGGTCGGCATTCTAAATCGCCAAGGAGGTTCAGCATATAATATGTCATCAGTGAACGGAGTATGACTTCGGGAGATTCCCCAATCGTCATTTGTTAAGCCCTGACTCTTGCGAATCATTTGGCGTACCATGGCTGAGAGGTCTGGTGTTGCTACATTCTGAGGGTGGCGAGCCAAAGTGTGGTCAGGTTCCACAGTGCGAGGTGGGATCGGGTGTTGTCGACGATCCGTATCTTGCCTCCTTGGCTCGATGTCTTCCGGGATATATGGTTCTGGAGCACGCTCTTGTTGGCGGTAATTCTGATTGGAGTGATTTCGGGTATCAACTCCTATGTCAACTGCAGTGGCGGTGGCATGGTTATCCGTGGTATGTTGTGGAACAGCGCCTCCTCGGGAGGAGGTCCCTGTATGAAAACTAGCCGACGGGCCAACTCTTAACTTCCCCACGGTCAATGCTAGCTGGTGGTCAACGGCCTGTGCATAATTTCCCTCTAGCCTGGGACGGGTGGATCTGTGATTGTAGTCGGATGAAGCAGACTTTCAATGGAGGAGCGAGACGCATGATCCCTTCTTGATCTTCTATGCCCTTGGCGGTCTAGTTGATTGGCTAACTCAGTGTTAACGCGCAACTGCTCATCTAGCTGTTGCCGACTTTGAGTTAGTTCCTGGAGCAATGTCTGGAACTCTTGTCTGGTAATAGGACCTGATGGGTCAGAATGCCCGGTATCATCTTGGTTAGGTGGAGGTAGTTGCGCGGGATTCTGTCTATCCCGGCCTTCTTGCCCAGCGACAGAAGCGGTTCTTGTGCTAACCATCTTGAATAATGAACTCCTTTCCTAGACTTTGGAAAATTTGAATAGAACGGAAGGAATCTGAAATTGAAATCTGGACTCTCCCTTAGATTTATGCAATCCGGTATCGGCGACAGATCCAAGGAGAAGGAGAAAAACTGGGTTTTCTCGGTGAAAGCACCAAAGTGTTTATACCAGAATTTGGCACAACACCTTTAGGAAGTTTTTTGAAGAGATAATAAATGAAGAATATGAGTTGAAAATGAGGATTATCTAACAAAAACTCCAAGTAACAGTAAAATAAAGACAAAGACAAGCAATTTAAGTGGTTCGGCGCGTTGCCTACGTCCACTGTGAAGTTTTTGCAATTTTATTAATTCTCTTTCAACGTTTACAAGTGATTACAACAAGCAACAGCAAGTTACAACTGAAAATTCGAAATCAACAGCAAATGTATAATGTAGGATGATGAAGATCTCGATCCGGCAGAGTCTGGGCGCTTGAGAATCTAATGATCCTTTTTTTGCTGGCTCTGGGGCTCTATTTATAGGCGTAGGATGCTGATATTTTGCCGAAAACTCGGGAGACCACTTCTGGAACGTGAGGGGGCCCACGCGCCTGGCCTTAGGAAATTTGGGCCCACTTTGGCATCGATTTGAATTCCATTCGAATCGATCATAAAATCATCCAATTGATGCGAAATGTGGTGCGGACATTCTTCAACATGTATGCAAGCTTCTGTGAAAATTTCATGGCGTTTGGATCAGCGGATCATGAGATATGGTCGGTACGAAATGAAGTTCTTCGAATGGCTGTCTGCTTCGAACCGATCCTTTCGAGCCGATCGTTTCGAACCGATCAACTCACGTGGTTATTCGATGACATGGGGCGCATATCTCGAGCCGATCCACCTATTTCTCTGGTTTGGCCGCATCGCATCCATATATCTCGCCCCATTTGAACTGAAGACCGTTGTGTTAGACCAGGTCCTTTTGACTCGAACGAACCATTGGTCATGGGTTCGAACAAGGGTCTTTCGATGGATTCGAGGAGCAGGGACTCGATGGATACTAACTTAAGTTATCTGATGGATACGAATTGATGCTTCTATGATGGGTTCGAAGCAATGAGTGTTGCCTTATTCGATGGAAGCGAAGCAGGGGGACGTCAATGGGTTCGAAGGCGATCGAGTCGAACCAAGGTATTCGAATGGATTCGAACTCAATCGATACGAACTGAATTCTTTCAACTATTCCGAGGTCGTTGTTTCTCTAATCGATACGAAAATTATGGATTCGAAATGAAGCCTAGGGATGGATTCGAAACCGAAGACTCTTCCCTCAAATTGAACCGATCATAATTCGAGCGTATGAACTCGGATTGACTTGAAATTTGAGATGCGGACTTCTATGATCTTTCTTGTCATGTCCTATCAATTGCAGCTCGATGTGGACTTGGAAAAAGTTCTTCGATATCCATAGCAGTCCCATGTATGCTCGATATCCAAGAAGAGTGATCCTTGGTACCTCGACCTTGCTAAAAGGTGGGATAACAAACATAACTTCAAGTTTTCAAAAAAGTCAAAATAGAAAACTTTTAGTACAAATTCTAAGCTTTTCGTAACATCTAAGTTATTGAATTTGAATCATAAATGAAAAGGTTATGGTTAAAACAGTTCAGAGGTCAAAATTTCAACATGCTGTCATTTTAATCTTGGGATAGCAAAAACAAACGCCGTTTTGATCGACGTAACTTCAAAATTTCAAATGTCTCAAACCATGAAACATTTAGAATAAATTCTAAGCTTTCTGGAATATCTAAGATTATTGAATTTGGATAAAAATGAAAAGGTTATGGTTAAAACAGTTCAAAGGTCTAAATTTCAACTAGCTGTGATTTTGATCTCGGGATAACAAAAATCAAACGCAATTTTGGTCATTACAACTTCAAAATTTCAAAAACCTCAAAACACGAAACTTTTATAAAAAAATCTAAGTTTTCTGAAACATCTAAGATTATTGAATTTGGATAAAAATTGAAAAAGTTATGGTTAAAAAAGTTTAGAAGTCTAAATTTCAATATGCTGCCATTTTGATCTCGGGATAGCAACTATCAAACAGAGTTTTAATCAACTTAGCTTTAAAATTTCTAAAACCTCAAAACATAACACTTTTAGAAAAAATTCTAAGATTTTTGGAATATTTAAGATTATTGAATTTGGATAAAATGAAAAGTTATGGTCAAAACAGTTCGGAGGTCTAAATTTCAATATGCTGTCATTTTGATCTCGGGATAGCAACAATCAAACACAGTTTTGATCAACATAACTTCAAAATTTCAAAAATCGCAAAACATTAACTTGTATAACAAATTCTAAGCTTTCGAAAACATCTATGGCTGTTGAACTTGGATAAAAAATGAAAAAGTTGTGGTTAAAACCGTTCAGAGGTCTAAATTTCAATATGCTGTCATTTTGATCTCGGGATAGCAAATATTAAATGCAGTATTAATCAACATAACTTCAAATTTTCAAAAACCGCAAAAAATGAAACTTTTAGGACAAATTCTAATCTTTTCGGAACTTCCATGATTATTCAATTTAGAAAAAAATGAAAAACTTATGGTTAAAACAGTTCAAGGTCTAAATTTCAAAATGATGTCGTTTTGATCACCGGATAGCAAAAATCAAACGCAGTTTTGATCAACATAACTTCAAAATTTTAAAAATCTCAAAACATGAAACTTTTAGAACAAATTCTAAGCTTTCAATAAAATCTAAGATTACTGAATTTGGGTAAGAAATGTAAAGGTTATGGTTAAAACAGTTCAGAGGTCTAGATTTCAATATGCTGTCATTTTGATCTCGGGATAGCAACAATCAAATGCAGTTTTGATCAACATAACTTCGAAATTTCATAAACCTCAAAACATTAAACTTGTAGGACAAATTCTAGTATTTTCGGAAAATCTAAGATTATCGAATTTCGACAAAAAATGAAAAAGTTATGGTTGAAAAAGTTCAAAGGTCTAAATTTCAATATGCTGTCATTTAGATCTCGGGATAGCAACAATCAAATGCAGTTTTGACCAACATAACTTCGAAATTTCACAAACCTCAAAAAATAAAAAATTTATAAAAATTTATATGCTTTTCGAAACCTCTAAGGTTATTGAATTTGGATAAAAATTGAAAAAGTTATGGATAAAACAGTTCAGAGGTCTAAATTTCAATATGCTTCCATTTTGATCTCGGGATAGCAATAATCAAACGCAGTTTTGATCAACATAACTTCAAAATTTCAAAACCCACAAAACATGGAGCATTTAGAACAAATTATGAGCTTTTTGGAACATCTATGATTATTGAATTCGGATAAAAAAAAAGGATAAAGTTATGGTTAAAACAGTTCAGAGGTTCAAATTTTATTATGCTGTCATTTTGATCTCGGGATAGCAACAATCAAGCGCAGTTTTGATTAACAAAACTTCAAAAATCTCAAAACATGAAACGTTTATAAAAAAATTCTATGCTTTTTGGAACATTTAAGATTATTGAATTTGGATAAAACATGAAAAAGTTATGGTTAAAACTGTTCAGAGGTCTAAATTTCAATATGCTGTTATTTTGATCTCGGGATAGCAACAATCAAATGCGGTTTTGATCAACATAACTTCATAATTTCAAAAATTTCAAAACAAGAAACTTTTAGAAAAAATTCCGAGCTTTTCGAAACATCTAAGATTATTGAATTTAGAAAAAAAAATGAATAAGTTATGGTTAAAAAATTTCGAAGGTCCAAATTTCAGTATGCTGTCATTTTGATCTCGGGATAGCAAATATTAAATGCAGTTTTAATCAACATAAACTTCAAATTTTCAAAAACCTCAAAACATAAAACTTTTGGAACAAATTATAAGGTTGTCGAAGCTTTATGATTATTTAATTTAGATAAAAATGAAATAGTTATGGTTAAAACAGTTCAGTGGTCTAAATTTCAATATGCCGCCGTTTTGATCTCAGGATAGCAAAAATAAAACGCAGTTTTGATCAACATGACTTCAAAATTTTAAAAATCTCAAAAATAAAACTTTTAGAACAAATTCTATGCTTTCGAAAATATAAGACTATTGAATTTGAATAACTAATGAAAAGGTTATGATTAAAACAGTTCAGAGGACAGAATTTCAATACGCAGTCATTTTGATCTCGGGACAGCAACAATCAAATGCAGTTTTGATCAACGTAACTTCAAATTTTCAAAAACCTCAAAACATTAAACTTTTAGAACAAATTTTAAACTTTTCAAAAAATATAAGAATATCGAATTTGGAAAAAATGTAAATGTTATGGTTAAAAAAGTTCAAAGGTCCTAATTTCAATATGCTGTTATTTTGATCTCGGGATAGAAAAATCAAACGCAGTTTTGATTTACATAACTTTGAAATTTCAAAAGCCTCAAAACATGATAATTTTAGAAAAAATTCTAAACTTTCCGGAACAAAAAGATTATCGAATTTGGATAAAAAATGAAAAAGTTATGGTTAAAACAGTTCAGAGGTCTAAATTTCAATATGTAGTCATTTTGATTTCGGGTTAGCAACAATCAAACACAGTTTTGATCAATATAACTTTAAAATTCCATAAATCTCAAAACATAAAACTTATATAAAAATTCTAATCTTTCCGAAACATCTAAGATTGTTGAATTTAGATAAAAATGAAAAAGTTATGCTTAAAACAATTCAGAGTTCTAAATTTCAATATGCTGCCATTTTGATCTCGGAATAGCAACAATCAAACGCAGTTTGTTCAACATAACTTTAAAATTTTAAAAACCTCAAAACATGAAATTTTTATAAAAAGTTATAAGCTTTACGGAACATCTAAGTGTGTTGAATTTGGATAAAAATTGAAAAGTTATGGTTAAAACAGTTCAGAGGTCTAAATTTCAATATGCTTCCATTTTGATCTCGGGATAGCAACAATCAAATGCAGTTTTGATCAACATATCTTAAAAATTTCAAAAACCTCAAAACATGAAATTTTTATAACAAATTATATGCTTTCCAGAACATTTAAGATGATTGAATTTGGATAAAAAATGTTAAAGTTATGGTTAAAACAGTTCAAAGGTCTGAATTTCAATATGCTGTCATTTTGATCTCGGGATAGCAACAATCAAACGCGGTTTTGATCAACATAACTTCAAAAATTTTAAAATTTTCAAAACATTAAACTTTTAGAAAAATTCTATGCTTTTTGGAACATTTAATATTATTGAATTTGGATAACAAATGAGAAAGTTATGGTTAAAACAGTTCAGAGGTCTAAATTTCTATATGCTATCATTTTGATCTCGGTATAGCAACAATCAAACGTGGTTTTGATCAACATAACTTCAAAATTTCGAAAACCTCAAAACATGAAACTTTTAGAACAAATTCTATGCTTTCCCGAACTTCTAAGATTATTGAATTCGGATAAAATATGAAAAGGTTATGGTTAAAATAGTTCATAGGTCTAAATTTCAATATGTTGTCATTTTGATCTAGGGATAGGAACAATCTAACGCTGTTTTTATCAACATAACTTCAAAATTTCAAAAGCCTCAAAATATGAAACTTTTATAACAAATTCTAAGCATAACATCTAAGATTATTGAATTTGGATAAAAAATGAAAATTTATGGTTAAAACAGTTCAGAGGTCTAAATTACAATATGCTGTCATTTTGCTCTCGGGATAGCAATAATCAAACACTATTTTGATCAACATAACTTCAAAATTTAAAAAGCCTCAAAACATGAAACTTTTATAAAAAATTCTAAACTTTCCGGAACATCTAAGATTATTGAATTTGGATAACAAATGTAAAAGTTATGGTTAAAACAGTTCAGAGGTCTAAATTTCAGTATGTTGTCATTTTGATCTCGAGATGGCAAAAATCAAATGCATATTTGATCAACATAACTTCAAAATTTGAAAAATCTCAAAACATTAAACTTTTATAAAAAATTCTAAGCTTTCCAAAAAATCTAATATTATTGAATTTGGATTAAAAAAATGAAAAAGTTATGGTAAAATTCGTTTTCAGCTAGCAAATTTGTTAGTTTGCACCCACCTTAATGATTTAGCAGTGAATTTGGTTGCAAATTATGATCTTTGATGATGAATTGAAGCCCTAAGCACCTGAAATAGCTGAAACAAAATCTGTACGGCAAATAAATTTTTTTATAGACAACATCATTTACAAGATCATTTCAAGTTCTAAGAATTTAAATGAAATTTCTTTAGGTATTGGTTGTGATCACCTCTTCTATTCTTGATATAAGTGGATTTCTTCTTTTTGCAGCTAAAATGGGTTGAAATTGATTTTTAGTGAAGAGGAGCCATTGTTTCTTTTTTTAGGGAAAGTTGATTTGGGGAAGTTGAGAAAACGAAAACTACGTACCTAGTTTCTCCAGCTAGGAGGTATTAGTGAGGCTGATGGATCAAGTTTACTCAAGTAATCCCACATGCAAAAATACTTACAAAAAAAACAAGGATATGTGCATGTTTCTCTTAATTAACACTATATTCATACATTTTCCATCATTTTAAAGTCATATAAAATGTACAAATCCTATTGTTTTGGAAAAAAATAGTTATTGTGACGAAATAAAATTTATTTTAACAATAAAAAGAAAATTTTAACAATAAAACCTCATTTTTAACAATATTTAACAATTTATACAATTTTAGCATAAAAACACCACTTTTAAAGTATAATATGTTCAAAAATTATTTTCTTATTTAAATAAAAATAATAAATGGTTAATATTGTTATTAATTTTCAATATTATTGCGTTTATCCAAATAAAATTAGAAATTGATTATTTTCTCTCCAAATTCTTAAAATAAAATTTTTAATACTTTATTCTCACCAATTTATATTTATCTCAACAATCTAATGTTGAAATTTATCTCATGGTTAATTTATTAACTCAAATTAACAAAATTCCAATATTTTCATCTTATTTAACCAAATCTCCTAGCAATCAAATTTCAAGCCCAATATTTATTCTCAAGGACATTGTTTATTTAAAATAACAAATTTTTACCCAATTTATCTCCTCCATTTTATTTTATTCTCAATATTAAACTATAATTATCATTACAATTTAATATTTCAGATAATCACCAATACTAGGGTTGTTACAGACTCTCTCCCTTATAAAAATTGCGTCCTCGCAATTTCTAGAGGAAATCTGTATTCAACATGCTTTATTTCATCAAACAAAGGAAATTTGAATAGATTAAAATGGAAAATTCTTACCTTCCTCATGAGAAGATAAGAATCGAGGGTGCGATCGCTCGATGAATCCTTTGGTTTCCTAAGTGCAGTTATTGGGACTGTCGGACCATTGAATCTTTACGAGCGGAATACTCTTGTTGCGAAGGCGTCTAACCTCCGAAGCAAGAATTCTCATAGGATGTTGCATGAATGATAGATCAGGAGAGACTTTTAGCTTCTCTAAAGCACGAGAATCGAACACAGAATCTGGATCTCGCAGACACTTCCTCAACTGAGAGACATGGAATACGTCGTGAACTCCAGAATACTGATCGGGATTACACAATATGAAATAGGACCGATATGCTCTAAAATTGGAAATGGCCCAATATAACATGGTACGAATTTCCCGGTCTGTCCAAAGCGTACCACTCCTTTCAGAGGAGAAGCTCGAATATAAACAAGGTCTCCCATTGAGAATTCAAGAGGCCTCCTACGGTTGTCCGTGTAGGATTTCTGGCAACCCAATGCCTCTTTCATTCTCTCATGAATAAGATGGATCTTCTCAGATGATTCTCGAATAGATTCAGGGCCTAAAATAAGCTTTTCCCCCGACTCAGGCCAACAAGATGGAGAACGACATGGCCTTCCATATAAGGCTTCGAAAGGAGCCATGCCGATAGAAGGTTGGTAGCTATTATTATAAGAAAACTCAACTAGAGGAAGATGATCCTTCCAGCTACCACCAAAATCCAAGATACAAGCATGAAGCAAGTCTTTCAAATACGGTTCACCCATTCAGTCTGTCCATCAGACTTTGGGTGATAAGCTGAGCTAAGATTAAGCTTTATGCCTAAAGCTTGTTGGAAACTCTGCCAGAAGTGACTCGTGAAAAGAGAATCACGATCACATACAATAAATGAAAGAACACCATGCAATAGCACGATCTCCTTAATATATAGCTTCGACAAGAGAGATGATGTCCTATTAGATTTAATAGGAATAAAATGTGCGGACTTGGTGAGACGGTCCACAACAACCCAAATACTGCTATGGCCTAACCTCGAGCGAGGTAAGCCATCGATGAAATCCACAAAACTTGGTCCCACTTCCATAATGGAACCTCTAAAGGCTGAAGAAGACCACTGGGCCACTGATGTTCGGCCTCAATGAGCTGACAAGTCATGCAATTTCTTACATAACTTGTTATATCTCGCTTCATGCCTTCCCAGAAATATAAGCGGCGCATATCAGCATACATCTTGCTACATCCTAGATGGATAGTATACTTAGAACGGTGACATTCAGCCAGAATGTCCCGCCTAAGTTCTTGAATAGGAGGCATGACTAGACGGTCCTTCTTTCAAAGACACCTATGAATATCGATGTTGAAATCCGTCATCTCAATATCATCATGCGGTTCAGACTTACACCTCTGAATAATAGCAGATATATCAGAGTCTTGCCGTTGAGCCTCGACAATCCGATCTTGCAGAGTAGGGCAAGCTTCCATGCTATATAATAGAATAGAAGAGTTGGATGTGATAGACTGATCACAAATATCACACATGGAAAGAGTCTCAAGAACTTTCCATTCTGCAATCATCATGGAAATAATTGTTGAATGCTTGTGACTCAAAGCATCAGCCACTCGATTCCCCTTGCTAGGGGTATACTGAATACCGAAATCATATGAAGCTAGAAACTTGAGCCAACGCTACTATCGCATGTTGAGCTCCTTCTGGGTGAACAGTTATTTGAGAGACTTGTGATCGGTGAAGAGAGTAAAGTGCTCTCCTAACAAATAATTACGCCACATCTTTAAAGCAAAGACAATGGCGACAATCTCTAAATCATGGGTAGCATACCGAACCTCATTCGGACGTAATTTCCTAGAAGCGTAGGCAACTATCATATCCTTTTGCATGAGAATAGCACCGAGGCCACTATGACTGGCATCGTTATAGACAATAAGATCCCGATTCCCTTCGGGAACCAAAAGAACAAGAGCATTAGTGAGAAGCTTCTTCAATCTCTGAAAGGAAGCCTCACACTTATCTGACCATATATAACGAACACCTTTATTTGTAAGGCTAATCAATGGAAGCACAATACGGGAAAATTCTTTGATGAAGCGGCGGTGATAACCCGCCAAGCCTAAAAAGATACGAATCTCATGAACATTCTCAGGCCTCTTCCAATTTTTGATGGCTTCGATCTTAGAAGTATCGACCGAAATCCCTTTGTAAGAAACATAGCCCAAGAACTTAACTTGCTCTTCCGAAAAATGACACTAGAAAGTTTTGCTTTGAGTTGATGTTGTCAAAGAGTACTCAAAACAATTCTAAGATGTCGAGCATGGTCCGCTTTGGACTTAGAATATACAAGAATGTCATCGTTGAATACAAGAACGAACTTATGGAGGTATTCCCGAAATACTCGATTCATAAGGTCGACGAAATAAGCAGGGGCGTTGGTTAAACCGAACGGCATGATGAGCTACTTATATGAACCATAGTGAGTGTTGAAAGCTATAAGTGGAATGCTATCTTTCGCAACTCAGAGCTAATGAAATCTTGTGGCATGGTCAAGCTATGAGAAGAACTTAGTGCCACTTAACTGATAGAACATATCGTCAATCCTAGGTAATGGATAGCGGTTCTTGATGGTTAACTCATTAAGCTTGCGATAATCGACGCATAGCCTAAGAGTCCCATCGGACAACCTCACAAATACCACCGTGGCTCCCCACGGTGAAGAACTAGATCGAATGAAGTGCTTGGCTTCAAGCTCTAGGAGTTGCTTCTTGAGTTTCTCGTTCTCTTTGGTAGACATCCTCGTGGGAGGACAACTAGCAGGCTGTGCATCTGGAATAAGGTGGATGCGAAACTTGATAGCCCGCTTGGGTGGCAACCCTAAAACAGGCTCAAATAAGTTTGGAAAGTCATGAAAAACATGAATCCGAGACACATCATCATCGTCTCGAGATTCAAGGGTGAGTAGAGAAGCGGTGGGATTGCCATCGACGTCCCGAAGTATAAGAGACAACTGAGCTAGAGAGTCGGGATGTCGAAGATGTAGGACTCTCTCTAAACATAATCCTAGCATCGTATCGAACTAGCCAGTCCATACCCAATATCATATCAAAACCAACAGAAGGAACTGTGTGCAGATTCGCATGGAAAGAAAAGCCACAAATATAAATGTCAACATCGTCACAAAGCATACTAAGGGTTATGGATCCCCCAATAGGATTCGCAATCCTCAAAGAAGTAACTAAGAAAGAAACATCCAACTGTAAAGCATCAACGAGTTCCTTAGATACGAATTAATGCGTACACCCGTATCGAAGAGCATTCTAATTGACCATGGAACAATATAGAACCCTCCAAATAGTGGAAGATATACCTCGAGACTGAGAACCACTGCCAGAAGCCTTTTCCACATTCAGATTACCAGAACGAGCATCCTTCTTCTTCTTAAGGCAAGTAGAAGTCATGTGTCCCTCTTGCTTGCAATAGAGACACTCGTGAGGATAAGGACACTCGTAAGCTAGATGGTCTCGAGAATCACAGTTGAAGCAGGCTAAGACCTTTGCTGAATAAGGTGTGACATGAGGATGAAGACTAGAATTTCCTTGCTTCTTCTTCTTCTTAGGAGGAAAAGACTTGGATCTCTGAAAAGCGAATTTCTTCTTGTGTGGGTTCTTTCGAACCTCGGCCTCATCGCTACTTTCCTTTTCCTTTTCGACGGATTCAAAGTGAAGCACCGAATCCATAATCTCCTCGTATTAGAGCTTAAGCTAAAGCATGAGAGATTTCTTCAAATACTTCTTAAGTCCAGATACGAACTTAAAATTCTTTTTGCATGGTGTGCCGATAAACTCAAGCCTATACTTAGATAGAGACTCAAAAGAGGATACATAATCTGATACAGAGGATTTTCCCTGCTTCAACTCGAGGAAGCGACGGGCAAGAAAATCCTTCTCGGATTCTGGCACGAACTTGAGCTCAAAACGCTCTTTAAAATATTGCCAAGTGAGGGTGGACTCATCCATCTTTTTAACAAGGAGCTCATACCAGTCTAAAGCCCGTTCTTGTAGCATAGTCGATGCCATAAGAACTCGATGATGATTAGATATCTCCATGCGAGTGAAGATGCGCTCGCAAGTATGGAGCCAAGCCTGAACCTCAAGAACTCTCTCGGATCCTTTGAACGGCTTGCCTCCAAGGTGGATGAAGTCGTTGCACATGCATGCAAATGTGGATTTGTTGGAGTGAGCTGCGGCGGGAGGCTGAGTGCTCCTAATAAGCTCGAGAATCTGTTCAGTCAACATATAAACTCCTTCGGGATGAGAACCATTGGATGGTCCCGCCTCCGAAGTACGACCTCTTCCTCTTCCAGACATAGCTAAAAGTTAAGGTAAGATAAGATTATTCACAGGGGTAGATATTAGCAATTAAAATCCATTAAATAAAGAATACTACGGAATTTAAAATTAACATTCCTAGACATATTCCTTTCTATCTACCCCTAAAGGAACTAAAACGTAAGGACAAAGTCAGGTTAGATTACGATTGGGGATGATGTTTACACTTGTATTATACTTGATGTATGGTAATCATGCATGTTGTTTTGTGTTTATCGCATTTTTGTTCCGAATCTAGCTTTGATACCAAGCTGTGGCGCCCCATCCTAAGACCTACATTAACAAAAAGAATTACATAGTAATTCTGTCTGCTAATGCGGAGAATAGCGCTGGTTAAGGGCGGTCATCATAGTTTTGCATTAGATAACAGCTAAGTATGTCGGTTTTGGAACATATTTTTTTCCATTTCATCTCGAGTATTCGACATACTCAATTCCTACCTAATACACTACTATGGCACTATAGGACAAATTCAGAAACAAAACATAATAACTATATCAAATACAAGTCACAGAACAACAACACAAAAATGATACAAATGAGTACATACATCAAATGTAATACAACATGCCACTAGTGGTATACAACCACAATATATACATACATTCCCCACAAAAGAATATATACATCACAAGTTCCCAATAGAAAGGCTACTAAAAAAAACTATGCCATATCCCAAGTCGATGGTGAAGTCCAAAAGGTAAAGCAAGCTAAGAGTCCAACTACCTAACCTGCAACTCGGTTTGACCCGAGTAATAAATACATGGGTCAAGCAATTGATATTAGTATAAGATAAGAGAAATATGAGTGCATAAGGGAATTCTTCCTTTAACTATAAAGGAAGGTACAAGTATAGTATAGTCTCAATGCATGGTATATGTTAACCAATGGTTGTCACATGAATAGGTTTAATTCAACATAAGAAATCCATACTTAATGCCATTCAACTCAAATGCAAGGAATCATATGAAAGTCATAAGAGAAACTCATCAAAATAACAATAGAATCTCATGGAGCTCAAGATAAAGTTAAAATATCATAAAAAACGAAATCACCATATATAACATCTCATGTAGCACTGGGCTATCAATGTAACAAAAATATCTGAAAATGGGGAAATCGTATAAATTCAGAAAGCTCAGAAAACCCCGGATTGGCAAGATCCCTGATTGCAAAGCTGAAGCAATGTTGCACGTGCTAAACTCTTGTCCAGTGCTATTTATAACTTAGGTACCTAGCTCGTGGACCTAAAGGTCATACTCTTGGTGACCGATGTCACATAAGTCGTGGTGATCGAAGTCGCATAACTCGTGGTGACTGAAGTCCCATAACTCAGATGACCCGAAGGTCTATAGTACTGGCATACTCGTGGATGTGTCAAAAACTCTCGAAAACGAAGCCGAAAAATGTTGCATGCATCCCATACCACATGTTCGTACTAAACGGTTTACTAACATCTAGTTAACTCCACATCATAAAAATAAAATACCAAACCTCGAAAATCTCAAAATACTCATATATATTTCCTCATATCATCGACAAGTGCAAATAAATCTCATCGTGGTGTCTCATAAACCATAATTCCCGCAAGGGGAAACACTCATCTCAAGACTCGCCTCATCTCATCGGCGAGTAAAACATCTATAAGCAGTTCTCATCGATTATTACTCCTATAATAGGAGATGTTGAACGTCTCAACTCGTCAAATATTGGCTAAACAATTCTATGATCAACAATCATTATTGCTGTCGTGTTGGTCTCGGGATAGCAACAATCAAACACAGTTTTAACCAAATTAACTTCAAAATTTTACAAAACTCAAAACACAAAACATTTTTAGAATAAATTCTAAGCTTACCGGAACATCTATGATTATTGAATTTGGATAAAAATTGAAAAAATTATGGTTAAAACAGGCCAGAGGTCTAAATTTCAATATTCTTTCATTTTGATCTCGGGATAGCAACAATCAAACATAGTTTTGATCAACACAACCTCAAAATTTCAAAAACCTCAAAACATGAAACTTTATAACAAATTTTAAGCTTTCTGGAACATCAAATATTATTGAATTTCGATAAGAAATGAAAACGTTATGGTTAAAACAGTCCCTAGGTCTAAATTTCAATATGCTGTCTTTTTTTATCTCGGGATAGCAATAATCAAACGCAATTTTGATCAACATAACTTCAAAATTTCAAAAATCTCAAAACATGAAAGTTTTATAACAAATTCTAAGCTTTCCGAAATATCTAAGATTGTTGAATTAGGATAAAAAATGGAAAAGTTATGGTTAAAACAGTTCGGAGGTCTAAATTTCAATATGTTGTCATTTTGATCTCGGGATAGCAGCAATCAAACATAGTTTTGATCAAAATAACATTAAATTTTCAAAAATCTCAAAACATGAAACTTTTAAAACAAATACTAAGCTTTCTGGAACATCTAAGATTATTTAATGTGGATAAAACTGAAAAGTTATGGTTAAAACAGTTCAGGGGTCTAAATTTCAATATGCTGTCATTTTGATCTCGGGATAGCAACAATCAAACACAGTTATGATCAACATAACTTCAAAATTTCAAAAGTCTCTAAACTTAATTTTTTTTAAAGAAATTCTAAGCTTTCCGGAACATCTAAGATTATTGAATTTGGATAAAAAATGAAAAAGTTATCGTTAAAATAGTTCGAAGGTCTAAATTTCAATATGCTGTCATTTTGATCTCGGGATAGCACAATCAAACGCAGTTTTGATTAACATAACTTCAAAATTTTGTAAACCTCAAAACATGAAACTTTTAGAACAAATTCTAAGCTTTTTGGAACATCTAAGATTATTGGATTTGGATAAAAATGAAAAGTTATGGTTAAAAAATTTCAAAGGTCTAAATTTCAAGATGCTGTCATTTTGATCTCGGGACGGCAACAATCAAACGCTGTTTTGATCAATATAACTTTAAAATTACAAAAACCTCAAAACATGAAACTTTTATACAAAATTCTAAGCTTTCCGTAACATCTAAGTTTATTGAATTTGGATAAAAAATGAAAAATTTATGGTTAAATCAGTTCAAAGGTCTAAATTTCAATATGTTGTCATTTTGATCCCGGGATAGCCACAATCAAACGCAGGTTTGATCAACATAACTTCAAATTTTCAAAAATTTCAAAATATGAAACTTTTTGTACAAATTCTAAACTTTCCGGAACATCTAATATTATTGAATTTGGACAACAATGGTAAAATTTGTTTTTAGCTAGCAAATTTGTGAGTTTGCACTCACCTTATAGATTTAGCAGTGAATTTGGTTGTAAATTATGATCTTTGGTGATGAATTGAAGCCCTATGATCTTTGGTGATGAATTGAAGCCCTAAGCACCTGAAATAGCTGAAACAAAACATGCACGACAAAGAAAATTTGTTATAGACAAGATTATTTCGAGTTCTAAGAATTTAGATGAAATTTCTTTGGGTGTTGGTCGTGATTACCTTTTCTATTCTTGATATAAGTGGATTTCTTCTTTAATTTGCAAATAAAATGAGTTGAAATTGATTTTTAGCGAAGAGGAGCCACTGTTTTCTTTTTTTTTTAGGGAAAGTTGATTTGGGGAAGATGAGAAAATGAAAATTACGTACCAAGTTTCTCCAGCCAGAAGGTATTAGTGAGGCTAATGGATCAAGTTTCTACCCAAGTTAGCCTATATGCAAAAATACTTAAAAAAACAAGGATATGAGCACCTTTCTCTTAATTAACACTATATTCATACTTTTTTTCTTCATTTTAAAGTCATATAAAATGTATACATCCTATTTTTTTGAAATAAAATAGTTATTGTTACAAAATAAATTTTATTTTAACAATAAAAAGAAAATTTTAACAATAAAACCTCATTTTTAACAATGTTTAACAATTTATACAATTTTTAGCATAAAAACATAATTTTTAAAGTATAACATGTTCAAAAATTATTTTCTTAGTCAAATAAAAACAATAAATAGTTAAAATTGGCATTAATTTCCAATATTATTGCATTTACCCAAATATAATTACAAATTGATTATTTTCACTCCAAATTCTTAAAAGAAAGTTTTTAAAACTTTATTTTCATCAATTTATATTTATTTCAACAATTTATTGTTGAAATTTATCTCTTGATTAATTTATTAACTCAAATTAACAAAATTTCAATATTTTCGTCTTATTTAACCAAATCTCCTAGCAATCAAATTTCAAGCCCAATTCTCAAATACATTGTTTATTTAAAATAATTTTTTTTACCCAATTTATCTCCTCAATTTTATTTTATTCTCAATATTAAACTATAATTATCATTATAATTTAATATTTCAGTTAATCACCAATACTAGGGTTGTCACGTATAAAGTCTGGGAATCAACGGAAAAAAATAACATGATGCCTCACGCATGGAGGAAGGAGGCTTTAGGAAATGGATTTGCAAACATATGGAATAGATTAGCTTCATGAAAATAAGGTCCTCGTGTTTTTTTAATTCAATGAAGCTTTAGGCAATGAACAACTAAAATGGAAAGGACAGGTGATGCTATTTGAAACAAGATGGAATTATGAACAAATGTAAAATGGGAAAGTTCGCTTCTAGAAAGTGAAAGGAGGTAGGAAATAAGGATAATCGGGTGGTGGACCATACATTTTCATGTAACCTTTTAGAAAAATAAACTTCAAGCAAAAGAAATAATGGCAGCACATTTTGGAATGGAAAGTTGGAGGAAGAGATTTATGAAATATGAATGAACAAGGGTAAAGCACGTTTGAAACTTTGAATATGAAAGGGAAGGATACAAGAAGATGTAAATTTGCAAAACCAAAAGAGACTAACATACAGGTAAGTAACAAAGGATGAAAAACACGCGGTTTAATTTGAGAAGATAAGTTTACATGGCAAGCAAATCTTTTCGTTATTTCAAAATATATGCTACCTCAATTAATTTCATTAGCATACCGGAAACGTGACAAAGGCAAGGCTCATGTGTAAGTAAATGAAACTTATTGGAAAACCAAAAGATGCATGTACTTAATTATAGAAAGTAATAATCATAAAATAAAAGAAATGAAAGTGACGATTTAAATTTGAGAAGGTAGACTATACACGAAAAGAAAAATCCTAATATACTCAAATGTAAACATTCATTTTAACCTACTTTATTAACCAACACTCAAATTTACACCAATATATATTTTTATTTACTACACAGTAAATAAAATTAAACACTACAATTAACGTAATGGGACCCGCCACTACACACAATAAAAGATGAACCGGGACTCCACATTCAAATTTGGAATGAAATAAATTTCTTATGTAAACATGTTTACTATTCCAAATCAAGATTTTTACCAAATCCTCAAGTTGTTTTCTTACCATTTTATTTTCATTGAAGCATATTTCTTTGTATTACATATTAGTTTACAATTAATGTCTCTGTCTTTTTAATTAAAAGATTCCAATCACATTAATTGCCATTGATTTTGAAGGTAAATTTAAAAGAGAAATGAGAAAATTTAATTTCTTTTTATAGAAATTTAACGTATACATGGAATTGTTGTATAAAAACCAAATATTATTAATTTCTTATTAAATAATTGATTTCTCATTCCTGTAATCAATCTTTTAGCTACCGAATATTTCAAATAAATAAGCATATGATTTCTTATTTAATAAAGAACATATATTATTCTTCATTAACATTTATTATTCCAATCGATAGGAAATTAACATTCAAACAGTCATTTGCTTTATTCAAACCAATGTCAATAGAATACACACTAATATTTGCTATCATCTTACTTTATTGCAAAGATATGCCATTAATAGAAGTGTGAATTAAGCTCATAACATATATTATAATTTAATTCGTATAAATACAATATTAAATTATTATTTTCTAACAATTTTATTCAAAAATCTTATTTAATTTAATACTTTTAAATGGTTAATAATATGGGTCATTACAATGTGTCCGAAGAGATCCACTGCACTCAATGAAGAAGTGGAGAAGCTAAAAGACAGTGGCTTCATCCATGATGCCTTGTACCCGGAGTGGGTGTCAAATCCAGACATGGCGGAAATGTTAAATGGAAAATGGAGGACATGGTGCCTTGTGCCTAGAGTGGGTATCAAATCCAGTCTTGGAGAAAAAGATTAACGAGAAATGAACGACAAGCATCGCTATTCTAACTTGAATAAGGTGTGCCGAAAGGATAGCTTCCCACTCCCAAGGATTGATCTGTTGGTAGATTCAATAACCGAACATGAACTACTTTCGTTCATGGATGCATATTATGGGTACAATCAGATTCCGATGCATGTTCTAGAACAGGAACATATCAGCTTTATAACAAACTTGAAAATATATTGCTATCAGGTCATGCCATTTGGAATGTAGAATGCTGGTGTGACTTACCAAAGGTTAGTAAAGAAGATGTTTAAAGATCAAATTGGGGGTTCAGTGGAAGTCTATGTGGATGACATGCTCATGAATTCACAACACTCTAGAAACCACATTGACGATTTGGTATAGATGTTCGATGTTCCTCGAAAATCTAGGATGAAGCTTAACCCTTTGAAATTCTCACTTGATGTTGCCCAGGGAAATTCTTGGGCATCATTGTGAACTCCCATGGGATTGATGCCAATCCAAAAAAGATCGAGGCATTGAGAAACAATGAGGCCTCGAAGACGATTAAGGTGGTTTAGAGTATGAATCGATTCTTCTCCAGAGCAACAGACAAATATATCCCTTTCTTTGACGTGATTAAGAAGGGAAAAAGGAACTTCTTTAGACTCATTAGTGTAAAGGTGCATTCCATGCTCTGGTGGATCACTGGGAGAGACCCCCCAATCTTTTGAAGCTGGCAGTTGATGAGGACTTATTTATATATCTGGCAGGGTTGGTGCATGCCTTGATCACCGCACTCATACATGAGGAATCATGCATCCAACGATCGGGTTACCACATCAGTAAACGATTAACATGAGCAGAGAGAAATTATCTAAAGATGAAAAGGTTGCATACTTCTTGTTGATCGCTTCAAGGAAGTTCCGTCCCTGCTTTCAGGCTCAGCCGATCAAAGTTCTTACCAACCAGTCTTTGTGATGAGTTTTGCAACAACCTGAGACTTCTGGAAGACCATTGATATGGAACATTGAGTTGAGCCAATATGATGTAATCTATCAACCTCGAAGAGCTATCCAGAGTCAAGCTTTAGCGGATTCCATAGTTGTGTACACTACGTGAGACGATACTTCTGGCAATAGTGGCAAGTTTTGTAGGTTCCATGAGGCACATGGTCATTACTCCAATGAGTGCAGACACTACCATGACACGATTGAGGAGTTAATTCGCAAAAAGAAATTACAATAGTTTGTGATTGCCTATAGGATGGTGGGGCATGGAAATTCCAACCCCCTATGGTCAATATCCAAATGGGGGAGTGCTGGGACTAGTGGTGAAGAGCCAAGGTTGCCTAAAAAAAGTTTGGGGATAAATATAATTATCAGTGGACCACTTCTGGTTGACAAGAGCTAGAATGAAATGGGTAGATACGTTGGTGCTTAAAACATGCAAAAAATGACAGCTGCTTTGCTATAGAGAACGAAGCTCTAGCAAAACAATTCAAAACTATGACAAATGACAATATTTTCATAAACAGAGATGTTGTTAGGGTAGATGCCCCAACGATTGACCTGCTCATGATTACGGCCATGGTTGGCCCTACGATTTGTATGAAAGGTGCTAGTTAAATATGAGAGTTCGGTCAACATTTCTTTTAAGAAAGCCTATGACCAGATACTTCTGGAGGGCATGGAATTGAAACCATGTAGATCATGGATCCAGGGATTAATCAGACGGCTACGGAGCCGGTCAGATTTTTGAAATTACAGGTGGTGATTGGTGAGGGTAACCGCAAGCAAATGCGGGATGTTCCTTTTGTGGTGTTGGATAATTACTCTACTTACAATGCATTTTTGGCCGATCGACCATGGTTAAATTCAGACTAGCTTTTGCTCCTTGGTTTCTAACGATGATATTTTGATACAGAGAATGGTGAGGGAATAGTATAATGAGATCAGAGACTTAGCCGCGAGTGTTATATCGCTGAGCTAAAGGATGCGAGGAGAAAAGAGAAAGGAAAAGGTGTAGAAGGGACTCTGTATCAAGGCGTGGATGCATGGCACTACGTGAACCTTTGCATGGGAAGCACATCCAGTTACATAAGGATATGGATTCATGTAAAGAGCTGCTGGATGAAAGGGCAGCTCAAGCTGAGTTGACGATAAACATTCTGGTCAGCCAAAATGAGCCTGCATTGATCTTGAATGTGAGATCATGGCTCGGAAAGGTGCCGATGAAGGAGTTGGTTGGTTTCCTCTTGGAAAACCTAGATATATTCACTTGGAAAAACTCTAACGTGTGTTGGATCTCATTAGGGACAGTGAGCCATGCATTAAATTTAAATCATAAATGCATTCCTATGAAACAGAAGTGCCACAGCTAGGCTCGTAGAAGCTAAAAGATAACGACATCATCCACGATGCCTTCTACCCTTAGTGGGTACCAAATCCAGTCCTATTGAAAAAGTAAAACGGGAAATAAAGGACACATGTTGACTATTCTGACTTGAATAAGGCATTGTAACGACCCCAAATTTATCAATTTAATAAATTATATTTAATTTTACAATATTCAAATATAAGATTTTTTACCATAGATTGTGATGTTTTGCATAATAAATAATAGTGGTAATAAGTATTTAATAAGATATATACTTTGAAAATATAGCGATAAAACAATCGAAAACCATTTTATCGATAAACAGCCCTATAATCGTCAAACGTCATGCACAAAGCTGGATATATACATTTATTTTAGAATTGAACAATAATACAAAATAAAATTATTTATTTTCTTTTTGGAAATTTAACGTATTTATAACATCACCAGTGATACTATTATATTTAATAATCAATTTATGAATTTAAGTTAAGATTTAATGATTTAAAAATTATTTTAATTATTTTAATAATTATTTTAAACGATAACAATTAATTTTAAATTGTAATGAAGTGATAGTAAATCATGTTTAATTGTTTTAAAAAGTGTACATTTAATTTGAAAAATATAAGAAAATGGATATTGCTTTATCGGTATAATAGAAAATTTTTGTGAACAATTGTTAGTGTTAATTTATGTAGTTTTATAACTCAAATGAGATTATTTTAATTTATTAATAAAGAGTATAAATTTATTTTCAAATTTTGCAGCTATAAGTAATTTAAATTATTATAGAAAATGTGACCAGTAATCGATTACCGGATTTTCAACGATTTAACAAACAGAAGTTGTTCGAAAGTTACTGCAACCTTGTTTATTGGTCATGTACACATATATAACATACATATGCATACTTCAACTTGCACATAAACACACACACACATTTACATATATATATATATATATGTATGTATGTATGTATAAAGGAAAATCTAAGATATTTTACATTTACTTAATCTTTAAGAAAACCAAAGTCCATTCTCTTACCTATAAGTAAATGCATCATGACTTGCACATTGAAGGAGGCAACTTATCTTAGCTTAACATACTTTCCTAAGACATATAAGATTAGGAGTTATACGTGTAACGACCCGTAAATTTCGATAATTAAATTGGTTAAGTTAATAAGTTTTTTGTAATTAAATATAGAAAGAAATAAAAACTTCATAATTTATAATGAAGTGAGTGTTGAAAATGAAATGTAGCAATGGTTATTAAAGCTAATTATTGATAATTGAAGTGAAATCTTAATAATGAAATAGTGAAATTGTTGCCCTTGGTTATACAATTGAATATAAGAAATAAGGGTAAGGGGTGTATGAATAAATGAATAAGTATAATTAATGGTAATTGAATGAATTCAGTATTGGGTAAGTAATTAGAATAAGTGGTTGAAAACAATAAACTTATAGATGTAATTGAAGGTTAATGGTAACAACAATTATATATTACCTATTTATTTAGTTTATTAAATTAAAATTGAAACCAATTGCGATTAATCCACTTAATTTGTGAAGTTAATGTAGATTAAATTGGTAATTGGAGGATGTTAATTCAATATTGAAGTAACCAATGTAAATCCCATTCATAATATGCATTGGATTGAATAAAAGAAATTTGAATTCATGTTTGATTGATTTATTGGATTTTAAGCTGAAATAAACAGATTATTGAAATTAACTGGAATAAAATATTACTTTAATGGGAATTAATATGAAATGAAAAAATATTAATGTAATAAATAAAACGATGATAATTTTACCCATAAGATGATGATTGATTGAATAATAAGATTTAAAATCAATTAAATGGATTTATCGGAGTTTCAAATGATAATTAATGAATTTACTGAAATTGAAATTAAATACGATAATTGGTAAATTAGTTTAATTTTGAATTGATATCTAAATTGTTTAAATCATTGTAACTGTTTAAGAATTCAAAAACGATAAGATTTGTTAATTATGGAAATGGAATTTAAAATTTTAATTTAATTAATATTAATATTAATTTAATTAATTAACTGGAAAATAGCCATTTTGGCCACGGACTCGGATTTCGACGAAACCAGTTTCATCAGATCCGTAATGGTGAATTATTATAGGATTACAAGTTTTGTAATGATCGGGCTTGTCGTTTGAGCGCACGGGCTCGAAACGCCTATAAATCAACTTAATTGAAATCAATTGAATCAATTTGAAATAACTTGATTTTAGCATAACTTCTTAATACGATAGAATTTGGACTTAAAACCTATTCCATTGCATTTAAAATATTTAAAAACGTCTATTTTGACATATGGGTTGACCCATTTTCGTTCCGGAGTCGAAACGGGCTTTTTGGGTCATTTATCGTTCAACGTGTAAATCAATCTTGTCCATCTATTCTATTTTCAGCTTTTCCTATATATACCTCGTTATAAACCCTAGCCTATTTCTAATGGTCATTATTCTGTACATACAACTTCAGTTGGTCTGTAACGACCTAAAATTTTCGATCCTAAAAATTCCAGATAGTTACGAAAAGAAGAGAAGAGATAGAAGGAAAGAAGAACAGAAACACCAACATCACACATTCGCAGCGGATAAAAATATAATAACAAATAATATCAGTTATACAAAGGAATTCTGTATCTGTCAAATACATTTATAATTCATCAGAGTTACACAAATATACAGACACCAGATATACACCATCATCAAGTCTAAGATATACAGCAATATAATACAGCGGAAGCACTCCATACGTTCTTGTCGTCCAGCCCGCCTCCTATGCTTTAGAACGTCCTTACCTGAAAATCTGTAATACTCGGTCTAATCCGAGCATTACATCCAAGTAACACCCGGGTCAGGCTGGAAACCAACGTGAGTAAACCCATCTAACATGGAGTACAAAAGCATACAACTTATATAAAACTCCGAATAGCTCATATAAATGTACAAATTCACACTTTTTTATAAACATCACTTATTTCACACATTAATTTTCTAAATACCAAAATTTAGATTTAAATAGTCCAATGAATTTAAATCATTTCATTCCAGCCTATTTATTCCACATATCAATCTATAAAGAATCGAAGTAGTTTCGGGTACTTACTAATACCCGACTCCGGTCTCTTCGAATCCAATGTATCTTATCCCAATTATTTAAAATGAAAAAAAATTCAACTTTAAATACAAGATGTCACTGTTGATCCCAATATATTTTATACAATAGCATCACACATCACTTACTATAGATATCAACTAATATAAAGCACACAATATTATTCAATAATCATTCATCTTAATTAATCCTACTTGATTAATTTTAATTACATTAAGTAATTTAACTTTAATTGATCACATAGATTAATTATTCTTAACCATTTCAGCCAAAACTATTTCCAATCTACAATTTATTACATCCTGTAATTATCATCACAATTACTTCACTAAGTAATACATTAAGTAATTATACTTAAACGATTCTTACAATAATTATCTTTAATTAATTAATCTAATTAATTACTAAAACAAATTAAATTAATTAATATTTAATAATCCCAAGTTAATGATCTTCATTTACTATTAACAATTCTTTATTTGTAACAACCCTGTATTTTATAATTATTTTATTGTATATTTTAATTATTTTTAATGTAAGATTTTGATTTAAAAACTTATTTTACTTATTTGAAATGATTAAATTTATTATTTAAATATAATCTTGATTTTTATATGAGTTATAATTCCAAACTTGTGTAAGTTGAATATTTGCCTGAAATGCTGATTTCGGTCAAAATAGTCAAACTGTGACTTTCAACTTAAAATTTTAAAAGTTTAAAAAATTTAATTTTTTCTTTTATTATGAAAGTACATAAAATTCTAAGAACACTTTTCGTTTCGTTGAATTTGGATGTAAATTGTGAAAGTTATACCCTTAGAATATTGTGCGCATATAGGGTTATTTAACAACGACTATTTTAAATTGTATAAATTACTTCTTCTTTGTTATATTTTATTTTAATATGTGATAATATGTTATTTTATGTATATTTTGAATTTTAAGTATTTTTAAAATGATAATATAATTTTTCTAAAGTTTATTTGACTTTATTTCAATTTATAAAGCCTAGTTGGTATTTACTGCATTTTTCTTTATTTAACTTTCTATTTAATAAAAATTAAATTATTACTTTACCTTGAAAATGTTTTAAAACCATTTTTAACTCAAATTTGTGTTAAGATATTTTTTCTGTGAAGTAATAAAATTTTCAAAGTCATTGGAGATTTTCTTGTAATATTTATGTCAGGTTTGCTATTTTTAAGCAATTTCTTATTTCCTTTTTCTATTTTACTTAAAATAAATTATTTATTTTATTTTATTCTTACTTAGTTTAGGTTTTAAATAAAATTTCTAAGTTTATTTTGTATTTATAAAATTAAAAAGAAAAGGAAATGCAAAAGGTTTAGAAAGTTAAGAGATCTTAAAAGCCTGAAACGTAAAGGCGTTTTATCCGTTTCGTTTTGCAATTAATACATCAATTTATTGATTTATTTTATACATTCACTATTATTGCTGTGTTTTACTTTATTTTATTCATTTTACATGTATTTAAATTTAATAAATTTTTCCAAAGTGTATTGAAGTTATTTCTAATTCCTAAGTCTAGTTTTCATTTTTCTGTGCCATTTTTCTTATTTTAATCATATCTAATTAATAATTAATTATTAATATTTTGTTTATCTGTTATATTTTCGAATTCTAACTGAAATTTATAAATGTTTTCAGTTATTTAAGATGTATATGAATATATATAGGAAGTTTAAAAGGTTTGAAAGCAAAGAAACGTAAAACCGTTTTAACGTTTCTTCTTCCGTTTCTTTTCCAATTAATAGATTTAATTTACTTTGACCGTTCCTTTCTTTATTGTAGCTGTGCATTTCTTACCTCATTTTCACGTGAAAACATTCCTCTCCACTTCATTTTTCACGGCTAGAAAGGTTTGGTAATGGCTCCTCTTTTCCTCTTCCTTTTGCTCTTCTTTTTCCATTGTTTTCTTATATTTTGCCTTGTTTTCTCATGTGTATTGCTTGGCCTCTACCACCCACCATCACCACCATACTCTCCACCATCCCTTACCACTCTTCCTTGGCATCATCTCCAGCCATCATTTCAGATCCATCCATGGCCACACCTCCCTTGGTGACAAAACTCCACAAAATTGCAAATAATGTCCAAAACAATGCATTAGCCACCACTATTACTTCACCACCTTCATACTTCACCATGGCCACCACCTCTAGCCACGACCACCACCTTGCTACCACCACTACACTTCATCTTAGCCTCTGTCCAGATCTGAAATTGACATGGCCAAGACTCCATGAACCAAAACTCCACAAAAACAATGCATAAAGCCTTGAAACATTCATGATAGCCACCATATCACTTCGTATCTTCATCCACCACCTTGGCCACCACCATAGGTCGCTACCACCACCTTTTATAGACCTTCCTACACCCCTCCATCTACTGTCCAAACCTGTACAAGTATGGCCAAGCCCCACTTGACCCAAGGCCGAGCCTTGTTGTGCTCAAAAACTTCATATATGTTGCCTTGACCAATTGTATGCTTCATGTTATAACCCTACCACTCCATACTCCTTCTAGCCGTGAGTTATGGTGCCAAACCTGAGCTATATCATCATAATGGCTGAACCCAAGAACTTCCTAGGCCAAGCATTTGAATGGTTAAAGCAAGGTCAAGTAATCTATTCCTTTGTTGCTTCGTATTTTCATTGTTTCAACATTGTTTTGCGTTGAATATTTATATGTATATTGTCTTGTTTTGGTTATTGTTTACAAGACAAATATCAAGGCTCTCCATTCATTCAAATCAAAAGTAATGCTATATCATGCTTGTCGTGCTTTTGAAATCGCACTTGTGTTTGTTGTTTTGGTCTTCAGCTTGAAAAAGTGAGTCTTTCTCACTCTGACATTTATACTTATGAAAAGTGAATTGATGACAAGTGTTTAGTAATATAAAATGTTTATGCAAGTTAATGATGATCATATGATATGCTATTCCATGTTATTACCATGTTTTTACCATGTTAAACTGTTAATTTTCACCTGACATCTCATATATGACTGTATATTGTGATATTGACCTTGTTTATATTATTTCTGTATATGATCACACTGCAAGTTCCCTGTTAGAAAAAAAATGTTATGGGCTGATATGATAGGCTTGAATGGTTTTAAGTTTTTCATTTTGGCTTGGGATTGCGGGTTTTAAATGATAAAACCCGGATTTTCTTTGTAAATTATGGGTTGAAATGATATATTACCCATATCACTTTACCTAGCGTAGAAAATTATATACAGGCCCGTAGTTAAAATATGTTTTTCTAAAAATTTTAAATATTTTAGAAATTTAATTATTATAATATTTTTATTTTTAATTTAATAAAAAAAAGGATTTTTGTAAAACATTATTGAGTTTTCGAATAATTGTAAGTGACATGAATTAATGAAAAAGTTAGAAATTTTGAACGTAAGTTATTTTGGAAATTTTGATTTAATTTTAATTGGAAATTTAATTGAATATGAAATTATGATAAATTTATGATAATTTGAATTGAAATGAATTTAAAGTGATTTGTATATCATATTAATGATTTTTAATAAAGTTGAAATGTGAAATGAATGCATCTCGTAAGTTGAAATTTTGAAATATAACTAAAATTGGAAATTTATGAAATTGACGTAAAAGTGAACTTTTAGTTAAGAAAATAAAAATAAAACTAAGTTATATTTGAGAATTTGAACTTAAGTGTTAAGTTGAAATTTAATGTAATGGATTTTAAAATTGAACATTGCATTTTAATAAGTGGATTATTATTAAATCTTGATTTTTGAATGGAAATTTAACCCTGTAAAATCATGAATTTGAGGAAAATTAAATGATGTTTATAAATGTGATAAATGTATGCTTTTATAAGTTAAAATGTTTTAAATAAAAATATAATTGGTTGAGAAATTATATTGAATATTTGAAGTTAATTGACTGCATTTTGAAATGCTATTAATTACAATGTAAATGATATTACGGCATTTGTAAATGCTGAAGTTGATGATAATGAACTAAAAAGCTAAATTGAATTAAAAGCTATTATAGAAATTTTTGTAAGTGCTATAATTTTATTTTTCATTTTTTTTGAATTTAACTAAGTTTATTTGACATTTAAGTAAACCCTATTACAACATTTTAAAATGTCGTCTTTTGATAAATTGAACTGTTTTGAATGTAACTTTCCGTAGTGTTTTCTAAATACTGCGAAAATGAATTTTCACTGTTTTAATAAACTTAAGTGAATAAATGAACTTTGGAAGTTGAAATTTTGGCAATTTAATAATTTAATTATTAAACATAATAACTTCATTTAATGATTAAAAATGATTTTGGAATATAAACTGTTTTGAAATATGAATTGAAATGGTATTTTAAATTGAATAAAATGAATAATGATTGAAATGTGGTACTGAAAGATATGATATTTTGATATTAAAATGATTTGAAACGAAGTTTTGAAAGATATGATATTTTGATATTAAATGATTTGAAAAATGGAGTTTTGAAAGATATGACATTTCGATATATTAAAATGATTTGAAACGAATTTTTGAAAGATATGATATTTTGATATTAAATGATTTGAAAAATGAAGCTTTGAAAGGTTATGATATTTTGATGTATTAAAATGATTTGAAAGGAAGTTTTTAAAAGGATATGATAATTTAATATATTGAAATGGTTAGAAATGACTTGATATTTATTTTGATAAATATTTGAATTGAAAGATATGGTATGATGATATATTGAAATGGTTTGGAAATGAATTAATCTTTATTCTGATAAAGATTTGGATCGAAAAGGGTATTTTATTTTGAAGTATAAAATATTGTTTTAAAGTTATAACTACGGGTTATAATAACGATTGGTTGTTAAAGAGACCGGGATCGGATATTGTCTTATAGCCGGCCAATACCGAAAACCACTTTAACAACTGTGTACGCGGTGGAGATTCCAGAATGAAGTAGGATGGTGGCGACGTTCTCGAGGTATATTACGTGGACCCAACTCCCGTGAGTTGGCATATATGACTAAAACAGGAGCTATACCGGGCTACACAAAGGGTCGCACCCTTTCATCGAGCATGCTCCATCGAAAACCATTCTATTACTTTTGTGATTCGATATGTGGCGCCACTTTGATTCGGGGGTATTGTTCGAGGTGGACGGAAGCTGCTGGCTTGCCGTCACCACCGGTCCGGGAGTGCAAACGGTGTATCCACCCTGGCATTGCCTCGCGTGCCATGTCATATCCTTATATCGAGCCCACTACGATTTTGGTTTTAAAGATCCGACCGTGTTAAGGTTCACCATCCCCTTAACGCTATTTTCTATATGATTATACTTTACTGATTAGACACTACCGTATACAGCATATATTACTACATAGTAAATAGTTTAACGGATCCTTAGAGGATGGGAGGTCTCAAGCATCCTTTAAGTTACTGATGCATTTTGTTACTGTTCACTTGAGTTGATTTACAGTTTATAAGTATTTATGTCCTGACTCGAGGGTTTTGTATTTTGCTTTACGCTCGGGTCAGATTGATTGAGTTAGCATTCAAGATTCACCTTCGGCGTTGGAGCTTTCCTTGAAGATCCAGCCATCTATTTTGTTTCAGTATCCAGTGGTTCGGTGATGTATCTGATTTGTACCTGATATATCCTGTTACTCTTCTGTTGTATCTTATTCAACTCTGATGTATCTTATATTTTATATAGTAGCTTCATGAACTACTACCTCTTTTCCTTCCGCTGCATTTTTATATACTCTGTGTCTGAGATCTGTGATTTTTATTTACTGTACATTCTGAGATTTGCCAAATTTTTATTTACAACGCGGTATTTTGAGCAATTCAATTCCGGCGTGAGTGTCTGCCTATACACTTATAATGGATGCGAGTTGCTGAAAATACCAGGTTGTTACAGTTGGTATCAGAGCTTTGGTAGCTCTAGACAAAACTCAGCATATGGAGTAGATGTATTTACAGAATCACTTTCATTCAAGTTTGAATCTCTCTCTTTTGACTCGATTCCTTTGTATTTTGGAACGTTCCCTACAGTTCCAAAATCCATTCGTATCCCTCACTATTCATCTTCTTTTGACTCTGGAGTATTCCATAACTCCGCTTCGAATGATCTTTCTAGTGAGTCGGCGATCACACCAATTTCAAATTTAATTGAAAAGGGGGAAAACTCCTTTGCAGTTAGCATCGATTCACCAGAGATTCTTATCTATCCTTGGTTTAGATGCTAATATCTTTTGTTATTCCAAACTCTAACTCTTGAGGTCGAATGTAGATTTACCCTAGAAAATCCACATCGATCTTATTTTATAAGTCACGGTTGACCCGGTTAAGGTTGCCCGTGATTTATATAAGCTTATCCATCTTCCTATTCTGTTATTTAGTCATGTCATCCTTGTTTCCAACTTATTTTTAAATCATAATCTCCTTTGATTTGTGTTAGTCAAAAATTTGAATCTCTGCCCTTCTTTGAAATCTATTCATCTATAGTGTATTTGTAAACTAGTATTTAAAATTAAAATGTTTTATATATTGTGTTGTTTGAGTTGTTGATGTTGAGTTGGGTTTCTGATCGATACGTCTGATCAGCGCTATCGATAAGATTTCCAAAACACTTTGACAGAACAAACTTACACAATGTATTTAAAAAAAAAATTGGTTAATGAAATAAATTTTGATATATAAGTAAATTTATGGAACTTAATGAAATGATTTAAATTGATAATTTGAAATGATAATATTTGATTTATCATTTATTGTTCTACAAATAGATCTGTAAATATTTGTTTATAAATTTATTTGTGAACTGAAATGAATTTAAAACAAGAATTTGAGGATTTAGATTCCAATTATTTCGAACTTTGGTTTAAAGTTTTAAAAGGTTATATTATTTAAAGTATTTTGAATAGAATTTGTTTTCAAAGAATTTTAAAGGTTTAAAATTAGTGCTCTTCTCTTTGTCGCTGGAAAATAACTTCGGTGATGATCGCGACATCATCGATGTTCATTTTCGAGTTTCGAAGTTAAGAGACTGTTCTGTAGTCTTGCTACAGCTTTGTTTTGAGAAATTAAATTGATTTGAATTTCTAAAATATGACTTGAATTATAATATATATATATATATATATATATATATATATATATGATTGAAATTTGATTTGACATATTACATATGTATATATATTATTTCTTATCTCTAAATGGTCTGAAGAAATCGGAAATTTAATTTTTAAATTCTATTTTTAAAGAATAATTTCAATTATAAAAAGAAAATAAAAAAAATTGAATAAATGATTTAAGCTTGAAATGATTGAATTGGAAATTTTATTTGTATAATACAATTGCATTCAAATATAACTTACCAAAATTTCAGAAGTTAAAAATTTAATTGGATAATATACGATATAAAAAGATTTTATAAATAAAATTTGAGTAGTTATAGAAAAAAAAGTGTAAATATATTTAACATGAGTGATCAATATATTGAGAGGAATAAATTTAATTTTGATTAGGAATAAAGAAGAATAAAATTTACTAAGTACATTGTGAGTGTAATAAATGATTATTTTTCAAACCCATGGTTTTAAAAATTATTAATTTAAGATGATTGGATAATAAGATAATGAAATTTGGGGTAGTTAAGATTTATTTAACTTGTGTAAAGATTTATTCTCTGTTTAAGTTGAAATCTCCATGCTTTCAAATTCATTTCCTTATTTTGTTTTTCAAACTATCTTTTGGTTGTCCTTATTATCTTTATCTTGCTATAGACCGGTATAGGCATCTTTCTATAATCTTTCTGTTTAGAAATCTTTCTATAATCTTTGATAGACCTTTGGTAATCATTTTGAATCCACCTTTTTCGTGCTTGTGTTCTTGATTCTGGAGGATCTTGGAAAGATCACCTCCACCTTGTTAAACTTACCTATAACAACAGTTATCAGGTATAACTTCAATCTTATTGTCATCTTATCTTAATCCTATTTCACTCTATCTTTTCTGTGCCCTTCCATACCACATTCCTTTTCGGGGACGAAAAGTTTTGAGTGGGGGAGAGTGTAACAACCCTGTATTTTGTAATTATTTTATTGTATATTTTAATTATTTTTAATGTAAGATTTTGATTTAAAAACTTATTTAACTTATTTGAAATGATTAAATTTATTATTTAAATATAATATTGATTTTTATATGAGTTATAATTCCAAACTTGTGTAAGTTGAATATTTGCCTGAAATGCTGATTTCGGTCAAAATAGTCAAACTGTGACTTTCAACTTAAAATTTTAAAAGTTTAAAAAATTTAATTTTTTCTTTTATTATGAAAGTACATAAAATTCTAAGAACACCACTTTTCGTTTCGTTGAATTTGGATGTAAATTGTGAAAGTTATACCCTTTACAATATTGTGCGTATATAGGGTTATTAAACAATGACAATTTTAAATTGTATAAATTACTTCTTCTTTGTTATATTTTATTTTAATATGTGATAATATGTTATATTATGTATATTTTTACTTTTAAGTATTTTTAAAATGATAATATAATTTTTCTAAAGTTTATTTGAATTTATTTCAATTTATAAAGCCTAGTTGGTATTTACTGCATTTTTCTTTATTTAACTTTCTATTTAATAAAATTAAATTATTATTTTACCTTGAAAATGTTTTAAAACCATTTTTAATTCAAATTTTGTGTTAATTTTTTTTTTTTTGAAGTAATAAATTTTTCAAAGTCATTGGAGATTTTCTTGTAATTTTTATGTCAGGGTTGCTATTTTTAAGCAATTTCTTATTTCCTTTCTATTTTACTTAAAATAAATTATTTATTTTATTTTATTCTTACTTAGTTTAGGTTTTAAATAACATTTCTGAGTTTATTTTGTTTTTATAAAATTAAAAAGAAAAGGAAATGCAAAGGGTTTAGAAAGTTAAGAGATCTTAAAAGCCTGAAACGTAAAGGCGTTTTATCCGTTTCTTTTTGCAATCAATACATCAATTTATTGATTTATTTTATACATTCACTTTTATTGCTGTGTTTTACTTTATTTTATTCATTTTACAGGTATTTAAATTTAAGAAATTTTTTCCAAAGTGTATTGAAGTTATTTCTAATTCCTAAGTCTAGTTTTCATTTTTCTGTGCCATTTTTCTTATTTTAATCATATCTAATTAATAATTAATTATTAATATTTTGTTTATCTGTTATATTTTCGAATTCTAACTGAAATTTATAAGTGTTTTCAGTTATTTAAGATGTATATGAATATATATATATAGGAAGTTTAAAAGGTTTGAAAGCAAAGAAACGTAAAACCGTTTTAACGTTTCTTCTTCCGTTTCTTTTCCAATTAATAGATTTAATTTCCTTTGACTGTTCCTTTCTTTATTGTAGCTTTGCATTTCTTACCTTATTTTCACGTGAAAACATTCCTCTCCACTTCATTTTTCACGGCTAGAAAGGTTTGGTAATGGCTCCTCTTTTCCTCTTCTTTTTGATCTTCTTTTTCCATCGTTTTCTTATATTTTGCCTTGTTTTCTCTTGTGTATTGCTTGGCCTCTACCATCCACCATCACCACCATACTCTCCACCATCCTTTACCACTCTTCCTTGGCATCATCTCTAGCCATCATTTCAGATCCATCCATGGCCACACCTCCCTTGGTGACAAAACTCCACAAAATTGCAAATAATGTCCAAAACAATGCATTAGCCACCACTATTACTTCACCACCTTCATACTTCACCATGGCCACCACCTCTAGCCACGACCACCACCTTGCTACCACCACTACACGTCATCTTAGCCTCTGTCCAGATCTGAAATTGACATGGCCAAGACTCCATGAACCAAAACTCCACAAAAACAATGCATAAAGCCTTGAAACATTCATGATAGCCACCTTATCACTTCGTATCTTCATCCACCACCTTGGCCACCACCATAGGCCGCTGCCACCGCCTTTTCTAGACCTTACCACACCCCTCCATCTACTGTACAAACCTGTACAAGTATGGCCAAGCCCCACTTGACCCAAGGCCGAGCCTTGTTGTGCTCAAAAACTTCATATATGTTGCCTTGACCAATTGTATGCTTCATGTAATAACCCTACCACTCCATACTCCTTCTAGCCGTGAGTTATGGTGACAAACCTGAGCTATATCATCATCATGGCTGAACCCAAGAACCTCCTAGGCCAAGCATTTGAATGGTTAAAGCAAGGTCAAGTAATCTATTCCTTTGTTGCTTCGTATTTTCATTGTTTCAACATTGTTTTGCGTCGAATATTTATATGTATATTGTCTTGTTTTGGTTATTGTTTACAAGACAAATATCAAGGCTCTTCATTCATTCAAATCAAAAGTCATGCTATATCGTTCTTGTCGTGCTTTTGGAATTGCACTTGTGTTTGTTGTTTTTGTCTTCAGCTTGAAAAAGTGAGTCTTTCTCACTCTGACATTTATACTTATGAAAAGTGAATTGATGACAAGTGTTTAGTAATATAAAATGTTTATGCAAGTTAATGATGATCATATGATATGTTATTCCATGTTATTACCATGTTTTTACCATGTTAAACTCTTAATTTTCAACTGACATCTCATATATGACTGTATATTGTGATATTGACCTTGTTTATATTATTTCTGTATATGATCACACTGCAAGTTCCCTGTTAGAAAAAAAATGTTATGGGATGAAATGATAGGCCTGAATGGTTTTAAATTTTTCATTTTGGCTTGGGATTGCGGGTTTGAAATGATAAAACCTGAATTTTCTTTGTAAATTATGGGTTGAAATGATATACTACCCATATAACTTTACCAAGCATAGAAAATTATATACAGGCCCGTAGTTAAAATATGTTTTTCTAAAAATTTTAAATATTTTAGAAATTTAATTATTATAATATTTTGATTTTTAATTTAATAAAAAAAAGGATTTTTGTAAAATATTATTGATTTTCTGAATAATTGTAAGTGACATGAATTAATGAAAAAGTTAGAAATTTTGAACGTAAGTTATTTTGGAAATTTTGATTTAATTTTAATTGGAAATTTAATTGAATATGAAATTATGATAAATTTATGATAATTTGAATTGAAATGAATTTAAAGTGATTTTTATATCATATTAATGATTTTTAATAAAGTTGAAATGTGAAATGAATGCATCTCGTAAGTTGAAATTTTGAAATATGACTAAAATTGGAAATTTATGAAACTGACGTAAAAGTGAACTTTTAGTTAAGAAAATAAAAATAAAACTAAGTTATATTTGAGAATTTGAACTTAAGTGTTAAGTTGAAATTTAATGTAATGGATTTTAAAATTGAACATTGCATTTTAATAAGTGGATTATTATTAAATCTTGATTTTTGAATGGAAATTTAACCTTGTAAAATCATGAATTTGAGGAAAATTAAATGATGTTTATAAATGTGATAAATGTATGATTTTATAAGTTAAAATGTTTTAAATAAAAATATAATTGGTTGAGAAATTATATTGAATATTTGAAGTTAATTGACTGCATTTTGAAATGCTATTAATCACAATGTAAATGATATTACGACATTTGTAAATGCTGAAGTTGATGATAATGAACTAAAAAGCTAAATTGAATTAAAAGCTATTATAGAAATTTTTGTAAGTGCTATAATTTTATTTTTCATTTTTTTTTGAATTTAACTAAGTTTATTTGACATTTAAGTAAACCCTATTACAACATTTTAAAATGTCGTCTTTTGATAAATTGAACTGTTTTGAATGTAATTTTCCGTAGCGTTTTCTAAATACTGCGAAAAACGAATTTTCACTGTTTTAATAAACTTAAGTGAATAATTGAACTTTGGAAGTTGAAATTTTGGCAATTTAATAATTTAATTATTAAACATAATAACTTCATTTAATGATTAAAAATGATTTTGGAATATAAACTGTTTTGAAATATGAATTGAAATGGTATTTTAAATTGAATAAAATGAATAATGATTGAAATGTGGTACTGAAAGATATGATATTTTGATATTAAAATGATTTGAAACGAAGTTTTGAAAGATATGATATTTTGATATTAAATGATTTGAAAAATGGAGTTTTGAAAGATATGACATTTTGATATATTAAAATGATTTGAAATGAATTTTTGAAAGATATGATATTTTGATATTAAATGATTTGAAAAATGAAGCTTTGAAAGGTTATGATATTTTGACGTATTAAAGTGATTTGAAAGGAAGTTTTTAAAAGGATATGATAATTTAATATATTGAAATGGTTAGAAATGACTTGATATTTATTTTGATAAATATTTGAATTGAAAGATATGGTATGATGATATATTGAAATGGTTTGGAAATGATTTAATCTTTATTTTGATAAAGATTTGGATTGAAAAGGGTATTTTATTTTGAAGTATAAAATATTGTTTTAAAGTTATAACTATGGGTTATAGTAACGATTGGTTGTTAAAGAGACCGGGATCGGATATTGTCTTATAGCCGGCCAATACCGAAAACCACTTTAACAACTGTGTACGCGGTGGAGATTCCAGAATGAAGTAGGATGGTGGCGACGTTCTCGAGGTATATTACGTGGACCCAACTCCCGTGAGTTCGCATATATGACTAAAATAGGAGCTATACCGGGCTACATAAAGGGTCGCACCCTTTCATCGAGCATGCTCCATCGGAAACCATTCTATTACTTTTGTGATTCGATATGTGGCGCCACTTTGATTCGGGGGTATTGTTCGAGGTGGGCGGAAGCTGCTGGCTTGCCGTCACCACCGGTCCGGGAGTGCAAACGGTGTATCCACCCTGGCATTGCCTCGCGTGCCGTGTCATATCCTTATATCGAGCCCACTACGATTTTGGTTTTAAAGATCCGACCGCGTTAAGGTTCACCATCCCTTTAACGCTATTTTCTATATGATTATACTTTACTGATTAGACACTACCGTATATAGCATATATTACTACATAGTAAATAGTTTAACGGATCCTTAGAGGATGGGCGGTCCCAAGCATCCTTTAAGTTACAGATGCATTTTGTTACTGTTCACTTGAGTTTATTTACAGTTTATAAGTATTTATGTCCTGACTCGAGGGTTTTGTATTTTGCTTTACGCTCGGGTCAGATTGATTGAGTTAGCATTCAAGATTCACCTTCAGCGTTGGAGCTTTCCTTGAAGATCCAGCCATCTATTTTGTTTCAGTATCCAGTGGTTCGGTGATGTATCTGATTTGTACCTGACGTATCCTGTTACTCTTCTGTTGTATCTTATTCAACTCTAATGTATCTTATATTTTATATAGTAGCTTCATGAACTACTATCTCTTTTCCTTCCGCTGCATTTTTATATACTCTGCGTCTGAGATCTGTGATTTTTATTTACTGTATATTCTGAGATTTGCCAAATTTTTATTTACAACGCGGTATTTTGAGCAATTCAATTCCGGCATGAGTATCTACCTATACACTTATAATGGATGCGAGTTGTTGAAAATGCCAGGTTGTTACATTAATTACTTCTCCAAGTAATAAATCTTACATTAACCATTATTAATTAAGTTATCTTAAATAACCAATAAATTAATCTTTAATTGTTTAATTAATTAAGTGCTTAACTTTAACTTAATTAATCGTTAATTACTAGATTAATTTCCTTGATTATAACTTAATTGCGTAATTAATAAATCTTTAATAATTAATTAATAACCTTTAATTACTAATAAAACTTAATTTCAAATTAATTTACTCTTAATTATTCATTTAATTAACTCCATATTATAAATTAATTAACGTTAATTATCTAATTAACAATTCTTATTTGCAAATTTATTAGACATTTAATTACTAGTTAACCAATCTTTAATTACCAATTGATAAATCTCTACTTACTTAGTTAATTATAACTATTAATAAACCATTCTTAATTACTTTAAAAAACAATTGATTAATTAACGAAAATCATTTATCTAAATTACCTTCTTACTTATCATTTAAAAATCTTCCTTAATAACTTTGAAATCAAATTATTTCTAACTTAAAAAGCTTTATTGTTAATTAAATTTCAAAACACTTATCTCACATTATTTACTTAATTAGAATATTAATTAAGATTTAAAACATTCTTAAGTATTCTCTTAAATAATTAAACCTTTAAAATAAATCCTTTACTTAAATTATTAGACAATCATTGAGTCATAAACACTTAAACTTGCTGAAATGATTAGCTGGAACTTCACTTATATTGGACTGCAAGTTGAAAATCAAACCCGAGAATATCCCCAGGTTTTACTCGAGTTAAAACTCGAGTTTCTTTCCACTCTTCCCTGAGATTCCCTCTTCTTCTTATTTTATTAGCTTAAGTTTTTAAATTTCAACATCAGGTGAATATAACTTAAATAACAGTTGAAGAAACTCCCAGGCGAACACACGCAAACCCGAGCCAAGATCGAAAACACGCTAGGCCCCCATCGAGTTGTCATGAACCAGCCTTTCCAGATACCCAAACGTTGCTATGCACGTGCACGGCACTTCGCCGGCGCTCTGGCAAACTTCGCCACCACCTGCAAGTCACGTATGATCTCAACAACAGAAATCACAGGCCAACTCGCTGCCGCAACATCCAAATCAAGATTCGCCCCTTCGTTCGAACCTGTAACTCAAACCTACTAAACAAAATCGCATCGCCTCACCTACGCCGATCACCAGAGGCGATACAACTCCAGCCTCACCACCTCAACTCCCTACACTTCATTTCCCCAGAGTTTCGTTCAACTCGGTCAATCAGAGGTGACGAAATACCTCATTTCCAGACCACTACAAACTCGAACATAAACCCTAGTTTTGCATCGATCAATCATTGATTGCAATAGAAAAATTATTTAACATTTTTCCTAACTCCATTGATAACCAAGCAAGCTTCAAGCAAAATTTCAACATTCAAAGATTCTTCGATTATCAGAGATTGATCAAAAAGAATTTCCAGTTCATCTATGGACTGCTTCTAATTTACACCACTAAAAAACACCAATTTGGTTTTAAAAATCGTATCTTAGGTTGTTGATTCAAGTTACGTTATCGAATTAATATTTTAAAATGTTCGAATTCATCATATGATTGCCTCTATACTATAAAACTGAATTTACAGACTAAATTCTTCATTTTCGAGCGTTAAAAAAATTCTTAGGCCATAATTTAAATTTAAACAAACTTGCTTTGTCGATGCTTTAAGCCTAACAAAGGTTGGATGGTAGTATTTTGAAATTTGATTAAATATTCAACTCCGTAACAATGAACAGAGAAGACCAGTATATTAAGATTTTAACAAAAACAACCTATATATATATATATATATATAAACACAGAACTATATTCAAAAATAACACGTATACAACACCATATTATCAATGAATCACCTGTATAGTTTTTAAATTATACTTAAATCTTTAAAAATTTGTGTTTAGTCACCTGAACTATGTTTGAACAAAGAGAAAATATGTTATGAAGGCTGCAGTTTTGATCTTCCTTTTTAAATCTTCTTGCCTGATTGTTGTATTATCGAAATGATGTTTAAGTTTGTAAAAAAAATGGAAGTGCTTACTATTTCCTGGTTTTCTATGTTGAACGAAAAAGCATTGCATATATATGAAGAAGACGGGTTTGTACATGGTAGGCTTTATCTGGTATAGTTTATTTCTTTGGTCAACAAGATTTTTTCTGAAATGAAGTGATTTGTTTTTGTGCTGGAGATGATGGTATTTAATGCCATGTTTCCCTATAAGTCAACATAGTTATCCTCTTTGATTTTTGTATGTAGGTATTATATATTTATATTTTATATGTACATAGATACTTTGCAAGTAGGTAATTTGTTCTCTTGCATTGCTTATACATGTATTACATAGGTTATATGGTTCTAGAATAATCTCATGTGTTTACTATAAAGTTATTATAGTTATTGTTAACACTTTGACTTATGTATTTAATTTTTTTCCTATTTAAGTGTAACTATCAAACACTTGATTCATATCCATATATTTTTATAATTATATTTTATTCTTACTTTTAATATTGATAGGATTGATTTTAATTTAACACTATTATCTATATCTCATTCATATGCACATGTTCAAATTAAATGTTAATAAGGTAGTGCATTAATTAAATCGAATAAGGTAGATTTTATTTTAAATATTTTTGAAAGATTTTATTTTAAATTTTAAAATTTCCTTCACAATACATACATACATACATATATATATATATATATATATATATATATATATAAATAACTGGAAAATGTTCAAAGTCTTATTTGTTTTTCTAAATAATAGGCTTGTATTTTATTTAATTTGATTAAATTCTTATTAAAATGATATTTACAAAATCCGGGTTGTCACATTCCTTCCTCCCTTAGAACTTTTCGTCCTCGAAAACGAAAAGAACGAAGCCAAAATTATTAAAATACTTAAATTATATAATTTTTCTTTGATCATTTTTAAACTACTTTAAAAATCTATATAATATTACTAAAATAATTTTTTTTATAAAATACTTTTATAACTCAATGTTTCGGCAAGTCCATCCTTGTTCTCACAGATATTCGGTCATACGTTGATCAGGCGAACGACCGAAAATCTATAAGTTCTTGGCAGACCCGTTTCCAACCTCCAGTGAAAATCTTTTGAAAAATAATTTTATTGAAAACATTTTTTGAAAATAGAGGAAATATCCTTAGTGAGAATGCTCTGGAAATCATCACCCCCATCCCTGGTCGCAGTTACATCCTGGGTTACGTTGCCATCGCAGCAAAAGTCCATGTAACTGTAGGCACTCCGCGCCTCTCGATTACGCCATGGAACCCACAACAGATCGCAGTTACATTCCAGGGTTACATTGCCATCGTAGCAAAAGCCCATGTAACTGTAGGCATCAGCGCCCTCGATTTTCGCTGTCAAAATGAAACTTCTCCACCCCCACATAGGTCACAGTCTACCGATATAAAATCAAACGTAGACTGTTGGCTCTCAGCGGCACACACGACTTTCCCTATGTTACCATAGGTCGCAGTCTACCGATATAAAATCAAACGTAGACCGTTGGCTCTTAGTAACACACATGACTTTCGCTATGGTCTGCAGTAGATCGCAGTGACATCGAGTTACACCGTCGTCATAGCTTAATCCAAATGCCTCTGTAGGCATCAGCGCCCCTCGACTTTCGCTACACACTACTTATAATTCTCAGGAACTAGTTTTGTCCGGACTCCTCACAAGATCAACTTTAGAACCCCCCCTTAGGGTTCAAGGCAGCACCACCCAGTGGCACTCCTGAGAAGTTCATTTCAAGGGTGCGCCTTTTTCCTCAGAGCCATTATCAAAACACTTTATACTATACACATATAGTATCTTTCAAATCATACACCTAGTATGATCTCATACAAAGCTCCTTTACACAAAATCGATTATCCCAAAATCGATAATTCTCAAACTAGGCTTTCTAAATTCCAATATTGATTTTACCCAAAAATGAAAAGCCTTTCCAAATCCAAAGATTCCCAAAACCTTTTTCCAAAACCCTCATAAGATCCTTTACATATGTATATATAAATAAAAAATTTTAAAACTTTGGATCATTTCAAACTTGTATAAAACTTCTTTTTATACTTCAAACACTTTCAAAATCCTTTTCTTCCGGCAATAGACTCAACAAGGGGAGATTTATCTTATATAACAAAGATATATAACTTTGTTTATTCAAAATCAAATATTCAAATTTGATTACTCTTTCCAATATCAATTTCATTCAAATCCGTACGATGTACACATATCACCCGTACGCTATACCAATCTGGTCGCTCACTCGATCACACAATTTCACTTCCGAACTGGTATAGTCCATCCGACTTCTTAGTGCGGACACAGATCTGGTTTCTTAATTATAAACCGTAATTCTCCATGCATAGCCATAACTATGATAGAGAATATCCAGAACCAATCAAAAATCCATATCAAGGTTCGCCGTCGAAAATCGAGTAAAAAATCCCAACTCGAATCGATATACTATCTCAAAATTATATGCTCGAATCTGGGTCAAATCACTATGCGAATAGAATAATATACGTACATCCTACGTATTTAAATTCATTGATTATTAGCCAAATCAATTTCCTTTCTATTCATCCTCACTATGAATTTTATCCACATTTGCCTAATCCCCGTTTGGATTATCACTTCAATTCTTATCTCAGTTTGGTATTTAATCAATAACAGTTTGAACTTCGACCAGTCTATATTTAGAAAATAGCTTGAAAAATTTAAAAATACATAAATAGTTGAAAAATAATTAGTAGTTTGCAGAATAGCTGTAAAAGAGTTAACAGATTATAAAATAGTTGGAAAATAGTTAAATGGTTTCAGAAATTTTAGATAATTGCAAAATAATTGTAAAATAGTAATTAATTTTGTAATATAGTTGAAAAACAGAAATTAATTTACAAAACAGTTGAAAATTTGCTTAATAATTCCAAAAATAATTGTAAAACAAGTATAAGGTAGTTTTAGGTTTTATAAGAAAGGTTGTATATATAATAAATAGCTTGGAAAAATAGATTTGTACTAAAACAATTTATTTTGAAAACAGTCCAGAGTCAAACTGTTCAGTCCCAACCTCCATTTTCATCCACTCAATTTAAATTTCCGCTTCCATTCAAATTGACTCAATTCCAATTTAAATAACTTCAATTTTCATTGAAAATGATTTATCCCCAATTCAAATTGAATTAATTCTCAATTTCTTTCCAATTTTTAAATCAAATTCTATTCGATTTTGAAACTATTCAACTTTAATCACAATTTCGATTAATTCAAGTAAATTGCAAATTGAACCAATTTCAATTCATATCAATTTAAATTTTGAATTAATCCCAATTCCCATTTGAATTTGAACTAATTCAATTCAAATTTCAACTTTAAATCATCTCAAATTATATAAATTCGAGTTAAATTTCCAAATGTTGATTTAACCCTTTAAATCAAATTAACCTTTATTATTTATTTTAATTTATTTTATTTTTATTTTTTAAATCAACCATCTGAATCTTTAAACAACTTAATTCTGAGTCCAATTTTCAAAATTCCATTGTAAATTATCTTTACTTAACCTTTTTCAAAATTCAAATAAGTGTTTAAAAATAATTTTGTCTTAAAAATTTAATTTATTACTCAATTTTATTCAATTATTCCTTTATAAAATAATTGACCATATCCCTTTCTGCCATGGAAATCCTTATTTCAAATATAAGTTTAAATTTCCCTTTTATCTCAATAATGGATTTATTTACCACACTACAATTCTCATTCATTTAAAAAAATCCAATTCACAATTTAAAGATTTTTAATAACAATAGGATGATATCATCCAATTTATTATAAAACATCCATCCATTTTCAATTTACAGATCTCAAACCCATTTTGAGATCACACAAACTACCCATTCAAATTAACCATTTAACTTCATAAGTTAAATTCAATTCATTCATTTAGTCAACCTTACTCAAATTTGAATTCCTACTTCAAATTTTCAAATTTCCAATAATATTCTTTCTTACTTATAAGTTTAAAACTTATATCACTTTGGGTTTCACATCACATTCCAAGGAATATTCAAAACTCAACCTTAGAGTTTATTTCAAATATACATATTTATTTCCTTTACACACCAAGTTACTTTAAATTTTAAACCATCTTTGGTTTTGAATTCAAAACAAATTCCTATAAAATTTTCAAACGACTCTTGTTGAATCAAGCTCTATCATTCAAATAATATAACATTATTTATTATATCTCATTACTTTGAAACAAAATTTTCAAATTCTAGACCCAGATTTAAAACTCCGCAATTCAGATCAACTTCAGTCCCATTTATAAGTCAGACTTGCCTAAATGTTATAATTCTTTAAAACATTTCATTTTTCTTACTCATTAATTATTAAACACAACAATCATTTATGATAATAACCAAGATTATCATATCTGAAAATCAATTCATTATTATCTTATTCTAAAACTCCTTTCCAAATTATAGATTTAAATTTCAGTTTGAATCCATTTCAATTTATCTTTATTTAATTTCAATTTGGTTGTATTTCTATTACCACTTAATTTAATTCCAATAATTAACAACCAATCACCTAAATATTTATTAGAAGGAAATATTGCTTTATATATCAAAATATATTTTTATATAAAATAATTTAAAAAAATTATATGCAACATCCCTCCTTTTCGCACGATTTAAACAGACACACGTGCCAATTCAAACCATACGTAAGGGCGGATTGTTATGGGATAAATAAGAAAAAAACAGAGAAGAAAAAAACTAAACAGAATCTCACGGCGAAAGGATAAAATATAATAATCAAAATATACAGTTCATGAAGCTGTTTCACAAAACCTTTGATTATATTTATACAATACATATCAGAGTGCACATACCATATAACAATGCAGCGGAACAGTATGAGTGAAGTGCAATAGAATAAATAATAATAATAATAATAATAATACGAATCTTCATCTTCGTCCTCCAAAGCTAAATCTTCAAATCCTGAAACGCTCAGACTGACCCGAGCGAATTTGAAAAGACAAAACAATCGAGTCAGAACTAAAAGATCTTACGTGAGTTAAATTAACAGAAATAAATATGAGTACAGTAACTCAAGAGATGCTCGGGATTTACATCTCCTAAGGATTCGTTAAACTATTTACTATGTAGTATATTGCGTTATTATAATAGTGTCTAATTGTAAAATAAACTTACTTGTTAATAGCGTTAAGAGGTTACCCATATAGCCCTTAACACAAATAATGCCAATAGTCTATACAGTACCGTAATACCTCCTGATCGGGAAGCTACCAAAGGACACTCTATAGGTACGACATAGATAGAAACTGGTAGAAGGCGCGCTAGGGTAGGTGACACGGCACAACTAGGCAATGCCAGGTTAGATATACCAATTACGCTTTTGGGCTGATGGAAACGCGCAGCGCGCAGCTGCCGCCCACCTCGAACAACACCCCCAAAATCAAAAGTAAAGTGGCCACCGAATCGATCCAAAAGTCATAGTATAGTATCGAAGGAGTGCGTTCGATCAGAGGAATGACCTCATTGGCCCGCGATCACTCCTGTTTTAGCCACCTTATGCCAACTCACGGGAGTTGGGTCCACGTATTTACCTTACAGGAAACGCCGCCACCAACCTACTTCATTCTGGAATCTCCACCGCGTACACGGTTGTTATTGTGGTTTTCGGAGTTGGAAAAGAGTATGACAACTTCCAATCCCGGTCTCTTTAACAACCAAACGTTATTATAACACTGCGGTCATTTAAAATAATTTAAACTTTAAAACCATAATAAAATATCCATTTTAAACCCGTATAAATACGATATCATTTATATTTTTAAAACCCCAAATCAATACGATATCATTTAGACCCAAATCATATAATGTCATTTTATTTTCCAATATATATTATTTTCCAAAATCATAGGGTTTTCAAAGTAAAATATTTAGAAATCAAAAATCTTGAATATAATATTTTCAACTCATACTACCTTGAAAATCATAACTTCGAAACAAATTTCCATCTCTTAAATGGTTAAATATTAAATTACTTTATAAAACACAATAGCTTCTTTAGATTTCACAAATCAATTTTCAAATATCGATCTAAACTTCCAAATACCATTTCAATTCTTATGTTTCAAAGCTTTAAATATTTCACCATTTCAAAACAAACTCATTTGACAATCCCATATATATTAAATTCAATTACTTATTATTTAGACTTGAAATATTTACTTAATGAATTCAATATAATTTAAGAAAAACCTTTAACTTCACATAACTGGAAAATCTTTTCATTTATTATATATTCATTTAAATCAACCTGATATTCATTTAGATCACTCTACACAAACATCAAGTTATAAAATCATATCCTTTAAAAATTCTAACTTTTTATTTAATTCCAATTCAAATTAATATTCATCTTCCAACCTTATTCTCATTTAAGTCAATGAAACTCCAGAAATTAAATTTTAAATAAATGCTTAATCTTATTTCATCTTAAAATCAAACTTTATTTTAAACTTCAAATCAAATTTATGCAAAGCTTAAAACCGGAAATTACTATATATATAATAACCTTTATCAATAACCAAATCAATATCCCATAAACCATATATATATATATAACTTTACATAAAACCATAGAAAATCATTTCAATACACACACACACACACATACACACACACACACACACACCGCGGTGCCTGTATAAAATTTTCTACCCTATGGTCAAGTGATACGCATGTTTATCATTTCAATCCGCAATTTAAAAATAAAAATGCGGTTGTATATCATTTCAAACCGCAATCCCGAATGAAACGAATATGCATGATAACTTGCAGATTTTATAAGATAGTACACATCATCCATTCACCCAATATCAATCAACAACCAATTTAATTCAATCATTATCAATTTAAACAAACATCAAAATATATAGCATATAAATTATACAAGTAATAAATAACATGTATTAACTAACAGTTTATATTAAATAATAAATTTAACTATTGTTAAACTAGCAGTTTATATGCAAAAATAAATGTAAATTTAACTGGCAGTTAATATGAAATAAAAATAAATATAATCATGATAGGCAGTTAATATGCAAATAAATGAATTCTAACTGTCAAATTATATGCAATAAATAAAATTAATTAACAGTTAAATAAAATAAATGCGATTTAACCGAGATGACGAATAAAACATGCCAAACAGTCATAAACAAATTTCTACTCAAATCTTAAATCAATTTAACAAACATAAGAAATTTTAGAAGTTGTGAGTGGGTTAAAACACTCACCTTTCGAATTTAAATTGAATTCAAACCGGATTTAAACCCAAAAATTCGACGGTCTCCAAATCTGCCCAAACTAGCGTCATCAGATCTGGAATTTTATTACGATCCTAACAAAAAAAATTCACGTGAAACGGATAACGTATGAGAAAGTTATGTCGAAAATTGCGATTGAAACAAAATTAAATTATAAACAAAACCAACCAAAAATAAACTGTGCCACGTCACATAATCCCCTCTCGTCTCTTTACAGAATTCACGCACGTCCTCATCTACAGGGTATCGAACCCTAGCCCAAATGAGCCGACTTTGACCACCTCCACCTTCACCCATACGCCACCGTTCAACGCGCCCCAACCGCCGTTGGACTCCCCTCACTCAACCGCACCTTCCAAGACCTTCGGCATCACCTCCGGTGGCTGGAGTAGCCGTGCGCCGCCATAAGAAGTTAGGGTTTCCAAAACCGTAATCGAATTAAAGAGGACGATCTAACCGTTGAAACGCGAAACCACCAACTCCGATGAGCTCCATTCGTCGCTCTCCACAACCTGGTAACTTCAATTCGTCGATCAGGCGAAGATCATCAACCATCATTTAACGACCGAGAATAAACGGCAAAATTCTGAGAAAACAATAACTCCAATCAAAAAACGAACACCTCCGAAAAATCACGCGCCTCGAGATCTTCAACATAAAATTTTTTGGAATTTTTCAGGGGACTTTAAGTTTTTGACTTTGGATCTGATTTTTGAAATGGAACATGGATCTAGGGTTTCTAGCCATTGGAAGAAGAGATGGAACTGATGAAATGAATGCACAAACAAATGAGAATAGATGGGCTAGGGTTTATAACTGGGTTTATATAGGTAGGTTAGAGATTTGAATAGATGGATCGGATAAACAAACGTGCTAACGCTAACATGACCCAAAAAGTCCATTCTGACCCCGGAACGAAATTGGGTAAACCCATATATCAAAATAGGTATTTTAAAATATTCTGAACGCGATGGAAAAAGTTTCACGTCCAAATTCCATCGTATGAAGAAGTTATGCTGAAAACAATATTTCAAAATTGATTTCAAATTGATTTCAATAAAATCGATTTCAAGGCGTTTTGCGTTCGTACGATCAAACGACAAGTCCGATCGCTATGAAATTTGAAACTCTACAATAATTCACTGTTACGGATCGAAACTAGTTTCGTCGAAATCCGAGTCCGTGACAAAAATGACTATTTTTATATTAATTAAATAAATTAAAAAATTCATTAAATCCAATTTTATATTTTAAATTCTAAAATTGACAATCTTATCATCTTTATATTACTCAAACACTTACAATGATTTTACAAATTTAAATGTCCATATAGAAAAGATAAATTTATCAATTCCAAATGTTAATCTCACTTTTAATAATTAACTTTATTTAATTTACAAAATTATAAATAAAATCCTTAAAAATTCCATTTAGTTAAATAAATTAATTATTATCCGTTCAGAAATTTCAAATAAAAGTGTCAACCATTGGATTTAGGATTATCACATAAATATTTCACGTTTTCAACTAAATTTCCAATTAACGTAAAATTTTATTATTAAAATTTAAATTAATTGCAATAAACCCAAATGAATACATAAAGCTTGATTCATGTTTAAACATTTAACTCATTTGATTGCAATTAACCACTTTATGGTAAATTAAATTCCGATATATTAATGAAACTTTATTTCCATTCTTTATTCACAAATCATCATATTTATGAAGAACATTTACGTTTTTCTCCATTTATTACCTTAATTTATTTAACTTAACATTTAATTTATATTCATTACAATGATTTCCAAATCAATTGAATGAATTAAATATATATGTATCACTCATAATAACTTGTGGTCACAACTCTTGATCACCTGTGACGCCCCACCTCTATACCCACGCTAGCCAAGGACACTACAAGGTAATGCCGTCAACTAACACGGAGAATAAGGCTAGTTGGGAGCGACCATCTATAGCCTTGCTCTAACTATCTATTGAATACATCGACAATAATCATACCAAGAAGATCGACATATCCAATGAATACTTAAAACAAAACCATAGGTGGTTGGAGGATCTATCAGAACAGAATATAACAACTCAAATGTAATATACATCACAGAATAGTAAATCATCATATACATATATATTGATACCTAACAGAGTACACAAAATAATACATGTCAAGTGGTACAGCAAACCACAATATACAGACGAGTCAAAAGAATACACATTAGAGTTACTACAAAATGGGACTACACAAAAAGCTATGACAAAAAGAAGCTAGCGGAGTAGTCCATGCGGAAGCAAAATAGGCTAAGTCCAAAAGCACCTAACCTGAAACATCTCGGTCTGACCCGAGTATAAAATACACGGGTCAGTCTAGCTAAACAAATCAGTTAGATAAACTGAACAACAATAAACCTGTAAGGTTACAAAGTATAACAAATATCTCTAAAGGAGATAACACAGTCATCTAACAAAAGATGAATCATATGATAACAAGCCTCATATCATCGGCAATTCATAGAAACAAAGGATACAAATATCCCAAATCAAGCCAAAAAGGCAAATAACAAATACCAATAAGGTATACAAGTTCCGCAAGGTAAACGCTACGCATCATGCGGCTCATAAAGACCAACATCGAAGGGCGATACCTAGGGAATATACATATGAATGAAACATCAGAAAATTGCTCGAGCTCAGTACTGTACAAACAAGGATCCATGAGTCCGAAGACTCCAAACCCAATATCACCCATGCGGCTCATAACGACCAACATCGGAAGCGATACTAAAGGGCAACCCAATATCACCCATGCGGCTCATAACGACCAACATCGGAAGCGATACTAAAGGGCAACAAACCCGAAGGCACAAACCCGAAGGCAACATACCCGAAGGCAACAAACCGTAGTGGTGAAGGTCGAAGACCCAGTACCGGACACCACTAACTGGCGTAATGTGTCACAACTCTCGAAAAGGAATCCGAAAAGTGTTAACGTATGTCCCATAACCAATCGTTCGCACTAAACGGTTTACTATCCGTCAGTCACTTTCACACTCAAAGCAGTACAAAGTTTACCTCATATCATCGGTAAACCAAACCCGAAGGTCAAAACGATCAATTGAATAGGTCGGGGATTAATCGGAAGGATAAATGCATAGATTCATGGTCCGTGTTTTGCCCAACCATTTAATCACCCTTCCATTTCGCTTGAAGTGCGAAAGTGTGTGTTTTAAATAGAATTTATAAATCGAAGAAACGAGCTTTTAAATGTGATTCGAGAGATTATTTTATAAAAACCCGTGGATGAAGTCAAGAAGAAGTTATCAAAGTCAAAGATGCAATAACAACTACTAAAAAGAAACTTGAATCGATAAAATTTGGAAAACCAATCAAAATATGCAAAAATAGGAAAAACAGGCAAAACATGAGCAGGTCGGTCGACCGGTTGCACGGCTTGGTCGGCTGGCCAGATGCAGGAAATAAAAAAACTCGGGATAGTAGGTCGGTCGACCGGCTGCAGGGCTCGGTCGGCCGAACCTGATGATTTGCAGTTCCTGCCCTATTTCAATGAAGTGCAAATTCTTCCAAACCGCGACCGTTCGAGCAATGGAACTAAGGAGCTTTAACCAATAGATACCCCAGCTCCATTAGCTCTCCGATTCGCAACCAAAAACATGTTCAAATATCAAAGTTGGGATCTTTAAAGAATTGAACCCAAACACTAAAATTTTTGGCATTTTCCAATTCAATCCAAACCAAAAGCAAGAGCATATAAACAAGTGCTAGGAATTCATACCTAACATCAATGAAACCAAGAGAAGTAGATGTGAGTTCAAATCTCACCTTTTCCCAAAGACAAAGAAGAAGAAGAAGCTCAATAACAAGGAGATGACCAACTAATCTCTACTTCAACTCAACTAGCTTCAATCAAAGAATAAAACACATATTTCCCAAATTAGGTTTAGGAAATTTTCTGAAATTGAAGAGACATAGAGATAGAGAAGATGAAGAAGAAGCTTACCAATGGCTTCTCTATGATTTTCAAGCAAGAATTTGGAGTTTGCAAAGGGAATTAGGGCTTGCAATTTCTATTTCTCTTTCCCTTCCACCATTTTCAGTTTTTCTTAAGCTAAGAAATGAAATGAGGGTGAATGGATGAAGAGAGGGCTGAGTTAGGGGTTTAAACTAACAAATGGGCTGAGCCCAAACCCAAAACCCAAATAGAAAAAGGGGCAAAATTTCACAAACTCCAAACATATCAAAGATTATACTCAAAAAGATCGCAAACGCCATTTGGGAACCAATGGAGGTAGTTTCGAGCTCCAATTCGGCCGTTTGAAAAAAGTAACATTTCGGACCTAAATCCGACTAACGACGCTATATTTAAATAAAATATTTAAATATAAATTCGTTAAATATGCGGGTTGTTACAGATCTCCCCTCCTTACAAAATTGCGTCCCCGCAATTCCTAGAGATGATATTTGTAACAACAACACACATACAATATTCAAAAGAAAAAGGAAATAAGCTTGAGATGAAAAGACATACTCACTGTTCACAAGCTAAGACAGAAAACCCGGATAAGATCACTCGATAAACTCTCTGGTTTCCCAAGTACAGTCATTGTGATTAGCGGACCATTGAACCTTAACGAGCGGCACGTCCTTGTTTCGAAGGTGTCGTACCTCCGTGTCAAGCACGCGAATAGGTTGCTGTACAATAGATAAGTCCGGTGAGATCTCAAGCTCTTGCAAATCAGGAGAAGTAATAACAGAATCCGACTCCCGAAGACACTTCCGAAGTTGCGAGACGTGGAACACATCATGAATGCCAGATAAATGAGCTGGAAGTGAAACTCTATAAGCCACAGGGTCAATACGTTCAGTAATAGAAAACGGTCCTATATAGCGAGGAGCCAACTTTCCAGTCATACTGAAACGCATAACCCCTTTCAAAGGAGAAACACGAATAAAAACAAGATCGCCAATCGAAAACTCGAGAGGCTTCCTACAGTTGTCAGCGTAGGATTTCTGGCGACTCTGTGCCTCTTTCATTCTCAACCGGATAAGATCAATCTTCTCAGAAGAATCACGAACAAAATCTGAACCAAGAATAAGCTTCTCTCCAGATTCCAACCAACATGAAGGTGATCGACATGGCCTTCCGTATAAGGCTTCGAAAGGAGCCATACCGATACTAGACTGAAAACTATTATTGTAGGAGAATTCTACAAGAGGTAGATGATCCTCCCAACTTCCACCAAAATCAAAAATACAAATACGAAGAAGATCTTACAAGATACGATTCACCCGTTCAGTCTGTCCGTCAGACTGCAGATGGTAAGCTGTAGAAAAATTAAGCTTTGTTCACAAAGCTTGCTGAAGACTCTTCCAAAAATGACTCGTGAATAAAGGATCACGATCACTCACAATAGAACTAGGAACACCGTAAAGACTCACGATTTCCTTGACATATAACTTAGCCAAATGCGAAGCAGTCCTATTAGACTTAATAGGGACAAAATGAGCAGACTTAGTGAGGCGATCGACAATAACCCAAATACTAGAATGGCCTGATCTCAAACGAGGTAGGCCGTCAATAAAATCCATAGAAATATGATCCCATTTCCACAATGGAATCTCAAGAGGCTGAAGAAGACCAGAAGGATGCTGATGTTCGACCTTAACGCGCTGACAAGTTATGCAATTACTCACATAACTCGCCACATCGCGCTTCATGCCTTCCCAATAATAAAGACGACGCATATCGGCATACATCTTACTACTACCAGGATGAATGGTATACTTAGAATGGTGACAATCATCAAGAATGTCATGCCTAAGCGAAAAATCAAAAGACAAAAAAAGACGGTTCTTCTTATGAAGACACCCATGAGAATCAATGCTGAAATCCTGCAACGCCTCATCACAGGATCCAGACTCACAAAGCTGAATAAGATGCAACAAATCAGGATCACGCTGCTGGGCATCGGCAATACGATCCAACAAAATAGGTCGAGCTCCCAAAATAAATAATAGAATAGGAGAATCAGAAGATGAACCTCGATCACGAATTTCACAAAAAGATAGAGTCTCAAGAACATCCCATTCGACAAGCATCATAGAAACAACAGCCGAATGTTTGCGACTAAGCACATCAGCAACACGATTACCCTTTCCAGGGGTATATTGGATATCAAACTCATAGGAGGCAAGAAACTCGAGCCAACGTTGTTGTCTCATATTGAGTTCCTTCTGAGTGAACAAATACTTCAAGGATTTATGATTGATATAGAGAATGAAGCGCTCGCCCAACAAATAGTGTCGCCAAATCTTCAAGGCGAAGACAATGGTGGCTAACTCAAGATCATGAGTGGCATAGCGTACTTCATTCGGACGCAGTTGCCTAGAAGCATAAGCAACTACCCGATCCTTCTGCATAAGAACAACACCGAGACCACTACCATAAGTATCGGTGTAGACAACAAGATCATGATTCCCCTCGGGAACCACCAAAATAGGAGCATTAGTGAGAAGTTCCTTCAATGTCAGAAAGGAAGCTTCACACTTGTCGGACCAAATAAAACGAATGACTTTCCGAGTAAGGCAAGTGAGAGGAAGCACAACACGGGAAAAATCCTTAATGAACCGACGGTAATAACCAGCCAATCCAAGGAAACTACGAATCTCATGAACATTCTCAGGCCTCTTCCAATTCTGGATGGCTTCGATCTTTGAGGGATCGACAGAAATGCCATCGAAAGATACAACATGGCCTAAGAACTTAACCTTATTCTCCCAAAAGTGGCACTTGGAGAATTTGGCTCTAAGCTGATGACGATGAAGAGTACTCAAGACAATTCTCAAGTGATTAGCATGCTCGGCTTCAGACTTAGAATAAATAAGGATATCATCAATGAAGACAAGGACGAACTTATCGAGATATTCCCGGAATACTCGATTCATGAGATCAACAAAGGAAGCAGGAGCGTTCGTCAAACCGAACGGCATAACGAGCCACTCAAAAGAACCACATCGAGTGCGGAAATCTGTAAGAGGTATGCTATCCTCCGCGACTCATAACTGATGAACACCTATGGCAAGGTCAAGCTGAGAAAAGACCTTAGCACCACTCAATAGATCGAACATATCATCGATCCTAGGCAATGGATACCTATTCCTAATGGTTAACTCGTTAAGCTTGCGATAATCAATGCAAAGCCTAAGAGTTCCATTGGACTTCTTCATAAAGACGACCGCGGATCCCTACGGAGAAAAACTAGACTGAATCAACTACTTGGACTCAAGCTCTAAAAGATGCTTCTTGAGTTCCTCATTTTCCCTTGTAGACATCCTCGTAGGAGGACGACTAACTGGCTGCGCGCCTGGAATGAGATCAATGCGGAACTCAATTGCCCGCTTAGGTGGCAAACCCGATACAGGCTCAAAAACATCAGAAAAGTCACAAGCAATAGGAATACGAGATATATTATCATCATCTTGCGAATCAAGAGAATATAAAGCCATTTCGGAATTATCCACATCCCGAAGAACAAGAGATAACTGGGTAGGCGAATCCGGATGTCGAAGATATATAATTCTCTCCGAACAAATAATCCTGGCATCATATCTCACTAGCCAGTCCATTCCCAAAATCATATCAAAACCCAGACAAGAAATAACGTGCAGATTCGCACGAAAAGAAAAGTCATATAAAACAATCTCGACATCATCACAAAGCAATCTAAGGGTCGCGCATCCCCCAATAGGATTCGCAATCCTCAATGAAGTAACTAAACAAGAAACATCCAAAGATAAATCATCGATGAGCTTTTTCGATACAAAGGAATGTGAAGCACCAGTATCGAAAAGAACTCGAATACTATGATCACGAAATAAAATAGAACCTTCCAAAATAGATGGAGATATACCTTTGGACTGAGAAGGACCTTCAGAAGCCTTAGCAGCATAAAGCCTGCTAGACTTGGCAACAGCCGGAACAGTAGGGAAAGCTGAAACATGATGACCTTCCTTCTTGCAATAATGGCAGAAGAGAGGCTTAGGACAAGCTCGAATAATATGATCCGGAGAACCACAATTGAAACACTTTCGAACAAAAGGTGTTCCGGAAGACTGAGGCTGAGAGCTAGGACCACCAGCCTTCCTCTTCTTAGAAGGAAAAGACCTGGACTTCTGAATTGGAAACGGCCTCTTGTTGGGGTTCTTGGAAACCTCAACATCAACATCAATATCACACTCCTTCTCGACGGTCTCGAGGTGAAGTGCCGAATCAACCAACTCCTCAAAAGAAAATTTAAGCTGGAGCAACAAAGACTTCTTAAGATATTTCTTAAGACCAGAAACAAACTTCAAATTCTTCTTATAAGAAGTGCTGATGAATTCAAGACCATACTTAGATAAAGCCTCGAATGATGCAACATACTCAGAAACAAAAGATTTCCCTTGCTTCAACTCAAGGAAGCGACGGGTCAATAAAACTTTTTCAGATTTAGGAACGAACTTGAGTTCAAATCGCTCCCGAAACTGAGTCCAAGAAAGAGTAGACTCATCAATCTCGGCTATAAGAAGCTCATACCAATCAAGCGCACGCTCTTGTAATAAGCTAGAAGTTACAAGAACTCTATCATAATCAGAAAGATCCACGCGAGAGAAGATACGCTCGCACGTGCGAAACCAAGCTTGGACTTCAAGAACGGATTCAGAGCCTTTAAACGGCTTTCCTCCAAGATGAGCAAAATCACCGCACTGACGTGCAAAGGCAGACTTGCGAGGTGGAGAAACACGAGGAGGAACTGGAGGCTGAGTGCTCCTAAACAACTCCAAAAACTAATCAGCAGACATATAAACGCCATCCGGATGTGTGCCACGGGATTGCCCAGCATCCGAACGTCGTCCCCTGCCTCTTCCAGCCATACGCTGAAAGTAAGATAAGCACAAGATTATTAACAAGGTAGATACTTCATTACGGAATACTATGGAATAAAATGCATTCCTAGACGTATTCCCAAACTCTATCTAACCTTGATGGAATAAAGAGACACGATGATTCAAAGATTTGTATCACTTTAAACTTTGATGTACCATAATATGTGCATCTATTCTGTGTCTATCATACTTTGTTCTGAACTCAGCTCTGATACCACACTGTGACGCCCCACCTCTATACCCACGCTAGCCAAGGACACTACAAGGTAATGCCGTCAACTAACACGGAGAATAAGGCTGGTTGGGAGCGACCATCTATAGCCTTGCTCTAACTATCTATTGAATACATCGACAATAATCATACCAAGAAGATCGACATATCCAATGAGTACTTAAAACAAAACCATAGGTGGTTAGAGGATCTATCAGAACAGAATATAACAACTCAAACGTAATATACATCACAGAACAGTAAATCATCATATACATATATATTGATACCTAACAGAGTACACAGAATAATACATGTCAAGTGGTATAGCAAACAACAATATACAGACGAGCCAAAAGAATACACATCAGAGTTACTACAAAATGGGACTACACAAAAAGCTATGACAAAAAGAAGCTAGCGGAGTAGTCCATGCGGAAGCGAAATAGGCTAAGTCCAAAATCACCTAACCTGAAACATCTCGGTCTGAACCAAGTATAAAATACACGGGTCAGTCTAGCTAAACAAATCATTTAGATAAACTGAACAACAATAAACCTGTAAGGTTACAAACTATAACAAATATCTCTAAAGGAGATAACACAATCATCTAACAAAAGATGAATCATATGATAACAAGCCTCATATCATCGGCAATTCATAGAAACAAAGGATACAAATATCCCAAATCAAGCCAAAAAGGCAAATAACAAATACCAATAAGGTATACAAGTTCCACAAGGTAAACGCTACGCATCATGCGGCTCATAAAGACCAACATCGAAGGGCGATACCTAGGGAATATACATATGAATGAAACATCAGAAAATTGCTCGAGCTCAGTACTGTACAAACAAGGATCCATGAGTCCGAAGACTCCAAACCCAATATCACCCATGCGGCTCATAACGACCAACATCGGAAGCGATACTAAAGGGCAACCCAATATCACCCATGCGGCTCATAACGACCAACATCGGAAGCGATACTAAAGGGCAACAAACCCGAAGGCACAAACCCGAAGGCACAAACCCGAAGGCAACATACCCGAAGGCAACAAACCGTAGTGGTGAAGGTCGGAGACCGAGTACTGGATACCAATAACTGGCGGAATGTGTCACAACTCTCGAAAAGGAATTCGAAAAGTGTTAATGTATGTCCCATAACCACTCGTCCGCACTAAATGGTTTACTATCCGTCAGTCACTTTCACACTCAAAGCAGTACAAAGTTTACCTCATATCATCGGTAAACCAAACCCGAAGGTCAAAACGATCAATTGAATAGGTCGGGGATTAATCGGAAGGATAAACGCATAGATTCATGGTTCGTGTTTTGCCCAACCATTTAATCACCCTTCCATTTCGCTCAAAGTGCGAAAGTGTGTGTTTTAAATAGAATTTATAAATCGGAGAAACGAGCTTTTAAATGTGATTCGAGAGATTATTTTATAAAAACCCGTGGATGAAGTCAAGAAGAAGTTATCAAAGTCAAAGATGCAATAACAACTACTAAAAAGAAACTTGAATCGATAAAATTTGGAAAACCAATCAAAATATGCAAAAATAGGAAAAACAGGCAAAACATGAGCAGGTCGGTCGACCGGTTGCACGGCTTGGTCGGCTGGCCAGATGCAGGAAATAAAAAAACTCGGGATAGTAGGTCGGTCGACCGGCTGCAGGGCTCGGTCGGCCGAACCTGATGATTTGCAGTTCCTGCCCTATTTCAATGAAGTGCAAATTCTTCCAAACCGTGACCGTTCGAGCAATGGACCTAAGGAGCTTTAACCAATAGATACCCCACCTCCATTAGCTCTCCGATTCGCAACCAAAAACATGTTCAAATATCAAAGTTGGGATCTTTAAAGAATTGAACCCAAACACTAAAAATTTGAATATTCTCCAATTCAATCCAAACCAAAAGCAAGAGCATATGAACAAGTGCTAGGAATTCATACCCAACATTAATAAAACCAAGAGAAGTAGATGTGAGTTCAAAACTCACCTTTTCCTAAAGACAAAGAAGAAGAAGAAGAAGCTCAATAACAAGGAGATGACCAACTAATCTCTACTTCAACTCAACTAGCTTCAATCAAAAGATAAAACACATATTTCCCAAATTAGGTTTAGGAAATTTTCTGAAATTGAAGAGAGAAAGAGATAGAGAAATGAAGAAGAAGCTTACCAATGGCTTCTCTATGATTTTCAAGCAAGAATTTGGAGTTTGCAAAGGGAATTAGGGCTTGCAATTTCTATTTCTCTTTCCCTTCCACCATTTTCAGTTTTTCTTAAGCTAAGAAATGAAATGAGGGTGAATGGATGAAGAGAGGGCTGAGTTAGGGGTTTAAACTAACAAATGGGCTGAGCCCAAACCCAAAACCCAAAACCCAAATAGAAAAGGGGGAAAAATTTCACAAACTCCAAACATATCAAAGATTATATTCAAAAAGATCGCAAACGCCATTTTGGAACCAATGGAGGTAGTTTCGAGCTCTAATTCGGCCGTTTGCAAAAAGTAACATTTCGGACCTAAATCCGACTAACGACGCTATATTTAAATAAAATATTTAAATATAAAATCGTTAAATATGCGGGTTGTTACATCACCTTTAATAAGTTTATTATTTACAATCCAATAATCGCCATTTACTATATATATACGAATTAATTAGTTCAATATTTCCATTTCGTTTTCCTATACTGAATTTATTACTAAGTGTATTTACTTCATTCCAACAAGTTGGAATTTCATTCTTACTATAACAATCATTTCCCTATTCACTTTTATTAATAACCCACCATTATTGCAATTCATTATCATATATTGATTTTATACAATTACCATTAACTTTACAATCAACTAATATTCAATGCATATTTATTCATCAATCAATTTGATATTTACTTTCCTTCTATTTGATAAATAACCTAGTATACATTCACATACATTCATTTCATTCCATCCATTTATGGGTATTGCATTGAAATTTAATTTATTAGCTAATACCAACATTATTACCATTCATTATAATTAGATTCCAAATTTTTATTCAATACCCTGAATGAATAACATAAATATTAACCAAATCCTTACATTTGTTTTTCTTCATATTTAAAAATCAAATCATAACATTTAAATGATTTAATGGAATTGGAATTTCATCCAAGTCATAAATTATTAACTTGCATTAACATGATTGCTTTGTTTATTCCAATTACCTTTTACAATCTTTTATTGCATTAAATCAATTTAATATTTTCATTAATTTCTCATATTAAATTTTATATCCAGGTAAGAATCCTTTTTCTACTTAATTCATTTGGATTTTATTCCATTTTCTATAAATAGGTCTTAAGTCACCATTTACATAATTCAATTTAGCGTTTATTTCAATATTTGTTTATAATTTAAAGTTTCTACTAAATTAAATTACAAAACTTATAAATTTTAACCAATTTTAATCCACTAAATTTACGGGTCGTTACACTCTCCCCCACTCAAAACTTTTCGTCCCCGAAAAGGAAAAGAGGGGAAAAGAAGAAGTAAGGAAACAATATATCTTTCTTAATTAAATTTATAAACAAATAAGTTTACAAAATAAAATAATTTAACATAAAATATACCAATTTATACCAATTTAAAACCATTATACATAAATTGTTAATGTTTGTAAACATTTTCAAATTTTTCTAAGTCCAAAATTTTCCGAAAAATTTCGGCAAAGTCCCCTTTGTACGGAGAGGCTCTGGTCAAAATATAATATAAATATAACAATATACACAAATATTTTCCAAAATAATATATATCAAAATATAACAATTATATTGCAAATTTTTTTTTCAAATTACTATATACCTACATGGGAAAATATATAAAATAGCGCTATACACCGTAATCCGAAACGTACCTATTTGTCGGGCAATTTACGCCTAATTTATGGAACCAAAAGCAGCAGCAATTGCTTCCATAACCTGCATTTCACTTATAAAATCTAAAGGGTTAACAATTTATATAAAGTGAAATATTTAAGCGGTTTCAATCACTAACAACAAATCAATGCAACAACCATCAATTTGACAAATTGCATACACAACAAATTTAAAGCAACCATTCAACCAAACAAAAAAATAGTTGTTCGGGTTCCAAACTTTTAAAATTTTACGGAATGAAGAATAAACTACTAGTGCAACATTTACTCAACAGCCTTAGATAAAACTAAATACATTATTCTTTCATCCAATCCCAATTTTAAAGTATCTTTACCCAAATAACCATAATTTAAACAACAACAATTCAAACCAACAAATCAAATTAACTTATTATCAATTTATTTCATACTTAGTTGTTTGATTTCCTTTCTTTCATTTATTCAGTGATTATTTAAATCTTTCATTTATTACTTACAATTATTCGCCTTATTTCTACAAAAATTTCCACTTATTCATATCATGATTTTTTCCCTTTTTTTATTTTACATCCATTTATTCACTGCTTAACTTATTTATTTACAGTATTCATCGTTCTGTTTATTAAAATAATTTACTTTAATATTTACTAAAGTTTATTGTCATCTATTTATGATACTTACCATTAATTATATTTATTTGGTAAAATTTCAATTATAACTTAAGTTCATAACATTAAATTCTCATTTATAATAGCAAATTCATCGAATACTTTCATTGCCTATTTTTTTTTACTTGTACAAATTCCATTACATTTCTTATTAAACATTTCAACTTTTAATATTTGGTAAGTTATATATGCTTTTAAAGAATGTACTTGAAAGTTATACAAGTTTCTCATTACCTGTGATTATTTAACGTTCAATAATAATATTATTTATTTCGTAGGTTATAATTTCAAATTCCATTTAATACCATTTATACCTATCATTAAATCTCTTATTTCCTTTAGAGGTTTTAATTTATTAATTACCTACGTTTCAATTCACTACAATAATTGAGACAATTAATTAATGGAAATCTAAGAATTTAGTACCGGGTTAAATTTCAATTAATTTTTAAATAATAGATAAAATATATTCTTACAACTTATATATCTCTAATTATATTTAAAACAATTCAAATTTATATTTATTTTTTTTTCAAAAATGAATCTGCAATAAAACTACTACAGTGGCCTTTCCCTTCGAAACTCGAAAATGAAAGTCGATGATGCGGCCGCCATCACCGAAATTATTTTCGAGCGACAAAGAGGAAAGTACAAAACTTATTTTCTCCAAAAATCTTCTTTAAAACAATTCTTTCGAATTATATTAAAATATTTATGTCAGAAAATACTTATACACAATATTATTATATTCCAAAATTTATTCGAAAGAAATTTCAAAACCCCGGAACTTAAGCCCTAAATTTCCAGATTTCATTTATTTTACTTTCAACTTAGTTTCAACTATTATTTATATTTTCATTACCTAACACCCAATCTATATCAACCAAATATATGTCATTATAAAATATTTTTATATATAGAAAATATAATAGGCAAAGTTATTTCATTCACCTATATTAAGATCAAATATTATGTCGGTCTGTCCTATTAAGTGTTTAGAAATCCCTATTGGTGTCACAGCGTCCCATGCACCAACTAGAATTTATAAATACAAAACGGAACAGATTAACACAATATTAAAATCTTTTTATAACACTAACAAATACGCTCTCTCATATATATACACTCAGCGACTCCCATAGGGTATTATTACCCTATTAGTAAAGAGTCAAACCCCACAAAGCTAAGGTTTATCGCTAAACCAAAGCTCTGATACCAGATGTAACATCCCGCCTTTTCGTACGGTTTAAACAGACACACGTGCCAATTCAAACCATACGTAAGGGCGGATTGTTATGGGATAAATAAGAAAAAAACAGAGAAGAAAAAAAACTAAACAGAATCTCACAGCGGAAGGATAAAATATAATAATCAAAATATACAGTTCATGAAGCTGTTTTACAAAACCTTTGATTATATTTATACAATACATATCAGAGTGCACATACCATATAACAATGCAGCGGAACAGTATGAGTGAAGTGCAATAGAATAAATAATAATAATAATAACAATACGAATCTTCGTCTTCGTCCTCCAAAGCTAAATCTTCAAATCCTAAAACGCTCGGACTGACCCGAGCGAATTTGAAAAGACAAAACACTCGAGTCAGAACTAAAAGATCTTACGTGAGTTAAATTAACAGAAATAAATATGAGTACAGTAACTCAAGAGATGCTCGGGATTTACATCTCCTAAGGATCCGTTAAACTATTTACTATGTAGTATATTGCACTATTATAATAGTGTCTAATTGTAAAATAAACTTACTTTTTAATAGCGTTAAGGGGTTACCCATATAGCCCTTAACACAAATAATGCCAATAGTCTATACAGTACCGTAATACCTCATGATCGGGAAGCTACCAAAGGATACTCCATAGGTACGGCACAAATAGAAACTCGTAGAAGGCGCGCTAAGGTAGGTGACACGGCACAACTAGGCAATGCCAGGGTAGATATACCAATCACGCTTTCGGGCTAATGGAAACGCGCAGCGCGCAGCTGCCACCCACCTCGAACAACACCCCAAAAATCAAAAGTAAAGTGGCCACCGAATCGATCCAAAAGTCATAGTATAATATCGAAGGAGTGCGTTCGATCAGAGGAATGACCTCATTGGCCCGTCGATCGCTCCTGTTTTAGCCACCTTATGCCAACTCACGGGAGTCGGGTCCATGTATTTACCTTACAGGAAACGCCGCCACCAATCTACTTCATTCTGGAATCTCCACCGCGCACACGGTTGTTATAGTGGTTTTCGGAGTTGGCAGAGAGTATGACAACTTCCGATCCCGGTCTCTTTAACAACCAAACGTTATTATAACACTGCGGTCATTTAAAATAATTTAAACTTTAAAACCAGAATAAAATATCCACTTTAAACCCATATAAATACGATATCATTTATATTTTTAAAACCCCAAATCATTACGATATCATTTAGACCCAAATCATATAATGTCATTTTATTTTCCAACATATATTCTTTTCCAAAATCATAGGGTTTTCAAAGTAAAATATTTAGAAATCAAAAATCTTGAATATAATATTTTCAACTCATACTACCTTGAAAATCATAACTTCGAAACAAATTTCCATCTCTTAAATGGTTAAATATTAAATTACTTTATAAAACACAATAGCTTCTTTAGATTTCACAAATCAATTTTCAAATATCGATTTAAACTTCCAAATACCATTTCAATTCTTATGTTACAAAGCTTTAAATATTTCACCATTTCAAAACAAACTCGTTTGACAATCCCATATATATTAAATTCAATTACTTATTATTTAGACTTGAAATATTTACTTAATGAACTCAATATAATTTAAGAAAAACCTTTAACTTCACATAACTGAAAAATCTTTCCATTTATTATATATTCATTTAAATCAACCTGATATTCATTTAGATCACTCTACACAAACATCAAGTTATAAAATCATATCCTTTAAAAATTCTAACTTTTTATTTAATTCCAATTCAGCTTAATATTCATCTTCCAACCTTATTCTCATTTAAGTCAATGAAACTCCAGAAATTAAATTTTAAATAAATGCTTAATCTTATTTGATCTTAAAATCAAACTTTATTTTAAACTTCAAATCAAATTTATACAAAGCTTAAAACCGAAAATTACTATATATATAATAACCTTTATAAATAACCAAATCAATATCCCATAAACCATATATATATATATATATAACTTTACAAAAAACCATAGAAAATCATTTCAAAATATATATATATATATATATACCGCGGTGCCTGTATAAAATTTTCTACCCTATGGTCAAGTGATACGGATGTTTATCATTTCAATCCGCAATTTAAAATAAAAATGCGGTTGTATATCATTTCAAACCGCAATCCCGAATGAAATGAATATGCATGATAACTTGCAGATTTTATAAGATAGTACACATCATCCATTCACCCAATATCAATCATCAACCAATTTAATTCAATCATCATCAATTTAAACAAACATCAAAATATATAGCATATAAATTATACAAGTAATAAATAACATGTATTAACTAACAGTTTATATTCAATAATAAATTTAACTACTGTTAAACTAGCAGTTTATATGCAAAAATAAATGTTAATTTAACTGGCAGTTAATATGAAATAAAAATAAATATAATCATGACAGGCAGTTAATATGCAAATAAATGAATTCTAACTGTCAAATTATATGCAATAGATAAAATTAATTAACAGTTAAATTAAATAAATGCGATTCAACTGAGATGACGAATAAAACATGCCAAACAGTCATAAACAAATTTCTACTCGAATCTTAAATCAATTTAACAAACATAAGAAATTTTAGAAGTTGTGAGTGGGTTAAAATACTCACCTTTCGAATTTAAATCGAATTCAAACTCGATTTAAACTCAAAAATTCGACGGTCTCCAAATCTGTCCAAACCAAGCGTCATCAGATCCGGAATTTTATTACGATCCTAACAACAACAAAATTCGCGTGAAACGGGTAATGTATGAGAAAGTTATGTCGAAAATTGCGATTGAAACAAAATTTTATAAACAAAACTAACCAAAAATAAAATGTGCCACGTCACATAATCCCCCTTTCCTCTCTTTACAGAATTCATGCGCGTCCTCATCTACAGGGTATCGAACCCTAGCCCAAACGAGCCGCCTTTGACCACCCCCACCTTCACCCATACGCCACCGTTCAACGCGCCCCAACCGCCATTGGACTCCCCTCACTCAACCGCACCTTCCAAGACCTTCGGCATCACCTCCGGTGGCTGGAGTAGCCGTGTGCCGCCACGAGAAGTTAGGGTTTCCAAGACCCTGATCGAATTAAAGAGGACGATCTAACCGTTGAAATGCGAAACCACCAACTCCGATGAGCTCCATTCGTCGCTCTCAACAACCTGGTAACTTCAATTCGTTGATCATGCGAAGATCATTAACCATCATTTAACGGCCGAGAATAAACGGCAAAATTCCGAGAAAACAATAACTCCAATCGAAAAACGAACACCTCCAAAAAATCACGCGCCTCGAGATCTTCAACATAAAATTTTTTGGAATTTTTCTGGGGACTTTAAATTTTTCACTTTAAATTTGATTTTTGAAATTGAACATGGATCTAGGGTTTCTAGCCATTGGAAGAAGAGAAGGAACTGATGAAATGAATGCACAAACAAATGAGAATGGATGGGCTTTATGACTGGGTTTATATAGGTAGGTTAGAGATTTGAATAGATGGATCGGATAAACAAACGTGCTAACGCTAACATGACCCAAAAAGCCCGTTCTGACCCCGGAACGAAACTGGGTAAACCCACATATCAAAATAGGTATTTAAAATATTCTCAACGCGATGGAAAAAGTTTCACGTCCAAATTCTATCGTATGAAGAAGTTATGCTGAAAACAATATTTCCAAATTGATTTCAAATTGATTTCAATTAAATCGATTTCAAGGCTTTTCGCGTTCGTACGACCAAACGACAAGTCAGATCGCTGCGAAATTTGAAACCCTACAATAATTCACTATTACGGATCCGATGAAACCAGTTTCGTCGAAATCTGAGTCCGTGGCAAAAATGACTATTTTTATATTAATTAAATAAATTAAACAAATTGATTAAATCCAATTTTATATTTTAAATTCTAAAATGGACAATCTTATCATCTTTATATTACTCAAACACTTACAATGATTTTACAAATTTAGATGTCCATATAGAAAAGATAAATTTATCAATTCCAAATGTTAATCTCACTTTTAATAATTAACTTTATTTAATTTACAAAATTATACATAAAATCCTTAAAAATTCCATTTAGTTAAATTAATTAATTATTATTCCATTCAAAAATTTCAAACAAAAGTGTCAACCATTGGATTTAAGATTATCACATAAATATTTCACGTTTTCAACTAAATTTCCAATTAGCGTAAAATTTTATTATTAAAATTTAAATTAATTGCAATAAACCCAAATGAATACATAAAGCTTGATTCCTGTTTAAACATTTAACTCATTTGATTGTAATTAACCTCTTTATGGTAAATTAAATTCCGATATATTAGTGAAACTTTATTTCCATTCTTTATTCACAAATCATCATATTTATGAAGAACATTTACGTTATTCTCCATTTATTACCTTAATTTATTTAACTTAACATTTAATTTATATTCATTGCAATGATTTCCAAATCAATTGAATGAATTAAATATATATGTATCACTCATAATAACTTGTGGTCACAACTCTTGATCACCTTTAATAAGTTTATTATTTACAATCCAATAATCGCCATTTACTATATATATACGAATTAATTAATTCAATATTTCCATTTCGTTTTCCTATACTGAATTTATTACTAAGTGTATTTACTTCATTCCAACAAGTTGGAATTTCATTCTTACTATAACAATCATTTCCCTATTCACTTTTATTAATAACCCACCATTATTGCAATTCATTATCATATATTGATTTTATACAACTACCATTAACTTTACATTCAATTACTATTCAATGCATATTTATTCATCAATCAATTTGATATTTACTTTCCTTCTATTTGATAAATAACCTAGTATACATTCACATACATTCATTTCATTCCATCCATTTATGGGTATTGCATTGAAATTTAATTTATTAGCTAATACCAACATTATTACCATTCATTACAATTAGATTCCAAATTTTTATTCAATACCCTGAATGAATAACATATATATTAACCATATCCTTACATTTGTTTTTCTTCGTATTTAAAAATCAAATCATAACATTTAAATGATTTAATTGAATTGGAATTTCATCCAAGTCATAAATTATTAACTTGCATTAACATGATTACTTAGTTTATTCCAATTACCTTTTACACTCTTTTATTGCATTAAATCAATTTAATATTTTCATTAATTTCTCATATTAAATTTTATATCCAGGTAAGAATCCTTTTTCTACTTAATTCATTTGGATTTTATTCCAATTTCTATAAATAGGTCTTAAGTCACCATTTACATAATTCAATTTAGCGTTTATTTCAATATTTGTTTATAATTTAAAGTTTCTACTAAATTAGATTACAAAACTTATAAATTTTAACCAATTTTAATCCACTAAATTTACGGGTCGTTACATTATATAAGAAAATAACAAGTACGGTCTCATATATATATATATATATATATATATATATATATATATATATATAGATATAGACACACATGCACACTCAACTCATCCTAAAGTACTACGGACTCTATTTAAGGAGTAATCCCCACCAAAGTCAAGGTTCTCGCTTAACCTTTCAGTTCTAATACTAACTGTAACGACCCGAAATTTTCGATCCCGAAAATTCCACATAGTTAGGAAAAGAAGAGAACAGATAGAAGAAAAGAAGAACAGAAACACCAACGTCTCACATTCGCAGCGGATAAAAATATAACAACAAATAATATAAGTTATACAAAGGAATTCTGTATCTGTCGAATACATTTATATTCATCAGAGTTACACAAATATACAAGCACCAGATATACACCATCATCAAGTTTCAGATATACCACAATATAATACAGCGGAAACACTCCATACGTTCTTGCCGTCGAGCCCGCATCCTATGCTTCAGAACGTCCTTACCTGAAAATATGTAATACTCGGTCAGACCCGATCATTATATCCAAGTAACACCCGGGTCAAGCTGGAAACCAGCGTGAGCAAACCCATCTAACATGGAGTACAAAAGCATACAACTTATATAAAACCCCGCGGTAGCTCATATAAATGTACAAATTCACACTTTGTTATAGACTTCACTTATTTCACACATTAATTTTCTAAATACCAAAATTTTGATTTAAATAGTCCAATGCATTTAAATTATTTCATTCCAGCCTATTTATTCCACATATCAATCTATAAAGAATCGAAGTGGTTTCGGGTACTTACTAATACCCGACTCCGGTTTCTTCGAATCTAATGTCATTTTATCCCAATTATTTAAAATGAAAAACAATTCTACTTTAAATACAGAATGTCACCACTGATCCTAACATATTTTATCACATAGCATCACACCTCACTTACTATAGATATCATCAAATATAAAGCACACAATATTATTAAATAATCATTCAACTTAATTAATCCTACTTGATTAATTTTAATTACATTAAGTAATTTAACTTTAATTGATCACATAGATTAATTATTCTTAACCATTTCAGCCAAAACTATTTCCAATCTACAATTTATTACATCCTGTAATTATCATCACTAATTACTTCACTAAGTAATACTGTAAGCAATTATACTTAAACGATTCTTACAATAATTATCTTTAATTAATTAATCTAATTAATTACTAAAAAAATTACATTAATTAATATTTAATAATCCCAAGTTAATGATCTTCATTTACTATTAACAATTCTTTAATTACTTCTCCAAGTAATAAATCTTACATTAATCATTATTAATTAAGTTATCTTAAATAACCAATAAATTAATCTTTAATTATTTAATTAATTAAGTGCTTAACTGTAACTTAATTACTTGATTAATTACCTTGATTATAACTTAATTGCGTAATTAATAAATCTTTAATCATTAATTAATAACCTTTAATTATTAATAAAACTTAATTTCAAATTAATTTACTCTTAATTATTCATTTAATTAACTCCTTATTATTAATTAATTAACGTTAATTATCTAATTAACAATTCTTATTTACAAATTTATTTGACATTTAATTATTAATTAAACAATCTTTAATTACCAATTGATAAATCTCTACTTACTTAGTTAATTACAACTATTAATAAACCATTCTTAATTACTTTCCGAAATAATTGATTAATTAACGAAAATCATTTATCTAAATTATCTTCTTACTTATCATTTAAAAATCTTCCTTAATAACTTTGAAATCAAATTATTTCTAACTTAAAAGGCTTTAATGTTAATTAAATTTCAAAACACTTATCTTACATTATTTACTTAATTAGAATATTAATTAAGATTTAAAACATTCTTAAGTATTCTCTTAAATATTTAAACTTTTAAAATAAATCCTTTACTTAAATTATCAGACATTAATTGAGTCATAAACACTTAAACTTGCTGAAATGATTAGCTGGAATTTCACTTACATTGGACTGCAAGTTGAAAATCAAACCCAAGAATATCCCCAGGTTTTACTTGAGTTAAAACTCGAGTTTCTTTCCATCTTCCTTGAGATTCCCTCTTCTTCTTCTTATTTTCTTTTTTCTAGCTTTAGTTTTTAAATTTCAACATCAGGTTAATATAACTTCAATAATAGTTGAATTAAACTCCCAGGCGAACACACGCAAACTCAAGCCAAGATCGAAAACACGCGAGACACCCATCGATTCGCCATGAACCAACCTTTCTAGATACCCAAACGTTGTCGTGCATGTGCACGACACTTCGCCGCCACTGTGTCGAACTTTGCCACCACCAGCAATTCACGTATGATCTCAACAACCGAAATCATAGGCCAACTCGCTGCCGCAACATCCAAATCAAGATTCGCCCAGTCGTTCAAACCTGTAACTCAAACCTACTAAAAAAATCGCATCTCCTTACCCACGCCGACCACCAGAGGCGATACAACTCTGGCCTCACCACGTCAACCACATACACTTCATATCCCCAGAGTTTTGTTCAACTTGGTCAATCGGAGGTGAGGAAATCACCTCGTTTCCAGTCCACTACAAACTCAAACGTAAACCCTAGTTTTGCCTCGATCAATCATTGATTGCAATAGAAAAATTATTTAACATTTTTCCTAACTCCATTGATGACCAAGCAAGCTTCAAGCAAAATTTCAACATTTGAAGATTCTTCGATTATCAGAGATTGATCAAAAAGCATTTCCAGTTCATCTATGAACTGCTCTAATTTACACCACTAAAAAACACCAATTTAGTTTTAAAAATTCTATCTTAGGCTGTTGATTCAAGTTACATAATCGAATTATTATTTTAAAATGTTGGAATTTATCATATGATTGCCTCTATACTGTAAAACTGAATTTACAGAGCAAATTCTTCATTTTCAAGCTTTAGACAAATTCTTAGGCCGTAATTTAAATTTAAACAAAAACTTGCTTTGTTGATGCTTTAAGCCTAACAAAGGTTGGATGATAATATTTTGAAATTTGATTAAATATTGAACCCTGTAACAATGAACAGAGAAGAACAGTATATTCAGATTTTCACAAAAGCTACCTATATATATATATAAACACAAAACTATATTCAAAAATAACACATATACAACACCTATCAATGAATCACCTGTACAGTTTTTAAATTATACTTAAATCTTTAAATATTTGTGTTTACTCACCTGAACTATGTTTGAACAGAGAGAAAATCTGTTATGAAGGCTGCAGTTTTGATCTTCCTTTTTAAATCTTCTTGCCTAATTGTTCTATTGTGGAAATGATGTTTAAGTTTGTAAAAAAATGGAAGTGCTTACTATTTCCTGGTTTGCTATGTTGAACGAAAAAGCGTTGCATATATATGAAGAAGATAGGTTTGCACATGGTAGGCTTTATCTGGTATAGTTTATTTCTTTGGTCAACAAGATTTTTTCTGAAATGAAGCGATTTGTTTTTGTGATGGAGATGATGGTATTTAATGCCATGTTTCCCTATAAGTCAACATAATTATCCTCTTTGATTTTTGTATGTAGGTATTTATATATTTTTATTTTATATGTACATAGATACTTTGTAGGTAGGTAATTTGTTGTCTTGCATTGCTTATACATGTATTACATAGGTTATATAGTTCTAGAATTATCTCATGTGTTTAATATAAAGTTATTGTAGTTATTGTTAACACTTTGAATTATGTATTTATTTTTACTCCTATTTAAGTTTAACTATCAAACTCTTAATTCATATCTATATATTTTTATAGTTATATTTTATTCTTACTTTTAATATTGATAGGATTGATTTTTATTTAACACTATTATCTATATCTCATTCGTATGCACATGTTCAAATTAAATGTTAATAAGGAAGAGCATTAATTAAATCGAATAAGATAGATTTTATTTTAAATTTTAAAATTTCCTTCACAATACACACACACACAAACACACAAATATATATATATATATATATATATATATATATATATTACTAGAAAATGTTCAAAGTCTTATTCGTTTTTTAAAATAATAGGCTTGTATTTTATTTAATTAGATTAAATTCTTATTAAAATGATATTGCCAAAATCCGAGTTGTCACATGCTCCTTCTTCCTAATGGCTACAAACCCTAATTTGCAAACTACAAATCCAAATCAAAAATCAAATTGAAAATTAAAACTCTTAAAACTATATCATATTTTATGTCGTCGGAAAGCTCTCGACGAGCGTAACTCACTAGTGGTGTTCATTTTTCAATTAGATCATTGTTTTTTCAGAAATTGCGAATCAATTCAGGTCGTCCGTTCTTGGGTTTCGTGATTTGACGGCTGATCTTCGACTAATCATCGATTAGGAAGCATGAGCTCTTAGGGGCCGTCGTGCGGGTCGCACCCATGCGCTTCGTTCATCACTGAGATGCCATAGTTTGCCTGAATTCGATGGAAAAGGCATCGGCGGTGCTACAGTGTTCAAGGCATTTGGAGGGTCGTGATGGTATGGGGAGCTCGGCTCTATGAGGCGATGGTGGCGAAGTTGCTCGATTGTGTCGAAGGCGAGCGTCTGCGGTGGAAAAAATTCGACGAACCTGGGCGGCTAGGGTTTCACCCTTAACCAAGGCATGCTCAAAAGCGTGAAGGCGAATGTAGTCAACTGGATGACGTGGCAGAAGTGAGTTGTTAGTTTTGTTTTATTTTAATTTCAATTTCGATCATTCTAATGCATGTAACTTTTATGTACGAGGTCCATTCCATGTGCGGTTTTCTCCACAGCGATCCTAGCGAAATTCCGGACAATTTGATGTTGGTTTGGTCGAATTTGGACAATGTTTGCATTTTAGGTTTAAATTGGATTTAAATTCAAAAGGTGGGTGTTTTAACCCACTCACAACTTTTCAAATTTATTATATATGTTAAATTGATTTATGATGTGATTAGAAATTGACTTATGACTATCTGGCATATTTTGAATCATCGTCTCAGTTTATCTGAATTTATATGGATAAAATAGTTATTTAATTTGTTATTAAATATAAACTGCCAGTAAATGCCTCTTATTTATTATCGGTTCTATATTGCTGTTATTGATTGAATTGAATGATGATTGTGATAAATGTTTGACAATTGATATTGGATGAATGGATATTGTATTTTATACTGTTTATAAACTACAAGTTATTATGGATTTTATTTCATTCGGGATTGCAGTTTGAAATGATATATAACCGTATTTATATTTTAAATTGCGGGTTGAAATGATAAATATCTGTATCACTTGACCATGGGATAGAAAATTTTATACAAACACCATGGTCTACATATAAAAATGTTTTGAAATCATTATTATGGTTTTGTAAAGAAATATATGGTTTTGGATAAATATTGATTTTTTTGATATTATATAAAGGTTATTTTATCCTTGATTTTAAGCTATGAATAATTTGTTTTAATATAGAATAAGCTTAATAATAAGTTTGATTTTTATTGAAGATAGTATGTTTATTGTTACACCCCACCTCTATACTCACGCTAGCCAAGAACACTACGGAGTAATGCCGTCAACTAGCACGAAGAATAAGGCTGTTGAGGAGCGACCATCTGTGTAATTGCTTTGGGCGAGCACCGATATGTCAGATAGTCTAACATGCATTTTAAAGAGGAAACCCGACATACCGATACAAACTCAAACCTACTACACAATGGCTAAGTGGTCTTCGGAAACAAATATAGAAATAAACATAACATAAATCAGTCACAGATATTCATATCACAAAGGCGGAAACAGATATGAATATAACACCTATAAGTCTACGTCAAAGCAGTGGTCAAATAAGATCCACAATATCATAAAGAATAGATACAAGTGCAACATCAAAGATTATGTATACATCAAGGAGTCTCTATCTTGAATGTACAAAAACAAAAACTACCAATCTAATGTAGTTAGACAAAAGTGAGATAATGATGATCCCAGATAAGGAGTCAAGCAGAAGCACCTGTGACATCTCGTTCTGACCCGAGTATTATTTAATAAGAAAATAATAAACAAATTAGTCTAGCTATAAATATCAGATAAAAATGAGATAGAATGTGGGATATGACAGAAACGTATGATAATAGTAATGCCATTATGTTATAAGTGTGCATTTGAAAACCTACCAGAGATTAATCAATATCACAAGAATCTTCTCATAAATCAAGAAGAAAACCATATTCTATATTTTTATTCACTAAATCACAAATATTGGCAAACAACACAATGCCAAGCGTAAAAATTGTTGAAACACAAATTCAACAATGCACAAATATTGATAAACTCATCAATGTAAATCACTAAAATTGGTGAGACACAAATTCTAGAAATCATCAATTAGAAATCCAGAAACCACAAAAGGGGGAGGCCTATCACAAAATGGGAGCATAAAAACTTACCAACGTATGTATCATAAAACGGAACGCTATTCCATAGTTGCTAACCATCAATTTTGAGCCGAAGCTCCACAAAACGGTCCGAAGACCATAGGTCTCTACCCCACAAAATTGAGCCGAAGCTCCATAGAAACGGGGTTTAATCTCCCTCGCAGACAAAGAGACATCGCACATTGCTAGTCTAAATCACAAAATGATCATCATCGATCATCAAGAAGTGTCAATCACACTAAGCTAGTAAATAGATGAGTTTAGCTTCATGTCCCAGAACCACTTGCTTAACTTAAGTATTTACGAACGAATTGCAAATCTCCACTCGAAAGTTATCACAAGAGTTTCAATCGAACGAGTCTAACAATTAACCGTCAAAGTAAACTCAAGCATTTCATACCACTTCTTTTGCAAATTCATTTAATTGGATTTCTCAAACGAATGAGGTAAGGGTTTGTGTATACTAGTAGATTGGAAAAAAAGGGTTTTTATAAGCGAGTTTGTTTATTGAAAATAGAGTTAAAATCATCTTTGTGAAAAAGTTTGAATATTTACTACCAGTATAGAAACCTTTGCGTTTTAAAGTGACAAACCATAAAAATGATTGTACAAACAATGAATCACCGAAATTTCATGTTCGAAGACGTGAATTATATTCGAAGAAATCGATACCAAATACATCAAAATGAATATACCCAAAAATTTCAAAAAAGAAGTCATCAAAGTCGATAATAAATGATAACAACAAATCGAAAAATCGCGAATCAATAAAAATTGGAATTCCTACCCAAGTAGGCAACTTAGGCTGAAACAAGCAGGTCAGTCGATTGGACACTGAGTTCAGTCGACTGGACTCCGTGCACGAAAAACTCTCGGGCTCCAGGTCAGTCAACTGAACTCAGAGAGCCAGTCGACTGGAACCTGTTTTCCAGTATTTTTAGCATAGCAAAATGAAGAGGAAACTCTCTACAATTTGCGATCGGACGAGCATGGGCGCTACGGGTTTATGCCAATCGACAACCCAACCCTATAGGCTCCTTGATACGCTACCAAAAGCACGATCAAGCATCAAAGCTATGCTTTTTAAGGATTTAACTTCAAAATACCAAAAATTGGAACATCCATAAAAACACTTCAAACCAAAAGCAAATGAACATCAATAATTGTTAGGGATTCATACCTAACAACAAAGATAGATGTAGACATAGATGTGAGATAGAAATCTCACCTTTTACTCAAAAACAAGGAAGACGAAGCTTGAAAACAAAGGAGGATCAACCACTCTTCAATCTCAATTCTAAAAGCTCCAATCTAAGATCATAAGCAATAATTTCCAAAAATAGGTTATAGAAATTTTCTGAAATTGGAGAGAAATTGAGATGGAGAAGGAGAAGGAGATACTTACCTAAGCTTCTCTTTGAATTTGGAGCTAAAACTTGGATTTGCTAAAGAAACTAGGGCTTAGGATTTTAATTTCCTATCTCCATCACCATTTTTGCTAAAGCTTGAGTTGTAGGAAATTATGAAGGAATGAAGAGGAGAGGTGGTGGAGTTAGGATATAAGATGAGTTTGGTTAGTGGGTTGAACCCCAAGTCCAAACCCAAAGCCCTAAGTGAAAAGGCCAAAATTTTAGCTAGCTCCAAACATATCAGTGTTTATACTAAAAAATGTTGCAAACGCCATTTTGAACTCAATGGAAGTGGTATCCAGTCCTAATTCGGCTGTTTGCAAAAAGTGACCATTCGGACATAAATCCGACTAACGATGCTATGTTTAAATAAAATATTTAAATATACAAATCGGTAAATATGCGGATTGCTACAATTAAGTATTTAAATTATATTTTAATATAGAGTTTATAATGATTTAAATAAAATTAAGGTTGGAAGATAAATTTGAGATTTATTTGAAATTGAATTTATTTAAGAATTAAACTCAAATAAGCTTGATGTGAAATTTATTAAATTTGAAATTTTAGAAGGAAGGATTTTTATAACTTGATTTTTGTTTAAGGTGAATTAAATGAATATTTCAAGTATAAATAAATTGAAGAAAATATTTAGTTATTTGTAATTTTAATTTTATTTAGATAATAATGGATTTATTATGTAAAATATTTTGAACTAAATTATTGAAAATTTTTTTTTGAATCGTAATTAACAAACTTAGTTTTGAAATTGTTGAATACTTAAAGTTTGAAATATATTGAATTTGAAATGGTTTATTCTGTTGGTCAAATCGGTTTTGAAATCGATAAAATTTAGAATAGTTTATTCGAATGCTAAATCGTATTGGAATTTATGATTTGGTTAAATTTAAAATTTAGAAATTCGAGTTGTTTTGGAATTGATTTGTGAAATTAAAGAAGATATTTTATTATGTAAATATTTTAAATATTTAAACCATTTAAGTGACGAAAGTTATGTTTCAAAGTTATGAGTTTCAAGGTATTGAATTTGAAAGTGTTATGTTCAAGTGTTCTGATGTAACGACTCGGAATTTTAGGCAATATCAATTTAATAATCCGTGTTAATAATTAAATTGGTTTGATAATTTTTCTTTATAATTTTAATTTAAACTGATAAATTTATTCTTTTATGGTTAATAAATATTTAATCTGATAATGGTGATCAATATCTTTTTAACAATTTAAAATACGATAAGATTTATTTTTCAGAATTAATCCGATTTTATTCTGTTTATAATATATACATTTGATATATATTGTGAATAGGAGATCTTTTGTTTCAAATTAAAGATTGAGTTTTGCAAATTATAATATATATGTTTGTATATGTTATAATTTGAAATTTGTTTTGAAATTTAATCAAATCAATTAATAATTTATAATGTATGAATATTATAGATTGAAGCTTTGTTTTAGAATCAATGTTTTCAAAAGTTAATTTAGTTTAATTTATTTGTTTTCAAATATAAGATAATTATTTATTTTTAATATGATAGTTTATAAAGGAAATTAATCAATGTTTTATTTTGTTTTCTTTAAAATGTTTAAATTTAAAATTATTATAAAATACATGTATAAAGATTTATTTGTATTATAATTAGTTTATAATATTTTCTTTAAAAGGTAAGCTATTTATAAAATAAAGATTTAAAAAGATTTCACACTAGTATTTATTAACATTCAAAAGCTTATTTTCATAAAAACATTTCACTAATGTGTATAAACATTTCATAAATACATATAAATACATAAGTAAGCATTTATTAACAAAGTAACTTAATTATGTAAGTTTATATTACATTTTAAATTAAATAAAAAAATTCATAAATAAATTTCTAAGTACAAATGTAAACATATTAACACCCTTCAAAAACACATGTAAGGCAATTATCAATAAAGTGACAAATGTAAATTTTAGGGACAAGTGTCTTTATTTTTAAAATTTATACTTTCTTTAATCATTAATAAAACTTAAACATTTTCATTTCTTGGTTTATTTTTCTTAACCCAAAATTTATGACAACCTGAAATCAATAACTGCTAAAAACAAAGTTCTCTACTACAATCTAAAACCTGCAATTCAATTCAAACTGCAACCAAAAGGAAGTTTAATTCTGCAACTTCAAAGCTTCAATCTGCTTTTCAATATGATGATTCAACTGCAAATTAAAAATCTACAACATCAAATCAACCTGCAAACCAAATGAAGTTCAAATCTGCAATCAACCTTCAAATTTGAATTGTATTTCAAAGCAAAGCTTCAAATCTGCATATGCAAATGGAGTTCAACCTTTAGAACAACAAACTGTAAGCATGCAGAGTGATTCAACAGCAAAACCTGAAAGTATTAATAGAAATCTGCTTTGCATATTTCAATAAGGTGAGTAAACTTCTTTAAAAACAGTTTGAATTGTTTTTTTTACTATCATGCATGTGGTGATATTGTCTGGTATTGAAGTTCTATAACTTGAATTTATATGAATTATCTCTGTTTTATTGTATGATGCAAGATTGTGTGTATGCTTATTTGTAGTACTCTGTATTCTATTTCTTTGAACAGAATTTTACATCAAAAATCTTAATCTCCCACTAAAGATCAGTATTTCGACTTGATGATTGAATGAAAGATTATGTGTTAATGTTGAAGGTAATTAAAAAATTTAGTTTCTGTAGTTTTAATTTACAAATAATTTTAAATATGGAAAACACAGTAAACAACTAATACATGTTAAAAATCACTGAATTAAATTTATAGTTTAGATTGAACAAATGGATTCGTGTTTGAAAATCACGAATTTTAACATGCAAATCATAATTTTTCGTGTGATAATCAATTTGGAAATTGGGAAAAAACGATTTCGGCAAATTGATCAATTGCCGATGATCCACGCATTGTTTAATGATGAATTCTTGACCGAAGCTTGTTTGTAAATTATAGATTATGGGAAAAATACAATTAAAATTTTTAAATGGTTGAATTTTTTGAATCGATTCAAAGTAGGGTTTTCTGGACTGTTTTGCTATTTGTTGGGTTCGTTGATTTTGCATGTCGTGGAGTTGATCGAGTGCGATCGCGAGTGAATGGATGGAAGCGTGATGGTACGGCGGTGCTTTGGCGGGGATGCCGGAGCTTCCGGTGGCGAGTTCATCAGAGGCGTTGTTGGTTGTTGGGTTGAATAGTTCTGCTGTTTTTGTGCTAATGCTTGAATTTCGATTCAAGTGTCTTCTGTTCGATCTAGGTGTATTTTGTGGCTCGTGAGTGATATCCTGGTCGTCGAGGAGGGTCCTGACGAACTATGGCGGCCGACACGTACACGTGTGTACGCCGTGTACACTGAAGATGGATTTGAGAAGACGAGTTGAAGAACTCGAAGTAGCTATCGCATTTTTCCAGGATTGACTCGAAGAGAGGAGGTAGCTGGAGTGTCTCGGGGTAACACTCGTGAATTTTCCGTGGTTGTCTCGGGTTTTAGGTAGATTGCTTTTAATCTGTAATGTTATTAAGTGCAAATTCGACTTGTGTTTGAATAATGGAAATAAGCATTAGTGTAGACAAGTTTACAAAGGAAGCAAGTTAAAACATGTTACGTTGAATTAAAATATAAATCAAACTTTTAAAAGTATTAATCGAAGTTATTTTAAAATTTACATTTGTTTAAAATGATTCATTCAAGGTACTTAACTTCATTTAATTTGAATGTTAACTTTAAAGGAAATGTTTGGATTTAAAATATTAATCAAAGTTTCTAAATATATTGTTAAGTAATGTTTTAATAACAGAGTTTTACAAATTATTTTGAAAATAAATATGTTCAAATTGGATAATTAAAGTGTTTTAAATTTCCAATTTGATTTCTAAATGTTTTATTTTCAGATAAGGGTAACGTTAAAATTTTGTAACCAATAAAATAGATTGTCTTTAAAGTTATTAAAATTTAGTAAATGCAAATGATTAAATTATGATGATTAAGATTTAAATTGTGTGGATTTAAGAATACGTAATTATTAAGATTTGTTAATAAGTAAAGTTTAATTAAGAATAATATTTTTTTAATTAATTAAGGATTTTTAAATATAAGTTGTTAATTAATTAATTGTTTAATTAATTTTAAATAATTAGTTAATTATTTATTTAATTTTAAATAATCACTTAATTATGATTAATTAAGTGTAATTAATTATGATGTAATTAATGATTACTAATTGAATGTAAATTAAGAAGGTAATTACTCATGGAAGTAATTAATGGGAAATATTCATGGAAGTAATTAAGTTGGAGGTGATTAATGGGTAATCACTTGTTGTTATCAATTAAAGAATTGATTTATTTAACTGTTTTGAAGTTAATTAATTATGAAGTAATTAATTTATTTAAAGAATGAAGGACTATTTGACGATGGAATTAATTATTTGTAAGGTAATTAATTAAGAAAGTAATTAAGATTTATTTATGGAAGTAATTAGAGATAATTATTTATGTAAGTAATTAAGAGTTAATTACTTAATTATTTAGTTAATTAATCAATGTGATTAATTAATTAATTAATTAATTTAACTTAAGATTAATTACTAAGGTAATTAATAAAATTGTAATTAACTAATAAAGTAAGTAATTAAGGATTATTTGTTAATTGAATTGAATAATAAATTATTAAATAAGTAATTAAAGATTAATTAATTGGATTAATTAATCAAGGATTAATATAATTAAATTAGAAATTAATTAATTAAGAAGTTGATTAATTAAGATAAGTAATTACAATTTGTTAATTATTAATTATGATTAATGAGTTGATTAATTAATTAAATTAATTAGTTAGTTAATTAAAGTATTATTAATTAATAAGGATCATTAATTAATGTGATTAATGATATTAGTCAGGTTGATTAATATAAGTAATTAATTAAAATGTGATTAATTAAGATTTAATGTAATTAATTATAGTTAATTAATTAATGAATGATCATTAATTATTGTAATTAATGATAGTAATTAAAGATTTAATTACTGAATATGGATAGGATAATTACTTGAATGTAATTAAATATAATTAATCAATGAAGATTAATTAGTGAAGATCATTAGAGATGATTAATTTATTCGGAATAATAATTAATGAAGAAGGATTATGGTAACTTAATTGATTAAAGATAATCAATTCTGTTTTGGATGTTTGATTAATATTGATTGATTGATTAATTGATTGATATTGGATATTGGGTGTTTGATATTGGTTTGATACTGGATGATTTGGATATATCTGTTATGTGATGTGCTGCTTTATATTGATATGAATTATCTCTTGTGATAATATGATTCATCTATTTGTTTATATCATCCTAAATTTAAGTTAAACTGTTTAAAACTTTTAAGTAAAACTTGGACTTTAAAATGGCGTTTGGTTTCGGTGAGATTGGGATCGGATTTCCATATTTGGGATCCGAAAACCACATCGATTCCAATTAAACGTTAGGTCGTTAATCCAAGTGGAGCAAGTAAAGACTCGAGGTGTAAGGGCTATACGTCAGTATAACTCTGTGGGTGATTCCGTAATGAGTTAGACGGAATAGTGCTTATAGATTCGAGATGGCGAATCAGAGTGCAAGGGCTGGGTCGTTGACTCTGAGGGTGATTCCAATAATGAGTGCAACGAGATAGTGCCTTCGGTTTCGTTCGAACCCGGAACGAACTTGTATGGATTAAATGCTTTCAGAACATCGTCAGGTGGACGATGAGCATTCTAAGATAGATGTGCTTTATAAAGTAATCGTAACCTCAAGCCTCATCAACCAGGAATGGCTAAAACAGGGAAGGTCCAGCAAGGCTTCGTGGGTAGCCCCCACTTGAGAGCGAGATTTACCCCTATCTAGAGGTCCCTTTCTATTTCGGCTTAGTGTGTGGTTGGTCGCACCAACTACGGGGTGCTCTTGTTCGGGACTGTCCAGTAAGGGATGGTTCCGGCCTTGTGTTGCAGAGAAGCGGGCGTACTTCTCGGTACTGTGATCTAGGCCACGTACTGTGACGGGTGGTACCCTAGTAGCCCTGCTATTGATGGAAACCAAAATCCAGTAAGTGCCTGTACGGTTTTGATTGTGCCCAACTATGTTGGAACGTGAGATGTAAGCATTCCAGCTATTTCTGTATTTTATTTTGAAAACCCTAGACACTATAATAATATCACTGGATTTCCTATCAAATGTTTTGGTTAGCGTAAGGTAAAAACTTTTCCATGTTTATGTGTAGGAAGTCTTACGTGATACCTTTTCTTTCAAAGATTTTTCTAAAACTTAAGCAACTTTTACCCATTTACTCACACCAAACCCCTGTCTGACCCGAGTATTTATTTTCTGTTTTATTAAACTCTTGGGTACTCATGTTATGTATGACTAGTCAAGTGGATCAGGTTAGCTTGACGAATTCTGGAGGAGTAATGGAGCAGGAGGCTTCGACGTGTAGATAAATATTGATTCCGCTGTGTTTGTTTAGTATCTATTTCTGTTGTACTTGAGTTGTATAATTAGACAGAAGTTTATAACTGTCTATTGTCTATTATTTAAGTTGTGTACTCTGATGTAATGAGATACTATGTAATATCTTATGTTATTTATTATATTTCATTCGGTCCGCTGTGAGTTCTCTGATGTTGTTCTGTTTCTTCTTTCTTTTCTTCTTCTATCCTTTTCTTTCTTCAAGATGATGCGATTTCTTAGAGTTAGGAAGTCGGGTCATCTCATTTGGTATCAGAGCATTAGGCTGAGTGAATACCTAGGCTCTGAAGTGTGTCTTTCTTTAGGGAGCATTAGGTTGAGTGAATACCTAGGCTCTGTAGTGGTGTCTTTCTTGAGGGAGCGTACTTGTAATTTTTATATATAACTATATATATATATATATTTATATATCTACCTGATTGTTGGGTTATCTGTTCAGATTTTCCAACATAAGTTTCTAGAGGTAGATGGAGTAGTGGGGTGTGTGTGTGTAACACGACTACCACTGATGGAAGAGGTCCATATGTTTGAGGTCGGAAGTGTATTTGTCGAGACCGTAGACCTAATACCGTCTCGAGTAAGATTTGTAGTTTGGAGTAAGGATTTCTCTGATATCCGAAGGAAATCTTTTTAAAGATTCAGAGTTTATATTTGAAGTATAAGTTTGGATTTCGCTCGGGTGAGTGAATTTTCCTTGTGTTTGGATCTGTCGGAAGTGCAGAAGTAAGTGATGACATCTTGGTAACTGCATGATGAGATGCAGTATCCTTGGATATTTTCTGAAGATGTTTTCTTTTGAAGCAGTTTTAGTAGTAGTTGAGGAGCAGTCTTTACCTGCCACAGAGAAGACTCGTTTGTGTAGAAGTTGTCTGGATCTTCAGCAAGGAGATTGGCTGTTTTGGAATATGATACTAAGGTCTATAAGTTATTTGCTTTGGCATGGTCTCATTTGTTATTCCCTAAGGTAAGCGAGTTGTTGATGCTTGTTTTGGAGCCTGAGTTTCTTTTGGGATGTCTGCCACCTCGGAGGTCCGTTGCGTGGTTTGTTGATGGTTTTGGTTTTAGAGAAGCTTTTGAATTAGAAGTCTTTGGCTAGCTGTGATAGCAGAGCAATTCGAAGTGTTCAGTGTGCTGACGAGGAGATCTTTTAGCTTTGTAGTATCATTGAGGTGGAGTTTAGAAGCAACAGTGTGGCTTGTTTCTCCAATGGTTCGGGAATCTTGGTGTTTCTTCTAGCAGCGGCTTGGGCAGTTGGTGGAAGTTATCTTGAAGAATTAACCATGTTTGGAAAAGCTCAAAGCTGTTCTAATTGGTAAAGAGATGACAGTTTGTTTGGAATCCGAACTAGGTTGGATCGCAAAAGTGACTTGCGATTTGATTGGAAATTTTCCTTAAGCTTTCTTTTGTTTGAGACTGAGGATTCTCATGAGAGGTAGGAGCTACTGAGGTAATCAGAAGGTTGCCTGCATCTGAAGTTGAGTTCCATATTGTTTTGGTTTCGGAAGCAATTTTGGTAGTTAGCATGACAGTTGGATGGTTCTCGAAGTTGGTATAGCAGCTCAGAATTATTTTTGGAATTTGAATTGGGTTAGATCTTATTGTTGAGTTGGATTCTGTTATAAGGTTGTGTGACTGAGTAAGATGAGTAACTCAGATTTTTATGGATTTGATGAACAAAGTTTTCCCGTATATATTGGATAAGTTTGTACTTGTGTTCATCAACAGTATTCTCATTTATTTCAGAATCGGAGTGGTGCAGCGGAAGCGAGGTAGGAGCTGTGCAAGGAAGGAAGTAAGTTCTGTTTGCTATTGCTTGCGCAGTAGAGCTTGTGTTCTGGATTTTGACGGATTTTGGAAGATTTTTCTGTTGAATAGGATCTAGGAACTGTTTGCTTTGGTCTAGTTGTTTCTGGGAATATCAGCAAGGATTGAGCTGATCAGGAAGAGATTGGCAGCCCAAGAATATCTGTTGAGTTATGCAGTTATGAGATAAGGAGTTTTGGAATTCGAAGTTGGAGACTTCAGTGTTGTTAAGAATTCTCTGGTTAAGAGAACAGATAATGGATAAGATTGGTTGGTTAGTGCTGAAGCATTTGAGATTTTCTTATCTGTGTTTTGATAGGATAAGATTGAATTGCCAGTTTGGATAGCTGGAATTCATTGTGTATCACGTATCTCTAAGGGAATACGTGTATGATTCATCATTGATTGTTGAATCTGTAGTTCAGTTGGATTTGGAAGTTGTGCTAGACTTGAGTATGGTCTGATGTTTGTTCAGATTGATGGATCTAGAAATGAGTGGAGCTCTGGATTTTGGTTGTGTAGTTAGTTTGTTGGCTTTTGTTGAGCAAGTCTCCCGGTGATTTATCTTTGGAAACTCGAGATAGTATTAGAAATTTATTCTGATTTATATCAGGATAATTCGTTAGGTTTGTTTGTTTGATTTATTACTTCGATTGCTATGATTGTTAGTAATTGGTTGTTAGGAATGCTTTGCTGATTTAAATTAAAATCTTTGCTGGGTTATTAAATTACCTTTGCTTTTAAATTTTGGGGACGAAATTCTTTTAAGGGTGGAGGATTGTAACGACCCGGAATTTTGGGCAATATCAATTTAATAATCTGTGTTAATAATTAAATTGGTTTGATAATTTTTCTTTATAATTTTAATTTAAATTGATAAATTTATTCTTTTATGGTTAATAAATATTTAATCTGATAATGGTGATCAATATCTTTTTAACAATTTAAAATATGATAAGATTTATTTTTCAGAATTAATCAGATTTTGTTATGTTTATAATATATACATATGATATATATTGTGAATAGGAGATCTTTTGTTTCAAATTAAAGATTGAGTTTTGCAAATTATAATATATATGTTTATATATGTTATAATTTGAAATTTGTTTTGAAATTTAATTAAATCAATTAATAATTTATAATGTATGAATATTATATATTGAAGCTTTGTTTTAGAATCAATGTTTTCAAAAGTTAATTTAGTTTAATTTATTTGTTTTCAAATATAAGATAATTATTTATTTTTAATATGATAGTTTATTAAGGAAATTAATCAATGTTTTATTTTGTTTTCTTTAAAATGTTTAAATTTAAAATGATAATAAATTACATGTATAAAGATTTATTTGTATTATAATTAGTTTATAATATTTTCTTTAAAAGGTAAGCTATTTATAAATAAAGATATACAAAGATTTCACACTTGTATTTATTAAAATTCAAAAGCTTATTTTCATAAAACATTTCACTAATGTGTATAAACATGTCATAAAAACATATAAATACATAAGTAAGCATTTATTAACAAAGTAACTTAATTATGTAAGTTTATATTACATTTTAAATTAAATAAAAAAATTCATAAAAAATTTTCTAAGTACAAATGTAAACATATTAACACCCTTCAAAAACACATGTAAGGCAATTATCAATAAAGTGACAAATGTAAATTTTAGGGCAAGTGACTTAATTTTTAAAATTTATACTTTCTTTAATCATTAATAAAACATAAACATTTTCATTTCTTGGTTTATTTTTCTTAACCCAAAATTTATGACAACCTGAAATCAATAACTGCTAAAAACAAAGTTCTCTACTACAATCTAAAACCTACAATTCAATTCAAACTGCAACCAAAAGGAAGTTTAATTCTGCAACTTCAAAGCTTCAATCTGCTTTTCAATATGATGATTCAACTGCAAATTAAAAATCTACAACATCAAATCAACCTGCAAACCAAATGAAGTTCAAATCTGCAATCAACCTTCATATTTGAACTGTATTTCAAAGCAAAGCTTCAAATCTGCATATGCAAATGGAGTTCAACCTTTAGAACAACAAACCGTAAGCATGCAGAGTGATTCAACAGCAAAACCTGAAAGTATTAATACAAATCTGCTCTGCATATTTCAATAAGGTGAGTAAACTTCTTTAAAAACAGTTTGAATTGTTTTTTTTTACTATCATGCATGTGGTGATATTGTCTGGTATTGAAGTTCTATAACTTGAATTTATATGAATTATCTCTGTTTTATTGTGTGATGCAAGATTGTGTGTATGTTTATTTGTAGTACTCTGTATTCTGTTTCTTTGAACAGAATTTTACATCAAAAATCTTAATCTCCCACTAAAGATCAGTATTTCGACTTGATGATTGAATGAAAGATTATGTGTTAATGTTGAAGGTAATTAAAAAATTTAGTTTCTGTAGTTTTAATTTACAAATAATTTTAAATATGGAAAACACAGTAAACAACTAATACATGTAAAAATCATTGAATTAAATTTAAAGTTTAGATTGAACAAATGGATTCGTGTTTGAAAATCACGAATTTTAACATGCAAATCATAATTTTTCGTGTGATAATCAATTTGGAAATTGGGAAAAAATGATTTCGACAAATTGATCAATTGCCGATGATCCAAGCATTGTTTGATGATGAATTCTTGACCGAAGCTTGTTTGTAAGTTATAGATTATGGGAAAAATACAATTAAAATTTTTAGATGGTTGAATTTTTCGAATCGATTCAAAGTAGGGTTTTTCTGGATTGTTTTGCTATTTGTTGGGTTCGTTGATTTTGCATGCCGTGGAGTTGATCGAGTGCGATCGCGAGTGAATGGATGGAAGCATGATGGTACGGCGGTGCTTTGGAGGGGATGCCGGAGCTTCCGGTGGCGAGTTCATCAAAGGCGTTGTTGGTTGTTGGGTTGAATAGTTCTGTTGTTTTTGTGCTAATGCTTGAATTTCGATTCAAGTGTCTTCTGTTCGATCTGGGTGTATTTTGTGGCTCGTGAGTGATATCGTGGTCGTCGACGAGGGTCGTGACGAACTACGGCGGCCGGGGTTGCTGGGACACGTACACGTGTGTACGCCGTGTACACTGGAGATGGATTTGAGAAGACGAGTTGAAGAACTTGAAGTAGCTATCGCATTTTTCCGGGATTGACTCAAGAGAGGAGGTAGCTGGAGTGTCTCGGGGTAACACTCGTGAATTTTCCGTGGTTGTCTCCGGTTTTAGGTAGATTGTTTTTAATCTGTAATGTTGTTAAGTGAAAATTCGACTTGTGTTTGAATAATGGAAGTAAGCATTAGTGTAGACAAGTTAACAAAGGAAGCAAGTTAAAACATGTTATGTTGAATTAAAATATACATCAAACTTTTAAAAGTATTAACCGAAGTTATTTTAAAATTAACATTTGTTTAAAATGATTCCTTCAAGGTAATTAACTTCATTTAATTTGAATGTTAACTTTGAAGGAAATGTTTGGATTTAAAATATTAATCAAAGTTTCTAAATAAATTGGTAAGTAATGTTTTAATAACAGAGTTTTACAAATTATTTTGAAAATAAATATGTTCAAATTGGATAATTAAAGTGTTTTAAATTTCCAATTTGATTTCTAAATGTTTTATTTTTAGATAAGGGTAAGGTTAAAATTTTGTAACCAATAAAATAGATTGTCTTTAAAGTTATTAAAATTTAGTAAATGCAAATGATTAAATTATTATGATTAAGATTTAAATTGTGTGAATTTAAGAATACGTAATTATTAAGATTTGTTTATAAGTAAAGTTTAATTAAAAATAATATTTTCTTAATCAATTAAGGATTTTTAAATATAAGTTGTTAATTAATTAATTGTTTAATTAATTTTAAATAATTAGTTAATTATTTATTTAATTTTAAATAATCACTTAATTATGATTAATTAAATGTAATTAATTATGTAGTAATTAATGATTACTAATTGAATGTAAATTAAGAAGGTAATTACTCATGGAAGTAACCAATGGGAAATATTCATGGGAGTAATTAAGTTGGAGGTGATTAATAGGTAATCACTTGTTGTTATCAATTAAAGAATTGATTTATTTAACTGTTTTGAAGTTAATTAATTGTGAAGTAATTAATCTATTTAAAGAATAAAGGACTGTTTGATGATGGAATTAATTATTTGTAAGGTAATTAATTAAGAAAGTAATTAAGATTTATTTATGGAAGTAATTGGAGATAATTATTTATGTAAGTAATTAAGAGTTAATTACTTAATTATTTAGTTAATTAATTAATGTGATTAATTAATTAATGAATTTAACTTAAGATTAATTACTAAGGCAATTAATAAAATTGTAATTAATTAATAAAGTAATTAATTAAGGATTATTTGTTAATTGAATTGAAAAATAATTTATTAAATAAGTAATTAAAGATTAATTAATTGGATTAATTAATCAAGGATTAATATAATTAAATTAGAAATTAATTAATTAAGAAGTTGATTAATTAAGATAAGTAATTACAAATTGTTAATTATTAATTATGATTAATGAGTTGATTAATTAATTAAATTAATTAGCTAATTAATTAAAGTATTATTAATTAATAAGGATCATTAATTAATGTGATTAATGATATTAATCAAGGTTGCTTAATATAAGTAATTAATTAAAATGTGATTAATTAATGGTAATTAATGAAGATTTAATGTAATTAATTATAGTTAATTAATTAATGAATGATCATTAATTATTGTAATTAATGATAGTAATTAAAGATTTAATTACTGAATATGGATAGGATAATTACTTGAATGTAATTATATATAATTAATCAAGGAAGATTAATTAGTGAATATCATTAGAGATGATTAATTTATTTAGAATAATAATTAATAAAGAAGGATTGTGGTAACTTAATTGATTAGAGATAATAAATTCTGTTTTGGATGTTTGATTAATATTGATTGATTGATTAATTGATTGATTGATATTGGATATTGGGTGTTTGATATTGGTTTGATACTGGATGATTTGGATATATCTGTTATGTGATATGCTGCTTTGTATTGATATGAATTATCTCTTGTGATAATATGATTCATTTATTTGTTTATATCATCCTAAATTTAAGTTAAACTGTTTAAAACCTTTAAGTATAACTTGGTCATTTAAAATGGCGTTTGGTTTCGGTGAGACCGGGATCAGATTTCCATATTTGGGATCCGAAAACCACATCGATTCCAATTAAACGTTAGGTCGTTAATCCAAGTGGAGCAAGTGAAGACTCGAGGTGTAAGGGCTATACGTCAGTATAACTCTGTGGGTGATTGCGTAACGAGTTAGATGGAATAGTGCTTATAGATTCGAGATGGCGAATCAGAGTGCAAGGGCTATGGTCGTTGACTCTGAGGGTGATTCCAATAATGAGTGCAACGAGATAGTGCCTTCGGTTTCGTTCGAACCCGGAACGAACTTGTATGGATTAAATGCTTTCAGAACATCGTCAGGTGGACGATGAGCATTCTAAGATAGATGTGTTCTATAAAGGTAATCGTAACCTCAAGCCTCATCAACTGGGAATGGCTAAAACATGGGAGATGCAGCAAGGCTTCGTGGGTAGCCCCCACTTGAGAGCGAGATTTACCCCTGTCTAGAGGTCCCTTTCTATTTCGGCTTAGTGTGTGGTTGGTCGCGCCAACTACGGGGTGGTCTTGTTCGGGACTGTCCAGTAAGGGATGGTTCCAGCCTTATGTTGCAGGGGAGCGGGCGTACTCCTCGGTACTGTGATCTAGGCCACGTACTGTGACGGGCGGTACCCCAGTAGCCCTGCTATTGATGGAAACCAAAATCCAATAAGTGACTGTATGGTTTTGATTGTGCCCAACTATGTTGGAACGTGAGATGTAAGCATTCCAGCTATTTTTGTATTTTATTTCGAAAACCCTAGACACTATTATAATATCACTAGATTTCCTATCAAATGTTTTGATTAGCGTAAGGTAAAAACTTTTCCATGTTTATGTGTGGGAAGTCTTACGTGATACGTTTTCTTTCAAAGGTTTTTCTAAAAGTTAAGCAACTTTTACCCGTTTACACACACCAGACCCCTGTCTGACCCAAGTGTTTATTTTCTATTTTATTAAACTCTTTGGTACTCATATTATGTATGAGTAGTCAAGTGGATCAGGTTAGCTTGACGAATTCTGGAGGAGTAATGGAGCAGGAGGCTTCGACGTGTAGATAAATATTGATTCCGCTGTGTTTTTTTAGTATCTATTTCTGTTGTACTTAAGTTGTATAGTTAGACAGAAGTTTATAACTGTCTATTGTCTGTTATTTAAGTTGTGTACTCTAATGTAATGAGATACTATGTAATATCTTATGTTATTTATTATATTTCATTCGTTCCGCTGTGAGTTCTCTGATGTTGTTTTGTTTCTTCTTTCTCTTTCTTTTCTTCTTCTATCCTTTTCTTTCTTCAAGATGATGCGATTTCCTGGAGTTAGGAAGTCGGGTCGTCTCATCTGATTTCGAAATGTTATAACTTTGAAAGTGTTATGATTTTTGAAAAGGATATATTTGATATGAAACTGATATTGTATTGATTTGGTTTTGAAAAGGCAATGATATAGGGTTTTGAAGTATAAACTATTTTGAAAATGACCGTGTTGTTATAATAACATTTGGTTGTTAAAGAGACCGGGATCGGAAGTTGTCATACTCTCTGCCAACTCCGAAAACCACTTTGATAACCGTATACGCGGTGGAGATTCTAGAATGAAGCAGAATGGTGGTGGCGTCCCTTTGAGGTATATACGTGGACCCTACTCCCATGAGTTGGCATAAGGTGGCTAAAACATGAGCGATTCTCGGGCCAAGGAGGTAGCCCCTCTTATCGGACACACTCCTTCGATATTATATGTTGACTTTGGATTTGTTTGGTGGCAGTTTTGATTTTTTTTATTTTGAGGGTGTGGCTCGAGGTGGGCGGTAGTAGTTGCTACACGTTACCACCAGCCCGGATGTGTAGTTGGTATATCTACCCTGGCATTGACTTGTGTGCCGTGTCACCTACCCTAGCGCGCCTCGTACGAGTTTGATTTGTGTTGTACCTATGGAGTATCCTCTGGTAGCCTCTCGATTAGGATGTATTACGGTACTGTATAGACCATTTGCACTATTAAGTTTTAAGGGCTATATGGGTAACCCCTTTACTCTATTTAAAAGTAAGTTTATTTTACTATAGACATTATTATAATAGCGAAATATTACTACATAGTAAATAGTTTAACGGATCCTTGGGAGATGTGAATCCCGAGCACCTCTTAAGTTACTGCACTCATGTTAGACACAGGATAGGAAATGTCAAATCCCGTAAACATCTCTGACGCCGTTCCACTCATTTTATTTACTGTTGATTTAACTTATATAAAATATTTTAGTCCTGACTCGAGTGTTTTGTCTTTTCAATTCGCTCGGTTCAGTCTGAGCATTTCAGGATTGAAGACCTTATTTGAAGAGGATAAAGACAAAGTTTTTTTTACTATTATTAACTATATTGTTCCACTACATCACATTGTTCTGCTGCATTATTTATTATTCTCTGGTATGTTTAACTCTGATCTGTTGTATAAGTTTAATCAAATGTTTTATAAAACAGCTTCATGAACTGTTATTTGATTATTATATTTTGTCATTCCGCTGTGAGATTCTGTTTTGTTTTATTTCTTTCTCTACTTTTCTTATTCAACCCAATAACAATATGCTCTTTTGTATGGTTTGAGTCTGACATGTATGGTTTATCGTCGATTTAAAGCGTATAAAAAGGAGGGATGTTACATTTGGTATCAAAGCTTTGGTTTAGCAATAAACCTTATCTTTGTGGGGTCTGACTCTTTATTAATAGGGTAGCAATACCCTATGATGACGAGTCACTAAGAGTATACGTATGAGAGAGCGTATTTGTTAGTGTTATAAAAAGGTTTTTTTATAATGTGTTAATTTGTTCCGTTTTGTATTTATAAATTCAGGTTGTTGCATAGGGCGCTATGACATTAATAGGGATTTCTAAACACTTAATAGGGCAGACCGACACAATATTTGTTTTGAATATGGGTGAATGAAATAATTTTTCCTATTATATTTTCCATATATAAAATAATTTTTTTATAAATGATTTATTTGGTTGTAATATATTGGTTGTTAGGTAGTGAATTTTTTTTAGATATTTGTTGAAAATAAGATTTAAAATAAATTAAATGAAAGATTGGAAATTTAGAACTTGAGTTCCGGGATTTTTCTAAAAAAAAATTCTTTTGAATGATTTTGGAATATAATAATAATATTATTTAGAAGTATTTTCTGATATAGATATTTCAATAAAATTTGAAAGAATTGTTTTAAAGAGAATTTTAGAAAGAAATAAGTTCTGTACTCCCCTCTCTGTCATTGGAAAATAATTTTGGTTATGGGTGCACGCATCATCGACATTCATTTTCGAGTTTCGAAGTGGGAAGGCAACTGTAGTAGTTTTACTACAGATTTATTTTGATAAATAAATATAAATTTTAAATTGTTTTAAATATAATTAGATATATAAGTTGCAAGCATATACATTTATCTATTATTTTAAAATGATTTTGAATAAAACCCAGTATTTAGTTCTTAAGTTTCCGCTAATTATTAGTTTCAATTAGTGTAGCGAAATGGAATTTAATTAATAATTGAAACCTCTAAATGAAATAAGAGATTTAATGCTAAGTTATAAATGGGATTAAAAGAAATTTGAAATTGTAACCTATGAAACAAAGGATATTAGTATTGAACATTACGTTAATTAAAAGAAATAAAATAAACTTGTGTAACTTTCAATTACATTCTTAAAGACATATAAAACTTACCAATTATAAAAAGATAAAATGTTAATAGAAAATGTAACGGGAAATTATACAAGTAAAACTTGAAATAATGAGAGTATTCAATGAAACTCTTTAATAAATAAGTATTGAGGTTATAGAGTTATAAACTTAAGTTACAATTGAAATGTTACTATAATAAAATATGATAGAAGGTAAATGTTGTAAATAGATGATTTTAAACTTAAGCAAAATGGAATTAATGTGCCAGGTAACTAAATTGAACATGAATATTATGGATAAATGAATGAATGTAATGCAATAAAAAGGGAAATTTTGCAAGAAATAAATGTAAATTAAAAAGATAAATCATTATATGAATGAAAATGAAATCAACCAACAAATGTTATGAAATGAATTTGATAAAAATGAACTTGATCTATCGTTTGGAATTGTTTTTTGTTTGGTTTATGGTTGTTTAGGCAAGGATATTTTAAATTGTTTGAATGACTGAATAATCTATTTAGTTTCATCTAAGACTGTTTAGTAAATGGTGCACTTAGTAGTTTATTTTTCATTCTGTACAAAATTAAAATTTTGAACCTGAACAACTATTTGTTTTGTTTGATTTGAATGGATAATTGATTTGTGTTGATTTTATATGATGATTGTATATTGGTTGCAAATGATTGTTGTTTATATTGATTTGTTTGTTAGTGGTTGAAACAACTTTAAATATTTCATTTTATATAATTGTTAACTCGTTTTGGATTATATAAGTGAAATACAGATTATGGAAACAATTGCTACCGCTTTTAGTTTCATAATTAAGCATTAATTGCGCGACCAAAAGGTACGTTCTCGAATTACGGTTTTATAGCATTATTATATTGTTTTTCCCGTTATTGGGATAAATTATTTTGAGATATTGTGATATATATATTGTCATAGTTGATATTATATTTTCCCCCGAGCCTCTTCGTACAAAGGAGACTCTGCCGAAATTTTCCGTAAAATTTGGACTTAGAAAAATTTTGAAAAATGTTTTCCAAACTTTATTAAATTGAGTATAAAAAGATTTAATTGTTATAAATTGGTATATTTTATTTAAATTAATTAACTTTGTAAATTTATTTGCTTATAAAGTTAATATTTTTGAATAAGTTGTATTGTTTACTCAATTCTTTCTTTTCCCTTCTTTTTCCTTTTCAGGGATGAAAAGTTTTGAGTGGCGGAGAGTGTGACGACCCGTAAATTTCGACAATTAAATTGGTTAATTTAATAAGATTTTTGTAGTTATATTTAGAAAGAAATAAAAAATTTATAATTGATAATGAAGTGAGTGTTAAAAATGAAATGTAGCAATGGTAATTAAAGTTAGTTATTGACAATTAAAGTGAAATCCTAATAATGAAATAGTGAAATTGTTGCCCTTGGTTACACAGTTGAATTCAAGAAATAAGGGTAAGGGGTGTATGAATAAATGAATAAGTATAATTAATGGTAGTTGAATGAATTCAGTATTGGGTAAGTAATTAGAATAAGTGGTTGAAAATAATAAACTTATAGAAGTAATTGAAGGTTAAGGGTAACAATCATTATATATTACCCATTTATTTAGTTTATTAAAATAAAATTGAAATCAATTGCAATTAATCCACTTAATTTATGAAGTTAATGTACATTAAATTGGTAAGTGGAGGATGTTAATTCAATATTGAAGTAACCAATGTAAATCCCATTTATAATATGCCAATGGATTGAATAAAAGAAATTGGATTTCATGTTTGATTGATTTATTGGATTTTAAGCTGAAATAAAGGGATTATTGAAATTAACTGGAATAAAATATCATATTAGTGGGTATTAATATGAAATGGAAAAAATATTAATGTAATAAATAAACTGATGATAATTGTACCCATATGATGATGATTGACCGAATAATAAGATTTAAAATCAAATAAATGGATTTGTTGGAGTTTCGTTTGATAATTAATGAATTTACTGCAAATGAAATTAAATACGGTAATTTGTAAATTTGTTTAACTTTGAATTGATATCTAAATTGTTTAAAGTATTGTAATTGTTTAGGAATTCAAAAATGATAAGATTTGTTAGTTATGGAATAGGAATTTAAAATTTTGATTTAATTAAATTTAATATTAATTTAATTAATTAACTGGAAAATAGCCATTTTGGCCACAGACCCCGATTTCGATGAAACCAGTTTCATCGGATCCGTAATGGTGAATTATTATAAGGTTTCAAGTTTCGTAACAATCAGACTTATCGTTTGAGCATACGGGCTCGAAATGCCTATAAATCAGTTTAACTGAAATCAATTGAAGTCAATTTGAAATAACTTGATTTTAGCATAAATTCTTCATAGATGGAATTTGGACTTGAAACCTATTCCATTGCATTTAAAATATTTAAAAACATCTATTTTGATATCTGGGTTGACCCATTCTCGTTCCGGAGTCGTACTGGGATTTTTAGGGACATTTATCGTTCAACGTGTAAATCAATCTTGTCCATCTATTCTATTTTCAGCTTTGCCTATATATACTTCATTATAAACCCTAGCCTACTTCTTATGTTCATTATTCTGTATGTACAATTCTAGTTGCTCCTCCTTCCTAATGTCTGCAAACCCTAATTCCCAAACTACAAATCCAAATCAAAAATCAAATTGAAAATCAAAACTCTTAAGACTATATCAAATTTTATGTCGTCGAAAAGCTCTCGATGAGCGTAATTCACTAATGGTGTTCATTTTTCGATTCAGATCATTATTTGTCCAGAAATCGCGAATCAATTCGGTCCGTCCGTTCTTGGGTTTGGTGATTTGACGACAGATCTTCGACTAATCGACAATCAAGAAGCATGGGCTCGTAGGGGTCGTCGTGCGGGCCGCATCCATGCGCTTCATTCATCATTGAGATGCTGCGGTTTGCTTGAATTCGATGGTCAAGGCATCGGCGGTGCTACACCATTCAGGGCGTCAGGAGGGTCATGTTGGTATGGGGGAGCTCGGCTCTTTGAGGCGATAGTGGCGGAGTTGCTTGATTGTGTCGAAGGCGAGCGTGGGCAGTGGAAAAATTCGACGAACATGGGCGGCTAATGTTTCACCCTGAACCTAGGCATGCTAAAACACTGAAGGTGAACGTGGTCAACTGAATGATGTGGCAGAAGTGAGTTGTTTGTCTTATTTTATTTTAATTTCAATTTCAATCATTCTAATGCACATAACTTTTACGTACGACGCCCGTTCCTCGCGCAGTTTCCCCCGCTACGATCCTAGCAAAATTCCGGACAATTTGACATTAGTTTGGGCGAATTTGCAAACTGTTTGAATTTTGGGTTTAAATTGGATTTAAATTTAATTTTAATCCAAAATGTGAGTGTTCTAACCCACTCACAACTTCTAAAATTTCTTATGTTTGTTAAATTGATTTATGATGCAATTAGAAATTTACTTATGACTGTTTGGCAGATTTTGAATCATCATCTTAGTTTATTTGAATTTATTTCGATAAAATAGGTATTTAATTTATTATTGAATATAAAATGCCAGTAAATGCCTGTTATTTATTACCTGTTCTATCTTACTGTTATCGATTGACTTGGATGATGATTGTGATAAATGTTCGATAATTGATATTGGATGAATGGATGTTGTATTTTATACCGTTATAAACTGCAAGTTGTTATGGGTTTTATTTCATTCGGGATTGCAGTTTGAAATGATATATAACCATATTTATATTTTAAATTACGGATTGAATTGATAAATATCCATATCACTTGACCATAGGATAGAAAATTTTATACAGACACTGTGGTCTATATATAAAAATATTTCGAAATGATTTTTATGATTTTGTAAAGAAATATATGGTTTTAGATAAATATTTGGTTTTTTTTATATTATATAAAGGTTATTTTATCCTTGATTTTAAGCTATGAATAATTTGTTTTAATATAGAATAAGCTTAATAATAAGTTTGATTTTTAATTGAAGATAATATGATTAAGTATTTAGATTATATTATAATATAGATTTTATAATAATTTAAATAAAATTAAGGTTGGAAGATAAATTTGAGATTTATTTGAAATTGAATTTATTTAAGAATTAAACTCAAATAAGCTTGATGTGAAATTTATTAAATTTGAAATTTTAGAAGGAAGGATTTTTATAACTTAATTTTTGTTTAACGTGAATTAAATGAAATTTCAAGTATAAATAAATTGAAGGAAATATATAGTTATTTGTAATTTGAGTTTTATTTAGATAATAATGGATTTATTATGTAAAATATTTCAAACTAAATAATAGAAAATTTAATCGTTGAATCGCAATTACCATACTTAGTTTTGAAATTGTTGAATACTTAAAGTTTGAAATATATTGAATTTGAAATTATTTATTCTGTGGATCAAATCGGTTTTGAAATCAATAAAATTTGGAATAGTTTATTTGGACGCTAAATCGTGTTGAAATTTATGATTTGGGATTTGGTTAAATTTAAAATTTAGAAATACGAATTATTTTGGAATTGATTTGTGAAACTGAAGAAGCTATTTTATTATATAAAGTATTTTAAATATTTAAACTATTTAAGTGATGGAAGTTATGTTTCAAAGTTATGAGTTTCAAGGTATTGAATTTTAAAGTGTTATATTCAAGTGTTTTGATTTCGAAATGTTATAACTTTAAAAGTGTTATAATTTTTGAAAAGGATATATTTGAAATGAAAATGATATTGTATTGATTTGGTTTTTAAAGGGCAATGATATTGGGTTTTGAAGTATAAACTATTTTTAAAATGACTGATGTGTTATAATAATGTTTGGTTGTTAAGTAGATCGGGATCGGAAGTTGTCATACTCTCTGCGAACTCCAAAAACCACTTTAACAACCATGTACGCGGTGGAGATTCCAAAATGAAGTAGGATGGTGGTGGCATTCTTTTGAGGTATATACATGGACCCGACTCCCGTGAATTGACATAAGGTGGCTAAAACAGGAGCGATTCTTGGGCCAAGGAGGTAGCCCCTCTTATCGGACACACTCCTTCGATATTATATTTCGACTTTGGATTAATTTGTTGGCCACTTTTAATTTTTTTATTTTGGGTGTGTGGCTCGAGGTGGGCGGTAGTAGTTGCTACGCGTTACCACCAGCCTGGATGCGTAATTGGTATATCTACCATGGCATTGCCTTGTGTGTCGTGTCACCTAACCTAGCGTGTCTTATACGAGTTTAATTTGTGTCGTACCTATGGAGTATCCTCTGGTAGCCTCCCGATAAGGAGGTATCACGGTACTGTATAGACTATTGGCACTGTGACGCCCCACCTCAATACCCACGCTAGACAAGAACATTACGGTGAATGCTGTCAACTAGCACGGAGAATAAGGCTGTTGAGGAGCGAACATCCATGTAATTGCTTTGCGCGAGCATCGATATGTCAGATAGTATAACATGCATTTCTTATCAAGAGGGAAATCCGACATACCGACACAAACTCAAAGCTACTACACAGTGGCTATAAAGGTCTTCGGAAACAAATATAGAAATAAACATAACACAAATCAGTCATAGATAATTCATATCACAAAGGCGGAAATAGATATGAATATAACACATGAAAGTGTTCATCAGAGTAGTGGTCAAAAAGATCCACAATAATACAAAGGAATAGATACAAGTGCTAGACAAAAGAATAAGTATACATCATAGAGTCTGTATCTCAAATGTATACAACAAAAACTACTACTAATCTAAGTAGTTAACCAAAAGATCAGATGTAGACGGATAAGGAGTCAAGCAGAAGCACCTGTAAAATCTCAGTCTGACCCGAGTATTATTTAATAAGAAAATAATAAACGGATCAGTCTAGCTATAATTATCAGATAACATGATATAGGATTAAGAAATATGGCATAAACATATAATAATTACAATGCCAAGCTGTGATAAATAAGTAATTGAAAATCAACAAAAGATTAATCAATATCACAATAATCTACTCAAGATAAAAAGGAATGTCATACTCCTAATTTCATTCACCAAGCCACAATAAATGACATATATATTCATGCCAATCGTAAAAGTTGGTGAAACATAAATTCCAGAATTCAACATACGAAATCCAAAAATCACAATCAAAGGGAACAACGACGTCGTACAGCGGGACATCCGATGAACCAAAACACAATCAAAGGGAACAACAACGTCGTACAGCGGGACATCTGATGAACCAAATCACAATCAAAGGGAACAACGACGTCGTACAGCGGGACATCCGATGAACCAAATCACAATCAAAGGTAACAACAACGTCGTACAGTGGGACATCCGATGAACCAAAACACAATCAAAGGGAACAACGACGTCGTACAGCGGGACATCCGATGAACCAAAATCTCTAAGACATTGCTCAATGCTAGTCTAAAACATAAAATGATCGTCATGATCAAAGAGAAGTGTCGATTACAGTAAGCTAGTAAATATATGAGCTTAGCTTCATGTCCCATAACCACTAGCTTAACTTAAATATTTACGAACAAATTGTAGATCTCCACTAGAAAGTTGTCACAAGTGGTTCAATCGAACAAGTCCAAAAATTAACCAACGAAGTAAAAGCAAGCGTTTCATACCACTTGTTTTACTAAGTCGTTTAATTAGATTTCTCATACGAGTGAGGTAAAGGTTTGTATATACTAATGGATTGGAAACGGGTTTGAGAAAACGAGCTTTGTAATAAAATAGTGTTGAAATCATTTGAAGAAAGAGTTTTGATATTTACTACTAGTATAAAAAACCTTTATATTTTAAAGTGACAAATCATAGAAGTGACTGTAGAAACAATCGGGCATAAAAATTCACATTCGAAGACGTGAATAAAATCCAAAGAAATCGATATAAAATCCATCAAAATGGATATATCTAAAATTCCCAAAGAAAAGGTCATCAAAGTCGATAATAAATGAAAACAACAAAAGGGAGACAACACGAATCGATTAAAGTTGGATATTCAAACGAATTAGCAATATAGGCTAATCTGGCAAATAGTAGCAGGTCTGTCGACCGGACACCCTGAGTCGGTCGACCGAACCAGAGGTTGGAAGTGCTCGGGGCACGAAGTCGGTCGACCGGCCCAGGGGGCTCGGTCGGCCGAAGCCTGTAACCGGCACTTCCAAACAGAGGCAGGAAGTGCCTGGACTACAGGTTGGTCGACCAGCCCAGGGGCTCGGTCAGCCGAACCTGTATGCTTGCACTTCCTACCCTATTTCAAAAGAGGTGCAACTCTCGATCAAATTTCAATCGCACGAGCAACGACGCTAAGGGTTTATGCCAATCGACTACCTGACCCTATATGCTCCTCGATGCATCACCAAAAACATGTTCAAACATCAAAGTTAGGATTTTTAATGAATTGAACTCAAAACACTAAAAATTGGAATATTCACAAAATCAATCCAAATCAAAATCAAATGCACATGAATAAGTGTTAGGAATTCATACCTAACAATAGAAGAGAATTATTAGCATAGATGTGAGATTAAAAATCTCACCTTTGAATCCGAAAACAATGAATGAGAAGCTTGAAGACGAAGGAAGATCAACCACATTCAATCTCAACACGAGAAGCTTGAATCTAAGCTTAAAAGAGAAACATTTCCTAAATTAGGTTTAGGAATTTTCTGAAATTGAATGGAGAAAGAGTTGGAGAAGATGAAGGAGATGCTTACCAATGGGTTCACTTGAGTTTGGAGCAAGAAGATGGATTTGCAAAGCAAGCTAGGGCTTAGGAATTTCTATTTCCCATTCTCTTCCACCATTAATCTCTTTAGAACTGAAATTAGAGGAAGAGGGAGTGAATGGAGAGGGGGGTTTTCAGTTTGGGGTATTAAGTTAGAACATAGGGCTGAACCCAACCTAAATCCAAAGCCCAAGTGAAAAGTAGCAAAATTCTACTATCTCCAAACATATCGAAGTTTATACTCAAAAAGGTCGCAAACGTCATTTTGAACTCAATGGGGGTGGTCTCGAGTCCCAATTCGACTGTTTGCAAAAAGTAGCTTTTCGGACCAAAATCCGACGAACGGTGAAATATTTAAATAAAATATTTCAATATACAATCGATAAATATGCGGGTTGTTACAGACTCCCCTCCTTAAAGAAATTGCGTCCTCGCAATACTTAAGAGGAAAATAAGAAGTAACAACCATGGAAGCATATCAACACAAAAGAAAATTGAAATAAGAAGTTCACCATAAAGAGCACGAAAGAGTTAGCAAGAACGGGATCGCTCAATGAATTCTCTGGATTCTCTAGAGAAATCCTTAGGATCTGAGAACCATTGAACTCTCATAAGAAGAACATCTTTATTCCGAAGTCGTTTGAGCTCCGTTGCAATAATTCGAATAGGATGTTGCTCAATAAATCAAATCTGGTGAAACTTCAATTTCCATAATATCACCGGGCTCAAGAATGAAAACCGGAATCCCTAAGGCATTTCTGTAGATAAAAGACGTGGGGAACGTCAAGAATAGCAGAAAATTGAGCCAGTGCAACGGCGTAGTACAAAAACGGTACGCCCGAGAAACTAGAAACTCAAATAATTTGGGACATCTGCATAGTACAAAAACGGTACGCCCAATGAACCAAAGCAAAGACATTGATGTAGTACATACGGTACATCCAATGAATCAAATAGCAAAAACATTGACGTAGTACAAATGGTACATCCAATGAATCCAAAAGCAAAGACATTGATGTAGTACAAACGGTACATCCAATGAATCAAATAGCAAAGACATTGATGTAGTACAAACGGTACATCCAATGAATCAAATAGCAAAAACATTGATGTAGTGCAAACGGTACACCCAATGAATCCAAAAGCAAAGACATTGATGTAGTACAAACGGTACATCCAATGAATCAAATAGCAAAAACATTGATGTAGTACAAACGGTACATCCAATGAATCAACGACACTGATGTAGTACAAACGGTACATCCAATGAATCCAAAAAGAAAAAACATTGATGTAGTACAAGCGGTACATCCAATGAATCAAATAGCAAAGACATTGATGTAGTACAAACGGTACATCCAATGAATCCAAAAAGAAAAGACATTGATGTAGTACAAACGGTACATCCAATGAATCCAAAAAGAAAAGACATTGATGTAGTACAAACGGTACATCCAATGAATCAAATAGGAAAGACATTGATGTAGTACAAACGGTACATCCAATGAATCGAAGACACTGATGTAGTACAAACGGTACATCCAATGAATCCTAAAAGAAAAGACATTGATGTAGTACAAATGGTACATCCAATGAATCCAAAAAGAAAAGACATTGATGTAGTACAAACGTTACATCCAATGAATCCAAAAAGAAAAGACATTGATGTAGTACAAACGGTACATCCAATGAATCTAAAAAGAAAAGACATTGATGTAGTACAAACGGTACATCCAATGAATCTAATAGCAAAGACATTGATGTAGTACAAACGGTGCATCCAATGAATCAAAGACACTGATGTAGTACAAACGGTACATCCAATGAATCCAAAAAGAAAAGATATTGATGTAGCACAAACGGTACATCCAATGAATCAAATAGCAAAGACAGTGATGTAGTACAAACGGTACATCCAATGAATCAAATAAGACGGAACATTGATGTAGTATAATAACAGTACATCCGATGAACCGAACACTATAAAAGAACACCGGACACTAGTCCATAAAAGGAATGAGGTAAAGCTCAATAAAACGAAGTATACCAAAACGTCCGATGAACTTGATAGAAAGATAATTAAATTCAGACAACATCAAAGAATCAACCACTTGTTGCTTACGACAAAGCGCATTGGCAACACGATTTCCCTTCTCGGGAATAAAAGAATATCAAGATCATAAGATTCTAGGAACTCGAGTCAACATGAAGTTCCTTATGAGAAAATAAAAATTCCAAGGATTTATGATCGAGATGGAGAACAAATTCCTCCCCTAAAATTGATGATGCAAAACTCTAAAAGTAGAAACAATAACCGCGAGCACTAGATCATGAGTGGTATATCTAGTCTCGATAGGCTATAATGATTTAGAAGCACAAGTGATAGCACGTTCTCCTTTGCAAGAGAACGGCATACAAACCAATATGACTAGTATCGGTACAAATAGCAAAGTCTTGGTTCCCCTTCAGGAATCACAAGAATAAGAGTATCGAAAGGAAGACTTCTTTTAAATAATCTTCTTTCCTGAAAAGTTAAAACTTTCAAAATTACAATTAACTTATGTAATCATCTTTTTACAAAATTTTACTTATTTGAAGTGAATTCTACTGTGTTTGATTGTCTCATCAAAGCGTTTAGGAAATTCCTATCGATAACGTTGATCAAGCGCATCGACCAAAATTCTTAAAACACTCAACGGGAAATACAATCACAAAATCATCTTCTATATGATAAACATGTTTCTAAAAACTTTTAAGAATATTCTTTGTTCATTTTAAGAACAAAAATCAAATCGTACTTATAAATAAATCTTATGAAAAAGATTTTCAAATTTTTAAATTACTATTTTCATCCAAAATCAATATATACAAGAATGGTCTCATCGAAATATTCATAGAATATTCGATTTATAAAACGGATGAAATAAGCTGGACAAACTGAATGACAAAATAAGTCATTCATAAGAATCGTAACGAGTGCGGAATGCGGTAAATGGAATGCGAACTCCCGCAACTCGTAGCAAATGAAAACCGGTGGTAAAGTCAAACTGAAAAGACCTTAACACCACACAAAAGATTTCTTAGGTGATAATCCTAAGACAAACTCAAAAATACCGGAAAATTTCTCAAACTACATGAATGAGAGAAATAACACTTTCCTTATAAGTGGGCTTAAGGAATAAAATGATGCCATCAAAAATTTTGAAATCGAAATCACAAAGAAAATAGAAAGCTGCTTAACAAATAGAAAATGTCGAAGATGAATAGTCCACTCGAAAAATAGGATACGGGCTTCACAATTAAGTCGACCCTTTCAAAAAATCAATTCCGAAGCCTAAGTAAAAATATCGGCTCGGAAAGAAAAATCTCATAAAATAATTTCGACATCAATAAAGACAAATTGAGTGTTGCGGATCTACCATCTAGATTCGCAACTCTCAAAGAAGTCATCAAGCCCAAAATATTTTCAAAGAAAAGGAATCACCAAGTTCTTTTGATATAGAATAGTGAGCCATATCAAAAAGAACTCAAATAAGAAGATCATGAAATAAAACAATGCCATCAAGGATCGAGTAAAAAAATACCTTGGCCAAGAGAAGTGTTGCTAGGGGTTTGCACAATATTTAGCTTTCTCATGTCCTTATTCAAAAGTTTGGGACATGCAGATAAAAGATGACCCGGTTTCTTGCAATAGCGACAAGAATGGGGTTTTGGACACATATTCGCATAGTGTTCCATAGAATTACAATTGTAGCATCCTCCACGATTAGGGATTGGAGTCTTTGCTACAAAAGTAATTTGCTTCACTCTCTTATTGGGATTAAGGCTCTTGAATTTAATATGCCTCTTCTTGGAAGTCCCAATATCACAAATACTTCCTTTACCAACCTCTCCATGAAGAAGAGTAACATCCACAAGCTGATTGAAAGAAACCTCAAGTTTCAAAGGTAGAACCATTTCGGGGTTCTTACTCAAAGCATAGATAAACTCTTGATTCTTTACAAGATCCAAAAGTTGTTGAGCAGACATAAATACTCCATCCTGGGGAGTAGAACTAGATTGACCGGCGCTTGGACGGCCTGTTCTAACCATTTCTCTTCTTTAAGAAAGAAAGAAAGAAGAGGAAAAAGTTATTCTCAAAATAAATATCAAGCAATCTCGATAGATAAAACAAGGAATCATAAAAGAAAGTAGGATAGAACGGTACGAAGACCCGAATAAAATCCTAAAGCACGACTCCTAAGAAAGACTTAGGACGATGATCCTTGTTATAATGTTCCATATTGTTCCGAAGTTTGGCTCTGATACCAAGCTGTGACGCCCCACCTCTATACCCACGCTAGACAAGAACATTACGGTGAATGCTGTCAACAAGCACGGAGAATAAGGCTGTTGAGGAGCGACCATCCATGTAATTGCTTTGCGCGAGCATCGATATGTCAGATAGTATAACATGCATTTCTTATCAAGAGGGAAATCCGTCATACCGACACAAACTCAAAGCTACTACACAGTGTCTATAAAGGTCTTCGAAAATAAATATAGAAATAAACATAACACAAATCAGTCACAGATAATTCATATCACAAAGGCGGAAATAGATATGAATATAACACATGAAAGTGTTCATCAGAGTAGTGGTCAAAAAGATCCACAATAATACAAAGGAATAGATACAAGTGCTAGACAAAAGAATAAGTATACATCATAGAGTCTGGATCTCAAATATATACAACAAAAACTACTACTAATTTAAGTAGTTAACCAAAAGATCAGATGTAGACGGATAAGGAGTCAAGCAGAAACACCTGTAAAATCTCAGTCTCACCCGAGTATTATTTAATAAGAAAATAATAAATGGATCAGTCTAGCTATAATTATCAGATAACATGATATAGGATTAAGAAATATGGCATAAACATATAATAATCACAATGCCAAGCTGTGATAAATAAGTAATTGAAAATCAACAAAAGATTAATCAATATCACAATAATCTACTCAAGATAAAAAGGAATGTCATACTCCTAATTTCATTCACCAAGCCACAATAAAATACATATATATTCATGCCAATCGTAAAAGTTGGTGAAACATAAATTCCAGAATTCAACATACGAAATCCAGCAATCACAATCAAAGGGAACAACGACGTCGTACAGCGGGACATCCGATGAACCAAATCACAATCAAAGGGAACAACGACGTCGTACAGCGGGACATCCGATGAACCAAAACACAATCAAAGGGAACAACGACGTCGTACAGCGGGACATCTGATGAACCAAATCACAATCAAAGGGAACAACGACGTCGTACAGCGGGACATCCGATGAACCAAATCACAATCAAAGGGAACAACGACGTCGTACAGTGGGACATCCGATGAACCAAAACACAATCAAAGGGAACAACGACGTCGTACAGCGGGACATCCGATGAACCAAAATCTCTAAGACATTGCTCAATGCTAGTCTAAAACATAAAATGATCGTCATGATCAAAGAGAAGTGTCGATTACAGTAAGCTAGTAAATATATGAGCTTAGCTTCATGTCCCATAACCACTAGCTTAACTTAAATATTTACGAACAAATTGTAGATCTCCACTAGAAAGTTGTCACAAGTGGTTCAATCGAACAAGTCCAAAAATTAACCAACGAAGTAAAAGCAAGCGTTTCATACCACTTGTTTTACTAAGTCGTTTAATTAGATTTCTCATACGAGTGAGGTAAAGGTTTGTATATACTAATGGATTGGAAACGGGTTTGAGAAAACGAGCTTTGTAATAAAATAGTGTTGAAATCATTTGAAGAAAGAGTTTTGATATTTACTACTAGTATAAAAAACCTTTATATTTTAAAGTGACAAATCATAGAAGTGACTGTAGAAACAATCGGGCATAAAAATTCACATTCGAAGACGTGAATAAAATCCAAAGAAATCGATATAAAATCCATCAAAATGGATATATCTAAAATTCCCAAAGAAAAGGTCATCAAAGTCGATAATAAATGAAAACAACAAAAGGGAGACAACACGAATCGATTAAAGTTGGATATTCAAACGAATTAGCAATATAGGCTAATCTGGCAAATAGTAGCAGGTCGGTCGACCGGACTCCCTGAGTCGGTCGACCGAACCAGAGGTTGGAAGTGCTCGAGGCACCAGGTCGGTCGACCGGCCCAAGGGGCTCGGTCGGCCGAAGCCTGTAACCAGCACTTCCAAACAGAGGCAGGAAGTGCCTTGACTACAGGTCGGTCGACTGGCCCAGGTGCTCGGTCGGCCGAACCTGTATGCTTGCACTTCCTACCCTATTTCAAAAGAGGTGCAACTCTAGATCAAATTGCAATCGCACGAGCAACGGCGCTAAGGGTTTATGCCAATCGACTACCCGGCCCTATATGCTCCTCGATGCATCACCAAAAACATGTTCAAACATCAAAATTAGGATTTTTAATGAATTGAACTCAAAACACTAAAAATTGGAATATTCACAAAAGCAATCCAAATCAAAATCAAATGCACATGAATAAGTGTTAGGAATTCATACCTAACAATAGAAGAGAATTATAAGCATAGATGTGAGATTAAAAATCTCACCTTTGAATCCGAAAACAATGAATGAGAAGCTTGAAGACGAAGGAAAATCAACCACACTTCAATCTCAACACGAGAAGCTTGAATCTAAGCTTAAAAGAGAAAATTTTCCTAAATTAGGTTTAGGAATTTTCTGAAATTGAATGGAGAAAGGGTTGGAGAAGATGAAGGAGATGCTTACCAATGGGTTCACTTGAGTTTGGAGCAAGAAGATGGATTTGCAAAGCAAGCTAGGGCTTAGGAATTTCTATTTCCCATTCTCTTCCACCATTAATCTCTTTAGAACTGAAATTAGAGGAAGAGGGAGTGAATGGAGAGGGGGGTTTTCAGTTTGGGGTATTAAGTTAGAACATAGGGCTGAACCCAACCTAAACCCAAAACCTAAGTGAAAAGTAGCAAAATTCTACTATCTCCAAACATATCGAAGTTTATACTCAAAAAGGTCGCAAACGTCATTTTGAACTCAATGGGGGTGGTCTCGAGTCCCAATTCGACTGTTTGCAAAAAGTAGCTTTTCGGACCAAAATCCGACGAACGGTGAAATATTTAAATATACAATCGATAAATATGCGGGTTGTTACAGGCACTATTACGTGTTAAGAGCTATATGGGTAACCCCTTAACGCAATTTAAAAGTAAGTTTATTTTACTATAGACATTATTATAATAGCGAAATATTACTACATAGTAAATGGTTTAACGGATCCTTAGGAAATGTGAATCCCGAGCATCTCTTAAGTTACTGCACTCTTGTTAGACACTGGATAGAAGATGTCAAATTCCGTAAACATTTCTGACGTCGTTCCACTCATTTTATTTACTATTGATTTAACTTACATAAGATCTTTTTGTCCTGAATTAAGTGTTTTGTCTTTTCAATTCGCTCGGGTCAGTCTGAGCATTTCAGGATTGAAGACCTTTTCTGGAGGACGAAGATGAAGTTTTTATTATTACTATTATTTACAATATAGTTCCACTGCATCACGTTGTTCCGCTGCATTTTTTTATTATCCTCTTGTATGTGTAACTCTGATCTGTGTTGTATAAGTTTAATCAAATGTTTTATAAAACAGCTTCATTAATTGTTATTGATTATTATACTTTGTCATTCTGTTGTGAGATTCTGTTTTTTTTATTTCTTTCTCTGCTTTTCTTATTCACCCCAATAACAATCCGCTCTATTGTATGGTTTGAGTCCGACGAGTGTGGTTTATCGTCGATTTAAAGCGTACAAAAAGGCGGGATGTTACATTACGTTCGTAGAAATTAGTTGCATGATTATGGAATGACAATGTGGCATTCAAAGTGAAAACTGTTATTAGAAAGGAAAAGCGTGGCTTTGTGAAAAGAAAAGCTTGGCTTTGTGGAAAGTATGAGTGTAGCCTCTCGTGTCTCACATCCTGGTAATTATACGGCTAATTATCTGATCTAAAGGACATTTATTTCAAGCTATCGGTTGTATGAGTATGGAGAAGTCCAGTGGAGCCTGGATCCTCAATGCATCTATTGCCTCAATTATTTTAATGTATTAGATAGCTTATGAAAAGTGATAAGGCTACCGGATATTGGTAGTATAGCAAATGCAGTTCCAAGTAGATAGCTTAAGAAAAGTGATAAGGCTACCGGGACTTATGGTTTGTAACGACCCGTTAAATTAATAATATTTAATAAATTAAATTAATATAATTTCTAATTTGTTTAAGAATAAATGTAGAAATTTGGTATAGTAGTTGTAACCTAGTGTAACAATAAAATTTTATGACAATAGATTTGGATAATGTAATTTGTCACTTTTTGTTAAAAGTAAATTTTAAGAAATCAATAAATGTTGAATTGAGAATATTAATAAAAAATATTAACTAAAATGAGATTCATTAATATAAAATCAGTAGTGAAGATGTCACCTTTGGTTGTAATAAAGGTGAATGCTATTAGTGGATGTCAACACTTAATAAAATTTATTTAGAATAAAAAGAATTTAAATGCATGTTTGAATAGAGTATTAAATTGATAGATTAAGCGTAAGTAATTAGAATTTAACCCTATAAGATATGGAACTGAATGTATGAATATAATTTTGTAGAAATAGTTAATTAACAACTTATTTGTGCATACCCAATTTAATATAAATAACAAAAGGGCTAGCACTTGATGTGCCTAAGTATTAATATATTGGAACTATAATAAAATAGAGAGTTTGGTAGTAAATAGAAATAAAAAGACCGTTATTAACTAGTAAATTAATAAATGGATTCTAACAATAGGTAGTAATTAATGCGTGTATATTGGGCATTTGCGGATTACCAATTTTTCTACCTATTCATATAATTTATTTATGTAAATCTAAAACTATGGCAACATTTTGTTAATAAATGTTGGAAGTGAATTTAAATATATCAAAGGATAACAAGTGTTTAGGTTAACCATTTATTTTATTTAGTTAAGAAGGGAAATAGATTGAAATAAAGCTGATTAAATTTTTCTGGTTGTTAATGGGTATAGTTAAATAAGGAGAAGTTATAGGAAATAAAACGCGCACTAATGAGATGTAATATAATTCCAAAGTTATTTATACCCACAAATAGGTTAATTACTGCATAGAAAGAGTCTAAATCAATAAATGAATTTATTAAGATTACATTTATAATTTTATAACCTTTATGCTGATTTAAGTTCAATTAATTTATTTGATTAAATAGTGCAGTAGCGTAGTTTTGTGCGGTAGTTGAAATAGCTAATTCTTTTAGGTGAAGTTAAGGCTAATTCTACGTATATATTTGACTTATTGTTGATATAGATTCTAGGAAGCAGGATCTATTAATAAATGGAGTATTAGATTCAATAATTGCATTTATCGCATAAATAAAGAGAATATAACGGTTAAATTTTGCGTTATTGAAATTAAAAAGGAATGGGGGAATAATAATTTGAAATCATTGCAATAGATATTAATTTAAGGTTACCTTAAATAAATTAAGGTAATAAATGGAGGATAGTGTAAATATCTTTATAATACGATGATTTGTGTAGTTAGGGTAGTTTTGATTTGTCACTTAAGATGGAGGATTTTTATAAAATGTAATAAATACAGTTTAAATTAAGGCATTGACGTTTGGGTATTTAAGAAGTGATAAACTAAAATTTATTTATTTATTTGAAAATTTGAAATCCAATTTGTGGATTTATTGCAAATAAGTGAAATTTGTGTTTAACCATTACATCGATAGGAATAAATTAAATTTAAGGTTATATTAATAAAATTTGGACTAGAGAAATGATATGAATCGGTTTTAGAAGCCTTAAATATAAAATAGGAAGTAGACGAGATTTCACGTTACAACCATTTTTAAAAATCCTGATGTATGTAGAAATATTTATGAAATATAACGTAAACCAATGTTGAATCAAAAGAATAGAGTCAACACTTATTTATTCATTTAATGTGATATAACTACGAGTATGATTTATTGCAAATTACATGGAAATCTAATATATAGGACATTACCTAAAAAGGAAGAGTAGATAAAATTTATGATAAACATATTTGTATATGAAGGTTATTGATTTAAGGAGAAATTGGGCAAGTTTTATGTATTTGGGTTAAGTGCAACCTTTAATAGATAAATTTAGTGCAATTAAAGAAATTGACATTTAATATTTCGATAACCTAAAATTTGATGGGATAAGAACATTTTGGTAATGAAGGGATGACAAATATTAGCTATGATTCTAGAAGGAATTAAATAGATAATGGGAAGATTAAAATCAGGTTCTAAGCAATAATTATTAAATAACAGAAGTTTAGGAGTAAAGTGAGATAATTGAAAATTTTAATCATTCATATAAGTCATTTGTTTATTAATATGAGTTAGCTAATAAATTTAATTTGGGCAATACCTATATATTGGAAACACATTTGTAAAGTGTAATTAATTGAATTTGGTGAATTGGGAATGAATCCAAGGTTATAGGAATTGATGTAATACTACGCAAATAAAAGGTAACTGCATAAAATCAATGTTTCGTAATAAATTGTAATTGATAATTAAGTAGGAATGGGTTTGAATTTGACAAAAAGGAAAATTTATTATTTGCTTACCCATCTATTCAATCTATTAAATTTGATCAGATCCATTTGCAATTAAACGAATTTATTTACAAGTTAGTATGTATTTAGCTGATAACTATAAACCAATTAGGGCAATTGGGTATATATATTACCAGTTAAGTTATATAAGATAATGGTTGACTTAATTAAGGGAGTTTATGTAATAATTTCATTTATTTTGTAAGTGGAAATAAAACGTTAATGATAACAAGTATTCAAAATTTACCATCTATTTAGTATATTAAGTATAATTGATAATCAACTGTAGCAAGTAATAAATAATAAATACGTAACGTTAAATGAAGTAATATTTCAAATTTAATATCTAGAAACTATGTAAATATAAGTGCAGATGAAATTGGGGATATTTACATATTGAAATATGAATCCAATGATAAATCAATCTAATTGACAAATAATGGAAAGTAAATTTAATTAAATTTTGAAAGTTTAATATATATATACAGTTATAAACCCTAGCCCCATCCTATTGTCATTTGCTGTATATTCATTTCTTCATCTCCTTCTCCTCCTCAAATGGTTGCAAAACCTAGATCTACTTCAATCCAAATTTCAATGAAAATGCAAACACTTCAGAAAAATTCCACAAAAAAATATATGTTAATGTTCTCGAGGCACATATATTTGTAAGTGATGAATGTGTGTCGTTTTATTTATTTTCAATTTTGAATTCAATCATCATTTTCGCCATAACTTTCTCATACGAAGTCTGATTCACACGAAATTTCTTTTGTTAGGATCGTAATTTAATTCCGGATTTGATGACGCTGGTTTGGACGAATTCCGAGAAGGGCGAATTTTTGGGTTTAAATCGAATTTAAATTCGATTTAAATTCAAAAGGTGAGTGTTTAAACCCACTCACAACTACTAGAAGCTTTTATGTTTGTTAAACTAATTTTAGAAATGAATAGAAATTTATTTTTGAGTATTTGGCATGTTTATTTTATTCATATCTGTTGAATTGCATTTATTTAATTTAACTGTTAATTTAATTAATTTATTGCGTATAAATTTACAGTTAAAATTTATTTGTTTGTATATGAACTGCTAGTTAACAGTTATATAATTTATTACTGAATATAGACTGTAGATTAATAGCTGTTAAATTTAATTTGAATAAAATTGCCAGTATTACCTGTTATGTAGTACCAAAAATAATATTGTTATTGATTGATACTGATTGATGATTGCGATTTGGATGATGGATGATGTTGATGAATGGATGTTTATTGTATATTATTAAATTGCAAATTGTCATGCATATTTCATTTCATTCGGGATTGTGGTTTGAAATGATATACAACCGCAAAATTTTATATCTTTTAAATTGCGGATTGAAATGATAAATATCCGTATCACTTGACCATAGGATAGAAAATTATATACAGGCACCGCGGTATATATATAACTATTTAAAGGTGATTTCTATGGTTTGGATGGAATACGGTTTATAATAATCTTAAATTTTATATTGTATAAATATTATTCTTCCATATATATACATATGAAGTTGAAAATTTTGAAATTAAAAGGTGTATAAATCTCTTTATTAAAAATGGAAAAAATTTAAGAAAATGGAGTTTGATAATTTATATCATATGTTTAAATGTTAAGTTTGGAAATTTTAAGACATGATATTTATAATTGGATTTTTCCAAGATAAATTGAAATGAATATTCTAGTATAATTTGAATTGAAAAAAATATATATTTTATTACTAGAAATTGGAGTTCTTATTTATTTATGGATTTTATTTGAATATTCAAGACTAAATAATAGAACATTTAATTTGGTTGAAGGAATAAATTCCAACTTTAGTTTTGAAATATTAATACTCCAAATGGATATATATATATATATAAATTGAAGTGGTTTTGGAACTTGAGAGAGATAATACAAATTTTGGTTTAGACTTTAATGAAGAAATGTATTTGTAAAGCCATGAGAACTATTTTCTTTACAAAGTAACATTTAAGTTAAACCTTTTAATTCATATACCGTTGAATATCTAAACCATTCAAGTTTTAGAAGTTATGGTTTTAAGTTATGATTTTCAAAATACTATGCTTTGAAAATATTTGATTTTCAGACGATATGAAGTTAAAGCATTTTGATTTTGGAAAAGAATTATATTTGGGATAAGTGATAAAATATGGTTTTGGGTTTTGAAATGATATCGTATTCATGGTTATGAAATGGAATGTTTATTCTGATTTTTAAAGTATAACCTATTTTTAAATTACCGCGGTGTTATAATAACGATGGGTTGGCAAAGAGACCGGGATCGGATATCTGACATACTCTCTGTCGATACCGAAAACCACTTTGACTAACCGTGTACGCGGTGGAGATTCCAGAATGAAGTAGGTGGTGGTGACGTTTCCTGTAAGGTAAATACGTGGATCCGACTCCCGTGAGTTGGCATAAGGTGGCTAAAACAGGAGCGATTCTCAGTCAAATGAGGTTATTCCTCTGATCGGACCCTCCTCTTCGATATTATACTTTGATTTTGGATTGATTCAGTGGCCACTTCTATATTTTGATTTTGGGGAGTTAGTCCGAGGTGGGCGGTAACTGCGGCTACGCGTTTCCACCAGCCTGGATAGCAATTGGTATATCTACCCTGGCATTGCCTAGTTGTGCCGTGTCACCTACCATACCGAGCCTTTACTACGAGTTTCTATTTGTGTCGTACCTATGGAGTATCCTCTGGTAGCTTCAAGATCAGGAGGTATTACGGTACTGTATAGACTATTGGCATTATTTGTGTTAAGGGCTATATGGGTAACCCCTTAACGCTATTAAAAAGTAAGTTTATTTTATAAATAGACATTATTATAATAGCGCAATATACTACATAGTAAATAGTTTAACGGATCCTTAGGAGATGTAAATCCCGAGCATCTCTTGAGTTACTGTACTCATATTTATTTCTGTTAATTTAACTCACATAAGATCTTTTAGTTCTGACTCGAGTGTTTTTGTCTTTTCAAATTCGCTCGGGTCAGTCCGAGCATTTCAGGATCGAAGACTTTAGCTTTGAAGGACGAAGACGAAGGAGTCGTATTATTATTATCTATAGTATTGCACCACACTCATACTATTCCGCTGCATTGATTGTATTGGTATGTGTAACTCTGATATTTATTGTATAAAGCAAATCAAGTGTTTGTAAACTGTTTTGAACTGTATATTTGTTATTATATTTTATCCTTCCGCTGTGAGATTCTGTTTTGTTTTATTTCTTCTCTATTTTCTTATTTACCCCATAACAATCTGCCCTTACGTATGCTTTGAATTGGCACGTGTGTCGGTTTAAAGTGTGCGAAAAGGCGGGATGTTACAGTTGGTATCAGAGCTTTGGTTTAGCGATAAACCTTGGCTTTGTGGGGTTTGACTCTTTATTAATAGGGTAGTAATACCCTATGGGAGTCGCTGAGTGTATATATATATGAGAGAGCGTATTTGTTAGTATTAATAAAGGATTTTGATATTGTGTTAATCTGTTCCGCTTTGTATTTATAAATTCTGGTTGATGCATGGGACGCTATGTTATCAATAGGGATTTCTAAACACTTAATTGGACAGACCGACATAATATTTGTTTTTAATATAGGTGAATGAAATAATATTGCCTATTATATTTTCCATATATAAAAATATTTTATAAAGATATATTTTGGTTGCTATAGTTGGGTGTTAGGTAATAAAAATATTTGTAATGAATTAAAGCTAAGTTGAATTTTAATAAATCAAATTAGAGATTTTAGAACTTAAGTCCGAGATTTTTGAAATCTTCTTTCAAAGGATTTATGAAATATAATGATTTGGTTTATAAATATTTTCTTATATAAATATTTAGTATAATTCGAAAGAATTGGTTTAAGAGGATTTTGAAGAAAATAAGTTTGTACTTTCCTCTCTGTCGCTGGAAAATAATTTCGGTGATGACGGCCGCATCATCGACTTTCATTTTCGAGTTTCGAAGGGAAAGGCCACTGTAGTAAATTCTACTGCAGATTTGTTTTGAAATTATTTAAAAATTTAAATGTTTAAAGGTAATTAGAGATATAAAAGTTGTAAGAAATTAATTATCTATTATTTTAAAGAAATTTTGGAATTTGACCCGGTATTAATTCTTGAATTTCCATTAATTAGTTGTAAAAATTTAGGTTAGTGAAATAAAAGAAGTAATCAATGAATTAAAAGAGTTGAGATTAAACTTGCATAAGTTCTTTTGCTTTTTCTTTAACATAAATAACTTACCAAGTATAAAAAGTTGAAATGTAAATTAAGAGTGGAATAGAATATTATGCAAGTAGAATTTTGGAAAAAAATGAAGTATTCAATAAATTACTGTTATAAATAAGAATTTAATGGTATTAACTTAAGTGATGATTGGAATTTTACTAAAATTAAAGGTTGTATTATTAATAGGTGATTTTAACCTTAAGAAAGTAAAAATGAAATTCCTTAATTTATAAAGTTTGATTGTAGGGTTATTAACTTAAGTATGCTTTAATTCCCCCTATTCTAATATAATGGAAAGTAGGGAAAATATAAATGACTGCAATCCATAGTTAATGAATGAGTAAAATCTTTCACTTATAGGAATGCAAGTTATAAGGTTAATAAATTAAGTGTAAGTAGAGGGTTACTGTAATTAAATATAATGGAAACTTCAACATTAAATAAATTAATGAGATTAAAGGTAAGTTGAAATTGTAATTTATAAAACAAATATATATTAATTAAAGGAATGGAGAAGAAACTTGTAAATTTTCACTTACATTCTTAAAACATACATAACTTACCATATAATAAAAAGTTGCAAATGTTAGTAGGAAAATGTAAGGGGAAACCTTACTAGTGAAGAGTAAGGTAATAAAGGTATTCTATTAATTTGCTATTATTAATGAGAATTAATTGTGTAGACTTAAGTTAAATTGGAAATTTTACTATAAGTAAAGGTAAGTAGTATAAATAGATGATAGAAACTTTAGTAAATAAATTGAAATACAAATATAATGAATTTTGTGATAAATGGAAAATGAAAATTTGTAAGAAATAAAGAAATCACTCCATAAATGAAAGAAAGAAAATCAAACCATTGAAGCATGAGATAAATGTATAATAAATAAATTTGGGCGTTGGTTTGAATTGTGTTGTTTGATTTATGTTGTTGGGCAAGAAATTTGAAGTGGTTAAATGAATAAGTATCTATCTTTGTTCCATCTAAGACTGTTGAGTAAAGGATGCACTTGATAGTTAATTTCATTTCATACAAATTTCAAGTTTGAACCCAAACAACTATTTGGTTGATGGATTAAATGGTTGCTTTGTTGTGTATGTATAATTGTTTGGTTGATTAATGATTGAATCCACTTGAATAGTTCACTTTAAAAAAAATAATTATCCTTTTAGATTATATAAGTGAATATAGGTGATGGAAGCAACTGCTATTGCTGTTGGTTCCAAAATAATAAGCGTATATTGCCCGACAAATAGGTACGTTTTCGGATTACGTTTAAAGCGCTATTTTTCCGTGTTGGGATATAATATTTTGATAATATATGTAATATATTTGTATATTTTGATATTATATTTTCTCCAGAGTCTCTCCGTACAAAGGAGACTCTGCCAAAATTTTCCGTAAATTTTGGACTTAGAATTTTATGAAAATATTTTCCCAACTTTAATAATTAAGTATAAAATAATATAATGATTATAAACAGGTATATTTTATTTAAGAAAATAAATTTAGTAAATTATTGTTATAAGTTAATATTTGGAATAAGATGTACTGTTTTATTCTTCCTTCTCCCTTCTTTTTCCTTTTCGGGGACGAAAAGTTTTGAGTGGGGGAGATTGTAACAACCCGTTAAATTAATAATATTTAATAAATTAAATTAATATAATTTCTAATTTGTTTAAGAATAAATGTAGAAATTTGGTATAGTAGTTGTAACCTAGTGTAACAATAAAATTTTATGACAATAGATTTGGATAATGTAATTTGTCACTTTTTGTTAAAAGTAAATTTTAAGAAATCAATAAATGTTGAATTGAGAATATTAATAAAAAATATTAACTAAAATGAGATTCATTAATACAAAATCAGTAGTGAAGATGTCACATTTGGTTGTAATAAAGGTGAATGCTATTAGTGGATGTCAACACTTAATAAAATTTATTTAGAATAAAAAGAATTTAAACGCATGTTTGAATAGAGTATTAAATTGATAGATTAAGCGTAAGTAATTAGAATTTAACCCTATAAGATATGGAACTGAATGTATGAATATAATTTTGTAGAAATAGTTAATTAACAACTTATTTGTGTATACCCAATTTAATATAAATAACAAAAGGGCTAGCACTTGATGTGCCTAAGTATTAATATATTGGAACTATAATAAAATAGAGAGTTTGGTAGTAAATAGAAATAAAAAGACCGTTATTAACTAGTAAATTAATAAATGGATTCTAACAATAGGTAGTAATTAATGCGTGTATATTGGGCATTTGCGGATTACCAATTTTTCTACCTATTCATATAATTTATTTATGTAAATCTAAAACTATGGCAACATTTTGTTAATAAATGTTGGAAGTGAATTTAAATATATCAAAGGATAACAAGTGTTTAGGTTAACCATTTATTTTATTTAGTTAAGAAGGGAAATAGATTGAAATAAAGCTGATTAAATTTTTCTGGTTGTTAATGGGTATAGTTAAATAAGGAGAAGTTATAGGAAATAAAACGCGCACTAATGAGATGTAATATAATTCCAAAGTTATTTATACCCACAAATAGGTTAATTACTGTATAGAAAGAGTCTAAATCAATAAATGAATTTATTAAGATTACATTTATAATTTTATAACCTTTATGCTGATTTAAGTTCAATTAATTTATTTGATTAAATAGTGCAGTAGCGAGTTTTGTGCGGTAGTTGAAATAGGTAATTCTTTTAGGTGAAGTTAAGGCTAATTCTATGTATATATTTGACCTATTGTTGATATAGATTCTAGGAAGCAGGATCTATTAATAAATGGAGTATTATATTCAATAATTGCATTTATCGCATAAATATAGAGAATATAACGGTTAAATTTGGCGTTATTGAAATTAAAAAGGAATGGGGGAATAATAATTTGAAATCATTGCAATAGATATTAATTTAAGGTTACCTTAAATAAATTAAGGTAATAAATGGAGGATAGTGTAAATATCTTCATAATACGATGATTTGTGTAGTTAGGGTAGTTTTGATTTGTCACTTAAGATGGAGGATTTTTATAAAATGTAATAAATACAGTTTAAATTAAGGCATTGACGTTTGGGTATTTAAGAAGTGATAAACTAAAATTTATTTATTTATTTGAAAATTTGAAAACTAATTTGTGGATTTATTGCAAATAAGTGAAATTTGTGTTTAACCATTACATCGATAGGAATAAATTAAATTTAAGGTTATATTAATAAAATTTGGACTAGAGAAATGATATGAATCGGTTTTAGAAGCCTTAAATATAAAATGGGAAGTAGACGAGATTTCACGTTACAACCATTTTTAAAAATCCTGATGTATGTAGAAATATTTATGAAATATAACGTAAACCAATGTTGAATCAAAAGAATAGAGTCAACACTTATTTATTCATTTAATGTGATATAACTACGAGTATGATTTATTGCAAATTACATGGAAATCTAATATATAGGACATTACCTAAAAAGGAAGAGTAGATAAAATTTATGATAAACATATTTGTATATGAAGGTTATTGATTTAAGGAGAAATTGGGCAAGTGTTATGTATTTGGGTTAAGTGCAACATTTAATAGATAAATTTAGTGCAATTAAAGAAATTGACATTTAATATTTCGATAACCTAAAATTTGATGGGATAAGAACATTTGGGTAATGAAGGGATGACAAATATTAGCTATGATTTTAGAAGGAATTAAATAGATAATGGGAAGATTAAAATCAGGTTCTAAGCAATAATTATTAAATAACAGAAGTTTAGGAGTAAAGTGAGATAATTGAAAATTTTAATCATTCATATAAGTCATTTGTTTATTAATATGAGTTAGCTAATAAATTTAATTTGGGCAATACCTATATATTGGAAACACATTTGTAAAGTGTAATTAATTGAATTTGGTGAATTGGGAATGAATCAAAGGTTATAGGAATTGATGTAATACTACGCAAATAAAAGGTAACTGCATAAAATCAATGTTTCGTAATAAATTGTAATTGATAATTAAGTAGGAATGGGTTTGAATTTGACAAAAAGGAAAATTTATTATCTGCTTACCCATCTATTCAATCTATTAAATTTGATCAGATCCATTTGCAATTAAACGAATTTATTTACAAGTTAGTATGTATTTAGCTGATAACTATAAACCAATTAGGGCAATTGGGTATATATATTACTAGTTAAGTTATATAAGATAATGGTTGACTTAATTAAGGGAGTTTATGTAATAATTTCATTTATTTTGTAAGTGGAAATAAAACGTTAATGATAACAAGTATTCAAAATTTACCATCTATTTAGTATATTAAGTATAATTGATAATCAACTGCAGCAAGTAATAAATAATAAATACGTAACGTTAAATGAAGTAATATTTGAAATTTAATATCTAGAAACTATGTAAATATAAGTGCAGATGAAATTGGGGATATTTACATATTGAAATATGAATCCAATGATAAATCAATCTAATTGACAAATAATGGAAAGTAAATTTAATTAAATTTTGAAAGTTTAATATATATATATACAGTTATAAACCCTAGCCCCATCCTATTGTCATTTGCTGTATATTCATTTCTTCATCTCCTTCTCCTCCTCAAATGGTTGCAAAACCTAGATCTACTTCAATCCAAATTTCAATGAAAATGCAAACACTTCAGAAAAATTCCACAAAAAAAATATATGTTAATGTTCTCGAGGCACATATATTTGTAGGTGATGAATGTGTGTCGTTTTATTTATTTTCAATTTTGAATTCAATCATCATTTTCGCCATAACTTTCTCATACGAAGTCTGATTCACACGAAATTTCTTTTGTTAGGATCGTAATTTAATTCCGGATTTGATGACGCTGGTTTGGACGAATTCCGAGAAGGGCGAATTTTTGGGTTTAAATCGAATTTAAATTCGATTTAAATTCAAAAGGTGAGTGTTTAAACCCACTCACAACTACTAGAAGCTTTTATGTTTGTTAAACTAATTTTAGAAATTAATAGAAATTTATTTATGAGTATTTGGCATGTTTATTTTATTCACATCTGTTGAATTGCATTTATTTAATTTAACTGTTAATTTAATTAACTTATTGCGTATAAATTTACAGTTAAAATTTATTTGTTTGTATATGAACTGCTAGTTAACAGTTATATAATTTATTACTGAATATAGACTGTAGATTAATAGCTGTTAAATTTAATTTGAATAAAATTGCCAATATTACCTGTTATGTAGTACCAAAAATAATATTGTTATTGATTGATACTGATTGATGATTGCGATTTGGATGATGGATGATGTTGATGAATGGATGTTTATTGTATATTATTAAATTGCAAATTATCATGCATATTTCATTTCATTCGGGATTGTGGTTTGAAATGATATACAACCGCAAAATTTTATATCTTTTAAATTGCGGATTGAAATGATAAATATCCGTATCACTTGACCATAGGATAGAAAATTATATACAGGCACCGCGGTATATATATAACTATTTAAAGGTGATTTCTATGGTTTGGATGGAATACGGTTTATAATAATCTTAAATTTTATATTGTATAAATATTATTCTTCCATATATATACATATGAAGTTGAAAATTTTGAAATTAAAAGGTGTATAAATCTCTTTATTAAAAATGGAAAAAATTTAAGAAAATGGAGTTTGATAATTTATACCATATGTTTAAATGTTAAGTTTGGAAATTTTAAGATATGATATTTATAATTGGATTTTTCCAAGATAAATTGAAATGAATATTCTAGTATAATTTGAATTGAAAAAAATATAAATTTTATTACTAGAAATTGGAGTTCTTATTTATTTATGGATTTTATGTGAATATTCAAGACTAAATAATAGAACATTTAATTTGGTTGAAGGAATAAATTCCAACTTTAGTTTGGAAATATTAATACTCCAAATGGATATATATATATATATATATATATATATATATATAAATTGAAGTGGTTTTGGAACTTGAGAGAGATAATACAAATTTTGGTTTAGACTTTAATGAAGAAATGTATTTGTAAACCATGAGAACTATTTTCTTTACAAAGTAACATTTAAGTTAAACCTTTTAATTCATATACCGTTGAATATCCAAACCATTCAAGTTTTAGAAGTTATGGTTTTAAATTATGATTTTCAAAATACTATGCTTTGAAAATATTTGATTTTCAGACGATATGAAGTTAAAGCATTTTGATTTTGGAAAAGAATTATATTTGGGATAAGTGATAAAATATGGTTTTGGGTTTTGAAATGATATCGTATTCATGGTTATGAAATGGAATGTTTATTCTGATTTTTAAAGTATAACCTATTTTTAAATGACCGCGGTGTTATAATAACGATGGGTTGGCAAAGAGACCGGGATCGGATATCTGACATTACTCTCTGTCGATACCGAAAACCACTTTGACTAACCGTGTACGCGGTGGAGATTCCAGAATGAAGTAGGTGGTGGTGACGTTTCCTGTAAGGTAAATACGTGGACCCGACTCCCGTGAGTTGGCATAAGGTGGCTAAAACAGGAGCGATTCTCAGTTCAATGACGTCATTCCTCTGATCGGACCCTCCTCTTCGATATTATACTTTGATTTTGGATTGATTCAGTGGCCACTTCTATATTTTGATTTTGGGGAGTTAGTCCGAGGTGGGCGGTAACTGCGGCTGCGCGTTTCCACCAGCCTGGATAGCAATTGGTATATCTACCCTGGCATTGCCTAGTTGTGCCGTGTCACCTACCATACCGAGCCTTTACTACGAGTTTCTATTTGTGTCGTACCTATGGAGTATCCTCTGGTAGCTTCCCGATCAGGAGGTATTATGGTATTGTATAGACTATTGGCATTATTTATGTTAAGGGCTATATGGGTAACCCCTTAACGCTATTAAAAAGTAAGTTTATTTTATAAATAGACACTATTATAATAGCGCAATATACTACATAGTAAATAGTTTAACGGATCCTTAGGAGATGTAAATCCCGAGCATCTCTTGAGTTACTGTACTCATATTTATTTCTGTTAATTTAACTCACATAAGATCTTTTAGTTCTGACTCGAGTGTTTTTGTCTTTTCAAATTCGTTCGGGTCAGTCCGAGCGTTTCAGGATCGAAGACTTTAGCTTTGAAGGACGAAGACGAAGGAGTCGTATTATTATTATCTATAGTATTGCACCACACTCATACTGTTCCGCTGCATTGATTGTATTGGTATGTGTAACTCTGATATTTATTGTATAAAGCAAATCAAGTGTTTGTAAACTGTTTTGAACTGTATATTTATTATTATATTTTATCCTTCCGCTGTGAGATTCTGTTTTGTTTTATTTCTTCTCTGTTTTCTTATTTACCCCATAACAATCCGCCCTTGCGTATGCTTTGAATTGGCACGTGTGTCGGTTTAAAGTGTGCGAAAAGGCGGGATGTTACATGGTTGCTATGCGTGGATCGAAGGAAAAGCCACTGGTTCCTTATCACATTGGAAAACCAATTCCAATACAATCTTTACGGTTTTGATGGTAGTCCCAAAATAGTTGTATGCTTTGTAGATCTTTCAACTACCACTTTTGTATCACATATTTCGTCTGGTATATTCCATTTGACGTAGTACCGATATATTACCATAGACTTGTTCCTGGTATTGATACATATTATATATATATATATATATATATATATATATATATATATATATATTTCGAAAGTGTTTTCAAAACCAATGTTGATAATGATAATATCAAAGTATTTCAGTTACCATAGGGTAAAAACTCATCCGTATTTTTGTGCACCGATCTCTTACGAGATACTAATGTTTCAAATGTTTTAATTTTGTACCGATCTATGACTCCATCATAAGATTATGGTTTGAGTTTTCTCACGCTGATTTATCAAACCTGATCTAGGTATTTTTAATACTCAGATCAAATTTGAGTAGTTTCAGGTTAAATTAAAAACACTTTGTGTTTCCAGAGGAGAGCTAAAGATCTTCATCTATGTACGGACGTATTCTATCATCCGCTGCATCTATTGCATTTTTTTATTTTTCAGCATTTGTAAGGACAAAGGGTTTATAACAGTCCAAGCTGAATCTAGGTTAGTGTGACGCCCCACCTCTATATCCACGTTAGCCAAGGACACTACGGGGTAATACCGTCAACTAACACGGAGAATAAGGCTGGTTCGGAGCGACCATCTATAGTCTTGCTCTCACTATCTATTGAATACATCAACAATAGTCATACCAAGCAGATCGACATATCCAATGAATACTTAAAACAAAACCATAGGTGGTTGGAGGATCTATCAGAATAGAATATAACAACTCACATGTAATATACATCATAGAACAGTAGATCATCATATACACACATACAGATACTGTGATAGCCCAATTTTTTTTTTTTTACAAGTATTTTTCACTTGTATTTTTTTTAAAAAAAAAACCTTGGGTTTTATTTAAAGTGAAAAATAAATTTTAGGATTAACTAATAAGATCTCTGGAAAAATCAAGTTTTAATTAAGAAAACATTTATAGCTTAGGTGGTTAAGACATCTGGGCTATTCACGACAGGTCATGAGTTCGAGTCTCGGCATGGTCAGAATTTCTAATTTTTTTGTATATAAATGAACTGGGTAATTACGCGTTAAAAAGGGCGCGTAACTTTAGGGAATAAGTACAGTATATATATATAAGATATGAAGAATGTAAACCAATTTGAATTTTAGTTAAGTATTAATTTTGAAGAATTTAGTGTATTTATAAACTGTTAAATATCGCGTTTAAAAGGACGCGTAAAATTTATGGTAAGTAATGTAATAAAACGTATAAAATTTAAAACGTTATTTTATATATATATTTTTGATGTTTTGTATTACGTCAGTTTGACGTACTTTTAAAATCATATATAAACACCTTTATGGATTAAAACATCAGTTAGTGATTTTTAAGACGAACGTTACTTTTGGTTGTAACTGACAGTTTTGGTTTTAAATAAAAGGTGTATATACGTTTCCATTTCCAAAAGCTTTGAAAAATTCTTGCCGTCATTTAATTAATCAAACTAAAAAAATATATATATATATCAATTCTCATATAATTGGAACGGTTCATATTTTGCCATTCCTCTGATCACGAAACCTTATCTGCCTAAATCTTCAATCACACATATAAAGAAGCTGGAAGGGATATCAACGCATGCTTTGAAATGTCCAAAGAGATTTAATACTTGTTGCATGTTCAGTTCAAAGCCAATTTATTTGTTTACCGTTATTCCTAAAATCACGCAACTGTTTATTGGTAACAAATGTTGAAATCAAAAGTTTTGTATGTCTGGAAATAAAGCATGCATCTATGAAACATTCAATCAAATTTCTTGCCGTTCTTTGGTTCAATCAACATTTAATGCTTGCCAACATTTACGTAAGAAACTCCCTGCTTTTATCAATCAATTGGGCAAGTTTGAAATCTTAACATACCTGACCGTGAGAAATATTTTATCCACCTCATTTATAACTGTGTATTTCTTTTCGCCATTCAAATAAAAAGATTTATTTCCCACTTCTCATTTTCATTTGCGTTTAAAAATAAATTATATATAAGTTTTCTCTCTCCTTAATTCTTACTTTTTATTTGCCTAGCCTCTTTATTATTTTCCTATGTCTATCTCTTGACATTTATTTCTTTATTTTTCTAGATCTTATTTTATCTATTAAATATTTCTTATGTACATCTTTATTTAATAGCTTGTGTAACAACCCTAGTTTTAACAATTTATTTTATTTTAATTATTCAAATTTGAAATAATATTCTTATAGATTAGGTTTAACAATATGGTTAAATATTTGATTTGGAGATATATTTTATAAAATTTTGTATGCCAATAAAATTAAATAATAACTGTAAAATTTTAAGCTATTTTTGAACTGTTAAATTTCGCGTTTGGAAGACGCGTCAATTATAGGGTATAAGTGACGTAATAAAACGTGTGTTTTCAAAATGATATTTTCACACAAATTTTTGATGTTTTAGTTTGCGTCTGTTTAACGTAGTGTAAAAATCATATTTTCATATATTTTTGAAGAAAAATATCAGTCAGTGTTTTAAAAAGCAAATGTTACCTTGTTTTAATTGACAATTTGACTTTACACATATTGTATACGTTTCCATTTCAACTGCCTACATAAATTTGCCTTTTCATTTTGATATCAAACTAGAAAAATATCAAATCAAAATACATAAAACTGAAATAAATTCAACAAGTAGTAACGTACAAAATTTAAGCTAGACGTGTGAAACCTAACTGTCACTTTAAAGAAATCAACATGCACATCAATTCCTTTCCTCTGCCTCTATCTCATCAATTATCAACCTATAATCACGCAAGTTTTAATTTATAAGAATGTGTGTATTAACCCTGCCTTCATCACACAAACTTAATTATAGGGTAACATTAAAAACCTTATTCTCTCTGATGATTTCCTTTTTACTTAAATGCATGCAATTAAAGCTTGAAACCATACACACCATTTCTCTTCCTTTAGCCTCTGTTCTCATCAGTTATATATCAATTCAAATCCTTGAATCAAGTACGTAACTCACGCAGGAAATAAAATCTAGTTTATAAACATCAACAAGTTTTCAAAAAAAAAAAATCCTCTCGGCCTTCTCTTTATGCCTGCCTTCCATTAATCATGCCAGAAGATCAATGCTTGCAATATTCTTTTGTAACTGATGGGAAGAATTCTCGTCCATATCAATAGCATTTATATCAATAGAAACTGACACGTTATTTTTCTCATCTGCCTATAAACTCATTCCCCTCTACCCATTTGTTCTCTGCATCGATCCAATTCTCTGCTCCTTCTCGTGAATCTATCAGGTAAATAGTTATAGTATTGTTCTTTTCTTTCGGTTCAGATATTTTTTCTCCCTTTCTCTTTCTCGAAATTTTGTCCTACCTGTGCCTTGCTCGGCCATTTCCATTGTTATGCCATGCATAAGATGTCTGTACATTCATCCCTATGCTGAGATATAGGCTAGTCTTGTGCATATCAGAGGGTGAAGCAGTAGATTGGTGGGAGAAACTGAGTGTTATGAGGAATGGTTGAAATTTTATACAATAGTGATAAGTTGCATTTAGGAAGTTTAGATTCAGTGACAATATAAGAAATAGCCTTGTATTGAACCTGTTGATTTTCAAACTGCATATAGTGATCAGTAGGCCTTTTTCATGTTGAGGGATGTGGGGTGAAGTAACACTGATATAAAGATGAGTGTAGATATAGGTTGAGTTTTGCATGCATTTTGTAGTTGTAGGCTAGTGAGTTTTAGCCAAGAACCTGGATATGATATTTAATGTATGGGAAGGACTTTGGTTGATTTTTTTAAGATTTTCCAGGATTTGATTTAGTTAGTAGTGGAAAAAAAATTACATTTTTTTATATTATATTATATATATTATATTCTTTAAGGGAGTTAACTTGCATTTGTGTTGAGTAGTCTGCATACATTTATGTTGGGTTTAGGGGAGTCTTTCAGTTGCCTTTATATAAGAAAGGGGTTGTCTGTTTGTAGGGGAGAGGAGTCATGTTCTTTATTTTTTTTTTTTTTTCTTTTCTGAGATTGAAGATCTGGACAGGAGTATTGATGCATAACTGAAGTGAAATGTTGATGCTACTAGGAAATAGGGGTCAGTGAGTGTGAGATTTGTGTTTCCAATAATTTTTGAAAAAGAGATGGCTGGAAGTTTCTTTGCATTTTTTCGAAGAAATTTCAGTATTGGCTCGAAGCATGTGAGCTTGAGACGTAGGGAAGACTCGAAGTAGGTGGGTTTTGGCTCGGGTAAATGAGTTTAGTGGATACCTGTTACAGAGGAGTTGGGAGGTACTTGAAATTGAATAAGTGCGAAGCTTTGAAAAAAAAAAAAAAAAGAAAAAAAAGAAAAAAAAAAAAAGAAGAAGAAAACTGAAAAGATGGGAAGGGAAGGCTGCACAAAATTTTGGCCGTGTGCATGAATATAGAGTGGTGCACGTACGTGCATATATCCATATCACGTTCATGAAGAAAATTTGGTGCACGTGTATTCGTGTTCAACTTTTGCCGTAGTTGTTTAGGAAAAATTTTGGTCGTAAAATTTTAGCACGGTTCACAGTTTTGGGTATGTTTTGGTCACGTTACACGGTGAAGTGGTCGAGCAAAGCAAACATATTCTTGTTCTATTCTTAATTTTCCTTGACCATAAATTCTTAAGTCGCGTTTCAATATTTGAATTTTTCTAGATTTGAATCTAGGCGACGTCCGAGAATCTTTATCGTTACCCTCTGTCGGTCTGTACCGGTGAACTGTCATTTTTGAAATTCAAAATTTTCTGCAAAAATTCAGGTGAGTATTTCTCACCAGACATACGTATTTATATTTGGTAAATTATTGCAAGTGTATGTGTAAAATTGTATTTCACTATTATCTGTCTGTAATGTAATATAGAATGATGGACCCCATTTAAATTGACACCTCATCAGTATTATCTGTTATATTATTTCTGCAGTTATGTTATTGTTTATTTACTGCTTAAATCACCACTGCAAGTTCCCTGTTATTATAGATGGTATGGGCTGAAATGATAGGCCTAATTGATTATTATTGTTCACTTGTTCTGTTAACTGCTGTAAATTGTCTTGGGATTGCGGGTTCGAAATGATAGAACCCGGAGTTGTGTAAATATCGGATTGAAATGATATAAATCCGTTTCACTTGACCTAGGCTAGAAAATCTTATACAGGCCCGTGGTTTATATATTATTTTCTAAAATTATTTTAAATTATTTAAATTTAGAAATTTGATGATATTCTAATTTAAATTATATAAAGGATTTTTATGAGATTTACAATGATTTAAAAGGGGTTAAATAAATAAATGTTGAGTTAAAATTTTGGAATATAACTTGTTTAGAAATTCTATATTTTTGGAAAGGAAAAGATTTCAATACAGAAATAATAAATAATAAGTTATATTTGAAATTTGATGCTTAGCTAAAAGTCTACTACAACATTTGATTGCTGTCTTTTGAAACTTGACTATTTTAAACCCATAACTCTAGATAGCAATTCCTAGATGCTGTAGAAGTGAGATTGATTTAAAATTGATTTATTTAAAATTTCATCTCTATTTTGGGAATACGTTAAGATTTGGAATTTAAATATGAAATTGCTAATAAAGTAAGAAGTTGAGTTTGGAAAGTTTTAAAAGAAGAAAATTGATTTCTATTCTTTTGATAAAAGCAATAAATTCCAAATTTAATTGAATAAATTGAAATGGTATATTTTCAAAGGAAATGTTTTAAATCAAGGATTTGAAATTAAAGGTATTTGAAATATATATATTGATTTGAAAAATATAAATACCATTTTTCAAACTATAACCACGGGTTATAATAACGTTTGGTTGGCAAAGAGACCGGGATCGGATATCTGGCATACTCTCTGTCGATACCGAAAACCACTTTGACTAACCGTGTACGCGGTGGAGATTCCAGAATGAAGTAGGTTGGTGGTGACGGTTTCTTGAAAGGTATATACGTGGACCCGACTCCCGTGAGTTGGCATAAGGTGGCTAAAACAGGAGCGATTCTCGGATTAATGAGGTAGCTCCTCTGATCGAACGCACTTCTTCGTATGCCATTCTATTACTCTTGTGATTGTTTGGTGCGCACCTTTGATTTGGGAGTGTTGTTCGAGGTGGGCGGTAACTGCGGCTACGCGTTTCCACCGGTCCGGATAGCAATTGGTATATCTACCCTGGCATTGCCTAGTTGTGCCGTGTCACCTACCCTAGCGAGCCTACTACGAGTTTCTATTTGTGTCGTACCTATGGAGTATCCTCTGGTAGCTTCCCGATCAGGAGGTATTACGGTACTGTATAGACTATTGGCATTTTACGTGTTAAGGTGGAAAATGTAAAGCCTTAACGCTATTTAAAAGTAAGTTTATTTTAATATAGACACTATTATAATAGCGCAATATACTACATAGTAAATAGTTTAACGGATCCTTAGAGGATGGGCGATCCCAAGCATCCTTTAAGTTACTTGCTTTATATTACAGTACACTTGATTTAGCTTACATTATATAAGTATGTATGTCCTGACTCGAGTGTTTATGTTTTATGTTACGCTCGGGTCAGCCTGAGTTGCAGCTACAGCTTTCTTTCCGGAGCTAGGACCACTCATAGATCACTCTTGCTAGTTGGAAGCCTTTTCATCTTTATCTATTTTGTAATTCAAAGCATTAAAGACTTTATATTTGCTTATGGCTTAAAATTGTATCGAAGTTTATAAACAATGTATTTCTGTTTGGTAAAAATTTCAGTGGCTTCATGAACCACTGTGATATTTTACATTCCGCTGTGAGATTCTGATATCTGTGTCTGTGATTCTGTGTATTTGGTTTCATTTGTTCCTTAGCTATATTTACAACCTATTGTTTTGAACTATTCCAGCTCGACAATTTTTAAGTTTTGTCGAATTCGAATGGTACAAATAGTGGGTCGTTACAGTTGGTATCAGAGCTTTGGTTTAAACCACAGCCTAAGGAACGAAAACTCATTAGAGATAGAGTAGCAATACTCTAGAATGAGTGAAGTCAAATTCCAGAATCTTTTCCTTATGAGAGGACGTATTTTAAAGTATAAAATGATTTTCAAAGGGTTTTTAAGAAGTATTTTGATAAAAATAAAACTTCCTATTTTTTTTAAATATATTTTCCAGCTATTTCTTCTTTCTCTCCATCGTTATATTCAAGCCTTTGTTAAAAGCTTGTCCAAGTTAAGCTGTATCTTATCCTAGAATATCTTGACCTCTATGTCTGGGATTCGACGCTTTCGATCTTCTACTCGGAGGCGATTGGTTAAATAGGCATGGTGCAGAAATCTCTTGTAGTTCTCGTACTGTTGCTCTTAAAGATGATTTAGGGAATCCATTAGAGATCCAGTGTGACTTACCTCAGGAGTTCGCTGGTAGTTTCATCTATCCTCTCGACACTTTTCCGGATGATATCCATTCGACCCCTGTAGTCAAACTTTTCCCGACATATTTGGTGAAGTCACTTCTTTACCAAAGCGGGAAATTTATTCCGTATCAATCTTATCCCTGGAGCAACGGTTTTCTCTCAGCTTGATCTAGCCACAGGTTTCCATCAGCTTAGAAATTGCTAAGGAAACCTTACCCAAACTACTTTCCGAACTGAGAATGGTTTCTTTGAATGGCTAGTTATGCCTTTTGGCTTGACTAATGCCCCTGCTTTCTTTATAGACTTGATGAATCGCGTTTTTCGCGGTGTGCTCAATAAATTTGTCCTAGTCTTTATTGATGACATCCTCGTTGAAAATTTATTCCTATACTCGAAAGAAAATCTAATATTATATATATAAGTATAATTTTTAGAATTTAACTAGTTGTTTAGAGATAATAATGTTTGATTTTATTTATAGTTTTGTAAACCATTGGTTTTGTCTTAATGAATAATTGAACTATAAAACATGGTTATAAATTTATTTGGAAACAGAAATGGATTTAAAACAAGAATTTAAGAATTTAATATCTGATAGTTTCAAACCTTGTGTTTAAAGTCTTAAAAGGATATATTATTATTTAAATTATTTTCGAATATAAATTTGTTTCCAAAGAATTTTAAAAGTTTTAAAAAATTAGTGCTCTTCTCTTTGTCGCTGGAAAATAATTTCGGTGATGACTACAACATCATCGACATTCATTTTCGAGTATCGAAGTAAAAAGACCACGTTGTAGTTTTGTTTCAAAAATTTAATTGATTTGAATTTCTAAATATGACTTAATTTATAATATATATAGATATATGATTTAAATTTGATTTGACATATACTATATGTATGTATTTATTTATCTCTAAAGGGTTTGAAGTTAATTGGAAATTTAATTCATAAATTTATGTTAAAAGGTGATTCTAATGATAAAATAAAGTCAAATTTGGAATGAATATTTAAACATGAATAATATAGTTGGAAAATTTTACTTGTATAAATTGCATGCCAATATAACTTACCTAAATCATTCAGAAATTAACTATGTAATTGGAAAATGTATAATATAAAAGGATTTTATAAATAAAAATTTGAGTGGTTATAATAAATGTTATACACTTAAAGTTTCAGTTACAACAAGACAAATAGAGGTAAATAGAAATAAAATAATAATTGAATAATATACAATATCAAATGGTGTTAAAGGAAATTTAGAAATATATTGGAATAGTTATATTAAATATAATCTACTTAATATGTGCGATAAGATATATTAAGCAGAATATATTTAATAATAATCTGGAATAAAGAAAATTAAATTTGTTGAATAAGATAATTAATTTGGAAATAGTTAAGATTGATTTAACTTCTGTAAAAAAATCAAATGAATTAAATCAATTATTGAATATTAATTAATTTAAATTGAATTTATATGGTTTAGATATTGAGAAAAATATTTGACATAGATGAGAAAATATTGAGAAAAATAAATTTAATTATAGTTTGGAATAAAGAAGAAATTAAATGGGGAATTTAGTTTATTTTGGGAAATGGTAAATGTACTTTAAAAAAATCAAGTTAAATTACCATTTCAAATTTGGACTAAAATTAAACATTTTAAATTAGAATGTTATAATACCTTGTGAAAAATTTGGAAAAAAAAATTTTGAATGATTTTTTTTAGCGTAGGGATATTATACAAGTAAATATGTAAATAAATAAATGTTAAAATTTTAAGTATAAATAGATGAAATCAAAGATTAATTTAAAATTGAATTTTATTGTTTAGATTAATGATTCTAAATTTAGGTTTCAATTTAGTTTTCTTTCAGGTTGTTTCTATACCCCTACCTTCTTCCTTTTCGAGGACGAAAAGTTCTGAGTGGGGGAGAGTGTAATAGCCCAGTTTTTTTTTTTACAAGTATTTTTCACTTGTATTTTTAAAAAAAAAAAAACCTTGGGGTTTATTTAAAGTGAAAAATAAATTTTAGGATTAACTAATAAGATCTCTGGAAAAATCAAGTTTTAATTAAGAAAACATTTATAGCTTAGGTGGTTAAGACATCTGGGCTATTCACGACAGGTCATGAGTTCGAGTCTCGGCATGGTCAGAATTTCTAATTTTTTTGTATATAAATGAACTGGGTAATTACGCGTTAAAAAGGGTGCGTAAATTTAGGGAATAAGTACCGTATATATATATAAGATATGAAGAATGTAAACCAATTTGAATTTTAGTTAAGTATTAATTTTGAAGAATTTAGTGTATTTATAAACTGTTAAATATCGCGTTTAAAAGGACGCGTAAAATTTATGGTAAGTAATGTAATAAAACGTATAAAATTTAAAACGTTATTTTATATATTTTTTTTTGATGTTTTGTATTACGTCAGTTTGACGTACTTTTAAAATCATATATAAACACCTTTATGGATTAAAACATCAGTTAGTGATTTTTAAGACGAACGTTACTTTTGGTTGTAACTGACAGTTTTGGTTTTAAATAAAAGGTGTATATACGTTTCCATTTCCAAAAGCTTTGAAAAATTCTTGCCGTCATTTAATTAATCAAACTAAAAAAATATATATATATATCAATTCTCATATAATTGGAACGGTTCATATTTTGCCATTCCTCTGATCACGAAACCTTATCTGCCTAAATCTTCAATCACACATATAAAGAAGCTGGAAGGGATATCAACGCATGCTTTGAAATGTCCAAAGAGATTTAATACTTGTTGCATGTTCAGTTCAAAGCCAATTTATTTGTTTACCGTTATTCCTAAAATCACGCAACTGTTTATTGGTAACAAATGTTGAAATCAAAAGTTTTGTATGTCTGGAAATAAAGCATGCATCTATGAAACATTCAATCAAATTTCTTGCCGTTCTTTGGTTCAATCAACATTTAATGCTTGCCAACATTTACGTAAGAAACTCCCTGCTTTTATCAATCAATTGGGCAAGTTTGAAATCTTAACATACCTGACCGTGAGAAATATTTTATCCACCTCATTTATAACTGTGTATTTCTTTTCGCCATTCAAATAAAAAGATTTATTTCCCACTTCTCATTTTCATTTGCGTTTAAAAATAAATTATATATAAGTTTTCTCTCTCCTTAATTCTTACTTTTTATTTGCCTAGCCTCTTTATTATTTTCCTATGTCTATCTCTTGACATTTATTTCTTTATTTTTCTAGATCTTATTTTATCTATTAAATATTTCTTATGTACATCTTTATTTAATAGCTTGTGTAACAACCCTAGTTTTAACAATTTATTTTATTTTAATTATTCAAATTTGAAATAATATTCTTATAGATTAGGTTTAACAATATGGTTAAATATTTGATTTGGAGATATATTTTATAAAATTTTGTATGCCAATAAAATTAAATAATAACTGTAAAATTTTAAGCTATTTTTGAACTGTTAAATTTCGCGTTTGGAAGACGCGTCAATTATAGGGTATAAGTGACGTAATAAAACGTGTGTTTTCAAAACGATATTTTCACACAAATTTTTGATGTTTTAGTTTGCGTCTGTTTAACGTAGTGTAAAAATCATATTTTCATATATTTTTGAAGAAAAATATCAGTCAGTGTTTTAAAAAGCAAATGTTACCTTGTTTTAATTGACAATTTGACTTTACACATATTGTATACGTTTCCATTTCAACTGCCTACATAAATTTGCCTTTTCATTTTGATATCAAACTAGAAAAATATCAAATCAAAATACATAAAACTGAAATAAATTCAACAAGTAGTAACGTACAAAATTTAAGCTAGACGTGTGAAACCTAACTGTCACTTTAAAGAAATCAACATGCACATCAATTCCTTTCCTCTGCCTCTATCTCATCAATTATCAACCTATAATCACGCAAGTTTTAATTTATAAGAATGTGTGTATTAACCCTGCCTTCATCACACAAACTTAATTATAGGGTAACATTAAAAACCTTATTCTCTCTGATGATTTCCTTTTTACTTAAATGCATGCAATTAAAGCTTGAAACCATACACACCATTTCTCTTCCTTTAGCCTCTGTTCTCATCAGTTATATATCAATTCAAATCCTTGAATCAAGTACGTAACTCACGCAGGAAATAAAATCTAGTTTATAAACATCAACAAGTTTTCAAAAAAAATAAAATCCTCTCGGCCTTCTCTTTATGCCTGCCTTCCATTAATCATGCCAGAAGATCAATGCTTGCAATATTCTTTTGTAACTGATGGGAAGAATTCTCGTCCATATCAATAGCATTTATATCAATAGAAACTGACACGTTATTTTTCTCATCTGCCTATAAACTCATTCCCCTCTACCCATTTGTTCTCTGCATCGATCCAATTCTCTGCTCCTTCTCGTGAATCTATCAGGTAAATAGTTATAGTATTGTTCTTTTCTTTCGGTTCAGATATTTTTTCTCCCTTTCTCTTTCTCGAAATTTTGTCCTACCTGTGCCTTGCTCGGCCATTTCCATTGTTATGCCATGCATAAGATGTCTGTACATTCATCCCTATGCTGAGATATAGGCTAGTCTTGTGCATATCAGAGGGTGAAGCAGTAGATTGGTGGGAGAAACTGAGTGTTATGAGGAATGGTTGAAATTTTATACAATAGTGATAAGTTGCATTTAGGAAGTTTAGATTCAGTGACAATATAAGAAATAGCCTTGTATTGAACCTGTTGATTTTCAAACTGCATATAGTGATCAGTAGGCCTTTTTCATGTTGAGGGATGTGGGGTGAAGTAACACTGATATAAAGATGAGTGTAGATATAGGTTGAGTTTTGCATGCATTTTGTAGTTGTAGGCTAGTGAGTTTTAGCCAAGAACCTGGATATGATATTTAATGTATGGAAAGAACTTTGGTTGATTTGTTTAAGATTTTCCAGGATTTGATTTAGTTAGTAGTGGAAAAAAATTACATTTTTTTATATTATATTATATATATTATATTCTTTAAGGGAGTTAACTTGCATTTGTGTTGAGTAGTCTGCATACATTTATGTTGGGTTTAGGGGAGTCTTTCAGTTGCCTTTATATAAGAAAGGGGTTGTCTGTTTGTAGGGGAGAGGAGTCATGTTCTTTATTTTATTTTTTTTATTTTTTTCTTTTCTGAGATTGAAGATCTGGACAGGAGTATTGATGCATAACTGAAGTGAAATGTTGATGCTACTAGGAAATAGGGGTCAGTGAGTGTGAGATTTGTGTTTCCAATAATTTTTGAAAAAGAGATGGCTGGAAGTTTCTTTGCATTTTTTCGAAGAAATTTCAGTATTGGCTCGAAGCATGTGAGCTTGAGACGTGGGGAAGACTCGAAGTAGGTGGGTTTTGGCTCGGGTAAATGAGTTTAGTGGATACCTGTTACAGAGGAGTTGGGAGGTACTTGAAATTGAATAAGTGCGAAGCTTTGAAAAAAAAAAAAGAAAAAAAAAAAGAAAAAAAAAAAAAGAAGAAAAGAAAAAGAAAACTGAAAAGATGGGAAGGGAAGGCTGCACAAAATTTTGGCCGTGTGCATGAATATAGAGTGGTGCACGTACGTGCATATATCCATATCACATTCATGAAGAAAATTTGGTGCACGTGTATTCGTGTTCAACTTTTGCCGTAGTTGTTTAGGAAAAATTTTGGTCGTAAAATTTTAGCACGGTTCACAGTTTTGGGTATGTTTTGGTCACGTTACACGGTGAAGTGGTCGAGCAAAGCAAACATATTCTTGTTCTATTCTTAATTTTCCTTGACCATAAATTATTAAGTCGCGTTTCAATATTTGAATTTTTCTAGATTTGAATCTAGGCGACGTCCGAGAATCTTTATCGTTACCCTCTGTCGGTCTGTACCGGTGAACTGTCATTTTTGAAATTCAAAATTTTCTGCAAAAATTCAGGTGAGTATTTCTCACCAGACATACGTATTTATATTTGGTAAATTATTGCAAGTGTATGTGTAAAATTGTATTTCACTATTATCTGTCTGTAATGTAATATAGAATGATGGACCCCATTTAAATTGACACCTCATCAGTATTATCTGTTATATTATTTCTGCAGTTATGTTATTGTTTATTTACTGCTTAAATCACCACTGCAAGTTCCCTGTTATTATAGATGGTATGGGCTGAAATGATAGGCCTAATTGATTATTATTGTTCACTTGTTCTGTTAACTGCTGTAAATTGTCTTGGGATTGCGGGTTCGAAATGATAGAACCCGGAGTTGTGTAAATATCGGATTGAAATGATATAAATCCGTTTCACTTGACCTAGGCTAGAAAATCTTATACAGGCCCGTGGTTTATATATTATTTTCTGAAATTATTTTAAATTATTTAAATTTAGAAATTTGATGATATTCTAATTTAAATTATATAAAGGATTTTTATGAGATTTACAATGATTTAAAAGGGGTTAAATAAATAAATGTTGAGTTAAAATTTTGGAATATAACTTGTTTAGAAATTCTATATTTTTGGAAAGGAAAAGATTTCAATACAGAAATAATAAATAATAAGTTATATTTGAAATTTGATGCTTAGCTAAAAGTCTACTACAGCATTTGATTGCTGTCTTTTGAAACTTGACTATTTTAAACCCATAACTCTAGATAGCAATTCCTAGATGCTGTAGAAGTGAGATTGATTTAAAATTGATTTATTTAAAATTTCATCTCTATTTTGGGAATACGTTAAGATTTGGAATTTAAATATGAAATTGCTAATAAAGTAAGAAGTTGAGTTTGGAAAGTTTTAAAAGAAGAAAATTGATTTCTATTCTTTTGATAAAAGCAATAAATTCCAAATTTAATTGAATAAATTGAAATGGTATATTTTCAAAGGAAATGTTTTAAATCAAGGATTTGAAATTAAAGGTATTTGAAATATATATATTGATTTGAAAAATATAAATACCATTTTTCAAACTATAACCACGGGTTATAATAACGTTTGGTTGGCAAAGAGACCGGGATCGGATATCTGGCATACTCTCTGTCGATACCGAAAACCACTTTGACTAACCGTGTACGCGGTGGAGATTCCAGAATGAAGTAGGTTGGTGGTGACGGTTTCTTGAAAGGTATATACGTGGACCCGACTCCCGTGAGTTGGCATAAGGTGGCTAAAACAGGAGCGATTCTCGGATTAATGAGGTAGCTCCTCTGATCGAACGCACTTCTTCGTATGCCATTCTATTACTCTTGTGATTGTTTGGTGCGCACCTTTGATTTGGGAGTGTTGTTCGAGGTGGGCGGTAACTGCGGCTACGCGTTTCCACCGGTCCGGATAGCAATTGGTATATCTACCCTGGCATTGCCTAGTTGTGCCGTGTCACCTACCCTAGCGAGCCTACTACGAGTTTCTATTTGTGTCGTACCTATGGAGTATCCTCTGGTAGCTTCCCGATCAGGAGGTATTACGGTACTGTATAGACTATTGGCATTTTACGTGTTAAGGTGGAAAATGTAAAGCCTTAACGCTATTTAAAAGTAAGTTTATTTTAATATATACACTATTATAATAGCGCAATATACTACATAGTAAATAGTTTAACGGATCCTTAGAGGATGGGCGATCCCAAGCATCCTTTAAGTTACTTGCTTTATATTACAGTACACTTGATTTAGCTTACATTATATAAGTATGTATGTCCTGACTCGAGTGTTTATGTTTTATGTTACGCTCGGGTCAGCCTGAGTTGCAGCTACAGCTTTCTTTCCGGAGCTAGGACCACTCATAGATCACTCTTGCTAGTTGGAAGCCTTTTCATCTTTATCTATTTTGTAATTCAAAGCATTAAAGACTTTATATTTGCTTATGGCTTAAAATTGTATCGAAGTTTATAAACAATGTATTTCTGTTTGGTAAAAATTTCAGTGGCTTCATGAACCACTGTGATATTTTACATTCCGCTGTGAGATTCTGATATCTGTGTCTGTGATTCTGTGTATTTGGTTTCATTTGTTCCTTAGCTATATTTACAACCTATTGTTTTGAACTATTCCAGCTCGACAATTTTTAAGTTTTGTCGAATTCGAATGGTACAAATAGTGGGTCGTTACAGTTGGTAACAGAGTATACAAACTGATACATGTTAAGTGGTATAGCAAACTACAATATACAAACGAATCCAAAAGAATACATATCAGAGTTACAATAAAAAAGGACCACACAAAAGCTATAACAAAAAGGAGCAAGCTGAATAGTCCATGTGGAAGCAAAATAGGCTAAGTCCAAAAGCACCTAACCTAAAACATCTCGGTCTAACCCGAGTATAAATACACGGATCAATCTAGCTAAATAAATTAGTTAGATAAACTGAACAACAATAAACCTGCAAGGTCATAAAGTATAACAAATATCTCTAAAAGAATTAAAAGAATCATCTAACAAAAGATGAATCATAACAAGACAAGCCTCATATCATCGCAACATAATAAACAAAGGATATGAATATCCCAAAACAAGCCAAAAAGGCAATTAACAAATACCAATGAAGGTAACATAAGTTCCGCAAGGTATCCGCTATATATCATGCGGCTCAAAAAGACCAACACCGAAGGGCGATACCTAGGGAATATACATACCAATGAAACATCAGAAAATTTGCACGTGCTCAGTACTGTATAAACAAGGATCCATGAGCCCGAAGACTCCAAACCCAATATCACTCGAGCGGTGACGAATGACCAACTCCAAAAGCGATACAATAGGGCAACAAACCCGAAGGAACAAACCCGAAGGTACAAACCCGAAAGCAACATACCCGAAGGCAACAAACCTGAAGGAGATAGTCCGAAGACACTATCCCAAAGGCAACAAACCGTAGTGTTGAAGGTCCGAAGGCCCACTACTGGACACCACTAACTAGCAGAAAATGTCACAACTCTCGAAAAGGAATCCGAAAAGTGGTAACGTGAGTCCCATAACCACTCGTTCGCACTAAACGGTTTACTATCCGTTCGTTGATTTCACATTCAAAGCAGTACAAAGTTTACCTCATCTCATTGGCAAACCAGACCAAAAGGTCAAAACAATCAATCGAATAGGTCGGGGATTAATTGGAAAGATAAATGCATGGATTCATGGTCCGTGTTTTACCTAACCATTTAATCTCCTTACCGCTTCGCTTGAAGTGCAAACTTGTGTGTGTTTTAAATAGAATTTATAAATTATAGAAGTGAGCTTTTAATACGATTTGAAGAGATCATTTATAAACTCGTGAATAAAACTAAAGTGAAATCATCAAAATCAAAAATGCAATAACAACTAATTGGAATCACATGAATCGATAGAAGTTGGAATCATAAACAAATAGGCAAAGTAGACCAAAACAAGCAAGTCAATCGACTGGTTCTCTGAGAACAGTCGACTGATCCAAAAACATAAAAATCCCATTTCCTGCAGTCAGTCGACTGGTTGAAATGGCCATTCGACTGATTGCAGGAAACAGAGACTTCTTGTCTCTGTTAACGGCCTTGATATGCCAATTGGCTACAGCCAGTCGACTGAATGCAGAAGGTCAGTCGACTGACTGAGCCTTGAGGCTATACTTCAGCCTATTCAATGAAGGGAAAACTCCTCCAAAATGCAATCGAACGAGAAATGGCGTTAGGGATTTATGCCAATCGACAACCTAGCACTATTGACTCACTTATACAACTCCAAAAACATGATCAAACATCAAGCTATGATTTTTAGAGTTTTTGACTTCAAAACCCCAAAAATTGCAATGTTCACAAAACCATTACGAATCAAAAGCAATTATCCATGAATAAGTGTTAGGAATTCATACCTAACAATCAAAGATAGTTTGGACATAGATGTGAGATAAATATCTCACATTTAACCCAAAAACGAAGAAGAAGAAGGAGCTCAATTGCAAGGAGAAGACCAACCACTCTCCACTTCAACTCTACAAGCTTCAATCAAAGATCAAAACAAGTATTTCCTAAATTAGGTATAGGAAACTTTCTGAAATTGAAGGAGAAAGAGTTGGAGAAGATGAAGAGGAGGCTTACCAATAGCTTCTCTTTAATTTTGGAGCAAGAATTCAAGTTTGCAAAGTAAACTAGGGCTTGGAATTTCTAATTCCTCTTCCTTTCCCCCATTTTCAGTTTTAGCTTGAGTTTATGAAATAAAATGAGTGAGTGGAGAGGAGAGGGGGCTGAGTTGAGGTATAGGATGAGTTGGTTGAACCCAAACCCAAAACCCAATTAGAAAAGGTAGCAAAACTCAACTTACTCCAAACATATCAAAGTTTATACTCAAAAAGATCGCAAGCGCCATTTCGAACTCAATGGAAGTGGTTTCTAGTCCCAATTCGGCCGTTTGCAAAAAGTAACATTTCGGACCTAAATCCGACCAACGACGCTATATTTAAATAAAACATTTAAATATATAATCGTTAAATATGCGAGTTGTTACAGTTAGACTCTTGTATTCAAAATTTTCCGCTGTAGAAATTACTTTTGAAATAGTATATGTTATTCCATTCGTGTGAGATTGTGTTCTATGTTTATTTTCTTTTTTCCTCTTACAATCGGCCTTTATGACACTTGGATTTGCGACAGCGAATGTAACGACCCAAAATTTTCGCACCCGAAAATTCTAGATTGTTATGAAAAGAAGAAAGAGATAGAAGATGAAGAAGAGCAGAAACATTAACATCTCAAATTCGCAGCGGATAAAATATAATAATAAATAATAACAGTCTACAAAAGAATATTATATCTGTCGAGTACATTCTAATACATCAGAGTTTCACATTATATACAGTCACTGAATATTTACAATCATCATGTCACATATTTACAATAATATAACACAGTGGAAATACTCTATACATTTCTGCCATCCGGCTTGCCTCCTGAGCTCCAGAACGTTCATACCTGAAAATCTGTAATACTCGGTCTGACCCGAGAACTACATCAAAGTAACACCCGGGTCTGGTAGGAAACTAGCGTGAGTAAACCCATCCAACATGGAATACATACATACAACTTATATAAAACCCGATGTAACTTATATCAATTTAACCAATTCACAATTTTCTAGAGACAACACTTATTTTAACATATAAATTTCTAAGTACCAAGCTTAGATAAAATAAACCAATTCACTTAAATCATTTCATTCCTGCCTATTGATTTCTCAAATCTATTTACAAAAATTCGAAGTGGTTTCGGGTATCTCCCAATACCCGATTCCGCCCTCTTCGAGTCTCATACCATCCTATCCTAAGTTATCCAAATGATAAACACAGCACTTCATATCAAAGATATCAACTCATTCAAAGCGCCCAATACCAATCAATCATTCATAAGAAAATTTTATCGCTTCCAAATTAATTCAATTGATTCTAATTGAATTTCTAACCTCCAATCACTTAGATTCTTTACCTTGTCAATTACTTAATTCAAATCCAATAATTCAATCATCCCTTCAATATTCATCTTAATTAATCAACCCGAATTAATTTCCCTTCAATTTCATTCAAGCAACTATCTTTAATCAACTTCCCAATATTAATTATACTTAACCATAATCAATAAGTAATCTCGATTTCATCATGAATTAATTAACTATATTAATTGCATTAATTCTTAAGTACTTATATTAATTAATTCTTTATACACCACTTGTAAAGGGTTAATCAATTGCAATTTATCAATCTTTAATTACAACATTAATTATATAAGCTTATGATTTCCAATTATATCTCGATTCATCCTTAGCTAAATTAATTATATCTAATAATCAATCATTAATTGAACCGCAAACATTAATTATTATTTTTTTGGTTTATCTCGACCTGTGATTACCCTTTCATTTACTTCATTAAATGAATTAATTCTCCTTAATTTAATTATCTTAATTAATCTCCTGATTAATTTCACGAAGTAATTATATTTTATTATTTTCATTAAGTAATTGTTTATCAAACCATCCAATGATTATTCTGAATTACTTACACTCAATTAATTAACCTAAAACTTAATTTATTAATTAGGTCAAACCCTTGATTACTAAATTACTTAACCCAAATTATTAATTAATTAACTAATTTCCCTACTATTTAAATGAATCACAATTCATTAAGCCCTTATTAACTTAAGAAATAAAAATTTACTTATTTATGGTTTAAGTTTAAACAACTTAAACCCCAATATTTCGAGTCAAACCACAATTAACTCGAAAATCAACCAAAACCAAGACACATCATCATCATCATTGTACATCCTATCAATTCAACCATTCAACCCAATGTTTAAATTTAATCATTTGAAATTTAAAAATCCATCAGAGTGAGATTTACTCACCTTTGTCTTGCTATTTGCAATCCATTCCAAACTAGCTTGCTTTCTTTCAAATTTTTGACCTTGTATAAACATTTATAAAATTTATTAATATTCGAAATAATCGAACAATAAATTTCCATTCAATAAATTAAATTTACTAGTGATTTTAATTTAATAGTTCTCATTTTAACAAATCATTTAATTTAAACAAATACTTATATTTAAACTAATAAGAAAAAAATATGCATTTATATCTACATCATTATTCATCTTTACTCTAAGTTAAAATCTTATCCATGTATTCGTTTTTCTTTCTTTTCAAGATTAATCAAATGAAGGTAACGTATACCTCACTGCTATGATGCCTCCACCATCGCAGATCCCAAAATCCAACGACACGACTTCGACGAACTTCCCAAACCGAGCCACCACTAAACCTGACGAACCCCGTCGCCAACCAAGGCCACGAGCCCTTCCTCAATCACGACCTAAGCCCTGCTCTTCAACGCCGCGCACACACGCCGCGTCCACTTCCAACAACCACGAGCCCTAGCTCACGCGCAAGAACTCCGAAGCGAAGTCGAACCTCTAGAGTCGCGAGCCTTAAACCCAAATGTTCTCAAGTCGAACTCGATTGTGGCTTCCCGAATGCGGCTTCAAAATCAATCCACGCACGCGCGACTTTCCCTCCTCCCCTCTTCGGCCATGATTTCATAATTTCTCCTCTCTTTTTTTCCGATTGTACTCGACTTCGAAAAAAATGAGGGCACTGCTTTGATTATGAGGAACGAGGCGTTTCAATTATTTTAGAAATCGATCGAATTCGGCCATTTTTTTTAAGAACGAATTGATTTTGGAAATGAAGGAAAGAGGGAGGATCGGTTTCGTATTTGTAGAAAGATGAGAGGACGGAAATAAAATATAGGGTTGGGAAGCTTCTTGGGTACGCGTTAGAAAAAATATCTCTGACAAGTGTACTTTTAATTTTATTATATTATAAAATTTACAAACGTCTCGTTAAGCATAACACGAAATTCCGGACCCCGTATCAGACATGCCGACAGGTGTTTATAAGGTTTTACCCGCATTCTGAACCCAATGAAAAATGTTTCGAAGGCTAATTTGATCTTGTGCGCGAGTTACAGAAGTAAACGATCAATTTTAAATTAAATCGATTAAAATCGTTCTAAGCGTTTCGAGCTGCCAGGGTCAAACGACAACTCTGATGGCTACGAAAATTGAAATCCGATAATAACTAACTATTACGGATCCAATGGAACTGGTTTCGTCAAATTCCGAGACTGTGCCTCGGAAGGCTATTTTAAATTCAATTTAAACGATATATTTTAAAAATTGAACAAACCACCTTTAAATTGAATTTCAACCATCCTATTATCTTCAGTATTCATCATTATAAATTTATAAGCCTTCAAATTATTTTTAACAGTTTAAAACTCCAGACTCAACATTTTACACAATTTCGAATTATAAAATTCAATAATTTAATTATCAAGTAAATATTAATATCTGGAATTCAAGTTATAATTAACTTTTAAATATTTAAAATCGATTAATTATTCCAATTTACTTTGTTAAAATTTCTGGGTCGTCACATCCATCCCCCCTTAAAAGAATTTCGTCCCCAAAATTACTAGATAGGAAGAATGGTCCAAAAATACCTGTTTACCTTCTCCCAAAACTCATCATTCAACATTCTACCAACTATCCTTTATTAAAGGCCCACTGTTACCTTAACCAACTTCCTAAAACCTTCTATAGTTTCAAACAATACCCTCTTACTCAATCATCTAAATTTCAATTTAAAACCAAATTTGGAATTATCAAATTTTCTCAAAAAATTTCTAACTCTCTAAATTCCCGAATTTTTTTGCCAACTTTTCCTTTGCGCGGCTAGCTTGGTACAACTACAAAAGGCCTCTATGGGATCCCAAATTCCAAAAGAAAACAAAAGCCAAGTAGCTACAACAAAAATGCAATCTAATTTCATTCAGAAATTTTAAATACATACCTTTTCGTCGGGCAATTCAAATTTATCTTCTGATATCAAATCCAATTTCCTTTTTCCTTATAATCCCTGCATATCTTACTTATCAATAATATCCAATCATAGCCCTTTCAAATCTAGATATACTTTTCCTTACAAAAGTTTTCATATCCATTTCTATTCAAATTAGTTTTCCCATTTTCAAACGAATTCAATTTACTTTCAATTTTGAATATCAATTTTTATCTTTCAAGTATATCTGATTCATATTAGTTTCATTTACTAATTTACTTTAAATTTTCAACTTGAAATTGTTTTGTCATTAACAAAAAAATTTCCAAAAATATTCTAACTTCCAAAATTTTGGAAATTTTTTGGCAGAGTCTCCTTTGTACGGAGGAGCTTTTGCAATTTGACAAGAGATATAAATATGTATATATCGACCCACACGGTCGGAAAAAGCAAAAACAGTTCATATTTCCTAAATTTATTGCGTAGGCGTACCTTATTTAGAATTTTAAGCAAGCAGCTTATTAATTTAAGCAATTAGCGCAATCCAAATCAACCAAACGGCTTCCCGGTACCTGTACTTACTCAATTTAAATATGTAAGTGCCATATATTGAAAATCTATTAGCATTACACTTATTTTCAATAGCTAAACACATGTATATCATAAGCAACAAGCACCAAAACCTTTCCATAAGCGATTTATATAATTTTAAAGCTAATTCAATTGCTTTCAACCAATTTATAAACCATTTCATTCAATTTCAATGGTTTGCAACTCAATTTCTTACATTCCATTGATTTTTAATTCCACACAAGCTCATATACAGTTCAGTTAATTCAAAATCAATTTTATTTAATCTCTATTAACTCACAGGAATTTAATTACTTTTGTTTACGCCAAACGACAATTATTGTTATGCAATTTCGATGATATTCGCTTAATAAAGGGTCTATTTTAGTTAATAACCACTTCCAAATAATTTCAACTCATTTTATATTTAATTCCATTACATTTCTAATTTATTTACCAACCATACATCTACATTTCATTTCATTTCCACATCTTTCCACTTTAAAACTATTTCAATCAGCTTGTCAATATTCAATGCTTATTATTAATATCCATTTTTCCCAAATAAATTTAACCAAGCTTTGATTTAATCGGCTTTCACTCTTATTCGAAGCCAAGCATCCATAAATTTTAACTTAAGTAAATTTACTTTAATTTATTCCAACATCAAACTTAAGTTTACTTCTATTTGATTCTCATTCAATCAATTTCCATTAAATTCAGTTAGTACAACCATTTTAAATTTTAATTTTAAATTCACCTTCTCAATTTAGCAAAATAATATCCAAGCACATACTTAACTCATTTATACTTCAAATTAATATGCCACCGAACTTAAGTTCAGTCTGATAATCCAATTGCAATCACAACTTTGAGTTAGTTTTTATTCTATCAGACTTCATCTATTTATTATTTAACTCAATTAACTCATTTTAAAATTTTAAGTTATTTACTTAATTCATTATCGAGTTTATTTTATTAATACAAGCCAATTTCAGTTTATTCTATTCACTTGGGTTTGTTGCAATTCAAACCATGTCTATTATAAATAAATTTCATATGGCGACACTTCTCTTATATCTAATTTACTTGCAACTTTCGTTAAATATTATTCATATCACATTTGAATTTTATTTGTAATTCAAACCACCACTATTTGATCCAACTCTATTTTATTTTTATTTGTGTAGCCCCTCTACTTATATGTTTCATTATCAAATCCAAGTCGAATTCTATTTACAATTCGAATTCATTTCCAGACCCATTATCAACTTACAATCCATTTATTTTCCCAAGTTAAATTTTATTAATATACTCAATCAAATAATAATTTAGCCAATTAGCTTATTTCAACTTGTAAATCAATATTCGATTTTAATTACAAATTCACTTCATTAGAATTCCAGTTTGGATTTACTTGATTTTCCAAAATTCCAACATCTTTATTTAAAAAATTTAGAAATGCTTTTAAATTCACATCATACTTAATAAAATAGCTCTTTATAAAAATACTTTTAATAACTCGATGTCTCAACCAGTCCATCCTTGTTCTCACAGAAATTCAGTCATATGTTGATCAGGCGTAGGACTGAAAATCTATAAGCACTTGGCAAACCCGTTTTCAACATCCAGTGAAAATACTATTGAAAAATAATTTTATTGTAAATATAGAAAACAGTTTGTTTTTGAAAATTAAGGAAATATTTTTGGTGACAATGCTTTGAAAATCATCACCCCCATCCATGGTCACAGTTACATTCCAGGGTTACGTTGCCATCGCAGCAAAAGTCCATGTAACTGCAGGCTCTCCGCGGCCTCTCGATTACGCCATGGATCCCACACAACAGATCACAGTTACATCCAGGGTTACGTTGCTGTCACAGCAAAAGTCTATGTAACTGTAGGCTCTCCGCGGCCTCTGATTTTCGCTGTTAAAATGAAACTTCTCCACTCCTACATAGGTCGCAGTCTACCGATATAAAATCAAACGCAGACTGTTGGCTCTCAGCGGCACACACGACTTTCTCTATGTTATACCATAGGTCGCTGTTACATCCTAGGTTACGTTGCCATCGCAGCAAAAGTCCATGTAACTGTTGGCTCTCAGCGTCACACACGACTTTCGCTATGGTATACTCAACCCATAATCCCCAGGAACTAGTTTTATCTGGACTCCTCACAGGATCTACTTTAGAACCCTCCCTGGGGATCAAGACAACACCACCCAGTGGCACTCCTAAGAAGTTCATTTCAAGGGAGCGCCTTTTTCCCCAAAGCCATCATCAAAACACTTTATACTATACATATATAGTATCTTTCAAATCATACACCTAGTATGAATTTTATCAAAGATCCTTTACACAAAATCGATTATCCCAAAATCGATAATTCTCAAACCAGGCTTTCCAAATTCCAATATTGATTTTACCCAAAAATCAAAATCCTTTCCAAATCCAAAGGTTTCCAAAACCCTTTTTCCAAAATCCTCATAAGATCCTTTATATATATTTACATATATATAAAATTTAAAAAATTGGATCATTTCAATCTCATATAAAATTCCTTTATACTTCAAATACTTTCAAAAATCCTTTTCCTTCCAGCGATAGATTCAACAAGGGAAGATTTATCTTATATAACAAAGATATATAACTTTGTTTACTCAAAATCAAATATTCAAATTTGATTACTTTGTTTTATCAATTCATTCAAATCCGTACGATATACACATATCATCCGTACGCTATACCAATCTGATCGCTCACTCGATCATACAATTTCACTTCCGAACTAGTATCGTCCACCTGACTTCCTAGTGCGGACACAGATCTGATTTCTTGATTAGAAGCCGTCATTCTCCTTTCATAGCTATAACTATGATAGAGAATATCCAGAACCAATCAACAATCCATATCCAGGTTCGTCGTCGAAAATCGAGTGAAAAATCCCAACTCGGATCGATAAACTATCTCGAAATTCTATGCTCGAATTTGGATCAAATCACCATGCGAATAGAATAATATACGTACATCCTACGTATTTATTTCCATTGATTATTAGCCAAATCAATTTCCTTTCTATTTACATTACCTTAAATTCCCCTTCACTTATTTACAATTGCCTTAATCCTCATTTGGATTATCACTTCAATTCTTATCTCAGTTGGGTATTTAAATCAATAACAGTTTGGACTCCGACCAAATTATATTTAGAAAATAGCTTGAAAATTTTAAAAATAGATAAGTAGTTGAAAAATAGTAACTAGTTTAGGAAACAGTTGAAAAATGGTTAAATAACTCCAAAAATAATGGTAAAACAAGTATAAAATAATTTGACTTTAAGAAAGACTGTATATATTTAATAGCTTAGAAAAATAAGTTTATATCAAAACAATTTATATTGAAAATAGTCAAGAGTCAAACTGTTCACTTCTCCAACAATTCAACGTAAATTTACACTTCCATTTAAATGACTCAATTCTAACTTGAATAACTTCAATTTCTATTGAAATTTATTTAAAGCAAATTCAAATTGAATCAATCTTGATTCCCTTACCAATTTAAATTAAATTCCATTTGATTGTAATCCTGTTCAACTTTAATTATAAATTTAAATTATTCCAATTAATTTGAATTATTATCAATTGAACCCATTTCAAATTCAATTTACTTCAACATAATCCAATCCAATTTCCCATTTAAATTCTTAAACTTATACATCTTCAAATTCCAGTTCAATTAATTCAAACTAAATTAAATTTTGAACTAATTTAATTTCAATCTTGAATTTAAACTATCTTGAATTATATAAATTCGAGTTAAATCCTCAAAGGTTGGTTTAACTCTTTAACCAAATTAACTTTTATTTAAAGTTTTTAAACAATTTAATTTCCGAGTCCAATTCTCAAATTCCATTTTAAATTATCTTTACTTATGTATTTCAAGGTTCAAATAATTGTTCAATACAACTTTATTTTAAATATTTAATTTATTATTAAATTTTGTCTTCCAGTTTGAAGCTAGTTCTTAAAAAAATTTAATTTACAAACTTAATTATTCAAATTTATTTTATTTATACAATTCCATTCTCAATTTAAAGATTTTTATTAACAATAGAATGATATTATCCAGTTTATTTTAAAATGTCCATCCATTTTCAATTTTTAAATCTCAAACCCGTTTTGAGATCACACAAATCCCCCAATTCAAATCAACCATCTAACTTTCCAAGTTAAATTCCAATTTTATCTTGAAATTTCCAATTCAGGTTGCTTTTTCTACATTTATTTAACTTTCCCAAAGTTAAATTCCAATTTACTTAATCCAATCAACCTTACTCAATTTGAATTCCCGATTCAAACTTCAAAATTCTTTCCTTTTATAAGTTTAAAACTTATATCATTTTGGGTTTTTACATCACACTTCAGGGAACAATCAAAACTCAACCACATAGAGTTTATTTCAAATTATCTTTGATATCATGTATATCCATACATATATACATATTTATTTCTTGGCCCTCCCAGCCATATTTTAAAATTTTAAACCACCTTTGGTTTTAAATTCAAATCAATTTTCAAATAACCCATTGTTTGCAACAAGTCCCAGTTATCCAAATAATACTTATTTATTATTTTTCATTAGTTTGAAACAAAATTTTCAAATTCTGGGTCCAGATTTAGAATTTCATTTTCAATCAATTAAAATTTAATTTGGTTTTATTTCCATTTCTACTAAATTTAATTCCAATTCAAGACTTCAATTTGGTTGTATTATATTACTTCTTAATTTTCATTTCAATAAATTTAACAACCAATCGCTTTAATATTTAATGGAAGAAAATATTGCTTTATATATCAAAATATATTTTATATAAAATCATTTAAAATCTTTATAGAAGAAAATAACAAGTACGCTCGTGTGTGTGTGTGTGTGTGTGTGTGTGTGTGTGTGTGTGTGTATTCTCAACTCATTCTAGAGTATTACCGACTCTATTAAATGAGTAGTCCCCACCAGAGCCAAGGTTCTCGCTTAACCTTTCAGCTCTGATACCAACTGTAACGACCCGAAATTTTCGCACCCGAAAATTCCAGATTGTTATGAAAAGAAGAAAGAGATAGAAGAAGAACATAAACATTAACATCTCAAATTCGCAGCGGATAAAATATAATAATAAATAATAACGGTCTACAAAAGAATATTACATCTGTCGAGTACATTCTAATACATCAGAGTTTCACATTATATACAGTCACTGAATATTTACAATCATCATGTCACAGATTTACAATAATATAACACAGCGGAAATACTCTATATGTTTCTGCCATCCGGCTCGCCTCCTGAGCTCCAGAACGTTCATACCTGAAAATCTGTAATACTCAGTCTGACCTAAGAATTACGTCAAAGTAACAACTGGGTCGGGCTGGAACCAGCGTGAGTAAACCCATCCAACATGGAATACATACATACAACTTATATAAAACCCGGGGTAACTTATATCAATTTAACCAATTCATAATTTGCTAGAGACAACACTTATTTTAACATATAAATTTCTAAGTACCAAACTTAGATAAAATAAACCAATTCACTTAAATCATTTCATTCCTTCCTATTGATTTCTCAAATCTATTTATAAAAATTCGAAGTGGTTTCGGGTATCTCCGAACACCCGATTCTGCCCTCTTCGAGTCTCATACCATCTTATCCCAAGTTATCCAAATGATAAACACAACACTTCATATCAGAGATATCAACTCATTTAAAGCGCCCAATACCAATCAATCATTCATAAGCAAATTTTATCGCTTCCAAATTAACTCAATTGATTCTAATTGAATTTCTAACCTCCAATCACTTAGATTCTTTACCTTGTCAATTACTTAATTCAAATCCAATAATTCAATCATCATATGATGTCCCGGGAATTTAGGCAATAATTATTTAATAATTTCTTTAACAATTTCAAAATGTGAAATATTGATTTAAAATTCAAACTGAAATTCTCTTTTGAAAATTTATAATTATTTAGTTGTTAAATGATATTCTTTTCAAAGATTTATAATAGTAATAGTATAATTTGAAAATCTTATTCTTTTCAAAAGTTAAAAATATTTAAGTAATAAATTATCTTTCTAAACTGATTTAAAAATATTATATTTATGATGTATAAATGTTTATACATTGTAAATAGAGGATTTGGTTTTAATTTTAATTTAAATTTAATAAAGAATATTTTCTAATTTTATATATATAAATGTATAATTTGTAAATTGATTTAAAATTTATTTAAATTAGCATTGTAAAACTTTCCAAAGGTTTGTTTTAAAGATCTATCTTATAATTTTCGTAGAAATGTAAGTAAGTATTTATTTTGTTTAAAGAATAAACATAGTTTAAATTTTATTTTATAATAAAAGTTATTTTGTTTTGCTTTATTTTAAAATTGCTTTTCTTTGAAATAGGATTTAATTCATTCTTGTCAAAGTATAACATTTGGTTTGAAAACTCTTAAATAAAATTTAATTCAACACTTCTTTTCTTTTGAAATTTAGTTTCATAAAGAATATTATTTTAAAAATAATTAAACAAACATTAAAATGTAAATGTATAGTTTTATAAAGAAGTTTATATGTATTTATTTAAAGACTAATGTTAATTAAACATTTAGAAACATTTTAAAATAAATTAGAGATGGTTTTAAGATAATTCAAATACATTTGTAAATTTAGAAATTGCTTATAATAATTGAATTGCATATGTGTTAAAATCTTAAACCATAAGTGAACACTTGTAAACCATTTAACATGATAACATAACAAGTGGCATGTTGTTATTTTTGAAATTTAATTTTATTTACAATAAAACATAACAAAAGCATTTTGTTAAAAACACATTCTCTTCAAAATTGAAAACCTGAAAATCAGATTTGAGTAAATCAAAAAAAAAAACTCCAAAACAAATGCATGTTAAGATCCAGAAAACCAAATTCAAATCAAATCTGCAAACAACAACTTCATATCTGTAATTTAAAATCTGCAAATTGAAGAACAACTTCAAATCTGTGCATTTGAAAATGGGTCTTCATGCAATCTTCATCAACAAGTAATAGCATCAAGAAACTCAGCAATCAAAATACAAGTAAAGCAACTTCAACTTCAAATTGCACCCAGATTTCAAAATGCAATTTCAAACAGGGTCCTGGAAATTGAAATCTGCAGCTAAATTTGCTTTGCATCTTCATAAATATGGTGAGTAAACTTCTAATTTAAAAAAAACAGTTTCTTTTAAATCAAAATTATACAAGATTTCCAGAACCTAAGCTTCATATGTAAATTGTTTTTTTCAAAACTGCTGTGATTAAAACTGCCTTGTTATTTATTTATTTTTTTCTACTATGAGAACCTCAATACAAGAAGTTGAATCTATCTGTTGCATGTGAATATGTAAGACTGTGTATGCTTGTATGATTTTATTGTGATCAATAAAATGTGTGAATATATGTAGATATCTATATGAATGGGATTACAGTAATCCTAATTTACAGTGTTCTGTTTTAAAATAAGTTTAATAAAAAAACTTTATTCACTTGAATAATTTTTGTTAGGAAATAATATGTGTAAGTAGAACATGTTGTTTAGTATTAATGCAGGTTTTATAAAATTATGATTTAGATTAGAAATTGAGGTCTGTTTCTGAAAACAACTCTACTGTAAATATTTTTTGCATAAAACAAAATATCGACATCATTAACTAATTAAAACAAGATTATAACATTGATGTATGTTAGAAATCAGAAAGTGTAAAACAAATTTCACTTTTTATATAAACTGTAGTACTAGCATTCTGTTTTGAACAGAACTAAAAATTTAGGAATTTTCTGAGGAGCTATTGGATTTAGGGTGTTAAGATGCTTTATGTTAGTGGAGTATTGTTGTGAGAATGGGGTAATTTGGTGATATTTGTTCAGAGAGAGAGAGAGAAGAGGGGAATTGGGTTTTTTTTCCAGGTTTTCAAAACCTAGTCAAGCAGTGTGCAGTTCTTTGTTTATCCTCATGCTCTCTGTTGCTTCGAGTAATTTGAGGCTTTGGGAATTTGTAGAAGGAGTGTAAAGGAAGCTATATCTAAGGTCGTGTCGATGATGGTGGCTGGAGGTGGTATTTCTAGACGTTGACAGGTTTAGTGTGGTTGTAGATGGGTTTATTTCAGGTTGCAGTTGATCTTCCAATTTTTGATTCCAACTGTTATGGGAGGGTATGGATGGTTGTGTTAGTATAGGGAGATGGTCAGTGACTCGTAGCAGTGGAACGGAGTGGCTGGAGTTCGCCGAGGCGACGATGCAGGTACACCATTCATGTTTGAAGCCTGGTAGACATTAGGGGGTGTGCAGGTTTTTGACTCAAGTCATTGCTCGGGTATTTTTGTTTTTGACTCGAAGTAGGGTGTTGGGAAGCTCGAAGTAAATTGGATGGTTTCTCGGGTTAGAAATGTTGCAGGTTTAAAAACCTGTAGTTTTGCAGTTTTTTTTAAAATTTTGAATGAATTCATATTTCTTTTTTAAGATAGAATCTGATTCAAATGGAAGTTGAATCTAAATTCAAATGTAGTTTGAAGTTCAAAGTTTTTAAAAATGAAATCTTAAATTTAAACAAGATTTAAACTCAGTTTTGAAATCAAGTTTAAAAACAGTTTCAAGTTTTAAACCTGAGAGTTATTTTGCAGTTTTTAAATTGTTGAATGAAATTCAATTTAGTGCAGGAGTTGATTCAAGTGTAACTTGAATCTGAATTCAAATGTAACTTTGAATTCAAATTTTTTAAAATGAAAATCTTAAAATTTAAACAAGATTTAAATATGGTTTAAGTCAAGATTTAAACATTTTTCAGGTTTATCTTTTAAACCCAGATTTTTGATTTAAACAAGTTTTGTAAGTTTTAAAAGTATGAACAGATTTAGAAGTTTAAGTAAGATTTAAATTGTTTTGAAATCAAGTTAAAAACTGTTTCCAAGTTTCTTTGGAAATCAGTTTTGATTTCAAAACCAGTTTGTAAAAAATAAAAATAAAATTAGAAATGAACATATTCAAATGTTTTAAATGAAATTTGATTTCAAATAAGTTTAAAACTTGAAATAATTTAGTTCCTTTAGTATTTGAATAAAAATATGAAGAGTTTAATTTTAGATTTGAAAAGTTAAATAATGAATTCATTTTCTAAAGCTTGATTTCTTTAATAAATTAAGTAATTTAGTTTTAAACTATTTTTATAAAAAGGGTCTTTTATAAGTAATGAATGATTCTTTATTATTATTATTATTATTTTAAGGAATAAATTTATTTAAAATTTGGATAAATGTTTAAACAGTTAAACATTTAAAATTTAAAATTTTAAAATGGAATTTGAATTGAATTTAGAAATGTTTAGTTTTAAATGAATTTGAATGTTAATAAATTCATTAATAAGTAGATGAATTATTTTGAAAATATTTAAGATAATTAAGGATTTACTTAATTATTTGATTTTTAAATAATGGTTTAGATTAATATTAATTAGAAATGATTTATTAATCTAATTTAATTTTTCTTAAGTATATAAATAATGAATTGTTGTTAATTAATAAATAGTGATAATTATCTACGGATGATTTAGCAATTAATTAATGTAATTAATTTTGATAATTAACTAGATTAATTAATGGAATCTAATTAATTGTAATTTGTTAAGTATAATTAATTGTTAAAGTAATTAAGGAATTAATTACTTATTGTAATTAATTTTTATTTGTGATTTAATTAAGTTAATTAATTTAGTTTAATTAATTTAAGTAAATCATTTGATGATTTTATGAGTGTAATTATTTAATTAATGAAGCAAGATTACTTAAAAAAGTAATAATGATAATTACTTGAATATAATTAGTAATTTGGATAATTACGTTTGTAATTAATTAAGGAATTAATTAATGGTTAATTATTGATAATTAATTTGATTTATAAGTAATTAAAGATAGTTAATTACTTAATTTAATATTAATCAAGGTGATTAATAATTAGATTAATTACTTAATGTAATTAATTTTAATTAAGTAATTTATTTAAATATTAGAGATCATTAATTATTATAATTAATGATGTAATTAAGGATTGTTTAATTAAGTAATAATTAATTAATTAAGTGGTTAATTAATTGTAATTAATTAAGGATAAATATAATTAATTATAATTAATTAATAAATGAGTAATTAAATGTTAATTACTTATGATTAAGGTTAATTAATTTGTGAAATTAATTAAAGACTAATTACTTATTGTAATTAGTGAATGATTAATCAAAGTTGTTTAATCAAGTTAAATACTTAGCGGATAACTAATTAACTGGGTTAATTAATCTATGAATATTAAGCAGGATTTATAGAAATTAGTAATTAATTTAATTTATTTTAAATTACTTAGAGATGGTTGTAATTAATTTAATTCATTTTAAATTAATTATAATTGTTGATTAGTAAATCATTGCTTATGGATGTTATTGATTGAATGGTTGTGATCTCAGAAATGAGATGAGTCGTATCTATATGATATGAATGTTTGGTTTATGTATGATGGATTATTTGGTTGTGATGATTATCTGTTTATGGATGATACAGATTATCTGCTTATGATATGAATGTGATTATCTATTGTGAGATGTAGTTTATCTATCTATGTGAATTAGATAACAATGAAATAAGTTAATTATTTAAAACCCTTAAGTATAACTTGGACATTAAGATGGTGTTTGGTTTAGATGAGACCGGGATCGGGTTTCCATATTTGGATATTCGAAAACCACATCGATTCCAAATAAACGTTAGTTCGTTAATCCAAGTGGAGCAAGTGAAGACTCGAGGTGTAAGGGCTATACGTCAGTATAACTCTGTGGGTGATTCCGTAATGAGTTTGACGGAATAGTAATTATAGATTCGAGATGGTGATTTAGAGTGCAAGGGTTATCGTCGTTAACTCTGTGGGTGATTCCGTAATGAGTGTAACGAGATAATGCCTTCGGTTTCGTTCGAACCTGGAACGAACTTGTATGGATGGAATGCTTTCAGAACATCGTTAGGTGGACGATGAGCATTCTAAGAGATGTGTCCTCTAAAGGTAATCGTAGCCTCAAGCCTCATCAACCGGGAATGGCTAAAACAGGGGAGGTGCAGCAAGGCTTCGTGGGTAGCACCCACTGGAGAGCCAGATTGTTCCCTGTCTAGAGGTCCCTTTTTATTCGGCTTAGTGGGCAGTTGTTAGTGTACACCAACTGCGGGGTTGTCTTGTTCGGAACTGTTCAGTAAGGAATGGTTCCGGCTTTGTGTTGCAGGGGATTGGGAGTAATCCTTGGTACGTTGATCTAGGCCACGTACTGTGTTGGGCGGTACCCCAGTAGCCCTGCCATTGATGGAATCCATAATCCAATAAGTGCCTGTACGGTTTTGATTGTGCCCAACTATGTTGGAATGTGAGATGTAAGCATTCCAGCTATTTCTGTATTTTATTTTGAAAATCCTAGACACTATTATAATATCATTGGATTTCCTATCAAATGTTTTGGTTAGCGTAAGGTAAAAACTTTTCCATGTTTATGTGTGGGAAGTCTTACGTGATGCCGTTTGTTTTCAAAGGATTTTCTAAAAGTTAAGCAACTTTTATCCCCGTTTACTCACACCAGACCCCTGTCTGACCCGAGTGTTTATTTTCTGTTTTATTAAACTCTTGGGTACTCATATTACGTATGAGTAGTCAAGTGATTCACGATTGCTTTGACGAGTTCTGGAGGAGATAATGGACTAGGAGGCTTCAGCGTGTAGATATATATAGTGGTTCCGCTGTCTTTGAGTTGTATCTGCTTTCTCTGATATACTTAATTGTAATTGCTAGACAGATGTTTATAACTGTCTAGTTTGTGTTGTATTGGCTGTAAAACTCTGATGTATATGATACTATGTAAAGTATTATGTGATATAATATAATTTATTTGTTCCGCTGTGAGATTCTGATGTTGTCTGTTTCTTTCTTTTCTTTCTTTTCTCTTTTCTATCCCTTTCTTTCTTCTTAACGATGTGACTTCCTGGTATTTTGAAGTTGGGTCGTTACACATCCCTTCAATATTCATCTTAATTAATCAACCCGAATTAATTTCCCTTCAATTTCATTCAAGCATCTATCTTTAATCGACTTCCCTGTCAGGACCCGATTCTTCGTCTTTCGAAAATTCAACATCGATACTCACTTTATCGACTGCCGAGCAATCGAAGGACGGAAAACCGAACACTTAGGGTTTTAAGAAAAAGAAAAGAAAGAAGAAGAGAGAAAAGAAAAACAGAACGGAAAGAAACAACAGAACAACAACAGAATCTCACAATTCGCAGCGGAACAACATATAATAATAAATGAATAATCTTTAAACAAAGAACTATATCAGTTATTACATTTTATACATTACATTACATCATCATCAGAGTGTACAACAACAACAACAAACAGTGCAGCGGAAAAAGAAATACTATATACTAATAATACGCTATGCCATCCAGCTTGCCTCCAGCAATTCCAGAATATCCAGAATATCCTGATAAACCTAACTCTTGACTGCCCGTGTGGAAATTGGTGGCACCCAGAGTTTAGGAAGGAAAACAATAAACTCCGAGTCAGTCATGTGACTGGTGTGAGAACTCAAAACAGTTTATTTATCTTTAAAATCAAAATAGAGGAATATTTTTAAAGTCAATTCGCAATGCTTTTAAAAATGAGACTACCATAAGGCCTCCCGCACACACACACAATGCAAACGCAAAATCGGAGGAGATTTCTCCTTATGATAGTCAAAGATGCTTGATACGCATTAAAAAGAACATTTTATATTATTACTAGTGCATAGTGTAGGAAAAATTTATTTCGAAAGTAGAATATAAATCTTAGCCAGCATAGACATTTCGAACTATGCCTACTATAGCTACCATCTAAACAGTGGTGACCACCATAAGTAAATGGCAGGTTCTACAACTAATACCGTACAAGGTTTCGTATTGGGAATTGGATTTCCAACGAATGATCAGGCCAAGGAACTTCCCATTGCCACATGAGAATGCCTCTGGATGGACATCCCCGAGAACCAAACCGGATCTCTACCAACACAAGGCCGGGTTACCCCTAACTGAGTAACAACTGACCAAATATGCCATCCCCCGGTCCTTTGGGACCTTTCAACAGAGCGCTCGCAATCAATTCACACAATCATAAAGTGTTTTCAACATGAGTAAGTATCTGGGCTCCATACCATGATACCACCCTTTTCCAGAAGGAAATGCACATATCCTAAAGGTTGCTACCCCTCATAACCTTGCCGCATCTTTCCTGTTTTGACCATTCACGGGGTGTGAGGCTCAACGAAGTCACGTCCACAAAAACATACTTTATACAAAAGCCATGCTTTGGGTCAACAAATGATCATAGAAATGATCACCAAGATAGACGATCAAATAAACGATCCTATCACAAATAATCAACACAATGATCATTTAACAGCAACACTCAGCATGTCACATTACCAAATTGGGAATATATCGCCGATAACATTCAACTACATAACCTCTGAGCTCGTACGTCTCAGAGAAGGGTGTTAAGCTAAAAGAATAAATTCTCCGCCACCAACAGAAATATATTTGAAAGAAATCTGCTTTATATCTCAATTTGTAATGTCAGACATACAATCCATACAAGTCTGTTCCGGGCTCGAACAAAACCGAAGGCACTTCTCACGAAGCCCTTGCAATCCGGGTATTCACAATCTCGATCGAATTTCCCATCACTTAGGAAATCTCTATACCAGGAGCTACCAAGTGCAGAGACAATCGATAGGTCATCCTATCACTTTCGCAAATACCCGGTCTTCAAAACCGGTCATCAAATGCAATTCATAACGACGAATCTCATATTCGGAATGGGTTATATGACCCCATGGTCCTTTCCCGGTTAACCCGAATAGTGAGCGCTTATTCAAAAAATAAGTGTGGCATTCAAATTCAAACAAATCACATCAATTACCCATTCAAAGGGAAATATTGATAGTCGGTTATTGAACTATCAATGGATATGCACAACATCACCAGTTTCCAAATAATTTTTCAAATTATTTATTTTCCAAAATATCTTTACAAGATATATAATTTTCACACTTCAAAAATAAATCAATATTTATTTTTAAACGAATTCCACTTTCTTTTATAAATTCCATAGTGAATTTATATTTCACAATTATTTATGAATAACGATTTCAATTATTCATTTCAATTTATCTTCAAAAAGATAAATTCTCTAATATTCACTTTATATTGGAAAACATTTCCATACTTATTTAAAATAAGTAATTCACAAATCTTTTTATTTTCTACACTTGGAAAATATTCAATATACTTAAATCGAGATTAAGTATATATTTCATTCTTTAAGGAAATCATTCTCTTAAACATATTTATTTGGGCCAAAACGAATGTTGCGTAAAACATCGTTACGACAACCCAAAATCACTAGTATAGGGATTCGAAATTAAAATAGATATATAAATCCCAATACTATACAAAACATTTCCTTTCGGAAATCATTTACTATAACAACAGTGTTATAGTCCACCATTTCCTTTTATTTCTCGAAAACGTCTATTTCAACAATGAATGTTGAAATCTATGGTTTCGAATCTCAACACATTTTAAAAACATCGTTAGATCGTTTTAATTCTATTTAAAACATCACATTCAAAACAATTTCTTTAACATATTATTCACTATTCAAAAACGTGAATATACTACGTCAACACATTTCATCCTTTTATTCATTTTATTTCAAAGGATTATTCACAGTCAAAAACGTGAATATAACTCCATTAATAGGTTTCAACAATTAACTTATCAAAATAAGTCGTTTACGAATTTATAAAACAACGTTTATAAATTCCTTTATTAACCTATATTCAATTCATAACTCAATTATAAACCAAAAGTTCATATTATAAGTTAAATGCTTATAAAACGATTATTTTACAAAATCGTTCCTTTAAACTTCACAATTATAAATCTTATAATTTATAAGATTCATTTATTCACCCAAATCTATTCTTTTAATATCCTTACAAATTTTATAAACCAACTGTTTATAAAATTCCATTTTAAAACTTCACCGTTTATAATTCTATAAATTTCATTCATTTATGGAATTCATTCACAATTCATTCTAACACTTATAAAAACTCGTTTTATAACTCAAATATTTTTAATTTATAAATATCGATTTATAAATCCTTTATAAAATCAATTTATACTATTATTTTAAAACATCTTTAATATCCTTTATAATTTCACCATTTTGATTCATAAAATAATTAAATTTTATAAATCCTATATTTCAACTTTTCATAATAAATTCAAAAATTCCGATTTAACTATTTTATAAAATCATTAGCATCATATTCTCAAAAATCGGTTTTTTTAACTATATTTCTCAAAAATCATAATTTTTATAACATTAAAAATTATAACGTTTATTTATTTAAAATGAATCAATTCCAAAAATATTTTATATTTTCGAAAATCACTTTAAAAATCATTTTTAAAGTTCCAAATTTGGTCCAATGATGCTACACACCAAATAGTCAATTACGACAACAACGATATCATATATCGATATGATAATCCATCAAATATCAAAATATATGAAATCAAATAAAAACTGTTGAGGAATCCAGTTGGATCCCTCCAACCTGTTTTCCTGCATCCACAAACATTAGCACAATACCAATTCCGCTCTAGTACGGAATTATCGCGGTATATGGGATTCAAAATATTATCCACTTAATAACGGCGCTATAGGGTCTCATCCGCTACTCAAATGCTGAAAATCAATAACTCCAATATATACATATGCCAATATATAAATATTGCTATTATATATAATACCAATTTCACTGTTTATGAAATATTCGCGGTATATGTTTTTAATAAATAACATCCGCTTACTAACGGCGCATAATGTCTATTTTAAAACTCAATAGATAACAATCATCATTCAAACATGCATTCAAATATTTTAAATCTAACTATTTAAAATAAAATCGAAACTGGTTCGATTGATGAGAAGTTCTCACCTTGATTTCAATTTCGTTTTAGCGATTTATTTCGAATAAAATTAAACGCACGATCAATTTTACCCAAAATTCTCACTAACTCCAAACGACTCCAATCCAACTCCACCGCGTAGTGCTCGTCCATACGATTCCAACGCAACTGGTTTCGCGCGTTTTCGACCTCGTATGAAAAAGTTATGATTTTTCAAAGTTTTACACGAATTTATACTTAAAATTTACAACATAACTTTATATTTTCAACCTATTCAATTTGGAGCCATTGGATCCACTGCAACTTCATCAAGACCGTTCCCTTCATCATCTCCCCCTATGTTCTCTACAGGCCGCACATGAACCCATTTGCAAGCTATTAGGGTTAATTTTTGCTCCGCCCACAAGCATCGATACTCCATCATACCACCGCCATCTCGAAGCACAACACCCCCACTACGCTCGGCCATAACCTTGGCACACTCGGCCACTCCCTGACACGCGCGCACGCAAGTGAACGGCCCACGCACGCGACCACTTTCCCACCTCCACGCGACGCCAAACCCCATCATCACCGTATATATCGAAAGCTCTCGCCTTGCTCTACAATGTTGTAGTTGATCACTTCGTCTAATTGTCGATGGATTTGGAGAGATTAAGGAATGAATTTGGGTGTTTTCTGGCCATCCATTATAAAAGAGGCGGCTAGGTTTAGGTTTTAGGGTTTGTTATTTTTTTTTTAATTTTATGAAGGGTAGAGGCTATTTATAAGGAAATGAACGAACACTATTCATCCGGAAATTCCGAACTCCGATTCACGCGCCGTAACCAGCGTTTCTAGGGTTTACCCCGCGTTCTGGACACAATGGAACAAGTTTCAGAAGCTAATTCGGACATCTGTGCGAGTTATGTCTATAAACGTTCAATTTAAATTAAACCGATTTAAACGATTTTCTAGGCGTTTTAATTTGTACCGGACAAACGGTAAATCCAATTGACACGAAATTTGAAACCTTACAATAATATCACATTACGGATCCGATGAAACTGGTTTCGTCGAAATCCGAGACTTTTTGAAAAATGGCTATTTTAACTCGCCAAATTAATATTAAAACAATTTCGATGCGTTTCGAGCTGCTACGATCAAACGATAACTCCGATTGCTACGAAAATTGAAATCCGGTAATAACTAACTATTACGGATCCAATGGAACTGGTCTCGTTCAATTCTGAGACTGTTCAAAAATTGACTATTTTCACTAGTCGATTTAAATATTAAAATATTCAATTTTCACAAATTAACTCTTAATTCGATTTTAAAAGTTCTAAAATATCATTCTAACTCCCATATGATAAAATAAAATTTTACAAATCATTTTCAATCATATTTAACCCAATTTTCAATTATTTCCATAATTTAACATATTAAATTATCGATTTAATTATTCAATTAAATCATAATTATTCAATAAAAATTTATTTGACTTATAAATTCACTTATTAGTATTTAAAATTAATTAAATATTCAAATTTTAATTACTAAAAATTCTGGGTCGTTACAATCTTCCCCCCTTAAAAGAATTTCGTCCTCGAAATTAACAAGTAAGAAAAATTACAGAATCTATTAACTTTTCCAAAATTCATAGTTAAATTTCTTACAAAACTTTACTAAGTTTTCAAATCATACTTAGTTATCTTGTCAAAAACAACTACTATTGTTTAACTTTCAATTCAAAAATCAAAGTTAAAGTTTTCAAAATTTTCCAATTTTCTTCAAATTTTTTCTAACGCCTTAAATTTCCAGAAAAATTCGCCACAGTCTCCTTTGCGCGGCTCGATCCGAAAAAAAAAATGACAGTATATATATCACAAATATACATCTCATCAAGTAATGAGGCATCCCGAAGGGAAAAAGTATAAAAGTACGTTATTTAATCCGAGATATGTACCTTATATTTTATTAGCGAGCATATACGGCTAATATAGCCGAAAGCGAGCTCCAAATGCGAAGCAAACGCGATCCGCACCTACTAAACACTCAACGAACAACATGAGAGCATGCATATATGAAAATAGTATCGATATACAACATATAGTAACATAATAACTATATATGTTAACATAGCAAATGTAGTAAAAGCAACAAATGCAAACATCAACCAACTAGCATTCAACAAATTCATAACCAATAAATATTCATTCATATTCTCATTAATATTCAATGAAATAGGTTTTCAATTTAAATCACATTTGATTCATTAACAGTGGATGTTTTTACTAACATTCATTCTCAATTAGTTTATATTCACTAATTCATATTCAAGTTGGTTCACTTTCAATTCAAATTCAATTTATTTAAGATTCACTAACTTCCAATTGAATTTCAATTACTTTAGCTTCCAATTTCATTAATACTTAATGAATTACATACAATCAACTAACAACCATATAACAACCAATGTATATTTATTACAACCAAATTACTTTGCTTTCAATTGGTTTAATTAAATTGATTTTCATTCAATCTTTCAACTTTCAATAACATTAGATTTTAATGAATTAACACCTATATTCATTATTTCATACCAACTTAATTTACATTCAATTGATTCATTTCAATTTCTAATTCATTTAACCATTTGATTATTTACTTCGATACCAAAATCAATTCCATTCAACAATACTTAAGTTATACTTCCATTTTAAACATCACTTAGTTTTACATAACTTAAATTCCCACTTGTAAATCAATTTCAGATTCCAATTCTAAAGTAAATTTCCATTTAACTTTAAATTCATTTTTATTTATTTACAACTCATATTCATAAATATATTCATATAGTTTCACTTCTTATATATATAAGTTTATTTCACAATTGTAAATCACTTTAATTATAACTCAATTCTTATAATTCTTTTTGCTTATACAATTATTCTTCAATTTAGATTATTCAAACAACTAAACAATCAATTTATATACACTTTAATAATTCTGAAAAATTATTCCTTTATATATAAAAATATAATCAAGGTAAAATTATTTCATTTACCCAATTTTAAAACAATATTGTGTCGAATTGTTCTATTCAAGTGTTTAGAAACCCCTTCGGCATAGTCTTGCGGACCACGCTGACGAAAGTTCATATGCCACTCAATAAACCAATCATCACAATATAAAACAATTTTATATTTACTAACAAATACGCTCTCATAGCTATTATTACACTCAAACTCAATCTAGAGTACTACTGACTCTATCTCTAATGAGTAATACCCAACAGAACCATGGTTGTCGCTTAACCATATGCTCTGATACCAAATGTCAGGACCCGATTCTTCGTCTTTCGAAAATTCAACATCGATACTCACTTTATCGACTGCCGAGCAATCGAAGGACGGAAAACCGAACACTTAGGGTTTTAAGAAAAAGAAAAGAAAGAAGAAGAGAGAAAAGAAAAACAGAACGGAAAGAAACAACAGAACAACAACAGAATCTCACAATTCGCAGCGGAACAACATATAATAATAAATGAATAATCTTTAAACAAAAAACTATATCAGTTATTACATTTTATACATTACATTACATCATCATCAGAGTGTACAACAACAACAACAAACAGTGCAGCGGAAAAAGAAATACTATATACTAATAATACGCTATGCCATCCAGCTTGCCTCCAGCAATTCCAGAATATCCAGAATATCCTGATAAACCTAACTCTTGAATGCCCGTGTGGAAATTGGTGGGCACCCAGAGTTTAGGAAGGAAAACAATAAACTCCGAGTCAGTCATGTGACTGGTGTGAGAACTCAAAACAGTTTATTTATCTTTAAAATCAAAATAGAGGAATATTTTTAAAGTCAATTCACAATGCTTTTAAAAATGAGACTACCATAAGGCCTCCCGCACACACACATAATGCAAGCGCAGAATCGGAGGAGATTTCTCCTTATGATAGTCAAAGATGCTTGATACGCATTAAAAAGAACATTTTATATTATTACTAGTGCATAGTGTAGGAAAAATTTATTTCGAAAGTAGAATATAAATCTTAGCCAGCATAGACATTTCGAACTATGTCTACTATAACTACCATCTAAACAGTGGTGACCACCATAAGTAAATGGCAGGTTCTACAACTAATACCGTACAAGGTTTCGTATTGGGAATTGGATTTCCAACGAATGATCAGGCCAAGGAACTTCCCATTGCCACATGAGAATGCCTCTGGATGGACATCCCCGAGAACCAAACCGGATCTCTACCAACACAAGGCCGGGTTACCCCTAACTGAGTAACAACTGACCGAATATGCCATCCCCCGGTCCTTTGGGACCTTTCAACCGAGCGTTCGCAATCAATTCACACAATCATAAAGTGTTTTCAACATGAGTAAGTATCTGGGCTCCATACCATGATACCACCCTTTTCCAGAAGGAAATGCACATATCCTAAAGGGCGCTACCCCTCATAACCTTGCCGCATCTTTCCTGTTTTGACCATTCACGGGGTGTGGGGCTCAACAAAGTCACGTCCACAAAAACATACTTTATACAAAAGCCATGCTTTGGGTCAACAAATGATCATAGAAATGATCACCAAGATAGACGATCAAATAAACGATCCTATCACAAATAATCAACACAATGATCATTTAACAGCAACACTCAGCATGTCACATTACCAAATTGGGAATATATCGCTGATAACATTCAACTACATAACCTCTGAGCTCGTACGTCTCAGAGAAGGGTGTTAAGCTAAAAGAATAAATTCTCCGCCACCAACATAAATATATTTGAAAGAAATCTGCTTTATATCTCAATTTGTAATGTCAGACATACAATCCATACAAGTCTGTTCCGGGATCGAACAAAACCGAAGGCACTTCTCACGAAGCCCTTGCAATCCGGGTATTCACAATCCCGATCGAATTTTCCATCACTTAGGAAATCTCTATACCAGGAGCTACCCAGTGCTGAGACAATCGATAGGTCATCCTATCGCTTTCGCAAATACCCGGTCTTCAACACCGGTCATCAAATGCAATTCATAACGACGTATCTCATATTCGGAATGGGTCATACGACCCCATGGTCCTTTCCCGGTTAACCCGAATAGTGAGCGCTTATTCAAAAAATAAGTGTGGCATTCAAATTCAAACAAATCACATCAATTACCCATTCAAAGGGAAATATTGATAGTCGGTTATTGAACTATCAATGGATATGCACAACATCACCAGTTTCCAAATAATTTTTCAAATTATTTATTTTCCAAAATATCTTTACAAGATATATAATTTTCACACTTCAAAAATAAATCAATATTTATTTTTAAACGAATTCCACTTTCTTTTATAAATTCCATAGTGAATTTATATTTCACAATTATTTATGAATAACGATTTCAATTATTCATTTCAATTTATCTTCAAAAAGATAAATTCTCTAATATTCACATTATATTGGAAAACATTTCCATACTTATTTAAAATAAGTAATTCACAAATATTTTTATTTTCTACACTTGGAAAATATTCAATATACTTAAATCGAGATTAAGTATATATTTCATTCTTTAAGGAAATCATTCTCTTAAATATATTTATTTGGGCCAAAACGAATGTTGGGTAAAACATCGTTACGACAACCCAAAATCACTAGTATAGGGATTCGAAATTAAAATAGATATATAAATCCCAATACTATACAAAAAATTTCCTTTCGGAAATCATTTACTATAACAACAGTGTTATAGTCCACCATTTCCTTTTATTTCTCGAAAACGTCTATTTCAACAATGAATGTTGAAATCTATGGTTTCGAATCTCAACACATTTTAAAAACATCGTTAGATCGTTTTAATTCTATTTAAAACATCACATTCAAAAAAATTTCTTTAACATATTATTCACTATTCAAAAACGTGAATATACTACGTCAACACATTTCATCCTTTTATTCATTTTATTTCAAAGGATTATTCACAGTCAAAAACGTGAATATAACTCCATTAATAGGTTTCAACAATTAACTTATCAAAATAAGTCGTTTACGAATTTATAAAACAACGTTTATAAATTCCTTTATTAACCTATATTCAATTCATAACTCAATTATAAACCAAAAGTTCATATTATAAGTTAAATGCTTATAAAACGATTATTTTACAAAATCGTTCCTTTAAACTTCACAATTATAAATCTTATAACTTATAAGATTCATTTATTCACCCAAATCTATTCTTTTAATATCCTTACAAATTTTATAAACCTACTGTTTATAAAATTCCATTTTAAAACTTCACCGTTTATAATTCTATAAATTTCATTCATTTATGGAATTCATTCACAATTAATTCTAACACTTATAAAAACTCGTTTTATAACTCAAATATTTTTAGTTTATAAATATCGATTTATAAATCCTTTATAAAATCAATTTATACTATTATTTTAAAACATCTTTAATCTCCTTTATAATTTCACCATTTTGATTCATAAAATAATTAAATTTTATAAATCCTATATTTCAACTTTTCATAATAAATTCAAAAATTCCGATTTAACTATTTTATAAAATCATTAGCATCATATTCTCAAAAATCGATTTTTTTAACTATATTTCTCAAAAATCATAATTTTTATAACATTAAAAATTATAACGTTTATTTATTTAAAATGAATCAATTCCAAAAATATTTTATATTTTCGAAAATCACTTCAAAAATCATTTTTAAAGTTCCAAATTTGGTCCAATGATGCTACACACCAAATAGTCAATTACGACAACAACGATATCATATATCGATATGATAATCCATCAAATATCAAAATATCTGAAATCAAATAAAAACTGTTGAGGAATCCAGTTGTATCCCTCCAACCTGTTTTCCTGCATCCACAAACATTAGCACAATACCAATCCGCTCCAGTGCGGAATTATCGCGGTATATGGGATTCAAAATATTATCCGCTTAATAACGGCGCTATAGGGTCTCATCCGCTACACAAATGCGGGAAATCAATAACTCCAATATATACATATGCCAATATATATATATTGCTATTATATATAATACCAATTTCACTGTTTATGAAATATTCGCGGTATATGTTTTTAATAAATAACATCCGCTTACTAACGGCGCATAATGTCTATTTTAAAACTCAATAGATAACAATCATCATTCAAACATGCATTCAAATATTTTAAATCTAACTATTTAAAATAAAATCGAAACTGATTCGATTGAGTGAGAAGTTCTCACCTTGATTTCAATTTCGTTTTAGCGATTTATTTCGAATAAAATTAAACGCGCGTTTAATTTTACCCAAAATTCTCACTAACTCCAAACGACTCCAATCCAACTCCATCGCGTAGTGCTCATCCATACGATTCCAACGCAACTGGTTTCGTGCGTTTTCGATCTCGTATGAAAAAGTTATGATTTTTCAAAGTTTTACACGAATTTATACTTAAAATTTACAACCTAACTTTATATTTTCAACCTATTCAATTTGGAGCCATTGGATCCACTGCAACTTCATCAAGACCGTTCCCTTCATCATTTCCCCCTACGTTCTCTACAAGCCGCACATGAACCCATTTGCAAGTTATTAGGGTTAATTTTTGCTCCGCCCACAAGCATCGATACTCCATCATACCACCGCCATCTCCAAGCACAACACCCCCACTATGCTCGGCCATAACCTTGGCACACTCGGCCACTCCCTGACACGCGCGCACGCAAGTGAACGGCCCACGCACGCGACCACTTTCCCACCTCCACGCGACGCCAAACCCCATCATCACCGTATAGATCGAAAGCTCTCGCCTTGCTCTACAATGTTGTAGTTGATCACTTCGTCTAATTGTCGATGGATTTGGAGAGATTAAGGAATGAATTTGGGTGTTTTCTGGCCATCCATTATAAAAGAGGCGGCTAGGTTTAGGTTTTAGGGTTTGTTATTTTTTTTTTAATTTTATGAAGGGTAGGGGCTATTTATAAGGAAATGAACGAACACTATTCATCCGGAAATTTCGAACTCCGATTCACGCGCCGTAACCAACGTTTCTAGGGTTTACCCCACGTTCCGGACACAATGGAACAAGTTTTGGAAGCTAATTCGGACATCTGTGCGAGTTATGGCTATAAACGTTCAATTTAAATTAAACCGATTTAAATGATTTTCTAGGCGTTTTAATTTGTACCGGACAAACGGTAAATCCAATTGACACGAAATTTGAAACCTTAGAATAATATCACATTATGGATCCGATGAAACTGGTTTCGTCGAAATCCGAGACTTTTTGAAAAATTGCTATTTTAACTCGCCAAATTAATATTAAAACAATTTCGATGCGTTTCGAGCTGCTACGATCAAACGATAACTCCGATTGCTACAAAAATTGAAATCCGGTAATAACTAACTATTACGGATCCAATGGAACTGGTCTCGTTCAATTCTGAGACTGTTCAAAAATTGACTATTTTCACTAGTCGATTTAAATATTAAAATATTCAATTTTCACAAATTAACTCTTAATTCGATTTTAAAAGTTCTAAAATATCATTCTAACTCCCATATGATAAAATAAAATTTTACAAATCATTTTCAATCATATTTAACCCAATTTTCAATTATTTCCATAATTTAACATATTAAATTATCGATTTAATTATTCAATTAAATCATAATTATTCAAATAAAAATTTATTTGACTTATAAATTCACTTATTAATATTTAAAATTAATTAAATATTCAAATTTTAATTACTAAAAATTCTGGGTCGTTACATTCCCAATGTTAATTATACTTAACCATAATCAATAAGTAATCTCAATTTCTTCATTAATTAATTAACTATATTAATTGCATTAATTCTTAAGTACTTATACTAATTAATTCTTCATACACCACTTGTTATGGGTTAATCAATTCCAATTTATCAATCTTTAATTACAATATAAATTATATAAGCTTATGATTTCTAATTATATCTCGATTCATCCTCGGCTAAATTAATTATATCAAATAATTAATCATTAATTGAACCGCAAACATTAATTTTTTTTGATTTATCTCGACCTGTGATTTACCCTTTCATTTACTTCATTAAATGAATTAATTCTCCTTAATTTAATTATCTTAATTAATCTCCTGATTAATTTCACCAAGTAATTATATTTTATTAATTTCATTAAGTAATTGTTTATCAAACCATCCAATGATTATTCTGAATTACTTACACTCAATTAATTAACCTAAAACTTAATTTATTAATTAAGTCAAACCCTTAATTACTAAATTACTTAACCCAAATTATTAATTAATTAATTAATTATTTAATTTCCCTATTATTTAAATGAATCACAATTCATTAAGCCCTTATTAACTTAAGAAATAAAAATTTACTTATTTATGGTTTAAGTATAAACAACTTAAACCCTAATATTTCGAGTCAAACCACAATTAACTCGAAAATCAACCAAAACCAAGACACATCATCATCAGTGTACATCCTATCAATTCAACCATTCTACCCAATGTTTAAATTTAATCATTTGAAATTTAAAAATCCATCAGAGTGAGATTTACTCACCTTTGTCTTGCTGTTTGCAATCCATTCCAAACTGGGTTGCTTCCTTTCAAATTTTTGACCTTGTATAAACATTTATAAAATTTATTAATATTCGAAATAATCGAACAATAAATTTCCATTCAATAAATTAAATTTACTAGTGATTTTAATTTAATAGTTCTCATTTTAACAAATCATTTAATTTAAACAAATAATTATATTTAAACTAATAAGAAAAAATATATGCATTTATATCTACATCATTATTTATCTTTACTGTAAGTTAAAATCTTAACCATATATTCTTTTTTCTTTCTTATCAAGATTAATCAAATGAAGGTAACGTATACCTCACTGCTATGATGCCTCCACCATCGCAGATCCCAAAATCCAACGACCCGACTTCGACGAACTTCCCAAACCGAGCCGGCACCAAACCTGACGAACCCCATCGCCAACCAAAGCCACGAGCCCCCCTCCTCAATCACGACCTCGGCCCTGCTCTTCAACACCACGCACACACGCTGCATCCACTTCCAATAACCTCAGCCCTAGCTCACGCACGAAAACTCCAAAGCGAAGTCGAAACTCCAGAGTCGCGAGCCTTAAACCCAAACGTTCTCAAGTCGAACTCGATTGTGGCTCCCTAAACGCGGCTTGAAAATCAATCCACGCACGCGCGACTTTCCCCCTCCCCTCTTCAGCCATGATTTCATAATTTCTCCTCTTTTTTTTCCCAATTGCACTCGACTTCGAAAAAAATGAGGGCACTGCTTTGATTACGAGGAACGAGGCGTTTTGATTGTTTTAGAAATCGAACGGCTTCGGCCATTTTTTTAAGAACGAATTGATTTTGGAAATGAGGGAAAAAGGGAAGCTCGGTTTCATATCTGTAGAAAGAAAAGAGGACAGAAATAAAATATATGGTTGGGAAGCTTCTTGGGTACGCGTTAGGAAAAATATCTCTGACAAGTGTACTTTTAATTTTATTATATTATAAAATTTACAAACGTCTCGTTAAGCATAACGGGAAATTCCGGACCCCATATCAGACATGCCGATAGGTGTTATAAGGTTTTACCCGCATTCCGAACCCAATGGAACATGTTTCGGAGGCTAATTTGATCGTATGCGCGAGTTACAGAAGTAAACAATCAATTTTAAATTAAATCAATTAAAATCGTTCTAAGCGTTTTGAGCTGTCAGGGTCAAACGACAACTCCGATGGCTATGAAAATTGAAATCCGATAATAACTAACTATTACGGATCCAATGGAACTGGTTTCGTCAAATTACAAGACTGTGCCTCGGAAGGCTATTTTAAATTCAATTTAAACGATATATTTGAAAAATTGAACAAACCACCTTTAAATTTAATTTCAACCATCCTATTATCTTCAGTATTCATCATTATAAATTTATAAGTCTTCAAATTATTTTTAACAGTTTTAAAACTCAAGACTCAACATTTTACCCAATTTCGTATTATAAAATTCAATAATTTAATTATCAAGTAAATATTAATATCTGGAATTCAAGTTATAATTAACTTTTAAATATTTAAAATCGATTAATTATTCCAATTTACTTTGTTAAAATTTCCTGGTCGTCACAGCGAATGACGAGGATGTATTAGCGTCGATTTTCGAGGGTCGAAAATCCAGTTTGTTACGTTTGGTAACAAAGCACGAGGTTAAGCAAGAATCTTGGCTTCAGTGGGGCAACTGATTAAGAGATAACATAATTGAATGACTTATTATGCGTTTTCAGTGTATTATGTATAAGAGCGTGTATTTTTAGCTATTTATAAAAATATTCTATATTGTGTTAATTTATCAATGGAGTGGCGTATGAATTATGGTCACTACGTAGGATGCTACGATATTGATAGGGGTTTCTAAACACTTAAACAAGGCAAACCGACAGAGTATCGTTTTTATCATGGGTAGGCGAAATAGTTTTCTTAGATTACATTTTATATATAAAAGAATAATTTTTCAGAAATTATTACAGTTATATATGTTGTGTATGGTAGTTTGTGAATGATAATATTTGATTATTATCATTTGTATTTTGTTGTTTGTGTTCCAATAAAAGTTGTGATTTTATAATGTAAACAAAGATAAAAAATTAAGAAATGGCTTTATAAAAAGTGTTTAAATTAAGAAACTTATTTAAGAATATATTTTATAAAGGTATCTTTTAGAGAATAAACTGTAAAAGATATATGTCTAATAAAAAGGAATTTTAAGAACTCCTATCCTAGTCTTTTGAAAAATTTAAAAGGAAATACAAGTTATTAACAAAGAAATTTCAAAAGGATATTGAGATAAAATTTTAATAAGAAAAGTTATTGAAAATAGTACTAAAAGGTAAATCATCTTATAATTTGAAATGGTTTCTTTTGGAAAAAGGATAAAATTACTTTAAGTATATTTTGAAGGAATAAAGGGTTTATAAAAGTATTAAAGCAAAAGATAATAGTTTTATTAAGTGTTTTCATAAATATTTGAGAAATAAAGTGCAGATGTTATACGTAGAACATTTCATCATATGATTTAGATCTAAGATTCGAGTACATAACTTTGACGTGTTTACACAAGTCCAAAAGTGATTTATCACTCAATTTTTGATGAAGAACATTGATGAGGGTTTATGATTGGGTACCTGAGTTTTCTATCATAGTTGAGAGCAGTGCAGGGAAAACTAAAAGTTCTAAAGCCTGATCAGAGTCCGCGTTTGAGGATCGAGGGATCAATACTAGTTCGGAAGTAAAGTTGTGGGTTCAAATAGTAGATCAAAAAGGATGATCTGCATCAATCATACGAATGTAAGTTTAAAAATAAACAATTCTGGCAAATACCTTTGTTTTTTGTTTTGGTGTAATTTCGAGGACGAAATTCTTTTATGGGGGTAGTTTGTAAGGACCCGCATATCAATTTAACAAATTATAGTTATTTTTGAAATATTCGTATATAATATTTTTTAACATAGATTATGATGTTTTGAACAATGAATAATAATGGTAATATGTATTTACAAAAATATATACTTTGGAAAAATAGTGATAAAACGACTGAAAACCATTTTATCGATAAACAGCTTTATAATCATCAAACGTTGCTCACAGAACTTGATACATACACATATGTTTATAATTGAACTAGAGTATGGAATAAAATAATTTATTTTATTTTTGGAAATTTAATGTATTTGTGACGTCATCGGCAATACCATTATATTTCATAATCAAGTTATGATGTTAAAATGAGTTTTAACGCTTTAATAATTATTCTAATAATTGATTTAAACGATAAAAATTCACTTAAATAGTTATAACGTAACGATAGGGATTCTTCAACCCTAAAAAATCGACACTAATACGTCTACAGTATTTCATGTCGCGCAATCGAAAGCCAGAAAACCCGATTATTAGGGGTAAAAGAAAGAAGGAAGAAGATAAAGAAAGTAAACAACACAGAATCGCATAGCGGAACAAATAATCTATAATACACAACAAACCTTTACACAGAAGAAAAACGATAATATATATATATACATACACAGACATCAATCAAAATAAATGAACCTATTTCATGTTTGCATCACATGTTTCAACATAGTTGGGCACAACTAAGTCTCTATGGTGCTAATTAGAGAATGGATTCCATGCTATGACAAGGTAAGGAATTACCTTTCGAAGGTACGTCACTAGATAAATGCACCAGGGTCTGATAAGAACAACTTGTACCCCTACCATACAGGATTAGCCCACAATTTGACTAATAGTACCGAATATGATCACCTCGCTTGGTCCTCGAAGCGCATAAGAAGAGATAGTAATCGATCTAGATTTAGAATGACCATACCCTGATGGGAACAACCCACTTGGCCCTGCTAAATGCCCAACTTTTGTCATTTCCCAGTTGATGAGGCTCGAGGCTACGATTTACCTTTATAGGGCACTTTCCATTGAGAGTTCTAACACTACCCTCCAGGCAATATACAATATCAGCATTCATCCATACAAGTCCATTATCTTCAAGATGTCTTCACTTCGAAATGCATTTGTTGGACCGCAGTGGTTTTCGGATAGCATACCCGATCCCAGTCTCTTCGAAACAACGTTTGATAATTTTCGGTAAACTCAACCTCGTTTCTTTAGGAAATAAATAGTCAAAGATAAGATCGAAGACCACCTCCTACCCATTAGTGGACGGATTTCCTTATCATTGTCCTAGAAGAACAAAAATAGATTTATACGCATAGTGCAACATCATCGGAGTTAACCGTGCAATATAACTCATGTGTTTCTCCTAGATATTTCCAAAGTTATGTTTGGGTCAAAATTTGATTGTCGGTTATTTAGCAATCGAATAACGATCATTCAATCACGTATTTAATTCCATAGGGGAATTCAACATTGGTTAAGCACATAAGAAATAGCTAACCTCCTTTAATAAGTCTTTTATTCATTGAAATCACTTTTGTAAATAATTTGTGTAAAAATGATTTTACAAAGGTGTATTTGTAATCCCTATATTTTCAATGCTTATAAAATAGCCATATACTTATCTCAACAAGTATAAGTGTACTTATGAACTGAGCAAGAATCCTCTTTTATTCGGTTCAAAATCATTCATAAACCTCTTCTAATTCTCTAAAACAATTTATAATCCATTTAATAAAAATTTTGGAACCATTTATAAAACTTTGTTTATACATTTCAATCAATTATAAATTCTCTTTGTACACTTCTAAAATTTATCTATAAATCATTGATTATCACTAAACCATTTATAAAAGTTTTGTAAATCTATAAACCCGTTTCTTGAGTCCATTTATAAATGTCTAACCATTATAAAATTCTTCACCTTGTAAATATTCTTCCGTACGTCTCCAACATATTTTATAAGCTCCTTTATAAAATCTAAGTCTTTTAACTCTATTCATGGGACTTGGAAACATTTATAAACAATTAAAAATCTTTTACTTGAAAACAGCATTACATAATAACTATTAACAATAAACATTATACATAACTGAAATTATTAGCTTAAACATCTTAATAATAATTAATAATTTCAAAATATTGTTAAATAAATAACAGTAATTAATCTTTCCCTTTTTTATAAATAATAATAATTTATTTTCAAAACCTTATTAATGAATCCTTATTTTTAATTTCAAACCATAATCATTCTTAAATAATTACCTTTTCAAGATATTAACATTTTGATAAATACTTTAAAACAATATTAACTATAAACAAATAACTTTGAAACGATACTAATATAATTAAATAACCTTAAATTACTATTACTATAATTAAATAATTTTAGAACAATTCTAATATAATAAATAACCTTAAAATAATATTACTATAACTAAATAACTCTAAAATAATATTAATATAATTAAATAACTGCAATGACCCGCAAATCCGTACCACTTGAGTCAACACTATTCTACATCAATCAACTCAAGGTGAATAGAAATACAAACCATTTAGGTTAAAGAAGAAGAGATAGAAAAAGAAAATAGAAAAACAACATTAGAATCTAACCATCACAGTGGAATAAAATATAATAGATAATACTAATCATTACACAAAAGCAAATATATCTGTTTATACATTACGTCATCAGAGTATACATAACATACAGCTGGACAGTAATCATAACCTGTCTTCACAATCTGAATACACAGCAGATCAACACAGCGGAATATCTAAAACAACTACGGGAGTACGTATCGCCATCCAACTCCACATCATCCTTTCCTGTAATCTATAATACTCGGTCTGACCCGAGCATTGTACTTAAATAACACCCGAGTCAGTCTGGAATACCAGCGTGAGAAAACCACACCCAAATTGATTATTAAAGTTTCAAATTTCTTTTGAAAACAAAAACATCTCGTAAGACCACGCCACAAATAAACATGTCGGGTTTTTACCTTACGATAGCCTAAACACTTTTTATCAAAATCCTCTAATATTATAATAGTGTCTATAGAAAGCAAAATAGAATCTAGTTGAAATGCTTGCATCTCACGTTTCAGCAATAGTTGAGCACAATCAAAACCATAATGGTGCGTAGGGAGAATGGATTTCCAACTAATGACTAGGCACTGGGGTACCACTTGTCACGGTACCTAGTCTAGATCAGCATACCAGGGATCACTCCCGACCCCCTGCAACACAAGACCGGGACTACCCCTTACTCGATAATTCCGAGTAAGATCACCCCATGGTCGGGATCAGCAACCACACCACTAAGCCGAAAAAAGGGACATCTAGACAAGGATGACCTCACCCTAATGGGCGCTACCCACCTAGCCTTGCTGTGTAACCCCTGATTTTCAGTCATTCCTGGTTGATGAGGCTCGAGGCTAAGCGTTACCTTTTTAGAACATATCCCTTAGAAAGCTCATCGCCCACCTGACGATATTCTGAAAGCATTCACCAGTACAAGTCCGTCTAGGGTTCGAACGGAACCGAAGGCACAACCCCTACCACATCCATTTTGGAATCATCCTCAGGATTAGTAGCGACTAGCCCTTACACTTCACCGCTCCATCTTCGAATCCAAACTCCGTCTTGCTTACGAAAACGTACAAACCGGATCGAAGTGGTTTTCGAGAAACAAATCCCGATCCCGGTTCTTCGAAACGACCAGCGCATTGGCCAATATTGATAGTCAGTTATTTAACTATTAATTAACATTCACAAACATCCATCAACATAAATAATTTCTCCAAATTATTTGTTAATCTCAAAATATATTCACAAGATATATTTCTATTTTCAACCCTTTTGAAAACAGTTTTCAAACCACACTCTCCCCATGGAATGAATTCCCAAATATTTATTTCCACTGAAGACACCAAGTAGAAATCTTTAGATTTTAAAAAAATTTAAAACACTTTATTATAAAATATCCTTTAAAACATTTAAATTAAAAATTACTTTAATACTTATTTAAACTATATACTTTAAGAATATTTAAAATAAAACCACTTTGTACAATATAAAACTAAATTTCTAACTTTTAAACATAATGCCAAGCCACCTTTAAATAAGTACTGCTATAATAGATTAAAAGAAAATACTTACTTTAGAATTTAAACATTTAGAAACAATAAATTTTCTAAAACATGCTTTTTAAAATAACATTAAAGCCTTTAACTTATATTTAGAAATTTCCTTTGAAAACGTACTTGGCTATCCAGGGAAAAGTACTTCTCTTCATATTCTTTAAAAAATAAATCATTATTTATTTTTAAACAAATTTTCCCATTCCTTAAACAAATTCCCACCATGAATTTATTCTTCCAAATATCCACTAATATAACACTTTGCTTTTATAAACCCAGTTTATAAATTTCAAATCTCGCTTCTCCTTTAAAAATCCCGGTTTTACACACTTAAATCAATTCCCAAATTGATTTTCAATTTACTCCATTTGAAATAAATTCCTTTACTTGCTCATTTATTTCAAAACCCATTGACTTCAAATTTTTGTTCGTTAATTTATGATTTAAAATGTTTTTAACTGAAATTACAATTTCAGATTTCCCCGAAGTCCTTCTTTACCTTTTCCAATAATTTAAATCTTAAATTTAAAATAAATGCTTTATTCTTTTAAATAATAACACTTCAAGTTTAAAATTCATTATCTTCCTGTTTATTAAAATTCCCCTTTCATACACGGAATTTATTTATTAAAATTTTAAAATCACTTTAATTTTTCAAATTCATTCTTAAATTTATTCAATTTCTCTATAATTATTTACCTAAATATTCACTCTTTTATTTTCTTTTAAAAAGCCAATTCTATATATTTTGATAACTCAGTGTACCGAAATATATTCAAACAAACCACAGCATTCAATATTCCAATTATCAATAATATTCATCATAGAATAACAAATATTCATAACACAGAATATTAAACGATCTAAATAATTTTGAGGAATCCAGTTGGATCCCTACAACCTGTTTCCCTGCATCCACAGTGTTAGCACAATACCAATTCCACTTCGAGATGGAATATCGCGGTATATGGGTTTTAAATAAAATATCATCCGCTATTATGCAACGCATAGGGTCTCATCCACTATAAAATGCGGGAAGTCAATCATTCCAATATATACTATATATATACTACTATATATAATACAACACATCAAATTAGTTCATTCAACCAATTGTTTAATTTAACCATTTAAATTGAAATTAAACCCAGATAAGCGAGATTAACTCACCTTTGACCTTTTTAATTTGCAATCCACTTCGATCTTGTCTTGGTTTCTCAATTGGACTTGAATAAATAATTTATACGATTTTATTAATATTTGAAATAAAATTGAACCATTTAAATACCATTTAATAATTCAACTGGTAAATGATTTAAATTTGAACTTATCTTCTTTTAAATAATTTCTTAGTAACAAAAATAATTTAGATCTAATCAAACAAATACATCTTCATTATTTTTAAAATTAACTAGTAAATGAAAATAGGTATATATGTATTTTTATTCACTTTTGAAATCACACAGATTTCAAAATCTATTTATATAAATTTCTACATTTTCGAATCCCTATTATTTCAAACCTTATCTATATAAAATAATTTCCTATTAGCTTCTTTATATTAAAACATGCATGTGGATATATATATATATATATACATACATACATACATATATATATATATATTAAATTAAAAACAAAATTAATTTATACCTTGCTAAAATAAAATTTCTGTTCGCATAAAAATTATCACAGTAAACCATAAAATAAATTCCCATATATTTTTCCAAAATCCTATATACATATATTATCTACATTTACATATATTTAAATAGAATTCTATATATATTTTAAGTTTTCTTTTTCTTGAAATTAATCTGAAATATCCGCTAATAACCTTAAATCAACTTACAAATAAAACAGAGATTACCTTATTGCTCGAACGACGTGATATTCTTTACAAGATCGGACTCGCGAGCGACCCTCAGCCACACTTGCTCCCCGCCGAACCCACAACCGCGTCATCACCACCGCGACCCTCTATCTCTCCTCACGAACGACGCGATTGCAACGAGCCCGAACCCTCTAACTACTAACCTCACGCGCGCGTGCTTCCCTCTCGCGGTTGCCACCTCGCCTCGTTCGCATCGCGAACACAAACCCTAGCTGCTCCAAGACTTGCCAAAGAGATGCCACTAATCCTCAGTACTTGAATCGTTCGAGAATGAGGAAGTCGATTTCGTTCGAATCGCTTTGAAGATGGTTTTTTTTTTATTTTGGGTGAAAAGAATTTGATTTCTTTAGTTTGGATTGATTGAAAAAGAACTCGGCTTGATGAGTTTAAAATGGGACAGCGGCCATGATTATTAAAAAGAAGATGGATTTTTGATTTGTGAAGGAAGATACATGTTTTAAACGAGAAGAGGAGATAAGCTAGGTCGACGCAATTCAGGTGCTAGGGTAGCTCGAGTACAATTATAGGGTGGGTGGTTTGACTTTTCAATTTTTTATTTAAATTTCCAAACTATCTCGTTTAGCATAACTCGAAATCTCAAACTCCGAATCAGACATACCGCCCGACGTTTACCAGGTTTTACCATATCCCGAACACAATGGAACGTGTTTCGGAGCCTAACTCGGTCATATGTGGAAGATGGCTTTTTGAATCGAGTTTAAGTATTAAATTATCGATTTTAGTTTCAACACGTTTCTCACCTGTATGGACAAACGACAACTCCAAATGTTACAAAAATTGAAATACGATAATAACTAACTATTACAGATCCAATGGAAATGATTTCGTCGAAATCCGAGACTGTGCCTCGGAAGGCTATTTTTAAAAGTCTATCTAAACGATATATTTTTAAAACTGAATGAATCACTGTTAAATTTAATTTTAAAACTTCTATTATTCTTAGCACTATCAATATAAATTTTACAAGCCTTCAAATTATTTTTAACAGCTTAAAACTGAAGATTCAATATTTCACCCAACTTCCAATTATTAAATTCAATAAATAAATAGTGATATTTGGAATTCAAGTTAAAATTAACCTTTCAAATATTTAAAATCAATTAAATATCCTAATTTAAATTTTTCAAAATTCAATATCGTCACATTCCTCCCCCTTAAAAGAATTTTGGTCCCCGAAATTACTAGTCAAGAAGAATGGTCCAATGCCCGTTTATTATTTTCCCAAAACCAAACAGTTTTTAACAACAACCAAACAATCTTTATTAAAGACACAGTATCAATCTTACTAACTTTCCCAACTCTCCCATAGTTTTCAAAAAAATACTATTTTCTCAATCATTCAAATTCAATTTGAAACAAAAATCAAAATTTTCTCAAAATTTTTCTAACTCCCTAAGTTTTCAAAATATTTCGCCAGCGTCTTCTTTGCACGACTAGCTTGGTATAACTACAAAATGCCTCTACAGGCTCCCAAATTCCAAAAGAAAACCAAAAAGCCAAGCGGCTAGATCAGAAACCCAATCAAATTTCATACAGAAATTTAAACACATACCTTTCTGTCGAACAATTCAAATTTATCTTCTGAAATCAAATCCAATTTTCCTTTTCCTTCATATTACCTGCATATCCTACATAGTAATAATATCCAATCACAACATTCAAAATCATTTTATTGACTTCTCTACAAAATTTTCAATATTCATTCCATTTAAGCCCGTACGATGTACCTATATCATTCGTGCGCAATACCTAATCTGATCGCTTACTCGATCACACAATTTCATTTTCGAACTAGTATCGTCCACCCGACTTCCTAGTGCGGACTCAGATCTGGTTTCCTGATTAGAAACCGTCATTCTCCTTGCATAATCATAACTATGATAGAGAATTTCCAGAATCAATCAAAATCCATATCCAGGGGTCGCCGTCGAAAATCGTGTGAAAAATCCTAACTCGTATCGATATAACTATCTCGAAATTCCGTGCTCGAATCTGGATCAAATTGTTATGCGAATAAACAATATACTTACATCTTACGTATTTATCTCAATTGATTAACAACTATATCAATTATCTTTTATTAACATTCATTTTGATTTCTATTCACTTATCAAAAAGCTTATCATTTCACATATTTTTTCAGTAAATCTTCACTCAAATGCTTATTCAATATATTTTTCCGATACCCATATCACTTAAGAATTTTATACGCTTTTTATATTTATTTTCACTTCACCACTTTAGTTTATATCTACTTCTATTCAAATTGGTTCTCTCATTTCCATATGAATTTAATTTATCTTCAACTCTGAATATTGAATTTTATTTACTTTTATCTCAATTCATATTCAATTAATTATTTCCTTAATTAGTCTCATTACTAATTTATTTAAATCTCAAATAAAAGTTATATGCAAACTATTACATCCTTTAGGTCCTAGTAAACAATTAGTTACAGTCTCGATTTTCAAAATCCCTTGTCTCAATTCCAATACGAAATCGTTTTGTTGCTAATGAAATTTTTTTCAATAATTTTCTAACACCCAAAATTTTCGAAATTTTTTGGCAGAGTCTCCTTTGTACGGAGGAGCTTTTGCAATTTAACAAGAGATATAATATATATACATCGACCCACACGGTCGGAAAAACAAAAACAGTTCATATTTCGTATTTTTATTGCGTAGGCGTACCTCTATTTACAATTTTTAAGCAAGCGGGTTATTATTTAACAATTAGCGCGACCAAAATCCTACCAAACGTCCTTCGGGTACCTGTACTTACTCAATTTAAACATATAAGCACTATATATAAGAAGTTCATAGCACTTCACTTATATTTAAATAGCTAAAACGTGGATTCTATAACAATGCATGTTATACACTTTCATAAGAGCATGTAAGGTTTCGACACATATTTCAATTGCTTTCAATCAACTCTCAACCCATAATCACATTAAAGTGATTTACAACTCACTTGCTTGCATATGATTCATTTTTAAACCAAATGAACTTATATTCATTTCAGTTGTTTCAAAAATCAATTTTATTTACTTCTATTAATTCATATAATTTTATTTAATCTCATTATCGTCAAACGACAATTATTTATATGCAAATTCGGTGATATTTATGTGAATAAACAATTACTTATGCTTATAATCATTTTAAATTGATTCCATTACAATTTTATATTAAATTTTATTCCATTCTAACTTATTTACAAGCCATTCACTTGCATTTCATTCATTCATTACTGCGTTGGTTTCATTTAAACCCATTCTATTAAGCTTGACAACATTCCATGCTAATATTAATAACTATTTCCCAAATTAATTTAACCCAAACTTTTATTTAATGGGCTTTCACCCTTACTCGAAGCCAAGCTTCTATTATTTTTAAAGTTAATTTACTTTCTTTAAACTTTTTCGACTTCATAACTTATGTTCACTTCTATTTAATTTGATTTTTACCTTCCAAAAACCGCTTCACTTAATTTCTTGAGTTCAACCTATTTTATAATTCCAGTTTTGAATTTTTTATTCATTTCTCAAAATTCAAACAATTTTATTTTGGCTTATTTATTCCACTTCAAAGTTTTATAAGTCGCAACTTATTTATTTTCCATACTTTCGTCAATTACATCAATCCCATTCACATTTTACTTTTTAACTCGGAATTATACATTTAATTTAGCCAAGTATATATTTTTCATCAATGGGTTCTCAATTCTTTTATAAGCCATCGAAATCTATTTATTCCAAAATCCTTTTCAATTCTAAAATCAACCCAACTTTTGCAAACAATTTCAATTCAAAACAATTTGGTAGCAATTCCTCTCTTGGAAACTCGAAAATGAACATCGATGATGCTGCAGTCATCACCGAAGTTATTTTCTAACGACCAAAAGAGTTCAATGCTTTTATTCTTTTCAAACATTTCTAAATATTTTTAATTCCAAATCTCAGCAGATTTCCTATCCAATTTAAAAATATTTTCGAATAATATCACTATTATTCCTCCAAAGCCTTTTAAAATCATTTTCAATCCCAAAGGAAATTAATTTTTTTATTTCAAATCCTTTCAATCTATATTTCAAATATTATTTTGAAATTTATTTCAATCTATAAATCACATTTACAGTTTATATATACAAATTTCCTTTGTATATGAATTTATTCCTTAGCTTTAGTTATATTTTCAATATCTTATTAAATTTTACACATTAATGATAATAATTTAATATCACCCCCTAACAACAAAGCATCCATATATAACTATAATAATTTACGAAAAATTATTTCCTTTATATACAAAAATAATTTGGGTAAAATTATTTCATTTACCTTATTTAAATAATACTATGTCGGTTTATCTTGTTTAAGAGTTTAGAAATCCCTATCGATGACATGGCGTCCCACACATTGACCAGAATCCATAAACACTCAACCGAAAAGTCAACACAATATAAAACAATTTTTATATTCACTAATAAATATGCGCTCATATCCATTATTACACTCAAACTCATTCTAGAGTACAACAGACTCTATTCTATGAGTAATTCCCACCAGAGCCAAGGTTATCGCTTAACCTTCTGCTCTGATACCAACTGTAATGACCCGCAAATCCGTACCCCTTGAGTCAACATTATTCTACATCAATCAACTCAAGGTGAAAAGAAATACGAACCATTTGGGTTAAAGAAGAAGAAATAGAAGAAGAAAGTAGAAAAATAACATCAGAATCTAACCATCGCAGCGGAATAAAATATAATCGATAATACTAATCTTTACACAAAAGCAAATATATCAATTTATATATTACATCATCAGAGTATACATAACATATAGCGGGACAACAATCATAACCTGTAGTCACAATCTGAATGCACAGCTAATCAACGCAGCAGAATATCTAAAACAAGTATGGGAGTACGTATCGCCATCCAGCTCCATAGCATCTTTTCCTGTAATCTAAAATACTCGGTCTGGCCCGAGCATTATAGTTAAATAACACCCGAGTCAGTCTGGAATACCAGCATGAGAAACCATACTCAAATAGATTATTAAAGTTTCAAAATTCTTTTGAAAACAAAAGCATCTCGTAAGACCACGCCACAAATAAACATGTCAGGTTTTTACCTTATGATAGCCAAAACACTTTTTATCAAAATCCTCTGATATTATAATAGTGTCTATAGAAAGTAAATAGAATCCAGCTGAAATGCTTGCATCTCACGTTTCAGCAATAGTTGGAAACAATCAAAACCGTACAGGCGCGTAGGGAGAATGGATTTCCAACTAACGACTAGGCACCGGGGTACCACCTGTCACAGTACCTGGTCTAGATCAGCATACCGAGGTTCACTCCTGACCCATTGCAACACAAGACCGAGACTACCCCTTACTGGATAACCTTGAGTAAGATCATCCCACGGTTGGGATCAGCAACCGCACCACTAAGACCAGAAAAAGGGACATCTAGACACGGATGACCTCACCCTAATGGACGCTACACACCTAGCCTTGCTGCATAACCACTGATTTTCAGTCATTCCTGTTTGATGAGGCTCGAGGCTAAGCGTTACTTTTTAGAACATATCCCTTAGAATGCTCATCGCCCACCTGACGATGTCCTGAAAGAATTCATCCATACAAGTCCGTCCCGGGTTCGAACGGAACCAAAGGCACTACTCCTACTACATCCATTTTGGAATCATCCTCATGATTAGTAGCGACTAGCCCTTGCACTTCACTGCTCCATCTTCGAATCCAAACTTGTCTTCCTCACAAAAACGTACAAACCAGATCGAAGTGGTTTTCGAGAAATAAATCCCGATCCCGGTCTCTTCGAAACTGTCAACGCATTGGCCAATATTGATAGACGGTTATTTAACTATCAATTAATATTCACAAACATCCATCAACATAAATAATTTCCCCAAATTATTTTTTAATCTTAAAATATCATCACAAGATATATTTCTATGTTCAACCCTTTTGAAAACAGTTTTCAAACCACACTCTCCCCATCGAATGAGTTCCCAAATATTTATTTCCACTGAAGCCACCAATTACAAAACTTTAGATTTGAAAAAAAATTAAAATACTTTATTATAAAAATATCCTTTAAAACATTTAAATTAAAAATTACTTTAATACTTACTCAAACTATATACTTTAAGAATATTTAAAATAAAACCACTTTGTACAATATAAAACTAAATTTCTTACTTTTAAACATAATACCAAGCCACCTTTAAATAATTACTGCTATAATAGATTAAAAGAAAATACTTACTTTCGAATTTAAATATTTAGAAACAATAAATTTTCTAAAACATGCTTTTTAAAACTACATTAAAGCCTTTAACTTATATTTAAAAATTTCCTTTGAAAACGTACTTGGCTATCAAGGGAAAAATATTTCTCTTCACATCCTTTAAAAAATAAATCACTAGTTATTTTTAACCAAAATTTCCCATTCCTTAAATAAATTCCCACCCTGAATTTATTCTTCCAAATAACCACTGATATAACACTTTGCTTTTATAAACCTAGTTTATAAATTTCAAATTTCGCTTCTCCTTTAAAAATCTCGGTTTTACACACTTAAATTAATTCCCAAATTGATTTCCAATTTACTCCATTTGAAATAAATTCCTTTACTTGCTTATTTATTTTAAAACCCATCGACTTCATATTTTTATTCCTTAATTTATGATTTAAAATCTTTTTAACTGAAATTACCAATTTCAGATTTTCCCAAAGTCCTTCTTTACCTTTTCCAATAATTTATATCTTAAATTTAAATAAATGCTTTATTCTTTTAAATAATAACACTTAAATTTTAAAATTCATTACCTTCCTGTTTATTCAAAATTCCCCTTTCGTACACGGGATTTATTTATTAAAATTTTAAAATCACTTTTAATTTTTCAAATTCATTCTTAAATTTATTCAAATTCTCTATAATTATTTACTTAAAAATTTACTCTTTTATTTTCTTTTAAAAATCCAATTCTACATATTTGATAACTTAGTGTATCGAAATATATTCAAAAAAACCATAGTATTCTATATTCCAATTATCAATAATATTCATCACAGGATAACAAATATTCATAACATGTAATATTAATTGATCTAAATAATTTTGAGGAATCCAGTTGGATCCCTCCAACCAATTTCCCTGCATCCACAGATGTTAGCACAATACCAATTCCACTTCGAGGTGGAATATCGCGGTATATGGGTTTTAAATAAAATATCATCCGCTATTATGCGGCGCATAGGTTCTCATCCATTATAAAATGCGGGAAATCAATAATTCCAATATATACTACATATATACTACTATATATAATATAGCACATCAAATTAGTTCAATCATTCAGCCAATTATTTAAATTTAACCATTTAAATTTAAATTAAACCCAGATGAGTGCGATTAACTTACCTTTGACCTTTTCAATTTGCAATCCACTTCAATTTTGTCTAGTTTCCCGATTGAACTTGAATAAATAATTTATATGATTTTATTAATATTTGAAATAAAATCGAACCATTTAAATACCATTTCATAATTCAACTGGTAAATGATTTAAATTTGAACTTATCTTCTTTTAAATAATTTCTTAGTAACAAAAATAATTTAGATCTAATCAAACAAATACATCTTCATTATTTTTAAAATTAACTACTAAATGAAAATAGGTATATATGAATTTTTATTCACTTTTGAAATCACATAGATTTCAAATTCTAATTTTATATAAATTTCTACACTTTCGAATCCCTGTTATTTCAAACCTCATCTATATAAAATAATTTCCTGTTAACTTCTATATATTAAAACATGTATGAGGATATATATATTTATTAAATTAAAAACAAAATTAATTTATACCTTGCTAAAATAAAATTTCTGTTCACATAAAAATTATCACAGTAAACCTTAATATAAATTCCCATATATTTTTCCAAAATCCTATATACGTATATTATCTACATTTATATATATTTAAACAGAATTATATATATATTTTAAGTTTTTCTCTCGAAATTAATCTAAAATATCTGCTAATAACCTTAAAGGAACTTATAAATAAAACAGAGATTACCTTACTGCTCGAATGACGTGATATCCTTCACAATATCGAACTCGCGAGCGATCCTCAACGACACTTACTCGCCATCGAACCCACAACCGCGTCATCACCACCGCGACCCTCCATCTCTCCTCGCGAACGACGCGATTGCAACGAGGCCGAACCCTCCAACTGCTTGCCTCGCGCGTGGGTGATCCCCTCTCGCGGTCATCGCCTCACCTCGTTCGCATCGCGAACGCAAACCCCAGCTGCTCCAAGACTTGCCAACGATATGCCACTGATCCTTAGTACATGGACCGTTCGAGAATAAGGAACTCGATTTCGTTCGAATCGATTTGAAGATAGTTTTTTTATTTTGGGTTAAATGAATTTGATTTCTTTAGTTTGGATCGAATGAAAAAGAACCCGTCTTGATGAATTTAAAAAGGGACTGTGGTCATGATTATTAAAAAGAAGATGGATTTTTGATTTGTGAAGGAAGGTACGTGTTTTAAACGAGAAGAGGAGATAAGCTAGGTCGACGCAATTTAGGTGCTACGGTGTCTCGAGTACAATTATAGGGTGGCTGGTTTGACTTTTCAATTTTTTATATTTAAATTTCCAAAATATCTCGTTTAGCATAACTCGAAATCTCGAACTCCGAATCAGACATGCCGCCTGTCGTTTATATGGTTTTACCCGTATCCCGAACACAATGGAACGTATTTCGGAGCCTAATTCAGTCATATGTGGAGGATAACATTTTGAATTGAGTTTAAATATTAAATTATCGATTTTAATTTCAACACGTTTCTCACCCGTACGAACAAACAGTAACTCCAACGCTACGAAAATTGAAATCCAATAATAACTAACTATTACGGATCCAATGGAACTGGTTTCGTCGAAATCCGAGAGTGTGCCTCGGAAGGCTATTTTTAAAAGTCGATCTAAACGATATATTTTTAAAGCTGAACGAATAGCTGTTAAATTTAATTTTAAAGCTTCTATTATTCTCAGCACTATCAATATAAATTTTACAAGCCTTCAGATTGTTTTTAGCAGCTTAAAATTGAAGACTCAATATTTCACCCAATTTCCAATTATTAAATTCAATAAAAAAATAATGATATTTGGAATTCAAGTTAATATTAACCTTTCAAATATTTAAAATCAATTAAATATCCCAATTTAAATTGTCCAAAATTCCGGGACGTCACAATAACTCTGAAATAATATTAATAAAATTAATTAATACCTTTAAAGCCAATTGTTTTCGAAACCCAATTTCAGATTTAAGAATCATTCTCAGTCTTGAAATCAATTCCAATTCAATGGCAATTTATAGTATTTCAAAATACCAATTTAAGGTCTGTTGCTACCCAACGCCTAACCGATGTCAATATTGATATTCTATTCCTACTTGGTTTTAGTTTTCAAACATATAACAATGTTATAACCATAGTGTCCACAATCAGGTTCAATTTCCAATAACCCAGATAAAAGAAATATTATTAAAACAATTCTATAATAGCAAAGAATCTCGTTGGATCCCTCAAACCTATTTTCCCCTGCATCACAAACATTATATAATCATAAAATATAAATCAACCGCTTCGAGGTGGGATTCGTATATAAAGGGTCATCTGCTTTTACATAGTAACGTAATAGGGTATCATCCGCTCCAATAGGCAGGAATATAGCCAAACTAACTAACAAAAATAATAATTCATCCAAATAATCATTTAACAGTTTTTTTATCAAACGTATATCATACTACCTAACCAAAAAGGTGAGTTTAATTTACCGAAATTTTAGTTGTCGTCGAGGCGTTCCAGTTTTGAACTAAAATGAACGACATCCCATTTTAGCCCAATTTTCAACGTTTTCTAAATTCATTTATAAGATTACATAATTGAAAATATAATTACTTTACTAGTTACAATAATTTTTTATTAATCCTTACTTAAAATGAAACCCGCCTAATCCTTCCCTTCATCTCTCTTTTGTTGACCATGCCCATGTCCCACCTTTAACCGCGTTCCACCGCCGCCATGGCCACCCAACAGCCACCATGACCCCACCAATCGAACGCCCTACCCACCATGCCTCGAACGCCACCGGTCCTATCACCATCCCCACTTTGTAGCTCGGTCACGAATCCAAATTAGATTCATTGTTCATCCACCCCCTATTGTAACATCCCCTACTAAGAGGCCCAAAACTAACAGCTACGGATGCTGCAGTCATCCATAGTAATTAATTTACGGCGACCAAATACGGTAATGTCAAATACATTGATACGCAGAGACACATGAAAATGAAAAAAAATTAAAACATCAAACAAATTCCACATTCCATTTCAAAACATTTAAAATTCAATACATAATCCCATAATTGTTAACCACGTTCAGAGAAAATATTTATTACAACATACTCCAAGAGCAATGTATGAAGATGCCCCATTGGAATATTAGAGTATATATAAGCAATTTAATAACTTTGCCCTTACCACATCAACACGGTGAAATGAAAATAAAAGTAAAATTTAGATAGCTATCATGCCTGGTGCACGTCTCCGGAAGATCATTCATCTAAAGAGGTACCTGAAAACCTCAACTCTCAAAGTACTCAAAATCAATTGAGTACCCGAGAGTTTAAGGGAAAACATAAATTTCGAGCCAGACATAAAGTCTAGTATGAATAATAATCTACCATCTCAAACCATTCAGATATCTAGTGAGACCACGCTGCTTAGCAGACTGGGTTTTCCCCTCACTAGTATCCTAAAACTTTTATAAAACCATATACTGTGCTCCTGCATCCACAATGGTTAAAATATCTCAAATTAATAGGATGATATGCAAAAGAAGTAAATCAATTTTGGATTTTCCATCCTTATTCATTCTTGACTAACTATCTCATTTATAGTTTCTAGGGTCATTATTAACCTGATAGGTTTCTTGGACATACTCATAACCTGTTTAATGTTTATGGACTCCCTTTCCAGTTTCATAGTTTTCATAGGATCGCTAAGAAACTATTGGTCGCTGTCAATATCTTTACTGGTTCATGGGTTCTCCCTGAACCTATTGGTAACTCCATTATCATTTCTGTTATCCTAGTTTTCATGGATTGACCAGGAACCTATTGACTTCTATCAATATTTTATTCCAAATATAGTTTCAAGGGTCAACTACAAATATGTTGGCCTTTGCCAATATCAAATCATAGATTTCGTGGGCCAACTATGAACATGTCTTTCTGACACCTTCATTTACACATACTTTTCATGGGCTTACTATGAATGTATTGGGCCATGTAAGAATCTTTTCCTATACATAGTTTTCATGGGCTTATTGTGAACCTATTGGCCCTTGCCAATATCTTTAATTAATTTATACTTATTATGGGGTCAACCTAGCTGGTTATTCTATCCTTCCTAAAATAACCGTTATGGGTTCATTAAAATGTGAATATATATATATATATATATGTATGTATGTATGTATGTATGTATGTATGTATATTAGAAGAAGCAAACGTAATAACATAACAATACCACTCTTTTGGGTTTAATATTCATGAAATTATTTTCACATGAAACATGGTTAATCCCTTTAACCAAATATTTTATCAAGGAAAGCTTTTTCTTAAAACCATTTCAAAAATCTAGCTATGGGTTTTTCCTTTAAAATGAGATTGGGTTATTTTTTTTTTTTGAAAAACTAAGGCCTTCGAAACCTTCAAAACTTTTCTTTCGACCTCACTGGATAACCTAATTCGAAAGCATATAAATACCTTGTCAAAACATTAGGCCCCTGCCTATCGAAACACTTTAATCCTCCCTTTCAAAACCTTTTAAATGTAATAAAGCATTACTTATTAACTCTTAGAAGCATAGCTTCGAAACCATTGAAAGTACCCCTTTCGAAACCTTTGGAAGTATCCCTTTCGAAACCATTGGATTTTGTTTAAAAATATCATTTGGGTCGAAGTGAATATAAAATAAAGTATCTCTTTCGAAACCATTCATTATCATATAGAAGCATTGGGGAAAACTTAATGGCATCGGCACCATCCTTTTGAAAGCTTCAATTCATTTAAGCCAAAACACTAAAGGATAGCATCGAAACACCCTTTCGAATCCATTTCCTTTGAAACACTTGGACCCTTTCGAATCCATTACCTTTGAAACACTTGGACCCTTTTGAAAGCATTAAGAAAGTGGCTTAGAACATCTTTAAAAAAAACCGATACACTTTGAAAGCATTTATAACTTCAATATATACTCGAAAGGCAAAAGAAAGGCAGTTGGGCTTCGACTAGGTCAGAAACCCTTCTTTCGAAAGCATTATTTTACAATTAAAGGAAGTCATTCAGAAGCACTTACTTTTAAAACATAAAATGGCAACCCCTTCTAAAGCTATTAGAAAACCCCTTTCGCAAGCATATGTTTCAACTCTTTCTAAAGCTTTAATAAAACAAGGCAAGTACTTAATATTTTAAAATAAGGCAAAGGTATCGACCTCATCGAAAGCAATGCTTTTGACACCACTCCTTCCGCTTTCTCTAATCCACTTCCAACCAATATCATTGATACCATATGTATTGGTTTCGGCCTACGTTGGTTACAATTGAGTTGAAGCAGAAGCGCTAGAGTCGAAAGGTACTTCTAATAAAGGCGGAACCTACTTTTCTGAGTAAAAGCCGATTAATGCCAAATAAAGCAAATTCTATCTAACTAACCTTCCCACGTATAAATATGTGATGGGTTTCTTCGACTTTTTAAATTCTTTACCAAAATAAATGCCACATAATTTCAGGCTAAACCAAGGTTAATTTAGCCAATAGGCCCTTCCACTAAAAAAATTATGCAAGTAAGTACTACCTTCAAAAATAATTTAATTTCCATAGCAAATCTCTTAGGTAAAATCTCCAAAAATTATAGAAATTCACTTTCATCATGTTATCTAACATATCAAAATTTCAGACCCAAATTCTCAATATAATTTCTGAAATAAATTTCTAAACCCTATTAACCATATTTTCACTCGAAAATTCATAACAATCTTTCCATAACTTGGAAAATTATCAAATTAAAACCCAACTCTGAAATCATGTTTTGCATAAGATATAATTTTTCCATGGCATTCGAAAATCATTTACAATTGGTTTTGCCCTAAAAACGTATAAATCCTCATTTAAAATATCTTGTTTAAATCAAACAAATTATAATTCAAGCGTATCATCATCCAAGTCATCATAAAAAAGAACATAATCTTAAATATGAAAACATATGATCATAAAATAAAATAGAGATGGAATAAATTATTATTCACCTCGATTAAGATAAGGGGATTGGATTGAGATTGAGATTTGTTCCCCTTGCTTTAATCCTTAGCTTTACATTGAATTTTTCTTCTTTTCTTCCTTACCAATGGTCGGCCCCTCTGTAATGTTTATGTTTTATGTTTTTGTGAAAATGAGAAATAAATGTAAATGAATGGCAAGCTGTGGATGTATAAGGGTTATGGAATTTAGGTGCGACAAATTCCCAATATACCATTGTGTAAACTAATTAGCCTACAAGCAATGCTTAAGACCATTTAATTAATTAATTAAGCACGGCCTTCTTATAATTCATTCAAATCTCAATCCTCTTATCGCACTATTTTTACATTATTCTATTTAATTTATTAAATCTCCTGAATAATGTTATTAAAAGTTAGGGGTGTTACAGGCTCCCTTCCTTAAAGAATTTCGTTGTCGAAATTTAGTAAGGACTAAGTACTGAACATAGCAATCATCTGTAACGACCCCTAACAACCATACTATTCTACCTGACTAGCAATTGTCTATATAAGTATAATATACACATACCCTCAAGGCATATCACGATAAGCATCTCGAATCTTGTCTTCTGTCTCTTAAGTACAGTCCTTCTCGTTGTCGCTCCACTGAACTTTCATCAGCTTGAATGTCTTATTCCTCAATCTTTTCTAATATCTCGCTACAATTCGAACAATTTGTTTAACAAAAGTCAAATTAGGCTCTACTACCAAGTCTTCCAACTTTGTCAACGGAATAGTAGTCTTTGGATCATGCATATACCTGTGAAGATGAGACACATAACATACATTATGGACACCTACTATACTAATCGGCAACTCTACTTTGTATGCGAGCTTTCCAATCCTCTCTATAATCTAGAATGGACCAACATATCTTGGTGCCAGTTTCCCTGACTTCCCGAGCTATACCACACCCTTCATCGGTGATAATATAATGAAAACCTTGCCTTCAACTAAGAACTGTAGGCATTTACGCCTCCTATCTGCGTAACTCTTCTGTTTGGATTGTGCTTCCTTCATCCTTTCTCGGATCAACTCAATCTTCTCTGATGCCTCTATAACTAGATCTGGACCTAAGACTAATCTGTCTCCAGTCTCCAACCAACATGCTGTTGGTTTGCATGTCCTTTTATACAAAGCTTCAAAAGTCGCCATTCCTATACAAGTCTGATAACTATTATTATAGGAAAACTCAACCAAATGCAGGTGATCTTCCTAAGATCCACCAAAGTCCAACACACAAGCTCTTAGTAAATCCTCAAGTACCTTATAGACTCTCTTTGTCTATGCATCAGTCCAAGGGTTATATGCAGTAAACATTTTGAGCTTAGTGCCTAACACATCCTGTAGACTCTTCCAGAATTCACTAGTAAACAAAGTGTTTCTATCTTTGACTATACTACTAGGAACTCCATGAAGTCTAACTATGTCTTCATGAACAATTTAGCTAAAACTACTGTCGTCCTGGTTGACTTAACTGGAGTAAAATGGGCACTCTTGGTCTACCTGTCCTCTATGACCCATATACTTTCATTTTCTCTATTTGACTTTGACAACCTGTCTATAAAAGTCATAGATATAGAATCCCATTTCCAAATTGGAATCTCCAGAGGTTGAAGCAACCCACTCGGCTTCTAATGTTCGGCTTTCACTGGTTGACTCTTTGCACACTACCTTACCCATAAGCCAACATACCTCTTCATACCTTCCCAATAAAATCTCCTCTTCATATCTTGATACATCTTAGTCCCTTCATAATGAATCATAAACTTGGATCGATGACATTTTCCAAGCAGTTCTTTCCTTAAGTTCTCAATATTCGAATCACACAACCATCCCTTCTTTCTCAACCATCCCCTATGGTTAGGACTAAATCTTTTAGTTCGTCGATCTTAGTTCCAACTTCGAGCCTTCTGATCTTCTCGGCTAACAATGGATCATCTTCTATTTAGAAGTAATTCTCTCGATCAACACTGGTCGAACTTCTAAACAGGACAACATGGCAGTACACTGATTAGAACTAGCAGTCGATCTTCACTGCAGACTAGCGATAGTTAAAGCATTTAAATTCTTTCATTTTGTTAACATAGCCAACAGCACATTCTGATGTCTTATACTAGGAGCATCCGCTACCTTATTACCTTTCCCCTGTGTATACTCTATACCAAAAGCATAAGAAGCTAAGAACTCTAGCCACTTCTGCTGTCTCATGTTCAACTCCTTCTAAGAGAATAAGTAACTTCAGGACTTATGATCTGTGTATAGCTCAAATCTCTCCCCTAAGAGATAATGCCTCCAAATCTTCAATGTGAAGATCACCGCTGCCAACTCCAAATCATGAGTACGATATTTTGCATCATGCGGTCTAAGCTAGTGTTGAGCATAGGCAATCACTTTATCCTTTTGCATCAACATAGCTCGCAATCCAATTCCACATGAATGGGTACACAACACTATCCCTTGGTTTATGTTTACAACAACTAACATAGATACATTGGCCAACAAATGATTTAACTTAAGGAATGCTTCTTCGCATTTGTCGAACAAAAAAAACTTCACCTCCTTTCTGGTTAGCTTAGTCAAAGGTGCCGCTATCCACGAGAAATCCATAATGAACCTCCGGTAAAAGCCAGCAAGTCCAAGAAAACTTCTAATCTAAGTTACTGTCTCCGGTCTCTTCCAATTATTAACAACTTCGATCTTATCTGGATCGACTGCCAACCCCTTCTATGAAACCACGTGACCAAGATATTTAACCTCTTTCTTCCAGAAATGACACATGGAAAACTTTGCCTTTAGCTGATGCTGTCTTAGTGTCTCAAACACAACTCTAAGATGATCCTTATGCTCTCTTTCATCCTTAGACTATGTTATATGTCATCTATAAAAACAAACATGAATATATCCAAATACTCTCGAAAGATCCAGTTCACCAAATCCACAAAGAAAGTAGGTGCATTAAACAACCCATATGACATTACTATCACTCATACAAACCATAGCTAGCCTGAAATGCTATTAAAGGAATGTTTTCCTCTACCGCTCTTAATTGATGGAAACCAATCGCCAAATCCAAATGGGAAAATACTCTGGCTCCGCACAACTGTCAAATAGATCATCAATTCTCGACAAAGGATACTTATTCTTGATCGTCCTCTCGTTCAACTTAGGATAGTCGATACAAATCCTCAACAACCCATCTTGTTTCTTCATGAATACTGTGGTCGCTCCCTAAGGCGAACTGCTTAGTCTAAAATATTTCTTTCCTTCTAGATCCAGCATCTGCACCTTCAATCCCTTCATCTCGGTCGGTGTCATCATACAAGGTGGTCTTATAATAGGTTCAGCTCTTGGCACAACATCTATCTGAAACTCAATAGCTTGTTTCGATGGTAGTCTTGTGACTGGCTCAAAGCATTTGCAAACTCTCTTGCTACTCGAACCTGACTTAACTCTTCTCCCACTTCCATTGCACTTAACAAAGCATAACTACTCCAGCCTGAATTCTCACTGTGAATATAACTTGGCTATGGCTATCAGGGTGTCTTAGTGATATCTCCCAATCCTGGCAAAATATCATAGCCTCATACCTTTTCAACCAATCCATACGCAAAATGATTCTGAAACTACAAAATCGAAAGCATACATACTACATGCAAACTTATGACCTAACAAATCATGTTTGACTGGCCACACCTCATCCCCTTAGTTGCATACCCTCCTATTGGATTAGCAACACCCAAGGAAGTAACAAGGTATGTGGGTTCTAAGCATAACCCATCAAACAAACACTGGGATATAAATGAATATGTTGCACCGGTATTAAATAGTATTCTAATTGGTATACTCTGAATCAAAAATGTAACAACCCATAATTTTGTAAATATTTTTAATTAAGTTTTTATTTGAAAACTTTCATTTTTAAATTATTTAAGGTTGAATTTCTGGAATTTTCCAACGTAAGTTTGGAATTTGTTTGTAATTTATTTTCCAAATATAATAAATAAACTTTTCTAAAATTCTTATATTTTGGTCGATTGGAAGTCAAAGTTTGACCACGGTTGGAAATTCTAACTTTAAAATTTTAAATTCTAATTTTTTTTCTGTAACGACCCGCAAATTTTGATATTGTCAATTTAATAAGATTTTGGTGATTAAATCTGTAATAAATAAAAAATCAAAATTTGTTAATGAATTAATAACCGGAATGAATGTAATGATGTTAATTTTAATATAATGATAGGTTGAATAAAAAGAATGGAAAATCAAGATTTATTAATTTATTTAAATTTAAATTTAATAATTGGATTAATTGCAAATAAATGAAATTAAATATTTAAATATTACGTTGATGGAGATTAAGATGAAATTTGAGAATATTAATGTAATAAACCATGAACCAATGTTAATTTTATCTATTTGGTGATAATGGATTGAATAACAAGATTTCAAATCAAACAAATGGATTTATTGGAATTTCAACTGATAATTTGTGATTTACTCAAAATTGAAATTTAGTACAGTAGTGGGTAAATAAATTAACTTAAATTTGATATCTGAACTTGTCTAAATTATTGTGAAGGTAAGAAATCAAATGTGATAAAGATTGCTAATTATAAAATTTGAATTGAAGATCTGATTTAATTAATTTAATATTAAATAATTTAATAATGTGAAAATAGCCATTTCGGCCACTAACTCGGATTTCGACAAAACCAGTTTCATCGGATCCATAACGGTGAATTATTGTAGGATTTGAAGTTTCCTAGCGATCCATCTTGTCATTTGATCGTACGAGCTCGAAATGTATAGAAATAAATTTAATTGAAATCAATCGAAATCAATTTGAAATAACTTGATTTTTGCATAACTTCTCTATATGATGGAATTTGGACCTAAAACCTGTTCCATTAATTTTAAAACATTTGAAAACATCTATTTTGATATATGGATTGATCCATTTTCGTCTTGGAGTCAGAACTGGCTTTTCGGGCCATTATCGTTCAAATTTCCAAACCCATTTGAGACCATTCAATTCTATTTTTTTCAGCCTATATATATGTCATTATAAACCCTGGTAGTCTTTCTATTTCTCATTTCTATACGTACAGAAATGTACATTGCTCCTCTCTTTCTCAATGGCAGGAAAACCCTAAATCCCAATTGCATTTTAAATAAAATTCAATGCCAAAAATTCGAACTCCACAAACTATATCATATTTTATATCGTCGGAAAGCTCTCGACGAGCGCATCTCAGATCTGTAATTCATTTTTTGATTTGAATCTCGGTTTGTCTAGAAATTGAAGAACGAATATCGGCCGTTCATCACGTTTCGATGAACATCGATGGATCGTAAAATCGCTTGTTCTGTTGTGTAGAGGGGACTGAGGGGACTTCATCTATATGGTTCGTTCGTCGATTCGACAGTCTGATCAAAGGCGTAAATTCAATTAGGGTTATGGAATTTGCGGCGGCTAGTGGAGTTGTTGGTCATCTTCGATGAGGTAGCGGGCTTTGGGTTTTGGCGTTTGCCTAGAGCAGCGCGTGCAGGTCGCGTCTTGCTGCGGTTGATCGAGTAGCAACGAACGAGGCGAAGGCGGCTATGCATTTGTGTGTTCCAGCGTGCTTCGGTATTGGGTTTCTCGAGAATGAAGGGTAGATGATGACGTGACTGGTAACGTTTGGCCTATTAATTTTATTTTATTTTATCGTTTAACTTCTAATCGTTATAACTTTTGCATACGATGTCCGATTTGCGCGTGGTTTGTTTTGCTAGGATGGGGACATTTTAACATTGGTTTGGACAAATTCTGAGACTGTTTGAATTTTGGATTTAAATTGGATTTAAATTCAACTTAAATTCAAAAGGTGAGTGTTTTAACCCACTCACAACTTCTGAAATTTCTTATGTGCGTTACATTAAATTTTTATGGGATTAGAAATTTATTTATGACTGTCTGGCATATTTTTAATCATCATCCCAGTTAAATTGAATTTATTTAATTAAATTGTTATTTAATTTATTATTGCATATAAACTGCCAATTAAATTGTTATTTAATTTATTATTGCATATAAACTGCCAGTTAAATTGTTATTTAATTTATTATTGAATATGAATGCCAGTAAATACCTGTTATTTATTATCTATTCTATATTGATGTTATTGATTGAATTGGATGATGATTGTGAAAAATGTTTGATGATTGATATTGGTCGAATGGATGTTGTATTATATATTATTATAAACCTCATGTTGTTATGGATCTTTATTTCATTCTGGATTGCGGTTTGAAATGATATATAACTATATATATATATATATTTTAAATTACGAATTGAAATGATAAATATCCGTATCACTTGACCATAGGTTAGAAAATTAGATACAAACACCGTGGTCTATATATAAAAATATTTTAAAATGATTTCTATGGTTTGTAAAGAAATATATGGTTTTTGATAAATATTGATATTAGATATTTTATAAATGTTGTTTTATCCTTGATGTTAAGCTATGTATAATTTGTTTTAATATAGTAGCTTAATAATAAGTTTTATTTTATTCAGGATAATACAATTAAGTAATTAAGTTATATTTTAATATAGAGTTATAATGGTATAAATAAAATGAAGGTTGGAAGGTAAATTGGAAATCTATTTAAAATTGAATTTATTTAAGAATTAAACTCAAATAAGTTGATGTGAAATTTATTAAATTGGAAATTTTAAAAGGTATGATTTTATAACTTGATTTTGGTTTAAGGTGAATTAAACGAATATTACAAGTATAAAAAATTTATTTGTAATTTGAATTTATTTAGATCATAATGGATTTATTATGTATAATATTTCAAATTAAATAATATAAAAGTGAATTGCTTTTGAATCGTAATTATCAAACTCTATTTGAAATTGTGAATGCTTAAAGTTTGAAATATATTAAATTTGAAATGGTTTATTCTATGGATCAAATCTGTTTTGAAATCAATATAATTTGAAATATTTTATTTGAAAACTAAATTGAATTGAATTTTATGATTTAGGATTTGGCTAGAGTTAAAATTTAGAAATCCGAGTTGTTTTGAAACTAATTTGTGAAATTGAAGAAGCTACTTTATTTTATGAAGTATTTGAATATTTTAACCATTTAAGTGGTGGAAGATATGTTTCAAGGATATGAGTTTCAAAGTATTATCATTGGAAGTGCTATGATTTTGGAAAGGATATTTGAAATAAAAATGATATTATATTGATTTGTGTATTATTAAATGATATCATGTTGATTTGGTTTTTGAAATGGAAATAATATCGTATTTGTATGGTTTTGAAATGGATATTATATTCTGGTTTTGAAGTATATATTATTTTGAAATGACCGCGGTGTTATAATAACGTTTGCTTGTTAAAGAGACCGGGATGGGAAGTTGTCATACTCTCTGCCAACACCGAAAACCACTTTAAAAACCGTGTACGCGGTGGAGATTCCAGAATAAAATAGGATGATGGCGGCGTTCCTTTGAGGTATGTACATGGACCCGACTCCCGTGAGTTGGCATAAGGTGGCTAAAACAGGAGCGATTGACGGGCTAAGAAGGTAGCACCTTTTATCGGACACAGTCCTTCGATACCACTCTATTACTTTGTGATTGATTGGTGTCCTTTTTGATTTTGGGGGTGTGGCTCAAGGTGGGCGGTAGTAGCTGCTACATGTTACCACCGATTCGGAAGCATAATTAGTATATCTACCCTGGCATTGCCTAGTTGTGCCGTGTCACCTAACCTAGCATGCCTTGTACGAGTTTGATTTGTGTCGTACCTACGAAGTATCCTCTGCCAGCCTCTCGATTAGGAGGTATTACGGTACCGTATAGACTATTGGCACTATTACATCTTAAGGGCTATACGGGTAACTCCTTAATGCTATTTTAAAGTAAGTTTATTTTACTATTAGACACTATTATGATAGCGAAATATTACTACATAGTAAATAGTTTAACGGATCCTTAGGAGATGTGAATCCCGAGCATCTCTTAAATTACTGCACTCACGTTAGACACGGGATATGAGATGTCAAATCCCGTAAACATCTCTGACACCATTCCACTCATACTATTTAGTGTTGATTTAACTTACATAAGATCTTTTAGTTCTGACCCGAGTGTTTTGTCTTTTCAATTTGCTCGGGTCAGCCTGAGTATTTCAGGATTTGAAGGGCTTATTTTTGGAGGACGAAGACGAAGATTTTAGTACTACTACTACTATTATTATAATTCACGGCATCATGCATTCCGCTGCATTATCTATTATTCTCCGATATGTGCAACTCTGATATGTATTGTATAAGTAAAATCGAATATTTTGTAAAACAGCTTTATGAACTGTTTATTTGATTATTATATTTTATCATTCCACTGCAAGATTCTGTTTTGTTTTAATATAGTAGCTTAATAATAGGTTTGATTTTATTCAGGATAATACTATTAAGTAATTAAATTATATTTTAATATAGAGTTATAATGATGTAAATAAAATGAAGGTTGGAAGGTAAATTGGAAATCTATTTAAAATTTAATTTATTTAAGAATTAAACTCAAAAAAGTTGATGTGAAATTTATTAAATGGGAAATTTTAAAAGGTATGATTTTATAACTTTATTTTGGTTTAGGGTGAATTAAACGAATATTTGAAGTATAAAAAATTTATTTGTAATTTGAATTTATTAAGATCATAATGGATTTATTATGTAAAATATTTCAAACTAAATAATAGAAAATTGAATTGTTGAATCGTAATTACCAAACTCAGCTTGAAATTTTGAATACTTAAAGTTTAAAATATATTAAATTTGAAATGGTTTATTCTATGGATCAAATCTGTTTTGAAATCAATATAATTTGAAATAGTTTATTTGGAAACTGAATTGAATTAAAATTTATGATTTAGGATTTGGTTAATGTTAAAATTTAGAAATCTGAGTTGTTTTGAAACTAATTTGTGAAATTGAAGAAGCTAGTTTATTTTATAAAGTATTTGAATATTTTAACAAATTAAGTGGTGGAAGATATGTTTCAGGGATATGAGTTTCAAAGTATTATCATTTGAAGTGCTATGATTTTGGAAAGGATATTTGAAATAAAAATGATATTATATTGATTTGGGTTTTATTAAATGATATCATATTGGTTTGGTTTTTGAAATGGAAATAATATTGTATTTATATGGTTCTGAAATGGATACTATATTTTGGTTTTGAAGTATATATTATTTTGAAATGACCGCGACGTTATAATTACATTTGGTTGTTAAATAGACCGGGATCGGAAGCTGTCATACTCTCTGCCAACTCCAAAAACCATTTTAACAACCGTGTACGCGGTGGAGATTTCAGAATGAAGTAGGATGGTGGCGGCGTTCCTTTGAGGTATATACGTGGACCAACTCCCGTGAGTTGGCATAAGGTGGCTAAAACAGGAGCGATTGACGGGCTAAGAAGGTAGCACCTTTTATCGGACACACTCCTTCGATACCATTCTACTACTTTGTGATTGATTGGGGCCCTTTTTATTTTGGGGGTGTGGCTCGAGGTGGGCGGTAGTAGCTGCGTCATGTTACCACTGGTCCGGAAGCATAATTGGTATATCTACCCTGGCATTGCCTAGTTGGGCCATGTCACCTACCCTAGTGCACCTTGTATGAGTTTGATTTGTGTCAAAGCTATGGAGTATCCTCTTGTAGCCTCCCGATCAGGACGTATTACGGTACTGTATAGACTATTGGCACTATTACGTGTTAAGGATTATATGAGCAACCCCTTAACATTTTTTTAAAGTAAGTTTATTTTACAATTAGACACTATTATAATAGCAAAATATTACTACATAGTAAATAGTTTAACGGATCCTTAGGAGATTTGAGTCCCGAGCATCTTTTAAGTTACCGCACTCATGTTAGAAACTGGATAGGAGAGGTCCAATCCTGTAAATATCTCCGACGTCATTCCACTCTTATTATTTACTGTTGATTTAACTTACATAAGATCTTTTAGTTTTGACTCGACTATTTTGTCTTTTCAATTCGCTCGGGACAGCCTGAGCATTTCAGGATTTGAAGACTTTATTTTTGGAGGACGAAGACGAAGATTTTAGTATTGCTATTATTATTATAATTCACTACATCGTGTATTCCGCTGCATTATTTATTATTCTCTGGTATATGTAACTCTGATATGTTTTGTATAAGTAAAATCGAATATTTTGTAAAACAGCTTCATGAACTGTTTATTTGATTATTATATTTTATCGATCCGCTACAAGATTCTGTTTTGTTTTATTTCTTTCTTCCTTTTTCTTATTCACCCTAATAACAATTCGCCCCTTTGTATGGTTTGAGTCTTACGTGTGTGGTTTATCGTCGATTTAAAACGTACAAAAAGTCGGGATGTTACATTTTCTTTGAAAATATATTTTATTTTAATATAAATTATGCTTTTCATTTCGTAAAATTTCGTTTAATACTTTTTAAAATTTGAGAACTTTCAACGTTTTATTCGCGAATGTTTTCAGTAAAATTTGACTATTTTATATTTTCATTTTACACCTCAATTCTAGTTTTCTATTTTCTACTTTATTTTATTTTCCATTCTCTTTTCTAATGGATTTTATTTGGATTTTTGATTGGAAATTCAAATAGATTTAGGTTACTTTTCTTGGATAGGAAGTTAGGCTTTTTCATTTGCCATAGCCGTTTTATTTTCTATTTTCCTATGTTTATTTCTCTAATTTTTATTTTTATTTTCTATTTGTATTTGTATAAACTTTGATTATATTTATTTGATTTTGATTGGTTTATTTTCTATAATAGCTTGGAAATTTCCGGAGACATAGGTTACTTGTTTTTTATTTGTTTCCTTTTCCTTTTCCCTTGCCTTTCCATTTGTGTAGCAAATTACTTCCCACATTCATCGCCGCGATTTTCTCCTATCAATCACACACATATTGTTCCTCAAACTCTTCTTTTCATTACGTGCATACAAAGGAAAAAAGATTAATTAAATCCATCAAGTTATTTGTTTTATAGTATTGCCTTTTTATTTTCCAAACCTTTCAAACTCTTACCTTTTATTGCCTAGCCACTTTATAACCTCCCACATCCTTAGCCATTCATTTTTCTTTTGTTAACCCTAGCCGCCTCTTTTTTCTTATTCATGTGAAAAAAAGTTTCTCATCCCTCATTCTATTTGCGTAAAGAAAAGTATACGGCTAGATCTAACTTCCATGGCTTCTCCTTCCTCTTCTTCCTTTTTTCTAGTTTCTTTTTTTCTCCTTTGTTGTTATTCAAGCTAGATCGGCCTCCACCCCATGCCCCTCTAGCCGACCACCATGACCACCTCCATCAATCATCACCACCATTCCAAACAAAGGCTGTGACTCCTAGATCAAAACATACCCCTAAAAATTATTCCAACCAAGCCAAACTCCTATTTTCCTTCACCTCCTCTTCATGTACCTCGGCCACAACACATATTCCTCCACCAAATTGCTTTTCCATGACCTTACCATCCCTTAGCCGTGATTTTGTGATGCCTAGACCCTACCCACCCAAAGGCAAAGCCCACTTCGTGGTTGAAGCAAAGGTTATGTCATGTTTATTTCATATTTTTTCATTGTTCTAATTTCTATTCTCTTGTATTGAAATATATTCTTATATCTGTTATATTTGTTTGCATACAAGATTTGGATCTTACTCTTCATTCACTCAAAAAAATAGTCGTGCTTTGTCGTGCTATTTCATGCTTTGTGGATTTGGATTTTTGTCTTGGATTTCAATTCTAGCTTTAAAAAGGTGATATTTTTCACTCTAGACATACGTACTTTTATAACTGTGAAATGATGACAAGTGAATTGTAGAAATTATTATGCTATGTTCTTACACGCCTGTGATTGATTATATGATGTTAAATGATGTTTATATATTTGTTACATCATCTGTTATGATATTATATGCTATATTGTTATATTTGTTTCCTGTTTATCAAACTGCAAGTTCCCTATCACTATGGGTTGAAATGATACATACCTGAACGGACTTTAGGATAAGGAAATTCACTATGGGCTGAAATGATAGGCTCGAGTGATTTTTATTGTATTTATTTTACTTGGGATTGCGGGTTTGAAATGATAGAACCCGGATTTTGTTTTTAAATTATAGATTGAAATGATATATACTTGTATCACTTGACCTAAGTTAGAAAATATTATGCAGGCCATGGTTATATTCTGAAATAATATTTTCCAAAAATGTATTAAGTATTTTTAAATAATATTTTCCTAAAAGATTATTAAGTAATTTTGCGTTTATAAATATATGAAAGTTTAACTTAAAATTTGATTTAATGCTTTAAATTATAAAGGTATATTGGTTTTTCTGTAAGTTAAAATTTATAAGTTAATAATTGGTTTTAAGTTGAATCAAAAATCTTTGTTGATGATAAATAATTTAATAATTGAATTTTATTTAATTTGGAATCTTAAATCTAACCTAGAAAATTTTAATAAAGGTTATTTCCTGAATGGACATGTTTTGTATAATAAATAATGTATTTTGAACTGGTGAAATGGAATACGCTTTTAATTGGGCAATTTGTAATAAAATTTATTTAACTAGAAAATCATAATTAATTGATGCCTAAATGAATAGATCCATGAAGAAAATTTGATTGTTTTATTAACTATGATAAAATATTCTTTTGTGAAATGTTATGTTTTGTAAGATAAATAGTTATGACTTTAAAATGGAAAAATGTAAGTAAAAACATATATGTGAGATGTAAGTTTAATTAATATTTTAATTGATTAATATAATAAATGTTCTTTACTGTAATCACAAAAACGAAAGAGACATGTAAAGTTCTAACTGATGCAAGAAACATGTAAAGTTTTAATTAATGAAAGAAACGTGTAAAGTTCTAATTAATGAAAGAAACATGTTAAGTTTTAATTAATGAAAGAAACATGTAAAGTTTTAATCAATGCAATATTGATTAAAATAATAAATGCACTTTACTATAATAAAAATTTAAATTAAAACGTACATTTGATAATGTAAGTTTTAATTAGTGTAATATTGATTAAATGATAAATGCTTTTTACTGTAATATAAATGTAAATTAAAATGTACATTTGATAACGTAAGTTTTAATTAGTGTAATTATGATTCAAGTAATAAATGCTCTTTATTGTAATAAAAATGTGGATTAAAACATACATTTGGTAATGTAAGTTTTAATTAGTGTAATATTGATTAGAATGATAAATGCTCATTATTGTAATAAATGTAAGTTAAAACGTACATTCGACATGCAAGTTTTAATTAATGTAATGGTGTACTTTAAATTGATTAAAACGATAAATGTTTCTTATTGTAATAATAAAATGTAAGTTGATGATGTACATTTGATATGTAAGTTTTAATTAATGTAAATGGCATATCTTAAATGATTAAAATAATAAAGTTTCTTTATTTTAATAATAAATGTAAGTTAATAATGTACTTTTAACTTAACATAAGAATTTCAGCTTTAAATTAGATATTACATTAACAAAGTTTATTTAACTATAAGGCTATGATAAAAAGACCATGTTAAAATTTGTAAGTATATAAATACTTTGATTATATAAAATGTTAAAGTGGAAAATATTACATTCCAAAAATGCTATGATTCCTTAAGGTTACATTACCGAAGTATTGTGATTTTAACCAGTATGAATTCCAAACGATTACATTTCTAAGTTGTTAGGATTTCAAAGTATTATGTTTTCAAAGTGCTTGGTTTCAGATTTGTTATAACGTAAAAGTAAAATGATTTTGGAAATGAATTTATTGGAAATTGTATTTAATTAATAATTGTCCTTATATCTATTAATTTGAAACTTGTTGCAATTAAAGGTTTAAGAATATGACTTTGTAAAGTCGCTTGGTTTAAGATAATTTAAAGGAATATTTCAAGTTAAATAGACTGAAAGAATTATTCGGTGATTTGGAAATGTGGGTTTTATTTAAATGATATATTGGTTTGGTTTTGAAGTGAAATAATATAGTATTTAGTTTTGAAATATATATTATTTTGGGAAGTAATGGTGATTTATTTTAAACGGTTTTGGAATATAAATGTTTTGAAATAAATATCCATGGGTTATAATAATGATAGGTTGTTAAAGGGACCGGGATCAGATATGGACATACTTTCTGTCGATGCCGAAGACCACTTTAATAATCGTATACGCGGTGGAGATTCCAGTACAAAGTAGGATGGTGGCGGTGTTCTTTCGAGGTATATACGTGGACCCGACTCTTGTGAGTTGGCTTAAGGTGGCTAAAACAGAAGCGATCGATGGGCTAATGAGGAAGCTAGCTCCTCTTATCGGACGCACTCCTTCGATACCATTCTATTACTTTGTGATTGATTGGGGCCCTTTTTATTTTAGGGGGGTGGCTTGAGGTGGGCGGTAGTAACTGCTACGCGTTACCACCGGTCCAAAAGCGTAATTGGTATATCTACACTGGTGATGCCTAGTTGTGCCATGTCACCTACCTTGGAGAGCCTTGTATGAGTTTGATTTGTGTCGTACCTATGGAGCATCTTCTCGTAGCCTCTCGATCAGGAGGTGTGCAGATGTTGCATAGACTACTAGCACTATTACGTGTTAAGGTAGAAAATGTAAAGCCTTAACGCTATTTTAAAAGTAAGTTTATTTTACTATAGACATTATTATAATATCTTGCATATTACTATATAGTAAATAGTTTAACGGATCCTTAGAGGATGGGCGGTGCCAAGCATCCTTTAAGTTACATGTACCTTTCTGTTACATTCAATTGAGTTGGTTTACATTGCATAAGTATGTATGTCCTGACTCAAGTGTTTTGTGTTTTGCTTTACGCTCGGGTTAGACTAAGTGATACAACATTAGAGACTCACCTTCGAAATTAGAGCTTTGCTTGAAGATCCAGCTATCTATTTCTATTCCAGTTATTCAGTTGATTCTAGTGATCCATTCAGCTTTGTACTTGGATTATCATATTGAGACTTCGTTGTATCTTATTTATCTGTGTTGTATATTATATAGTAGTTTCATAAACTACTATCTCTTTGCTTCCGCTGCATTATATTACTTTGTGTCTGAATATGTGATTATTTATTTACTATATAATCTACGTTTGCTAAATTTAAATTAAAAATTCGGTATTTTCAACTATTCAAGTCCGACATGTGCGTATGCGAAGGGTTAAAAATAGCAGTTCGTTACAGTTGGTATCATAGCTTTGGCTCTAAGCAAAATATAACATATATGGTAAATTTGTTTACAAAATCATTTTCATTCGAGTGTGAATCTCTTCCTTTTTGACTCGATTCCTTTGAATTTTGAACAATTTCCTCGATTCTAAAATCCATTCTTCTCCCTCACTATTCATCTTCTTTTGATTTTGGAGTATCCCATAACTGCACTTCGGATGATCTTTACAGTGAATTGGTGGTCTCGCCAATATTCGAGTGATTTGTAAAGGGGTGAAACTCCTTTACAATAGCATTGATTCACCAGAGATTTTATCACGTATTCTATCTCTTGAGATCGAATGTAGATTTACCCCAGGATTCTACAATGATCCAATTCTCGAAGTCACGGTTGACCCGGTTAAGGTTGACTATGATTTATATAAGCTTATCCATTCCCTTATTCTGTTGTTTAATCGTCTTCTCTTTTGTTCTAGCTTATCCTCAAGTCAAAATTTTCTTTGATTTGAGTTAATCAAATTTGAATCTCTATCTTTGCTTTGAAAATCTTTTCCTATATAATGTATTTGTAAAGATATATTCAAATGTTTTATATATTGTGTTGTTTGAGTTGTTGATGTTGATTTGGATTTTCGATCGATTATCTGATCAACGCTATCGATAGGATCTCCAAAACACATTAACAGAGAAAACTCTCACTATATTGTTTTCAATTTTGGTATGCGAAATGAATTTGTATAATCATATTGTATTTGTATATAAGTATAATTTTTTGAATTTTGATAGTTAATTGAATTGGATGTTAAGAAATAATATTTGACTTTATATGTAGGTTGTAACCATTAGCTTTTGTTTCATATATAAATAATAGAACTACAACATAGCTATAAATTAATTTAGAAATTTAAATGAATTTAAAAAAAGAAACTAAGAATTTAATTTCTGATGGTTTCAAACTTTGCGTTTAAAGTTTTAAAGGTTGTATTGTTTAAAGGTTTTCAAGTAGAAATTATTTCAAAGAATTTTTATTTTGTAAATTAGTGCTCTTTTCTTTGTCGCTGGAAAATAATTTCGGTGATGATTGCAACATCATCGACTTTCATTTTCAAGTTTCGAAGTGAAGAGACCATTCTGTAGTTTTGCTATAGTCTTGCTTTGAAAAATTAAATTGATTTGGATTTCTAACATTTGACTTGATTTATAATATGTATGATATATGATTTAAATTTTTTTTTGATATATATTGTATATATTTATTTATCTCTAAAATTATTTGTAGTTAATCAAAAACTTAATTCTTAAATTTTATCTTACAAGATGATTTTAATTATAAAATTAAAGCAAAATTTTGAATAAATATGTGAACTTGAATAAATTGAATTGGGAAAAGTTTTATTTGTATAATACTCAATTGCATTCCAATATAACTTACCTAAATGATTAAAAGTTAACAATGCAATTGAATACTATACAATATGAAATGATTTATAAATAAATTGGAGTAGTTATAATAAAATGTAAATATACTTAATATAGGTGATTAGATATATTAAGGGAATAAATTTATAATAATTTGGAATAAAGAAAATTTTAAATTTTTTGAATACATATGATTATAATAAATGACTATTCAAATTTTTTATTTTTAAAATTGTTAATTAAAGATAATTGGATAATAAGATAATGAATTTCGTAATAGTTAATATTGATTTAACTTAAGTAGAACCAAAGGGATAAAAGCAAGTATTAGATATAAATAAATTTAAATTGAATTTTATATGGTTTTAAATAAAAATTTTTTATTCTTTTTCCAATCTTTTTTCTTTCTGATTGTTTCTATTCTCCTACCTCCTTCCTTTTCAAAGACGAAAAGCTTTCAGTGGTGGAGAGTGTAACGACCCATAATTCTGTAAATATTTTTAATTAAATTTTTATTTGAAAACTTTAATTTTTAAATTATTTGTGATTGAATTTATTGAATTTTGCAACGGAAGTTTGGAACGTTTTTGCAATTTAATTTCCAAATACAATAAAATAAACTTTTCTGACAATCTTATATTTTGGTCAATTGGAAGTCAAAGTTTGACCACGGTTGAAAATTTTAAATTCTAATCTTTTTATTTGAAATTTTATTTTATTTTAATATTAATTCTTCTTTTCGTTTCGTAAAATTTCGTTTTATACATTTTAAAATTTGATAACTTTCAGCGTTTTACACGCGATTGTCAGTAAAATTTGACTATTTTATATTTTCATTTTTCGACCTCAATTCTATTTTTATATTTTCTTCTTTATTTTATTTTCCATTCTCTTTTATAATTGATTTTATTTGGATTTTTGATTGGAAATTCAAATAGATTTAGGTTACTTTTCTTGGATAGCAAGTTAGGCCTTTTCATTTGCCTTAGCCTTTTTATTTTCTATTTTCCTATGTTTATTTCTCTAATTTTTATTTTTATTTTTATTTTCTATTTGTATTTGTATAAACTTTGATTATATATATATATATATATATATATATTTGATTTTGATTGGTTTTAATTTCAATAATAGCTTGGAAATATCTAGAGACATAGGTTACTTGTTTTTATTTGTTGCCTTTTCCTTTTCCCTTGCCTTTCCATTTGCATACCCAATTACTTCCCACATTCATCGCTGTGATTTCCTCCTTTCAATCACATGCATATTGTTCCTCAAACTCCTCTTTTCATTACGTGCATACAAAGGAAAAAAATTTCATTAAATCCATTAAGTTATTCATTTTATAGTATTGCCTTTTATTTTACAAACCATCCAAACTCTTACCTTTTATTACCTAGCCTCTTTATTAACTCCCACATCCTTAGCCGTTCATTTTTCTTTGGTAAACCCTAGCCAGCTCTTTTTTCCTATTCACGTGAAAAAAAGGTTTCTCGTCTCTCATTCTATTTGCGTGAAGAAAAGTATACAGCTTGATCTAATTTCCATGGCTTCTCTTTCCTCTTCTTCCTTTTTTCTATTTTCTTTTTCTTTCTGCTTTGTTGTTCTTCAAGCTAGCTCAGCCTCCACCCCATGCCCCTCTAGCCGACCACCATGACCACCTCCATTCCAAACAAAGGACGTGACTTCTAGATCAAAACCCACCACCAAATATTGTTTAAACCTAGCCAAACTCCTATTTTCCTTCACCTCCTCTTCATGTACATCGGCCATAACACATATTCCTCCACCAAATTGCTTTTCCATAACCTTACCATCCCCTTGCCATGAGTTTGTGACGCCTGACCCTACCCAAACCCAAAGGCCGAGCCCACTTAGTGGTTGAGGAAAAGGTTATGTCATGTTTATCTCATATTTTTCCATTGTTCTAATTTCTATTCTTTTGTATTGAAATATGTTCTTATATATGTTTCATTTGTTTGCATACAAGATTTGGATCTAACTCTTCATTCACTCAAAAAATAGTTGTGCCGTTTCGTGCTTTGCGAATTTGGATTTGTGTCGTGAATTTCAATTCTGGCTTTAAAAAGGTGAGATTTTTCACTCTAGACATACGTACTTTTATAATTGTGAAATGATGACACGTGAATGGTAGAAATTATTATGTATATTCATACATGCTTGTGATTGATTATATGATGTTAAATGTTGTTTATACATTTGTTACATCGTCTGTCATGATATTGTATGCTATATTGTTGTATTTATTTCCAGTTTATCACACTACAAGTTCCCTATTACTATGGGTTGAAATGATACATACTCGGACGGACTTTAGGATAAGGAAAATCACTACGGGCTGAAATGATAGGCATGAGTGTTTTTTATTGATTTTTGTTGTATTTATTTTACTTGGGATTGCGGGTTTGAAATAATAGAAACCAGATTTTTATTTTTAAATTACGGATTGAAATGATATATATCTGTATCACTTGACCTAGGTTGAAAAAATTATACAGGCCCATGGTTATATTTTTAAATAATATTTTCCTAAAATTTATTAAGTATTTTTAAATAATATTTACCTAAAAGATTATTAAGTAATTTTGAGTTTATAAATATATGAAGATTTAACTTAAAATTTGATTTAATGCTTTAAATTATAAAGGTATATTGGTTTTTCTGTAAGTTAAAATTTATAAGTTAATAATTGGTTTTAATATTTATTAAAAATCTTTATTGATGACAAATAATTCAATAATAGAATTTGATATAATTTGGAATCTTAAATCTAACCTAGAAAATTTTAATAAAGGTTTTTTCCTGAATGGACATGTTTTGTATTATAAATAATGTATTTTGAGCTGGTAAAATGGAATACACTTTTAATTGGACAATTTGTTATAAAATTTATTTAACTAGAAAATCATAGTTAATTGATGTCTAAATGAATAGATCTATGATGAAAATTTGATTGTTATATTAACTATGATAAAATATTCTTTTGTGAAATGTTATGTTTTATAAGAAAAATAGCTATGACTTTAAAATGGAAAAAGGTAAGTTAAAACATACATGTGAGATGTAAGTTTAATTAATATTTTAATTGATTAATATAATAAATATTCTATACTGTAATAACAAAAACGAAAGAGACATGTAAAGTTTTAATTAATGCAAGAAACATGTAAAGTTTTAATTATTGAAAGAAACGTGTAAAGTTCTAATTAATGAAAGAAACATGTAAAGTTTTAATTAATGAAAGAAACATGTAAATTTTTAATTAATGTAATATTGATTAAAATAATAAATGCACTTTACTGCAATAAAAATGTAAATTAAAACATGCATTTGATAATGTAAGTTTTAATTAGTGTAATATTGATTAAATGATAAATACTCTTTACTGTAATAAAAATGTAAATTAAAATTTACATTTGATAATGTAAGTTTTAATTAGTGTGATATTGATTAAAGTAATAAATGCTCTTTATTGTAGTAAAAATGTAAATTAAAACGTACATTTGATAATGTAAGTTTTTATTAGTGTAATATTAATTAGAATGATAAATGCTCTTTATTGTAATAAATGTAAGTTAAAACGTACATTCGACATGTAAGTTTCAATTAATGTAATGGTGTATTTTAAAGTGATTAAAATGATAAATGTTCCTTACTGTAATAATAAAATGTAAGTTGATAATGTACATTTATATGTAAGTTTTAATTAATGTAAATGGCATATTTTAAATGATTAAAGTAATAAAGTTTCTTTATTGTAATAATAAATGTGAGTTAATAATGTACTTTTAATTTGACATAAGAATTTCAGCTTTAAATTAGATATCACAGTAACAAAGTTTATTTAACTATAAGGCTATGATAAAATGACCATGTTAAAATTTGTAAGTATATAAATACTTTGATTATATAAAATGTTAATGTGGAAAGTATTACATTCCAAAAATGCTATGATTTCTTAAGGTTACATTTCCAAAGTATTGTGATGTTAAGTAGTATGGATTCCAAATGATAACATTTCTAAATTGTTAGGATTCAAAGTATTATGGCTTCAAAGTGTTTTGTTTCAAAGTTGTTATAACTTGAAAGTAATATGATTTTGGAAATGAATTTATTGGAAATTGTATTTAGTTAAGAATTATCTTTATGTCTATTAATTTGAAACATGTTGAAATTAAAGATTTAAGAATATGACTTTATAAAGTGGCTTGGATTAAGATAATTTAAAGGAATATTTCAAGTTAAATAGATTGAAGGAAATATTCAGTGATTTGGAAATGTGGGTTTTATTTAAATGACATATTGGTTTGGCTTTGAAATGAAATAATGTAGTTTTTAGTTTTGAAAAGGATATTATTTTTGGAATTAACGGTATTTGATTTTAAATGGTTTTGGAATATAAATGTTTTGAAATAAATATCCATGGATTATAATAACGATTGGTTGTCAAAGAGACCTGGATCAGATATGACATACTCTCTATGGATACTGAAAACCACTTTAACAATTATGTACGCGGTGGAGACTCCAGAATGAAATAGGATGGTGACGGCGTTTTTTTAAGGTATATACATGGACCTGACTCCCGTGAGTTGGCTTAAGGTGGCTAAAATAGGAGCGATTGACGGGCTAATGAGGGAGCTAGCTTCTCTTATCGGACGCACTCCTACGATACCATTCTATTACTTTGTGATTGATTGAGGCCCTTTTGATTTTTGGGGTGTGACACGAGGTGGGCGGTAGTAGCTGCTACTCGTTACCACCAGTCCGGAAGCGTAGTTTGTATATCTACCCTGGCATTGCCTAGTTGTGCTGTGTCACCTACCATAGCTAGTCTTGTAGGAGTTTGATTTGTGTTGTACCTATGGAGCATCTTCTTGTAGCCTCCTAATCAGGTGATACACAGGTGTCGTATAGACTACTGGCACTATTACGTGTTAAGGTGGAAAATATAAAGCTCTAACGCTATTTAAAAATAAGTTTATTTTAATATAGACATTATTGTAATAGAAAATATTACTACATAGTAAATAATTTAACGGATCCTTAGAGGATGGACGGTCCCAAGCATCCTTTAAGTTACTTGTACCTTTCTATTACAGTTCACTTTAGTTGGTTTACATTATATAAGTATCTATGTTCTGACTCGGGTGTTTTGTGTTTTTCTTTACGCTCGGGTCAGACTGAGTGATACAGCATTAGAGACTCACCTTCGGAGGTGGAGCTTTGCTTGAAGATCTAGCCATCTATTTCTATTCCAGTTATTCAATTGATTCCTGTGATGCATTCAGCTTTGTACTTGATTATCATATTGAGACTTCTGTTGTATCTTGTTCAACTCTGATGTATATTATATAGTAGTTTCATGAACTACTATCACTTTGCTTCCGCTGCGTTATATTACTCTGTGTCTGTGATCTATGATTATTTATTTACTGCATATTCTGAGTTTGCCAAATTTAAATTAGCAATTCGGTATTTTTAACTATTCAAGTCCAACATGTGCGGATGTGAAGGGTTGAAAATAGCGGGTCATTACAAAAAATGTACCATCCATCACAGTCGTTCCTTTTTCAGTCGTAGTTGGCTTAGCAGATGATGGTCCAACAACAAAAACTTTCCTTTGTCTTCCCTAACCAGTTCTGGACACTAATACTTATAATGCCAACCTTGGTCATAGTTGAAGCAATTCACATTCTTCTTATCTGCAACCTTCTTCCCCTTACTTGATTGAAACTCGTTTGCATAATGGTCCTTCTCGTCACACTTGTAGCAAACTTAAATCAGCCTTTTCCTTCTTGGTAGCATTTGCCTTCTGGGATCTCTTCTTCTTAATGAGCATCCTCTTCTTTCCCTGGGAACCCTGGGGTTCAACTGGCTACTTTCTAGCACAAATAGAAAGCATTTCTGCATGGATGATTGCCATCTCCACATCCACATAACAAGGATCACGGATATGTGTTAGGTTTTCTCTAGCAAGCTCAGGTCCCAATCCCCGAATGAACCTCTCGTCTCTCCTGATGTTAATGTCTATAGTGGCATACCCATATCGATATAGCCCATCAAATTTAGTGGCAATAAACTAGATCCATTGACGTTGGCTTAGCAACGTCGGATAAAAACCTTCATTCAAGTCTCCTTCTGAATTCAGCCCATGTCAACTCTTCCTCCAGATCTCCAACAGTAACACTATTCCACCAATGAAGCGCTAACCCTTGCAACTGCCTAGTGGCCAACCTTCTCTTCTGTGCGTCATCAAAACCGGAATCATAAAATATTCTCTCGTAATATAACAGCCAATCCTCAACTTTTATTGCATCCTCTGTTCCCATAAACGGTTTCCCACCAAGAATGGTGTAATTTCTGCTCAGAATAGCACAATTATTCCCAAGTAGAGCCACATGATTAGCTCCTCCAATATTTCCAGCAACACCAGCAGCAGCTCATGCTTGCATCATATTGACGAAGAACTGATACATCGCCCCTATATCTACTGGTGGATTTCTAGCACCACATTGGCGTCATAATTTAGGTTAGCATTCGTCGGTCGACCAAGGTTCCTCATTGTAGGTCGAGCATTTTCTTTTGTTGTGGGGATTCCTCCAACGAGATTTCTTCTTTTGTTTCGTGCTTCAATATCCTATTTCTCGTAAATCTACGTACGAGCCTCAGTAAGATACAGAAGAATGGTGTAAGAGGGAGGGGATTACGTACTTATATATATACACATCAAATACAAGTACATTACTATAGGGTTAACCCAAAACCCCGATCTTATTTTCCGATTCATTGGATTATATTTGAAAATCTTTTAGGTTTAAAATTTATTTTATTTTTCATAAACCTATGCTTTGATACCAAATTGTAACATCCCTTACTTTGAAGACGAAAACTAACAGCTATGGATGCTATGGTATTCATAGTTATTAATCCTCGGCGACCAAATATGGTAATGTTAGATACATTGATACATAGAAACACATGAATGTGGAAAAATTTAAACATCAAACATATTCCACATTCCATTTCAAAACATTTAAAATTCATTACATAATCCCACAATCGTCAACCATGTTCAGAGAACATATATTTATTACAACATATGCCAAAAGCAACGCATGAAGATGCCCCATTGGATGGTCAGAGTACATATAGGCAATTTAACAACTTTGCCTTTACAACATCAACACATCGGATTCAAAATAAAAGAGAACTTTAGATAGCTATCATGCCTCCTACACATCTTCAGAAGCTTACTCGTCTAACGAAGTGCCTGAAAACCGCAACTCTCAAACTACTTAAAATCAATTGAGTACCCGAGAGTTTAAGGGGAAACATAAACTTAGAGTCAAAAATAAAGCCTGGTATGAATAATAATCTATCATCTCAAACCATTTAGACATCTAGTGAGACCACGTCGCTTAGCGGAATAGGTTTTCCCCTCACTAGTATCATAAAAACTTTATAAAACCATATATTGTGCTCCTGCATCCACAATGCTTAAAATATCTCAAAATAAAAGAATGATATGCAAACAAGTGAATCAATATAGAATTACCCATCCCCATTCCTTCTTGACTAACTATCTCATTTATAGTTTTTAGGGTCACTATTAACCTATGAGTTTTCATGGGCTTGCTGATAACCTGTTTAACGTTTATGGACTCCCTGTCCAGTTTCAAAGTTTTCATAGGATCACTAAGGACCTATTGGCCCCTACCAATATCTTTACTATTTCATTGGTTCTCCCTAAACATTTTGTTAACTCCAATATCTTTTATCTTATCCTAGTTTTCATGGGTAGACGAAAAACCTATTGACTTCTATCAATATCTTACTCCATATATAGTTTTCATAGGCTATCTACAAACCTATTAGCCCCTGCTAATATCAAATCATAGTTTTCATGGGCTAAATATGAACCTATTTTCTGACATCTTCATTTACATATAGTTTTCATGGGATTACTATGAACCTATTGGCCTCTGCAAGTATCTTTCCCCATACACAGTTTTCATGGGCTTACTGTGAACCTATTGGCCCCTGCCAATATCTTCAATTAATTTATATTCACTACTGGGTCAACCTAGCTGGTTATTCTTCCCTTCCTCAAATTACCATTATGGGTTCATTACAATGTGAATATATATGTATATCTGAAGAAGCAAACATAATAACATAACAATACCACTCCTGTAGGTTTAATATCCTTGAAATTTTTTCATATGAAACATGGTTAGCCCCTTTAACCCGATATTTTATCAAGGAAAGCTTCTTCTTAAAACCATTTCAAAACTCCTTTACTTCACCATGGTTTCCTTTAAAATGACATTATGTTATTTTTTTTGAAAAACTAAGCCTTTCGAAACCTTCAAAACTTTGCTTTCGACCTCAGTGGATAACCTCCTTTGAAAGCATATAAATACCTATTCAAAACATAAGGCTCTTGCTTATCGAAACACTTTAAACCTCTCTTTTGAAACCTTTTGAATGTAATAGCGTATTACTTATTAACTCTTAGAAGCATAGCTTCGAAACCATTGGAAGTACCTCTTTCGAAACCTTGGAAGTATCCCTTTTGAAACCATTAGGTTTATATTTAAAAAATATCAATTGGGCCCAAGTGAATATAACGAAAGTATCCCTTTCGAAACCATTCATTATCGTATAGAAGCATTGGGGAAAACTTGATGGCATCAACACCATCCTTTTGAAATCATCAAATCACTTAAGCCAAAACATTAAAGAACAACATCAAAACCCCCTATCGAATACATTACCTTTGACACACTTGGACCCTTTCAAAAGCATTTAGGAAGTGACTTAGAACGTCTTTAAAACAAAAGGATAGACTTCGAAAGCATTTATAACTTCAATATATACTCGAAAGGTAACAGAATGGCAGCAGGGCTTCGACTAGGTCAGAACCCCTACTTTCGAAAGCATTATTTTACAATTAAAGGAACTCATTTGAAACCTCTTACTTTTAAAATATAAAATGGCAACCCCTTCGAAAGCTATTAGCCCCTTGCGCAAGCATAGATTTTGACTATTTCGAAAGATTTAATAAAAGAAGGGGGGCGCTTAACATTTTAAAACAAGGCAAAGGTATCGACTCCATCAAAAGTAATACTTCCGACACCACGCCTACCGCTTTCTCCAATCCACTTAATACCAATATCATTGATACCATGTGTATTTGTTTCTGCCTAGGTTGGTTTCGACTGAGTTGAAGCCTAAGCATTGGAGTCGAAAAGTACTTCGAAAATAGGCGAGAACTTACTTTTTTGAGTGAAAGCTGATTAATGCCAACTAAAGGAAATTCTATCTAACTAACCTGCACACTTCTAAACATGTGATTCATTGCCTCAAATTTTCAAATTATTTACCGAAATAACTACCGCTTAATTTCAGGTCTAAACCAAGGTTAATTTAGCAAATAACCCGTTCCATTAAACAAAAACAATAATGCAATTAAGTCCTTCCTTCTAAAATAATTTAATTTCCATAGAAAATCTATTAGGAAATATCTCCAAATATTACAGAAATTCACTTACATTATGTAATGTAACATATCAAAATTTCAGACCCAAATTCTCAATATAATTTCTAAAATAAATTTCTAAACCCAATTAACATTTTTTTCATTTAAAAATTCAGAACAATCTTTCCATAGCTAAGTAAATTATCCAAATTAAAACCCGACTCTAAAATTATGTTTTACATAACATATAATTTTTCCATGGCATTCAAAAATAATTTACAATCGGTTTTGCCCTAAAATCGTATATATCCTCATTTAAACAATCTTTTGTAAATCAAACAAATTATAATTCAAGCATATCACCGTCTAAATCATCATACAAACGAATTTAATCTTAAATTCGAAAGCATATGATCACAATACAGAATAGAGATGGCATAATTTATTAATCACCTTGATTAAGTTAAGGATGTTGGGTTGAGATTGAGATTTATTCCCCTTTCATTAATCCTTAGCTTTACTTTGTATTTCTCTTTTTTTCTTCCTAAACAATGGCGGGCACCTCTTTTATGTCTACATTTATATTTTTATGAAAATCAGAAATAAACGTAAATGGATGGCAAGTCGTGGAAATTTAAGGGTTATGGAATTAAGGCGCTGCTAATTCCCAATACACCCTTGTGCAAACTAATTATCCTATAAGCCATTCTTAAGCCCATTTAATTAATTAATTAAGCACATCCTTCTTATCATTTATTCAAATCTCAATGCTGTCACACTATTTATTTACATTATCCTATTTAATCTATCTAATTAAATCTCCTGAATAATGTTATTAAAAATTAGGGGTGTTACCTATGTCGCTGCCATAGGCCATCGGCCTCCACTGCAATCAGACGAAGCATTCCTAGTTACCCCCTTTCCAACGCCACCAACTTTTGCCTCCAGCTCTACCTATAGCGCTGCCTCAAGCCCACCATGTTCGAATGAATGTCATCTCCAAATTATGGCCATCTTTGGTCGAAATTGCCAAATCCAACCATTCATATCCTTCCTCACCACATGTCGACCATCTTCCTAGTTGATCTTAATGCGTGATGTTGTGATGCCCCACCCTAAGACCCACATTAACAAAGAGTATAGTATTACTGGGTAATACCATCTTACAAAGAATAAAGATAGTTAGGAGTGACCATTTATAGTCTTGTCTTAAATATCTATTGAATACGTCGATTAGTGCTCTATATTTTTTTCCTTTCTCAAGTGGATCGACATACCTGATAAAATGCTTAAAACAAAACTGCAAGTGGCTGTAGGATCTATCAAAAAAATACAACAACTCAAATGCATAACACATCATAGAACAACAAACAAATAAATATACATATATACTGATACATCCTAATACAATACAAATAATACATCATAAGTGGTACGACGACCACAATATACACCCGAGTCAAAATAATATACACATCAGAGTAGCGATAAAATGACTACAACAATGAGGGCTAACAGATAGGTCCATGCAGAAGCAGAATTGGCTAAGTCCATAAGGGTACCTAACCTGAAACACCTCGGTCTTACCAGAGTATAAAATATACGGTCAGTCTAGCTAAACAGATCAGTTTATAAGGATAAGCGATAATATAAGCATAAGGCAAGGTGATAAACTGCTCAAAATAGTAGATATAATTCAACACATATGGTTACTTCAAGTGAAATAGTCTAGCAAGGATAGTTAATTCATGTGGTATAAGGTATCACAAAGCATGAGCATAATCTCAAAAGAGATGAAACTCTAAAAAATATCCAATAGAAGTGTGCCTCATGTCATCGGCTTTTCTCAAAACATCAAATATGGTTTAGGGGTAAATCCCAAACTCGTCATATTGGCAAACCCAAAAACATACTCAAAGAGATCCCATATCAAAACATGCCAAAGGCAATCATATATAACTCTCCAACATACAAGAATATAATCTCAAATAAACGCCAAAAGGCAAATATCATGTAACAACGCCAGTAGGCAACTCTCAATAATAACGCCAAAAGGAAAATCTCAAATAATGCAAGTGTAGGCAACTCAATCCTCAAAAATAAAGCTCACAAGAGTTCAAATTTCCAAAAGGTAATCGCCACAAATATATATCAAATGGTTCAAAGGACCAATTCTGACAAGGGGGACACACTAAGGAAAATAGTCAAAGAAATCATCTCAAGGATATAGCACGTGGTTATGGCCGAAGCCCGCCAAGTACCGTTCCCCCAAAATAAGGCACCGCGTCTCTTAGACAAACATCCTGAAGGACAAATAAATATGTATCTTAGACAAACATCTCGAAGGACAAATATGTCGCAATGACAAATGTCTCTTAGACAAACATCCTGAAGGAAAAATGTCCCGAAGTTCTAGTACTGACAAAAACATCTCTTAGACAAAATGTGTGACAAACTCTCGAAAAGGAACCTGAACAGTGATAATGTGTGTTCCATACCACACATTCGCACTAAACGGTTTCGCTAACCGCTAGTAAATTTCACACTCAAAGCAGTAAAAACTTTACCTCATCTCATCGCTAAACTCCACCCGAAGGTCAAAATGATCAAACGGATATGTCGGGAATTAACCGATAAGGTAGACGCATGCATCACATACCATGTGTTTTACAAAACCGTTTAATTATCCTTCTCATTCACTCAAACAGTGCAAAAATGTGTATTAGATATATAAAATAATTTACTTGAGAAAACAAGCTTTTAAAACCATCTTTCAAAAACGATTATTAAAAACAATGTTTGTAGTTCTCTTATTAACGAGAATAAATAGATTTTATAACTAGAAAATACTTTGGAAATATCATTTAATAATTATTCAAGATCCCCATTTATTTTAAAAATTATTTCAAAGTCGTTTGGAAAAATCCGTGCTCAAAATCAAAGAAATCACTCAAAACTGTCATTCAAATTCAATTCAAATTTGAATTTCAAATTCATCAAAATTGGGCTCGCCTATTGATAGGCATTATAGCCCTCAAAAAATTCTGGGATATCGCAAAAACATCAAGTAAAAGTCAAAAGTCGGACAGAAAAAGAACATGAAAATGCATAGGCAAAATAATTCCCAGGTCTGAAATCTTCTTTGGGTTCAACTTTCGGATATGAAACATGTAGCCAAACGACCTCTGATTGAACTAAAATTTTCTGCGCTCATAGTAGAAATCTTCACCTTTCGCATAAAAAAAGAGAGCTCCGACGGGAAATGAAAAAGTTACGCTGTCTAAAACATGAATTCGGGTCATGTTTGCAAGTTCAAAACAAAAATGTGCCCAGGCCTGAAAACCATCTTGGATCCAACTTACAGACCAGAAACAGAGGAACAAACGACCTCATATTGAGCTGAAAATTGGTATGCACATGCTAGAACACTTCATCTTTAAAAAAAAGAATCTATAAATTTCAAATGGAAATGAAAAAGTTACACTGTCTCAAACATGGACTCAGGCCATGTTTGCAACAGTTTAAAAAAACAAATACATAGACCTGAAAACCCTCTTAGGTTCAACTTTCAACCATAAAACAGAGGAAAAAACCACCTCAGATTGAGCTGAAAATTGGTGTGCCTATAGTAGAAAACTTTGTCTTTCAAATGAAAAAAGAATCGATGAATTCCAGTAATAAATGAAAGTGTTATGCTATCTCAAACATGAACTCAGGCCATGTTTGCGGCAACTCAAAAACTAAATATTCCCAGGCAAAAATCTGGGTTTTTGTTGATTTTGCGGCAAAGTTCTGAATATTCAAATGATAATATTTTTCAACCAAATTTTGTAGAGACAAAGTTAAACATGTAATCTATCATCTGAATGAAGTTCGGCAGCATTTCGTTGTAGAAAACAATAGATATCAGCCTCCAAAGAAGTAGTACAGAGCAGTTTTGTACAAAAAGAAAACAAATTCATAAATTTATCTGCTGAGAAAAACATATTCACGGTTTTTTGCATTTTAAAACGTCGTTTTTGCTATATTTTTTGAGTTAATCAACTCACCTTGTCGCTACAATGCAAAACGTGAATTTATGCAAAAAGTATGAAGCTTTGAGGAGAGAAGAGCTTCCAATAACCTGTAGAACTCAAAAGTTGCACATGCAAAAAGGAAAAACACAGTAAATTAGAAAACCTACTTCTAAAATTAGGGATTGATGAAACTGTAGGGTTTGGAGGTTGATTAACTTTTAATTTTAGTCTATTTTGCAAAAGATTTCGGTGTGCATTGAAGAAATTGAGTTTAAAGCATAGGGTTGGAGAAAATGGTGTTGGGTTTTACGGTATTTCTACTTTGCCGAAAGAGGAAGAGTAAAATGAACGTACTGTCATCTTTTTCTCACCTTCTCAAACCAGATTAAGTGCTAATGGGCTTAATGGACCCATTAAACAAAAGAAAGTATGATGGCCTAAATTAATTACTTAACATAAAACCAAATGAATTCATATATACCCTAATTTACAAAGCAAAGTCATTTTCCTTTCAATTTTCAACCAAACAAAATTTATAAATTTACATACACAAGAAATAAATTATTTAACACTATAAAAAGGATTAATTTTTATGTTTAAAACATTATTATTATTATTAAAATCCTTTGTTTCAATAAGAATACACAATTTTCACCTAGTAAACATTAAGTCTACGTTTCTAACTTCAAAAATTCAATAACAATTAATTTCCAACTAAGAAAATATAACGAACTGGCTTAAATTTAAATTTACAACTAAAACATTTTTATAACCCGATTTCCACCTTTTTATTTAAAAAACCATTTTTAAAAATCTCATACTTCTTTTAAAAATTATTAAAATATGTAATTGACAATAATTAACACAATTATTGCATTTTCTCCAAATAAAACCCATTTTCCAATCATTATTAGCACAAATAAATTAAATAAAGTTCCAAACTTTATTTATCTCATTTTATTTTCAAAATCCACTTCATTCCAAATAAACAATAAAAATTTCCAAATTTATTTTCATTTACAATTATAATTTATTATTAACAGGTATTCGCCAAAACCAAGGTTGTTACAAATATAGCCTCTGGTGGTCCAAATCAACCACGGCTAAAGGACCGGGTAGTTTCAATTTAGGTATGAATTCTTTTTTTCTTCCTTATTTATTGATTCTCTGGTTTGAAAATTGGTTTGAATGATTTGGAGTGTTCAAAAAGAAGTATGAGAGGTAACGAGGGTATGGGCTTGTACATGGAGGTATGGGTATTTCATAGGTATGGCCTAGAAATAGTGTACATATATTATTTTATATTTAAATTATCAAGCAATAAAACATTGAATAATCTCGAAATCCAAACGAGATGGGCAGTCTGGTGTTCTATATGTTATACCCCTATTCCGAAGGCAATAGAACAAGTCACAGACCTTAATTCGATTATACGCAGAAGATAGACTTTTGAACCCTATTATTATATTAAATTTTCGATATTAAATTCTACGTGTTTCTATCTCAAACGTCCAAATGGTAAATTCGATCATCATGAGTTTCGGCATCTTATCAAAATTCTTTTGTATGTGTCATGATTTCTTTAAGATCCGAGATAGTACCTCGAAAGACTATTTTCACTCAATAAATAAAATGAATTATTTTCAAATTCAGTTAAAACACTTTTGAAACCAATTTATAAGTTTTATTATATTTATTCTTATTAATAGAATTTTAAATGTGCTTTGAATCATTTTTATCTAACTTAATACCCAAGATTCAACTATTGAAATTCAAGCTATTTAACTTATAAAATTAACATTCCAATATTTAAAAACAATTAAATATTCCAAATTCAAATGACTAAAATTCTAGGTCGTTACACTGTTCCCCCTTAAAAGAATTTCGTCCCTGAAATTGCCAAGGTAAGAAAAATGCTCAAACCCATTGATTTTTAAAACCAATTAGTTGAAATAACTTACTAAATCCTTCTAAGCCTTTAACTTTCCTCAAATACCAACTCATTGAAACTTTATTATTACTTTTAGTAAGTTTTCAAATTCATTCATAGATTCCAACTAATATCTTCACATTCAATCATTTCAGATTATAACTCAAGATCAAATTTTAGTTATCAAAAAATTTCTTTAAAAGTTTTCTAACGCCTCAAATTCTCACAAATTTTCCCAACGTCTCCTTTGTGCGGCTAGATTAGAACAACTACAAATCGCCACTACAGCCCAAAACGACAAAGAAAATAAAAGCCAATTGGCTCAATTATAAAACCATCAGCCCAAATAATGATTTAAACATGTACCTTTTAGTCGGGCAACCAAATTTTTTTCTTATGAAATAAACGGCATTAACTAGCTTTTGCTCTTATATACATGCATCTTATTTACTAAGTATGTCCAATCATATAATTCATAATCATATTATTATGCATTTTCAATTGTCTGCCTTTACTTTACTAAAGCCCATGCGATGTACATATATCATATGTACGTAATATCAAATCCGATCGCTCGCTCGATCACACAAACTCACTTCTGAACCAGTATCGTTCACACGACCGCTCTAGGGCGGACTCAAATCTAGTTCCTTGATCAAAATCCATCATTCTCCTTGCTACGCAATATACTATGGTAGAGAATTCCAGAATCAACCGAAAATCCATATACGGTGTTTGCCATTGAGAATCGAGTGAAAAATCCTAACTTGGACCGATATAGATCATCTTGAAATCATATACTCGAATCTAGATCAAATCATTACGCAAATAAAATAATATACGTACAACCTACATATTTTATTCAATTGATTTCATAGTTATACCTGTTACCCGACACCTTGGACTGGCTACAAAATGACAGTTAAAGATATTATCGTTAGCACTAGACAAGATTCAGACCAAGAAGAGCCTAAAGATATAAGGGTTTGATGCAATCGACATGTTTTGGCTTTGTGTGTGGTTGGTAGATATGGTTCGACACACGTCACCGGTCTAGGTCACTTGACACGCGTCGCTCGGTCCAGGTCGCTCGGCAAGTGTCGATCGGCCAGTTGAATGATCGTCAGCCGGGATGTACCGCTCGGCCAAGGAAAATGAAGTCACACATGGCTCGGTCAGATTTGGAGCGGAACGTGTGGCTCGGTCGACAATGCAAGTCACATACGAAAGCCAACATTGCTTTACTTCGAGGTCCACTACGAGCTACCCCGAGTCCTTTAAGAGATTGCTTCGAGTTAGTTGCCCAAATGACCACCGTTCGGCCATCCTGGGTCGGCATTTTTCGTTCGGGGTATATCCCTCGGCATGCCTGGTTCGGTCAACTTGGGGTTCCCATATATGGGCTAAGGCACTTTGCTCCTAGGCCTGAGAAGGAAGTCTAGCCTATCTTCTTCTATAAATAGAGGGGCTGGGGTGCTGTGAAGAGAGACCTTTTTCCGAGAACACTAGGGAGACTCTTCCATTTTCTACTCTCCGCTTTTTAATTCAAACTTGTATTGAAGTGATATGTTTACGGATTGTATCCACATTCAAGTGATTGAGAAAGTAATAAATATTTTATTCAAAGTTGACGTAGGCAATTGCGTCGAACCACTATAAATCTGTTGTTCTCGTTTTTGTTGTTCCTTTTGCATTGAATTACACTATTTTTCTGTTTTAATTTACTCTCTTCACTAATCTCTCTGCATAACTCTACTCAAGAGTGTTAGTGACAATTTTGGTGCTAACAATACCAAACTCTTTTTATTCACATTCACTTCATTCTCATTTATTTTATTCACATTCAGTTGATTTACACTCAAATTGAATGAAAGCCGACCCTCCTCTGAAGGCAATTCAGCCGAAGTAAGAGAAACAATGTCTACTTCCCTTTGTTTTTGGAAGACTTGATTATGCTTATCTTCTTGTTTAGAGTTAATTAAATGTTCATGTTTATGTGAAAGGATTGGATTCACTGATGTACGTAAGATCTGGGGATTGGACGTTGAAGTTTGCACTCAAGTTAAATGAAGACCGACCCTCCTCTAGAGGCAATTCAACCGATCGCCTCAGAAAAGGTGTATGTCGATCGCCCCTGAAAAGGCATATGCCAAGCACTCCCACTCCAGGCCAAGCCACTCCAAGACGAGCCACAACAAGGTCGAGCCACATCCATGCCGAGCAACATCCAGACCGACCCACTCCAGGCCGAGCTATTCTAGGCCGAGCCACATCCAGGCCGGGCCATATCCGGGCCGAGACACATCCAAGCCTTGCCACACCAAAGCCAATCCACACCATGCCGAGCCACTCCCACTCCAGGACGAGCCACTCCAGGCCAGCCACTCTAGGTCGAGCCACTCCAGGAAGACACACCTTGACCGATCCACCTTGGCCGAACCGCCTTGGCCGAGCCATGCATGGCCGATCAAAACTTAAGTTACACCGGTCTTTTATACGACCCAAGGCCTCCAGATAGTGAATTGAAAGCTCAACTTAATAAAGGAACATTCTATCCACTTTACTTACATCCTATGATCAACCAGGGCATAGAGGATCTAGCGGAAGCTTCTGAATGGCAAGAAGCAAGCAGACAAGCAACCGCTACTCAAACGATACTTCCAAAGGTTGGAGAACATAGATGATATGACTCTGGGCAAACGCCAAGATGACTTCAAGCACCATTCTTCACTGACCCAGCACTTCAAATTTAGTGACTCCAACCAGACCAATGTTTGGCTCTAGGAAATTTATTCCAACTATTAACAAGGATATCATATTGATCGCGTTTGAGGAGAGTCGACCTCCAGATATATTTTGGTAGCTAGTTAGCTGGAGAGACTCCTATGACCATGGATTGTTTCTATTACAAAATGAATCAGAACCAAAGTGAGGAGGAGTGGAGCAGACTAATAGAAATAACAATGCAACCCCATCGACTAAGGACACTGATTCCAGTAGACAAAATAAGATCTCAAAATTCGACTCATATGCACTTTGAAAGATTCAATCGATAGCCTCTATTTGGGGGTTCATGACTCAAAGTGGAACGAAAAACTAACCTCGAGAGAGTCCATCGAAGTCGAAAGGAAATTAGGGGAATGTTGTATATTCCAAGATGCACATTGATCCTAACACCAGCGATTACAAACACCTTCGAGGTGTCATCGGAAGGCAGATTCAAAAAGAAAAGCTTCAACAATACGTCCAAGCCTTGCAGAATGGAGAGCCAGGACCTTCGAATGCCCGTCAATAAAGAACTACGATTATCAATTGGACCGTTGGTAGTCGACATCCCGCTAGAAGGGGCTAGGGGTAGAGTTGAATAGCGAGCACACGATACTACCCCCCTTGTCAATGAGATTTATACCAATATTCTTTAGATTATTTTAATTTCAATTATGCTTCGAATTATCACCGACTTGAACTAAACTTCTTTCCAAACCATATAGGTGACCAAGTACTCAGATTTCGCTACCAACTAATCCACGCAGATCGTGATCGGTCCTGTGAAATTTCATCAAGACGAGCATGATTCAATTGCTCATCATCAACCATGTGCCTTTAATTTGGGGCCAAGGACTAGAGATTGAAAAGCTCATCATAATCAGAGCCCAATACAAAGTCAACATGACCGACCATCCATTCATCGACCTCCACATTTGACTTGGAGACCTAAGCAAGGCTTGTAACGAGTATGGCCCGATCATCCACTCAAATCGAGTCATAGAACATAGTTTGAAAAAATACAGCTGTCTCTCTTGAAGCTCAGTGACACCAGGATCTATCTAGAGTAGATGTGATTTGATCATCTACACATCAAATCCTACCCTGAACACAAAAGGTTATTCGAAAGTCCTACTTGAAGTAGTTGTGGTGGGCTGCCGTCTCATTAACCATCGCTCTTAATACATGGACATGACTGCACCTTGAAACATATGCAACTTACTTTGTCTACTCAGTAACCTATTATCCTCATTTTTTAGAAAGAGATACAAAGCAAATTGTGCGAGATTTGATTATCCAACCCGGCATGGATGTGATCCAATCATCTATCATATACCTCCTTCCTTGACATGATTGGAAGAGCTATAGTAACCAAGCAAAAGAGAATCGACCATCCATTTTTCAAGTTTCGTCCTTGATGATGGGGGTAAAGTCCTATTCTATGAGCAAACATGGTTCGACGTTCATTCGACAACATTAGCCTCGATACAGTAAATGAAATACAAATTAAACGGGTGGAAATACGATTGCTCTCAATAAAAATCTCTAAGTCCCCAAAGTATGGACTGAAGTAATCTGAGTCCACAGAGTGCAGCCCAGAGTATAAATGACTTCAAAATCACTAAGTCTGTAGAGTGTGGACTGGAGTACTCTGAGTCCCCATAGTGCGGACTGGGGTACTTAGAGTCCCCAGAGTTCGGACTAGAGTATAAACGACTTCAAAATCTCTAAGTCCCCAGAGTGCGGACTGGAGTACTCTGAGTCCCCAGAATGTGGACTAGAGTATAAGCGACTCCAAAATCTCTAAGTCCCCAGAGTGTGGACTGGGGTACTTTGAGTCCCCAAAGTGCGGACTAGAGTATAAACGACTTCAAAATCTCTAAGTCCCCAAAGTGTGGACTGGAGTACTGTGAGTCCCTAGAGTGCGGACAAGAGTATAAACTACTTTAAAATCTCTAAGTCCCTAGAGTGCGGACTAGGGTACTCTGAGTTTCCAAAGTGTGGACTAGAGTATAAATGACTTCAAAATTTCTAAGTCCCCAGAGTGCAGAATGAAGTACTCTGAGTCCTCAAAGTGCGAACAAGAGTATAAATGACTTCAAAATCTTTTAGTCTCTAGAGTGCCGACTAGAGTACTCTGAGTCCCCTGAATACGGACTAGAGTATACACGACTTCAAAATCTCTAAGTCCCCAGAGTGCGGACTGGAGTACTCTGAGTCCCCAGAGTGCGGACTATAGTATAAACGACTTCAAAATCTCTATGTCCCCAGAGTGCAGATTGGAGTACTCCGAGTCCCCAAAGTGTGCACTAGAGTATAAATGACTTAAAAATCTCTAAGGCCCCAGAGTGAGGACTGGTGTACTCCGAGTTCCCATAGTGCGGACTAAAGTATAAATGGCTTCAAAATCTCTAAGTCTCCAGAGTGCGGACTGGAGTACTCTGAGTCCCTAGAGTGCGGACCAGAGCATAAACGACTTGAGAAAAATCTCTAAGTCCTTGAAGCAGACTAGAGTACTCTGAGTCCCCAGAGCGTGGACTAGAGTATAAATGACTTGAGAAAAATCTCTAAGTTTCTAATGCGGACTAGTGTACTCTGATTCCCCAGAGCGTGGATTGGAGTATAAAAAAATTGATGAAAATCTCGACGTCCCAAACTGTGGACTAAAGCATAAACTGTTTGACAAATCTCTAAGTCCCCAGAGCGTGGAGTGAAGCATGAACACGAATTCGGCGCGAGTTGACCGTGGGGAGAATAGCACTAAGTCTCCAGAATGCAGAGTGGTGTATAAACATCGATAAATAGACGAGTGGATTCCGACCGTTCTTTATTCTACAAACTTCGGCCTGAAAACGACAGAAGGAGTACTAACTCGCTAAGGATGGAGTTCGACCATCTGATTAGTGCTCTGGCCAAATCAATGCTGGGAGCAGGAGTACAAATCGCCAAAAGCTGAAGATGACAGCTTACTATAGCTCTAGTTGGCATTCTTTACAACTTAAGGCAATGAACACATCGAGGCCTCAATACAGAACCAATCAAAACAGCATCCCAAAGCTACGGCGACCGACTATATCATAACTTGGACCGAGGGTCAATACCCATCCACACCAAGCAGATACGAATGTGACTCAAATGTACCTTGAAAAACTATTATCTTCGGAGTTTGGAAAGTAGAGTAAACTACGAAGACTTGGTCATAAATTCTCTAGCACCCTCCTTCGATCCATCGGGAGGAGTATGAAATTGGATGAGCATGACCCGACTGCATTTGAGCCAACCTTACCCCGAGGTCTGATTACAGAACATGAACCAAAGTGGATGTGGTTGACCTTCTAGTGCCCAAATTATGCCCTAAAACTGATGAGGCATAGAACTATTCCTCTTGGAATGAAAACCCACAATAAAATCCGAGATAGGCAAGACCCAGCCTCCCATCGACAGACCTGATCCCATGATTCAATGGGAAAGAGAGTAAAGCTAAAGTGGGCATGACTGGCCTTCCTACTTATCGATATACGCCCTAGACCTGGAGGCACGAGCGAGAATCAGGATGAATGTGAACCGACTATTCACCGACCAACTCTATGTCTTTGGAGTTTAGGTAGGAATATAAACATTGCTAGGGAGAGACTCAACCATCCATGCAGTACATTTATCAACCTGAGACTGGGATCAGATACATGGTCATCCAATGACTGGCTACGATAGCTCAATATTGAAACTTATATATGGTGCTTACAGCTACTCAAGGCTACGACCGAAAGAATGCCTAGAGATGGAATCATTAAATCGATACCTAAGCTCGTGGGCAACTAACTGTCACTCCAACCCGAAGGATGGGTAAAGGATCATGAATGCATTGAATAGAAAGTGCATTACTCGAATGTACAAGCAAATTTAAACTCATAGCAAGATCCAACTATGCAGCTGCACGCAACTCGAGGCTATCCCCTACTCGGCATTTCCTTCAACATGCTTTTAAGCACGATCTTTAGCCATTTTTAGATAATCGATTAGAGCATTCAGAGCCCTTCACTATTAGACTTAATAACTCATGACAAGACTCTAGGATTCGACCAGAGTAACCATCAACATTGACCATGCCAACCATATTTCACATTGAATGTTATGCAAAATAGTTACATCTGAACTCAAAGAATCCGAGATTGCACCCGTTGAGCAGATAGTCGACATTACAGCCAGCCATGGCATGTTGAATGTCAGAGCACAACTCAGTACAATGATGATAAAAGAATTAGTTGGATTTTTTTGAATAAATGATGATATGTTTCCTTGGACCCATTCTGACATGCATATGTGATTTCACCAACTATCATGACCCATGCATTGGATATCAACCCGAAGCTACAAAAGCTAGCGCAATGTCCAATGATTTCATCATGAAAGCTCCACTCTTACTTTTAGGCTCACCCCATCAATGTCTATACCTAGCAGCCACTGGGACAGGGTATACGATGACCTTAGATGTCTGGAAGACAATTTAAATAGAATATCGAACTAAGCCAATTCGATATCACTTATTTCCCTCAAAGGGCTATCCATGGATGGAAATTAGCAAATCACATACCTGAATTCACTACATCAGATGACTACTTGAGGAGTAGTATAGAACCAACCAACAGATGGAAAATGTATGCGGATGGAGCATCCAATGATCAGTGTTATGGCGTAGGAGTCATGTTAATGACTCATGTGGAATGATCGATCTGCTACGTCCTGAGATTCGATTTCCCTGTAACAAACAACGATGCTTAGTATGAAGCCTGAACCACTAGCCTCAAATTTGCTAGAGGATTAGGAGTGGAAACTTTACATATCTTTTGTGATTCCTGATTGATAGTATGCAAAGTTAAGGAAGTTGATCTTGCTAAGGGGCATTGTCTTGCTCCTTATCTCGGCCAGGTCCAAGAGCTACTAGATGACTTCACAGATTACATCATTACACACACACTCAGCGAACAAAATATAAAGCGCTTGGTCGCTGGCCAGTTTTAAGGATGCGCAATGGATATACACTATTTTGGTTGAAATACTTAATATTCCAAGCATTGATGGATGGAGATCGGCAAGATCTTGGAGACAGAGCCAGAAAAGGGGTCATGGTTGACTCCTATCAAAGACTATCTACAATGAGGAATTCTCACTGAACGGAGGAATGGAAAATGACAGATCCTCCTCAAAGCTTCACGCCAAATCATCCATGAAGAAGTCATGTGTTGAAAGGACTTTATCCATTCCCATGCATCAGTGTATCGCCCATGATGATATCAAATGAGTCTTGGGTAAAGTCTATAAAGAAGAATGCGATGATTACATCAGGGGGAAAACCCTAAAAAAGAAAATACTCTACTATGGGTATTACTGGCCAACTATCAATCCAGATGCGGTTGGTCATGCTAGACAGTATGACGAGTGAAAGACGTTTGCAAAAAATCCGAGAGCCCCACCGACAGAAATTACTCAAATGGATAGTCCATAGCCGTTTGCCACTTGGGGGCATTGACATCATCTTCTTGTCGATCCTAAAGGTAGTGCGAAATATGCCATTTTAGTGGTTGATTGCTTCACCAAATGGGCAGATGAAGAACCTTTAACCATGACCAAGATGATGAAAACAATCAACTTCATTGTCCGTAACGTCATCTGTCCTTATGATCTTCCATGATCCATTATAACTACAAATGGACGCGTTGAAGTTATGAACAAAATCATAAAGTCTGTTCTGAAGAGTGGTTTGGAAAAGGCTAGAGATAAATGGATGAATGAACTCCCAATAGCATTATGGGCTTATAGAACTACCCATGGGTCTGTGACTGACCGTACTCCATTCGCCCTTGCTTACTGCTCCGAGGTCGTCATCCATTTAAAACTTAAAATCCCCTCTCATTAAGTGGCTGATTACAACCCTTATTTTAGAAAAAAATACAAACAAGGAATCGCAATTGAATTGCAATTAAACTAGATGAAATTAGTGATGAATTATGAGCATATAAAACGCATCCGAGAGCCAATGGCAAGAACATGTAACCGAACATGCATGTGTACATCCGTAAAAGCTCGACTTCTTGAAATCGAAAGAAATTAAATTCTCACTTAGGGTTTTTAAGAAAAGAGTGGATCAGATAGACGAAGCTTACTAGCTCTGTAGAACTGGACACGGATGGCCACTGATGAACAACAACCCTGGATTTATAATATTGGGAATCGACCAAGCGTCATGATGACCAAAGAAGGGTACGACACCTTGGGAGGATAAAATTGATTCAGGAAACATGATGGATTTCTTTATAGAAACAAGGAATACTCACTGATTCAAAGCATGTCTATTGCTTCACACGACACACTTTGGGGGGCAAATGTTACCCCCCACCTTGGTCCGGCTAAAAAACAACAATTAAAGATATTATCGTTACCACTAGACAAGATTCCGACCAAGAAGAGCCTGAAGATATAAGGGTTTGATGCAATCGACATTTTTTGGTATTTATGTGTGGTTCGGTAGGTACAGTGATACATTTCACTCGGTCCAAGTCACTTGACACGTGTCGCTCGATCGTCGCTCGGTCCAGGTCACTAGGTAAGCCTCGATCGGCCAGTTGAGTCGTCGTTGCTCAGCATGTACCGCTCGGCCAAGGGAAGTGAGATCACACATGGCTCGATCAGATTTGGAGCGGGACATGTGGCTCGTTCGACGACGCAAGTCACATGCGAAAGCCAGCTTTGCTTTACTTCGAGGTCCACTGTGAGCTACCCCGAGTACTTTAAGAGGTTGCTTCGAGTTAGTTACCCAAATGACCATCGTTCGGCCAGCCTGGGTCGGCATTTTCCGTTTGGGATATATCGCTCGGCATGCCTGGTTTGGTCAACTTGAGGTTCCCATATATGGGCCAAGACACTTTGCTCCTAGGCCTAAGAAGGAAGTGCAGCCTATCTTCATCTATATATAGAGGGGCGGAGGTGTAGTGAAGAGGGACCTTTTTTCAAGAACATTGGGGAGACTCTGCCCTTTTTTACACTCCCCTTTTTAATTTGAACTTGTATTGAAGTGATTTGTTTATGCATTGTATCCGTATTCAAATGATTGAGAAAGTAATAAAGATTTTATTCAAAGTGGACGTAGGCAATTACGTCGAACCACTATAAATCTGGTGTTCTCCTTTTTGTTGTTTGTTTTGATTGAATTACACTATTTTTCTGATTTAGATACTCTCTTCATTAATCTTTCTACATGTGTTAGTGACCAATTTTGGTGCTAACAATACCAAACTACTTTTATTCACATTCACTTCATTCTCATTTACTTTGTTCACATTCAATTGATTTACAGTCAACTATTCACATTCGTTTGTTATCATTCATTTATTACTTAGTATATTTCTATCAATACTAATTCACTCAAGAACTATTTCATCAAATTTTCTTAAGCTTATTTTAAACATTTTATACAACTCTGCTCATGTTTATTTCCATTTCACTACTCAATTCCCTATCCATTTCAAGTTAATTCAATTTCATTTAACTCAATCCTTTGTCAATTTTTGATTTCAATATTATCAAATAAAATTCTAAATCATATACAATTCACTAATTCATTTCATTAGCTTATTTCATTAATTATTTTCAAACACAATCAATTCCAATCGAAAAAAAAAATTCATTTAACTTTTTTCATTTAGCCTAACTCGGGAAAAATTTCTTTTCGAAATTTATTTTATATAACTTAATTTAAGTTCCATTGAAAATTTTATTTTCTTAACATCCATATTGACAATTCAAAACATTGTTTAACTTACTAATTCTCAAAATTTATAAGTTATAAAACTTATTTTCTCATATTTCATAAAACACTTAAATGAAAATTATCTTGGTCTTATTTATTTCAAATCATTTTGAAATCATATGCATAGATAATCCCTTTGAAATATCAAATCATTCTTTTGAATCTTAAAATCAAAACTAGTTACTAAAAAAACTTCAATGGTCGCAATTTCTCTCTTGGAAACCCGTAAATGAACGTCGATGATGTTGCAGTCATCATCAAAATTATTTTCAAGCAACTGAAGTGGGTTTAGTGTTATCTAACTTCGTTTAATCTCCATTTTAAAATATTTCCCATTAAAATATTTTTTAAATAATATTATATATATTTTCCAAAACTTTGAACAACAATTTCCAAAACCAACGGATTTAAATTCCTAAATTCCCAGCTTTTAGACCCTTTTACTTAAAAATCATATTTATTATATACTTCTGAAATTTCATTTCCTTTCAATTTATAAATCACATTTGGAAATATATTTTCATCTAATCCCACTTTGGTAATATAAAACCATTTCTTTATTGTTAATCTTTGTTTATATTATAATAATAACAATAACTTTTATTTATTCACACACAAGAAACAATAAATGGTATTAATCAAATATTATCATTCTCTAACAACTAAGTACGTCATACATACCATAATAATTTTTGAAAAATTATTCCATTGTATAAAATATAATTAAAGTAAAATTATTTCATTTACCCAATTTCAAAAGAATACCATGTCGAATTGCTCAGTTCATGTGTTTAGAGACCCTTATCAATAACGTTAATTACCCGTATCGATCAGAATACATAAGTCACTCAATAGATCAACCAACACAATATAAAAAAAATTTATATCATTAACAAATATGTTCCCATTTATAAATATACACACTTAAATTCATTCTAGGATGCTACTGACCCTCTCTCTAATGAGTATTCCACCAAAGCCAAGGTTCTCGCTTAACCTTCTGCTCTGATACTAAATGTAACGACCGGGATTTTTAGACCCTTGAAAATCGACACTTATACTCCACTATATTGCGCCCCAAACAATTGAATGCGGGAAAACTCGATTATTAGGGAAAAAGAAAGAAGGAAGAAGATAAGAAGAAACTAAACAACACAGAATCTCACAGCGGAATGAATAATCTATAATATACAACATATCTTTATACAAAAGAAAAATTATAATATACACACACAGAAGCATCGATCCGAGTACCTAACCTATTTCAGTTTGGACATTTATAACAGTCTGTCCTTACAATTGCTGATAAATACCATAACATAATGAAAAAAATAACCATATACGTGAGTACGTCTCTAAGCCTCCAGCTCGTCTCTTGAAGCTCCAAACATCCAGTCTAAGTCTGTAATATTCTTGGTCAGACCAGAGCATTATAATAAGATAACACCCGAGTCAGTTTACAAAACCATCTTGAGAAAATACACCCAACTGGATTTAAAGTTATAAGAAAAACCTTTGAAATCAAAAGTATCTCATAGGACCACACTGCACAAAAACATGGATGGTTTTTACCTTACGATAATCAAAACATTTTCCGTAGATAATACATTTATATTATAATAATGTTCAGGGGTCAAAGTAAAATATTAATATAGCTGAAATGATCATATCCCAAGTTTCAGCATAGTTGGGCACAACTAAGTTTGTACCACACTTATTGGAGAATGGGTTCAATGCAATGACAAGGTAAGAAACTACCTTTCGAAGGTACATTTCTAGTAAATGCACCGAGGTCTGACAATAACATCTTGTACCAATGCCATACAGGAAAGGCCTACCACTTGACTAGTAGTATCGAATATGATCACTCCGCTTGGTCCTCGAAACATACAAAAATAAATAGTAATTGATATAGATTTGGAATGACCATACCCTGATGAGAGCGACTCACATCGCCATGCTGCATGCTCGATTTTTGTTATTTCCCGGGTGCTGAAGCTTGAGGCTACGATTTACCTTTACATAGCACTTCCACTTGGAAATGCTAACACTGCCCTCCAAGCAAAAAAGCAATATCAGCATTCATCCATACAAGTTTGTTTTGGGACTGAACGAAACACTTAAGTTCTTTGTTGAAATTCCATCATCTTCAAGATGTCTTCACTTCGAAATGCATTCGTTGGATCGAAGTGGTTATCAAATAACATTCCCAATCTCATTCTCTTCAAATCAACGTTCAATAATTTCCAGTAAATTCAACCCTGGTTCTTTAGGAAATAGACAGTCAAAGATAAGATCAGCGACCACCTCCTAACCTTTAGTGGATGGATTTCCTTATCATTGTTCTAAAAGAACAAAACGAGATATGTATGCACAGTACAACATCATTGGAGATGATCATGCTATATAACTCACTTGTTTCTCCTAGATATTTCCAAAGTTACATTTGGATCAAAATTCGATAGTCGGTTATTTAACTACCATATAACAATCATTTAATCACTGATTTAAGTCCATAAGGAAAACCAACATTGGTTAAGCACATAAGCAACCTCTAACCTTCTTTAATAAGTCTTTCAATCATTAAATCACATTGTAAATCACTTGTATAAAAATACTTTTACAAAGGTATATCCGCAAATCCCTATATCTTCAATACTTAAAAAAATATCCATATACTTATCTCAACGGTATAAGTATAATTACAAACAGAGAAAGATTCCACTTTTATTCGATTAAAAAATCATTCATATACTATATCTAATTCCCTAAAAATATTTATAAACCATTTTATAAAACTTTTGGAGTCATTTACAAGATTTCTTTTATACATTTCAATCAATTATAAATCCTCTTTGTAAACTTCTAAAACTCATTTAAAAATCCTTTATAATTTCTAAACCATTTAAAGTCTTCTTTTATAAATCTAAATCCATTTCATAGGTCTGTATAAATATCTAACAATTTATAAAACTCATTATAAAACTCTTCATCTTGTAAATAATTTTCCTTACATCTCCAAACTATTTTATAAACTCCTTTATAAAATCCAAATCTTTTAACTCTATTAATTGGTCTCGGAAACATTTATATACAATTAAAAAAATTTACTTCAAAAAATCATTACATAATAACAATTATTAACAATAAACATTATGAATAAATGAAATTATTAACATTAAACATCTTAATAATAATTTATAATTTAAAAATATTATTAAACCAACAATAGTAATTAATATTTACCATTTTTGTTAATAATAATTTATTTTCAAAACCTTATCAATAAATCTATATTTTTAATTTCAAACCATAATCATTCTTAAAATAAATACTTATTCAAGATATTAACTTTTGATAAATACTTTAAAATAATATTAACTATAAACAAACAAATTTGAAATAATACTAATATAATTAAATAACCTTAAAATAATATTACTATAATTAAATAACTTTAAAACTATTCTACTATAATTAAATAACCTTAAAATAATATTACTCGAATCAAATTACTCTAAAATAATAGCATTATAATCAGATAACTCTAAAATAATAGTGATCTAACTAAATCATCTTTAAAACCAATTATTTTCGAAACTGAATTTCTGATTTAAAAGTCGTTCTTTGTCTTGAAACCAATTCCAATTCAATGGCAATTTATAGTATTTCAAAATACCAATTTAAGGCCAACAGCTACCCGACACCTAACCAATGTTAATATTGATTTTCTATACCTACTGGGTTTTAGTTTTCAAAAGTATAACAACGTTATAACCACAGTGTCCACAATCAGTTTCAAATTCCAGCAATCCATATAAAAGAAAAATCATTGAAATGTTTCGACAACAGCGAGGAATCTCATTGGATCCCTCCAACATGTTTCCCCTGCATCAAAACATTATATAGTCCTAAAATATAATCAACCAGTTTGAGGCGGGATTCGTATGCAAAGGGTCATCCGCTCTTACATGGGAATGTAATCTGGTCTCATCCACTCCAATAGGCGATAATATATCCAAACTAACTAATAAATATTATAATTCATCCTACCAAACTAGTTAACCAAAAGGGTGAGTTTAACTCACCGAAATTTTTGTTGTTGCCGAGGCGTTCCGGTTTAGAACTAAAATCGGACGACGTTCGATTTAGCCTAAATTTCAACGATCTCTAAATTCATCCAAACCACCTACATATAATAGATAACATCCAAACGTGTGCGACGCAACTCGCCTCGTTCAAACCCGATTTAAAATGAGTAAGTTACAACATTTATAAGGTTACATAATTAAAATTAAAATTACTTTACTAATTACAATTTTTTTATTAATCCTTACTTATAATAAAACCAGCCTAACCCTTCCCTTCTTCTCTCTCGTGTTGACCATGTCCATGCCTTCCCTTTGACCGTGTGCCACCATTGCCATGGCCATCCAACGACCACCATGATCGACCAATCAAACGCACCACCCACCATGCCACGAAAGCCACCAGTCCCATCGTGATCCCAGCCCTATAGCTCGATCACGAATCCAAATTAGATTTGCAGTTCATCTACTCCCTTTCGCCGCCATAGGCCATCAGCCCCCACCACACTCACGCCGAAGCATATCTATATCACCTTCTTTCCAATGCCACCAACCTTAGCCTCCAGCTCTTCCTATAGAACCACACTACATCCACCATGTATGAACGCTGATCTTCTCCAAACTGCAGGCATCTCTAATAGAAATCGCCAAATCCAACTGTCCATATCTTTCCTCACCTCACGCCGACCATCTTCCTAGTTGAACTCGAGGCCTGATATAGCCTCTAGTGCCATGGCCATTAGATCAAGCAGTTTGTGTTTTGGTTTACATTCTTGATTTTTCATTCTTTGTTTTATTGATTCTCTAGTTTGAAAAATGGTTAGAATGAGAGGGAGAGGGAGTGCTCAAAAAGGAGTATGAGAGATGACGAGGGTATGGGCTTGTAGATTGAGGTATGGGCAGCCATTTCATAGGTATGACCAAGAAATAATATATTTAAATTATTTTATATTTAAATTATCAAGCTATAAAACATTTGAAAATCTCAAAATCCAAAGGAGATGTGCCGCCTCGCTTTCTATATGTTATATCCCTATTCCAAATGCATTTGAACTTGTCTTGAGTCTTAATTTGATCATGTGTAGAAGATAGCTTTTTGAATCCAATTATTATATTAAATTTTCGATATTGAATTATACACGTTTTGATCTCACACGTCTAAATGATACATTCGATTATCATGAAATTCGATGGCATACTATAATTCATTATTGTGGATTTAATAAAACTAGTTTTTTCGAAATCCGAGACATTGCCCGAGAAGGCTATATTTACTCGTTAAATAAAATGAATTATTTTCAAAATCAGTTAAATCGCTTTTAAATCCAATTTAAAAGTTTTATTATCTTTATTCTTATTAATAGAATTTTAAATGAGCTTGCAAATCATTTTTATCTAACTTAAAACCCAAGATTCAATTATTTAAACAATTTCAATTATTAAATTTAATAGTTTAATTATCAAATAATTTTCTATATTTGAAATTCAAGCTATTTAACTTATAAAATTAACTTTCTAATGTTTAAAAACAATTAAATATTCCAAATTCAAATAACTAATATTTTGGGTCGTTAGATATAAAGTGATAGTAAACGATTTATAATCATTTTATAAAGATATATATTTGATTTGAAAAATATAAGAAAATGGATATCGCTTTATTGGTATAATTGCAATTTTTATAAATTATCATTCATATTTATTTATGTAGTTTTTTAATTCAAATGAAATTATTTTAATTAATTAATAATGATTACGAATTTATTTTCAAATTTTGTTACATATATATATAAGTAATTTAAATTATAAGTGAAAATTTGACTGGTAATCAGTTTCTCGATTTTCAACTGTTTAACAAGCAGAAGTCATTCGAAAATTTTTGCAACCCTATTTATATGTCATGTAAACTAATATAATATATGTATGCACACTTTAACTTGCAAATGAACATGTATACCTATATATACACACATTTACATATATATATATATATATATATATATATATATATATATATATATATAAAGAAAAATCTAAGGTATTTTACATTTACTTAATCTTTAAGAAAACCAAAGTCCACTCTCTTACCACAAGTACATGCATCATGACTTGCACATGGGAAGAGGCAACTTCTCTTAGCTTAATACCCTTTCCTTGACATACGAGATCAAGAGTTATACATTTGTAGAAATAGGTTGTATGATTATGGAATGGCAATATGGCATTCAAAGTGGAACCTGGTATGAGAAAGGCAAAGCGTGGCTTTTTGAAAAAAAAAGCATGGCTTCATGGAAAGTATGAGCGTAATCTCTTAAGCCTCACATCTCGGTAATGATGTAGATAATTATGCTACAGGACATATATTTTAGGCTATCGGTTGTATGAGTATAGTGGAGTCCAATGGATTCAAGATCCTAAGGCATATATTGCCCCATTTATTTTAACACAGTGGATAACTTGTGAACTGTGATAAAGCTACCGGATATGAGTAGTGTGGCAAATGCAGTTCCAAGTAGCTAGCTTGAGAAAAGTGATTAGGCTTTTGAGAATTCTGGTTGCTATGCATGGATCAAAGGAAAATGCCACTAGTTCCCTATCATGTGGGAAATTCAATTCCAGTATGAGCTTTAGATTTTTATTGTATTCCCAAAGTAGTTACGATGCTTTCAAACATTTCAACTACCCTTTTGTATCACATATTCGTCTGGTGTATTTCGTTTGACCTAGTCCGAATATACTACCATAGACTTTGTCCGGGTATTGAAACTTGCTTTATATATAAAGTTATTTTAAATGTGTTTTCAAAACAGATGTCTTTAAAGATAATATCAAGTTTTCAGCAAAATGTATTTTTTTATCGTAAGGTAAAAACCCATCAGTTTTTATGTGCGGTGAGATCTTACGAGATACTATTCTTTCAGAGGTTTTGATTTTGCACCGATCTATCACTATATCATAAGATTATGGTCCAAGTTTTCTCATGCCGGTTTATCAAGCCCGATCCGAGTATTTTTTAATACTCGGGTCAGATTCGAGTAGCTCTAGGTTAAATTGAAGACGCTTGTAGTTTCAAAAAGAGCGTTGGAGATCTACATCTACAAACATATTCTATTATCCATTGCATATATTGCATTTGTTTATTTTCCAGAATTTGTAAGGATAAAGGGTTTATAACTGTCCAGGCTGAATCTATGTTAGACTCGGATATTGTATTCAAATTTTCCAGCTATAAAGATTACCGCTGAAATTATATGTGCTATTCTATTTGTGTGAGATTATGTTCTATCTTTTATTTCATTTTTCTGTCTTTTCGGTACTTCGATTTACATCACTTGTATACCGAGGATGTATAAGTGTCAATTTTTGATGGTCAAAAATTCGTTTCGTTACAGGCATGCTCGACCTTCCCTCTCCCGATGATCGATTGTTTGGTTGTTTCAATAGTAAGGCATGAGCTGATTTTGTTCATAAATGCATGCTTTAGATATAATAAGACTCTAATACAACATCCCAGATCAGGAACATACTAGTTTATGACCGACCTGGGACTGTATTACTATCTAGTAATGCCATTTAGACTAAAGAATGCTAGAGCGACTTACCAAAGACTGGTAAACTAGATGTTTAAAGAATAGATTGGGCGTTTAATGGAATTATGTGTGGATAACACGCTCATGAAGACATGACACTCGGGAAACCACATAGACGATTCGGTAAAGATGTTAGGGGTTCTCTGAAAATACGAGATGAATCTCAACCCTTTGAATTGATCATTTGGTGTTGCATCAGAGAAATTCTTGGGCTAAACTATGAACGCTCATGGGATTTAATCCAATCCAAAAAAGATCAAGGCATTGAGAAACATTGAGGCCCAAGATGATTAAGGAGGTCCAGAGTTTAATGGAAAGGTCACCGCCCTGAGTCGACTTAACTCCAGAGCAACAAACAAATACATCCCTTTCTTTTACGTGATTAACAAGGGAAAAAGGAATTGGTTTGCGAACAGTAGCATAAAGACATAGTGACGCATCCCAAACTTTGGGGGATCACTTGGAGGGACCGTCCATTCTTTCGAAGCCAACAGATGATGAGAGCTTGTTTATATATCTTGAAGTGTCAGTGCATGCCTTGAGCATCACATTCGTACGAGAGGAATTTCGCGTCCAACAACCGGTTTACTACATTAGTAAGCGATTGAAAGGAGCATAAAGAAATTACTCAAAGCTAAAAAATCTTGCATACTACACGTTGATCGCTTCAAGGAAGCTTTATCACTACTTTATAGCTCATTTAGTCAAAGTTCTTACCGACCAGCCTTTGTGACGAGTGTTGCGATGACCTAAGACTCCAGGAAGATAGTTGAAATAGGAAATTGAACTGAGATAATACGATGTAACATATCACCCTCGAAGAGCTATACAGGGTCAACCTTTACCGGATTTCATAACTAAGTACATTGAGCGAGACGATACTTTGGAGATCAGTAGTGAGCAGAATGCTATGCGGAAGATGTGCGTAGATGGTGCATCGAATGAACATCGTTCTGGTGCTATATTTATACTTGTTACTCCTAAGGAACGATCGATTTGTTACGCCTTGAGACTTGATTTCCTTGCAACAAACAATGAAGCGGAGTACGAAGTTTTGATTGCAAGGCTCAAAATGGCCAAGGAACAAGAAGTGTAAACTTTTAATATCTTTTACGATTCCCAACTGGTAGTATGTTAAGTTAGGAAGGAATTTCAAGCAACATGAACGAGGCTGCCACCTTATATAAACTGTGCCCATAAGCTACTTAATGATATAGAATACTATACAATAACGCATATTCCTTGAGGGAAAAATGCGAAGGCTAACTCATTGGTTAAATTGGCCAGTTCTGATGATCCACAACTCATGGGCCTAATTTCAGTGGAAGTGTTGTCGGCTTGGAGTATTAACCATATAGATATCAATTTGGCCTTGGAGGTAGAGTGCAAGAAGGAGTCATAGATGACTCCAATAAAAACTATTTACATAGGGAAATCCTTACGAACAAAAAGAGCGAGCAATGGAAGCTCCTTCTTCAAGCTTCAAGGTATATATTTCAACAAGGAACACTTTGTAGGAAAGGATTCTTAGTCCTGAGGTTACGGTGTCTCGCTAATAATGAGGCCAAACAAGTCCTAAGAGAAGTTCATAAAGGGGCCTATGCGAACACACTGGGAGGAATACCCTAGTGAAGAAGATTCTCTGCTATGGGCACTTTTGGCCGACTGTCAATTGAGACGTATTTGATTATACTAGAATGTGTGGTATATGCGAGAGATTTACTAAGATTCAGAGAGCCGCATTGATGGAAATCACTAAAATGGTCGGTCCTTGGCTATTTGTAGAATGGGGAATTGATATTATTTGCATACTGCCAATACCTAAAGATGGCGCCATCGTCATCGTTAATTACTCCACCAATTGGGCTGAGGCGGAGCTATTATCTAGAATTACCATAAAGAATGTAATCAACTTCACGGTTTGGAATATCATTTGTCGTTCTGGAGTTCCACAAGCAAGTATTAGTGACAATGGCTCTAAATTCTACGACAAAGAGTTTAAAGATTTCTATGGCCGACAAAGCATATAGAGGAGATTTGCTACAGTGGCACATCCCCAGGAAAATGGACAAGTTGAAGATGTGAATAAGATTATCATGTCCATTCTCAAGAAGCGATTGAAAAAGGCAAAAGGCAAGTGGGTCGAAAAACATTCATTTTCACTTTGGGTGTATTGGACGACCCATAGGTCAAAACCTGGCCATTCTCCATTCGCTTTAGCATACAAATTAAAGACTATGATTCTAGTTAAACTCAAAGTACCTTGTAACGACCCGTTAAATTAATAATATTAAATGAATTGAATTAATATAATTTCTAATCTAATTGAGAATAAATGTGGAAATTTGGTATAGTAGTTTTAATTTAGTGTAACAATAAAATTTTATGACAATAGATTTTGATAATGTAGATTGTCATAATTTGATTTAAAGTTAAATATAAGAAACTGATATAAGGGTTGAATTAGTGAATATCAATAAAAAGATTAAGTAGAATGGAATTCATTTAATATAAAATAAATAGTGGAAGACTTACATTGGATTGTAAAATGGATAGTAACTAAATAAAAGGTGACCGCTGAATAAATCAATGCAATAAGTGTTGATAAGGAGATTTAATGAATGTTGTCAATAATAAATGGACTTAAGATAGTAATAAATTTTGTTTTGCCTATGTAAATTTTATGTATTGATAAACTATAATTAAATTTGAAATTTGGTAGTAAATAGGGGATAAGTTGACTAAGGCAATTAGTAATTTAATAAATGAATGCATAGTAAGTAAGTGGAAATGTATGCATAAAAATATTTTCATATATGGGATAATTACAAAAGTTTACCCATTTATCTAATGTATATAATTGAATCTAAACTTAGGGCAACATTTTGTTATTGATGGTATAAGTGAATTTGAATAAAAGGGTAAAAATTATGTAGATTTAACATGTATTGAGTATATAGCTAAGAAGGGCATTCGATGTAAATGAATCTAAATTAATGTGTCTAGTCAATAAAGGAGAACTTTAAGGGAATAAATATAAATGAATGTATTTGGGGAATGGAGTCCTTTTATATGTTGAATAGTATAACGTTGTTATTAAGAATGAACGTTACTTTAGTAATTATTATTATGGTAACGGAAAAGTGCATAAATTTTATAGTAACGTAAAAACGTATTATAAGATAATAATTAAGTGTAGACTTATAAAATATATTTATGACAACAAATTTTGTAAGTTATTTGTTCTATTAGTTGTTAAGTTTTATTTATGTGTAAGTTAACAATATTACAATTCAATTGAATACAGTAATTTGTGCAAACAAAAGATGAACATTGGAAAGTATTACTGTAGTGATATATATATAAGAAACGGTAACTTTGTAGTTGGGGAATAATTGATTTATTTGTGAGTTGTAATCCAATAGAGTCAAATTTATTAGAATTTATTGCAAATTGTGGGATTAATTGCAGTAACCATTGAAGATTTATTTACTAAAATAATTGACGATGAAAACTATATGTAAATCTTCTTTTAGTTAATTTAAAATATCCAAGGGCTAGAAATGACACAAATCTGCTAGTTTAGAAATTTACAATAAAAAGTGGTAAGTAATTTTTCTAAATATTTAGATAGTGGGAAGATGTAGATTTAGATGGAATTTATTATTTAACTATTTCACATGTTGAAGATCTAAGGTTAGAATGGAGATTTTTAATGTATAGGTATTGAGCCAATGTTAGTTTCATTAAATTGACATCAATAACTTTGAATAATAGAAAGAAAGTGAATTTAATAAATTTAATCAAACGTATAATGTTGAATTTATTAAAAATTGGAATATAACCTTTAAGTAAGGATTAACATCTAAATTGATGAATAGAACAACTATGTATTGACACTTGAATTGTTTAGAATTGGAGTAAATAATTAAGAAAATTTAAAGGGAGAAATTTGGTCAATTTTTGAATTTAGATGTAAAAATCGGATTTTTATAATTTATTTAATTTATTTAATGAATATTGAAAATAGCCATTTTGGTCACGGACTCGGATTTCGATGAAACCAGTTTCATCGGATCCGTATCGGTGAATTATTATAGGGTTTTAAGTTTCGTATCGATCGGACCTGTCATTTGATCGTACGGACGCGAAACGCCTTGAAAATCAATTTTATTAAAATCAATTTGAAATCAAATTTGGAAATCTTGTTTTCAGCATAACTTCTTCATACGATCGAATTTGGTCGTGAAACTTTTTCCATCGCGTTCGGAATATTTTTAAATACCTATTTGGATATATAGATTTAACCAATTCGGTTCCGGAGGCATAGCGGAGTTTTTGGGCCATAGTTTGTTCCGCACGTTCATTCTACGGTCTATCTACTCTATCTCTAACCCCTCTATATAAACCTAGCTACAAGCCCTAGCCTCCGCCTAATTTCATTCATCTGCGCGTATACTTTCTTCAAGCTCCTCTTCTTCTTCAATGGGTGCAAACCCTAGATCCAATCAATTCAAAATTTAAATGAAAATTCAAAGTCCTCCTAAAAATCAAAAAAAAATATGTTAATGTTCTCGAGGCACGTAATCTACTGGTGCAATTCGTTTTCTGTTTTGGACATTCGTTTGACCAGAATTAATTCAAACAGTCCGTGACCATTCATCATCGTCGTCGCAAACTTCGTCGGATCGTCAAACCTTTTCTGGGTTTTGTAGAGTGGACGATGGGGATCGCATCTATATGATTTTTGTGTCGATTCAACGGTTAGATTGGGAGTTTTTTTTCACATAGGGTTTCAAACTTTGGGCGGCTAATGGATCTTAGGCCGTGATCAATGGCGCTGGGTGCGATGGGGGGGGGGGGGGCCTCGGCCGGTGGTGGCGTGGATCTTGGGCGTGCGGCATCGAAAGAAGGTGGCAACTTCGTGGCTCGCGAATTCGAAAGGAGGCGGCTCTTTATCTCGTTCGTGGGCTAGGGTTTGATTTTTACATGTGTACTGTACGCGTGAGGTGTGTATGGGAAGAAGGCATCATCTTTTCTTTGCTGACGTGGAGGTGTTTTTGCTTTGGGTGAGTTGGTTTCTTATTTGTTTTAAAATTGATTTCAAAATCGTTTAATTCGAATAACTTTCACATACGATCTCCGATTCACGTGAGATTTTTTTTATTAGGATCGTAATTAAATTTCGGATCTGATGACGCTGATTTGGATGAATTTGGAGACCATCAAATTTTGAGTTTAAATTGAATTTAAATTCGATTTAAATTCCAAAGGTGAGTGTTTAAACCCACTCACAACTACTAGAAGCTTTTATGTTTGTTAAATTAATTTTAGAAATGAATAGAAATTTATTTATGAGTACGTGGCATGTTTATTTCACTCATATTTGTTGAATTGCATTTATTAAATTTAACTATTAATTTAATTTATTTATTGCGTATTAATTGATAGTTAGAATTTATTTGTTTGCCTATAAACTGATAGTTAACAGTTATATAGATTATTACGGAATATAAACTGTTAGATTAATAGTTGTTAAATTTAATCTGAATAAAATTGCCAGTTATTACCTGTTATATATTATCAAATATAAATTGTTATTGATTGATATTTCTTGATGATTGTGATTGGATGATGGGTGATGTTGATGGATGTTTTATTGTATATCATTAAATTGCAAATTATCATGCATATTTCCTTTCATTCGGGATTGTGGTTTGAAATGATATACAACCGCAAAATTTTATATCTTTTAAATTGCGGATCGAAATGATAAATATCCGTATCACTTGACCATAGGATAGAAAATTATATACAGGCACCGCGGTCTATATATAACTATTTTAATGTGATTTCTATGGTTTGGATGGAATACGGTTTATAATAATCTTAAATTTTATATTGTATAAATATTATTCTTCCATATATATACATATGAAGTTGAAAATTTTGAAATTAAAAGGTGTATAAATCTCTTTATTAAAAATGAAAAAGAAATTAAGAAAATGGAGTTTGATAATTTATATCATATGTTTAAATGTTAAGTTTGGAAATTTTAAGATATGATATTTATAATTGGATTTTTCCCAAGATAAATTGAAATGAATATTCTAGTATAATTTGAATTGAAAAAAATATATATATTTTACTACTAGAAATTGGAGTTTTTATTTATTTATGGATCTTATGTGAATATTCAAGACTAATTAATAGAACGTTCGATTTGTTGAAAGAATAAAATCCAACTTTAGTTTGAAATATTAATACTCCAAATGGATATACGTATATATATATAAATTGAAGTGGTTTTGGAATTTGTGAGAGATAATACAAATTTTGGGTTAGACTTTAATAAAGAAATGTATTTGTAAAGCCATGAGAACTATTTTCTTTACAAAGTAACATTTAAGTTAAACCTTTTAATTCATATACCGTTGAATATCCAAACCATTCAAGTTTTAAAAGTTATGGTTTTAAATTATGAATTTCGAAATATTATGCTTTGAAAGGATATTTGGATTTCAGACGTTATAAATTTTAAAGCATTTGGATTTTTGAAAAGGTTTATATTTGGGATAAAGGATATCATATTGTTTTGGGTTTTAAAATGATATCGTATTCATAATTTTAAAATGGAAATGTTTATTCTGGTTTTAAAGTATGAGCTATTTTTAAATGACCGCGGTGTTATAATAACGATGGGTTGGCAAAGTGACCGGGATCGGATATGGACATACTCTCTGTCGATACCGAAAACCACTTTGACTAACCGTGTACGCGGTGGAGATTCCAGAATGAAGTAGGTGGTGGCGACGTTTCCTGTAAGGTAAATACGTGGACCCGACTCCCGTGAGTTGGCATAAGGTGGCTAAAACAGGAGCGATTCTCGGGCCAATGAGGTCATCCCTCTGATCGGACCCTCCTCTTCGATATTATACTATGATTTTGGATTGATTCAGTGGCCACTTCTATATTTTGATTTTGGAGAGTTAGTCCGAGGTGGGCGGTAACTGCGGCTACACGTTTCCACCAGCCTGGATAGCAATTGGTATATCTACCCTGGCATTGCCTAGTTGTGCCTTGTCACCTACCATACCGAGCCTTTACTACGAGTTTCTATTTGTGTCGTACCTATGGAGTATCCTCTGGTATCCTCCCGATCAGGAGGTATTACGGTACTGTATAGACTATTGGCATTATACGTGTTAAGGTGGAAAATGTAAAGCCTTAACGCTATTTAAAAATAAGTTTATTTTATAAATAGACACTATTATAATAGCGTAATATACTACATAGTAAATAGTTTAACGGATCCTTAGGAGATGTAAATCCCGAACATCTCTTGAGTTACTGTACTCATATTTATTTCCGTTAATTTAACTCACATAAGATCTTTTAGTCTGACTCGAGTGTTTTTGTCTTTTCAAATTCGCTCGAGTCAGTCCGAGCGTTTCAGGATCGAAGATTTTAGCTTTGGAGGACGAAGACGAAGAATCCGTATTATATTATTTATAGTATGCACCGCACTCTTTCTATTCCGCTGCATTGTTTGTATTGGTATGTGTAACTCTGATACTTATTGTATAAAGAAGAATTAACTGTTTTGTAACCGTTTATGAACTGTATATTTATTATTATATTTTATCCTTCCGCGGTGAGATTCTATTTTGTTTTATTTCTTCTCTGTTTTTCTTATTTACCCCATAACAATCCGCCCTTGCATATGCTTTTAATTGGCACGTGTGTCGGTTTAAAGTGTGCGAAAAGGCGGGATGTTACAGTTGGTATCAGAGCTTTGGTTTAGCGATAAACCTTGGCTTTGTGGGGTTTGACTCTTTGTTAATAGGGTAGTAATACCCTATGGGAGTCGCTGAGTGTATATATATGAGAGAGCGTATTTGTTAGTGTTATAAAAGGATTTTGATATTGTGTTAATCTGTTCCGTTTTGTATTTATAAATTCTGGTTGAGGCATGGGACGCTATGTCATCATTAGGGATTTCTAAACACTTAATAGGACAGACTGACATAATATTTGTTTTATATAGGTGAATGAAATAATTTTGCCTATTATATTTTCTATATATAAAAATATTTTATAAAGATATATATTTTGGTTGCCATAGATTGGGTGTTAGGTAATGAAAATATTTATAATAATTGAAGCTAAGTTGAAATTATAATGAATCAAAATGGAGATTTGTTAGAATTTAAGTCCGGGGTTTTGAAAATCTACTTTCAAAGGATTTATGAAATATAATGATTTGGTTTATAAGTATTTTCTTATATAAATATTTAGCATAATTCGAAGGAATAGGTTTAAAGAGGATTTTGGAGAAATTAATTTTGTACTTTCCTCTCTGTCGCTGGAAAATAATTTCGGTGATGGCGGCCGCATCATCGACTTTCATTTTCGAGTTTCGAAGGGGAAAGGCCACTGTAGTAAAATTCTACTGCAGATTTATTTTGAAATTATCTAAAATTTTAATTGTTTTAAAATATAATTGAGATATAAAAGTTGTAGAAAACTAATTATCTATTATTTTAAAGTAATTTTGGAATTTGACCAGGTATTAATTCTTGAATTTCCATTAATTAGTTGTCAAAAAAAAATCAGGTTAGTGAAATAAAGGTTAAGTAATCAATGAATTAAAAGGGTTGAGATTAAACTTGTATAAGTTCTTTTGCTTTTTCTTTAACATAAATAACTTACCAAGTATAAAAAGTTGAAATGTTGAATAAGAGATTGGAATAGAATATTATACAAGTAGGAATTATGGAAATAATGAAGTATTCAATGAATTGCTGTTATCAATAAGAAGTTAATGTTATAAACTTAAGTTATAAATTGAATTTTTCCATAAATAAAGGTAAGTATTATGAACAAGTGATTTAAACTTAAGTAAATAAATGAAATTCTTTGATAAATAAGGATTGATGCGTAGGGTTATTAACTTAAGTATGATTGAAACACTACTACTTTAATATAATAAAAGTAGGTAATATAAATAAATGACTGTAAACCCTAGGTAATAAATTAATAAAAAGCCTTTATTTATAAGAATGGAGGTTTTAAGGTTAATAATTTAAGTGTAAGTAGAGGGTTACTGTAATTAAATATAATAGAAACGTAAACATTAAATAAAGGAATGAAATTAAGGGTAAGTTGAAATTGTAATTTATAAAACGAATCTATATTTATTGAACCATTAATTAATAAAAAGGAATTGAGAAGAAACTTGTAAATTTTCACTTACATTCTTAAAACATACATAACTTACCATATAATAAAAGTTGCAATGTTAGTAAGAAAATGTAGGGGAAATCTTACAAGTGAAGCTTGAGGTAATAAAGGTATTCAATAAATTTGCTGTTATTAATGAGAATTAATTGTATAAACTTAAGTTAATTGGAAATTTTACTATATAAGTAAAGGTAAGTAGTATAAATAGATGATATAAACTTTAGTCAATAAATTGGAATACAAATATAATGAATTTTGTAAAAAAAAATGGAAAATGAAATTTGTAAGAAATAAAGAAATCACTCCATAAATGAAAGAAAGAAAATCAAACCATTGAAGCATGAGATAAATGTATAATAAATAAATTTGGGTGTTGGTTTGAATTGTGTTGTTTGATTTATGTTGTTGGGTAAGAAATTTGAAGTGGTTAAATGTATAAGTATCTATCTTTGTTCCATCTAAGACTGTTGAGTAAAGGATGCACTTGATAGTTAGTTTCATTTCATACAAATTTCAAGTTTGAACCCAAACAACTATTTGTTTGATGGATTAAATGGTTGCTTTGTTTGTGTATGTATGTTGTTTGTAAGGTTGATGGTTGTTGAATTGTTTGGTTGATTAATGATTGAATCCACTTGAATAGTTCACTTTAAAATAAATATTTAACCTTTTAGATTATATAAGTGAATACAGGTGATGGAAGCAACTGCTACTGCTTTTGCTTCCAAAATAATAAGTGTATATTGCCCGACAAATAGGTACGTTTTCGGATTACGTTTAAAGCGCTATTTTTCCCGTGTTGGGATATAATATTTTGATAATATGTGTAATATATTTGTATATTTTGATATTATATTTTCTCCCGAGCCTCACCGTACAAAGGAGACTCTGCCAAAAAATTTCGTAAATTTTGGACATAGAATTTTGTTGAATATTTTCCAAACTTTAATGATTTAAGTATAAAAGGTTGTAATGATCATAAACGGGTATATTTCATTAAAGGAAATTAATCCAGTAAATTATTGTTTATAAGTTAATATTTGAAATAAGATGTACTGTTTATTCTTCCTTCTCCCTTCTTTTTCCTTTTCGGGGACGAAAAGTTTTGAGTGGGGGAGATTGTAACGACCCGTTAAATTAATAATATTAAATGAATTGAATTAATATAATTTCTAATCTAATTGAGAATAAATGTAGAAATTTGGTATAGTAGTTGTAATTTAGTGTAACAATAAAATTTTATGACAATAGATTTGGATAATGTAGATTGTCACAATTTGATTTAAAATATAAGAAACTGATATAAGGGTTGAATTAGTGAATATCAATAAAAAGATTAAGTAGAATGGAATTCATTTAATATAAAATAAATAGTGGAAGACTTACATTGGATTGTAAAATGGATAGTAACTAAATAAAAGGTGACCGCTGAATAAATCAATGCAATAAGTGTTGATAAGGAGATTTAATGAATGTTGTCAATAATAAATGGACTTAAGATAGTAATAAAATTTGTTTTGCCTATGTAAATTTTATGTATTGATAAGCTATAATTAAATTTGAAATTTGGTAGTAAATAGGGGATAAGTTGACTAAGGCAATTAGTAATTTAATAAATGAATGCATAGTAAGTAAGTGGAAATGTATGCATAAAAATATTTTCATATATGGGATAATTACAAAAGTTTACCCGTTTATCTAATGTATATAATTGAATCTAAACTTAGGGCAACATTTTGTTATTGATGGTATAAGTGAATTTGAATAAAAGGGTAAAAATTATGTAGATTTAACATGTATTGAGTATATATCTAAGAAGGGCATTCGATGTAAATGAATCTAAATTAATATGTCTAGTCAATAAAGGAGAACTTTAAGGGAATAAATATAAATGAATGTATTGGGAGAATGGAGTCCTTTTCTATGTTGAATAGTATAACGTTGTTATTAAGAATGAACATTACTTTAGTAATTATTATTATGGTAACGGAAAAGTGCATAAATTTTATAGTAACGTAAAAAGGTATTTTAAGATAATAATTAAGTGTAGACTTATAAAATATATTTATGACAACAAATTTTGTAAGTTATTTATTCTATTAGTTGTTAAGTTTTATTTATGTGTAAGTTAACAATATTACAATTCAATTGAATACAGTAATTTATGCAAACAAAAGATGAACATTTGGAAGTATTACTGTAGTGATATATATATATAAGAAACGGTAACTTTGTAGTTGGGGAATAATTGATTTATTTGTGAGTTGTAATCCAATAGAGTCAAATTTATTAGAATTTATTGCAAATTATGGGATTAATTGCAGTAACCATTGAAGATTTATTTACTAAAATAATTGACGATGAAAACTATATGTAAATCTTCTTTTAGTTAATTTAAAATATCCAAGGGCTAGAAATGACACAAATCTGCTAGTTTAGAAATTTACAATAAAAAGTGGTAAGTAATTTTTCTAAATATTTAGATAGTGGGAAGATGTAGATTTAGATGGAATTTATTATTTAACTATTTCACATGTTGAAGATCTAAGGTTAGAATGGAGATTTTTAATGTATAGGTATTGAGCCAATGTTAGTTTCATTAAATTGACATCAATAACTTTGAATAATAGAAAGAAAGTGAATTTAATAAATTTAATCAAACGTATAATGTTGAATTTATTAAAAATTGGAATTTAACCTTTAAGTAAGGATTAACATCTAAATTGATGAATAGAACAACTATGTATTGACACTTGAATTGTTTAGAATTGGAGTAAATAATTAAGAAAATTTAAAGGGAGAAATTTGGTCAATTTTTGAATTTAGATGTAAAAATTGGATTTTTATAATTTATTTAATGAATATTGAAAATAGCCATTTTGGTCACGGACACGGATTTCGATGAAACCAGTTTCATCGGATCCGTATCGGTGAATTATTATAGGGTTTCAAGTTTCGTATCGATCGGATCTGTCGTTTGATCGTACGGACGCGAAACGCCTTGAAAATCAATTTTATTAAAATCAATTTGAAATCAAATTTGGAAATCTTGTTTTCAGCATAACTTCTTCATACGATCGAATTTGGTCGTGAAACTTTTTCCATCGCGTTCGGAATATTTTAAAATACCTATTTGGATATATAGATTTAACCAATTCGGTTCCGGAGGCATAGCGGAGTTTTTGGGCCATAGTTTGTTCCGCACGTTCATTCTACGGTCAATCTACTCTATCTCTAACCCCTCTATATAAACCTAGCTACAAGCCCTAGCCTCCGCCTAATTTCATTCATCTGCGCGTATACTTTCTTCAAGCTCCTCTTCTTCTTCAATGGGTGCAAACCCTAGATCCAATCAATTCAAAATTTAAATGAAAATTCAAAGTCCTCCTAAAAATCAAAAAAAATATATGTTAATGTTCTCGAGGCACGTAATCTACTGGTGCAATTCGTTTTCTGTTTTGAACATTCATTTGACCAGAATTAATTCAAACAGTCTGTGACCATTCATCATCGTCGTCGCAAACTTCGTCGGATCGTCAAACCTTTTTTGGGTTTTGTAGAGTGGACGATGGGGATCGCATCTATATGGTTTTTGTGTCGATTCAACGGTTAGATTGGGAGACTTTTTTTCACATAGGGTTTCAAACTTTGGGCGGCTGATGGACCTTAGGCCGTGATCAACGGCGCTGGGTGCGATGGGGGGGGGCCTCGGCCGGTGGTGGCGTGGATCTTGGGCGTGCGGCATCGAAAGAAGGTGGCAACTTCGTGGCTCGCGAATTCGAAAGGAGGCGGCTGTTTATCTCGTTCGTGGGCTAGGGTTTGATTTATACATGTGTACTGTACGCGTGAGGTGTGTATGGGAAGAAGGCAGCATCTTTTCTTTGCTGACGTGGAGGTGTTTTTGCTTTGGGTGAGTTGGTTTCTTATTTGTTTTAAAATTGATTTCAAAATCGTTTAATTCGAATAACTTTCACATACAATCTCCGATTCACGTGAGATTTTTTTTACTAGGATCGTAATTAAATTTCGGATCTGATGACGCTGATTTGGATGAATTTGGAGACCGTCAAATTTTGAGTGTAAATTGAATTTAAATTCGATTTAAATTCCAAGGTGAGTGTTTAAACCCACTCACAACTACTAGAAGCTTTTATGTTTGTTAAATTAATTTTAGAAATGAATAGAAATTTATTTATGAGTATTTGGCATGTTTATTTCGCTCATATTTCTTGAATTGCATTTATTAAATTTAACTGTTAATTTAATTTATTGCGTATTAATTGATAGTTAGAAATTATTTGTTTGCCTATAAACTGATAGTTAACAGTTATATAGATTATTACAGAATATAAACTATTAGATTAATAGTTGTTAAATTTAATCTGAATAAAATTGCCAGTTATTACCTGTTATATATTATCAAATATAAATTGTTATTGATTGATATTTCTTGATGATTGTGATTGGATGATGGGTGATGTTGATGGATGTTTTATTGTATATCATTAAATTGCAAATTATCATGCATATTTCCTTTCTTTCGGGATTGTGGTTTGAAATGATATACAACCGCAAAATTTTATATCTTTTAAATTGCGGATCAAAATGATAAATATCCGTATCACTTGACCATAGGATAGAAAATTATATACAGGCACCGCGGTCTATATATAACTATTTTAATGTGATTTCTATGGTTTGGATGGAATACGGTTTATAATAATCTTAAATTTTATATTGTATAAATATTATTCTTCCATATATATACATATGAAGTTGAAAATTTTGAAATTAAAAGGTGTATAAATCTCTTTATTAAAAATGAAAAAGAAATTAAGAAAATGGAGTTTGATAATTTATATCATATGTTTAAATGTTAAGTTTGGAAATTTTAAGATATGATATTTATAATTGGATTTTTCCCAAGATAAATTGAAATGAATATTCTAGTATAATTTGAATTGAAAAAAAATATATTTTATTACTAGAAATTGGAGTTTTTATTTATTTATGGATTTTATGTGAATATTCAAGACTAATTAATAGAACATTCGATTTGTTGAAAGAATAAAATCCAACTTTAGTTTGAAATATTAATACTCCAAATGGATATACGTATATATATATAAATTGAAGTGGTTTTGGAATTTGAGAGAGATAATACAAATTTTGGGTTAGACTTTAATAAAGAAATGTATTTGTAAAGCCATGAGAACTATTTTCTTTACAAAGTAACATTTAAGTTAAACCTTTTAATTCATATACCGTTGAATATCCAAACCATTCAAGTTTTAAAAGTTGTGGTTTTAAATTATGAATTTCGAAATATTATGCTTTGAAAGGATATTTGGATTTCAGACGTTATAAATTTTAAGGCATTTGGATTTTTGAAAAGGTTTATATTTGGGATAAAGGATATCATATTGTTTTGGGTTTTAAAATGATATCGTATTCATAATTTTAAAATGGAAATGTTTATTCTGGTTTTAAAGTATGAGCTATTTTTAAATGACCGCGGTGTTATAATAACGATGGGTTGGCAAAGAGACCGGGATCGGATATGGACATACTCTCTATCGATACCGAAAACCACTTTGACTAACCGTGTACGCGGTGGAGATTCCAGAATGAAGTAGGTGGTGGCGACGTTTTCTGTATGGTAAATACGTGGACCCGACTCCCGTGAGTTGGCATAAGGTGGCTAAAACAGGAGCGATTCTCAGGCCAATGAGGTCATCCCTCTGATCGGAACCTCCTCTTCGATATTATACTATGATTTTGGATTGATTCAGTGGCCACTTCTATATTTTGATTTTGGGGAGTTAGTCCGAGGTGGGCGGTAACTGCGGCTACGCGTTTCCACCAGCCTGGATAGCAATTGCTATATCTACCCTGGCATTGCCTAGTTGTGCCGTGTCACCTACCATACCGAGCCTTTACTACGAGTTTCTATTTGTGTCGTACCTATGGAGTATCCTCTGGTAGCCTCCCGATCAGGAGGTATTACGGTACTGTATAGACTATTGGCATTATACGTGTTAAGGTGGAAAATGTAAAGCCTTAACGCTATTTAAAAGTAAGTTTATTTTATAAATATACACTATTATAATAGCGTAATATACTGCATAGTAAATAGTTTAACGGATCCTTAGGAGATGTAAATCCCGAACATCTCTTGAGTTACTGTACTCATATTTATTTCTGTTAATTTAACTCACATAAGATCTTTTAGTCTGACTCGAGTGTTTTTGTCTTTTCAAATTCGCTCGGGTCAGTCCGAGCGTTTCAGGATCGAAGATTTTAGCTTTGGAGGACGAAGACGAAGAATCCGTATTATATTATTTATAGTATGCACCACACTCTTTCTATTCCGCTGCATTGTTTGTATTGGTATGTGTAACTCTGATATTTATTGTATAAAGAAGAATTAACTGTTTTGTAACCGTTTATGAACTGTATATTTATTATTATATTTTATCCTTCCGCGGTGAGATTCTATTTTGTTTTATTTCTTCTCTGTTTTTCTTATTTACCCCATAACAATCCGCCCTTGCGTATGCTTTTAATTGGCACGTGTGTCGGTTTAAAGTGTGCGAAAATGCAGGATGTTACATACCTTCTCATCAAGTAACTCATCACAATCCATGGACGAATGAGAAACTTCTATTTGAGTTCCTCGATATGCTCAACGAGAAGCGCAATAAAGCTGACTTAAGAATAGCTGCACACCGATGAAAAGTCACCCAATATTACAACGCTAAGGTCAAGAATCAGACCTTTGAAATTGGTGACCTGGTTCTCAAATGGATCTTCTCAGGCCCTCGGAACTTGGACCCGAATTGGTAAGGTTCGTATATAATCTAACGAAAGCTTGGAGATGGAGCTTTTAAACTAGCAATGGTGGATGGGATCTCACTCCCGAGGGCACGGAATAACGAACACCTAAGATGCTATTGCATATAGAAATAAATTTGTACATAATTAAAGTCATATAATAGGACAGAACTTATCATTTCGATCTTTTGTAAAGTGAAGTGGCTTTCTGAATCTGCGACTCTGTCTTTGCATAGCTTAAGGTTTGGGAAATATGACCGACTCAAATGAATCTACATATGTGTAATGCAGGTATCTGGGTACCTAGAGTTAAGTTCCAATCGAAGTTCTATGGTCCATGATCGGACTCTTGGAGTTCAACCACTACTAGCGTCTAGATATGAAGGCCAGCTAACTCTTTCCCTTAATGTAGGGGTGGAAGTATAAACAAAAAAGGGCGTGATTTGACCCTCTATCTGCTAACTCTTGTCCCTGATGCGAGGGCGGGAGTATAAACCTAAAACGGGCGTGATATGGCCATCCATCAGCTAAATCTTGTCCTTTATGTGAGTGAAAAAGTATAAACCCAAAATGGATTTCACTCGACCGTCCATTCATTAGCTTTTTCTTGGAGTTTGGCAAAGCCAATGTCTTGCCCAAACGATGGTATGGCGGGAGACCATTTCCCAAATTAGGTGAGATCTTCTCGAACCTCGAACCATGCTTGGAGACAGGTGCGATTGCATTTAAAGTTCCTAGAAAAGGAATGTTTAATCACCTTCCAAGGTGATGGAATTTGATCGGATTTTAAAATTCGATATGATTACAAAAACTGCCCACAGAATGGTGCTTCAATGGTCAATATGTTCACAAGAAAGACGAAAGGCTGGAAAACATAAAAACAGGCCAATGACTTCCATTAATAATCATGGAAAGAAATGGATTGTAAGTATATTGAATGAAAAGTGCATTTCTTGAATACTTAAATAAATTCAATCATGATTGAAGAAAACAATATTCATTGTTATTCACATTCGAAATAGAACTTGGACAGAAATGCGTAAGTTTATTTACGCCTACCTAAAAGCAAAAGTGAGGCTAAACCCATACAATGTTGACCTAAAATCAAAACAGACTCTTACAACTATAAACCAAGAGTTAGTCTATCTAAACAAAACAAACCAACGATCACTTCTTATACTTTTATCTCTTTGACATTTCTTCTCCTCTCCAAAGGGAGGTGTGATTTGATCAGGCTTCTTCATGCTTCTTTCTTGGCTCTTGAATGCATTTCTCTATGACAATCTAGCGGACATGCTTTGAGTGCTCCTAGATGAACGAAGAGTAATCAGAATGAAGATAGTCTGGCTAGGAAAAGCTGTGGACAAAAGATGAGGGATAGCCTTTATCTTCTCTAGCTCGATCTCTTTATTTAAGAGAAGTTGTTGCCCAAGCTTGCTCATAATGGTACTCAACAGGGGCTTAGAGAATCCGGTGATGACAACATTGTCTTCGATCTGAGCTTACCGAATCCTAACAATCCCTTCATCCTATAATGCATCTATCATCCGCTCGTCAGGCCTAGAAATCTTGCAGATTGAAATGCTCAGAACACAGTTGAAGTTGTCATAGTCATCGATTATATTGTAGAGGCTTGTTGTCTTGACTGAAGACCTTTGTTAGGAAGCGAGATGACCTAGGATTGACCTAAAACTTGAGTGACATAAAAGGAGAGGTCAGCTTTGCCAATCGGAGACATGTAGACTCTCTAACATATAGGCAAGTCAACAAGATTCCTCCTCCAGTCCGGGGTTCTGTATGGGCCAGTGTTCCACTAAAATTCCCATCTAAGATAGGAGAAATGTCAGTGGACTTATGTACTTAAGGAATCTTTGGATCGTATTTAGGGATGAAGAATGGATCGGGAGCAACTTTGGGTCCAATTGTGTCGCCAGTAGTGACATATTGAGGTGACGATCCGAAGCCTTTACCTATGCCATTTGTATTGTAGCGGCATGTAACGACTGTGATTTTTGAATTACTGTCCTAATAAATATTTTAAAAATATGTAATGATCATGATTTTTGAATTACTGTCGAAATAAATATTTTAAATAGAAATTTAAAAAAAATGTGAACACAATTTGCATTGCTATCACCCCAGGTTCATAAGAGCATATTTGGAACTCAAAAGAGATGACTGGCTAAGCAACAAACTTTGCTTTATTATTTGATAACATAAGTTCAACTATAACGTGAGCTGTATGTTCGAAGGCCAAGCATTGGACCACATAACCATTTACGATTTTTTTTGGCTAAATGCAGTAATCCAATTATAGTTCCATGTGTGTTATACTTGCTATATCCTCATTTTGCTTAATGCGTTCATTAATTCTGAATACACGGGTTGCTGTAAAAGTTTGATGCACTTTTAGGTAGATGGTTCAGGTTTCTAAATGTAAACTAACGTGTGAATACATGGATCAAATTGGCGTAATCCATAAACTGCATCTTTTTGTAAATTTGGTGAATGCAATTTTTGTTCAGTTTCATCATTCGTTTCCTGGCCGTGTATTCTAACTAAAGTTATTTGAACTCACTTTTACTACCATCATCACATTAATGCAGTGTGTCTTTCTTTCCCATATGCAAGTTTTCAATTAATGCTAGTGTACTAAATTATTTGCTGGCATATTATTTTTTTGACTTGTATATACAATTGGGAAAAGTGGAGTATACTTTTACTCATTTTTCCAAGAACCTGCATCCTCTATTTTCCGCTTTCAGTAGCTCTGCAAAACAACCCAATAGTAGTTCATTTCTTGTGCATTTAGTTCCTTATTGCTAGTGGATTTGGAAGCAAAAGTTTGGTGAGTTCAAAAACTCACGTTTCTTAATTTATTCTGGACTTTATTTTTGTGTGAAAGGTTGTTGCCAAATTCTTTTCTTTTCTATGTACAGTGTGTCTTGCATTCACCTCTAGTATTGTTCATGTCATGCTCATGGAAATATTTTGCAAAGTACGGCACATATAAATTTGTTATATATGAGAAAGAAAGGTTAGAGGGCCTGCACAAAAAAAAATCTTATGCATTTTAGCATGCATGCGTGGTGAAATATGTTGAAAAATCGTGTACAGGTCACCTTGTTGCAAAGTAGTATGCGTCTGCATGAAGATTATATTTTGTGCTTGCGTGTTATATAGAGCATTTCCAGGTCTCATGCTTTTATACGTGTGTTTCATATTAAGTCCCGGCACTCTCAATTTAATTTAAAATTTTGTTGTTCATGCATTTGTACTGTGGGCTAACTAGCCATATTACTGGACTAAAACTTTCGGTGGGAGGTTTTACCTATTATAATTCTATGTGCACCGAGTTGCAATAGAAATGTGCAGAGCATTATAGTGCATGAAGTGCGCTGGTAGACCTAAAAATGTTTACAGTTTAGCGCACACGTCCCATTCTGTTTTTTTTATTATGGCACTCTAGTTTCTTTTTTTTAAAGCACAAATTGCATTCCTTATTGGCGTGAGTCATTTGTGCATGTGTATACCCCTTTGCGTTGCCTATTCTTATAATTTGGTCACGCATACTCAAAAGTTAGTCACGTATGCTTGCATTTTGGTTAACATCAGTTTTATACAAGATTGTATGGTGCATAAATATGTCCAAGTTAGTGTAAGTAGTCACCTAATTCATTTGAGCTAAAATGTTTTAAAGTTTGTTGTGATAGTTTAATATTTTTGGTGAAAATATAGTGGTGCGGTCCACTATTTAATTTGCATTGAGCTGGCATTACGTTTTGAAGCGTACTTTGTTGCCGGTATTTTTATAACGGATATTTTACGCTGGTATCATATATTGAAATGTGTTGTTTTGACGATATTTTTGACGAAAAAAATTACTGTTATTTTAACTTCAGTAACCGTTAATTTAAAGTGAATCTTTAAACGGTTATTCCGCAACGCCGATTAGATATTCGTTTTTACGGTGTTTTGTGAAGCGCAATTTCTTTGTCGAAATTGCTACAGATGTTGCCGTTTTAATCACGTGTTTACAAAATCGTTTTAAAATAAAATTGTTTTCAAAATTTTACAGTTTACGCTTTCAAAAGAATGAGGAATCGATTTAAACGTTTCAGCAAAATTAAGGACTATGAACCCTTACTTTTAATGATTCGGTTTACTCCGGACTTGTCCGTTTGAGAACGTAAATTGTTATTTATATAAAATACACAATTTTGCACTTTCAAGGAAACAATGAGGAGATTTAAACGATTTAGCAAAAGTGCGGAGTATGGAACCACACTTTTACTATTTCGGTTAATTCCGGACTCATCAATTGAAATATTCGTTGTTGTTTGATGATTTTAAAGATTTTGTTGGGCTTTCGAGCCATTATGCTGGATCTTCGGGTCATATGATGGACCTTCAGGTCAAATACCAGCACTAGACCTTCGGGTCATATGTTGGACCTTTGGGTCATTTGTTGGGCGTCAAAATTATGATCACGGTACTTGGTAGGCTTCGGCCATATGTTGATGCACGTGCGGCGTAGCTTAGACTCGCCATATGCTGGGATCGATCCACTTTTATGTTGAGTTTCTAGTTATCTATTTTGATTTCTAGATTTTGTGAATTGCTATTTTGAATTCAATTGAGAATTTGAAAGTTGATTTTGATAGATAGACTTTGATGTGATTTCTTCATTCAAACTATGCTGATTTCTTATGTTGAATAGTCTCATTCAAGATTATTATTATTTTGCTTAATGTTGTTTATGATGCATTTACTTCTAAGAATAAATTAGACAGATTCTTTTATTATTTTCTTTCAAATAATACATGGGTCATACCGAGTTATTTCTGGGTAATCTCTATCTCTGATTCAGTTGCAGCTTCAGCTTTTGCGATCTCACATCATCTTTTGTCTAGCCTTCGAGGAGTTCTTTTGGTTTATTAGTCCTCATCTCATGTATGTTACGATGTATATGTATATGTACATTTGATTCTTGCGAACCATCGGTTGTTATAGCATGTATTACAGACTTGTCTTCCGCTATATATCTGATATTTCTATTCTGATGTGATTATACTATTAGTGTTGTTGTTATTATGAGTTGTTCTAAATTTTTCTTAAGCCACTGTAGTTTCGTTTTAGATTTGGATTGAATATATATCTTTGGGAGTAATTTACACAACTCCTATCGATGTAATCAATACTTGTCTAAGGCATAACTTACGGATGGTCGCTTCTAACAAGCCTTATTCTACGCAATAGCAGACGTTATTCCTTATAATAACCTTTGTTATTGTGAGCATAGAGGTGGGGCGTCACAACTTGGTATCAGAGCTGAAATTCAGAACAAAATATAACATACACAGAACAGAAACAGAATGGAACATGTGTTACAACTATTCGAGGTTTTTATTTGTGCTTTTCTAATCTATTCTTTCCACTTTAACAGGCGGAGTACATCTAGGAATAAAATTATATATTCCATAGTATTCCATTTGTTAAATTTCTTATCAATTGTGTATTGTTTTAACTAATTCTTACTTCTCTTGTCTCTCAGCCTATGGCTGTATGAGGTAGAGGGAAGCATTCTTCTGTAGGCTCGTCTAGTGGTTCTTATCCGGACGGAGTCTATATGTCAGCTGATCAGTTTATGGAACTATTTCGGGGTACTCAACCTCCTGTTGCTACTCCCGCAGCTCCTAATCACAAGTCTGCCTTCGCCCGCATGTGTAGTGACTATTCCCTCCTTGGAGGCTAGCCTTTCAAGGGATAGGAAAGCGTAATGGAGGTTCAGACTTGGTTGCGCACTTGTGAGCACATATTTTCTCAGGTGGATTTTTTTGATCACCATCGCGTTCTCGTGGCATCTAGCAAGTTGCAAGAGCGTGCGCTTGATTCGTATGAGCTCTTTATTGCGGAAGTTGATGAGTCCTCTCTTTCATTGATTCATTTTAAGGAACGTTTCGAACTTAAGTTCGTTCCTGAATCAGAAAAAGCTAATCTTGCTCGTAGTTTCTTTGAGTTGAAGCAAGGAAAGTCCTCTATTCTTAATTATGTGGCATCTTTCGAGGCCTTGTCCAAATACGGAGTTGAGTTCATTAGCACTCCGCATAAGAAGAATCTTCGTTTTGTTGATGGTTTGAAGAAGTATTTGAAGAAAGTTCTTTTGCTTCAACTTAAGCTCTCTTTTGAGTAGCTTGTTGATTCGGCTCTTTGCTTTAAAGATGTTGAAAAGGAACGTGATAGTTGTGATGATGTTGAGGTTTCAAAGAACCCCAACAAGAAGAGGGTTCCATTTCATAAGCCTAATTCTTCTAACCAGAAAAAGAAGAAGCAAGCTACCTCTAGTTCTCAGCCTAGTAGTGCACCTTCTATTCAGAGGGCGTGCTATAATTGTGGTTCTTTGGATCATTTTCTCTGTGGCTGTCCTAAGCCTCGCATTTTTCGTTATTGCAAGAAAGAAGTTCATTGGGTTTCTGATTGTCCTATTACTCCTAAGGGTTTCAAATCTGGGAAGATTAATGTTGCTAAAGCTTCCGGTGATTCTTCTAAGCCCAAAGGTATTACTCCTTCTAGTTTTGATGTATTCATTTTATTTCATGGTCGTTCTATTAGAGTTCTTTTCGATACGGGTGCATCACATTCATTCGTGTCGAAGGAGCTTGTTGATATTATTCCTTTGGATGTTGTTACTCTTTGCGACCCTTTGAGGATCGTAAATCCTATTGGTGGATCCTCTACTCTTGGTTTGTTATGTGTTGATGTTGAGATTATTCTTTGTGGTTTCTCCTTCCATGCGAGTCTGCATGTTATGGATCATCTTGATTTTGATATGATATTGGGTATGGATTGGCTCGTTCATTATGAAGTTCAAATTCTATGTCCCGAAAGAACTTTATATCTCAAGCATCCCGATGCTAGCGAGCGTTATCTATTATATTTCGAAGCATGGATCAAACTTCGAATGCTTTCATTTCTTCCTTCGAATCGGAGGATGTCATATATAATATTCCGGTGGTTTGGGATATTTCTGATGTTTTCGAGCCTATTTCGAGATTGCCGCCAAAGAGGGCAATTGAGTTCGGCATTGATCTTATCTCTGGTGCTCATCCTGTCAGTCATCCTCCCACGAGGATGTCTGCTAAGGAAAATGAGGAACTCAAGCAACAATTATCTGAGTTGGAAGCCAAGCATTTTATTTGTTCTAGCTCATCTCCTTAGGGCGCTGCCGTTTTCTTCGTTAAGAAGCCAGATGGTACTCTTAGGCTTTGCATTGATTATCGCAAGCTTAACGAGCTTACTATCAAAAATAGATATCCATTACCTAGGATCTATAACATGTTCGATCAATTAAGTGGCGCTAAGCTCATCTCCCAACTCGATCTTGCTACCGGTTTTCATCAGTTATGAGTGGCGGAAGATAGTATTCCCCTTACAGCATTCCGTACTAGTATGGTTCTTACGAATGGCTTGTTATGCCGTTCGTTTTGAAGAACGCTCCAGCATATTTTGTAGATCTTATGAATCGGATATTCCGGGAATATCACGATAAGTTCGTCTTGGTTTTCATTGATGATATTCTAATTTGTTCCAAATCTGAAGCTGATCATATTCAGCATTTGGAGATTGTTTTGAGCACTCTTCGTCAGCATCAGCTTTATGCCAAATTCTCCAAGTGTCACTTCTGGGAGAATAATGTGAAGTTTCTCAATCATATTGTTTCTTCCGATGGTATTTCTGTCGATCCTTCCAAGATCGAATCTATTCAGAATTGGAGGAGGCCTGAGACCGTTACTGAGATCCATAGTTTCCGTGGATTGGCGGGTTATTATCGTCGGTTTATTAAGGACTTCTCTCGTATTGCTTTACCGCTTACCACTCTTACGAGAAAAGCTGTTTCTTTTATTTGGTCGGATAATTGTGAGAATTCTTTCTTGAAGTTAAAAGATCTCCTTACTCATGCTCCTATCTTAGTGGTTCCCGAAGGGAATCATGATCTTGTTGTTTATACCATGCCAGTGGTTTTGGGCTCGGTGTTGTTCTCATGCAAAAGGATAGAGTAGTTGCCTATGCTTCTAGAAGCTAAAGCCTAACGAGATTCGTTATGCTACCCATGACTTGGAGTTAGCCGCTATAGTCTTTTCTCTAAAGATTTGGCGACATTATTTATTGGGCAAGCGTTTTATTCTCTTCACTGATCACAAATCTCTGAAGTATTTATTTACTCAGAAAGAGCGTAATATGAGGCAACAGAGTTGGCTCGAATTTATTGCTTCATATGATTTTGATATTCAGTATACCCCCGGTAAGGGTAATCGAGATGCTGATACGCTTAGTCGCAAGCAGCAGGTTGTTGTTTCCATGATGCTAGCAGAGTAGAATATTTTGGAAGCTTTATCTCATTCTGATATTAGAGACCTTCCTTCAGTTTCTGATTCTCCCGTGCTTTTAGTTAGCATGGAAGCTCGTCCTAGTTTGTTGGATCGTGTTGCCGATGCCCAGAAACAAGGTCCAAATATTGCTTATCTTATTCAGAGTTGTGAATCGGAATCTCAAAGTGACGATCTAAAGGATTTCGATATTGATGTTCATGGTTGTATTCGGAAGAAGGGTAGATTGGTTGTGCCTGATGTTTCTAATCTTAGAAATGACATTCTTGAGGACTGTTATCATTCTAAGTATACTATCCATCCGGGTAGTAGTAAGATGTATGCTGATATGAAACACTTATACTATTAGGAGGATATGAAGCGTAATATTGCAAGTTGTGTAAGTCGTTGCATGACTTGTCAACTTGTTAAAGTAGAACACCAGCGTCCCAGTGGTCTTTTGCAACCTCTAGGGATTCCATTATAGACATGGGATCAGATCTCCATGGACTTCAAATATGGTCTACCTCGTTCGACGTCGGGCCATACTAGTATTTGGGTGATTGTTGACAGATTGACTAAATCAACCCATTTTATTCCTATCAAGTCCTATCGGACTGCTCCTTTGTTGGCTAAGCTGTTTACTAATGAAGTCGTTCAACTTCATGGAGTGCCTAGTTCTATTGTTAGTGACATAGATCCGCTTTTTACTAGCGGTTTCTGGCGGAGTCCTCAGAAAGCTTTGGGCACTAAGCTCAATATCAGTACAGCTTATCATCTATAGCCTGACGGTCGGACTGAAAGGGTGAATCAAGTTTTAGAGGATCTCCTTCGAGCTTGCATTCTTGATTTTGGTGGTAGTTGGGAAGACCACTTATCTCTTGTTGAATTCTCTTATAACAACAGTTTTCAGTCCATCGGTATGGCTCCTTTCGAAGCTCTTTAAGGAAGGCCGTGTCGATCACAATCTTGTTTGTTGGAATCGGGGGAAAAGTTAGTTGTCAGCCCCGATTATATCCGTGATTCTTCTGAGCGGATTGATGTTATCAGACAGAGAATGAAGGAGGCTGGCAGAAATCTTATGCCGATCATCGTAGGAAGCCTTTGAAATTTTCTATTGGCGATCACGTATTCATTCGTGTTTCCACGATGAAGGGTGTGGTACGTTTTAGTAGATCTGGGAAATTGGCTCCTCGTTATATTGGACCGTTTCCTATTACAGGACGTATTGGCCCAGTTGCTTACCCTGTATCGCTGCCTATTCAGCTTTCGGGAATTCATGACGTATTTCATGTATCCCAGCTCCGTCGATGCCTTCGAGATTCAGATTCCGTTATTGATCCTCATGTGTTGCAAGATCTTTAGATATCACTCGACTTATCTATTGTGCAAAATCCTATTCGTGTGCTGGCTTCGGAGGTTAAACTCCTTCGGAATAAAGAAGTCCCGCTCGTGAAAATTCAATGGTCTGCAAACCCCAAGGATTGCACTTGGAAGACCAGATAATTCATCGGGCGTTCTTATCTCGGTTTTTTCTCCTCTTCGGGTGGAGGTGAGCATTCTTATTCATCTTTTCTATTTTAATCTTTGTCGAGATGAATTATTTGGGTATCAAATGCTTCTTGTATGAAAATTTCGGGGACGCAATTTTTATAAGGGGGGAGTCTATAACGACCGTGATTTTTGAATTACTGTCGTAATAAATATTTTCAAAATCTGCAACGACCGTGATTTTTGAATTACTATCGAAATAAATATTTTAAATAGGAATTTAAATAAAAAATATGTGAACACAATTTGCATTGCTATCACCCCAGATTCATAAGAGCATATTTGGAACTCAAAAGAGATGACTGGCTAAGCAACAAACTTTTCTTTATTATTTGATAACATAAGTGCAACTGTAATGTGACCTGTATGTTCGAAGTCCAAGCATTGGACCACATAACCATTTACGAATTTTTTTGGCTAAATATAATTATCCAATTATAGTTCCATGTGTGTTATACTTGCTATATTCTCCTTTTGGTTGATGCGTTTATTATTTATGAATACACGGGTTGCTGTAAAAGTTTGATGCACTTTTAGGTAGATGGTTCAGGTTTCTAAATGTAAACTAACGTATGAATGCATGGATCAAAATGGCGTAATCCACATACTGCACCTTTTTATAAATTTGGTGAACGTAATTTTTGTTCAGTTTCATCATTCGTTTCCTAGCCATGTATTCTAACTAAAGTTATTTGAACCCACTTTTACTGCCATCATCACATTAATGCAGTGTGTACTTCTTTCCCATATGCACATTTTCAATTAATTCTAGTGTACTAAATTGTTCGCTGGCATATTATTTTTTTGACTTGTATATACAATTGGGAAAAGTGGAGTATACTTTTACTCATTATTCCAAGAACCTGCATCCTCTATTTTCCACTTTCAGTAGCTCTGCAAAACAACCCAATTGTAACGACCCGTAGATTTTAATAGTTTTTAATTGGTTTTATAATGTATTTAATTTGGATTTTGAGAAATTTTAATAATAATATTTTGAAATAAAGTTTTAATATTTGGTTTACGTATAATTAAATATAGCAAATGGTAAATTTTCAATTAATTTTATGAAAGTTTATTTATTTTGTGAAATTCTATTAAATTCATGTTGACTTGCTAATGATATGTAATCTAAATTTTAATAAAAGGATCTGCAACATCGTAGTTGTAAATTGTGAATGTTATTGTTTATAATCATACATGTAACTCTAATGATACGATTTTAATAACAAATTCCGTGTTCAAGATATGGATTTCATAATAGTATTTTCTTAATATCCTTAGCCTTCAACAATAATTAATAAGCGACCTTAATCTTAATAGAATTTGAAAATCATCAACATTCGGATAAGTCAAATGATATTCTAAATGTTAATAATAATCTTGAGAAAAAAAATAACTTTATCAGAAGAACATTTTAAGTACACATAAATTTTTATGGGATTATGTTAATATGTATTCAGTAGGCATATGCTAACAACCGCTCAAACAAGAGATAATCACTAATACACAGTGTTAATTGTTAAAAACTCAAACTATCTATATTTATCACGCAAAAATGCAAAATCATAAAGGTCATTAGTGAAATTATGCAATCTTAACATGTGCGTAGAAGGCACATGCTGATATTTTCCGATTTTGTGCATTGCACTAAGAATTATTGGATCCTATTCATCGTTAATTTGCTGCCATTTCACGACTTTGACCACCACCTTAATTTGTTCAATGCCACGAATGCCAAAATGATGAATGATGTTGCAAGTCAGAAGAAAATGCATGCTCCTATATGCGTTTTTGCGTTAAATGACATTAGGTGCCAACAATATTATTATGCATTTTCATTATCTTAATTCTTTTATCAATTAACCTCTCCACTTTTCTTTCCAATCTGATTTATAACATGCCTATTTACTTTTCTTACCATATTTATTATTTGCTAGAATCTAGCCGTTTCATAATTCCCTTTTTCAGCATTTGATGTGTCTTCTCTAAATCTAAGCGGAAAATCTAGCTTACCCCTTTTATTCATTTACATTTTTTCTGTTTCAAATTTCATCGTGACTGACACGCAACCTTACTTTAATCACTGCGTCAATCAAGCATCCATCTATTAATTTTCATTTATTTTATATTTATTGCCAACGTTATAAATTTGAAAGATCACTTGCTTCCCTTGTCTCCCTGATTTCACGTCTCTGTGCCTATCCTTTTGAGTTTCTTACTTTTATATTCTATTATTTGCCTAAACGTGCATTTTGACTGTTGCCATCCCCGTATTTATTTCTTTCCTTTTTGAAATTAAAACGTATACGTTTTACATTTATTTATTTCTAAACCATTCATTGCCTTTCCTTTAAATCAATCCATTCTCTTCTTATTTGTTTTAATTTATTTCCTCTTTTCACCAACACTCAATATTTATACATATTTGTTTTAATTCATTTTCTCTATACATGTGCATTCAATTTTTATACATATTTGTTTTAATTTATTTTCTCTTTTCACCAGCATTCAATGTTTATATACATATTTGTTTCATTTAATTTCCTCTGTTCACCAACATTTAATCTTTATATATTTGTTTTAATTTATTTCCTCTTTCTTTTTTCACTTCCCCTTAATTTATAGGAATAAATTCTTAAATTTCCTCTAGCCATTACTATCTTTATTTCTTGCCACTTTAAAAAAAAATTCTTTCCACTTTATCAATGCGAGGCTTCTCTTATAAATACAAATCACTCGTACATACCCTACTCCATATCAATAGACCTTCATCTCCTCTCTTACGTGTGAAGCTTCTTCTGTAGGTAGATGGCTGCACTAATTTTTTTTTTTCCTTCTTATTTCTTTTCTTTTTCTTCTTCTTTTTCATCCTTTTCTTTTGTTTTATTATTGTTTATATGCTTTTGCTTTTCCTTTATTTTAAGCATAACATGTTTCAAGTATATATTTCACATTATAAGTGCAGTGCAAGTATACATTAAATTTAAAGTTATAAACATTTGCATTTGTTCTATGGTTAGTTTTATATGAGTATTTATTGAAATTTGTATAGTCTGACTTTTGAATATACATTGGGTTATTTCATACGGATTATATATAATATAAGATGTTTAGCAGTCTGCATATATGTTACAGTATGTAAGATTTTTATATATAAAAAAAGGAAGGTGTAAATTTTATATTGTATTGTTTATAAAAAGGTGTTAATTTAATAATATATATATTGTGGGACAGTATACATTTATAAACATATTAATATACAGTAAGTAATAAAACATAAGTTTGATATATAGGTAGAGTTTGCATGGGTTTAAATTTTCCTTCTGTTGTTTAAAATATAGTTGCAGAGTTATAAAATTTTGGGGAGAATATATAGTATAATATATTTTAAGTTTGTTTGTGTGTCTGTCCAGAGATGAATTATTATACAAATACAGTTTTATAAGATCTAAGATCTGTTGTTTTAAAATGTAAGTTTATGCTAGTGATTATATGGGATAAAATTTGACATTGATATTTTTAAGATGATAAAGAAAGTTTAATGTAAGTGTTAACATGTAAGAAATGCCTGAAGCCCGTTTTAATATTAAAGAAAATACTGGAATTTAAATTGTTAAATTAAGTTGGAGCTATGCTCTCGCCCTTCTCTTTCTTATAAATATTTTTGCAAAAGGTAAATTTATATCAAGTATAAGGTGTGTAGTGTTTCAGCAAATCAAGGAAAGTCGATATTGGTCTTAACAATAATAATGTGGAATGTTGACTTAAATGTTGATTTAAATATGATTATAAAAAAAAAATTATGTTAATATTGGTTTTAAACATAGTTTTGCAGTTTTCTATTATTTGCGTTTGTTTGAAAACGTATGTATGTATATGTAATTTTAATGCGTTTCAAAACTAATATTGGTTAAGAGAGTAATATAGTAGAATAATATTTGTATTTCATTTCGGTCTACATAAAGCAGTTTCTGATCTATTTTCATCGATCTCTATTTATCAGTTGTCCATCGTATTCGTGCCAATCTTGCTTCGCTTTGAAAATTTTGTTTGGATTTGTTCGATGTCTAGATCGTGATCCAGCGTAGCTCAATTCTTTGTCCAATCTATCTAGCCTCGAAAGGTGAGCAATCACTCACGATTTAACATTCTTATATTTATTAAATTTGATTTCAATTGAAACGACAATTGAAATATGTTGTTATTAGTTATTTAAATTGTTTATATGCTATTATTTGTAACTATTCACCTGTGGGATATGACACCATATCCTGTTGTTTATATTATACTGTTATTGATGATATATGCCTATTATATTATTATTATATGTTATCACTCTGCAAGTTCTCTGTAGTTTAGAATTCACTATGGGTTGAAATGATACATACCCGAACGGACTTTAGAATAGGAGAATTTCGTTATGACTTGAAATGATAGACCCAAGCGATTTTCATTTAATTGAATTTGGGATTACGGGTTGAAATGATATCCACCCGTATATATTTAGTGTACGGTTTGAAATGATAAATATTCGTAGCACTTGACCATATGATAGGAAATATATACAGACACCTTTGGTCCATATATATAAACATATTTTGAAATAAATTCATTGTTTTGGAAAGAAATATATGGTCTTAATAAATATTAATTCTTAAATTATTATATATAAAGGGTAATCATATATATATATATATATATATATATTTAATAATATTTAATTCAATTAAGATTGATTTAATACATAAATTATGTTAATTATTTAGGTAAATTATAGTTCAAATAGATTTTTGCAATAATTGGGACAAATTAAGATTGGGAGATAAATTTGAGTTTATTAAAAATGGTATTTAAATAAGGATTTATTTAATTAAATCAATTTGAAATTTTGAATGGGAAATTTAAGGGTATGATTTTGTAACTGGATTTTTGATGTAAGTGATTTAATGAATATTTCACGTTTAAATATATTAAAAACAATATTGAGTAAAATGTAATTAAGGTTACTTAAATGATATTGAATCTAATAAGGGAATATTTCAAGACTAAATAATAATGAGGTTAAATCGAGATCTATATGAAACTGTTATATTGAACTTTTAAATATTAAAGCCTTGAACTATATTGGAATTTAAATGGTTTATTTTGAGATTCGGATCCGTATTTGAAATAAATATAGTTGAATTCGTTATTTAGAAACTAAATTGAATTTAAATTGATAAATTAAAGATTGGATTTAATTTGAATAGGGAGATCGGGTTGATGTTGAAACAATTTGTTAAGTTGAGGAAATTGAAAATACTTTACTCCATAAATTATTTAATATATATATATATATAAATACTATTTTGGGAAATATAGAGATATTTGAAGTGAAAATGATATTTTGTTTTGAAGTATAAATTAAGTTGAAAGGACTACGGTATTATAGTGTATATTTCTACCTTGTAGATAGTTCTATGGACCCTTAGAGGATGGTTATCCCAAACATCCTTTAAGTTAATTGTATTTCAGTTGATATTTCTCTTGAGTTGGATTTATTTAGATAAGAATGTTAATCCTGACTCGAGTGTTTTTTGTTTTGCTTTACGCTCGGGTCAGACTGAGTGATACAGCATTTGAGACTCATCTTCGAAGTTGGAGTTTGCTTGAAGATCCAGCTATCTATCCTTTCAGTCATCCAGTTGATTGGTCCAGAGAAGTCTTCCGCACGTACTGGAGACTTCACTGTATCTGAGATATTCTATTGTACTTTATCTCTAACTTTGATTTTTTTTTAGTAGCTTCATGAACTACTATCTATTTATTCCGCTGCGTATTTTTATACTACTCTGTATCTATGATTCTGTGTTTGATTTATTTACTGTATATGTTGGGTTTTGCCAAATTTTAATTAACAATATGATATTTTGAGCAATTCAAGTCCGACATCTGCGGATGCGAATGGTTGAAAATACCAGGTCGTTACAGTTGGTATCAGAGCTTTTGCTCTAGGCAAAACTTATCATATATGGTAAATTTATTTACAGAATCACTTTCGTTCAAGTTGAATCTCTTCCTTTCTGACTCGATTTCCTTTGAATTTTGGAATATCCCTCGGTTCCGAAATTCATTCTTGTCTCTCCCTAATTATATTCGTTCGATTCTGGAGTATCCCATAACTCCACTGAATGATTCGTAAAAGGGGGTGAAAACTCCTTTTCAATTGGCATTGATTCACCGAAGATTTTTTTGTATCATCGGTTAACGATGCTGTTGTATCTTGGTATGCCGAATTCTATCTCTGGCGATCGAATGTCGATTTGTTTTGGAATTCCGCATCGATTGTATTCCTGAAGTCACGGTTGACTCGGTTAAGGTCGCCCGCGATTTGTAGAAGTATATCCATCTTCTATTTTGTAATTTAATTATCTCATCTTCGATCGAGTCTATCTTCGAATCAGGATTCTATTGATTGGAGTTCCGCTAATTTAAATCTCTATCTTTGTTTGAAACCCATTCTTTGAAAAATCGGGTATGTTGTATTTTTGAAATTGTTTATACCGAAATTATTAATTTGATAACTATGATTTTATTCTATATATAAAAGTGAAAATGTTTTCGATAAGGATTATATACCTATATAAAAAGGTTTTGAAAGGATTTGAAATTTTGAAAAATTATAAGAAATTGATTTATATAAAATTGATTTATAACTGTAGAGTTAAATTTGAAATTCGAGAATTGAATTCCGGTATTTTGAAATTGGTTTTAAGATTTTGGAAGATATATAAAAATAATACGATTTAAAAGTATTTTTCGAATAAGAAATGTTTCTAATGAATTTTAATAATTTTGAAGAAATTTCAAAGAAGTTTTCAAGAAAATAGAAGTCCAGAACTCACTTATGTCGCTGGAAAATAATTTCGGTGATGAGTGCACGCATCATCGACATTGATTTTCGAGTTTCAAAGTGGGGGAGAGGCCACTTTAATAGCTTCGCTATGCAAGTGATTTTGTAAAACCTTTTTGATTACAAATTCCGAAGTATAATTTGATATTTTAGAAAGATATAGGTATATATTTTAAAACAATTTAAAATGAGACCGTTGTTCAGTCCTTGAGTTTCAGATTTAATAATTGGTTTATTGATTTATATTGATTTTCAAATCATGAATTTGGAAATTTGATTTCCCTAACTATTTTGAATCTTCGAACACTTCCAAATTGAGATTAAATTTTTAAAGCTAAGAAATTTCGAAGAGAACAAAATGTTTGATAAAGCATATAAGTTTTGTTTTATATGTTAAGTTTGAAACCTTTTGTTAGGTAAATGAATATGACTATTTTGAAATTATACTAATATGGAATTTAGTTTTAAATGTTTTGAAAAACTATTAGTTTTAAATAATGGTTTTCAGAAAGGAAAATTTGATATTTCAAATAAAAAAATAAATACTTTAAAGGGTTTAAAGGGATAATTATAAATTTGGAAACCATTTGAGAATAATTAATTTTGAGAAAATTTTTGGTTTTGAAATTAAATTGAAATTAAAAACCAGTACTTATATTGTGATTTTGGAAATGAATTTGTTTGACTTGAATTATTTTAATTTGGAAACTGGGATAATTTTCTAAACCTATTATTTTGGGAACTTTGAAATTTAGATATTTAATCTGGAAGAAAATTTGGTGAAATCATATATGATATTGAAATGATTTAAATTGAGAACCTTATATTATTAAGCACTTGATTTGGGAGTGGTCGAACTTATATAAAATGGATTTGTATAAGTATAAAGTTGATTTGAAATCTATTGATTTGAAAGGTACTCAGTTTGGAAAGAGAATTTTATATAATCAAAGTCTATATAAGTATGTTTTGATATACTATTGATTTGGAAAGTATTCAATTTAGAAAGGAATCCTATATATATGGACTTTATATAAGTACGATATTTGAAAGTATTTGGAAAGGTACTATATGATATATATTTTCGAAATAAAGATATGGAAAGTGCCTTCTACTTGATATCCGCTTTGTGGCCACATCGTGGATTCATTCTATTGATATTATTCTCTCTAATTTTTGGTTTTTCGGATGTAATACTCGAGTGTTCCCACCGTGGCGTAACCCATGGGTTTTTTCTCTCGTGAATGCATAGCGAAATTGGCTGGCTGAGTCTTGCCTAGGGGCACGGATTGTTTCCTGGGGGATCCAGGCGTAACCATTGTGTATCCTGCAATCTGTGTAGGTCGCGAATAGTAGCGCAAGTGCCTGGCTGAGTCTTGCCTAGGGGTACGGATTGTTTCCTGGGGGATCCAGGCGTAACCATTGTGTATCCTGCACTCTACTAGTCATCATGGCGTAACTCGCAGGGCTGAGAAAGCTTACGGATATGGATTGTTTCCTGGAGGACCCAGGCGTAACCATTGTGTATCTGCGAACCATGATCGGACAAAGGTTTTGGTTTGGTTGTTTTGTTTGGATTGTACTTTCCATATCTGTTTTTTTAAAAGGTTTTTCAAGTATTTTCACTGGGTGTTGAAGCGGGTCTACCAAGTACTTGAAGAATTCTAACTTTACGCCTGATCAACGCATGGCCAGAGTCTGCAAGAACGAGGATAAACTTGTTGAAACATCGAGTTATAAAAGTATTTTCGAAAGGAAAATTTATATCGATATAATAGTATTTTATTATAAAAGTATTTTTCCCAACAAAGAATTTTTGAATAATATTTGAAATTTAAATTCTTATGGTTCTAGATTAATTATTCGTGCCTGATACTATTCCTTGCATCTACCTTATCTACTCAGTTTAGTTATTCACCTTGATTCTGTTTTCCAAACCTACCTTCCTTTCCTTTTTGAATATAATCTTTAAAATATTGTAAGTATTTTGAAGTCATTAATTTAATAAAACATATTTAATTCCAATGGGTTTTGACAACTTAAAGTATTAAAGATAACTGAATTGCAAATGAAGTTTTCAAATAAATATTTCAAATAAAATGTATATAGTTAAATAAATTGTTAATCCTTATCTTTCAATCTATCTTTCCTTCCAGTTGTTTCTTTTCTCCTACCTCCTTCCTTTTCGGGGACGAAAAGTTTTGAGTGGGGGAGAATGTAACAACCCGTAGATTTTAATAGTTTTTAATTGGTTTTATAACGTATTTAATTTGGATTTTGAGAAATTTTAACAATAATATTTTGAAATAAAGTTTTAATATTTGGTTTACGTATAATTAAATATAGCAAATGGTAAATTTTCAATTAATTTTATGAAAGTTTATTTATTTTGTGAAATTCTATTAAATTCATGCTGACTTGCTAATGATATGTGATCTAAATTTTAATAAAAGGATCTGCAACATCGTAGTGGTAAATTATGAATGTTATTGTTTATAATCATACATGTAACTCTAATGATACGATTTTAATAACAAATTCCGTGTTCAAGATATGGATTTCATAATAGTATTTTCTTAATATCCTTAGCTTTCAACAATAATCAATTAGCGACCTTAATCTTAATAGGATTTGAAAATCATCAACATTCGGATAAGTCAAATGATATTCTAAATGTTAATAATAATCTTGAAAAAAAAAAACTTTATCAGAAGAACATTTTAAGTACACATAAATTTTTATGGGATTATGTTAATATGTATTCAGTAGGCATATGCTAACAACCGCTCAAACAAGAGATGATCACTAATACACAGTGTTAATTGTTAAAAACTCAAACTATCTATATTTATCACGCAAAAATGCAAAATCATAAAGGTCATTAATGAAATTATGCAATCTTAACATGTGCGTAGAAGGCACATGCTGATATTTTCCGATTTTGTGCATTGCACTAAGAATTATTGGATCCTATTCGTCGTTAATTTGCTACCATTTCACGACTTTGACCACCACCTTAATTTGTTGAATGCCACGAATGCCAAAATGATGAATGATGTTGCAAGTCAGAAGAAAATGCATGCTTCTATATGCGTTTTTGCGTTAAATGACATTAGATGCCAACAATATTATTATGCATTTTCATTATTTTAATTCTTTTATAAATTAACCTCTCCACTTTTCTTTCCAATCTGATTTATAACCTGCCTATTTAATTTTCTTACCATATTTATTATTTGCTAGAATCTAGCCGTTTCATAATTCCCTTTTTCAGCATTTGATGTGTCTTCTCTAAATCTAAGCAGAAAATCTAGCTTACCCCTTTTATTCATTTACGTTTTTTTCTGTTTCAAATTTCATCGTGACTGACACGCAACCTTACTTTAATCACTGCGTCAATCAAGCATCCAACTATTAATTTTCATTTATTTTATATTTATTGCCAACATTATAAATTTGAAAGATCACTTGCTTCCCTTGTCTCCCTGATTTCACATCTCTGTGACTATCCTTTTGAGTTTCTTACTTTTATATTCTATTATTTGCCTAAACGTGCATTTTGACTGTTGCCATCCCCGTATTTATTTCTTTCCTTTTTGAAATTAAAACATATACGTTTTACATTTATTTATTTCTAAACCATTCATTGCCTTTCCTTTAAATCAATCCATTCACTTCTTATTTGTTTTAATTTATTTCTTCTTTCACCAACACTCAATCTTTATACATATTTGTTTTAATTCATTTTCTCTATACATGTTCATTCAATCTTTATACATATTTTTTTTAATATATTTTCTCTTTTCACCAGCATTCAATGTTTATATACATATTTGTTTCATTTTATTTCCTCTGTTCACTAGCATTTAATCTTTATATATTTGTTTTAATTTATTTCCTCTTTCTTTTTTTACTTCTCCTTAATTTATAGGAATAAATTCTTAAATTTCCTCTAGCCATTACTATCTTTATTTCTTGCCACTTTAAAAAAAAATTCTTTCCACTTTATCAATGTGAGGCTTCTCTTATAAATACAAATCACTCGTACATACCCTACTCCATATCAATAGACCTTCATCTCCTCTCTTGCGTGTGAAGCTTCTTCTGTAGGTAGATGGCTGCACTAATTTTTTTTTCCTTCTTATTTCTTTTCTTTTTCTTCTTCTTTTTCATCCTTTTCTTTTGTTTTATTATTGTTTATATTGCTTTTGCTTTTCCTTTATTTTAAGCATAACATGCTTCAAGTATATATTTTACATTGTAAGTGCAACGCAAGTATACATTAAATTTAAAGTTATAAACATTTGCATTTGTTCTATGGTTAGTTTTATATGAGTATTTATTGAAATTTGTATAGTCTGACTTTGAATATACATTGGGTTATTTCATACGGTTTATATATAACATAAGATGTTTAGCAGTCTGCATATATGTTACAGTATGTAAGATTTTTATATAAAAAAAAGGAAGGTGTTAATTTTATATTGTATTGTTTATAAAAAGGTGTTAATTTTATAATATATATATTATGGGACAGTATACTCTTATGAACATATTAATATACAGTAAGTTATAAAACATAAGTTTGATATATAGGTAGTGTGACGACCCAAACTCGATGTCCGATAACATCACCGAGTAACCCAGACCTTCTTCTCCTTCATTTCCCTTTTGTTTCTTTGTTTTTTTTTTATATACTGGCACATCACCACCACCGTGCACGTGCACGGTGGTTCGTCGCGACTCTGGTGATCGCCTCGATCACCGGCAAGTCGAAAAATCGCTGCAGATGCTAAATCGAACATTGGTTGGATCGAAAACACTCGAAATCAAAAACTCGCCTCTTCATCGAACTGTAACCCAAAAACCCATTGAACAAAACCTCTTCGCCGCCACGCCTCGAGTCACCAGAAGGTTCGTCACTTCGGCCTTACCACGTCCATACCCCGAGCCAACATCTCCCCCAAAATCTTCGAACTCGATCAACTCAAAAGGGCGCAATCGAAATTTTTGTACAGAACAAAAAAAATGGTATTAAAACCCTAATGCGACCTCGAATCCAAATCTCACGCAATAGATAATTTTTCTGATATTTCTCGTGACATCCCTAATGTTTGTACTTGCTTCAATTTAATTCTCAACCTTTTAAATAGATTAAATTTCCTGGAATTTGTGGAAATACAGTTTTCATTCATAAACGAACTGCTGATACAATACCAATCTAAAAATCCTCATTTTGTTTTTTTAAAAATCATAAATTGAAGTAAGAATTCAAGCTATATATTCGAATCATTAAATTAAAATTTTTGAATTCATTATAAAATCTATTGTTACTGTAAGCTGAGTGTTCCAGAGTCAGGTTCTTCATTTTCGAACTTGAACTAGTTTGCTAAATCATAACTTAAGTTTAGGCCACTCATTTCTTTTTAAAATCCCAGTTTTAAAAAAAAACATTTGTATGAAAACATATGATTTTTTTTTCTATTCTGTTTTCTCTGAAACCAAAGATTGGAAGAATAGCTACAACAAAGATATGCAGAGTCATCCTTTAAAACATACATAGCCAAACATAATTTGTTTATGGATTAAATACACATGATTTTAGATATCCAAAGCAGTAAGTTTACTCACTTGACAATATTTGAAAATAGAGGATGCTTTTGTTTTTGGAATCTGCAGTTGGTCTTTCTCTCCTTCACTCTCTGATTTTTGCTTTTATTTTTTTCTTTATAAAAACAATAAGGTTTTAAATATTTTCTTCCCAGACTTTGCTATGTTTTTGTTCGAATGAACCAAAGCAAATATGCATGTATATGTAGAAGAGATAGTTTGTACAGGGTAGGGAAAATAGGCTGAGTCCAGCAAAGCAAGTACAAGTTGAAGTATATAAAAAAAACTAACCATGCTTTTAGATCTGCTATGCAGTAATAACATTAAATGAAGTATGTTGCTTGTATTTAATGCAGTTATGCTTCTTTGCTAAAGGTGATAGCATTAAATGAAGGTATGGAAAAGGAATGTTCAAGTTTTCTTCTTTTTCCTATTTGCAGCATGTTATGTTCTGATTTTTTTTTTATATGTATAGTTTATATACTTTTTATAGTTTTATATTCCTTCATACCCTTTTGTTATCTTATTTTATTTGTTTATTTGTTTACATTGCTTAAATGTTAGATTTTTTTTTTATTTGTTCTCTTATGTCTTTATATTGTTTATAGCAACTTGTTTTAGTTATTTTGCTAAATATATGAAAAGTTGTTTTATTTTATTTTATCTTCTTTTGCTTACATATTTTACTGGTTTGTACATTTGTTCATTTATTTGTTTATTTATTCTTTTGTTAATTGTTTGTTCCTTTGTTTATATCTTTTATTTAATTATTTGTTTAGATGTTTAATTATTTGTTATGTGATTTAAATCTTATAATTTCATCATAACTTTAACAAATTCTAAATTCTATTAAAAGATCATCTATCCATATCTCTTTTTTTTTTTAATTCTATATTAATGTGTAATATTAATATCAACAATTAAAATATTTAGATTAAATTTTACTAGTTAAATCCCGAAGTTCAAACAATTTATCTATTTTTAGTTTTCAAAAATTTCGGGATGTTACAATATCCCCTCCTTAAGAAAATTTCGTCCTCGAAATTGAAAGAGAGAGAAACGTAAACAAATAATATACGAATTCAGAAATAAGGAAATGACTTACAGATCTAAGTCGAGATGTCAATTCTGCATTTGGGATATGACTTCTTCATATTATCTTCGGTCTCCCAAGTACAGTCCTTTGGATCGCCACTCCATTTAACTTTGACCAATTTCACAATTTTGTTCCTCAATCGCTTCTCATCACGATCAACAATTTTCATCGGTTCCCTTCTAACTGCCAAGTTGGGAGTGATTTCAAGATCCTGCTGAGCAGCTTCTTCAATAATATCATCTGGATCGTGCACATATTTCCGAAGATTAGAAATATGGAACACATCATGTACGCCAGATAACCAGTTGGGTAACTGCACTCTATATGCTAGAGAACCAATCCTTTCCAGAATAGGAAAAGGACCAATATAACGCGGTGCTAACTTTCCAGTTTTCCCGAATCTCAGCACTCCTCGCATCGGAGATACTTTCAGAAATACAGAATCTCCAACTTGAAATTCCAAATTTCTCCTTCGACGGTCATAATAGCTCTTCTGTCGGCTTTGGGCAGTTAATAACTTCTTTCGAATAAATTCTACCTTCTCAGTGGCTTCTTTTATCATATCTGGTCCAAGAACAAGTCTATCACCTGATTCGATCCAACATGTAGGTGATCGACACGGACGACCATATAAAGCTTCGAAAGGAGCCATTTCTAAACTGGCTTGATAGCTGTTATTATATGAGAATTCAACCAGATGCAAATGGTCCTCCCAAGAACCACCAAAATCATGAACACAAGCACGCAGTAGGTCTTCTAAAACTCGGTTAACCCTCTCAGTCTGTCCATCAGATTGCGGATGGTAAGCAGTACTGAAATTTAATTTCGTTCCTAAAGCGTCTTGAAATGCTTCCCAAAATCTACAAGTGAAGATCGGGTCACGATCACTCACTATACTACTGGGAATACCATGGAGGCGAACAATTTCCTTTATATAAATACCTGCCAAGCTTGCCGCAGTACGAGTGGATTTAACTGGGATGAAATGAGCATTTTTGGTTAGACGATCTACAATAACCCAAATCGCTTCATTGCCTTTCTTGGTACGAGGCAATCCATCGATGAAATCCATCGATACTTGATCCCATTTCCATTTCGGTACTTCCAAAGGTTGAAGTAAACCGGCCACTTTCCTTTGGTCGCTCTTGATCTGCTGACAAGTAGCACATCGACTCACATAAATAGATATGTCTCTCTTCATCGTTTTCCACCAGAATGTCCTTTTAACATCACGATACATTTTGTTGACTCCGGGATGGATGTTAAATTTGGATTTGTGGCATTCGTTCAATACTTCACGTTTCAATTCTGGAATGTCAGGGACACAAATTCTGCCCTTCATCCTTATAACTTCTCTATTATCTAATTCAAAAGTAGTATCCTCTCCTCGATCTATTCTTCTACGCATTTCTCGAAGAAACTTGTCTTCCGTTTGCCTGCTCGCGATCTTCTCAAGGAGAGTAGGAGTGATAACAAGATATGCAAGAACAGCATGTCTTCTACTTAAAGCATCGGCTACTACATTGGCTTTTCCCGGCGTATATTGGATATCTAAGTCATAAGATGCCAGAAATTCCAACCAACGTTGTTGTCGCAGATTCAGATCCTTCTGGGAGAAAAGATATTTCAAGTTTTTATGATCGGTGAATAATTCGAATTTTTCACCTATAACAAAGAGAGTTTATTAAGTATATTTCTTTAGCTAATTTCGCAAATTATTTAGAAAGCTGAAAAGATTCTTACCCAGAAGATAATGTCGCCATATTTTCAAAGCGAAAACAACAGCCAAAAGTTCCAAATCGTGCGTTGGGTAGTTCTTCTCATGCGGACGTAATTGTCTACCCGTGTAGGCAACTACCTTTCCATTTTGCATTAATACTGCACCTACCCCTTCACCACTTGCATCAGTATAGACAGATAAGCCTTGGTTCCCGTTAACAATAGTGAGAACAGGAGCAGTGGTTAATCTCTTTTTCAACTCTTGAAAAGCTTCCTCACATTTTGAAGTCCAATCAAATTCTACACCTTTCATTGTTAGCTTAGTTAATGGGCTAGCCAACTTAGAAAAATCTTGAACGAATTTCCGGTAATAGCCTGCTAAACCCAAAAAGCTTCGAACTTCTTTTGGAGTAGTGGGTTGTTTCCAATCAAGAATAGCGGAAATTTTGCTAGGATCTACTGAAATTCCTTCTTCATTAACAATATGGCCAAGGAATTTGACTTCACTGACCCAGAAGTGACATTTGGAAAATTTCGCATATAGAACATTTCTCCTCAAAATTTCTAAGACAATTCTAAGATGCTCGGCATGCTCATCTTTAGTTTTGGAAAAAATTAAGATGTCATCAATGAATACATGCACAAATTTATTTAAAACTTCCCGAAACACGCGAGTCATCAGATCTACGAAGTATGCTGGAGCATTGGTTAGTCCGAAAGGCTTAACTAACCATTCATAGAACATATTAGGACCTCTGAAAGCGGTCAGATGTACACAATCTTCGGCGATTCGTAATTGATGGAATCCTTGGGCCAGATCCATTTTTGAAAAGAAACGAGCGCCGTGCAACTGATCAAATAAATCATCAATCCTGGGCAGTGGAAATTTATTCTTGAGAGTTTGTTTATTTAGATCGCGGTAATCTACACACAATCTCAAAGATCCGTCTGATTTAGCAACAAATACGACGGCTGAGCCCCATTCGGAAACACTGGGTCGAATTAATCCTTTTGCTAGTAGCTCATTAGTTTGATGAACCAATTCAATCTTTTCCCTAGGTGCCATCCTGCGACTTGCGTGAACAACAGGACGAGTATTAGGTACAAGATCGATTCGGAATTCTATTTCTCGATGAGGAGGTAAAGATTTCACTTCTTCAAATACGTCAGAAAAATCCCGAACAACAGGTATAGACTGCAAAGTGGGTTCAAGATTTCCCAAAGTATATATCAATCTGTCGCTCCTTGGACTTGGATTCTCACAAGAGATTTCAATAAAATTTCCAAAATTTGTTTGGATTAAAACTGTCCGATTACTACACTCCAATCTAGCATCGTATCTCGTTAACCAGTTCATACCGAGTAAGATTTCAAATTCATCAAATTCGAGGACATACAGGTTGATAGGAAATTTATAGCTAGCATATGAAATAGGAACTCTCTTACAATATGAACTTAGATTTGCGGGACCTCCAACCGGATTTTTCACGCAAATAAGATCGTCAGCAAATTTAGTTTCAAGTCCTAATTCTTTTACGGTTTGTTGGGAAATAAAGCTATGTGAAGCTCCTGTATCAAATAAAACTCTAACAGTTCTATTATTAATAGTAAGGTTACCTTCCAAAACACTTTTCCCTTTGTCAGCTTTTGAAGATGAGGGGTCCTCCTTTATTGCATAGACTTTTGCTACCTGCGCTGGCCTCATCACTGGGCAATCTTTAACTAAATGTCCCGGTTTATGACAATTGTAACATTCTCTAGCTGGTCTCTTGGGTTTTGGGCAGTTATTTGAATAGTGGCCTTTCTCTTTACAGTTGTAACAAGTGACATTTTCTGCTGCGCTTCCCTGAATGCTCCTCTTCTTCTCATTGCCTTGCCAAGGTTTCTTGCCTCCGAATTTACGCTTTTTATAATTCTGACTACCTGAATTACCTTTCTCCACAGTCGCTTCCTGTATATCAAGAGTAGCGTACCTGTAACCCATATCTACTAAATCTGAGAAAGATTCTTTAACATGACCCGTCATTCTTCCATGATATTTCTGGTTCATTCCTCGGATAAACCTTTCGTTTTTCTTCAGAGGTGTATTTAGCAATTCCGGACCAAACCGAGATAGTTCACTGAATTTATTCAAGTATTCTTCAAACGACAAACTTCCTTGTTTCAAATCCAGAAATTCCTGATACATTCTAGAAACACCTGCTGATGGCATGTAACGTTTCTCAAACACTTCTTTAAAACGATCCCAAGTGAATTCTTCCTCGGGTTCATCTACAATGATGGTTTCCCACCAAGCTGAAGCTTCTCCTTGGAGTTGCCAAGAAGCTATAAGTCTTTTCTGCTCATCCTGCAATTTTAGTCCTTTAAAAATCTTTTCACACGATCTTACCCAAGCTTGAGCGTCAATAATTGACTCTTTGCCAATAAATGGTTTTCCACCAAGCTTTTCAAACTTCTTATATAATTCAGCCAAGTCCGGCTGCTGCTGAATTTCTATTACTGCTTCTGCGGCTGCGGGAATTTGATTTGGTACTGCAGCATTGCCTTGACCCCTCACTCTTCCTCTGCGTCCACTCATTTTCACTATCTGAGATTAGTAAGAAAATTGATTTAGATATGCAGACGAAATATCTTAAGGAATATCAGCAGTAAAAATAACTGACTAAGAAAATTTTAAAGTCTCAAATTTTATTATACTCATTCTAGGGTATACTTCACCCTATCTCTAATGAGCCGTCTAATGTGTTATACTCCGTAGCTAAAGTTCTTACTCAACCAACAGCTCTGATACCACTTTGTGACGACCCAAACTCGATGTCCGATAACATCACCGAGTAACCCAGACCTTCTTCTCCTTCATTTCCCTTTTGTTTCTTTGTTTTTTTTTATATACTGGCACATCACCACCACCGTGCACGTGCACGGTGGTTCGTCGTGACTCTGGTGATCGCCTCGATCACCGGCAAGTCGAAAAATCGCTGCAAATGCTAAATCGAACATTGGTTCGATCGAAAACACTCGAAATCAAAAACTCGCCTCTTCATCGAACTGTAACCCAAAAACCCATTGAACAAAACCTCTTCGCCGCCACGCCTCGAGTCACCAGAAGGTTCGTCACTTCGGCCTTACCACGTCCATACCCCGAGCCAACATCTCCCCCAAAATCTTCGAACTCGATCAACTCAAAAGGGCGCAATCGAAATTTTTGTACAGAACAAAAAAAATGGTATTAAAACCCTAATGCGACCTCGAATCCAAATCTCACGCAATAGATAATTTTTCTGATATTTCTCGTGACATCCCTAATGTTTGTACTTGCTTCAATTTAATTCTCAACCTTTTAAATAGATTAAATTTCCTGGAATTTGTGGAAATACAGTTTTCATTCATAAACGAACTGCTGATACAATACCAATCTAAAAATCCTCATTTTGTTTTTTTAAAAATCATAAATTGAAGTAAGAATTCAAGCTATATATTCGAATCATTAAATTAAAATTTTTGAATTCATTATAAAATCTATTGTTACTGTAAGCTGAGTGTTCCAGAGTCAGGTTCTTCATTTTCGAACTTGAACTAGTTTGCTAAATCATAACTTAAGTTTAGGCCACTCATTTCTTTTTAAAATCCCAGTTTTAAAAAAAAACATTTGTATGAAAACATATGATTTTTTTTTCTATTCTGTTTTCTCTGAAACCAAAGATTGGAAGAATAGATACAACAAAGATATGCAGAGTCATCCTTTAAAACATACATAGCCAAACATAATTTGTTTATGGATTAAATACACATGATTTTAGATATCCAAAGCAGTAAGTTTACTCACTTGACAATATTTGAAAATAGAGGATGCTTTTGTTTTTGGAATCTGCAGTTGGTCTTTCTCTCCTTCACTCTCTGATTTTTGCTTTTATTTTTTTCTTTATAAAAACAATAAGGTTTTAAATATTTTCTTCCCAGACTTTGCTATGTTTTTGTTCGAATGAACCAAAGCAAATATGCATGTATATGTAGAAGAGATAGTTTGTACAGGGTAGGGAAAATAGGCTGAGTCCAGCAAAGCAAGTACAAGTTGAAGTATATAAAAAAAACTAACCATGCTTTTAGATCTGCTATGCAGTAATAACATTAAATGAAGTATGTTGCTTGTATTTAATGCAGTTATGCTTCTTTGCTAAAGGTGATAGCATTAAATGAAGGTATGGAAAAGGAATGTTCAAGTTTTCTTCTTTTTCCTATTTGCAGCATGTTATGTTCTGATTTTTTTTTTTATATGTATAGTTTATATACTTTTTATAGTTTTATATTCCTTCATACCCTTTTGTTATCTTATTTTATTTGTTTATTTGTTTACATTGCTTAAATGTTAGATTTTTTTTTTTATTTGTTCTCTTATGTCTTTATATTGTTTATAGCAACTTGTTTTAGTTATTTTGCTAAATATATGAAAAGTTGTTTTATTTTATTTTATCTTCTTTTGCTTACATATTTTACTGGTTTGTACATTTGTTCATTTATTTGTTTATTTATTCTTTTGTTAATTGTTTGTTCCTTTGTTTATATCTTTTATTTAATTATTTGTTTAGATGTTTAATTATTTGTTATGTGATTTAAATCTTATAATTTCATCATAACTTTAACAAATTCTAAATTCTATTAAAAGATCATCTATCCATATCTCTTTTTTTTTTAATTCTATATTAATGTGTAATATTAATATCAACAATTAAAATATTTAGATTAAATTTTACTAGTTAAATCCCGAAGTTCAAACAATTTATCTATTTTTAGTTTTCAAAAATTTCGGGATGTTACAGGTAGAGTTTGCATGGGTTTAAATTTTCCTTCTGTTGTTTAAAATATAGTTGTAGAGTTATAAAATTTTGGGGAGAATATATAGTATAATATATTTTAAGTTAGTTTGTGTGTCTGTCCAGAGATGAATTATTATACAAATACAGTTTTATAAGATCTAAGATCTGTTGTTTTAAAATGTAAGTTTATACTAGTGATTATATGGGTTAAAATTTGACATTGATATTTTTAAGATGATAAAGAAAGTTTAATGTAAGTGTTAACATGTAAGAAATGCCTGAAGCCTGTTTTAATATTAAAGAAAATACTGGAATTTAAATTGTTAAATTAAGTTGGAGCTATGTTCTCGCCCTTCTCTTTCTTATAAATATTTTTGCAAAAGGTAAATTTATATCAAGTATAAGGTGTGTAGTGTTTCAGCAAATCAAGGAAAGTCGATATTGGTCTTAACAATAATAATGTGGAATGTTGACTTAAATGTTGATTTAAATATGATTATAAAAAAAAATTATGTTAATATTGGTTTTAAACATAGTTTTGCAGTTTTCTATTATTTGCGTTTGTTTGAAAACGTATGTATGTATATGTAATTTTAATGCGTTTCAAAACTAATATTGGTTAAGAGAGTAATATAGTAGAATAATATTTGTATTTCATTTCGGTCTACATAAAGCAGTTTCTGATCTATTTTCATCGATCTCTATTTATCAGTTGTCCATCGTATTCGTGCCAATCTTGCTTCGCTTTGAAAATTTTGTTTGGATTTGTTCGATGTCTAGATCGTGATCCAGCGTAGCTCAATTCTTTGGCCAATCTATCTAGCCTCGAAAGGTGAGCAATCACTCACGATTTAACATTCTTATATTTATTAAATTTGATTTCAATTGAAACGACAATTGAAATATGTTGTTATTAGTTATTTAAATTGTTTATATGCTATTATTTGTAACTATTCACCTGTGGGATATGACACCATATCCTGTTGTTTATATTATACTGTTATTGATGATATATGCCTATTATATTATTATTATATGTTATCACTCTGCAAGTTCCCTGTAGTTTAGAATTCACTATGGGTTGAAATGATACATACCCGAACGGACTTTAGAATAGGAGAATTTCGTTATGACTTGAAATGATAGACCCAAGCGATTTTCATTTAATTGAATTTGGGATTACGGGTTGAAATGATATCCACCCGTATATATTTAGTGTACGGTTTGAAATGATAAATATTCGTAGCACTTGACCATATGATAGGAAATATATACAGACACCTTTGGTCCATATATATAAACATATTTTGAAATAAATTCATTGTTTTGGAAAGAAATATATGGTCTTAATAAATATTAATTCTTAAATTATTATATATAAAGGGTAATCATATATATATATATATATATTTAATAATATTTAATTCAATTAAGATTGATTTAATACATAAATTATGTTAATTATTTAGGTAAATTATAGTTCAAGTAGATTTTTGCAATAATTGGGATAAATTAAGATTGGGAGATAAATTTGAGTTTATTAAAAATGGTATTTAAATAAGGATTTATTTAATTAAATCAATTTGAAATTTTGAATGGGAAATTTAAGGGTATGATTTTGTAACTGGATTTTTGATGTAAGTGATTTAATGAATATTTCACGTTTAAATATATTAAAAAAAATATTGAGTAAAATGTAATTAAGGTTACTTAAATGATATTGAATCTAATAAGGGAATATTTCAAGACTAAATAATAATGAGGTTAAATCGAGATCTATATGAAACTGTTATATTGAACTTTTAAATATTAAAGCCTTGAACTATATTGGAATTTAAATGGTTTATTTTGAGATTCGGATCCGTATTTGAAATAAATATAGTTGTATTCGTTATTTAGAAACTAAATTGAATTTAAATTGATAAATTAAGATTGGATTTAATTTGAATAGGGAGGTCGGGTTGATGTTGAAACAATTTGTTAAGTTGAGGAAATTGAAAATACTTTACTCTATAAATTATTTAATATATATATATAAATACTATTTTGGGAAATATAGAGATATTTGAAGTGAAAATGATATTTTGTTTTGAAGTATAAATTAAGTTGAAAGGACTACGGTATTATAGTGTATATTTCTACCTTGTAGATAGTTCTATGGACCCTTAGAGGATGGTTATCCCAAACATCCTTTAAGTTAATTGTATTTCAGTTGATATTTCTCTTGAGTTGGATTTATATAGATAAGAATGTTAATCCTGACTCGAGTGTTTTTTGTTTTGCTTTACGCTCGGGTCAGACTGAGTGACACAGCATTTGAGACTCACCTTCGAAGTTGGAGTTTGCTTGAAGATCCAGCTATCTATCCTTTCAGTCATCCAGTTGATTGGTCTAGAGAAGTCTTCCGCACGTACTGGAGACTTCACTGTATCTGAGATATTCTATTATACTTTATCTCTAACTCTGATTTTTTTATAGTAGCTTCATGAACTACTATCTATTTATTCCGCTGCGTATTTTTATACTACTCTGTATCTGTGATTCTGTGTTTGATTTATTTACTGTATATGTTGGGTTTTGCAAAATTTTAATTAACAATCTGATATTTTGAGCAATTCAAGTCCGACATCTGCGGATGCGAATGGTTGAAAATAGCAGGTCGTTACACCAATGGAAATTCATTGCTTGTGCTTTTAGTTCCTTGTTGCTAGTGGATTTGGAAGCAAAAGTTTGGTGAGTTGAAAAACTCACATTTCTTAATTTATTCTGGACTTTATTTTTGTGTGAAAGGTTGTTGCCAAATTCTTTTCTTTTCTGTGCACCGTGTGTCTTGCATTCACCTGTAGTATTGTTCGTGTCATGCTCATGGAAAATTTTTGCAAAGTAAGGCACATATAAACTTGTTATATATGAGAAAGAAAGGTTAGAGGGCCTGCACACCAAAAATCGTATGCATTTTAGCATGCATGCATGGTGAAATAAATTGAAAAATCATGTACAAGTCACCTTGTTGCAAAGATAGTATGCGTCCGCATGAAGATTATATTTTGTGCTTGCATGTTATATAGAGCATTTCCAGGTCTCACGTTTTAATACATGTGTTTCATATTAAGTTCCGGCACTCTTAATTTAATTTAAAAAAATTTTGTTCATGCATTTGTACTGTGGGCTTAGTAGCCATATTACTGGACTAAAACTTTCTATGGGAGGTTTTACCTATTATAATTCTCTGTGCACCAAGTTGCAATAGAAATGTGTAAAGCGTTATAGTGCATGAAGTGCGTTGGTAGACCCAAAAATGTTTACAGTTTAGTGCACACGTCCCTTTCTGTTTGTTTATTATGGCACTCTGCTTTTTTTTAAAGCACAAATTGCATTCCTTATTGGCGTGAGTCATTCGTGCATGTTTATACCACTTTGCGTTGCCTGTTCTTATAATTTGGTCACGTATACTTAAAAGTTAGCCACATATGCTTGCATTTTGGTCAACCTCAGTTATATACAAGATTGTATGGTGCAGAAACTATGTCAAAGTTAGTGTAAATAATCACCTAATTCATTTGAGCTAAAATGTTCTAAAGTTTGTTGTGATAGTATAATATTTTTGGTGAAAATATAGTGGTGCAGTCCACTATTTAATTTGCATTGAACCAGTGTTACGTTTTGAAGCTTACTTTGTTGCCAGTATTTTTATGATGGAAATTTTACGCCGGTACAGTATTTTGAAATGTGTTGTTCCGACGACATTTTTGACGAATAAAAATTACTGTTATTTTAACGTCGGTTACTGTTAATTTAATGTGAATCTTTAAGCGGCTATTCCGCAACGCTAATTTGATATCCATTTTTACGGTGTTTTGTGAAGCACAATTTCTTTGTTGAAATTGTTATAGATGTTGCCGTTTTAATCACGTGTTTTCAAAATCATTTTAAAATAAAATTGTTTTCAAAATTTTTACAGTTTACGCTTTCAATAGAATAAGGAATCGATTTAAACGTTTCAGCAAAATTAAGGACTATGAACCCTTACTTTTACTGATTCGGTTAATTCTGGACTTGTCCGTTTCAGAACGTAAAATGTTATTTATATAAAATACACAATTTTACACTTTCAAGGAAACGATGTAGAGATTTAAACAATTTAGCAGAAGTGCGGAATATTGAACCACACTTTTACTATTTCGGTTAATTCCGAACTCATCAATTGAAATATTCGTTATTGTTTGATGATTTTGATGATTTTATTGGGCTTTCAAGCCACTATGCTGGACCATCAAGTCATATGATGGACCTTCGGGTCAAATACCAGTACTAGACCTTCGGTTCATATGTTGGACCTTTGGGTCATTTATTGGGCGCCAAAATTATGATGACAGTACTTGGTAGGCTTCGGCCATATGTCAATGCACGTGCGGCGTAGCTTAGACTCGCCATATGCTGGGATCGATCCGCTTTAATGTTGATTTTCTAGTTATCTATTTTGATTTCTAAATTTTGTGAATTGCTATTTTGAATTCAATTGAGAATTTGAAAGTTGATTTTGATAGAGTTTGATGTGATTTCTTCATTTAAAATATGTTGATTTCTTATGTTAAATTGTCTCATTCAAGATCATTATTATTTTGCTTAATGTTGTTTATGATGAATTTACTTCTAAGAATAAATTAGATTGATCCGTTTATTATTTTCTTTTAAATAATACTCGGGTCAGACCGAGTTATTTCAGGGTAATCTTTATCTCTGATTCAGTTGCAGCTTCACCATTTGGGGATCTCACATCATCTTTGGTCTAGCCTTCGAGAAGTTCTTTTGGTTTATTAGTCCTCATTTCATGTATGTTATGATGTATATGTATATGTACATTTGGTTCTTGTGAACCATCGGTTGTTGTAGCATGTATTCCAGACTTGTCTTTCGCTATATATCTGATATTTCCGTTCTGATGTGATTATACTATCAGTGTTGTTGTTATTATGAGTTTTTCTGAATTTTTATTAAGCCACTGTAGTTTCGTTTTAGATTATGATTAAATATATATCTTTGGGAGTAATTTACACAACTCCTATCGATGTAATCAATACTCGTCTAAGGCATAACTTATGGATGGTCGCTTCTAACAAGCCTTATTCATCGCAATTGAAGACGTTATTCCTTATAATAACCTTTGTTATTGTGAGCATAGAGGTGGGGAGTCACAGGGCCAGCCTGAAAGAGTAAGCTCACCCTCTCTTAGCATCGTGGGCTAATCTCCTATCAAAACCTCCTTATCCAACTGATTCAGGTCTACCTCAATGCTTTTCAAAAATTCCTTCTCCTTCTTGACAACTTGCACCTTGAGTTGCGAAACTTGAGTGCATTAGCATTGTACTTAATGATCAGTGGCTCGAATCTCTGCAGCATCCGCTTCTCAATGGCTTCGACTTCCTTTATAACAAGAATATCCATGTCCTAAGAACATGCAAACTCATCCCTTTCCTGGCAAATAGTAAGCAACCCTTCACAATACCCTAGAGTTTGGCTGACAACTAATTAACCTTTATGGTCAAAGCATCTCTCTCTAGCACTAAGTCTCGATTTCGATGGTGTGTAGTCTTTATCTCATCACGATGCTTGATCCTCTCACTCTCAAGTGCTTTGGTGGCCTCCTTGACCCTCTCTTCGACCTTCTCTTGTGATGTTTTCAAGTCAATGGTCGCGGTGTCAAGATGAGCGATGGTTCTTTTACTTCCATCTCCATAAGTTTCAAATTATCGATCTTGAGCTTCCTTTCCATTGAAACGATAAAGATCTTCGCGGTTTCTGCTTCCATTCGTTATATTTGTCATAATCATCATCTACATAAGCAAAGGTCATGTCTTTGACCTTTAGCGGAATGTTCTTCAGATTGGGCTTAAACATGGGTCCATCAAAACATACATTCAGAAATAGTTCCTTTAATGTAGACGTTTGGGCATCAGTGGCAAGTTTTTGGTCCGCATTGACGACAAGAGCTTCAATCAGTTTCTTGCTAGCCTTGTGATGAGAGGTCTTGGAACTACCCTTATAGTGCCTATGGTCAAAAGGTCGAATAGCATGAGTCGATGTCGAATGTTGAATGGAAATGGAATGTCGGAGATAGTGCACAAGAAGCACCACTAGATTGAAAGACATCACGACGATCAAAATGCTTGTCTGAACCTCTTAGCGGAGGCGACATGAAACTAGAATGGTATCCAAAAGTAGAATCATGAGAATTATAGTTCCTATCATGATTACCTCTGTCATGGCTAGATCGCTGGACTCCAACTCTTGGCACCAGCATGATGATATGTGTCTGAGCGCTGACTCTGTCGTGACACATTATCCTCTAAAGAATGAAACATATACTTTTTTCTCTCCATGGATCCTGCAAATGCAACAGGGACAAGTTAGCTCTGATAAGTAAGGACATAAGTCAAATGCAATGCAGTGAAGTACATATGTATTTGAGTGTCATAATGTCCCACGATGGACCGTGTGCTGAAGCTTTGCTAGTGGGAGTTATTTCGCCTATGCTGGTAGGAGTGATTTTATCATCAAAGAGGATTGGAGAGTAGAGTCACTCACAGATCACATTACCAATGCCAAAAGAGAAGAACTCGGTAGGAACTAGCCCCAAATCAACGGATGTATCTTTAGGAGGAAATGCAGGAGTTTTCTTCGAAATTGTCGCTAGCAAGGGCTGTGTAGAAGATTGTCATTTGGAAAAAAGTTTCACAATGAGCCACTTTTTCAAAACAAACTGTTGGCAATCTTGGAATATTCAACTTAAGGCTCTTGGCCTACATCAATTTTGTTGTGGCTAGCTTTGCCATCTTCATCCACAATTTTACCTTCCTTGACGTGTTCTTGCACCATTTCAACATTCTCTTTAGCTTAAGCCCCTGGATTTAGGACTATGGGCACGTCAAGATTCACATCACCACATCCAGGCAAGTTTTCATCACTATTATCATTGTTATCATCGTCATTGGGGACTACTTGAACTAGACCAGTGTTGCGACCCACTTCCAGCTAGTTATAGGCTAGGAGATTGTCATCGAAATGAAGAACTTTGATATATCTATCGTCTTGTGGATGCGTCATACGAGCTCTATGGCATCTGCAAGTGTCGCATCACTAGGTCTCAAAAGAACATCCGAATGAAAAAATATAAGATTTAAGCTCGTAGAATCGCAAGGCGAGTTCACCTAAAACACTTAAAGTATAACTTATGTCTGGATAGCCATCTTCATGCAAATCTTAGTGGATTGCAGACGTAGAACCTATTTACATCAAAATTGGTTACAAACACCCAATTGTCGATGAAAGCACCCGTTTACAATCGCAGATCACAGATAGCAAATATGTAGTGAATATAAATGTGAAGAACACTCAAAATTTAAAAGGAAAGTAGAAGGAACACAGAATTTATAGTGGTTCGACCGTTGTAGTCTACGTCCGCTTTGAAGGGTTGTTGTTTTACCGATAATCCTTTACTGGTTTACAAGAGTACAATTGATAATATCCGAATTACAATGGAATTTAGCAGAGTAATGACATAGAAAAGCTCCCAGATCCATTTTTTGTAGCTCTAGGGTCGCTATTTATAGGTGTAGGTTGCAAATTTCTCGCACAAATCTCGAAAGACACCTTCTCTCACTTGGGTGGGCCTATGTGATCGATCCCCTGACATTTTGACTATATCCATGATCGATAGGAACCAAATTCGTATCGATCCAAAACTGCTCCTTTTGGGTTGGGATCGATCATGGACATTCTTGAGGTTGTACGTGAGCTCCTGTGAAAAATTGGTGGCAATTGGACTTGTAGATTATGAGAAACGATCGTTGCATGCTTGGGTTTGTTCGTTAGATGTTCCGTTCATACCGATCCAAGGTTCTGTATCCATCACTCTTCGTGTCCATGCAATTCGCATAGATGACGTGGCTCGAGAGTCTAGTGGAGATCCACATTTTATGCTCGTTGACTTCATCTTTTCCCTGACCATGCCTTTCCTACCCATCCTATGCCATTCATTTCATACCAATACTGGCGTATACATTTCGTATCGATCGCCTGGTATTGGCATCTTATCGATGGAAAGTGACAGTTTCGTATCGACCATCTGGTTGATCGATATGAAATATATCTTTAGGTGATCGATACGAAGCAAATAATTGTGGGCTACTTCGCGTTGATAGGAAGGGATGGGTTTCGTATCGATCATCTAGGTGATCAATACGAAACATATATTAGCACGAATCGATATAAAATGTATATCGATATGAAGTGAATAACCTTAGTCATCCAGAGAGATGCATGTATCCGATGGATATGTAATGTAGGAGAGCAATTTGATGGATATGAATAACATGGATACGAAATTGATGAGGACCTAGTTTGTTGATCGATTCATGGCTATGACTCGAAGTAATCATCTCCTTGGCCCGAAGTAGACAATCCAGTGTCTTGAAGCAAGTGCTGCGATGACTCAAAGTAACTTGCGAATGTGCTAACCTATCAAAGACTCCAAGCAGATCCTTCCCTAACTCGAAGCAAACTGCAAACAGGAAAGTGACTTAGAGCAGATTCCAAGCAACATGAAACGACTCGATCTTTGTCGAAACCATATTTCAAACATCTTGTGCGGCTTGTTCATAGACTATGCTACCTTCTTGGCTTCGTGATCATGTTTATTATTTGTGAAAATCCAGCGTTGATCATTGTGCAGTCGATTGTGTTAAATCTGCCTGTTTTCCTTGCCTAAAGGCAGGTTAACAGAACCATTCACTTTGTAAATAGCTTGACCTATTCCATGTACCAGTAACAACTCAACAGCTCTTAGTTGGTTCTAGATAATTTAAGGAAGGGCTTCCTTTCTGGTTCTTGAAACTATATAGATACCGAATCACCTCATCACTTAGTACTCGGTGCAAATGTTGAGCGAAAATAATATATGTACCATGATGGAAGGCATAGCTATTTGGATGTAGTTGTGTTGAAGCCAATCTCATGAAGTTTAGAACTCGATGAATGAATTGATTGAATGGTGGGACACATCCCACCATGAACATGTATCTATTACAAGCAGTATAAACCTATAGAGGATAGTGATCTCTCTGATGGCAAGAAAGAAATAATACGTCCTCAAAGGGGATTTCGTGTTTATCATAGATTCTCCAGTGTAATCCTTCTTTAATCTTTGAAGTAATAGAATTGATAGGATCAGCCAAAATAATGGCATACTCGAGAGAATTAGGAGAAGGTTCAACTTTTGGTTCTTCTACAGGCTCTATTGGAACTTCCCAAACTTGTCGCTTTGCCTGGATTTTCAACTAGAGCTATGAACTATGCTGGAGTATGCTATGTAGAAAGAGTCATAGTGGAACTAGACTCGCATCAGATTCAGTGTATCTAGATGTTAATAGACCTAAAGCTAAAGTGGCAAGACGCTTGGAACGTCTATGCTCCATCTCTATAGAAAATTAATAGATAATTAACGTCAGATTAATCTTGAGCTATACCCCTCATGCTAAAGCGAAACTAATGCAGTGGCGTGCAATGCGGATTTCTCTTGACAAGAAAACTTGTCAACACCTCAAATTTCAAGTTAGAATATGGACAATGCTTTCGAAACTTCCTTTCGAATGAATGAGGATTACTAGAGCTTTCCAAATGGGGGAAAGTGATCAAAAACTTGTCTTTAGTACCTTTCGACTCAGTCGAAAGGGTAGTTTGTGTTTTGAAAAATCTTTTCGAATAGGCTAACTAAGAACTCCGTCAAAACCTCCTTTCGACATGATCGAAGAGGTTTTTTTAGGCACTTATCAGATTGGAAAATGTTGAGTTGCAAAGGAATCGACTCTATCGAAAGGGGTAACTCCTACAATCCAGTGGGCTGGAGCTAAGGCTTTTAGGAGATAAGAATACTAAGGGTTCCGACTTAGACGAAGGGGCTCTTTTTGATCAACTTGATTGTAGTTTGATACATTTGTGAAAAATACGGAAACCAAAAACTAAGTAAATGCAATTATCGCAATCCTTGTTTATTTAACTCAATTGAAAAAATTGACCAAATCCCCAATCTGAATTGAGAACTAGGGTTTACTTGTTTGAGAAAAATATGAGTGAGAAGTGAAAGAAATTGGATCCCCTACTGCTGACCACTGGGGTTGAATATATAGATCTGCGTTTGGACCTGTTGCCTCCAAGCTTTCAATATGGTCGAAAGTTTAGTCCTTTTGCTTTAGCGAATGTCTTCTAAGCCATACCTTTCGACTTGGTCGAAAGGTTTCTAGTTATTCTTCTGATGCCGCTTGAAGCTGGGCATCTCTCTTGCTCTGTTTCCTTTCGACCACATCGATGGGTGATGTTTGATACCTTCCAACCTCGTCAAAAGGTCTACTGATGCGCTTTTATCTTGAATGTTGATGTGCCATATAAGTTGACTCCTTAGCCTTCGATGCTATTGAAACATGTCCACCCCTATCTTTGAATGAGTTGAGACAACTAAAAAGGCTTTGTTGCCCATGAAATCTTTCGAAAGCCTCCCCCCATCTAATTTGGAACCTTATGCCTTTACAGTAAAGAATGTGTGGTTCTTCTTTCTTAGGCGAGGGTGGCCCTAATCATTTCGGAAGGCAATATATGCTTTCGAAAGGGTCGAATTGGTTAAATACTTCTCTGGCAGAAGTGAATGAATGCAAAACCAAGACGTTTCGAATGGTTTGGAGCAAAATGTAGTGTCTGCTGTCCTTTGCCTTCGAGAGGTAGCCTCTGACCTTGTCGAAAGCTCTTCTTTGACACAGTCGAAACATCCTTTTGTCTTACTCGAAGGGCACTTCTGGAGCTACTACATCCTTGTCGGAAGCTATATTTAACTATATCATCTTGGTGCTTTTTTATTCTTATCAATGCTTTCGTGTTCCTTCTTTCAAACTTTTATTCCTGATAACATTTTATGGATAACATTTAGCCCCCCTTATATGAAAGAAGCTTTTATTCTTTAGGATAAAAACTCCAAGTAAATTCCTTTTTTATCTCCTGCGAAATAGATAATAACCTCTATTAAGATTGTAACCTTGTTATGATACCTTAATGATTACTCTTAAACTTATAAAATTAATGTTCAAAATATTGTTTGGTTGCATTTCTGTATAAATTATTCTGAAATATACATGATTAAACTTCTTTTATTGAAAATGTGGAATTATATCACCTGACTTGCAGATGTTGACCCAAACAAATGAACCTTTGGAGAAAGTAAACCATGTACTCTAGGTAGTTCCTTTCCTTAAATTGAGGCACCTTCGACCTATAAATATCAATTTTGTGCTTTTGGTAACCTTACCCTGTCCTTTTAAGATAACTTTATTTTTATCCTTATACTATTGGTAAGTATTCCCATTAAGTGAAAGAGTGGTAGTAGTTTAATAATGATACCACTCTGTGATATGCAGATTTTGCACTAAAACCTAATTTAAAATTCAATGACAAATTCACAAATCACCATGAAATTCAACAGTAGAATATAAAATTCTCAAAATTAGGAGTCCGTTGAGAGCCCTATAAGGAAATCAAAAATAAGAAATCGATAAAAAAAATCGACAAAGAAGTTTAAGATCTATAAAATCCAAAAACTAGCATGAGATCCTCTAATATCCAATGAGGAAATTATGCATACGAAATCTAAAGATAATCATTGAAACCCACAAGGAGATTTTATAACTCGCTAAACCAAATGTCGGTGAAGCATCACCACAAATTGCCTTAGGCATAACTCTTCGTAGAAACAATACATAGGAAGGATAAAAACCATACAAAGCATAGAGTGGAGTCCATCACAATAATCCAGACTTATCTAGATTTAAGGCCCGTAATGTTGGAAACAATACTTTAAAGGGGCAAGTATTATCCAGCATTTTAACTAGGCAATATTCGGATACACTAGACGAATCGAACCTAAAAGCTATCGAGGTAGGATGCTCGAAGAAATAGCCCAAGGTCTGAAACAAAGTGCAAATAGAGACACAAGGAAAAGACCAAACCACTTCAAGAATTGAAGACCCAAATTCCAACCATTTGTTAGATCAGTACTGATCTAATAGGTGGATTAGTACCGGTCCATGAGATTTCATCCATTCTTACCCCGACTCCTTCTATATACTAATGATGATGCTAGAAGCATCTTTCAAGTTCTATTTTGTTGAGTTTATGTAATTCTCTATCGATTTCCATGGGCAATCAAAGTCATTAACCCCATTCTTCCATGGATCCAATCATTTGGACTCAAATTCAAGCTAATAACGAAGCAAACAAGTTTGAATCATGAATGTAACTTCGAATTAAGCCAATGCAAAGCAACCAAAACAATCCATTTGACGATATTATGGATTGGTACCAATCCAAGTTCATGGATCAATATCTATCCTTAATTATTTATGATGTGATCATAGTTTTCTTAAAAGGAGTTGGTCATGGCATGGCAAACTATATGGAGATCATGGGGGTGGAATTTTAAGCTTCCCATAGTTATAAATAGGAGGGCAGGGACTCATTTTCTCTTATAATTACCCACAAATTTATACTGATCCACAAGAACTTGTATTTAATGCAATAAAATCACTTAGTGGACATAAGCCAAGTTTAGCCGAACCACTATAAAAGTTGTGTGTTCTTTTCTTGCTCATTTTATTTATTTTTATTCACTTTTTATTCTCTACACAATTTCTTGGATATTTGTGCCATTTTTGGTTTAAACAATAACTAATCGCCACAATAATTCATTGAGGTGGCTAAGTTGTAGAGTGTTGGTATAGCACATAGGAGCCCATAGTTTGTTCCACCTTATCACATAATTCTTATTCAATAAGGTAAGATCATCTTTTACTTAACCAGAGTCTAACTATGGGTTTTGTTCAGTCTCTTCTAAATTTACCTAATGAGTTCATGAGTTTCGAATAAAATAATCGCCACAATTAGTGCATAATACCTATATTTTATTTTCTTACATAGACATAGAATTTAAATACGTAAATATTTTTGATTTACACACATCAATAAGTGAAATAAATATAAATAAAATACTATATATATGCATAATATAAGATGTGTATGTATGCACATACCTTATAATATGCATATATATTCAATACTAAATATATAGATATACTACTATATATATCCCAATAACTACACACATATCACATAAGTATTTGTATATTACAGTATATATACAAAAATATGTTGATGAGTACGTTGAGCATAATGATACTCACATTTTATAACACTATATTAATAAATTAAGTTGTTTAGAAATTGAATTTTATTCAATTCGAAAATTAATTCAAATTTTAGTTATATGAACTATGATTTAATGTATTTATAAATTATTATCCATAATAACCCTGACGAAGAGGTGAATACTGTAAGTAAATTAAGAAGTTCAAACAAGGTTTCTATTTAAAACTTGACTATATGCATATATTCGACAGAAAGCTATGTTAAGGAGAAAATGAAAGCATTATAAGAAGATAAGAACAAAGTGTCGGAATAATATGTTAACTTTGGGTCTTTTATTTCCACATGTCTATTAGTGAAATGTAATGTCTATTTAAGTAAAATGACATGTGTGGATTCAAGTGAAGAGTCATTTCTATTGAACCAAAGGTTGTATCTATTGAAGTGAAGAGTCATGTTTGTTCAGCAAAGAGTAATGTTTGTTAAAATGAAAAGATGTCTATCTAAAGAGTTGTGTCAATTTGTAAAGGTGTGTAGTCAACTATAAATATGTGGTCATAATCATGTGCGCTTAATAACGTAGAAAAATATATTTCTCAAATTATTATAAAAGGATCTCTAAGCGTGTGGTTATATGGATTATTGATAACAAGCTTCTTCTTTCTAATGTCCAACATTTTATATTATATATGTTCCTACAAAGTGGTATCAGAGCTAGGTCAAATCATGATATTTTAATTTGGTTCATCCTTGGTTTTCACAAAAGAAAATTTTGAAGAATTGAGTAATAAAAAGATAGTGGAGTTAATCTTCAAAGGATTATGGAAGATCATGAAAAATGGTTAAAAATGGCTGAATGATTTGGAAAGCATGTCAGTAATAAAATTAAAGCGTATGCAAAATTACAAATGATCTTGCTCATATTGTGAGGAGTGAGAATGTCGATGAAGTAGCATAAAATTATATTCTTAGAGAAAGTTCTGTAAAACATTCATGGATTTATTGAAAGAAGTATATGGAAAGAACAATACAAAGATAATAAAAGAAGTCAATCTGAATGACGAAAAAGATGATTCTAATTTTCTACATGAAAAAAAAGAGATGAAAGATAAAGAAATTGTGCTTCTTTCTTGTAATATTCAAGAAGTTTCGCTTGATGATATTTGGTATATTGGTAGTGGTAGTAGTGACCAAAAATAAAGATCATTTTGTGAATTTTCATGAGCATATGCAGCATGAAGTCAAGACAAGTGACTATAGAAGGTTAATGGTCAAAGAATCTGGTGACATTTTGATCCAAACAAAGCAAGATACAAAGGGTGTTTCTAATGTTTATTATGTTTCAGATCTCAAGCACAATCATTTAACTATTGGACAACTTGAAACGGTGGGATATAACATAAATTTCAAAGGATATTTGTGTGCGATTAAGAATAAAAGTGGTGTTCTCATTTCAAAAGTAAAGGTGACTCCAAATAAAAATTTTCCACTACAACTTCAGAAAATGTTCTTCCTTGTATTTCCAAAACTATTAATGATGAGTCCTAGCTTTGGCATCTTCGATATAATCACCTGAATTTTAACACTCTATCCAAGATTTGCAAAGAACGTATGGTGAGAGGTATTCTAAATATTAGCATGCAAGATCATGTATGTGAAATTTGTGTTTTTAGCAAGTACCATAGATATCCATTTCCAACAGGAAGCATGGCAAGCAAAAAATCCTTTGGACTTAGTGCATTTTGACTTATGTGGACCAATGCGCACAAATGCTCTTGGAGGTAACCATTGTTTTCGCACTTTCCTTGATGATTATAGTCGCAAGATGTGGACCTATTTTCTCAAAGAAAAATATAAAATATTTAGAGTTTTCAAGAATTTTAAAGCATTGGTGGAGAAATAAAATGGCCACCATATAAAGAATTTATGCACTAACCTTGGTGGAGAATGCATAGCTAATGATTTTGGGGATAATTTGAAAGAGTTTAGCATTCATCATCAATTGATAGTGCGCTTAACTCGACAACAAAATGGAGTGGCCGAAAAAATAATTATCTTGGAGTTTGTTCAAATCATGCTAAAGAAAAAGCGATTACCTAAAATGTTTTGGCCGGAAGCTATATCATGTGTATGATATGCTCTTAATCGTGCCACAACGAAAAATGTTCAAGTAATGACTCCACAAGAAGCTTAAAGTAGCCACAAGCCATGTGTTTCTCACCTTTGGATTTTTGGAAGCATTTGTTACTCTTATGTGGTGGATGAAAAGAGAAGTAATCTTGATGAAAAATCCCAAAAATGCACATTTTTAGTTATAGTGAAAGCTTTAAAGCATACGAATTGTATAATCCCATCACAAAGAAGATCAATATTAGTCATGATGTAATTTTCAGTGAGGATAAAGCATAGAATGGAAGAATGGGAAAGAAAGTACAAGTACTTCTCTTGATGATGATGTGTTTGGGCTAATTGAAGAAGAAAGCACCACTCCTCCTAATTCATAATCTCGATCTAAAAGGACAAGATCTCTTTTTGGTATTTATGGAAAAATAAGAATAATTTTGGAAGATGAATTTATGGATTTTTCTCTATATGCAAACACGATCTGGTTTTTTTGAAGATGTCATCAAAGAAGACGAATGGAGGCATGCCACGGATAAAGAGATTTATGCAATTGAAAGAAACCAAACATAGGAGTTAGTTGAGTTACCGAAGGGATAGGAACCCATTGGAGTTAAATGGGTTTACAAGATAAAGTTGAATGCACAAGGTGAAATTGAAAGACACAAGACATAATTAGTTGTGGAAGGTTACAAGCAAGGGTATGGTGTTGATTATAAAGAAGTTTTTTCTTCCATGGCATGTCTTGAAATGATCTATTTGGTGCTTTATTTGGCAGCCCAAAATAGATGGCAAGTTTACCAAAAGAATAATGAATGATCTTTCTTGAATAGAATGTTACAAGAAGAGGAGTATATTAATCAACCTCTGGATTATGTGAAGAAGAATAAAGAGTATAAAGTCTACCCATTGAAGAAAGCATTGTATGGCCTTATGCAAGCCCTATGTGCATGGTATAGCCGTATATACGATTGTTTTGTGAAGATGAGATTCAAGATGTGCAATTTAAGCATACCATTTACACCAAATAAAGCTAAGGTAACATTCTCATCATTGGCTTACATGTGGATGATTGAATTTTTACTGGAAATAATGTTGCGAATACTGAACAATTTAAGAGAAGTATGATGAAAGAATTTTAAATGACTTATTGGGATACTTCATTACTTTCTTGGTATTGAACTAAAGAAAGAGAGTGGAAGAATTTTCATTGCTCAATAAAAGTATGCTAAAGAATTTCAAAGAAAATTAGAATCAAAGATGCCAAATCGATTAGCACTACGGTTGAAGTTGGTCTAAAACCTAGTAAGAATGGCAAGTCCAAAGTATTTGGTCCAACATTACATAGAAGTCTTGTTGGAAGTTTGATGTATTTAACAGCAAAAAGATCGGACATTGCTTATGGTGTTAGTTTGGTTAGTATATTCATGGGGCAACCAAAGAAGTCACATTGGGAAGTTGGAAAAAGAATTTTGATGTATTGTCATGGTTGTGCAGTTAAAGCCCCACTAAAGCCTAACAAAATCCCTGCTATAAACCGTAGCACTCTTCGGTCGCTACGCTATTTCAGTTTAGTGATGTTAAATAGTAAAACTGCTTTTAGCCCCGCTATTTCTACTACACCCACCAAATCAAGATATTCTAGTAATCTCTTTAGCAATATTAATATATAAATGTGGATTTGACTAGTTTTCTTTTAAACCAAATCAACAAAGTTAAGGTAAAGACCTAATTTTAAGGCATAAGTTCTCAATATAAGTTGGAAATCAATTGTAGTCACCAATCTAGTCTACGTAAATCACGATATTATTCAATATTATTATATATAAGATTAAACAATATTTATTTTTCGTATACAATGATGTGAGAGTGATAATTAATTTACCTTTTGTTTTTCTATCCAATGAAGCTTTTTACACCTTCATTATTTTTCGCTATAACTTTGCACCTCCACCGCTAAAGAACTACTATGCGCTTCAACTCCAAATATGGATGGAATCCTCAAAGATGGAATTTATTATCATAGGGTGAATAATCTTAAGATGCTTGGGATTATGATAGTTATTGGGTCAAAAATGCTGATAATATTAAAAGCACTTCTGGAAATGTTTTCTTTAGTAGGTCTGCTGTAATTACATGGATGTCAAAGAAACAACAAGTTGTGGCTCTCTTAGCAACTAAATTTGACTTTATATCTCTCTAGCATTGGCAAGCTATCAAGCACTAAGGATCACATAGGTATTAGAAGAACTCAAATAGATTTTGATACTCCACTTATATATTGTGATGCTAGTTCAGCCATTGCACCCATGTAGAATCCGATTTCTAATGGAAAGAGTAAGCACATGATGATCAATTATTATTTCATTTTAGACTTGGTGAAGAAAGGTGAAATTGTGATTAATCATTGTAGCACTCAATATCAAATTGCTTATATTTTCAAAAAACTGTTGAAAACTGGAAGTTTTCAAAGATTTAAAAGAGAAACTTGGTATGTGAAAAAGTTTACCTTAAGGGGGCTGTGGAAAATAATAAGCTGACTTTTGGCTTTTTATTCCCATATATCTATTAGCGAAAATTAGTATCTATTCAAGTGAAAATATATGTGTCCATTCAAGTAAAGAGTCATGTCTATTGAACCTAATGTTGTGTCTATTGAAGGGAGGAGTCCCATCGATTCAGTAAAACTCTGTTCACCAATACGAAAAGATGTCACCTAAAGAGTTATGTCTATTTGTAAGGGTATGTAGTCCACTATAAATTTGTGGTCATAATCTGGTGTGCTTTATGAGATAGAAAATTATAATTCTCAGTTTAATTGTAAAAGAATCGCTAAGTGTGTGATTGTTTGGATTGTTGAGAATAATTTTCTGCTCTCTGATCACCAACATTATATTACATATACATATATATGTATGTATACATACATATATATATGTATGTATGTATGTATGTATGTATGTATGTATGTATATATGTTCCAACACAAACATGATGATAAACCGATGAAGAGACAAACATAGATATAAAGATGATGTATTTATAGAGTTAGCGGTATGCTCTAGAGGCAATTATGTAATTTGTTATATATATCTAACTCGTTGACCAATCTTGTTCGAAATAGAAGTTATTTTTTTCCTAATATATACTTGATATAAGGTGATTATATTAATTAATTGACTTAAATAAAAGTATATTTAATAGAAAAATCCACAAATGGTATATTTTGTGATAGCAGTTACAAAGTGTTGTAACTGTGAGTAATTTATCACAACGAAACAAATTTACCATTTTAAATGTTCCTAGTCAAGATGCATCGAAACTGGATATCGATATATCCACTGAGACTGAAGTACGTAACGCCCTTCAAATGTTGGAAAGTGCATTACTCATGACTACTAGGGGCACCTAGGTGTTACATACTAATAGTTATTGGATGACTATGGAACGACTCCCTCGATAGTTGTAATGACCCGTAATATTAAATATTTTAAATTATTAAATTTAATATAATTTTTGAATTAAAATGGTTAGAAATAAAATTTAATGATTTATTAATGTAATTTATTGGTTATGAACTTAAATACAATTTTAAATAACAAAAATCGATATAAGAAAAAATAATTAACTAATTTTACTTATTGGAGTATTAGTTCTTATAAGTCGAATAGTTAAATTTTATGATACTAAAATATCTGAATCTATAAAGTGATTAACCTATATTGAATTTTAAATTTCAAATTTCTTAATATGATAAATTTTATTGATATATGTATATAAACTCCACCATTTCCAAACTCGTGATTAATAATCTATATATCTATATACAAAAAATATATAAGTTTATATGTGTATATATGTTAAAAAATATTGTATATATAAATAAATGTATATACACATGAATATATAAACTACATAATGGCAGATTTCAAACATATGAAGTATGTATATGAAAATATGTATAAATGTGAATATGATAAAATAAATATGTATATTGTATATGTATGCATATCTACATACGTATATATAAATGTATTTGTAGTAAAACTAGTGTATATGAAATTATATTTAGATATATACATGTAAGGGCTTCATGATGATGAACTCCTAACTTTTAATGAAAATATATGTATATGATAACAAAAGGAATAAAAGTATAGATATATATATGTTGGAAAAATAGTGAATAGGTAAATACATACATATAGTAAGGATAGTGAATACGTAAGTCTATATATATATATATATATATATATGTAAGCAAGTATGATAGGGTAAATCTGTATATGTGAGTGTATGCATGCCTATTTATACACACACATATATATTTATACACATAGGAAAAACAACATGATGCAAAACATTGAATCAAGCCACTCACAAATCAAATCTAGTCATGCACGCATAATACATTAAATCAACTTAAGTTCAAATCAAATCACCAAACGATCAAATCAATTCAAAAAAATCACATCAGCCCAAAAATAAAAGAAAATAGTAATAAGGAAAATAATAATAAATGAAGAACCTATGCACTTCATCCTCTTATATTTGTATACCCAAGCTTTGCATTTCTCATACATACAAAATAAAAAGAAAAAAAGAATCTGCCATTGAAACCTTGTAGAAACCAAAGTGTTCAAGCTCAAGGAAGGATAAAAAAGTAGCAGTGTCACTTTTTCGAAGCAGCGGTGTGTCTCTTTCACGAAAATGGTGAGTAGAACTTCAAGTTTTGCTTACTGGAATCATGTATACATCTACATGCTTGTAAAATTGGATAGGCTCTTTTATTTAGCTAAATATACATGTGATAATAAGTTTATATGACTTTTGTATGTGTGTAAGTCATGGAAATACACCAGTAACTCAAAAGAACGTCAACATTACCCCTGTTTCTTGAAAAGAATTAAGACCATCCATCTATAAAAATCATTTTCCAATTATTTAGTTAGTTTTAGATTATGATTCCAAAATCAAAGTTGGTTGTTTTTTAGTGTAGATCATCTAAAAATTATTTCATTTGATATCATGAAGTATAGAAGAAGAAAAGTGTTTTACAGTAAATAACTTAGAAATGAACAATTTTCAAATATCGTACTTCACGCTTTCGATTATATGAGTGTGTTTGCCTTTGAAAATGAATTGTTTTTGGGAGTTGTTCGATAATTTTTAGTGGTGTGTGGGATAGAAAAGTGGAGATGATCGGAATTGGGTCTTTAGCCGAATTTCGTTGAAGGGCTCGATTTTATGGCTTACCGTTCGGCATGGAGGAGGGTTAGGGGATGCAGCGCATGGTAAAAATAGAGCAGCATTTTTTTATGGGTTGTGGTGGCTTGTCAAGGAAAAAGTAGGGTTTAGGGAGGCCTTGGCTTTGGCTTCGGTTAGGAGGCAATGGCGACGTCGAAAGGGGCAACGAGGCATAAATACGGAGGGGAAAAGGAGAAGGAGGACTTGGCGTAGCTTTTGGCAATGCTTGGTGGTGAATGGTGGCATACGGTGGTGGGACAAGGTGGATGAGCTGTGATGGTTTTTCGAATTTTTAGGTCTGTGTTTGACTTTTCAAACCAAGGGTGTTCGTGTCTTCCTGCATAGTGATGGAGAAGAGGGGGACATGGGAGATAAGGTGAGATGGTCGGCGTTGAGATTAGGTTCGTCATGTGCATATGTATGTGCACGGCGGTGTGCACGCGAAGGTCAGTGGAAAAGGAAAGAAGGGAGAAAGAGTAGTATGTGGAAGGAAAGGAAAAGAGAAAGAAAGCGGAAAGAAGGATTTGGGTTTGTCTTGTCTCGTGGGCCGTGTGGGCTGGGTTTTGGTTTAACAATAAAAAATTAAAAATAAATAAATGTAAACTGATTTAGTAAATGAGTATACTTAACAATCTTTCACTTTTAAAAACATTATTCTCCTTTCATTTAACATCTAATCGACATGATTACAATACGATCCTTTCACCTAATTTTATAATCTAAATTTATTTTGCTAATTTTCGGTAATATAAAATTAAATTATCTATAATAATTTAAGTAAATAAATAATTAAATTCTTAATTAATTAATTCTTATGATAATTAATAAGATAAGTTAGTAAATAGGTTGTTTAATTTTAATTAACTAGTTGTAACAACCCGCATATTTATCGAGTTTGTATTTAAATATTTTATTTAAATATTAACTCGTTAATCGGATTTTGGTCCGAAAAGCTACTTTTTGCAAACGGTCAAATTAGGACTCGAGACCACTTCCATTGAGTTCGAAATGTCGTTTACAACTTTTTAAGTATAAACATCGATAGGTTTGGAGTTAGTGAAATTTCACTGACTTTTCCCGCTTTGGACTTTGGGTTAGTTTAGCCTATTAAGCCCAAGTTCCAACCCTCTTCTCCTCACTCTTCATAAATTTCCTAACTAATCAAGCTTTGGCATTAATGGTGGAGGGAATGGGAAATTAAAACTCCAAGCACAAATTCAATTGCAAATCCAACATTCAACTCCAAATTCAAGTAGAAGATATTGGATTCAAGCTTTGGATTGCTTCTCCTTGCTTTCAAGCTTCATCTTTATAAACTTTAGTGCAAAGGTGAGATTTTTATCTCACAAATCTAGTCTATATCTATCTTGGACTGTTGGGAATGATTCCCTATCACTTTAGCATGCATATTTGCTTTTGGTTTGGATTGGATTGGCGAAAGACTCCGATTTTTGGTGTTTGGGTGAAATTTCTGCATTTAGGTCGTTCTGGCCGTTTTTAGCTCGCTCGGAGTTAGGTCGTGTGGACCTTAGGTCGTAGGTCGCGTACGAGTTAAACCCTAGGTCGTTCTGGCCATTTTCGTGTTTTCGGAGTTAGGTCGCTCAGGACCTTAGGTCGTAGGTCGTATGGCCGTTAGGTCGCTCTGCTTTGGCTCTGGCCATTTTTGCTCACTCGCAGTTAGGTCGCTCACGACCTAGGACTTAGGTCGCTCGCGAGTTAGTGGCTTAGGTCGTTGGGTCATATAACCCATTAAGTCGCGCCCCTTTAGGTCGTGAACCTTGTTAAGTCGTTCACCCTGAGCTTAGGTCTTAGGTCGCATCACCCTTAAGTCGTTCGACCTGATCCTTTCTTAGGTCGCGCATCCCCTTAGGTCGCTAGGTCTTAGGTCGCGCCATCTTTTAGGTCGCGCATCCCCTTAGGTCGTATGACCTGTTTGTTAAGTCGGCTGTCCTTAAGTCGTTCGACCCCACTAAGTCGTAGGTCGCCTCCGACCTTACCCTTAGGTCGTATGACCTGTCATCCACTAGGTCGCGCCACTTAGGTCGTATCCCTTAGGCCGCGAACTCTTTAGGTCGTTAGACCTCATTTTGCTTTAGGTCGTAAGCCGCTTGTCTTCACTTAGGTCGAACCCCGTATAACTCTGCGTAGGGGATCTTATCTGAAAAATATTGAGCTGATTTCCTTGGATTTTATTCGCATCTCCGTATGCGATCTTTGTGACTGATTGTTTCTACACTTGCTTATGTGTTTTGTCACTTTATAATATAAAGGTTTCAATACTAGTAGTAAATATCAAAACTCTTTTAACCAACAATTTCAACTCTATTTTTAATAACAAAGCTCTTTTCTTAAACCGTTTTCCAATCTATTAGTATATACAAGCCTTTACCTCACTCGGATGAGAAATCTAATTAAACGACTTAGTAAAACAAGTGGTATGAAACGCTTGCGTTCACTTCGTCGGTTAATTCTTGGACTTGTTCGATTGAACCTCTTGTGACAATTTTATTAGTGAAGATTTACAGTTTGTTCGTAAATATTTAAGTTAAGCAAGTGGTTATGGGACATGAAGCTAAACTTCTATATTTACTAGCTTAGTGTAATTGACACTTCTCGTTGATCTTGATGATCGCTCTATGAATTAGACTAGCAATTGCGCGATGTCTCTTTCATTGCAAGGTTAGACTAGACACCACTTGTGTGATTCCATTCACACATACCTTTCTGCTTTTTGGTTAGTCTTGACCTTAATCTGTGTGATTCCATTCACACATGCGGGGTAGCTCCCCTTGGTTTTCGGACCATCATGTGATAGGCCTCTTTCCCTTTTTATGATTTCTGGATCTCTTGTGTTGATTTCTGGAATTTATCTCTTTGACTTGTCATGAGTACAAGTTTAGGGTATGATGCCCTCTTCGAATCTTTGAGAAGATTCTTGTGATAATGATTATCTCTTATTGATTGATCTTCTGTTGATCATTATTTACATACTTATAGTGGTATGTCGTTATGGATGTTTATGTTTATGCCATATCTTTTATGTTATATCATGTCATCTGATATTTATAGCTAGACTGATCCGTTTATTATTTTCTTAAATAATACTCGGGTCAGACCGAGATGTTACAGGTGCTTCTGCTTGACTTCTTCCCAGGGATTCATCACTCTGACTTTTGGCTAACTGTTTAGATTAGCAGTTTTTGTTGTATACACTTGAGATATAGACTCATAGTTGTATTCTTTTGTATAGCACGTGTTGCTATTCTTTTGTATTATCGTGGATCTTACTGACCACTACTCTGATGTACACTTTCATGTGTTAGTTATATATTCATATCTTCTTCCGCCTTTGTGATATGGATATCTGTGACTGATTTGTGATATGATTATTTCTATGTTTGTTTCCGAAGATTATTTATAGCCACCGTGTGATAAGCAATTACATGGATGGTCGCTCCTCAACAGCCTTATTCTCCGTGCTAGTTGACAGCACTACTCCGGAGTGTTCTTGGCTAGCGTGGGTATAGAGGTGGGGCGTCACACTAGTAATAAATCATTTTTATAATTACTTTAATTTATAAGTAATTTGGATTAAAAACATAAATGGATTCAGTTAGTTGAAATTAATTAAATTTTGATTTGCGAATTGTTTAGTGCTAATTGTTAATCATTATTTTAGCTAATGATCTATACTTTCGCTTTATTGCGCTTAGGTATTTATTTCAATTGTTCTTTGTCTTTGCCAATAAGTAGCCAAACCAATTAAAATGGTTAGAATAAAACGTTAGCACGTTTTATTAAAAATAAGCATATGTAATAAATTTCCATATGTAACATTAACATTCTGAATATGAATTGTTTATTTAAAAAAAACTTAGTCTTTACGTAAATATTGACATTTGGGTTATATAACCTGAATTTCCATATGTTGATATTAATATCCTAATTGTGAAATTGTTATTTCAATGACTCGGACCTTTAAAAATTTAAGACGTGCATTCGAAGAGATCGGGATCGATATTAGAATTATCCAGAACCACATCAATCAAATAACCACCATGAACCTTTACATTATTGATTATAGGGTCCAGTATGCTGGAATTAAATTAATTTAACAAATTCAACTATTTTAAATAAGTTTTGTACTTAGACACTGTGAAAATATTGATGGATTTTCCATAAAAGTGTTTAGTTACCATAAGATAAAAACCCATCATGTTTATAAGTGACGTGGCCTTATCAGTAACCTTTGTTTTCGAGGAATTTTGATAACTTAAGTAAACTCAAATTAAATGGTTTACTCATGCTGGTTTCCATCCAGACTTGGGTGTTACTTTATTGTAATGCACGGGCCAGACCAAGTATTACAGATTCAGGTTAGGATGCTTTGGAGCTCAGGAGATGAACTAAATGGCAGGGATGTATTGCCGTACTTGATTATATTCCTCTGTGTATTGTAGGCTTTATATTCAGAATTTTTGAGGACAAGTTATTATAACTGTCCAGGTTTCTATGTTGATGGTTGTACTCCGAAAATTTGTACGTATATTAACTTTTATAGCTTTTGTATAAAAATTTGTTATTATATATTATAATTTGTTCTGCTACGATTATGAGATTCTATGTTGTTATTTCTATTTTCTTCTTCTTTCTCTTTACTTCATAACCCTGATGATCTGGTATTTCGAGCACTCGATAGCTCAGCATTCTATACAATGAACGTATTAATATTGATTTTCAAGGGTCGAAAATCCATGTCGTTATACTTAGTATCAGAGGTGAAGGTTAAGCGAGAACCTTAGCTTTGGTGGGGTTTACTCATTAGAGATAAGGTCGGTAGTACCCTAGAATGAGTCTGAATATATATGCATATGAGAGAGAGAGAGCATATTTTTAGGTGATATAAAATACGTTGATATTACTAAATGAAATTATTTTAACTTGGATTTTATAAAGAATATAAAAGAATGAATTCTATAAACCGGTAAAATCATTTGTAAATATTGTTGGTGATTAGGTGTTATCTCTTGTTGATTGATTGTTTGATTAATAAGGATGTGCATATTATCGCTTATTGATAGATGAGTCATGCTTGACCAGTTTATGAGCATCGACTATTGGCTGTAGATTTGGGCATTTGACTATGGTTGGAAAATTTTGGGTTTCGATAAATATTTAACAAATTGAGAAACTACATGTTTAACACGGATTTTAAAGCGAATGCATACTTAAATTTTCCCTTGTATCATGTTAAAATGTAATTGATACCATTTGAAAGTGATATATGAACTATGGTTTATCTAGACATGGTTGATGAATAAACAAAAAGTTATTCGAATTGGAAATTTGAGAGTTAGATTTTAGAATGTTTTTCAAATTTGTTTTAGGATTTAGAAAATATATAATAGCATAATTTGAAATTATTTTCCGAATAAGAAATGTCTTCAAAACGACTTCTAAATGATTTAAAAGAAAATAAAAATCTGATCTTGATTCAAATCCCTAAAGTACGATTTAATATTCAAAAGATATATGTATATATCTATTTGGAATGAACCCGGTGTTCAATTCTCGAGTTTTCAGAATGAATAATAGTATGAACAATTATACCCTTTGCATTGGGATTGCTTGATTGAGCATCTTGTTGAGGTAATTGATTGTCGATTCCAATTTTGTATTAAAATTTGATTTTTTTCGATTATTCTAAATAGCTGAACACTTCCAAGTTGAGAATAAAATTTTAATACTAAGCATTTTCAAAAAGTATAAAAGAATTTTGGAAAGTACGTAAAGTTAGTTTTGAAAATTCTAAAATAAAAACTAATGGAAGTTCAACAAGTTTTAAAACGCCAAATATTTTGATAGGTAAATTGTATAAGCCTATTTTGTATTATTAAAGTATGCAATTTGTTTTGGAATGTTTTAAATGAAATTTTGTTTTAATAAATATTCCTAAATAATGAAGAGGAAAAAAACTTACTTATTTTACAAATTTGTTTTAAAAGTAATTTTGACTTATAAACCTTTATTTATTTGCAAAATGATGTTGAATCAAATTTTAATTGTGTACAAACATGAAATCTAATTCTAAAAAGTTTGATGATGAATTTGTTTGAGAAATGTTTATAAAAAATATAATGATAATAATTATGAAATAAAATAATAATTTATAATAATACAATAAAATAAAATAATAATTTATAATAATAAAATAAAATAATAAAGTAAAGTAAAAATTTATAAGGTAGGTTATGTATAAAGGATTTTGTGAAGTATTTGATTTTGAAAAGAAATTGTTGTTCTAAAACTTAGTTACTTACAAAGCGATTTAGAAAGAAAGTTGATTTTATATAGATATGACTTTATGTGAAAATGAAACTGAAGTAAATTTTGAAAACTTATGATTGGGATTTTAAAGTATAAGAATACTGAATAATATTCAATTTGAAAATGATTTTTGTAATCATATATAAATTTGAAACTAAACAGATATTTGAAAGTGATTGATTTCACGATCCTTTGACTCTATATAAATATTTGATTTAAAAGCTTTTAATTCTTATATAAAACTGGTCTGTATAAGCATGAAGTTATCTCGAAAACTATTGATTTTAAAAGGTACTCGATTTGAAAAGCGATGATCTTATATATAACGGAATTATATAAGAATTATATATTCGAAATTGATGACTAGAAAAGGTACTATGTAAAATATGATATACATTTTGAAATTAAAGATATGAAAAGTGCCTTCTGCTTGATTATCCGCTTTGCGGCCACATTGTGGATAAATTATATTGATTCTATGGATTGATCGGGTCATTTGGACACAAACTCATGAGTTCTTTCGAATTCCATAGCGTAACATTTGGTCTTACGACACGGCTGCATAGCGAAATTCCCAGGGCTCTGAAGGCTTATGGTTATGGATGTTTCCTGGGGGAGTCAGGCGAAACCATTGTGTAACTACGATATGTGGTCGATTTTGGCATAATTTGCCTGGGTAGAGTGATTGCCCTGAGGTACAGATGTTTCCTGCGGGAGCCAAACGAAACCGTTGTGTATCTGCAGTCCACATGGCATAATTCGACGTGCAGATGATTGCCTTGAGTATATGGGTGATAGCGACGTAACCACCAGTGTTACTATTAAGTAGACTACGATCCATGCGAGTGTACTGCATAGAGAAATTCATAGAACATTGATTGCTCACGGGTACGGATGTTTCCTGGGGGACTTAGGCGAAACCATTGTGTATCTGCGATCTGTGGTTGTTTTGGATGTCATGGCATAAGAATAGGGCAATGGCTGCCTAAAGTCACCTGAGGCTACGTCGCTCTGCCCTCCCGACTTAGCGAGAGAGCGACCTTAGGGACCGCGTTCCACGACGATCCTGTTCATTTGATTTCGGTCATTGGATTGTACTTTCCATATTTGTTTTAAAGTTTTTCCAGTATTTTCACTAGATGTTGAAACTAGTCTACTAAGTACTTAAAGATTTCTAGTCTTGCGCCTGATCAACGTATTGCTTGATTCTGTAAGAATGAGGATAAACTTGTTGAAACATCGAGTTATCAAAAGTATTTTTATAAACGAATTTTTAACAAAGAAAATTTTCAAGCATTTAAAATTTGAACATAAAAACTACTTGAATTATCTATTGTTGTAATTAAGAAACCAATAGAATAAATACGTAAGTTATATATAGACCATTCTAATTGCATTTATAGTTTTAATTTAGATTTGAATACAGGGTTTTAAGGAAATGCATACCTGTCCGATTTAGGATTGCTCACTCGATTCTCAACGACGAACACTGATATAGATTTTTGATAGGAATCTAAAGTTCTCTATCGGTTTATTACTATGCAAGGTACTATGTAAGGAGGATGGAAGTTTATAATCAAGAAATTATATTAGATCTGCACTAGAGTAGTCGGGTTACCAATACTAGTTTGGAAAACAAAATTGCGTATTCGAATAAGAGATCGAAATTGTCATACATGCGAATGGTGTGTGTGTGTATCGTACGGATTCTCATAAAATGATTATATGCTATAATTGTAATCTATGATTGTTTCTTACTTAGGATTGCTATGCTATTTTATTGCAAGTAGTTTGACATCATCCCTATCAGTTGCATTACATTTATGTGTTACACATAGTTGTGTTAATGATTCTTATGTTTTATAAGTTGATAATTTTGAGTAAAGTATACATATGTTAAATTTATTACTTCGTTCCTTTTTTAGGACGAATTTTTTTGAGTGTGGGAGATTGTGACGATCCGTAATTTTAACTATTTTAAATTTTTAAATTTAATGTAATTTTTGAATTAAAATAGTTAGAAATAAAATTTAATGATTCATTAATATAATTTATTGGTTACAAAATTAAATAAAATTTTAAGTAACAAAATTCTATATGAGAAAAAATGATTAACTAATTTTAATTATTGAAATATTAGTCCTTATAAGTCGAATGGATAAATTTTCTGATATTAAATTATCTGAATCTATAAATTGATTAAACTATATTAAAATTTAAAATATAAATTTCTAGGTATGATAAATTTTATTGATGTATGTGTATACAAACTCCACCATTTCAGACTTGTGATTAAATAATCTGTATATCTATATACAAAAATATATATAAGTTTATATGTGTATATAGGTTTATAAAAAATATTGTATATATAAATATATATATATATACATGAATGTATAAACTCCATAATGGCATATTTCAAACATAAGAAGTAATGTATATGAAAATATGTATAAATGTAAATATGATAAAATAAATATGTGTACTGTATATGTAGGCATATATATATATAGACACATATATGTATTTGTGGCAAAAATAGTGTATATGAAATTATATTTAGATATATACATGTATGGGCTTCATGATGATGAATTCCTAACTTTTAATGAAAATATATGATGAAAAAAAGATATACAAGTGTAGATATATATGTTGGAAAAATAGCGAATAGGTAAATATATATACATATGGTAAGGATGATGAATATGTAAGTCTATGTATGTGTGTGTGTGTGTATCTATGTATGCGCAAGTATGATAGGGTAAATTTGTATATGTGATTGTATGCATACATATTTATACATATAGCTATATATATACACATAGGAAAAACATCATGATGCAAAACATTGAATCAAGCCACTCATAAATCAAAATTTAGTCATGCACACATAATACATTAAATCAACTAAAGATCGAATAAAATCACCAAAAGATCAAATCCATTCATAAAAAATCACATCAGCCCAAAAATAAAAGAGAATAAAAATAAAACGAGAGAAAAAATAATATAAAAGAAGAACCAGTACACCTCATCCTCTTATTCTTATAGACCCGAGCCTTGCCTTGCTTATACATACAAAAAATGAATATAACAAAAACGAAACTACCATTAAAACCTTATAGAAAACAAAGTGTTCAATTCCAGGAAGCATCAAAAAGTAGCAATGTCACTTTTTTAAAGCAGCAATGTGTCTCTTTCACAAAAACAGTGAGTAGAAATTCAAGTTTTTGCTAACTGGAATCATGTATACATCTATATGCTTATAAAATTGGAGGAACTCTTTTATTTTGGTTAGTATACATGTGATAATAAGTTTATATGCCTTATCTATGTGTGTTAGTCATGGAAATACACCTATAACCCAAAAGAACATCAATATTAACCTGGGTTCTTCAAAAAAATTAAGACCTTCCATGTTTAAAAATCATTTTCTCACTATGTAGTTAGTTTTAGATAACGATTCCAAAAGCAAATTCGGTTGTTTTTTAGTGTAGATCATCTAAAAGTTATTTCATTTGATATCATAAAGTATAGAAGGAGAAAAGTGCATTTTATAGTTGAACAATTTTCGAATATCATAATTCAAGCTTTCGATTATATGTGTGTTTTTTTCTTTGGAAACGATGATTTTCGGGAATAGTTCGATAATTTTTTGTGGTGTGTGGGTTGGGAAAGGTAGAGATGATCAGATTTGGGTCTTTGGCCAAATTTTGACGAGGGGCTCGATTTCGTAGCTTACCATTTGGCATGGAGGAGGGTTAGGTGATGCGGCACGTGGGAAAAATAGCACGGTATTTTTTTTATGGGTCATGGTGGCTTGTCGAGGCAAAAGTAGGGTTTTAGGCGGCCTTTATGTTGGCTTCAGTTAAGAGGCAATGGCGACATCATGAGAGGAAATGAGGCGTAAGCATGGAGGGGAAAAGGAGGTGGAGGATGTGGCGTAGCTTTTAGCAAGGTTTGGTAGTGAATGGTGGTCTACGGTGGCATGATGAGGTGGATGAACGGTGAGGTAAGTCAAAGTTTTGCGTTTGTATTCGACTTTTCGAACCAGGGGTGTTCATGTCTTCCTGCATATGTGATCGAGTCGAGGGGACATGGGTGACGAGGAGAGATGGTGGTCGGTGAGGTTAGGTTGGTCGTGTGCATGTGTACGTGCATGTTGGTATGCACGCGATGGTCAATGGAAAAGAAAAGAAGAGAGAAAGAGTAGAAGGTGGGAGGAAAGGAAAAGAGAAAGAAAGGGGGAAGAAGTATTTGGGTTTATCTTGTCCCATGGGCCGTGTAGGCTGGGTTTTAGTGTAAAAAAATTAAAAAAATAATAATTATAAAAGTCAAGTGATTTAGTAAATTATATTTAATACTCTTTCAATTTTAAAAACATTGTTCCCCTTTCATTTAAAATCCAATCGACATGATAATTTTTGCAATATGATCCGATCACCTAGTTTTATAATCTAAATTTATTTTGTTAATTTTTGTAATATAAAATTAATTTATTTATAATAATTTAAGTGAATAGATAATTAATTCTTAATTAAGTAAATCTTATGTTAATCAATAAAATTAGTTATTAAATAAGTTATTTAATTTTAATTAACTAACACTAAATCGTTTTTATAATTTCTTTAATTTATAAGAAATTTGGATTAAAAACATAAATGGATTCATTTAGTTGAAATTAATTAAATTCTGATTTGGGAATTGTTTAATATTAATTATTAATCGTTAATTTAGTTAATGGTCTAGGCGTTGGGTTTATTGCTCTTGGATATTTATTTCAATTATTTTTTTCTGTGCCGTTAAGTAGCCAAACGAATTGAAATGGTTAGAATAAAACATTGGCACGTTTTATTGAAAATAAACATATGTAGTAAATTCCCATATGTAACATTGACAATTTGAATATGAATTGTTTATTTAAAACACAACTTAGCCATTACGTAAATATTGACATTTGGGTTCTATAACCTGAATTTCCATATGTAGATATTAATATCCTCATTGTGAAATTGTTACTTAAATGACTTGGACCTCTAAAAATTTATGGCGTGGATTGAAGAGATCTGAATCCGATATCAGAATTATCAAGAACCACTTCGATCCAATAACCACACGAACCTTTACAGTATTGACGATAGGGTCCAGTATGCTAGAATAAAATTAATTTAACAAATTCAACTATTTTAAATAAGTATTGTACTTAGACATTGTTATAATATCGACGGATTTTCAATAAAAGTGTTTTGGTTATCGTAAGATAATAACCCGTCATGTTTATTGTGACTTGGCCTTACGAATAGCCTTTGTTTTCGAGTGATTTTGATAACTTAAGTAAATTCAAATTTAGTGTGTTCAATCACGCTGGTTTCCAGCCTGACTCGGGTGATACTTTATTGTAATGCTCAGGTCAAACCAGGTATTACAGATTCAGATGATGATGCTATGGAGCTTAGGAGACAAGCTGGATGGCAGAGACATATTGCACACACTTGATTATATTCCATTGTGTATTGTAGGCTGTATATTTAGCATTTATAGGACAAGTTATTATAACTTTCCAGGTTTCTATGTTGATGGTTGTATTCTTGTAATTTGTACGATATTAATTGATACAGCCTTTATATAAAAATCTGTTATTATATATTATATTTTGTTCTACTGCGATTGTGAGATTCTGTGTAGTTATTTCTGTTTTCATTTTCTACCTCTTCACTTCTTAACCCTAATGATCTGGTACTTCCAACACTCAATTGCTCGGCATTCTATAAAGTGAATGTATTAATGTTGATTTTCGAAGGTTTAAAATCCATGTCGTTATGGTAGTTTTCTGGTGTTTAATATAACTATGGTCAAACAGAAAATATCGATGCGACTGTTTTACACAGTTCTCTCAACTTGAGAATACTATGGATCTTCATCATAAAAGCTCCGCTTTGATTATTGCCAAATCATGGCGTGGCGTCCATCAAGTGAGTATAGATGGGTCGAATGAAAGTATTGAAAGCGAAGCAATAATCAAGCGAGGATTCGCCACCTCAGTTATATATGGTTAGTATCACAGTCAACCCAAAGTCAAAGCCTTTGGCTAGAGCATTTCTTTTAATAATAATTGTTATTATTGAACTGACGACTTTGCATTTGAACTATAAAGTTGAATGCGGATGAGGTTGGAATTTTGACCATTACCAAATTCCATGTCCAAAGGGATATAGTTTTGCCAAGAGAATTGGTGTAAACAAATGCCACAACTGGGTAACATTTATTGAATTCAAATTGGATTTTACCAAAAATGAGTAAGCGATAAATTTGGCCATAATGTCACACCACCTACTAAGTGACGTGGCAACGTTAACATTCGAATACTTTGATGTTAATCGTTGATAAAATTTACACACAAGAGTTACACAACCGTAATTATGAATTCCCTAAAGACTAAACGCTTTAATTAGTTTATAACTGTTATAAATTAATTTAATTAATTAATATTTATGAAATATTAATTATAAAATTTGAACGTGATTTGAGAAACAAATAATAATATATATGTTTATAACAGCTATAAATATGTCGATTGGTATACAATATCGATAAGTGATTAAATTAGATTTAATTGCATAGTATTTTGGCTTGGACTTAGATGGGTTTTAGGCCCATCATTAAAACTGCAAAATTTCGGTTTTGGGAAGGTCTATGGGTGGCTAAAACATTGGCAATTTTCTTGGAGATAATGAGTTGAGATAATGTGAAAATGTGTAAAAAGGTTTTCCTCCTTTCACTCTAATACAACCCTATATATATCTCTTTGTGTGTGTGTGTGTGTGTTTTGTGTGTGTGTGTGCGCGCGTTTTTGCATATATACGTATGTATATATCTCTGAAACAATTACTAACCTTTTGGGCTACCATTACCTTCTACATTGATGGTTAAAATATTGCTCTCAATCCACTCCAAAATTCTCAAATATGTTTCAAATTAAAATAATACTATTCGATAGCTTAAGGTCGGTGATTCTGTACTTGCAATCGGACGAATCAAGGATAGTAAAAGAAAGGGAAGTCATTGCTTCAACGTGGATTCGAAGGCATCATTAAATTGGTAATTTTAATTGGTATAACACTAATTAAATTATATTCTATGATCATATAATGAGCAATTTCATACATGTTTAAATATTGCAACTCTATGTTTAGTTAGGTGAGATTTTGTAAGTAGATGTGCTTGTCACGAATCAGTTTAATTATTGCATAATTTGTTTATTATACTATTTGATTTATGTATAAACAAATGTTGTTTACTGTACAAAATTAGTTTTTTTCATTAATAATTATTATATATATATATATATATATATATATATTAGTGATTGTTCTCTCTCATAAGAGCATATATGCGTATATAAGATATACATATGATTTGAAAATTTAAGTACACTTATTTATATATAATATGAATTTACAAATTCGAAAATTAATTATCATACATATATTCATATTTTTAAATTAACATTTATTGAATTTTTGAATTGTTTATTATATTGTATATAAAATATTTGTTACATTAAAAATACATCTTTATATTTTAATATTTTTTTATCATTTCAGAAACGTATAAAAACAATTGAGGAATTTTCAATAAAGTTTATTATTTTTAGTAATTAATATTATTTTGGAAAATATGTTTATGATTTATTAAAAATAATAATTTAATTAAAATTTTCTTCAAAATTTTTAGTAACCTTTCATTCATAATCCTTGAATTTTTGAAAATTTGAAATTTGAAATTTAATAATATATTATTTTATATGAAATAATTATTACCGGAATCAATGTATTTGTTTTTAAAAATAATATTTCAATTTTGAGAAATCTCTAGATTTTCCTAAGCTCTAATTTATGATCCTAGATTTTCAAATATTGTAAAATTTGAATTTTAATCAATAGATTATTTTATGTTAATTATTTACGGATGAAACATTATTATATTCATAATATATAGAAATTAAAATACTAAAATTGTTATGCTTGCAAAACTAAGTTAATTTTGAATTATACATAATTTTTAATAATTATTCTCTCTTTCTATATATATATATATATATATATATATATATATATATATATAAATGTTTTATGTTCATATAAAATATATAATATATTTACACATATGTGTGTGTATTTTGTAACATATACACATGCACATATTTGGACAACATACATGACATACAAAATGAGCTAATACATTTGTTGCAATGTAAATCCTGACATGTACATATGGGCATATTATTCCTTTCATGGATTATTATGTCACATGTGCACTCACACATATATGTATATGATACATTTATGTATAAACTAAATCAAATAAAATTAATTCCATATCATAATATATCGGAATATAAATAAAATAAATGATTTTATTTAATTGAAACTTAGAAATATTCTAATTCTGTTAGACTTCATAGGCCCAATAAAAGATCAAATAGGGGAAATTTTGAATGTAACAACCCGCATATTTATCGATTTTATATTTAAATATTTTATTTAAATATTTTATCGTTCGTCGGATTTTGGTCTGAAAAGCTACTTTTTGCAAACAGACGAATTGGGACTCGAGACCACCCCCATTGAGTTCAAAATAACGTTTGCGACCTTTTTGAGTATAAACTTCGATATGTTTGGAGATAGTGAAATTTTGCCACTTTTTCACTTAGGGCTTTGGTTTGGGCTGATCCCATTAATCACTTACTAACTCAGTCCCAACCCACTCCAACTCTTCATTACTTCATTTCATTTTCCTAACACTCAAGCTTAAGCAAAAATGGTGGAAGAGAATGGGAATTAGAAACTCCAAGCCCTAGTTCCTCTTGCTAGCTCAAGTTCTTGCTCCAAAATCAAAGACAACCCATTAGTAAGCATCTCCTTCCTCTTCTCCAATTCATTCTCTCTTTGATTTCAGAAAATTCCTAAACCTAGCTTTGGGAATGTTCTTCTTTTTTAGCATAGATTCAAGCTCGTTTAGGTTGTGTTGAAGAGTGGTTGATCTTCCCTTGTCTTAAAGCTTCTCCTTCATTGATTTGCGTTCAAAGGTGAGGTTTTCATCTCACATCTATGTCTATAAGTATCTTTGATTGTTGGGTATGAATTCCTAACACTTATTTATGTTCATTTGCTTTTGATTTGGATTGAATTGGTGAATATTCCAATTTTTGGTGTTTTGTAATTAAATCTTTAAAAATCCAATCTTTGATGTTTGAACGTGTTATTGGTGATGCATCGAAGAGCCTATAGTGCTGGGTTGTCGATTGGCATAAATCCTTAGCATCCATCGCTCGTTCGATCGTATTTCGGTTTGGATTTGCCATTTTTGGTCTAGGCTGTTTTTTTTGCCTAGCAGAAGATTTCAGACGTCTGAAAATAATTTCAGACGTCTGAAACCAAATCCAGACGTCTGGTTGAAAAATCCAGACGTTTGGAAACGGGTCTGGAAAAGGCAGAGACTAAATCCAGATGTTTGAAACAAAATCCAAACGTCTGAAATCAAATTCAGACGTCTGGTTGAAAATTTCAGACGTCTGAAATGGCCCAGGAATTAAACATAGAAGGGAGAAAACATATATACTTCCAGATACTAGGGCCATACGTCTGGGAAGACCTACCAGATGTCTGGAACTGTTTAATTTGCCTGTTTTGGCTATTTTTGAGTATATTTCCAACTTTAATCGATTCGTGTTGATTCCCTTTTTGTTGTTATCATTTATTATGGACTTTGATGACATTTTCATCGTGATTTTTGGGAATATCCATTTTGATGGATTCGGTATCGATTTCTTTGGATTTTATTCACGTCTTCGAATGTGAATTTTTATGATTGATTGTTCTACAATCAATTCTATGATTTGTCACTTTAAAATATAAAGGTTTTCTATACTAGTAGTAAATATCAAAACTCTTTCCTCAAAACGATTTCAACTCTATTTTCAATACCAAACTCGTTTATAAAACCGTTTTCCGATCTACTAGTATATACAAACTTTTACCTCACTCGTATGAGAAATCTAATTAAACGAATTAGTAAAACGAGTGGTATGAAACGCTTGCGTTTACTTCGTTGGTTAATTCTTGGACTTGTTCGATTGAATCTCTTGTGACAATTTTCTAGTGGAGATCTACAATTTGTTCGCAAATATTTAAGTTAAGCTAGTGGTTATGGGACATGATGCTAAACCCATATATTTACTAGCTTATTGTAATTGACACTTCTTGATGATCAATGATGATCTTTTTATGGTTTAGACTAGCAATGTGCGATGTCTCTTTGTCCATGAGGAGGACCATACCTCAATTTTATTGAGCTCCGGCTCACCAGGAGGAGCTTCGGCTCAATGTCCGCAATGGGGGACTATACCCTGTCAGGAGGAGTTTCGACTCACCAGGAGGAGTTTCGGCTCAATGTCCGCAATGGGGGACTATACCCTGTCAGGAGGAGCTCCGGCTCATTTTTTATGGGATTGGCCATCCTTTTATTGTGATTTCTGGATTTCTATTTGATGATTTCTGGAATTTATGTTTCACCACCTTTCTCAGTTGGCATTTATATGTATGTCATTTATTGTGGCTTGGTGAATTAAATGAAGAATATGACATTCTTTTTGATGCTATGAGATTTTGTATGACTTTCGTGATTTTCTAATGTATACTTGTTGAAGTATGACATTTTTGGTTATCATACGTTATATTATTATATCTCTTCTTATATCTCATTTTATCTGATAATTATAGCTAGACTGATCCATTTATTATTTTCTTCTTAAATAATACTCGGGTCAGACTGAGATTTTACAGGTGCTTCTGCTTGACTCCTTATCGGACCATCTTCTGACTTTTGGCTAACTATTTAGATTAGTAGTTTTTGTTGTATACATCTGAGATACAGACTCTATGATGTATACTTATTCTTTTTTCAAGCACTTGTATCTATTCTTTTCGATATTGTGGATCTTATTTGACCACTTCTCTGATGTACACTTTTATGTGTAATATTCATATCTATTTCTTCCTTTGTGATATGAATTATCTGTGACTTATTTGTGTTATGTTTATTTCTATATTTGTTTCCGAAGACCTTTATAGCCACTGTGTAGTAGCTTTGAGTTTGTGTCGGTATGTCGGATTTCCTCTTGAGATGAAAAGTTATATTTTTATCTGGCATATCGATACTCGCACAAAGCAATTATACAGATGGTCGCTCCTCAACAGCCATATTCTCTGTGCTAGTCGACAGCATTACTCCGTAGTGTTCTTGGCTAGCGTGGGTATAGAGGTGGGGCGTCACAGCTTGGTATCGGAGCCAAACTTCAGAACAATGTAGAATAATTTAGCAAGGATCATGTCCTAAGTCTTTCTTAGGAGTTGTGCCTTAGGATTTATTCGAGTCTTCGTACCGTTCTATCCTACTTTCTTTTATGATTCCTTGTTTTATCTATCAAGATTTCTTGATATTTATTTTGAGAATAACTTTTTCCTCTTCTTTCTTTCTTTCTTAAAGAAGAGAAACGGTTAGACCAGGCCGTCCCAGCGCCGGTCAATCTAGTGCTACTCCCCAAGATGGAGTATTTATTTCTGCCCAGCAGCTTCTTGATCTAGTAAAGAATGCTCAAGCTGTCGGTCCCATTCCAGAGCCTACTCATCCTAGATCCGGTTTTGCACGCTTGTGTAGAGACTATACCGATTTGGGTGGAAGGCCATTCAGGGAATCCGAGAGTGTTATCGAAGTTCAAGCTTGGCTCAAATCATGCGATCGCATCTTTTCTCGCATGAACCTTATTGATTTACATCGAGTCCAAGTGGCTTCTAGCATGCTCCAAGAAAGAGCATTAGATTGGTATGAGCTTTTAATTTCTGAAATCATTTAAGCAGATCACACTTGGCAGCAATTCCGGGAAAGGTTCGAATTGAAATTTGTGCCGGAGGCCGAAAAAGTAACTTTGGCCCGACGTTTTATTGACCTTGTTCAAGGTGAATCTTCTATGACAGACTATGTCGCATCTTTCGAATCTTTTTCCAAATACGGGGTTGAATACATTAATACCCCATTGAAGAAAAATCAGAGATTTGTCTACGTCTTGAATAAGAATCTTAAGAAGCCATTACTCCTGAAACTTGAGGTTTCATTTGATCAGCTTATTGATATCGCTCATCGTCTTGAAGAGGTCGATAGAGAAAGTGATGTCGAGGTTGGGAGTGCCAAACCGAGCTCCAACAATAACAAGAAGAGGTATCCTTTTATTAGGTTCGAGAGTCCTAATCCTAACAAGAGGGCGAAGCAAGAGACTTCTATAGCAAATACTCGCATCCCTAATCGTGGAGAATGCTACAATTGTGACTCTAGGGACCACTATATAAATAGGTGTCCAAGGCCTATTTCTTGCGGCTATTGCAAAAGTGCGGATCATTATATATCTTCGTGTCCCAAGCGTCAAAGCATGAGAGAAGGAAAGCTGCAAGCCCCTAGCAACTCTTCTCTCAGTCAAGGTATTTTACATTCAATCCTTGATGGCATTATTTATTTCGTGACCTTCTTATTCGAGTTCTTTTTGATATGGGTTTCATCTCATTATTTTTATATCAAAAGAACTTGTCGATTCTTTTTCTTTGAATATTTTGGGCTTGAAGACTTCTTTGAGAATTGCGAATCTGGATGGTAGGTCCGCAACACTCAATTTACTTTTGTTTAGATGTCGAGATTGTTTTATGTGATTTTTCTTTTTTCTTTCCGAGCCGATTTGCATGTCATGCGTTACTTTGGCTTCGGAATTGATTTGTGCGATAGGATTGGCTTAATCATTATGAAGCCCATATCCTATTTTCCCGAGTGGACTATTTATCCTCGACATTTTTAATCTGTTAAGAAGATTTCTAATTTTTCTTTGTGATTTTGATTCCAACTTGATGGCATCATTTTATTCTTTAAGCCCTCATGGTGAGGAAAGTGTTATTTCTCTTATCTACATGATTTGTTAAACTTTTCAGTATTTTGAGCTTGTCTTAAGATTATCATCCAAGTAATATTTTGTGTGGTGCTAAGGTCTTTTCAGTTTGGCCTTACCACCGGTTTTCATTTGCTACGAGTTGCGGAAGTTAGCATTCCACTTACCGCATTCCGCACTTGTTATGATTCCTATGAATGAATTATTATGTCATTCAGTTTGTCCAGCTTATTTCATCCATTTTAGGTATCGAGCATTCTATCGAATATCTCGATGATTCCATTTTTGTATTTATTGATTTTGGATGAAAATAGCAATTTAAAATTTTACAAATCTTTTTCATTAGGTTTATTTATAAGTATAACTGGATTTTTGTTCTTAAAACGAACAAAGAATATTCTTAGAAGTTTTTGAGAAACTTACTTATCCTATAGAATATGATTTTGTGATTGTATTGCCCATTTAGTGTTTTAAGAATTCTGGTCGATGCGCTTGATCAACGTTATCGATAAGAATCTCCTAAACGCTTTGATGAGACAGTCAGACACGATATATTGACTTGTAAAAATGTAAATTTTTGTAGAAAGATTATTACATAAATATAAAAATGTAATTTTGAAAGTTTTAACTTTTCGGGAAAGAAGATTATTTAAAAGAAATTCTTTCTTTTCGAAACTCTTATTCTTGTGATTCCCGAGGGGAACCAAGACTTTATCTTTTGTACCAATCCTAATCATATTGGTTTGGGTGCCATCCTCTTGCGAAAGAGAACATTCTATCACTTGTGCTTCTAAGTCATAAAAGCCGATCAAGACTAGGTATGCCATTCATGATCTAGTGCTCGCGGCTATTGTTTCTGCTTTTAGAATTTGGCATCATCATTTTTGGATGAGAAATTTGTTCTCCACCACGATCATAAATCTTTGGAATATTTATTTTCTCATAAGGAACTTCATGTTGACTCGAGTTCCTAGCATCTTATGATCTGGATATTCTTTCTATTCCCGAAGGGGAAATCATGTTGCCAATACGTTTTGTCGTAGGCAACAAGGGGTTGATTCTTTGATGATGTCTGAATGGAATTATCTTTTTATTAAGTTCATCAGACGTTTTGATGTACTTCGTTTTATTGAGTTTCATCTCATTTCTTTTATGGACTAGCGTCTGATGTTCTTTTATGGTGTTCGGTTCATTGGACGTACCATTTTTGTACTACGTCGGTGCTTCGAAATTATTCAAGCTTTGGTTCATTGGGCGTACCATTTTTGTACAATGTTGTTGTCCCTAATTATTTGAGTTTCTAGTTTATCGGGTGTACTGTTATTATACTACGTCGTTGCACCAGCTCAATTTTCTGATATTCATGACGTTTTCTCACGTCTTTCTACTACGGAAATCCCTTAGGGATTTCGATTTTTATTCCTGAGCCCGGTGTTATTGAGGAAATTGAAGTTTCACCCAATTTGATTTATGAGCAACATCCCATTCGCATCATTGCTTCGGAGGTTGAGCGCCTTTGGAATAAAAATGTTCTTGTGAGAGTTCAATGATTCTCAAATCCTAGGGATTACTCTTGGGAATCTAGAGAATTCATCGAGCGATCCCGTTCTTGCTAACTCTTTCGTGCTCTTTATGGTGAACTTCTTATTTCAATTTTCTTTTGTGTTGATATGCTTTTATGGTTGTTACTCTTTATTTTCTTCTTAAGTATTGCGAGGACGCAATTTCTTTAAGGAGGGGAGTCTGAAACAACCCGCATATTTATCGATTTTATATTTAAATATTTTATTTAAATATTTTATCGTTCGTCGGATTTTGGTCCGAAAAGCTACTTTTTGCAAACAGTCGAATTGGGACTCGAGACCACCCCCATTGAGTTCAAAATGACGTTTGCGACCTTTTTGAGTATAAACTTCGATATGTTTGGAGATGTGAAATTTTGCCACCTTTTCACTTAGGGCTTTGGTTTGGGCTGAACCCATTAATCACTTACTAACTCAGTCCCAACCCACTCGAACTCTTTATTACTTCATTTCATATTCCTATCACTCAAGCTTAAGCAAAAATGGTGGAAGAGAATGGGAATTAGAAACTCCAAGCCCTAGTTCCTCTTGCTAGCTCAAGTTTTTGCTCCAAAATCAAAGAGAACCCATTAGTAAGCATCTCCTTCTTCTTCTCCAACTCATTCTCTCTTTGATTTCAGAAAATTCCTAAACCTAACTTTGGAATGTTCTTCTTTTTGAGCATAGATTCAAGCTCGTTTGGGTTGTGTTGAAGAGTGGTTGATCTTCCCTTGTCTTAAAGCTTCTCCTTCATTGATTTGGGTTCAAACGTGAGGTTTTTATCTCACATCTATGTCTATAAGTATCTTTGATTGTTGGGTATGAATTCCTAACACTTATTTATGTTCATTTGCTTTTGATTTGGATTGAATTGGTGAATATTCCAATTTTTGGTGTTTTGTAGTTAAATCTTTAAAAATCCAATCTTTGATATTTGAACATATTTTTGGTGATGCATCAAAGAGCCTATAGTGCTGGGTTGTCGATTGGCATAAATCCTTAGCATCCATCGCTCGTTCGATCGTATTTCGTTTTGGATTTGCCATTTTTGGCCTAGGCTTTTTTTTTTGCCTAGCAGATGATTTCAGACGTCTGAAACCAAATCCAGACGTCTGGTTGAAAAATCCAGACGTCTGGAAAGGGGTCTGGAAAAGGCAGAGACTAAATCCAGACGTCTGAAACAAAATCCAGACTTCTGAAATCAAATTCAGATGTCTGGTTGAAAATTTCATACGTCTGAAATGGCCCAGGAATTAAAAATAGAAGGGAGAAAACACATATACTTCCAGATACTAGGGCAAAACGTCTGGGAACACCTACCAGACGTCTGGAACTGTTTAATTTGCCTATTTTGGCTATTTTTGAGTATATTTCCAACTTTAATCGATTCGTGTTGATTCCCTTTTTGTTGTTATCATTTATTATGGACTTTGATGACATTTTCATCGTGATTTTTTGGGAATATCCATTTTGATGGATTCGGTATCGATTTCTTTGGATTTTATTCGCGTCTTCGAATGTGAATTTTTATGATTGATTGTTTCTACAATCAATTCTATGATTTGTCATTTAAAATATAAAGGTTTTCAATACTAGTAGTAAATATCAAAACTCTTTCCTCAAAATGATTTCAACTCTATTTTCAATACCAAACACGTTTATAAAACCGTTTTCCATTCTACTAGTATACACAAACTTTTACCTCACTCGTATGAGAAATCTAATTAAACGACTTAGTAAAACGAGTGGTATGAAATGCTTGCGTTTACTTCGTTGGTTAATTCTTGGACTTTTTCGATTGAATCTCTAGTGACAATTTTCTAGTGGAGATCTACAATTTGTTCGCAAATATTTAAGTTAAGCTAGTGGTTATGGGACATGATGCTAAACTCATATATTTACTAGCTTATTGTAATTGACACTTCTTGACGATCAATGATGATCATTTTATGGTTTAGACTAGCAATGTGCGATGTCTCTTTTTCCATGAGGAGGACTATACCTCAATTTTATTGAGCTCCGGCTCACTAGGAGGAGCTTCGGCTCAATGTCCGCAATGGGGGACTATACCCCGTCAGGAGGAGTTTCGACTCACCAGGAGGAGCTTCGGCTCAATGTCCGCAATGGAGGACTATACCCTGTCAGGAGGAGTTTCGACTCACCGGGAGGAGCTTCGGCTCAATGTCCGCAATGGGGGACTACACACTGTCAGGAGGAGTTTCGACTCACCAGGAGGAGCTTCGGCTCAATGTCCGCAATGGGGGACTATACCTTGTCAGGAGGAGCTCCGGCTCATTTTTTATGGGATTGGCCATCCTTTTATTGTGATTTCTAGATTTCTATTTGATGATTTCTGGAATTTATGTTTCACCACCTTTCTCAGTTGGCATTGATATGTATGTCATTTATTGTGGCTTGGTGAATTAAATGAAGAATATGACATTCTTTTTGATGCTATGAGATTCTTGAGATTTTGTATGACTTTCGTGATTTTCTAATGTATGCTTGTTGAAGTATGACATTTTTGGTTATCTTATGTTTTATTGTTATATCTCTTCTTATATCTCATTTTATCTGATAATTATAGCTAGACTGATCCGTTTATTATTTTCTTCTTAAATAATACTCGGGTGAGACTGAGATTTTACAGGTGCTTCTGCTTGACTCTTTATCGGACCATCATCTGACTTTTGGCTAACTACTTAGATTAGTAGTTTTTGTTGTATACATTTGAGATACAGACTCTATGATGTATACTTATTCTTTTGTCCAGCACTTGTATCTATTCTTTTCGATATTGTGGATCTTATTTGACCACTACTCTGATGTACACTTTTATGTGTAATATTCATATCTATTTCCGCCTTTGTGATATGAATTATCTGTGACTGATTTGTGTTATGTTTATTTCTATATTTGTTTCCGAAGACCTTTATAGCCACTGTGTAGTAGCTTTGAGTTTGTGTCGGTATGTCGGATTTCCTCTTGAGATGAAAAGTTATATTTTTATCTGGCATATCGGTACTCGCATAAAGCAATTATACAGATGGTCGCTCATCAACAGCCTTATTCTCCATGCTAGTCGACAGCATTACTCCGTAGTGTTCTTGGCTAGCGTGGGTATAGAGGTGGGGCGTCACATTGAAATTCACCCATAACTTCCAATGTGGGCTAGTCCACTTCTAACAATAATATCAGAGCCCAATAGACTATGCAGTCAAAATTAGTCATATTAGGGCCAACCAATTAAGTTTGTCTACTTAGTACGGTGTCTAGAAAGGTAATGTCTAAGATTGCAATTGGGTAATCAAGTGCCCTCTCCTACCTAGTTATCGGCCTCGACTGAAAGGTGAAGTGAGCTCAAAGGTTGCTCCTAATAGAAAAGGCCCACTTAATTTAGGCCTTGGGCTAATTTTTAAAATTGTTTTGAGAATTAATGTAAAAGATTTTTAATTTAGTAGCTAACATTAAAATAAAACATGTTTATTATAAAAATTATAATACTATATAAGATTTCAAAATGTTTGAAAACATTGTGTAATAATTTCAAATTCAAATTTATTAATAAGATTAATAAAATAAATTAACTAAATATGTTATTAATTAACGCATATATGCATGTATTACATAAGCTGCTATATGTTATGTTATTTTAAAATGTTTAAGATAACATAAGTTTACTTGTATGTATACAAGATAACATAAGTTTAAAATGTGTGTTACACTATAAAGGTTATTGTATAAACCATAAATGTTATAGTATATATTTCCAATATAAAAATTATATTGGAATACTAATTTAAAATTAATTAAAGAGTTAATTGATTAAAAATAATTAGATAATATTTAATTAACGATATATTATATGTATGACTATCATATAAGTAATATGAAATATAAAATTTATATAACAATAAAACTTATATGATATGTATATAAATTAAATGTGGAACATTAAAGAAACCCAAATAAACTTGAGAAATAAATACATATGTAAATGTATATATACTATGATTTGTGATGTGTCTAACACTTGAATCGCTGGGGTATTTCATCAGAAATATATTATTTCATAAGTCGATATCACCCAATATATATTGAAGATTATGAATCTTGATTATAATGTTGTCCTCTACCATATATATATTAATAAATTACTTAAATACTCCTTAGTTGTTGAGCAAACTCAAGCTAAGGATGTTTTGCTCGGTATTATTAATATATTAAACAGATGAGGTAAGATGGCTATATGTATTTGTTGAGCAAACTCCAGGTACATATGCTTACTTAGGCCATCATGATATGGTAGGTATGAATGAATAATCTCTTTCGATTTGTTGAGCAAACACAAGGTCGAAATGAGATGAGAATTAGGAAAAATGGGTTAGAAGTTTTATATGATACACAATATGGAGTTATCCATCATTTGTGGGGATATGATTGCGAGAAATGCGAATTACGGATCTTAAGGCTTGAATTAACACTTGAGGGGAGTGAATAATGTTTAAAGTAATTACAAATTCTTTTTAAGTTTATATTAATTTGAATACAAATGTATGCAATATTCAGACACAGATATGATCACAGAATCAAACACAGATGCAGATATAAAGTAAAAGCAATAAAGGAAAGAACACACCGGATTTTATACTGGTTCGGAGTTACCCTTCATCCAGTCCCGCAACACAAGTACGGATTTCCTTTCAAAATCAATTTTTACAATTACACCCTCTATTTCAAGGCCACGAGGTACACCGCTCCAGATTCACAATCCTCTGGGCAGAGATACATGATTTTACACGCAACAAGTTTACCCGATTGATTTTCGAAGCTACAATCACACCTTTTCTCGCTTGATTGATTTTACATGCTACAATTACACCTTTTCTCACTCAATTAATTATAAAGAAGTCTATAACTCTGAAAGCACTGGGATCTTGTTGAGATAGTGGTAGAGAATCAAACCAGAGATGATCTAGTTAGATTTAATGATGATTTCGGCGGAGTAACGGTAAAAATGTATATAAAGAAATGTGGAAGAAGAAGAGGAGTGAAATAAGAGAATATATGAATATAAATTCATTTAGAACAACCCCTATTTATAATAGATCAACAACCATGTCCATTCATGAAGGGATATGACGAATAGATACTTCCTTTGAAATTCAAACTTTTGAAATAAACTGTCACCTTATCGACAAGGGTCCTTTGGTGTTGTCAACAGGCCTAAGTAATTTTTTGGTAATTTATTTTTCTTTGAATATAACTTCTATCTTGCATTAAAACTATTTTTAAACTTTATAAATATACTTAACTATAGTTAAAATACATAAATAAGTATAGAGAATAATATTTTGGAATGTGTAAAATTTTACTATAATTTTATAGTTAAATCTAAGTATAAATATTAAAAGTTGAGTATATTTATAATTAAAAGATAGTTTAAAACTAAGCGTAATTTGATTTTGAAAATAAAGATTATTTTGAGGCTAAAAGTATTTCAAAACCAGGATAGATGTTTTTGACTCTTTTAAAAGGAAGATTTTGAAATCATTTTGAAAACAAGATATAATTTTGTAAAACATTTGAATAAAAGTTAGTGGATATAAAACAATGTTCCACTAGATTTTTCGTAGGTTCCATCCTACTTAGTGTTCCATCCCTTTAACCGGTTCGAAGTGGATTCCATTCCACGAATAAAATGGATTTTAAGATGTCAGTGCTTTTCTAGGAGTTTTCACAAAATTCCTAATTACATTACTTTTTGTTGAAATCTTGAACTCTTGATAATTTTGATACTATGTGTCTTGAATTTTGATATCTTCGATCTTGAGTTTATCAATTTGTGGATCTCTATACTGTACAGTCTTCATTCTTTGGTACCTGTATATATATCCTGCATATACATATATATCTAAATAATAATGTTAGAATTTATATTTTATAATCTTATTCTAAGGTTATTGTCATCAAAACCATGTTCTCAGGGACTAACAATCTCCCCCTTTTAATGATGACAACCTTTGTTTAGAAAATATTGCTTCTATCCTAATTACTCCCCCTTAATCTATGCCTAACTATCATATTTTATACTTCTCCCCCTTTGTCATCAACAAAAAGTAACTTCAAACTATATAACCCACCCTTATTCTAATACTATATGACATGTGATTATAATGATAGTGTTATCATAAAAATTCAACACTTAATTCTAAAACTTAAACTTAGTCCTTAATTACTAACTATCCTAACTAAGAATCCATATATGATAATACTTATAATAGTGATAATGTGAGAATTCAAATATAAGAACACAAATCATTTATTAATTATATATTGTTATATTTACATTTGCGTAGAAAACATAACTAAGATCATATAACGATAAAAAAAAGAGAAAAGAAACTAATGTATGTCCTTGAAAATGGGAGATCTATGAACCAAGCAATTTGGGCAGTGGAAATAGAACTTCGCCAACGCAAACAACTTTGTCGTCATCTTCAACGTCCTCTTCTTCCATGAGGGCTTCTTTGTAATGTCCCGCCTTTTCGCACGTTTTAAATCGACACACGTGCCAATTCAAACCATACGGAAGGGCGGATTGTTATGGGGTAAATAAGAAAAAAACAAGGAAAGAAAAAAATAGAATCTCATAGCGGAAGGATAAAATATAATAATAAATATACAGTTCATAAACTGTCCACAAAACATTTGATTCTTCTTTATACAATAAATATCAGAGTTCACATACCAATAATATCAATGCAGTAGAATGCAGTGTAGTGGAATAATAATAGATAATAGTAATACAAATCTTCTCTTCGTCCTCCAGAGCTAAAACTTCAAATCCTGAAACGCTCAGACTGACCCGAGCGAATTGAAAGACAAAACACTCCAGTCAGAACTAAAAGATCTTATGTAAGTTAAATCAACAGAAATAAATATGAGTGCAGTAACTTCAGAGATGCTCGGGATTTACATCTCCTAAGGATCCGTTAAACTATTTACTATGTAGTATATTTTGCTATTATAATAGTGTCTAATTGTAAAATAAACTTACTTTTAAATAGCGTTAAGGGGTTACCCATATAGCCCTTAACACAGAATATATTCCCACAGTCTATACAGTACCGTAATCTCCCCCGTACTGGGCGTCGTCAGAGGGCACTCCATAGGTATGATACAAAATCAAAATCATATAAGGTGTGCTAAGGTAGGTGATACGGCACAACTAGGCAATGCCAGGGTAGATGTACCAATTGCTATACGGGCTGGTGGTAACGCATAGCCGTAGCTACCGCCCACCTCGAACAAACACCCCATATAATCAAAAGTAAAAGTGGCCACCGAATCAATCCAAAGTCAGAGTATAGTATCGAAGAGGAGTGTCCGATAAAGGGCGCTAACCCCCTTGGGCCGAGAATCGCTCCTGTTTTAGCCACCTTATGCCAACTCACGGGAGTCGGGTCCAAGTATTTACCTCAAAAGAAACGCCGCCGCCATCCTACTTTATTCTGGAATCTCCACCGCATACACAGTTGCTAAAGTGGTTTTCGGAGTTGGCAGAGAGTATGACAACTTCCGATCCCGGTCTCTTCAACAACCAAACGTTATTATAACACCCCGTTTATTTCAAAATAATTTATACTTTAAAACCAGAATAAAATTATACATTTCAAAACCCATAAATACGATATCATTTCCATTTCCAAAACAACTCATTTTGATATTATTTTTATAAAAACCTAAATCAATAATATCATTTTTGTTTCAAATATATTTCTTTTCCCAAAATCATACTGTTTTAAAATTTATAATATCTGGAAACCAAACATTTGAATTTTTACTTCCAAAACATAATACTTCGAAATTCATAGCTTTAAAACCATTACTTCAAGAACTAGAATGGTTTGGATATTCAACAGTATATAGAATAAAATAGTTCATTTTATATTACTTTATAAAATAATTTCTGCAACTTCAAAATTTTATCCATTTAAAAAATTTAGGTCTAAACCCCATAAAATTTAGATTCGCCTTTAGTTTCAGTAAAACACTTCGATTTCAATATATTCAAACTTCGAGTATTTAATAATTTCAAGACTAAGGTTGGAATTTATATTCAACAATTTATTTTCCTATTATTTAGTTTGAAATGGTCACAAAATAAATCCATAAAATAAAACTCAAATTTCTAACAAATTTAGTATTTCCTTCAATTTAATTATACTAGAAATATTCATTTAATTTATCTTGAATAAAAATCCAGTTATAAATATCATACCTTTAAAAAGTTCCAAGCTTTAATAAGTTTTACATCAACTTATGGAGCACAATTTTTAAATAAGTTCCATTCAAATAAATTTCCAATTTACCTTCCAATCTTAATTGATTTAAATCATTAAAACTCCATTATTCAACTTATTTATTTTATTTAACAAATTCATAGGTTAAATTCAATAATTTAACTATGTATGTATATAAAATAAGATTTTATATAAGATCAAAAATTAACATTTATTAAACCGCATCTTATCCAAACCGTAAAAATAATTTCAAAAATAATTTTATATATATACCGCGGTGCCTGTATATAATTTTCTATCCTATGGTCAAGTGATACGGATATTTATCATTTCAATCCGTAATTTAAAATAAAAATTAAGGTTATACATCATTTCAAACTGCAATCCCGAATGTAATAAAATGCGTAATAACTTGCAGTTTATACAATATAAAATATAGCATCCATTCATCCGAATATCAATCATCAACCATTTATTGCAATCATCATCCAATTTAAACAACATCAATATAGAGCATACAAAATATAACAGGTAATGAACAACAGGTATTAACTAACAATATAAATTTAATAATAAATTTAATAACTATTTAACCAGTAGTTTATATGCAAATAAATAAAATTTTAGCTGTCAATTTATATGCAATAATAAAATAAAATAACAATTAACTTTAAATAAATGCAATCTAACTGAGATGATGAATAAAATATGCCATATAGTCATAAATGAATTTCTACTCATATCATCAACCAATTTAACAAACACAAAAAATTTTAGAAGTTGTGAGTGGGTTAAAACACTCACCTTTGATTTTATCCCGTAAAAATCCAGATAGAAGCGTAAAATTCAACGATCTCCAAATTCAACTAATTCAATTTCATTATGTCCGGAATATAAATTTGAATCCAACAGAAGAAATCTCGGGTGAATCAAAGTTTATATGCAAAAGATTTTCATGTTACAAGAAATATTATTAAAATAAAAATTAGTACGCATTAAAAATATATATAAATAAACAAATTTGAATACTTACGATTTCTCAAGGTGAGGCTTCGGGAAAAGATTGAAGAACAACGAAGATGAGGATAGGAAGTGTACGAAAAATGAAAAAATTCCATTTTATAAAAGAATGCTTTTGGAGTTGCAAGAATAAGAGCTTTTGAATATGAGGTGTTAGGAGAAACAAAATGTAGAAGAAGAAATAAGATGTAGGTTATTTATAATTAGGAAATGAATGTGGAGGGACAAAAATAAATGTCACGTTTTATTTTTAAAGCTTCAGACATTAATAATAGATAAGAGAATGTACGTAGGAATGGAAAAGTTTGCAAACGAAAGTAGAATTTTGTACGCATTTAGGTTTTTATCTACGCATAATAAAATATTTATACTTACCTTAAAAATGAGAACGTTCAATTTTGTTTTCTCAAAATGATCTTTTATTTCCGTTAAAACACCCTTTTTGTTCAACACAAAACGTGCGTTTCTTTTGTTAAATCTATTAATTGCAATCAATGTTTCCTTTCTTTTTAATTGAAACATTTAAATTACATTAATTGCAGTTACTTAAATTTTAAAACAGACAACTAAAATGGATAAAGAAATAGAACAATTGTTTATTTAAACACGTTTATAAATTTATTGTTTATACACAAGAGTAATAAATAGATTATTTTCCTATTCTTGTAATCAGTCTGTATGCTAAAACAAAGTTCAAATAAACATATATTTCTTTCTTTAAAATCAATCTTTTTGTTCTTATTTTAATAAAATTAAACGTACATTCACAGATGAAACATTCATTTTATTTGATGTAAATTTTTCTTTTTATTAAATCAAACTTTCCCGATATTTTCACAAAACATATGCTGCTTTTATTTACACCTATTAATTTACAATTAGTATTCTCCCTCCTATTATCGTGTATTAAATTACAATATTTTGATAAAATTTTATTCCATCCCTTATACTCAACCAATAGTCATTACTTCAATTTATTAATTACAAATAGTTGAGATCTTACCATTGGTTCCATAAATTTATTTGCACAAAATTCCATTATCATAAATTAAATATATTGATAAACTTTATTTCCCATTATTTCCCTAATTATATTAACGTAACATAAGATACGGATTTATTTCAATTGGTTACCCGTTTTAAATTAAATAAACTAGATAAATGGTTAACTTAAAACAGCCGTTATCATAATCTTTAAATTACATATATGAATCCACTATTTACAACAAATGTTACAATCCCCATATAATATTGATTTTATTAAATTTATTACGTATTTCTTCCTTAGTTAATAACCTTCCTGTTTCCATTTATTATATCTAAGCAAGTTATATCCATAAATTATGATTAACTATTCTAAATAAATTGATTCACTTGGTTTCACGCCTTTTTATTACATCAATTATCCTATCATGATTGGAATTTTACCGTGGTTACATCTTATTGAATCCGACATTCTTCACTTACCAATTTATTCCACATTAACGGCCATAGTTTAGTGAATTAATTGAAATTGATTACAAATTAACTTAACAACCTAATAAAATAAGTAACGTACAATAAATATTGTCATTAACTCTTAATTACACTTTTAGAGGTTCATTATTTATACCCCGATATTGTAATTACTTACATAACACTGGTTTTACTCAATTAACATTTATTACAAACTATTCCAAAATTTATTCAATATTTATTAGTTCTCATATATTATATATAAAACCAAATGTAACTTTTAACTTGAATTGGTTGGATTTCCTTTCAAGTTATTAATAATTAACTTATACTAAGATATTACTTATTTATTCCAATTACCGTTACAATGTTTTTACTACATAATCAATTTCTCGTATTAAATTATACACATGTATAATCCTTTCCACTATTCATTCATTAGAATTATATTTAAATTTCAATCTCCTGTAATAAATCATTTATTATACTTTTGCATATCAATAAACAAGGTTCCAAATAAATAGGGTTTATTAAATTCAATTTTTATAATTAAGTCTATTACAACCGATGTAATATTTCATTACCTAAATATACACCTATTTACATTTTAAATTTGAATGAATATTATGTTTTTAAAATGTGTATTTGATATATATTGAACCCATAAATTACGGTCTTCAAATACTTTACATTCTATAACTTATTCTACATTTTATAACTTGCTTTACATACTTTTCGTATTAATTTCTTAATTATCAAAATTTCAACTTATTCCCCAAATCCACAAATTAGTACTTAACATAAATCTATGCTTTTATTACTTTACGTTCACACTTCCGTTACTTTATAATTAATTACCAAGTAACATTATCATCCATCCAACGTTAATTAATATATTAGATGCTTACATTTATTTCTCTATATCCAATTTGTTCCAACTTTATTTATATTAATGCTATTCCCTTATTTTGGTTATTATTTATCACCTTGTTCTAACCTTATTACCTAAATTTCCGTTATTGTAAACCTTTAAGATTTTCATTTAAATTAAATATAAATTCCAATTCAATCAACCCTTTCAACATGCAACTTATAATAACTGCATACAAGTACAAATGGAATTATCATTTATTCTAATATTTTCTAAATTTACACTAACATATTAGTTAATTCCCTTTAAATGAAATTTATACCCAGGTATAATACTTACCCTATTTCATTTATTGAAATTATTCAAATTGTTAGTAAATAGGTTTTAAGTCACCATTTATGTAATTTAATTTATCGTTCATTTCAAAATTTGTTTATAAAGTTTTTTTTCTACTAAATTAAATTACAAAACTCATTAATTCAACCAAATTAAATCCACGAAACTTATGGGTTGTTACACTCTCCCCCACTCAAAACTTTTCATCCCCAAAAAGGAAAAAGAAGGGAGAAGGAAGAATTAAATAAACAATACATCTTATTCAAGATATTAACTTATAAACAATAATTTAAAAAATTTATTACTTTAAATAAAATATACCCATTTTATAATCAATATATCTTTTTATACTTTAATTAAATAAAGTTTGGAAAAACATTTTCAGAATAATTTCTAAGTCCAAAAATTTTACGAAAAATTTCGACAGAGTCTCCTTTGTACGGAAAGGCTCGGGAGAAAATATAATATAAATATAACAATATATAACATATATTTACCAAAATAATATATATCCCATCATGGGAAAAATATAAAATAGCGCTATAAAACTGAAATCCGAAACGTACCTATTAGTTGGGCAATTTATGCTTAATTTATGGAACCAAAAGCAGTAGCAATTGCTTCCACAACCTGTATTTCACTTATAAAATCTAAAGGGTTAACAATTTATATAAAGTGAAATATTTAAGTGGTTTCAATCACTAACAACAAATCAATGCGACAACCATCACTTCCAACAAACAGCATACACAACAAATACAAAACAACCATTGAATCAAACAAACAAATAGTTGTTCGGGTTCAAAACTTTTAAATTGTACGGAATGAAGAATAAACTACTAGCGCATCATTTACTCAACAGTCTTAGATGAAACTAAATAGATAATTCATTCACCAAAATCCAATTTTAAGGTATCCTTGCCTAAACAACCATCAACTAAACAACAATAATTCCAAACAACAATCAACTTAACTTATTATTAATTTCATTTCATACCTTTGTTGTTTGATTTTCGTTTTATTTATATAGTGATTTATCTTTTTAATTTACATTTACTCATTTAATGTTTGCTTCAGTTATTTTTTTTACTTATTACGTACAATTATTCAATCCCATTAACCATTCATTAATTTATTGTTGCATGTCCTCATTTATTTATTACTTAATTTCATTTATTACAGTATTCATTTTTCTACTAATTTTATTTATTAATATCTTCAACTGTTTACTTAAGTTCATTATCATTCATTTATACTACTTCATTTCATTTATTTATCAATTTAAACTTAAATTTATAACTCTATACCACCAATTCAAATAAATAAAAGAAATTTATTGAACACTTTGATTACATACTTTTACTATACAATTTCCATTACATTTCCTATTAAACATTCCAACTTTTAATATTTGGTAAGTTATATATATGCTTTTTAAGAATGTAATTGAAAGTTATACAAGTTTTCTCATTTCTTTTAATTAATTCATTGTTCGATAAATTTTTACCCATTTTCCTTATAAATTACAATTTCAACTTTCTTTTTATTTCCTTTATAACTTCGCATTAAATCTCATACCTAAATTAGAGGTTTCAGTTATTAAGTACTTACTTTTCCTTTCACTACAATAATTGAAACAATTAATTAATGGAAATTTAAGAAATAAATACCGGGTTAAATTACAATTTATTTTAAAATAATAGACAAATATATTCTTGCAACTTATATATCTCTAATTATACTCAAACAATTAAAATTTATATATTTTTCAAAAATGAATCTGCAGTAAAACTACTACAGTGTCCTTCCCCTTCGAAACTCGAAAATGAAAGTCGATGATGCGGCCGCCATCACCGAAATTATTTTCCAGCGATAGAGAAGAAAGTACAAAACTTTTTTTCTCCAAAATCTTCTTTAAAACAATTTCTTTGAATTTTATTGAAATATTTATATCAGAAAATACTTATAAATAATATTATTATATTCCAAAATTTATTCGAAAGAAATTTCAAAAACCCAGAACTTAAGTTCTAAATTTCCAAATTTCATTTATTTTATTTTTAAATCTTATTGCTATTATTATTTATTACCTAACAACCAATCTAATTGCAGTCAAATATAGATATCATTTGAAATTTTTTTATTTAATATATAGAAAATATAATAGGCAAAATTATTTCATTCACCTACATAAAACAAATATTATGTCGGTCTATCCTATTAAGTGTTTAGAAATCCCTATTGATCTCATAGCGTCCTATGCATCAACCAGAATTTATAAATACAAAACGAAAGCGATTAACACAATATTAAAACCTTTTTATAACACTAACAAATACGCTCTCTCATATATATACACTCAGCGACTCCCATAGGGTATTACTACCCTATTAGTAAAGAGTCAAACCCCATAAAGCTAAGGTTTATGCTAAACCAAAGCTATGATACCAATTGTAACGTCCCGCCTTTTCGCACGCTTTAAATCGACACACGTGCCAATTCAAACAAAACGGAAGGGAGGATTGTTATGGGGTAAATAAGAAAAAAACAGGGAAAGAAAAAAACAAAATAGAATCTCATAGCGGAAGGATAAAATATAATAATAAATATACAGTTCATAAACTGTCCACAAAACATTTGATTCTTCTTTATACAATAAATATCAGAGTTCACATACCAATAATATCAATGCAGCGGAATACAGTGTAGTGGAATAATAGTAGATAATAGTAATACAAATCTTCGTCTTCGTCCTCCAGAGCTAAAACTTCAAATCTTGAAACGCTCGGACTGACCCGAGCGAATTGAAGGACAAAACACTCGAGTCAGAACTAAAAGATCTTATGTAAGTTAAATCAACAGAAATAAATATGAGTGCAGTAACTTAAGAGATGCTCGGGATTTACATCTCCTAAGGATCCGTTAAACTATTTACTATGTAGTATATTTCGCTATTATAATAGTGCCTAATTGTGAAATAAAATTACTTTTAAATAGTGTTAAGGGGTTACCCATATAGCCCTTAACACAGAATATATTTCCATAGTCTATACAGTACCGTAATCTCCCCCGTACTGGGCGTCGTCAGAGGGCACTCCATAGGTATGGTACAAAACGAAAATCGTATAAGGCACGCTAGGGTAGGTGACACGGCACAACTAGGCAATGCCAGGGTAGATATACCAATTGCTATTCGGGCTGGTGGTAACGCATAGCCGCAGCTACCGCCCGCCTCGAACAAACTCCCCCTAAAATCAAAAGTAAAAGTTGCCACCGAATCAATCCAAAGTCAGAGTATAGTATCGAAGAGGAGTGTCCGATAAAGGGCGCTAACCCCCTTGGCCCGAGAATCGCACCTGTTTTAGCCACCTTATGCCAACTCACGGGAGTCGGGTCCACGTATTTACTTCAAATAAACGCCACCACCATCCTACTTCATCCTGGAATCTCCACCGCGTACACGGTTGTTAAAGTGGTTTTCGGAGTTGGCAGAGAGTATTACAACTTCCGATCCCGGTCTCTTCAACAATCAAACGTTATTATAACACCGCGGTTATTTCAAAATAATTTATACTTAAAACCAGAATAAAATTATACATTTCAAAACCCATAAATACGATATCATTTCCATTTCCAAAACAACTCATTTTGATATTATTTTTATAAAAACCTAAATCAATAATATCAATTTTGTTTCAAATATATTTCTTTTCCCAAAATCATACTGCTTTAAAATTTATAATATCTGGAAACCAAACATTTGAATTTTTACATTCAAAACATAATACTTCGAAATTCAAAGCTTTCAAACCATAACTTCTAGAACTAGAATGGTTTGGATATTCAACAGTATAAAGAATGAAATAGTTGATTTTATATTACTTTATAAAATAATTTCTGCAACTTCAAAATTTTATCCATTTAAAAATTTTAGGTCTAAACCCCATAAAATTTAGATTCACCTTTAGTTTCAGTAAAACACTTCGATTTCAATATATTCAAACTTCGAATATTTAATAATTTCAAGACTAAGGTTGGAAATTATATTCAACAATTTATTTTCCTATTATTTAGTTTGAAACGGTCACAAATAAATCCATAAAAAAACTCAAATTTCTAACAAATTTAGTATTTTCTTCAATTAAATTATACTAGAAATATTCATTTAATTTATCTTGAATAAAAATCCAGTTATAAATATCATACCTTTAAAATTTTCCAAGCTTTAATAAGTTGTACATCAACTTATGGAGTGAAATTTTTAAATAAGTTCCATTCAAATAAATTTTAAATTTACCTTTCAATCTTAATTGATTTAAATCATTAAAACTCCATTATTCGACTTATTTATTTTATTTAACAAATTCATAGCTTAAATTCAATAATTTAACTATGTATGTATATAAAATAAGATTTTATACAAGATCAAAAATTAACATTTATTAAACCGCATCTTATCCAAACCGTAAAAATCATTTCAAAAATAATTTTATATATATACCGCCGTGCCTGTATATAATTTTCTATCTTATGGTCAAGTGATACGGATATTTATCATTTCAATCCGTAATTTAAAATAAAAATTACGGTTATACATCATTTCAAACCGCAATCCCGAATGTAATAAAATGCATAATAACTTGCAGTTTATACAATATAAAATATAGCATCCATTCATCCGAATATCAATCATCAACCATTTATTACAATCATCATCCAATTTAAACAACATCAATATAGAGCATACAAAATATAACAGGTAATAAACTATCGGTATTAACTAACAATATATATTCAATAATAAATTTAATAACTGTTTAACTAGTAGTTTATATGCAAATAAATAAAATTTTAACTGTCAATTTATATGCAATAATAAAATAAAATAACAATTAAATTTAAATAAATGCAATCTAACTGAGATGATGAATAAAATATGCCAAACAGTCATAAATAAATTTCTACTCATATCATCAACCAATTTAACAAACACAAGAAATTTTAGAAGTTGTGAGTGGGTTAAAACACTCAACTTTGATTTTATCCCATAAAAATCCAAACAGAAGCGCAAAATTCAACGATCTCCAAATTCAACTAATTCAATTTCATGTTGTCCGGAATATAAATTTGAATCCAACAGAAGAAATCGCGGGTGAATCAAAGTTTATATGCAAAAGATTATCATGTTACAAGAAATATTATTAAAATAAAAATTAGTACGCGTTAAAAATATATATAAATAAACAAATTTTAATACTTACATTTTCTCAAGATGAGGCTTCAGGAAAAGATTGAAGAACAATGAAGATGAGGATAGGAAGTGTAAGAAAAATGAAAAAAATCCTTTTTACAAAAGAATGCTTTTGGAGTTGCAAGAATAAGAGCTTTTGAATATGAGGTGTTAGGAGAAACAAAATGTAGAAGAAGAAATAAGATGTAGGTTATTTATAATTAGGAAATGAATGTGGAGGGACAAAAATAAATGTCACATTTTATTATTAAAGCTTCAGGCATTAATAATAGATAAGAGAATGTACGTAGGAATGGAAAAGTTTGCAAACGAAAGTGGAATTTTGTACGCATTTATGTTTTTATCTACGCATAATAAAATATTTATACTTACCTTAAAAATGAGAACGTTCAATTTTGTTTTCTCAAAATGATCTTTTATTTCCGTTAAAACACCCATTTTGTTTAACACAAAACATGCGTTTCTTTTATTAAATCTATTAATTGCAATCAATGTTTCCTTTCTTTTTAATTGAAACATTTGAATTACATTAATTGCAGTTACTTAAATTTTAAAACAGACAACTAAAATGGATAAAGAAATAGAACAATTGTTTATTTAAACACGTTTATAAATTTATTGTTTATACACAAGAGTAATAAATAGATTATTTTCCTATTCTTGTAATCAGTCTGTATGCTAAAACACAGTTCAAATAAACATATATTTCTTTCTTTAAAATCAATCCTTTTGTTCTTATTTTAATAAAATTAAACGTACATTCACAGATGAAACATTCATTTTATTTGATGTAAATTTTTCTTTTTATTAAATCAAACTTTCCCTATATTTTCACAAAACATATGCTGCTTTTATTTACACCTATTAATTTACAATTAGTATTCTCCCTCCTATTATCGTGTATGAAATTACAATATTTTGATAAAATTTTATTCCATCCCTTATATTCAACCAATAGTCATTACTTCAATTTATTAATTACAAATAGTTGAGATCTTACCATTGGTTCCATAAATTTATTTGCACAAAATTCCATTATCATAAATTAAATATATTGATAAACTTTATTTCCCATTATTTCCCTAATTATATTAACGTAACATAAAATACGGATTTATTTCAATTGGTTACCCTTTTTAAATTAAATAAACTAGATAAATGGTTAACTTAAAACAGCCGTTATCATAATCTTTAAATTACATATATGAATCCACTATTTACAACAAATGTTACAGTCCCCATATAATATTGATTTTATTAAATTTATTACGTATTTCTTCCTTAGTTAATAACCTTCCTATTTCCATTTATTATATCTAAGCAAGTTATATCCATAAATTATGATTAACTATTCTAAATAAATTGATTCACTTGGTTTCACGCCTTTTTATTACATCAATTATCCTATCATGATTGGAATTTTACCGTGGTTACATCTTATTGAATCCGACATTCTTCACTTACCAATTTATTCCACATTAACTGCCATAATTTAGTGAATTAATTGAAATTCATTACAAATTAACTTAACAACCTAATAAAATAAGTAACGTACAATAAATATTATCATTAACTCTTAATTACACTTTTAGAGGTTCATTATTTATACCCCAATATTGTAATTACTTACATAACACTGGTTTTACTCAATTAACATTTATTACAAACTATTCCAAAATTTATTCAATATTTATTAGTTCTCTTATATTATATTTATAACCAAGTGTAACTTTTAACTTGAATTGGTTGGATTTCCTTTCAAGTTATTAATAATTAACTTATACTAAGATATTCCTTATTTATTCCAATTACCGTTACAATGTTTTTATTACATAATCAATTAAATACTTTCCTTTCTTGTATTAAATTATACACCTGTATAATCCTTTCCACTATTCATTCATTAGAATTCTATTTAAATTTCAATCTCCTATAATAACTATTTTATTATACTTTTGCATATCAATAAACAAGGTTCCAAATAAATAGGGTTTATTAAATACAATTTTTATAATTAGTCTATTACAACCGATGTAATATTTCATTACCTAAATATACACCTATTTACATTTTAATTTGAATGAATATTATGTTTTTAAAATGTGTATTTCTATTTATTGAACCCATAAATTACGGTCTTCAAATACTTTACATTCTATAACTTACTCTACATTTTATAACTTACTTTACATACTTTTTCGTATTAATTTCTTAATTATCAAAATTTCAACTTATTCCCCAAATCCACAAATTATTACTTAACATAAATCTACGCTTTTATTTCTTTACGTTCACACTTCCGTTACTCTATAGTTAATCACCAAGTAACGTTTTCATCAATCCAACGTTAATTAATATATTAAATGCTTACATTTATTTCTCTATATCCAATTTGTTCCAACTTTATTTATATTAATGCTATTCCCTTATTTTGGTTATTATTTATCAACTTGTTCTAACCTTATTTCCTAAATTTCTGTTATTGTAAACCTTTAAGATTTTCATTTAAATTAAATATAAATTCCAATTCAATCAACCCTTTCAACATGCAACTTATAATAACTGCATACAAGTACAAATGGAATTATCATTTATTCTAATATTTTCTAAATTTACACTAACATATTAGTTAATTCCCTTTAAATGAAATTTATATCCAGGTATAATACTTACCCCATTTCATTTATTGAAATTATTCAAATTGTTAGTAAAAAGGTTTTAAGTCACCATTTATATAATTTAATTTATCGTTCATTTCAAAATTTGTTTATAAAGTTTTTATTTCTACTAAATTAAATTACAAAACTCATTAATTCAACCAAATTAAATCCACGAAACTTATGGGTCGTTACATTCTTCTTCTTCCTCCTCGCTGTCCTCTTGCTCTTGATCTCCTGAAGATTCTTCATCAATCAAGATGGGATTGACGTGACTTTCCATTAGAAACTTTTGCAAGTTTTTAAGGATTTTGCCTTGTCGCTTTTGTTCTTTGGCCATTCTGATTTGCACTACTTGAATTTCAGTCCTAAGTTGTAGTGCATCCTTCAAGGAACCCTTCATTTTTATCACCCGTGCAAGCGTAGTTCATTGAAATGGTCCAGTAGAAGGAGAACAGAACGAGAAGGTTGAATTTTTATTTGATTTGGAGGAGGAGGCCATTGTTTTATTGTTTTCAGAAGTTAGATCAGAGAAAGGACAGAAAGAGTGAACAAAATTTCGAAATAGGAAGAATATATAACCACTTATTTAAATTGGGGGGAAAATTTAAAAACTAAAAAATCGTTATATGTCGACAGGGGTAAGGGTGGGTTGTCGACAAGGTACTTATTTTTACTGTTTGATTTATTTTAATTTTACTAAGTTTTTTTTATTATACTTTTTTATTTATATTCTATATTTCAGTTATTAAACGAATATCTAATTCCCTTCTTAATTTAGTAAATATAGATCATTTAAGGGTTTTGTTAAGATATCAGCAATTTCATTCTCGGAATTGATATAATCGAGAGTAATTACTTCCTTACTTATATTATCTCTGAGAAAATGATGTCTGATATTAATATGTTTAGTTCAAGCATGATGAGTAGGACTTTTGAATAAATTTATTGTACTAGTTTTATCACAATAAATTGGTGATTTTGAGATATTTAAACCAAAATCTTTTAAAGTTTGTTGCATATATATTACTTGAGAACAAGCCAAAGCAGGAGAAATATACTCTGCTTCCGTTGTTGATAAAGAAACTGTGTTTTGCTTTTTACTAAACCAGAAAATCAGAGAATGCCTCAAAAAGTGACAAGTTTCACTTGTACTTTTTCGGTCTAATTTACGACCAGCATAATCAGCATCATAGTAAGATATTAATTCAAAAGAATCATTTTTAGGATAAACTAAGCCATCATCAGAGGTGTGTTTAACATATCTTATGATACGTTTTACAGCTTTTAAGTGGGTCTCTTTAGGTTGGGAATGATATCTTGCACAAAGACAAACACTGTGCATGATATCAGGTCTATTGGCAGTGATATGGAGTAGTGATCCAGTCATTCCTCTATATAATTTTTGATCTACATCTTTCGAGAGATCTTCTTTACTTAGGTACTCATTGGTTGCCATAGGAGTGGGTTTTTCGCTTGCAGTAGTCAAACCAAATTTACTAACTAGGTCTTTAACATATTTTTCTTGACTGATAAAGATACCATTATCAAATTGTTTTATTTGCAATCCTAGAAAGTAGTTTAATTCGCCGATATGACTCATCTCAAACTCTTTTGTCATTGTTTCAGAAAATTCTTTATTCATTTCAAAATTAATTGATCCAAAAATGATATCATCTACGTAAACTTGTACTAGGCTTGAATATCATTTTTATTTCTTTTAATAAAAAGAGTACTATCTACTTTACCAATTTCAAAGTTTGATTGTAAAATGTAAGATCTTAGTGTATCATACCAGGCTCTAGGAGCTTGTTTTAGACAATATACAGCTTTCTTAAGTTTGTAACCATGATTTGGTAATTTTTCATTTTCAAAAAGTGGTGGTTTTTCAACATATACTTCCTCTTTTACAAATCCATTTAAAAGGCACTTTTAACATCCATTTGAAATAATTTGATATTATTATGATTTGCAAAAGCAAGTAGAATCCTAATGGCTTCTAATCTTGCTACCGGAGCAAAGGTTTCATCAAAATCTATTCCTTCTTCTTGACAATAACCTTGAGCGACTAACGGGATTTATTTCTAACAACCTCACCTTGTTCATTCATTTTATTTTTATAAATTCATTTAGTTCCAATTATAGTTTTATCTTCAGGTCTAGGAACAAGTTCCCAAACATCATTTCTAGTGAATTGATTTAGTTCTTCTTGCATATCCAAATCCATGAATCATCAGTTGATGCTTCTTTTGGATTTTTCGGTTCAATGGTTGATATAAAGGCTACATTTCTCATTTTACTTAGTTATTTCTAGTTGTAACAACAGATTGCATATCTCTTAGTATATTTTCTATAGGATGATCTTTTAGAAGTTTATTCTTTTTATTAGGATGATTAATTTCATTATTAGTTTCAGTTGACTCTTGATATTGAGTGATTAAATCCCCTTCGTCATTTGTATCTTCAAAAATTTTGAGACTTTCATCGAATGAAATATGCATTGTTTCTTCGATGGTGTTAGTTCTAAAATTAAACACTTTGTATGCTTTACTTCTATTAGAATATCCGATAAAAATACCTTTGTCGGATTTAGGATCAAATTTATCTAAGTTATCTTTTGTATTTAAAATAAAACATTTACTTTCAAAAAGTCTAAAAGAAGATCCCTTAGGTTTCTTCGTGTGAAGAAGTTCATAAGATGTCTTATCAGTTAAAGGTCCAATTAAAATTCTATTTAAATATATAATGGGTGATAGCAACTGCTTCTGCCTAAAAATATTTTGATAATTTGCTATCTGAAAGCATAGTTCTCGCATACTCTTGAATCGTCCTATTTTTACGTTCTACTACTCCGTTTTGTTGTGTAGTTCTCAGAAATGAAAAATTGTGAGTTTTCCCTTTTTATTGCAGAATTCCTCAAACTTTTCATTTTCAAATTCACCACCGTGATCACTATGGATAGTTATAATTTTTATAGAAAGTTGATTTTGAATACTTTTTGTAAAGTTCTAAAAACATTCAAAAGTATCACTTTTATGTTTCGAAAATATTGTCGATGTAAATATAGAATAATCATCTACAATTACAAAAACATATTGACTATGATTTATTAACTGAATTTGAGATGCACCAAATAAATCGAGGTCAAGTAATTCAAGTGGTTTTGATGTTGAAATCATATCTTTTAATTCAAAGGAACTTCTTCTAAATTTTCCTAATTGACATGCATCACATAAACTGTCTACTTTAAAATTCATTTTAGGGAGACCTCTTACTAGATCATGTTTTGACAGTCTAGACAAGAGTTTGAAATTCAAATGCACAAATCTCTTATGCCAAATCCAAGGGTCACTTGTATTTGCAAGAAGACACAAGTTATCAATTGAAACTTTCATACTAAGAATATAAATATTCTTTTTCCTAATTCCCTCAAATATTATGGTTGAATTATTATCTTCAATATGACACTTACCTTTTCCAAATTTAATTTTATATCCTTTATCGCAAAGATGACTAATACTTAGAAGATTATGCTTCAGATTCTTAACTAGAAAAACATTAGTAATAATAGGAGTTTGAGTTACCGACTTTGCCGATGCCAATCACACATCCTTTTGAGTTATCTTCAAAGTTAACCAGTCCTCCGTCTTTGTATAGTATATCATTCAGCATATCCAAATTACTAGTCATGTGTCTAGAGCATCCACTATCGAGTATCCATTTATTCTTTTTGATCTGCATAATTTTTCCATTATGGATTGATTCCTCAACACCCATAAAACATGTTTCCTGCACATCATACAATTTTGGTAGACAACTTGAATTTGAATACTGATTATATGCAGACTCATGAGACAATGATGATCTGAATATTTCTAAATTATTATTAACAAGTTTTTTAAACATATCCATTTAAAAAAAATTTCAAAATTCAGATTATGTAACTTTGAAAACCTTGCTCTGATACCAAATGTAAGAAATGCAGTTACGGATCTTAAGGCTAGAATTAACAATAAAGAGGCGGTGAATAGTGTTTAATTGAATTACTAATTCTTTTCAAGTTTATATTTATTTGAACACAAATGTATGCAATATTCAGACACAGATATGATCGTAGAATCATACACAGATGTAGATATAAAGTAAAAGCAATAAAGGAAAGAACACACCGGATTTTATACTGGTTCGCTGTTACCCAACATCTAGTCCCGCAACACAAGTATGGATTTCCTTTTAAAATCAATTTTTACAATTACACCCTCGATTTCAAGACCACGAGGTAAACCGCTCCAAATTCACAATCCTCTGGGTAGAAATACTTGATTTTACACGCAACAAGTTTACCCGATTGATTTTCCAAGCTACAATCACACCTTTTCTCGCTTGATTGATTTTACAGGCTATAATCACACCTTTTCTCACTCAACTAATTATATAGAAGTCCATGACTCTAAATAGCACTGGGATCTGGTTGAGATAGTTGTAGAGAATCAAATCAGAGATGATCTAGTTAGATTCAATGATGATTTCAGCGGAGTAATAGTAAAAATGTATATAAAGAAATGTGGAAGAAGAAGAGGAGTGAAATCAGAGAATATATGAATATAAATTCATTTGAAACAACCCCTATATATAGTAGATCAATAGCCAGGTCCATTCATGAAGGGATATGACGAATAGATACTTCCTTTGAAATTCAAACTTTTGAAATAAACTGTCACCTTATCGACAAGGGTCCCTTGGTGTTGTCAACAGGCCTAAGTAATTTTTTGGTAATTTATTTTTCTTTGCTTATAACTTCTATCTTGCATTAAAACTATTTTTAAACTTTATAAATGTACTTAACTATAGTTAAAATACATAAATAAGTATAGAGAATAATATTTTGGAATATATAAAATTTTACTATAATTTTGTAGTTAAATCTAAGTATAAATATTAAAAGTTGAATATATTTATAATTAAAAGATAGTTTAAAACAAAGGATAATTTGATTTTGAAAATAAAGATTATTTTGACGCTAAAAGTATTTTAAAACCGAGATAGATGTTTTTGACTCTTTTAAAAGGAAGATTTTGAAATCATTTTGAAAACAAGATATAACTTTGTATAACATTTGAATAAAAGTTAGTGGATATAAAACAATGTTCCACTAGATTTTTCGTAGGTTCCTTCCTACTTAGGGTTTCATCCCTATAACAAGTTCGAAGTGGATTCCATTCCACGAATAAAATGGATTTTAAGATGCAATGCTTTTCTAGGAGTTTTAAAAAATTCATAATTAAATTACTTTTTATTGAAATCGTGAACTCTTGATAATTTTGATACTTATGAGTCTTGAATTTTGATATCTTCGATCTTGAGTTTATTAATTTGTGAATCTCTATACTGTACAGTCTTCATTCTTTGGTACCTATATATATATATATATATATCCTGCATATACATGTATATCTAAATAATAATGTTAGTATTTATATTTTATAATCTTATTCTAAGGTTGTTGTCATCAAAACCATCTTCTCAGGGACTAACAATCTCCCCCTTTTAATGATGACGACATTTGTTTATAAAATATTACTTCTATCCTAATAACTCCCCCTAAAACTAATAACTCTCCCTTAATCTATGCCTAACTATCCTATTTTATACTTCTCCCCCTTTGTCATCAACAAAAAGTAACTTCAAACTATATAACTCCCCCTTATTCTAATACTATATGACATGTGATTATAATGATAGTGTTATCATAAATAATCAACACTTAATTCTAAACTAAAACTTAGTCCTTAATTACTAACTATCCTAATTAAGAATCCATATATAATAATACTTATAATAGTGATAATGTGAGAATTCAAATATAAGAACATAAATCGTTTATTAATTATATATTGTTATATTTACATTTGCATAGAAAACATAAGTAAGATCATATAATGATAAGAAAGAGAGAAAAGAAACTAATGTATGTCCTTGAAATTGAGAGATCTATGAACCAAGCAATTTGGGCAGCGGAAATAGAACTTCGCCAACGAAATCAACTTTGTCGTCATCTTCAACGTGCTCTTCTTCCATGAAGGCTTCTTCTTCCTCCTCCTCGCTGTCCTCTTGCTCTTGATCTCCTGAAGATTCTTCATCAATCAAGATGGCATTGACGTGATTTTCCATTAGAAATTTTTGCAAGTTTATAAGTATTTTGCCTTGTCATTCTTGGTCTTTGGCCATTCCGATTTGGGCTACTTGAATTTCAGTCCTAACTTGTAGTGCATCCTTCAAGGATCCTCCATTTTTATCACTTGTGCAGGCGTAGTTCATTGAAATGGTCCAGTAGAAGGACATACAAGATAAGGGTTTGTAAGAAATCCCAATAAATCCTAGGTCAAGGAGTTGGCAGGTTGTGTGAGTCGAAAGATTGCACGTAATAATTGTTTATGAGGGATCTTGTATGAATCTCCAAAAGGTTTTTTGGATAGGCCTGTCATCAAATGACATTTTTGTGTTCAGGATATTTAATGGGATAAATTAAATATAATAATGAGAATAAGTAGACAGATGAGATTGATAAATCTATTGGTCGTGTCTAAAAGAATGAACTAAAATAAAAGGACTTAAATAAATTAAGAAGGAGGAATTTTCCATAGAGGTAAACTTGGAAATGGGGCTATATTTCTTAGTATATCTCTTCCTCCACTTTTATCAATTTCCACTCTCTCATTCATAACTCCTCACCTATATTTCAGCCGTCATTAAAAGCTCCAGGAAGAGCAATAAATTGAAGAAAAAGGCAAGGAATTAAAGCTAGAAAATTATCTCATTCTCCAATTAACTAACAAAGGTGAATAATTATATTTATCATCTCATTTTTAGCGTTTGGATCGGTTATTGGTTATTCCAGATTCATTTTCGTGATTTCGATTAGGATATAACCATTTAAACCTTTGTTTCGATAAGACTTAGGTGTTTTAAAATGTTAATGAACTAATTGACACATTTTATTCGGTTTTAGTTAAATCCTGAGTTGTTTTGATCTTCAAATGATTTGAAATTTTAATATGTTGAAGCATATGATTTGAAAGATTTTTAATGATTTTTGGGGATTTTTCCTCAGTGGTTAGCTAAGGTAATTAAATTAATTAAGCCCAAGGGCTAACTGCAATTGCTTCTACCTTGGTCAAAGACGGAGGAAAATGCTTTCAAAAATTGATTTGGGGAAGAAGTATAGCATTTTGAGAAAAAGGTTGATTATTTTATACTTTTTACTATTTGGAAGTACGGGAGAAGGATTCGCAGCCAATCAAAATTAGACTAGTAGGATAAAACATCACTTTAGTAGACCCAGTTCTGCCTTCGACTCCAACAAGCCCACTTTTACCCTTTTAACGAAGTCGAAAAGTACGTTTCATCTAAGATGGCAGGTAAACAATTACCCTCTGCCTAAGTCAAAAGGTAGGCACAGTGTCGAAGGGAAGAGGGCGAAGGGATGGGGAGGCTGCTTTATTTGCTTTCGAATAAAAACATAATCGCTTTCGAATAAGTTGAAGGTGGATACTTTAACTCTATCATTTTATAGAAAGATTAAAAATTTTGAATTTTTGAATTAACATTTAATCATATTATTGAATTACATATATTGATATTTTTGAATTACATATATTCATATTTTTAAATTAATATTTTTTGATTTTTTGAATTATTTATTATATATAAAATAATTATTACAATAAAAAATAACATTTATATTTTTAAAAAATATTATATCATTTCAAAAACATATAAAAAAATTATGAATTTTTCAATAAAGCTTATTATTTTTAATAATTAATATTATTTGGAAAAAATTGTTTATGATTTATTAAAAATAATAATTTAATTGAAAAGTTCTTTAAATTTTTTCATAACCTTTCATTCATGATCGTAGAATTTATAAAATTTGAAAATTTTAATTTTAGTAATATATTATTTCATATTAAATAATTATAGGTGAAATCTGTAACGACCCAAAATTTTCTTAACCTGAAAATTCCATATAGTTATGAAAAAGAAAAAAATGATAGAAGAAGAAGAAGACGAACAGAACACCAAACATCCCACATTCGCAGCGGATAAAGTATAATAATAAATAATAACAGTTTACAAAGAATACTATATCTGTCGATTACATTTAATATACATCAGAGTTTCACATATATACGCAGAACTGAATATTTACAATTATCATGACTGAGATAAACAATAGTATAAGTACAGCGAAATACTCTATACGTTATCGCCATCCAGCTCGCCTCCTGAGCTCCAGAACGTACCTAACTGAAAATCTGTAATACTCGGTCTGACCCGAGCATTACACCAAAGTAACACCCGGGTCAGGCTGGAAACCAGCGTGAGTAAACCCATTAACAAGGGAATACAAAAGCACAAATCTTACTTAAATCTGGGGTAACTCATATAAATTTACAAATATTATTTCATAGGCAAGATAAATTAGCCATACATTTCTTAAATCACTTAAATTTTCATTCACTTATTCACATTTGCCTTAATCCCCATTTGGACTATCACCCAAATTCTTATCCCATTTGGGTATTCAATCATAAACAGTTTAAACCCCGACCAGTTTAGAGAATAACTTGAAAACTTTAAAAATAGATAAGTAGTTGAAAAAAAAGTAATCAATAGTTTGCAAAATAACTGTATATAGTTAACTAATTATAAAATAGTTGAAAAATAGCTAAATAGTTTCAGAAATTTTTAGATAATTGCAAAATAATTGTAATATAGTAATTAATTCATAACTTAGTTGAAAATTAATAATTAGTTTATAAAACAGTTGTAAAATAGGTAAAGACTTCCAAAAGTAGTGGCAAAACCAGTATAAAATAGTTTAGGTTTTAAAAAGAAAGTCATATAGTAAATAGATAAGAAAATAGATTTAAAACTATTTATATTAAAACAATTTACATTGAAAATGGTCTAGAGTCAAAACTGTTCACTTCCCCAACAATCCAATTTAGATTTCCACTCCATTTAAATTAACCCAATCCCAATTTAATTAACAACAATTTCCATTGGACTTGATTCATTCCGAATTCAAATTGAATTGATTCTCAATTTCCTTCCAAATTTCAGATCATATTCCATTTGATCTTTAAACTTACAACCTTAAGTATAATTTCAATTTTACAACTTCTATTTATAATCAATTACATTCACATTTACTTTTAACTTAGAATTATACATTTTATTTGGCCAACATATTTTTATTATTCCATAAACATTTATCAAGGTTCCAGAGTTTAAACTAATTTGCAAATTTCAATATCACCTTAGAATTCAACTATATCCAAAATTCTTTGGCGAATTCAATTATCCCTTGAATTTAAAAACCCAAACCCATTTTACAAACAAACCCAATTTAAAACAATTTGGTAGCAATTTTCTCTTTTAGAAACTTGAAAATAAACATCGATAACGCTGCAGTCATCACCGACGTTATTTTCCAGTGACCGAAAGAGTTCAATGCTTTTTCTCTTTAAAACAAACATTTCCAACTTAATTTTAATTTCAAATCTCCCAGATTTCAAATTCAACACCAAAAATATTTTTGGAATGATACTACTATTTCTCCAAAACCTTTGGAAACCACTTCCAACCCAAAGAAGTTTTAAATTCTCCCAAAAATTCCAAATTTCCAATCCATCCAATTCATAATTAAACATTACTCTGGAATTTTCATCTTACTTTATCGTCAAATATTCTCTGAAATTCTATTCCAAATTATAATCTCATTTATTTATGAAGTTTATTTCAATTAATAAATTACATTTACAATCTATATTTCAAATTCCTTTTTTGATTTTAAACCAATTCCACTTAAATTGCAATTTCAAAATTATTCCAATTACTTTGGACCAATATCCATTCAATTGAACCCACTTCAATTCCAATCATTTCAATCCAATTCAAATCTTCCATTTACATTTTTGAATCTTATACATCTTCAATCCCAAATCCAATTTCAAAATTCTTTCCCTCTTATAAGTTCAAGACTTATATCACTCTGGGTTTTATATCACATTTCAGGGAAAATCAAAACTCAACACTTTAGAGTTTATTTCCAATTATCTTTGATATCTCGTATATCCAGACATTTATACATATTTATTTCTTGGCCCTCCCTGCCGTATTTTAAAATTTTAAACCATCTTTGGTTTTAAATTCAAATCAAATTTCCAAACAACCCATTGTTTGCAACAAGTCCCTTTTGTTCAAATAATACTTATTATTATTTCTTTCAGCACTTTGAAACAAATTTCAAATTATGGACGTAGATTTAAAATTTTACCATTTAGGTATTTTCAATTCCATTTTCTAAGTTATATTTAACCAAATGTTTCACTTCCTTACAACATTTCATTTTAAACTTATCTGTATTTAATTTTAATTTGGTTGTGTTTCATATCACTTCTTAACTTAATTCTATTAATTTAACAACCATCCACCTTAATATTCATTGCTTTATATATCAAACTATACTTTTACATAAAATCATTTAAAACTCTCATATAAGAAAATAAAAAGTACGCCCTCATATATATATACACACAACTCATTCTACAGTACTACGGACTCTATTCAATGAGTAACCAACCACCAGAGCCAAGGTTCTCGCTTAACCTTTCAGCTCTGATACCAAATGTAACGGCCCGAAATCTTCTTAACCTGAAAATTCCAGATAGTTATGAAAAAGAAGAAAAAGATAGAAGAAGAAGAAGAAGATGAAGAACAGAACACCAAACATCTCACATTCGCAGCGGATAAAATATAATAATAAATAATAATAGTTTACAAAGAATACTATATCTGTCGATTACATTTAATATACATCAGAGTTTCACATATATACGCAGAACTGAATATTTACAATTATCATGACTGAGATAAACAATAGTATAAGTACAGCGAAATACTCTATACGTTATCGCCATCCAGCTCGCCTCCTGAGCTCCAGAACGTACCTAACTGAAAATCTGTAATACTCGGTCTGACCCGAGCATTACACCAAAGTAACACCCGGGTCAGGCTGGAAACCAGCGTGAGTAAACCCATTAACAAGGGAATACAAAAGCACAAATCTTACTTAAATCTGGGGTAACTCATATAAATTTACAAATATTATTTCATAGGCAAGATAAATTAGCCATACATTTCTGATATATTTAAGTAACTACCCATGAATTTAATTAATTTCTTTACTACTTATAAATCTTAAATCTTACTTATTCAACATTGATTAATTGTATTCAATTAGTTAATCAACCCTTAATTATTCTCCCTGATAAATCGTCCTTAATTAATCATTCTGAAATTACAATAAGTAATTAACCCCTAATTAATTACTCAAATTAATTAACTAAAACCTTGCTTAAATTCCATGATCTACCAATCAGTAATTAATTAGTCTAAGTAATTAGTTAATTAGACTAAACAATTACGTGAAGAGATATTCAACTTGATGAATTTAAAGTTTAAATCGCAACTTATTTCTAAATACTTTATACTTTTATCAAATAATAGTTTAAGTTGATTATCGATTTAAATGATTTTTTCTCTTTTTTTTTTACACTTACTTCGGTAACACCGTATTACACTCGAGCTTAACCCGAGTTCTTCCAATTCCACATTCCAGTTAGTTTTAGTTAAAGTTTTGATTTATAAATCCTATAACCAAAACAAGTAGCGAAGTTTAAAACACCCAGGCCTTTACTCGAGTTTAAGCTCAAGCGAACATTCCATGTACATGAGTTACAATTCGAGAAAAAACCTTCTTCCCTGATACTCCAACTCAAAACCCAAACCACTAACACAAGGCCATGCCCGTGCACTTGGACCAACGCCGGAGTCACCTCTGGCCACCGATGATCTTTTAGATACTTCAACTATCGTCGTAGAAATCCATTCCGATCACAAATACACTTGCTCGAGCCTCAAATCGAAATTGAGCAACCCGCTGATAGCCACAACACATACCCAATCAGAAATTCACTCGTATCCTCATTTCCGATGATCGGAGCTACTGTGCCTCTAGCCATGCCTTGCTGACACCCCATTCCACTATTTCCCAAAATGCCAAACCACTCGATCACTTGGTGAGTTTTCCCAACATCCTCGATCGCTTCTCTAGCCTTGACAGAGACCCAGACTCCCCAAACCACATAGATCATCAGAATTCGACTAAAATGTCAGAAACCATTATTCCACAATATCTTATTCATTTTCAATCTAAAAATTACAATTCCTACTTCTAAATTCATGGATTATACATTAGAACCAGGTTTTAAAATCAATTCATTAATTCTTGACAATTTATTTTTTCCCATGAATTGATTAGATCTATAAATTCATATATTTATAGAATAACAATGTATAAATATAAGGAATCTGTTTTTTTTATTAAGTTTATACTCTTACAAATATTTTATGTTTATACCTTTTAGCCTAACACCATAGATCTGGAGAAATACGAGTCTTCCTTTAAATTTAGAAGCCTGTATAAAGATACAGAGAACAAAATACATACACACAGTTTGACAGGCAAATGCACATCTACATTCTCAGGGACAACATTATAAACCATATTTTATTTTTATTATTTCTCTTCCTTCAAAAATTCATCACTACTAGACAAACATATTTACAGATCTTCACACTGTTTTAAGTTAAGTGTTTATTCACTAAAGTTTTAAATAGAGAGATAGTTATCATTCCAAGGCAAGTATCCATTTATACAAATATTTAAATCTATCTATATATTCACACAAAAACACATGCCTTCCAGAACTTAACATAAAATCAGTATTTAACTTAAAGATTGTAAAGGTGTGATGTTACTCACTTGAAAACAATTTCGAACAGAAAACAACTTCCTGGGTTTGGAAACTATCAACCTGACCTCCCTTTTGTTTTTGATCTTCTTGTTTACGTGATAAAATTGTTGTTTGAGTTCCAGCTGTAAGTTTTAGTTTTAGTTGTAGGATAAATTTCAGATTTGCGAAGTTGTGATAAATGAATGAAAAAACTGAAATGAAGGGATTGATAAATATAACCAAGTATGCAGGCTGTTGATATTTTATTGGTACCAATTTTGGTCAGAGATATTTTTTTCCTCTTATGGAGGCTGAGATGATTTATGTACGTGCTTGCATTAAATGGGCACTGGCTTGTTTCACAAGCTTATACATATCTTTTTTTATTATGTACAACTTGTATTCATGTATATTGTTCCTTGTCTTATTTCAGTTTATTACTACTTGTCTATGTCGTTTTTATGTACTAGCTTGTTGCTTTATTTGATAAAATTGAATTTTTTGACATCTTCTTTTCTTCAGTTTTCCTCTTCTTCAGTAGCAGACCTTTTCTTTGTTGTATTTGTATTTTACTCTTTTTCTTCTCTTTTTTTTAAATATATACCAATGTATGTTATAGGACCACACATATATATAAGAGAGAGTAAAATTGCAAGGAAAGCTCTGGCTGAAACATGTTGTGGACAGGCTTTGCACTTTTTTTTTTTTTTAATTTTGATTTGAAAATAGGTGACTTGATTTAATAAAAGGTGATTTGATTTCGTATGACACGATTTTGATTTTTGTTTTGACCTTGATTCAATGTTTTGTAGGCTTAACTTTAAATGCTTGTCTCCTCTCTTGTTTACATGTATATCTCCACCCTTGTGTACTTATACATATACTATATATATATATATATATGTGTGTGTGTGTGTGTGTGTGTATGTGTGTGTGTGTATGTATGTATGTATGTATGTATGTATGTATGTATGCAAACTATTTTGTCTGTTTGCCTTGTATATTTTTCAAGCTTAAGCATCATACTACATTTATTTTCACCTCTATATATATGTTTATATTGAGTGTTAATAAGGTGGAGTTTGATATTTAAATTATACAATTCAATGATTTAATTATCAAGTAAATATTGATATTCGGGATTCAAGTTTAAAATTAACTTTTTAAATATTTAAAATCAATTTATTATTCCAATTTAAATTGTTAGAAGTATCGGGTCGTCACATTCCTCCCCCTTAAAAGAATTTCGTCCCCGAAATTACTAGTAAGGAAGATTGGTACAATACCCGTTTCTCTTTTCCCAAAACTCACAATTCAACATCCTACCAACTATCCTTTCAACCAACTTTCCAAAATCTCCCACAGTTTCCCTACAACATTACTTCATTTATTCCAGTTTACGTTTAAAATCAAATTTTGAATTATCAAAATTTTCTTCAAATTTTTCCAACTCTCTAAATTCCCGAAATTTTTTGCCAACGTCTCCTTTGCGCGGCTAGCTCGGTACTACTACAAAAGGCCTCTACGGGCTCCCAAATTCCAGAAAGGAAACAAAAGCCAAGTGGCTACATCAAAAACCCAATCCAATTCCATACAGATATTTAAATACATACCTTTTGTCGGGCAATTCACATTTATCATTTGGAATCAAATCCAATTTCCTTTTCCCTTTTATAATACCTGCATATCCTGCTTAGCACTAACATCCAATCACAATATTCCAAAATCATTTTATACATCTCTTTACATAAGTTTCATACCCACTTCTACTCACATTAGTTTTCACTGTTTCATATGAATTCAATTTATTTTCGATTCCTAATATTGAGTTTTATCTTTTATTTAAACTGATTCATATTTGTTTCATTTACTAGTTTACTTTAATTTCCAATTTGTAATCGTTTTGTCGCTAACTAAACTTTTCAAAAATTTTCTGACTCCCAAAATTTCTGAAAACTTTGGCAGAGTCTCCTTTAAGCAGATTCCATTAAATTCAGTTGGCCTATCCATTTTAATTTTAATTTTAATTCACCTTCTCAATTTATCAAAATAATATCCCACCCATACTTAACTCAATTATACTTCAAATTATTATGCTACCGAACTCAAGTTCAGTTTGATAATCCGATTCCAATCACATCTTCGATTTAGTTTTTATTAAATCAGACTTCATCCATTTATTGTTTAATTCAATTAACCAATGTTAACTTTTTAATTTACCCATTTAATTCATCATTGAATTTATTTTATTACAAAGGATCGCTTCATTTAAATTTCCCGAGTCCAATTTTATTTCATAATTCCAGTTTAGATTCCCCCTTTATTTTAAAATTTTGAAATGCCTTTAAATTCAGATAATACAATTAAAATAGTTGTTTATAAAAATATTTCTTATAACTCGATGTCTCAACCAGTCTATCCTTGTTCTCACAGAAATTCAGTCATACGTTGATCAGGCGTAGGATAGAAAATCTATAAGTACTTAGTAGACCCGTCTTCAACACCCTGTGAAAATACTTGAAAAATAATTTTATTAAAAATATAGGAAACAGTTTTTAAAAATAGAGGAAATATCCTTGGTGACAATGCTCTGAAAATCATCACCCCCATTCCATGGTCACATTTACATACCAGGGTTACGTTGCAGTCACAACAAAAGTCCATGTAACTGCAGGCTCTCCGCGGCCTCTTGATTTCGCCATGGAACCCACACAACAGATCACAGTTACATCCAGGGTTACGTTGCAGTCACAACAAAAGTCCATGTAACTGCAGGCTCTCCGTGGCCTCTGATCTCGCTATCAAAATGAAACTTCTCCACTCTTACATAGGTCGCAGTCTACCGAGATAAACTCAAACGCAGACTGTTGGCTCTCAGCGGCACACACAACTTTCGCTATGTTATACCATAGGTTGCAGTCTACCGATATAGAATCAAACGTAAACTGTTGGCTCTCCGCGGCACACACGACTTTCGCTATGGTATACACTACTCATAATCCTCAGGAACTAGTTTTGTCCGGACTCCTCACAGGATCAACTTTAGAACCCCCCCCCCTTGGGGCTCAAGGCAGCACCACCCGGTGGCACTCCTGAGAAGTCCATTTCAAGGGAGCGCCTTTTTCCCCAGAGCTATCATCAAAACACTTTATACTATACACATATAGTATCTTTCAAATCATACACCTAGTATGAATTTTATCAAAGCTCCTTTACACAAAATCGATCATTCCAAAATCGATAATTCTTCAAACTAGGCTTTCCAAATTCAATATTGATTTTACCCAAAAATCAAAAGTCTTTCCAAATCCAAAGGTTCCCAAAACCTTTTCCAAAATCCTCATAAGATCCTTTATATATATATACAGATATATATAATTTTTAAAACCTTGGATCACTTTAAACTCGTATAAAATTTCTTTTATACTTCAAACACTTCCAAAATCCCTTTTCTTCCCACAATAGATTCAACAAGGGAAGAATATATAACAAAGAGATAACTTTGTTTACCTAAAATCAAATATGCACATTTGATTACTCTTTCCAATATCAATTCCTTTCTATTCACAATCACTTAAATTTTCATTCACTTATTCACATTTGCCTTAATCCCCATTTGGACTATCACCCAAATTCTTATCCCATTTGGGTATTCAATCATAAACAGTTTAAACCCCGACCAGTTTAGAGAATAACTTGAAAACTTTAAAAATAGATAAGTAGTTGAAAAAAAAGTAATCAATAGTTTGCAAAATAACTGTATATAGTTAACTAATTATAAAATAGTTGAAAAATAGCTAAATAGTTTCAGAAATTTTTAGATAATTGCAAAATAATTGTAATATAGTAATTAATTCATAACTTAGTTGAAAATTAATAATTAGTTTATAAAACAGTTGTAAAATAGGTAAAGACTTCCAAAAGTAGTGGCAAAACCAGTATAAAATAGTTTAGGTTTTAAAAAGAAAGTCATATAGTAAATAGATAAGAAAATAGATTTAAAACTATTTATATTAAAACAATTTACATTGAAAATGGTCTAGAGTCAAAACTGTTCACTTCCCCAACAATCCAATTTAGATTTCCACTCCATTTAAATTAACCCAATCCCAATTTAATTAACAACAATTTCCATTGGACTTGATTCATTCCGAATTCAAATTGAATTGATTCTCAATTTCCTTCCAAATTTCAGATCATATTCCATTTGATCTTTAAACTTACAACCTTAAGTATAATTTCAATTTTACAACTTCTATTTATAATCAATTACATTCACATTTACTTTTAACTTAGAATTATACATTTTATTTGGCCAACATATTTTTATTATTCCATAAACATTTATCAAGGTTCCAGAGTTTAAACTAATTTGCAAATTTCAATATCACCTTAGAATTCAACTATATCCAAAATTCTTTGGCGAATTCAATTATCCTTTGAATTTAAAAACCCAAACCCATTTTACAAACAAACCCAATTTAAAACAATTTGGTAGCAATTTTCTCTTTTAGAAACTTGAAAATAAACATCGATAACGCTGCAGTCATCACCGACGTTATTTTCCAGTGACCGAAAGAGTTCAATGCTTTTTCTCTTTAAAACAAACATTTCCAACTTAATTTTAATTTCAAATCTCCCAGATTTCAAATTCAACACCAAAAATATTTTTGGAATGATACTACTATTTCTCCAAAACCTTTGGAAACCACTTCCAACCCAAAGAAGTTTTAAATTCTCCCAAAAATTCCAAATTTCCAATCCATCCAATTCATAATTAAACATTACTCTGGAATTTTCATCTTACTTTATCGTCAAATATTCTCTGAAATTCTATTCCAAATTATAATCTCATTTATTTATGAAGTTTATTTCAATTAATAAATTACATTTACAATCTATATTTCAAATTCCTTTTTTGATTTTAAACCAATTCCACTTAAATTGCAATTTCAAAATTACTCCAATTACTTTGGACCAATATCCATTCAATTGAACCCACTTCAATTCCAATCATTTCAATCCAATTCAAATCTTCCATTTACATTTTTGAATCTTATACATCTTCAATCCCAAATCCAATTTCAAAATTCTTTCCCTCTTATAAGTTCAAGACTTATATCACTCTGGGTTTTATATCACATTTCAGGGAAAATCAAAACTCAACACTTTAGAGTTTATTTCCAATTATCTTTGATATCTCGTATATCCAGACATTTATACATATTTATTTCTTGGCCCTCCCTGCCGTATTTTAAAATTTTAAACCATCTTTGGTTTTAAATTCAAATCAAATTTCCAAACAACCCATTGTTTGCAACAAGTCCCTTTTGTTCAAATAATACTTATTATTATTTCTTTCAGCACTTTGAAACAAATTTCAAATTATGGACGTAGATTTAAAATTTTACCATTTAGGTATTTTCAATTCCATTTTCTAAGTTATATTTAACCAAATGTTTCACTTCCTTACAACATTTCATTTTAAACTTATCTGTATTTAATTTTAATTTGGTTGTGTTTCATATCACTTCTTAACTTAATTCTATTAATTTAACAACCATCCACCTTAATATTCATTGCTTTATATATCAAACTATACTTTTACATAAAATCATTTAAAACTCTCATATAAGAAAATAAAAAGTACGCCCTCATATATATATACACACAACTCATTCTACAGTACTACGGACTCTATTCAATGAGTAACCAACCACCAGAGCCAAGGTTCTCGCTTAACCTTTCAGCTCTGATACCAAATGTAACGGCCCGAAATCTTCTTAACCTGAAAATTCCAGATAGTTATGAAAAAGAAGAAAAAGATAGAAGAAGAAGAAGAAGATGAAGAACAGAACACCAAACATCTCACATTCGCAGCGGATAAAATATAATAATAAATAATAATAGTTTACAAAGAATACTATATCTGTCGATTACATTTAATATACATCAGAGTTTCACATATATACGCAGAACTGAATATTTACAATTATCATGACTGAGATAAACAATAGTATAAGTACAGCGAAATACTCTATACGTTATCGCCATCCAGCTCGCCTCCTGAGCTCCAGAACGTACCTAACTGAAAATCTGTAATACTCGGTCTGACCCGAGCATTACACCAAAGTAACACCCGGGTCAGGCTGGAAACCAGCGTGAGTAAACCCATTAACAAGGGAATACAAAAGCACAAATCTTACTTAAATCTGGGGTAACTCATATAAATTTACAAATATTATTTCATAGGCAAGATAAATTAGCCATACATTTCTGATATATTTAAGTAACTACCCATGAATTTAATTAATTTCTTTACTACTTATAAATCTTAAATCTTACTTATTCAACATTGATTAATTGTATTCAATTAGTTAATCAACCCTTAATTATTCTCCCTGATAAATCGTCCTTAATTAATCATTCTGAAATTACAATAAGTAATTAACCCCTAATTAATTACTCAAATTAATTAACTAAAACCTTGCTTAAATTCCATGATCTACCAATCAGTAATTAATTAGTCTAAGTAATTAGTTAATTAGACTAAACAATTACGTGAAGAGATATTCAACTTGATGAATTTAAAGTTTAAATCGCAACTTATTTCTAAATACTTTATACTTTTATCAAATAATAGTTTAAGTTGATTATCGATTTAAATGATTTTTTCTCTTTTTTTTTTACACTTACTTCGGTAACACCGTATTACACTCGAGCTTAACCCGAGTTCTTCCAATTCCACATTCCAGTTAGTTTTAGTTAAAGTTTTGATTTATAAATCCTATAACCAAAACAAGTAGCGAAGTTTAAAACACCCAGGCCTTTACTCGAGTTTAAGCTCAAGCGAACATTCCATGTACATGAGTTACAATTCGAGAAAAAACCTTCTTCCCTGATACTCCAACTCAAAACCCAAACCACTAACACAAGGCCATGCCCGTGCACTTGGACCAACGCCGGAGTCACCTCTGGCCACCGATGATCTTTTAGATACTTCAACTATCGTCGTAGAAATCCATTCCGATCACAAATACACTTGCTCGAGCCTCAAATCGAAATTGAGCAACCCGCTGATAGCCACAACACATACCCAATCAGAAATTCACTCGTATCCTCATTTCCGATGATCGGAGCTACTGTGCCTCTAGCCATGCCTTGCTGACACCCCATTCCACTATTTCCCAAAATGCCAAACCACTCGATCACTTGGTGAGTTTTCCCAACATCCTCGATCGCTTCTCTAGCCTTGACAGAGACCCAGACTCCCCAAACCACATAGATCATCAGAATTCGACTAAAATGTCAGAAACCATTATTCCACAATATCTTATTCATTTTCAATCTAAAAATTACAATTCCTACTTCTAAATTCATGGATTATACATTAGAACCAGGTTTTAAAATCAATTCATTAATTCTTGACAATTTATTTTTTCCCATGAATTGATTAGATCTATAAATTCATATATTTATAGAATAACAATGTATAAATATAAGGAATCTGTTTTTTTTATTAAGTTTATACTCTTACAAATATTTTATGTTTATACCTTTTAGCCTAACACCATAGATCTGGAGAAATACGAGTCTTCCTTTAAATTTAGAAGCCTGTATAAAGATACAGAGAACAAAATACATACACACAGTTTGACAGGCAAATGCACATCTACATTCTCAGGGACAACATTATAAACCATATTTTATTTTTATTATTTCTCTTCCTTCAAAAATTCATCACTACTAGACAAACATATTTACAGATCTTCACACTGTTTTAAGTTAAGTGTTTATTCACTAAAGTTTTAAATAGAGAGATAGTTATCATTCCAAGGCAAGTATCCATTTATACAAATATTTAAATCTATCTATATATTCACACAAAAACACATGCCTTCCAGAACTTAACATAAAATCAGTATTTAACTTAAAGATTGTAAAGGTGTGATGTTACTCACTTGAAAACAATTTCGAACAGAAAACAACTTCCTGGGTTTGGAAACTATCAACCTGACCTCCCTTTTGTTTTTGATCTTCTTGTTTACGTGATAAAATTGTTGTTTGAGTTCCAGCTGTAAGTTTTAGTTTTAGTTGTAGGATAAATTTCAGATTTGCGAAGTTGTGATAAATGAATGAAAAAACTGAAATGAAGGGATTGATAAATATAACCAAGTATGCAGGCTGTTGATATTTTATTGGTACCAATTTTGGTCAGAGATATTTTTTTCCTCTTATGGAGGCTGAGATGATTTATGTACGTGCTTGCATTAAATGGGCACTGGCTTGTTTCACAAGCTTATACATATCTTTTTTTATTATGTACAACTTGTATTCATGTATATTGTTCCTTGTCTTATTTCAGTTTATTACTACTTGTCTATGTCGTTTTTATGTACTAGCTTGTTGCTTTATTTGATAAAATTGAATTTTTTGACATCTTCTTTTCTTCAGTTTTCCTCTTCTTCAGTAGCAGACCTTTTCTTTGTTGTATTTGTATTTTACTCTTTTTCTTCTCTTTTTTTTAAATATATACCAATGTATGTTATAGGACCACACATATATATAAGAGAGAGTAAAATTGCAAGGAAAGCTCTGGCTGAAACATGTTGTGGACAGGCTTTGCACTTTTTTTTTTTTTAATTTTGATTTGAAAATAGGTGACTTGATTTAATAAAAGGTGATTTGATTTCGTATGACACGATTTTGATTTTTGTTTTGACCTTGATTCAATGTTTTGTAGGCTTAACTTTAAATGCTTGTCTCCTCTCTTGTTTACATGTATATCTCCACCCTTGTGTACTTATACATATACTATATATATATATATGTGTGTGTGTGTGTGTATGTGTGTGTGTGTATGTATGTATGTATGTATGTATGTATGTATGCAAACTATTTTGTCTGTTTGCCTTGTATATTTTTCAAGCTTAAGCATCATACTACATTTATTTTCACCTCTATATATATGTTTATATTGAGTGTTAATAAGGTGGAGTTTGATATTTAAATTATACAATTCAATGATTTAATTATCAAGTAAATATTGATATTCGGGATTCAAGTTTAAAATTAACTTTTTAAATATTTAAAATCAATTTATTATTCCAATTTAAATTGTTAGAAGTATCGGGTCGTCACATTCCTCCCCCTTAAAAGAATTTCGTCCCCGAAATTACTAGTAAGGAAGATTGGTACAATACCCGTTTCTCTTTTCCCAAAACTCACAATTCAACATCCTACCAACTATCCTTTCAACCAACTTTCCAAAATCTCCCACAGTTTCCCTACAACATTACTTCATTTATTCCAGTTTACGTTTAAAATCAAATTTTGAATTATCAAAATTTTCTTCAAATTTTTCCAACTCTCTAAATTCCCGAAATTTTTTGCCAACGTCTCCTTTGCGCGGCTAGCTCGGTACTACTACAAAAGGCCTCTACGGGCTCCCAAATTCCAGAAAGGAAACAAAAGCCAAGTGGCTACATCAAAAACCCAATCCAATTCCATACAGATATTTAAATACATACCTTTTGTCGGGCAATTCACATTTATCATTTGGAATCAAATCCAATTTCCTTTTCCCTTTTATAATACCTGCATATCCTGCTTAGCACTAACATCCAATCACAATATTCCAAAATCATTTTATACATCTCTTTACATAAGTTTCATACCCACTTCTACTCACATTAGTTTTCACTGTTTCATATGAATTCAATTTATTTTCGATTCCTAATATTGAGTTTTATCTTTTATTTAAACTGATTCATATTTGTTTCATTTACTAGTTTACTTTAATTTCCAATTTGTAATCGTTTTGTCGCTAACTAAACTTTTCAAAAATTTTCTGACTCCCAAAATTTCTGAAAACTTTGGCAGAGTCTCCTTTAAGCAGATTCCATTAAATTCAGTTAGCCTATCCATTTTAATTTTAATTTTAATTCACCTTCTCAATTTATCAAAATAATATCCCACCCATACTTAACTCAATTATACTTCAAATTATTATGCTACCGAACTCAAGTTCAGTTTGATAATCCGATTCCAATCACATCTTCGATTTAGTTTTTATTAAATCAGACTTCATCCATTTATTGTTTAATTCAATTAACCAATGTTAACTTTTTAATTTACCCATTTAATTCATCATTGAATTTATTTTATTACAAAGGATCGCTTCATTTAAATTTCCCGAGTCCAATTTTATTTCATAATTCCAGTTTAGATTCCCCCTTTATTTTAAAATTTTGAAATGCCTTTAAATTCAGATAATACAATTAAAATAGCTGTTTATAAAAATATTTCTTATAACTCGATGTCTCAACCAGTCTATCCTTGTTCTCACAGAAATTCAGTCATACGTTGATCAGGCGTAGGATAGAAAATCTATAAGTACTTAGTAGACCCGTCTTCAACACCCTGTGAAAATACTTGAAAAATAATTTTATTAAAAATATAGGAAACAGTTTTTAAAAATAGAGGAAATATCCTTGGTGACAATGCTCTGAAAATCATCACCCCCATTCCATGGTCACATTTACATACCAGGGTTACGTTGCAGTCACAACAAAAGTCCATGTAACTGCAGGCTCTCCGCGGCCTCTTGATTTCGCCATGGAACCCACACAACAGATCACAGTTACATCCAGGGTTACGTTGCAGTCACAACAAAAGTCCATGTAACTGCAGGCTCTCCGTGGCTCCAGAATGTATAAGTACAGCGAAATACTCTGTACGTTATCGCCATCCAGCTCGCCTCCTGAGCTCCAGAATGTACCTACCTGAAAATCTGTAATACTCGGTCTGACCCGAGCATTACACCAAAGTAACACCCGGGTCAGGCTGGAAACCAGCATGAGTAAACCCATTAACAAGGGAATACAAAAGCAAAAATCTTACTTAAATCTGGGGTAACTCATATAAATTTACAAATATTATTTCATAGGCAAGATAAATTAGCCATACATTTCTGATATATTTAAGTAACTACCCATGAATTTAATTAATTTCTTTACTACTTATAAATCTTAAATCTTACTTATTCAACATTGATTAATTGTATTCAATTAGTTAATCAACCCTTAATTATTCTCCCTGATAAATCGTCCTTAATTAATCATTCTGAAATTACAATAAGTAATTAACCCCTAATTAATTACTCAAATTAATTAAATAAAACCTTGCTTAAATTCCATGATCTACCAATCAGTAATTAATTAGTCTAAGTAATTAGTTAATTAGACTGAATAATTACGTGAAGAGATATTCAACTCGATGAATTTAAAGTTTAAATCACAACTTATTTCTAAATACTTTATACTTTTATCAAATAATAGTTTAAGTTGATTATCGATTTAAATGATTTTTTCTCCTTTTTTTTTACACTTACTTCGGTAACACCGTATTACACTCGAGCCTAACCCGAGTTCTTCCAATTCCACATTCCAGTTAGTTTTAGTTTAAGTTTTGATTTATAAATCCTATAACCAAAACAAGTAGCGAAGTTTAAAACACCCAGGCCTTTACTCGAGTTTAAGCTCAAGCGAACATTCCACGTACACGAGTTACAATTCGAGAAAAATCCTTCTTTCCTGATACTCCAACTCAAAACCCAAACCACTAACACAAGGCCATGCCCGTGCACTTGCACCAACGCCAGAGTCACCTCTGGCCACCGATGATCTTTTAGATACTTCAACTATCGTCGTAGAAATCCATTCCGATCACAAATACACTTGCTCGAGCCTCAAATCGAAATTGAGCAACCTGCTGATAGCCACAACACATACCCAATCAGAAATTCACTCGTATCCTCATTTCCGATGATCGAACCTGCTGTGCCTCTAGCCATGCCTTGCTGACACCCCATGCCACTATTTCCCAAAATGCCAAACCACTCGATCACTTGGTGAGTTTGCAGTGATCACAATACCCGACCTCCACAAAACTAGGATTAAAATTTAGATCAGCCTACCATCGCCACCCCAGCGACCAATCGCCTCCCTCTCCATTTTTCCCAACATCCTCGATCGCCTCTCTAGCCTTGATAGAGACCCAGACTCCCCAAACCACATAGATCATCAGAATTCGACTAAAATGTCAGAAACCATTATTCCACAATATCTTATTCATTTTCAATCTAAAAATTACAATTCCTACTTCTAAATTCATGGATTATACATTAGAACCAGGTTTTTAAATCAATTCATTAATTCTTGACAATTTATTTTTGCCCATGAATTGATTAGATCTATAAATTCATATATTTATAGAATAACAATGTATAAATATATGGAATCTGTTTTTTTTATTAAGTTTATACTCTTACAAATATTTCATGTTTATACCTTTTAGCCTAACACCATAGATCTGGAGAAATATGAGTCTTCCTTTAAATTTAGAAGCCTGTATAAAGATACAGAGAACAAAATACATACACACAGTTTGACAGGCAAATGCACATCTACATTCTTAGGGACAACATTATAAACCATATTTTATTTTTATTATTTCTCTTCCTTCAAAAATTCATCACTACTAGACAAACATATTTACAGATCTTCAAACTGTTTTAAGTTAAGTGTTTATTCACTAAAATTTTAAATAGAGAGATAGTTATCATTCCAAGGCAAGTATCCATTTATACACATATTTAAATCTATCTATATATTCACACAAAAACACATGCCTTCCAGAACTTAACATAAAATCAGTATTTAACTTAAAGATTGTAAAGGTGTGATGTTACTCACTTGAAAACAATTTCGAACAGAAAACAACTTCCTGGGTTTGGAAACTATCAACCTGACCTCCCTTTTGTTTTTGATCTTCTTGTTTACGTGATAAAATTGTTGTTTGAGTTCCAGATGTAAGTTTTAGTTTTAGTTGTAGGATAAATTTCAGATTTGCGAAGTTATGATAAATGAATGAAGAAAATGAAATGAAGGGACTGATAAATATAACCAAGTATGCAGGCTGTTGATATTTTATTGGTACCAATTTTGGTCAGAGATATTTTTTTCCTCTTATGGAGGCTGAGATGATTTATGTACGTGCTTGCATTAAATGGGCACTGGCTTGTTTCACAAGCTTATACATATCTTTTTTTATTATGTACAACTTGTATTCATGTATATTGTTCCTTGTCTTATTTCAGTTTATTACTACTTGTCTATGTCGTTTTTATGTACTAGCTTGTTTCTTTATTTGATAAAATTGAATTTGCTGACATCTTCTTTTCTTCATTTTCCTCTTCTTCAGTAGCAGCCCTTTTCTTTGTTGTATTTGTATTTTACTCTTTTTCTTCTCTTTTTTTTAATATATATACCAATGTATGTTATGGGACCACACATATATATAAGAGAGAGTAAAATTGCAAGGAAAGCTCTGGATGAAACATGTTGTGGACAGGCTTTGCACTTTTTTTTTCTTTAATTTTGATTTGAAAATAGGTGACTTGATTTAATAAAAGGTGATTTGATTTCGTATGACATGATTTTGATTTTTGTTTTGACCTTGATTCAATGTTTTGTAGGCTTAACTTTAAATGCTTGTCTCCTCTCTTGTTTACATGTATATCTCCACCCTTGTGTACTTATACATATACTATATATATATATATATATATATGTATGTATGTATGTATGTATGTATGTATGTATGTATGTATGCAAACTATTTTGTCTGTTTGCCTTGTATATTTTTCAAGCTTAAGCATCATACTACATTTATTTTCACCTCTATATATATGTTTATATTGAGTGTTAATAAGGTGGAGTTCGATATTTAAATTATACAATTCAATGATTTAATTATCAAGTAAATATTGATATTCGGGATTCAAGTTTAAAATTAACTTTTTAAATATTTAAAATCAATTTATTATTCCAATTTAAATTGTTAGAAGTATCGGGTCGTCACATTCCTCCCCCCTTAAAAGAATTTCGTCCCCGAAATTACTAGTAAGAAAGAATGGTACAATACCCGTTTCTCTTTTCGCAAAACTCACAATTCAACATCCTACCAACTATCCTTTCAACCAACTTTCCAAAATCTCCCACAGTTTCCCTACAACATTACTTCATTTATTCCAGTTTACGTTTAAAATCAAATTTTGAATTATCAAAATTTTCTCCAAATTTTTCCAACTCTCTAAATTCCCGAAAATTTTTGCCAACGTCTCCTTTGCGCGGCTAGCTCGGTACTACTACAAAAGGCCTCTACGGGCTCCCAAATTCCAGAAAGGAAACAAAAGCCAAGTGGCTACATCAAAAACCCAATCCAATTCCATACAGATATTTAAATACATACCTTTTGTCGGGCAATTCACATTTATCATTTGGAATCAAATCCAATTTCCTTTTCCCTTTTATAATACCTGCATATCCTGCTTAGCACTAACATCCAATCACAATATTCCAAAATCATTTTATACATCTCTTTACATAAGTTTCATACCCACTTCTACTCACATTAGTTTTCACCGTTTCATATGAATTCAATTTATTTTCGATTCCTAATATTGAGTTTTATCTTTTATTTAAACTGATTCATATTTGTTTCATTTACTAGTTTACTTTAATTTCCAATTTGTAATCGTTTTGTCGCTAACTAAAATTTTCAAAAATTTTCTAACTCCCAAAATTTCTGAAAATTTTGGCAGAGTCTCCTTTAAGCAGATTCCATTAAATTCAGTTAGCCTATCCATTTTAATTTTAATTTTAATTCACCTTCTCAATTTATCAAAATAATATCCCACCCATACTTAACTCAATTATACTTCAAATTATTATGCTACCGAACTCAAGTTCAGTTTGATAATCCGATTCCAATCACATCTTCGATTTAGTTTTTATTAAATCAGACTTCATCCATTTATTGTTTAATTCAATTAACCAATGTTAACTTTTAATTTACCCATTTAATTCATCATCGAATTTATTTTATTACAAAGGATCGCTTCATTTAAATTTCCCGAGTCCAATTTTATTTCATAATTCCAGTTTAGATTCCCCCTTTATTTTAAAATTTTGAAATGCCTTTAAATTCAGATAATACAATTAAAATAGCTGTTTATAAAAATATTTCTTATAACTCGATGTCTCAACCAGTCTATCCTTGTTCTCACAGAAATTCAGTCATACGTTGATCAGGCGTAGGATAGAAAATCTATAAGTACTTAGTAGACCCGTCTTCAACACCCTGTGAAAATACTTGAAAAATAATTTTATTAAAAATATAGGAAACAGTTTTTAAAAATAGAGGAAATATCCTTGGTGACAATGCTCTGAAAATCATCACCCCCATTCCATGGTCACATTTACATACCAGGGTTACGTTGCAGTCACAACAAAAGTCCATGTAACTGCAGGCTCTCCGCGGCCTCTTGATTTCGCCATGGAACCCACACAACAGATCACAGTTACATCCAGGGTTACGTTGCAGTGACAACAAAAGTCCATGTAACTGCAGGCTCTCCGTGGCCTCTGATCTCGCTATCAAAATGAAACTTCTCCACTCTTACATAGGTCGCAGTCTACCGAGACAAACTCAAACGCAGACTGTTGGCTCTCAGCGGCACACACGACTTTCGCTATGTTATACCATAGGTTGCAGTCTACCGATATAGAATCAAACGTAAACTGTTGGCACTCCGCGGCACACACGACTTTCGCTATGGTATACACTACTCATAATCCTCAGGAACTAGTTTTGTCCGGACTCCTCACAGGATCAACTTTAGAAACCCCCCCCATTGGGGCTCAAGGCAGCACCACCCGGTGGCACTCCTGAGAAGTCCATTTCAAGGGAGCGCCTTTTTCCCCAGAGCTACCATCAAAACACTTTATACTATACACATATAGTATCTTTTAAATAATACACCTAATATGAATTTTATCAAAGCTCCTTTACACAAAATCGATTATTCCAAAATCGATAATTCTTCAAACTAGGCTTTCCAAATTCAATATTGATTTTACCCAAAAATCAAAAGCCTTTCCAAATCCAAAGGTTCCCAAAACCTTTTCCAAAATCCTCATAAGATCCTTTATATATATATATACAGATATATATAATTTTTAAAACCTTGGATCACTTTAAACTCGTATAAAATTTCTTTTATACTTCAAACACTTCCAAAATCCCTTTTCTTCCCACAATAGATTCAACAAGGGAAGAATATATAACAAAGAGATAACTTTGTTTACCCAAAATCAAATATGCACATTTGATTACTCTTTCCAATATCAATTCCTTTCTATTCACAATCACTTAAATTTTCATTCACTTATTCACATTGCCTTAATCCCCATTTGGACTATCACCCAAATTCTTATCCCATTTGGGTATTTAATCATAAACAGTTTAAACCCCGACCAGTTTAGAGAATAGCTTGAAAACTTTAAAAATAGATAAGTAGTTGAAAAAAAAGTAATCAATAGTTTGCAAAATAACTGTATATAGTTAACTAATTATAAAATAGTTGAAAAATAGGTAAATAGTTTCAGAAATTTTTAGATAATTGCAAAATAATTGTAATATAGTAATTAATTCATAACTTAGTTGAAAATTAATAATTAGTTTATAAAACAGTTGTAAAATAGGTAAAGACTTCCAAAAGTAGTGGCAAAAGCAGTATAAAATAGTTTAGGTTTTAAAAAGAAAGTCATATAGTAAATAGATAAGAAAATAGATTTAAAACTATTTATATTAAAACAATTTACATTGAAAATGGTCTAGAGTCAAAACTGTTCACTTCCCCAACAATCCAATTTAGATTTCCACTCCATTTAAATTAACCCAATCCCAATTTAATTAACTCCAATTTCCATTGGACTTGACTCATTCCGAATTCAAATTGAATTGATTCTCAATTTCCTTCCAATTTCAGATCAAATTCCATTTGATCTTTAAACTTACAACCTTAAGTATAATTTCAATTTTACAACTTCTATTTATAATCAATTACATTCACATTTACTTTTAACTTAGAATTATACATTTTATTTGGCCAATATATTTTTATTATTCCATAAACATTTATCAAGGTTCCAGAGTTTAAACTAATTTGCAAATTTCAATATCACCTTAGAATTCAACTATATCCAAAATTCTTTGGCGAATTCAATTATCCCTTGAATTTCAAAACCCAAACCCAGTTTACAAACAAACCCAATTTAAAACAATTTGGTAGCAATTTTCTCTTTTAGAAACTTGAAAATAAACATCGATAACGCTGCAGTCATCACCGACGTTATTTTCTAGTGACCGAAAGAGTTCAATGCTTTTTCTCTTTAAAACAAACATTTCCAACTTAGTTTTAATTTCAAATCTCCCAGATTTCAAATTCAACACCAAAAATATTTTTGGAATGATACTACTATTTCTCCAAAACCTTTGGAAACCACTTCCAACCCAAAGAAGTTTTAAATTCTCCCAAAAATTCCAAATTTCCAATCCATCCAATTCATAATTAAACATGACTCTAGAATTTTCATCTTACTTTATCGTCAAATATTCTCTGAAATTCTATTCCAAATTATAATCTCATTTATTTATGAAGTTTATTTCAATTAATAAATTACATTTACAATCTATATTTCAAATTCCTTTTTTGATTTTAAACCAATTCCACTTAAATTACAATTTCAAAATTACTCCAATTACTTTGGACCAATATCCATTCAATTGAACCCACTTCAATTCCAATCATTTCAATCCAATTCAAATCTTCCATTTACATTTTTGAATCTTATACATCTTCAATCCCAAATCCAATTTCAAACTTCTTTCCCTCTTATAAGTTCAAGACTTATATCACTCTGGGTTTTATATCACATTTCAGGGAAAATCAAAACTCAACACTTTAGAGTTTATTTCCAATTATCTTTGATATCTCGTATATCCAGACATTTATACATATTTATTTCTTAGCCCTCCCTGCCGTATTTTAAAATTTTAAACCATCTTTGGTTTTAAATTCAAATCAAATTTCCAAACAACCCATTGTTTGCAACAAGTCCCTTTTGTTCAAATAATACTTATGTATTATTTCTTTCAGCACTTTGAAACAAATTTCAAATTATGGACCTAGATTTAAAATTTTACCATTTAGGTATTTTCAATTCCATTTTCTAAGTTATATTTAACCAAATGTTTCACTTCCTTACAACATTTCATTTTAAACTTATCTGTATTTAATTTTAATTTGGTTGTGTTTCATATCACTTCTTAACTTAATTCTATTAATTTAACAACCATCCACCTTAATATTCATTGCTTTATATATCAAATTATACTTTTATATAAAATCATTTAAAACTCTCATATAAGAAAATAAAAAGTACGCCCTCATATATATATATATACACACAACTCATTCTACAGTACTACGGACTCTATTCAATGAGTAACCAACCACCAGAGCCAAGGTTCTCGCTTAACCTTTCAGCTCTGATACCAAATGTAACGGCTCGAAATCTTCTTAACCTGAAAATTCCAGATAGTTATGAAAAAGAAGAAAAAGATAGAAGAAGAAGAAGAAGAAGAAGATGAAGAACAGAACACCAAACATCTCACATTCGCAGCGGATAAAATATAATAATAAATAATAACAATTTACAAAGAATACTATATCTGTCGATTACATTTAGTATACATCAGAGTTTCACATATATACACAGAACTGAATATTTACAATTATCATGACTGAGATAAACAATTATATAAGTACAGCGAAATACTCTGTACGTTATCGCCATCCAGCTCGCCTCCTGAGCTCCAGAATGTACCTACCTGAAAATCTGTAATACTCGGTCTGACCCGAGCATTACACCAAAGTAACACCGGGTCATGCTGGAAACCAGCATGAGTAAACCCATTAACAAGGGAATACAAAAGCACAAATCTTACTTAAATCTGGGGTAACTCATATAAATTTACAAATATTATTTCATAGGCTAGATAAATTAGCCAGTATGATATATTTAAGTAACTACCCATGAATTTAATTAATTTCTTTACTACTTATAAATCTTAAATCTTACTTATTCAACATTGATTAATTGTATTCAATTAGTTAATCAACCCTTAATTATTCTCCCTGATAAATCGTCCTTAATTAATCATTCTGAAATTACAATAAGTAATTAACCCCTAATTAATTACTCAAATTAATTAAATAAAACCTTGCTTAAATTCCATGATCTACCAATCAGTAATTAATTAGTCTAAGTAATTAGTTAATTAGACTGAATAATTACGTGAAGAGATATTCAACTCGATGAATTTAAAGTTTAAATCACAACTTATTTCTAAATACTTTATACTTTTATCAAATAATAGTTTAAGTTGATTATCGATTTAAATGATTTTTTCTCCTTTTTTTTTACACTTACTTCGGTAACACCGTATTACACTCGAGCCTAACCCGAGTTCTTCCAATTCCACATTCCAGTTAGTTTTAGTTTAAGTTTTGATTTATAAATCCTATAACCAAAACAAGTAGCGAAGTTTAAAACACCCAGGCCTTTACTCGAGTTTAAGCTCAAGCGAACATTCCACGTACACGAGTTACAATTCGAGAAAAATCCTTCTTTCCTGATACTCCAACTCAAAACCCAAACCACTAACACAAGGCCATGCCCGTGCACTTGCACCAACGCCAGAGTCACCTCTGGCCACCGATGATCTTTTAGATACTTCAACTATCGTCGTAGAAATCCATTCCGATCACAAATACACTTGCTCGAGCCTCAAATCGAAATTGAGCAACCTGCTGATAGCCACAACACATACCCAATCAGAAATTCACTCGTATCCTCATTTCCGATGATCGAACCTGCTGTGCCTCTAGCCATGCCTTGCTGACACCCCATGCCACTATTTCCCAAAATGCCAAACCACTCGATCACTTGGTGAGTTTGCAGTGATCACAATACCCGACCTCCACAAAACTAGGATTAAAATTTAGATCAGCCTACCATCGCCACCCCAGCGACCAATCGCCTCCCTCTCCATTTTTCCCAACATCCTCGATCGCCTCTCTAGCCTTGACAGAGACCCAGACTCCCCAAACCACATAGATCATCAGAATTCGACTAAAATGTCAGAAACCATTATTCCACAATATCTTATTCATTTTCAATCTAAAAATTACAATTCCTACTTCTAAATTCATGGATTATACATTAGAACCAGGTTTTTAAATCAATTCATTAATTCTTGACAATTTATTTTTGCCCATGAATTGATTAGATCTATAAATTCATATATTTATAGAATAACAATGTATAAATATATGGAATCTGTTTTTTTATTAAGTTTATACTCTTACAAATATTTCATGTTTATACCTTTTAGCCTAACACCATAAATCTGGAGAAATATGAGTCTTCCTTTAAATTTAGAAGCCTGTATAAAGATACAGAGAACAAAATACATACACACAGTTTGACAGGCAAATGCACATCTACATTCTCAGGGACAACATTATAAACCATATTTTATTTTTATTATTTCTCTTCCTTCAAAAATTCATCACTACTAGACAAACATATTTACAGATCTTCAAACTGTTTTAAGTTAAGTGTTTATTCACTAAAGTTTTAAATAGAGAGATAGTTATCATTCCAAGGCAAGTATCCATTTATACACATATTTAAATCTATCTATATATTCACACAAAAACACATGCCTTCCAGAACTTAACATAAAATCAGTATTTAACTTAAAGATTGTAAAGGTGTGATGTTACTCACTTGAAAACAATTTCGAACAGAAAACAACTTCCTGGGTTTGGAAACTATCAACCTGACCTCCCTTTTGTTTTTGATCTTCTTGTTTACGTGATAAAATTGTTGTTTGAGTTCCAGCTGTAAGTTTTAGTTTTAGTTGTAGGATAAATTTCAGATTTGCGAAGTTATGATAATGAATGAAGAAAATGAAATGAAGGGACCGATAAATATAACCAAGTATGCAGGCTGTTGATATTTTATTGGTACCAATTTTGGTCAGAGATATTTTTTTCCTCTTATGGAGGCTGAGATCACTTATGTACGTGCTTGCATTAAATGGGCACTGGCTTGTTTCACAAGCTTATACATATCTTTTTTTATTATGTACAACTTGTATTCATGTATATTGTTCCTTGTCTTATTTCAGTTTATTACTACTTGTCTATGTCGTTTTTATGTACTAGCTTGTTTCTTTATTTGATAAAATTGAATTTGCTGACATCTTCTTTTCTTCATTTTCCTCTTCTTCAGTAGCAGCCCTTTTCTTTGTTGTATTTGTATTTTACTCTTTTTCTTCTCTTTTTTTTAATATATATACCAATGTATGTTATGGGACCACACATATATATAAGAGAGAGTAAAATTGCAAGGAAAGCTCTGGATGAAACATGTTGTGGACAGGCTTTGCACTTTTTTTTTCTTTAATTTTGATTTGAAAATAGATGACTTGATTTAATAAAAGGTGATTTGATTTCGTATGACATGATTTTGAATTTTGTTTTGACCTTGATTCAATGTTTTGTAGGCTTAACTTTAAATGCTTGTCTCCTCTCTTGTTTACATGTATATCTCCACCCATGTGTACTTATACATATACTATATATATATATATATATATATGTATGTATGTATGTATGCAAACTATTTTGTCTGTTTGCCTTGTATATTTTTCAAGCTTAAACATCGTACTACATTTATTTTCACCTCTATATATATGTTTATATTGAGTGTTAATAAGGCGGAGTTCGATATTTAAATTATACAATTCAATGATTTAATTATCAAGTAAATATTGATATTCGGGATTCAAGTTTAAAATTAACTTTTTAAATATTTAAAATCAATTTATTATTCCAATTTAAATTGTTAGAAGTATCGGGTCGTCACAAAATCAATGTATTTGTTTTTAAAAATAATATTTCAACTTTGAAAAATCTCTTGATTTTTCCTAAGCTCTATTTTATTATCCTATATTTTTTTTTAAATTGTAAAATTTGAATTTTCATCAATAGATTATTTTATGTTGATTATTTATTGATAAAAACATTATTTTATTCATAATATATACAAATTTAAATACTAAAATTATTATGTTTGCAAAACTATTTAATTTTGAATTATAAATAATTTTTAATAATTTTTGTCCGACTTTATATATATATGTATATATATATATGTATATATATATGTATATATATAAATGTTTTATGTTCACATATTATATGTAATATATTTATAAATACATGTGTGTGTCTCTATGTGTGTGTATTGTAACACATATACATGCACATATTTCGACAACATACATGACATACAAATGAGCTAATATGTATGTTGGAATATAAATCCCAACATCTACATATGGGCATATTATACATTTTATGGATTGTTATGTTACACATGCACTCACACATATATGTATATGATCCATTTATGTATGAACTAAATAAAATAAAATTAATTTCATATTGTAATGTATTTGAATTTAAATAAAATAAATTATTTTATTTAATGAAATTTAGAAATGTTCTAATTCAGTTAGACTTCAAAGGCCCAATAAAAGATCTAATAGGGTAAATTTTTTGAAATTCACCAATAACTTCCGCTGCGTGCTAGTCCAGTCCCAATAGTATTCACGTTGATGTGCTAAGAAACACGAAAGTAAAGAAACGACGTTTGATTTGCCTGTTTATTCTCATATATGCAAGCATAAGGAAGCCAATTTGGACTATAAGGAGCAAAAATGTAACGTGGAATCTATTGATAATTGAGATAAATGACAATAGCATTAGTTCTCCTAAACTGAGGATGTTTAATGAAATTATAGTAGCAATTACTAGTAATAGGTTCATGCAATGAAAAACAAAAAAAATCTCATTTTAGTAGGACAATTTGAAAAAATGGGTGCATGCAACAAAACAAAAGTTGAACTTGTTGCTTTGCTTGGACAAGAAGGTGGTAGGTCAAATACATTAATCGTCCTATGTTATTCCGTGAAAAGTATCTTTGAAGACATAGCATTTAAGGGTAGCAACTAGTTATGATGTGTTCTTTAGGAATGGAAATGAAAATCTGACCGGGGCATTTGAGCGGGGAAGTTTAATGAGCGGGGAACGCATTTGTGTGGGAGCGGGGTATTTGAGGGAGAATCTGAGTGGAGTATTTAAAACGTATTTTAAAAAAATGATTTAGATTAAATAAATAACTATTATTTTTTAATGAATAATATGTATCGATAATAACAAAAATAAATAAATAAATTGTAAAATTAAAAGTTGATCAAATTCTGTTCGAACCACCTCCCTAATGTAGAAAACTTTTGATACGATCGCAAGGCAAAAAACCGCGTATCAAACATACCTCATTTGTACAAGTTGTTAATTTAAGTTATTTATAAAAAATTAATTTTATCAATTAACATTGTTAAAATTGTCAAACAGACCATAAAGTTGCTTTTATCTCAATGGATGTTAACCTACTTTTAAGCCAAAGCATATTTCAACTAAGCTTAGAAAATCAACATGAGTAAGAAATGATTCACGAATTTGGAAATCCACTTGTAAGAACCAAAGTAGAAACTACGAAAAGTTTCGTTAGGATTGGAGTAAAGAGCTTAACTCGGTACGGATTTGGTGGCCATAGGTCAGCACCGACCTATCACATCTTCCCTATTATCCTCCAAAACTTCACACAGCTCCTATACAACTCTAATGACTCAGTATCAAGTAATTTTCCCAGAGTTTGTACTATCAATTCAACGATTAGTGAGATAACAACAAAGAAACCAAAATAACTCAAGTGCTATTTAGAATATCACTAGAATCAATTCAAAGATAATGGAAAAGAGGCCTAAAAAACTCAAATGGACAAATGTAATGCAAGGCAAGTGAAATGATGCAACTTGCACCAAGAATCATATATTAGTACCGACCTATAGACCTTGGTTGTACTAAGCTATGTTATTAGCTCGTGATGGTTCCAATTTTCCTATTCGTCATCGGGCTATCTTTTGGACATGATTGCAAGTGGACTTCTGACTTTATAGATCTATTTCTCTATAAATATTATCATACCTACAACTAAATGGAATTTCTTCCTTGTTCTAGACCATCATATTTTCTTTGCTCAAGATCTGATTTAACTTCCATTGGACACTCCTTCTTCTATGTCTCCTTCCTCTACCTCTTAAACACTCTAGAAACTCCATTGTAAATTTTTATCCACTAGATAGTGGCTAGATCTGGTATAGTTAGTTGCAATCCAAAGAGAGAACAACCAATAAAAGAGATTATAGTGGACTTAGGCCGTAGATTACGTCGAACCACCATAAAAATTCTTTTGTATATTTTTCTGTTATTCTTACATGCTTGATCTAGATTTCTACTGCTTTTATATTTATTATAAAAGAACCGGTGCTTTCTTCTGGTTTCTGGTTGAGTATCCATTTTCTGGGTAAACATTTTGGTGCTTTCACTAAGAAGGAAGATAGATTTCACAACCTAAAAGCTTTGATCTAGGACTTCGAGAGAACCAATACTAGATCTAAGGCTGGAGCAAGCCAACCAGAGCATGGGGCAGCCAGGAGACATCTTCAAATTCTCATTAATCCATTTACGTGATCAGAGAAGAGATGGAGAAATGATGAAAGAGATTCAGGATGGATTAATGACTCGATGGCAGGAAGTGCTTGAAGGATTCTTTCAACGAAAGGAACAACAAGGAATAGCTAGAGCTGTAGGAATTCAAAATCAAGCGCAAGGAGCTAACGTAGGAACACTGAAATTGGAGCGAACAAACTAGAATGATACCCCCACCAACAGTATATCTTGGTAACGGCGCGAGTCAACTTGGAACCGAGACTATTATACCTAGAGGCAATGCTAGTGTGAACTTGGAACGTGCCGGAATGCCAAGGGCAAACGATGTTGGAGCTAGAAACACAAATTAGGATGTGAATAAGAAACTATCAAAAGAGTATGTGCCGGAACCTCTTCGTATGAATGGAGGACAAAATGAAATCAGAGAAGCAGGTCAAAATGCTAATGTGCAGTGAGAGGAGTACATGCCAGAGTATATACTGCAATACCACTATGGGAGCATGGGGCAGAATATCAGTTTTGGATAAAGATCTTTACTGAATGGTGAAAACTGAATTGCTATGTTAGTAAGAAGAATAGTTAGAGGAGGACACCATATCAGAGTAAGGAGGATGTGAACAGGAATCCATTCACTACTAATACCCGGAATGCAAGAAATCCTCTTGATTTCACGCTTTCGAAGCCGGAAATGCATGACGAAAAGTCAGATCCGATAGTTATTCGGATGAGATACATTCGACATATGAAGGTGTTGGGTGCTTCTGAGGAGGTAATGGGGTAGTGCTTCCTATTATACTTATTGGGCTTGGCGGCGATGTAGTTCAGACAACCGAGGATGGGTGTGTAAGCATATGGACCGATTTACTGAATAAGTTCTTAAGACGGTTCAAAGTTCATGTCTCGCGACCGAAGACTATGATGATGCTATCAAGCATGAAATAAAGGCCCAAAGAGACCTTAAGAAGCTATTTGACAAGGTTCGATGTAGTAGTTGTAGCCGTTGATAAGCCGGATCCTTCTATAATCTTAATGGTGATAATATCTGGAGTCACGAGCAAGATCGTTTTGAAAGTTGCACTGGAAAGGAATCCACCAATGGATCTTGTGGAATTCTATCACGAAGCTGAGAGATATTTGCATTAAGAAGACGTAAAGGAAAAGGAAGAGCTGATGATGACTTTGGAGAACCGAAACGACAAAGGGGGACGCCAAAATTCCCTTCCTATACTGATCTAACAGTAATCCTAGATAGGATATATCTGAACATTAGGAGGAAGATTCCCTATCCAAAGCCAGCAAGAAGAGAGTCCACTGATCGAGAGAAAAGATCGGGAAAATTCTACATCTTCTGTAACAACCTGCCTTTTTGGATGGTTTCAATCGATGATAAACCACACACGTAAGACTCAAATCATTCAAAGGGGCATATTGTTATGGGGTAAATAAGAAAAAGAAGAGAAAGAAACAAAACAAATATAGAATCTCCCAGCAAAATGACAAATATAGTAATCAAATAATAGTTCATGAAGCTGTTTTACAAATACATTTGATTATTCTTTTACAACACAAAAACAAAGTTACATATAACAGGAATAAATAAATAAATGCAGCGGAACAACATGATGTAGTGGAATAAACATAGTAAATAATAATAGTACAAAATCTTTGTCTTCATCTCTAGAAAGAGTCATCATAAACTGAAAATCTCAAACTGACCCAAGCGAATTGGAAAGACGAAATACTCGAGTCAGAACTATAATATCTTATGCAAGTTAAATCAACAGTAAATATATATGAGTGTAACAGCATCAAAGATGTTTATGGGGTTTGACATCTCCTATCCAATGTCTAATAAGAGAGCAATAACTTAAGAGATGTTCGGGATTACTATCTCCAAAGGATCCGTTAAACTATCTATTATGTAGTATAATACGTTATTCTAATAGTGTCTACAGTAAACTAAAGTATAAAAATAGCATCAAGGCGTTATCCGTATCCCCCTTAACACTTTTTTATATATTCCCATAGTCTATACAGTACCGTAATTCCTCCGTAAACTGGAGGGTTATAAGAGGACACTCCATAGGTATAATATAAACCAAACTCGTAGAAGGTGCAATAGGGCATGTGAACACGGCCCACGAGGCAATGCTAGGGTAGATATACCAATTGCAGATCCGGACTGGTGGTAACGCATAGCAAATACTACTGCCCACCTCGGAACACACTCCCATAATCAAAATCAAGAGGTGGCCACCAAATCATCATAAAGTCATATAATGGTATCGAAAAACTGTGCCCGATAGAAGGAATGACCCCACTTGGCCCGGCATGGCTCCTCTTTTAGTCTCGTCTAAGCAAACTCATAGGAGTCAGGGCTACGTAAATACCTCATACAGATTCGTACACCAAACCATCTTGCTTCATTCTAGAGTCTCCACCACGGACACAGTTGTTAAAGTGGTTTTTAGTATTGGTAGAGAGTATGACAATATCCGATCCAGGTCTCTTTAACAACTGAACGCTAATTTCATACCGGATTGTTTATTTACATTTCAAAAGTCAATTCATACTTAGTGTCAAATTATCATATTCGATTTCAAACCATATCATTTCGAAATCATATTCACTTTCAAAACCATATTCACTTTCAAAACCATATTCACTTTCAAAATCATATTTACCGAAATTTGTTATTTCACAAAAAGGTATCTATTTCAAATTCCAACTTAAGTTGTATCATCATCAAGGTTTTAAATATAAATACTTCAACTTTACACAGTCTGAAATTTTAGGAAATAGTTAAATAGTCATAAATAGTTCTAATATTTAAAAATAGTTTAACGATAGTTTAAATAGATTTAAATTTGATTCAATTAGATTTAAAATGATTAACATAAATTTCAAAATAGATTTAATGGATTTAAATTAAATTAAATAGATTTTAAATCGATTAAATAAATTTGAAATAGATTAAATAGATTTAAATTATATTAAATAAATTTAAAATAGATTAAATAAATTTGAAATAGATTAAATAAATTTAAAATAGATTAAATAAATTTAAAATAGATTTAATAGATTTAAATTATATTAAATAGATTTAAAATAGATTAAATAAATTTAATGGTTTAAAACAAGTAAAATAGATTAAATTGGATTAAATAGTTTATAATAGATTAAAATAAATTAAAATAGTTTTAATTGATTAAAATAGTTTAAATTAATTAAAAATAGATTTCAAATTTATATCCAAACATTTTCAATAACTCAATTCTGGTATATTCATTTATATTTGACACTTCAACTTTGAAATTTTGATTTAAATCCTTTGAGCAATTCATTAATCAATTTCAATTCCAACATTAATGCTTGGATTATCAAAATAATTCTGTTTATATAAATCAATTTCTATCTCAAAATACTCGTTAACTGAATTCAAAATTTTATAGAACTAAAAATCATTTAATTTAACTAATCTAGTGCCCATATATAATTTTCTATCTCATGGTCAGGTGATACGGATATTTATCATTTCAATCAGCAATTTAAAATTTTACGGTTATATATCATTCCAAAATTCCAAATTAAATAAAAATCCATAAAATCTCTTGGGTCTATCATTTTAAACCATAACGATTTTTTGCCTAATCTATAGATTGTTCGCGTATGTATCATTTTAAACCATTGGGAACTTGCAGTGTTATAACAATATAAAAATACAACATCTAGTCATCCAATATCAACAATCAAACATCCATCACAATCATCATCCAAATCAACTGTAACATCCCGCCTTTCACACGCTTTAAATCAACACACGTGCCAATTCAAACCGTTCGAAAGGGCGGATTGTTATGGGGTAAATAAGAAAAACGAGAAAGAAATAAACAAAACAGAATCTCACAGCGGAAGGATAAATATAATAATCAAATATACAATTTATAAAGCTGTTTTATAAATATTCAATATACTCATACAACATATATCAAAGTTACACATAACATATAACAATGCAGCGGAACAATATGAGTGTAGTGGAATATAATAAATAATAATAATAGAAATCTTCATCTTCGTCCTCCAGAGCTAAAGTCTTCGGTCCTGAAACGCTCGAACTGACCCGAGCGAATTGAAAAGACAAAACACTCGAGTCAGAACTAAAAGATTTTATGTAAGTTAAATCAACTGAAATAAATATGAGCGCAGTAACTTAAAAGATGCTCGGGATTCACATCTCTTAAGGATCCGTTAAACTATTTACTATGTAGTATATTTCGCTATTATAATAGTGTCTATTAGTAAAATAAACTTACTTTTAAATAGGGTTAAGGAGTAACCCAATATTCTCCTTAACACAAATAATGCCAATAGTCTATACAGTGCCTGCATATCTCCTGATCGGGAGACTACGAGAAGACACTCCATAGGTACGACACAAATAGAAACTCGTACAAGGCGCGATAGGGTAGGTGACACGGCACAACTAGGCAATGGCAGGGTAGATATATCAATTATGCTTCCGGGATGGTAGTAAAGCGTAGCCGTAGCTACCGCCCACCTCGGAGAAACTCCCCCCTAAAATCAAAATCAAAAGTGGCCACCGAATCAATCCAAAGTCAGAGTATGGTATCGAAGAGGAGTATCCGACAAAGGGCGCTAACCCTCATGGCCCGTCGATCGCTCCTGTTTTAGCCACCTTACGCCAACTTACGGGAGTCGGGTCCACGTTTACATCAAAGGAAACGCCGCCACCATCCTACTTCATTCTGGAATGTCCATCGCGTACACGGTTGTTAAAGTGGTTTTCGGAGTTGGTAGAGAGTATGACAACTTCCGATCCCGGACTCTTCAACAACCAAACGTTATTATAACACCGCGGTTATTTCAAAAAATTTATCCTTTAAAACCAGAATGTAATATCTCTTCCAAACCATATAAATACGATATCATTTATATTAAAAAAACCCAAATCAATATGATATCCTTTTTTTATAAATATCCCTTTCCCAAAATCATAATATTTTCAAATATATATATATATATATATATATATATATATATATATATATATATATATATCTTGAAACCATAGCTTTGAAACATAACTTTTAATACTTAATGGTTCAAATACTATATTGCTTTATAAAATAAACATCTTCTTTCAATTTCAACATAAATTTCCAATTAACAATTTGTACCTCCAATTAAACTATTTTAATTCCCATATGTTTCAAAGCTTAAATATTCTATATTTCAAAACTTTATAGTTCATATATTTAAATTTTAAATATCCCACTATTTCAAAATGGATTCTTTGATAATTTAATATATATCAAATCCAATTCCTGTTATTTAAATTTGAAATATTTACTTACTAAACAAATATTATTCAGGTAAAACCCTTGAACTTCAATAAAAGGATATTCTTTAAAAAAAATTTATATTCGTTTAAATCCTCTAATCAATAATCAAGTTATAAGATCATAACCTTTAAATCTTAATTTATTTACATTTCAAAACAAATTTTTTCGAGGAAAATTCTTAAATACTTTGATTCAAATCATATTCACATTTATCTTCAACCTTACTTTTATTTGAGTTATTATAAACTCTATATAAAATAGAATTTCAAATATATTCTTAACCATATTATATAAACGAAATCAACTTCATTATTTAGCTTATTTTAAATTCGAAACAAGTTTATACATAGCTAAATTCAAGATTTTTTTTACTATATATATATATATATATATATATATATCAAAATTTAATATTTATTAAACCGTATTCTTTTCAAAACCATAGGAAATCATTTCAAAAATAATTTTATACATATATACCGCGGTGCCTGTATAAAATTTTCCATCCTATGGTCAAGTGATATGGATATTTATCATTTCGATCCGCAATTTAAAAATAAAAATGTGGTTGTATATCAATTCAAACCGCAATCCAGAATTAAATGAAAATGCGTAATAACTTGCAGTTTATACAATATAAATACAATATCCATTCATCCATCACATCAATCATCAAACATTCATCAATTTATCATCAATTCAAACAATCACATCAATAAATAATAATTAATTACTGACGGTTAATTTTCAAAAATGAATTAAATAACTGTTTAGCTGTAGTTTATATGCAAAAAAAAAAATTTAACTAGAAGGTTATATGTAGTAATAAATTTAACTAAAATTTTTAACTAGCGGTTTTAAATGCAATGAATAAATAAATTAACAATTAATTGGCAGTTTTAAATGCAATAATGAATTAAATTACGGGTAAATTAAATGAATGCAATTTAACTGAGAAAATGATGAAATATATGCCAAACAGTAAAACTTTAAACACATCATAAAAAATTTAACAAACATAAGAAATTTTTGGAAATTGTGAGTGGGTTAAAACACTCACCTTTTCAATTAAAATCGAGTTTAAATCTGATTTTAACCCAAAATTTGAACAGTCTCCAAATCTGTCCAAACCAATGCCAAAATGTCCGGAATTTTATTATGATCCTAACAAAAAAAATCGCGCATGAAACGGATATCGTAGGAGAAAGTTACGCATTAAAATGAGGTTGAAAATTTTAATTAAACTAAAACAAAGAAACTAAACTCACCTTCTCAAACAACATCCATGTCATCATCAAATCGCACGCGCACAGCAAAATTCGAAACCCAACCCATCGCGTACAGGAAACTGCGCTGCTTCCTAACATCGACCAAATCAGTCGCCCACGGCCCACCCCACGCCTCGATCAGGCACGCCTCTTCGACCTTAGCCTCAGGCCGACCTCGCCGACGCCCACTTGTGCGCACATGGACCAGAAGGCCACCGTCGTTTGTGTCACGAGATCCCTAAAATCCATCAAATCCAAGCACCGCTGACATGGAGTAGCCGTATGGATCTGGGCTGCTCGATGTCCCCTTCGATACGGTGCTTCCCGATCGAGCTCTCGTCGCGAATCCGTCAACGAGTCTAAACCTTAGCCCATGGACGGCTGAGGTTCATCCTGAATTTTAGGGAAAATGATACATTGAATTGAAAAACGAATTTCGGATCTGCGATGCATACATCGAGAGCTTCAACATATATTTTTTCCGAATTTTTCTGGGGAAATTGAATTTTTGACTTTGATTTTGAAATGAATCTGGATCTGATTTTTTTTTTGTGTGCCATTGAGGAGGAGAAGGAGCTGATGAAATTTTACACATAGATAAATGAGAATAGGTGGAGGCTAGGATTTAGCATGGTATTTATAGGCAAATTGAAATAAATATATGGATCGGGTTGATAGATGTACGTGCTAACGCTAACGAGGCCCAAAAAGCCCGTTCCGACCCCAGAACGAAATTGGGTACACCAATATATCAAAATAGGTGTTTTAAACGCGATGGAAAAAGTTTCACCTCCAAATTCCGTCATATGGAGAAGTTATGCTAAAAACAATATTTTCAAATTGATTTCAATTGATTTTAATTTCAAGTTCAAGGCGTTTCGAGTCCGTACGATCAAACGACAAGTCCGATCGATACGAAACTTGAAATCCTCCAATAATTCACCGTTACGAATCCGATGAAACTTGTTTCATCAAAATCCGTGCCAGTAGCCAAAATGCCTATTTTTATATTAATTAAATAATAAATTAAATCAAATCAAATTCCCCATTTTATTTCGGAAATTGACGAATTCCCATATTTTCAACTTCTTAAATCATTTGCAATGAGATAACAAAATTTAATGTCAGATTAGAGAAGATAAATTTATCAATTCCAATATTAACCTTATTTCATTAAATTCCAAATTTATAAATTTAATCTCCAATAATTCTATTAAATTCACTTTCATTCAAATTTTCAATTCACTATCATTAACGGATAAAATATTGGATTTACAACTATTACCATAATATTCTTACATTCCATTTAACTACCTATTAACGTAATATTTAGATGTTTGATTTCATTTAATTTCAATAAAACCTATTTATTATACACTAATTTCCAATATATTGACACAACTAAAATTTGCATTCTTTTCATTCAATATGAACTGTCATTTATAAGTGAAATTAACATTAGATTCGTACTCATTTCATAAATAGCTTCAATTTCATCTAAATAAATATTTACGTAATTTTTTTAAAATATTGAATCCATTTAATTGCAATAAATCATATTATCGTAATTTAAATTCTAATAAATAATTAAAAGTTGATTCTCATTCTTTTTATTCAAACAATCGTTATCCTATAAGCATATTTAACATTTGTTTACATTTCATTACACTGATACTTCTATATACATCTTAGATTTGTATCAACGGTTATATTAAAAATGTGAATCTTGTCAATTACGCGTATTAATTAAGGTTTTAAACTAAATTAACAAAAATTTCCTAAGTCTAATCCCTTTTTACCAAATTTGACAATCTCCAACCATTTGTACTACATTCCATATTAATGTAATATTTATTAGATTTTGTTTCAATTTAACGTACATCTTAACTTCCCTTAATTCAAATCTGATTCCCAAATTTTTATTTATCACTAAATGAAATAAACAACATATAGATTGTTACAAGTTTTCTTTACTTGCCTTTATAGGTTTATTACTTAACAATTACCGTTTAAAATTTCGTATATACACAAATTTAAAATTTCGTAATCACATTAAATAAATTATGTATTATTTTCCAGCAAAAATATGATTACTTAGAGAACGTTGACTTTTATTCAATTATCATTTATTGAAATCCACATTAATTAATTAATTAAATTCCTACATTTATTTCTCTATATCCAATTTGTTTCAAATTTATTTACATTAATACTATTCCCTTATTTTGGTTATTATTTATCAACTAGTTTTAACCTTATTACCTAAATTTCCATTATTGTAAACCTTTATATTTTTTTCTTTAAATCTAATTCTAAATTCCAATTCAATCAACCATTTCAGCATGCAACTTATAATAACTGCTTACAAGTATGAATGGAATTATCATTTATTCCAATATTTTCTAACTTTACATTAACATATTAAATAAATTCCCTTTAAATGAATTTATATCAACGTATAATACTTACCCCATCTCATTTACTGAAATTTATTCAAATTGCAAGTAGAAAGGTTTTTAAGTCACCATTTATATATTTTATTTTAGCATTCATTCAATATTAGTATATAAAGTTTTCATTTCTACTAGATTAAATTACAAAAACTCATTAATCCGCCCAAATTAAATCAATGAAATTTACGGGTCATTACACAATCAATAAACATCAATAGATAACTGATTATCATTAACAGGTATTAAGTTGAAAATTAAATTCAATATTAAATAAATGATGATCTAATGCAATAAAATTCAAATTTAACTAGAATGACAATTTAATAATACCAAGCATCAATCAGTCTATTTCAAATCACATCATAAATTTAATTTAACTAGCATAAGATAATTTAGCAGTTGTGAGTTGCTCAAAACACTGACCTTTGATTTCAAATCGATTTGAAATCCAAAATAAGTCTCAGAATTCGTCCAAACTAGTGTTAAAATGTCTGAAATTTCGATACGATCGTAGTGGAGAAAATGCACATCAATCAGATCTCGTATCAAAAAGTTATCCACGTTAGAAGATTTGAAAAATAAAAAATAAAAATAATAAAGGGCAATTTTGTAATTCACGCTACCTCATGATAAACCCTAGCACGCATACAGTACTCGGTCGTGCCATCTTGTTCACAGCCGCAAACGTTCATCGTCGTCGCACGCCGCCTACGACCACTTCTATGTCGATCAGACTTCACCACCCCAAAGCTGGGGCCGAGCCGCACACCAGCCATGATCGCGGCCAGCCGTGATGCCACATCTGATGCTGACTACCACCTCGCTAATATGCTAAATCGTGGCGAATCAGATGACGTTTCACCTAGAGAAACCGTATGGATGCACTTGTCTCGACTCCCCCTACGTGCCAGCAACCTCCGATCATCGACAAAGATCCTCCGTCAAATCCAACAACCCCATATGGAGGGCTGTGGATAAATGGAAAATTTTGGGTCAAACCCGGATCCGTATCAAAAAACGAACAGCAGATTTGAGTTGCGCTTGTCGAGAGCTTCCCAATGATATATAATATGACATAGTTTTAGGAGTTTTATATTTTGAAATTGATTTTGAATTTGCATTGAGGGTTTTGAAGTTGAATTGGTTCCTACCGTTGAAGGTAGTAATTGATAGAAGAAATTGTACGTATAGTGGAAACTGAAGGACTGCTAGGGCTTGAGAATCAAAGCTATTTATGTAGATAACGCCCGATAAGAAATGAATAACATCCGAATAGATTTGAAGCGACCAATATGCTCGAAAAGCTCGTTCTGCCTGCAAAAAGGAAGTAGGTCATTCCATGTATCAAAATAGATGTTTTGATAGTTTTAAACTCAATGGAACAGATTTCAAGTCCTAATTCCGTCGTATGAAAAAGTTAGCTTTAAATCGGCTCATTTCAAATTAATTTCAATTGTATTTTATTAAATTAATTTCTATGCGTTGCGAGTCCGTACGATCGAACGAGAAGTCTGGTCGCTATGAAACATGAAATTCTACCATAATTTATGGTTATGGATCCGATGAAACTTGTTTCGTCGAAATCCGAGTTAGTAGCCAGAATGGCTATTTCACAATAATTAAATAAATGGTGATTAAATCGATTTAATCACTTACTTCCAAATTTAATAACTAACCATTTTCTTCATTCATTTCTCTATACATATATTCAACATTGGTTTATAACTGATTGCATTATTATTCTCCAATTTCATCCTTTACCTTATTAGTAGCCATATTTCAATTACGTCAAATTTATGTGAATTTTATTATAATTTAAAATCCCAATAAATAAATTTACCTTTATTTCACTCTTTTGTTAAATTAGTTATTGCCTTGTGAATATAATTAACATTTCTATACATTTTATTACATTTACAATTTTCAGTTATTGTCTCAACTCACATTAATGTAAAATTAATTTACATTTACTTGGTAATAAATAATAGTTGTCACTGTTTCAACAGTTAATAACAGTTGTAAGCTTATTATTTACAATCGATTGTTATAACTTACACGATACTAATTCTATCCGATTTAAATTTATTACAATTTATTTCATAAATTAAATCAATTTTTAAATTAGCAATTGCTCTTTTAAATCCAATTATCAATTAGTATACACATTATCGTAATTAGTTTATAACCTGCAACCAATTATAACTTTTTAATCCTTTTAATTAATTGTAATTACATTTAAAGCAGTTGTCAATTACCTTAATGTGACATCCCGGAAGTTTGGGCAATATCAATTTAATAATCTACAATAAAAATTAAAATTGATTTAATAATATTTGTTAATAATAATTTGAATTGATTTAATAATCTTCTTTTAAATAAATAATTAACTGGTAATTTATCTTTTAAAGGCTAATTTAAATTGTTTCTATTATAATGTATGTATACATGTATATATTGGTACATATTATAAATAGATAAGCTTTGTTTTTAAATTTAATAAATAGACATGTTTTCTAATTCTAATATTTTTGATAAGTTAGAAATTTAATATTAGGCTATTTAATAAATGATCATATGATTTTAAATTACTCAAGATAAAGTTAATTTGTTTAGAAATAAATTTAGCCTAGAGTTTAAAATTTAAATAAAAAGTTTTGTTTTGTTTTTTTTAAAATATAGCTTGATAAATAAGTATTTATATTTTAAAGAGTTCGTTTCTTTTGAAAATTTATTTTTAATTTAATAATGAGTTTTATTTAAACAATGTTAATAATGTAATATTATTTTTTTACAAATAGATTTTCTATATAAATAGGAACTATTATATATACTTATATTTGGGAGAAACTATGGGTTGCAGATAAAATTGAATCTTTCAAAATTTGTTTATAATAAAATAAATCTTATTTATATTTAACATAAGTAAATAACATAATAAGATATCTTTGAACTTAAAAGAGAAAAGAAATAAATAAAATAAGTATTGTAACAAAGATTTACCTAAGTTTGAAATAATAAGAAGTAAATTTAGTATTGATAATTTAAGTTTAAAATAATAAGTGTAACAATAACAAGCACTTGTATTAGTAATAAAACTTAGCACATAAGTAAAATTTATAATTAATAAATAAAATAAACTTAGACATAAGACAAAATGATAAAAGTAACCAGGCAAGTAAATTATGCATATCCTGTAAAAATAAGATCAAGGTAAGAACAAAGTGTAAAAGTAATTGATTGTGTAACTTGTAAGTAATGTATACCAGGCTAAGAAAAGTAAACATGGCAGTAAGGTTAACAAAGCAAGCAAATAAATAAAGTAAAAATAAAATATCTAAACATAGGCAGGTTAGAGAGGAAAAGTAGAAAGCTAACTAAAATATCTATACATAAGAAATGATTAAATTAGCTAAATAGGGAACATTGAGTACATTAACATTTAATGTTTCAGATTTCTCAGCAAACAAGAGTCAATTCGAAAATTTTCAAATCCTTTCAGCCTCCAAAATAAAGAATTCTGCCTGATAAAACAAGATTAAACAGTGCATCAGCATTTGCAAGTCTAGATAGCACCTTCCCCTGTAATCTTTTCTTATATATATATTTGTATCCTCTAGTTCACTTTCATTCATCAAAAATATAAGCAAGCATTATCAATTTACAAACTGAAAATAGTATGCAACTATTTCAAATAAAAACAAGAAGATTTAAGAAAAATCCATCCTACAAGCAAATTCAAATCAAAGCCTGTTATATTTATCTTCCACCCAAGCTTTAAGGCAAGCAACTTATATACAAATCTAATCAACAAAGCAACTCAAAGTTTAAAATAAAAGGCATTCAAGTGCAAGGTTTTTAAAAGCTAAAGCATTTCAGTTCAAACTGTTCTTCAAAAGACTGGGTGCTCTGTTTTCATTTCAGGTGAGTAACAATTATTTTTAAAAGCTTAAATATATAAATCTGGATTGTATGATCTATGTATGAAATAGGTGGGTTTGTGTGAATATATGTTAGTGAAATTCTGTGCATTTTTGGATGTAAGATGTATACATGTTTGTGAATATCTGCAAACACCTATATTTCCAGTTCTTAAACTATAGCTTTAGTTTAAAATCCTTTATCTCTGGATCAAATCATTGTTAGAATTTATGTTATAAACAAAAATTGATTGTCTAATCATTTGTTAAAGTTTAAAATTTTATCTGAGTGGGAATAAATTGTTTGTTGCTCCGGAAACTAAAAATAAACAAGAAAGTTAAGTTTTGGATGAAATTCAAACATTCGAATTCATTGATTCAGGGTTATGAACTGAATACTTAACCAAAATAATGATTTTTAAAAATGAAATCACTAATTTTAATAGAAAATTGAATGTGTAGTTCTGTTTTTACTGGGAATTAGTATTTGAGGATCGAATATCTGAGAGGTTGTAATTGCCAGAGGTGATAGTAGAACCATCGGTGATGGTGGGAAAATTGGTTGAAGTGGTGGCAGATCACGGTGGTGGTGGTGGTGGCAGTTTTAAGTTGCCAAACCTAGTTTGGGCAGTGTTGTGATGTTTGATTCGTCGCGTGGCCTAGGAGCGATCGTGTTCGCTGAAACTCAGGAAGGTAGTAGCTCGGTCATGGACGAAGTGGTGGCCGGTGGTGCTGGGGCTCTGGTGGACGGAGTTTGGAGTGCGGTGGAGTTTCCAGGTTTCGAGAGGAACCTGATTTTTGGTTTCCAGGTGGAGTTTCGAACTCGATTTTGTTTCAGATTACCGTGGAGGTTTTGGGGGTCGGGGTGGAGTCTGGTGGTAGTCAGTGTCGTGGTGGAGCATGCGTGGGTGGCCGGAGGTGACTGGGGCCACGGTGCACGTGCACCGTGCCCAGTGAAGTATTGAAGCTTTTGGGGTGGTGCAGGGTTTAGGCCTCGGGGCGTACTCGAGTTTTTCGTGCCTGAGGCTCGAAGCAAGGGCAATATTGACCCAAGTATTCTTGTTTTGATCTCGGGTAGGATATATTTGCTACAGGTAGCATAAAATTGCCTGCAGTTTTTAAATTTAACTAAATTTAAAAGAAAATTAAATTGCAAGATAATTATAACCAAAAGTTAAATTAGTGTGATGTTGGATGCAAGTGAAGTTAAATCCAGATTGAAGTTTGTATTCAAATTTTGTATTTTTTGAATTCATTTTTGAAATGAACTAAACGTTACAAGTTTGAAGTTGGGTTCAGATTTAAAACCTGACAAAACTAAAACCTGAAATATATGATTTAAATAATGTTTTAAATCCTATAGTCAGATTCAGTTTTGAATAACTATTTAATCTTAAGGTTTTAAAAATAGATTTGGATTTGAAAAGTCAAGTTTTTAAATCAAGTTGTTGAAGGAAAGTTTAAATCTAAGTTTTTAAATGAAAGGTAAATCAGTTTTTAAATATGAATGTCTTTGGAAATTTAAATTTAAATTAAGATTCAAGCAGTTGAATTTAAAGGCCTTTCCTATATAAGTCCATATATGAGTAGTTAATGTTATTTATAGGATTCTAAATTGAATTAAAATTTGGTAAATGTTTAAATAATAATCATTTTGAATCTTAAATTCAAAATGAAATTTTGAATTTAAATTTGAAATGTAATGTTCTAATATACTTTAATAGTAATAAAATCATTTATAAAGAAATGGATTATCTTATAGATAATTAAGACATTGAGATGTTTTAATTGGTAACCTAATTAAAGAATGACTTATTTATTTAATTTGAAATTAATGATTTAGAGTTATAAATTAATTGAGGAAGTAATTAAAGAAATGTTATTAATTAATGAAGATAACTAACTAAAGATTATTAATTAATTAATGTATGTCATTAATTAATATAATTAATCAGATTAATTAGATAATCTATTATTAATTGTTAAATGAAATTACTTGATAAAAGTAATTAAGAGATTAATTACTTATTGTAATTAATTTTGATTTAAATGATTTATTTAAGTTAATTAATTTATTTTAAATAATTTAAGAAACCATTTGATGATTTGATTTGTATAATCACTTAGTGTATTCAATGGAGCATAATTACTTGAGGAGGTAATTAATGTTAATTACTGAATGTAATTAGTGAAAATAATATGTTAATAAAGTAATTGGGATAATTACTTTTGTAATTAATCAAGGGATTAATTAAATGGAGATAATTAATTATGGGATAATTAATTTGGTAATAGGTAATTAAGAGTAGTTAATTACTGGTTGATATTAATCAAGGTGATTAATAATTGTGTTTAATTAAGGATTAATCACTTAATGTAAGTAAATAAAATAAAGTAATTTAAATCTGAATTAGAGATCATTTAATTAATGTAATTAATAATGAAATTAAGAATATTTTAAATAACAAATAATTAATAATGTGGTGATTAATTAAGGATAATGTAATTAATTGTATTTATTTATAAATAAAGTAATTAAATGTTAATTACTATAAATGATTTAGGATAATTAATTTGTAGAGTTAATTAAAGACTAATTGCTTACTGTAATTAGAAGGTGATTAATCGAAGAAGTTAATCAAGATAAATATCTAGAGATTAATTAGTTAATTTGATTTAAAATTAATTAATAGTTTTATAAGCAAGATTTATAGATAAAGTAATTAATTTAATTTACTTTAAATTAATTAGGGATAGACGTAGTTAATTTAATTCATTTTAAATTAATTATAGATTGTGATTTATAAATCATTGCTTATGGATGAATGATATTAACATTTCATTGATTAATTCTCATCTCAGATATGATATGAGTAGTATCTATGTGATATGGATGCTTGGTTTAAAGTATGATAATATTTAATTATATGTTTTAATGATAATATGAATTATCTGTTTATGATGATGTGATTATCTATTGTGATATTATGAATTATCCATCTGTGTGTATATTGATGATGTTGAATTAAACTGTTAAGACTAAATAGACAACTTGGCCTTAAAAGACATGTTTTGGATTTCGATGAGACCGGGATCGGGTTTCCGCATTAGGAACATCCGAAAACCACATCGATTCCAAGTTAACGATAGGTCAAGAATCTGAAGTGAAGACGAAGATTCAGAATGCAAGGGTTATCGTCGTTGACTCTGAGGGTGATTCCAAAATGAGTGTAACGAGATAATGCCTTCGGTTTCGTTCGAACCCGGAACGAACTTGTATGGATTGAATGCTCTGGCGATGAGCATTCTAAGAAATGTATTCTCTAAAGGTAATCGTAGCCTCAAGCCTCATCAACCGGGAATGGCTAAAACAAAGGAGGTGCAGCAAGGTTAGGTGGGTCATCCCCAAGCAGGACAAGGATATTCCCCTGTCTAGATGTCCCTTTATTTCGGCTTAGTGGCAGTAGCGACGGCTATCTACGGGGTTATCTTGTTCGGCACTGTTCAGTAAGGAATGGTTCCGGCCTTGTGTTGCAGGGGGTCGGGAGTGATCCTCGGTACGTTGATCTAGGCCACGTACTGTGACGGGCGGTACCCAGTAGCCCTGCCATTGTATGGAATCCACAATCCAATAAGTGCCAACGGTTTTGATTGTATTACCCACTTTTGTGGCTAGTAGCTGGAATTTAATAATGTAACAATTTCGGCTATTTTCTATTTACTTGAAAACCATAGACCAATTATAATATCACTGAATTTCCTATCAAATGTTTTGGTTAGCGTAAGGTAAAAACTTTTCCATGTTTATGTGTGGGGAGTCTTACGTGGTACCTTTTGTTTTCAAAAGATTTTTAAAATTAAGCAACTTTAACCTGTTACTCATACCAGACCCATGTCTGACCCGGAGTTTATTTTTGTTTTTCATAAACTCTCGGGTACCCAAATTTTTACGGGTAGTCAAGGGATTCAGGTAGCTTTGACGAATTCTGGAGGAGCAATGGAGCAGTAGGCTTCAGCGTTGTAGATACATATAGATCCGCTGTGTTGGTATCTCTGAGTCGTATTGTTTGAGTTATTTTGGGTATTGAGTTGTATCGTGCAGTATTAACTGGACAGGTATTTATAACTGTCTAGTATGTGATCTTTTGACTGTATAACTCTGATTAATGTTGTATATTATGTAAATACTTATGTGATTATTATAATTTATTCGTTCCGCTGTGAGATTCTGATGTTGTTGTTCTTTCTTCTCTATCTTTTCTATTTTCTCACCCCTTTCTTTCTTCAAGACGAAGCGGTTTTCTGGGCATAGAAAGCCGGGTCGTCACAGTTGGTATCAGAGCGCTAGGGTGAGTGAATACCTAGGCTCTTGAGTGATTTCTTTCCTGAGAGAGCGTATTTGTAATTTTAATATATATATTTATTTATTTATTTCTACCTATTGTTGGGTTACCTGTTCAGGTTTTCCAATGAGCTATAAAGGTAGATAGGGTGGTGGTGTGTGAAACACGACTACCAATGGTTGGAGTTTGAATGTTTAAGGTTGGAAGTATAATTGTCGAGACTGTAGACCTAATACCGTCTCGAGTGAGATTTGAGTGGTATAAGGAATTCATTGATCTTTGAAGGAAATCTGTTAAGATTCGGAGTTCATTTTTGAAGTGTAAGTTTGGATGAGCTAGAGTTTGGATCTGTCGGTTGGACAGAAGCAAGTCATGACATCTTGATATATCAAGGTGTAATAGCTGTGTGATGAAACACAGTGACTATGGATGTCTCCGAAGATGTTTTCTTTGGAACAAGTCAAGGAAGTGTGTCTGCTGGGTGTTGTGGCTGTGTTCAGCTGGATGTTTCTGTTTGCTTTGAGGTCCGAGTTTCTCGAAGAGCTTTGGATTAGGAAGGCTTCTGGCTTAGCAGTTTTTCTTGAGGTAACTTCAGAAGCAGCAGAATAGTTCCATTTCTTCGATGGATTGGCCACATAAGTGTAAGCTGATCTGATTGGTAAAGAGACAGCGGTATTTTTGGAATTAGGCTGGATCAATCGCAAAAATGACTTGCGATAGTTTGAGTATTCTCTTGTGAATTTTTTTTCTGGATGTCTTTAGGAAGTCAAAGTTTGGTCAGCATCTGAAGATTGAGTTTGGTGTCAACTGGATTTCCGGGTCTGGTACCGATGGTTCAGCTTAGTAATAGGATGATCTTTGAGTTTTGGGGGAAACAGCTTGGATTTTGGAGGAACTTCTGAGTTTTATTTTTGGATATTTGAACTTTATTTTTGGAATGTGTTGTCCAATCTGTGTTCGACTTTAGCATTTTCATCTATTCAGTCAGAGTGGCACAGTGGAAGCATGATGTAAGCTGTTTTAGTTTGGAAGCAATTGGATGTTGCAGTGTTTGGATTGGAGAGTTCTACAAGAAATTTTCTAGGATCTGAGGTCAGATTGGAGTGCACCTGTTTAATTTTTTATGGATAAGAGAAGTGAGTTCTGTTTTCTGATTTGGAATAGAATTTGTGTTCTGAGTTTTGGTTGATCTTGAAAAATTATTGGTTGGATTACTTTTGGACCAGTTTATTTCTAGGATATCAGCAAGAGTTGAGCTGATCAGTAAGGATGAGGGAAGCCCAGGATCGTCCGAAGGGTTTTATGGATAAGAGACGGACGAATTTGGATTCCGAAGTCAGGAATTTGATTTTGGATAAGTGTGTGGTCTTCAGGATTGGATTGTCAGTTTGGCTAACTGGAATTCGTTATGATTCACATATCTCTGAGGGAGTACGTGTAAGATTTATTTCTGATTGTTGAACCAGCAGTTCGGGAAGTTTTAGTTGTTGATACAAACATGACTGTAGTCTGAGATCCTGTCTTGTTTGTAGATCTAGATGAGTAGAAGTTCTATAGCTTAGTAGTATTGTTTGTTTGGATTCTGTAGAGCGAGTAACCCGGTATTTATACTGGGGGAAACTTGAGAAAATTCTATCTAGAATTCTGTCTAGATAGTTAAATTTGTTTGTTTGGATGAATTGGTTGCTATGGTTGCTAGCTCATGATTGAAATATGCTTGGGTTTTAAAATCTAAATCTTTAACTAGATTATTAAATTACCTTTGTTTTAAATTTCGGGGACGAAATTCTTTTAAGGGGGGAGGAATGTGACATCCCGGAAGTTTGGGCAATATCAATTTAATAATCTACAATAAAAATTAAAATTGATTTAATAATATTTGTTAATAATAATTTGAATTGATTTAATAATCTTCTTTTAAATAAATAATTAACTGGTAATTTATCTTTTAAAGGCTAATTCAAATTGTTTCTATTATAATGTATATATGTATATATTGGTATATATTATAAATAGATAAGTTTTGTTTTTAAATTTAATAAACAGACATGTTTTCTAATTCTAATATTTTTGATAAGTTAGAAATTTAATATTAGGCTATTTAATAAACGACCATATGATTTTGAATTACTCAAGATAAAGTTAATTTGTTTAGAAATAAATTTAGCCTAGAGTTTAAAATTTAAATAAAAAGTTTTGTTTTTTTTTTAAATATAGCTTGATAAATAAGTATTTATATTTTAAAGAGTTCGTTTCTTTTGAAAATTTATTTTTAATTTAATAATGAGTTTTATTTAAACAATGTCAATAATGTACTATATTTTTTTTTACAAATGGATTTTCTATATAAATAGGAACTATTATATATACTTATATTTGGGAGAAACTATGGGTTGAAGATAAAATTGAATCTTTCAAAATTTGTTTATAATAAAATAAATATTATTTATATTTAACATAAGTAAATAACATAATAAGATATCTTTGAACTTAAAAGAGAAAAGAAATAAATAAAATAAGTATTGTAACAAAGATTTACCTAAGTTTGAAATAATAAGAAGTAAATTTAGTATTGATAATTTAAGTTTAAAATAATAAGTGTAATAATAACAAGCACTTGTATTAGAAATAAAACTTAGCACATAAGTAAAATTTATAATTAATAACTAGAATAAACTTAGACAAATGACAAAATGGTAAAAGTAACCAGGCAAGTAAATTATGCATATCCTGTAAAAATATGATCAAGGTAAGAACAAAGTGTAAAAGTAATTGATTATGTAACTTGTAAGTAATGTATACCAGGCTAAGAACAGTAAACATGGCAAAGTAAGGTTAACAAAGCAAGCAAATTAATAAAGTAAAAATAAAATATCTAAACATAGGCAGGTTAGAGAGGAGAAGTAGAAAGCTAACTAAAATATCTATACATAAGAAATGATTAAATTAGCTAAATAGGGAACATTGAGTACATTAACATTTAATGTTTCAGATTTCTCAGCAAACAAGAGTCAATTCGAAAATTTTCAAATCCTTTCAGCGTCCAAAATAAAGAATTCTGCCGGATAAAACAAGATTAAACAGTGCACCAGCATTTGCAAGTCTAGATAGCACCTTCCCCTGTAATCTTTTCTTATATATATATTTGTATCCTCTAGTTCACTTTCATTCATCAAAAATATAAGCAAGCATTATCAATTTACAAACTGAAAATAGTATGCAACTATTTAAGAAAAATCCAGCCTGCAAGCAAATTCAAATCAAAGCTTGTTATATTTATCTTCCACCCAAGCTTTAAGGCAAGCAACCTATATACAAATCTAATCAACAAAGCAACTCAAAGTTTAAAATAAAAGGCATTCAAGTGCAAGGTTTTTAAAAGCTAAAGGATTTCAGTTCAAACTGTTCTTCAAAAGACTGGGTGCTCTGTTTTCATTTCAGGTGAGTAACAATTATTTTTAAAAGCTTAAATATATAAATCTGGATTGTATGATCTATGTATGAAATAGGTGGGTTTGTGTGAATATATGTTAGTGAAATTCTATGCATTTTTGGATGTAAGATGTATACATGTTTGTGAATATCTGCAAGCACCTATATTTCCAGTTCTTAAACTATAGCTTTAGTTTAAAATCCTTTATCTCTGGATCAAATCATTGTTAGAATTTATGTTATAAACAAAAATTGATTGTCTAATCATTTGTTAAAGTTTAAAAATTTATCTGAGTGGGAATAAATTGTGTGTTGCTCTGGAAACTAAAAATAAACAAGAAAGTTAAGTTTTGGATGAAATTCAAACATTCGAATTCATTGATTCAGGGTTATGAACTGAATACTTAACCAAAATAATGATTTTTAAAAATGAACTCACTAATTTTAATAGAAAATTGAATGTGTAGTTCTGTTTTTACTGGGAATTAGTATTTGAGGAGTTGTTGATGTTCTCGAGTATCTGAGAGGTTGTAATTGCCAGAGATGAAAGTAGAACCATCGGTGATGGTGGGAAAATTGGTTGAAGTGGTGGTAGATCACGGTGGTGGTGGTGGTGGCAGTTTTAAGTTGCTAAACCTAGTTTGGGCAGTGCTGTGATGTTTGATTCGTCGCGTGGCCTAGGGGCAATCGAGTTCCTGAAACTCAGGAGGGTAGTAGCTCGGTCATGGACGAAGTGGTGGTCGGTGGTGCTGGGGCTCTGGTGGATGGAGTTTGGAGTGCGGTGGAGTTTCCAGGTTTCGAGAGGAACCTGATTTTTGGTTTCCAGGTGGAGTTTCGAACTCGATTTTGTTTCAGATTACCGTGGTGGTTTTGGGGGTCGGGGTGGAGTCTGGTGGTAGTCAGTGTCGTGGTAGAGCATGTGTGGGTGGCCGGAGGTGACTAGGGCCACGGTGCACGTGCACCGTGCCCAGTGAAGTACTGAAGCTTTTGGGGTGGTGCAGGGTTTAGGCCTCGCGGCGTACTCGAGTTTTTCGTGCCTGAGACTCGAAGCAAGGGCAATATTGACCCGAAGTATTCTTGTTTTGATCTCAGGTAGGATATATTTGCTACAGGTAGCATAAAACTGCCTGCAGTTTTTAAATTTAACTAAATTTAAAAGAAAATTAAATTGCAAGCTAATTATAACCAAAAGTTAAATTAGTGTGATGTTGGATGCAAGTGAAGTTAAATCCAGATTGAAGTTTCCATTCAAATTTTGTATTTTTTGAATTCATTTTTGAAATGAACTAAACGTTACAAGGTTGAAGTTGGGTTCAGATTTAAAACCTGACAAAACTAAAACCTGAAATATATGATTTAAACAATGTTTTAAATCCTATAGTGAGATTCAGTTTTGAATAACTATTTAATCTTAAGGTTTTAAAAATAGATTTGGATTTGAAAAATCAAGTTTTTAAATCAAGTTGTTGAAGGAAAGTTTAAATCAAAGTTTTTAAATGAAAGGTAAATCAGTTTTTAAATATGAATGTCTTTGGAAATTTAAATTTAAATTAAGATTCAAGCAGTTGAATTTAAAGGCCTTTCCTATATAAGTCCATATATTATTAGTTAATGTTATTTATAGGATTCTAAATTGAATTAAAATTTGGTAAATGTTTGAATGATAATCATTTTGAATCTTAAATTCAAAATGAAATTTTGAATTTAAATTTGAAATGTAATGTTCTAATATACTTTAATAGTAATAAAATCATTTATAAAGAAATGGATTATCTTATAGATAATTAAGACATTGAGATGATTTAATTGGTAAGCTAATTAAAGTGACTTATTTATTTAATTTGAAATTAATGATTTAGAGTTATAAATTAATTGAGGAAGTAATTAAAGAAATGTTATTAATTAATGAAGATAACTAACTAAAGATTATTAATTAATTAATGTATGTCATTAATTAATATAATTAATCAGATTAATTAGATAATCTATTATTAATTGTTAAATGAAATTACCTGATAAAAGTAATTAAGAGATTAATTACTTATTGTAATTAATTTTGATTTAAATGATTTATTTAAGTTAATTAATTTAGTTTAATTAATTTAAGAAACCATTTGATGATTTGATTTGTATAATCACTTAGTGTATTCAATGGAGCATAATTACTTGAGGAGGTAATTAATGTTAATTACTGAATGTAATTAGTGAAAATAATATGTTAATAAAGTAATTGGGATAATTACTTTTGTAATTAATCAAGGGATTAATTAAATGGAGATAATTAATTATGGGATAATTAATTTGGCAATAAGTAATTAAGAGTAGTTAATTACTGGTTGATACTAATCGAGGTGATTAATTATTGTGTTTAATTAAGGATTAATCACTTAATGTAATTAAATAAAATAAAGTAATTTAAATTTGAATTAGAGATCATTTAATTGATGTAATTAATAATGAAATTAAGAATATTTTAACTGAGAAATAATTAATAATGTGGTGATTAATTAAGGATAATGTAATTAATTGTATTTATTTATAAATAAAGTAATTAAATGTTAATTACTATAAATGATTTAGGATAATTAATTTGTAGAGTTAATTAAAGACTAATTACTTACTGTAATTAGAAGGTGATTAATCGAAGAAGTTAATCAAGATAAATATCTAGAGATTAATTAATTAATTTGATTTAAAATTAATTTATAGTTGTATAAGCAAGATTTATAGATAAAGTAATTAATTTAATTTACTTTAAATTAATTAGGGATAGACGTAGTTAATTTAATTCATTTTAAATAAATTATAGATTGTGATGTATAAATCATTGCTTATGGATGAATGATATTAACATTTCATTGATTGATTCTCATCTCAGATATGATATGAGTAATATCTATGTGATATGGATGCTTGGTTTAGAGTATGATAATATTTAATTATCTGTTTTAATGATAATATGAATTATCTGTTTATGATGACGTGATTATCTATTGTGATATTATGAATTTTCCATCTGTGTGTATATTGATGATGTTGAGTTAAACTGTTAAGACTAAATAGACAACTTGGCATTAAAAGACACGTTTTGGTTTTCGATGAGACCGGGATCGGGTTTCCGCATTAGGAACATCCGAAAACCACATCGATTCCAAATTAATGATAGGTCGAGAATCTGAAGTGAAGATGAAGATTCAGAATGCAAGGGTTATCGTCGTTGACTCTGAGGGTGATTCCAAAATGAGTGTAACGAGATAATGCCTTCGGTTTCGTTCGAACCTGGAACGAACTTGTATGGATTGAATGCTTTCAACACATCGTCAGGTGGGCGATGAGCATTCTAAGAAATGTATTCTCTAAAGGTAATCGTAGGCTCAAGCCTCATCAACCGGGAATGGCTAAAACAGGGGAGGTGCATCAAGGTTTGGTGGGTCATGCCCAAGCAGGGCAAGGATATTCCCCTGTCTAGATGTCCCTTTATTTCGGCTTAGTGGCAGTAGCGACGACTATCTGCGGGGTTATCTTGTTCGGGACTGTTCAGTAAGGAATGGTTCCGGCCTTGTGTTGCATGGGGTCGGGAGTGATCCTCGGTACGTTGATCTAGGCCACGTACTGTGACGGGCGGTACCCCAGTAGCCCTGCCATTGTATGGAATCCACAATCCAATAAGTGCTAACGGTTTTGATTGTATTACCCACTTTTGTGGCTAGTCGCTGGAATTTAATAATGTAACAATTTCGGCTATTTTCTATTTACTTGAAAACCCTAGACCTATTATAATATCACTGAATTTCCTATCAAATGTTTTGGTTAGCGTAAGGTAAAAACTTTTCCATGTTTATGTGTAGGGAGTCTTACGTGGTGCCTTTTATTTTCAAAAGATTTTTAAAATTAAGCAACTTTAACCTGTTACTCATACCAGACCCATGTCTGACCCGGAGTTTATTTTTGTTTTTCATAAACTCTCGGGTACCCAAAATTTTACGGGTAGTCAAGGGATTCAGGTAGCTTTGACGAATTCTGGAGGAGCAATGGAGCAGGAGGCTTCAGCGTTTTAGATACATATAGATCCACTGTGTTGGTATCTCTGAGTCGTATTGTTTGACTTATTTTGGGTATTGAGTTGTATCGTGCTGTATTAACTAGACAGGTGTTTATAACTGTCTAGTATGTGATCTTTTGACTGTATAACTCTGATTAATGTTGTATATTATGTAAATACTTATGTGATTATTATAATTTATTCGTTCCGCTGTGAGATTCTGATGTTGTTGTTCTTTCTTCTCTATTTTTCTATTTTCTCACCCCTTTCTTTCTTCAAGACGAAGCGGTTTTCTGGGCATAGAAAGCCGGGTCGTCACACTTAAATTAATACTATTACATTTTATTCCAATTACACTCCTATCATTAAACCACAATTTTTTTATTTCTTCCTACCTTAAATCACAAAACCTTATTTAATTAACTATTTTAATTATCGAAAATTATGGGTGGTTACACTCTCCCTCACTCATACTTTTCGTCCCCAAAAGGAAAAGAAGGGAAAAGAAGGAATTAAGCAATTAATATATCTTAGTCAAACTATTAAATTTATAAACAATTAATAATTAAATAATTTAATCAGAATATATTAATTTATAACAATTAAATCTTTTTATATTCAAGTTAATAAAAGTTTGAAACCATTTCACAAAAAAAATTAAGTCCAAAATTCACTAAAATTTTCGGTAGAGGATCCTTTGTACGGAGAGGTCTGGAAGAAATATTAATGTCGATAATAACAATATATATCATATTTTTCAAAATAAAATACCCCATACCACGGGAAAACAATATAGTATTGCTAGAAAACTGTAATCCGAGAATGTACCAATTTGTCGGGAAAACATCGCTTATTTTATAAAACCAAAAGCAGTAGTAATTGCTCCCACAAACCATTATTTCAGTTATATAATCTAAAATAAGTTAGCAATTATATAAAGAGAAATATTTACTTTGCTTCAATCGATAACAAACGAAAAACCACAACATAGCAATAATAATTTGCAAACAAACAGTACAACGTCATTTCAACCAAGGAATCAATCATCCACCATGTCACTATGAAGTAAACTTCTAATCATATAAAATGATAAATAAACTATGAAGTAAACCTTACACTCCATATTCGTAGATAAAACTTATAGATTATTTATACATCTTTATACAAAATAGAAGTATCCTTTCCCAACCAATCCATAGGCCCATACAAACAAAGAATCCAACACATTTTTAAGTTTACTCTATCTATCCATTTCACATCATTTATTGTCCATATTTCCAACACAATGATTTTCTTTAATCCACGTTCATTACTTACAAAAAATTTCGTAACGATCCAGTATTTCAAACCATTCACATCCGCCTATGTAAGACTTGAATTGATCAAAATATCAGAATGTTAATTTATATTTGCCAAAACTTAGGATATGTAGTAAAAAAATCAATCACAGAATCATAGACATAGAGTATTACAATAATAAGCAGCGAAATAGATAGATGGTAGTTCATGAAGCTAAACAAAATACAACAAAATCTCAAATACAAATGAATCTCTAATACATAAGCAACTAATGAATCTGAACATAAATGACTGAAATAAACTGAAATAACTGAAAGCTGGATAGATAGATCTTCAAACAAAGCTCTAATCTTCAAAGGCGAGTCTCAAATGTTGTGACACTTAGTCCGATCCGAGCATAAAACAAAACACAACACACTCGAGTAAGGATTAACATTCCTATATTAGTAAATTTAACTCAAATGGATTGTCAACTGAAATATAAGTAACTAAAAGGATGTTTGGGATACCCATCCTATAAGGATCCATGGAACTATCTACTACGTAGTACAATATGCTATTATAATACGTCTATAGTAACGTAAAGTATTAAAATAGCGTTAAGGCGTTACCAATATCCCCCCTAACACATTTTATATAATGTCGTTGTCTATACAGATACTGTAAACTCCACCCATAGGTGGGCTATTAGGGAGCACTCCATAGGTACGACACAAACCAAACTCATAGAAGGTGTGATAAGACATGTGACAGGGTACTTGAGGCAATGCCATGGTAGAAATACCATTTGCACTCTCGGACTGGTGGTAACGCATAGCAGCTACTACCGCCCATCTCGTGACACACTCCCAAATCAAAGGTGCACCCAAGAAAATCACAAAAGCAATAGAATGATATTGAAGAAATGTGCCCGATAGAAGGAATAACCTCACATGGCACGGTATAGCACTTGTTTTAGCCACATCAGGCTGACTCACGGGAGTCAAGGCTGCGCTAAAACCTTTAATTAAATCGTCGCCAAACCATTATACTTCGTTCTGGAATCTCCGCCACGTGCACAGTTATTAAATTGATTTTCGGTATTGGTAGAGAGTATGACAATATCCAATCCCAGTCTCTTTAACAAACAAATGCTTATTTCACACCGTGGTCATTTCATTTCAAGTAGTTCATACTTCATATCAAAATATCATATTCATTTCAAAACCATATTAATTCGATATCATTATGCACTCTAAATAATATTCATTTCCAAAATCGTAACCTTTCAAAATTATAACACTTTGAAATCATAACACTTTTGAAGTCATAACCCTTCCAACTTAAACAGCTTAGATATTGAAAATAGTATATATATTAAAATAGTTATAAATTAAAATAGTTTATATATTAAAATAATTTATATGTTAAAATGGTTTATATTTATTTAAAGAGATTATACTGTAACAATTTCCAAATTAGAATCGTTTCATCCAATTCGACAAATCAATTCAAATCAACTTAAATTCCAAAATTCAATTGAAATCCATCCCAGTTCAACACTTTCAATTTAAAAGGTTAAAGATTCAATTCAAATCTCAATAACCCATTTCCATTTTTATCGATTTCAAATTCATGTTTGAACTACCATTTCAATTCCAATAAGATTCAAAGTTTAGATATTCAAACATTTTCAATATAAGTTTCATTTATTTTTCAACATTTAACTTTAATTTTATTCAAATTGAAAATTATTCACTTAATCATTTTAACAACAAATAAATAAATCTCAATTTATAATTTTAAATCAAAATTAAATACACGGTTTCAATTTTATTTAAAATTGAGCATATTTATTTTTATATTAAGCTATCAATCATATCTTTCAAAATTTCAAAATCAATAAAATTCAAATCAATTCTTATTTAAATTCAATTATTAACAAATTTAAATTCGAAGTCAACATTAATATATCTTCCCGACCTTTATAAAAAAAATTATTTTTTAAAATATTAATACAAATTTAAATAAATATTTAACATATTATAAACTAATTGAAATAAATTTGGTTAAATTAAATCTTATTATTAAATGTATTTTGTACTATATCTTATTTTATATATTTTTAGAATAATAAAATTATAAGAAAAATCATAAAATTTATATATCCCAAAAAAAGTTTATAAATTAAAATTTCCAAAACATATTATTTTAAAAAATCTACATTTTATACATAATAAAAATAGCATTTATATATTATATTCTAAAAATCAATATTCATTAAAACCCATATGTTTCCTTTCAAACATCGGAAATCATTTTTCAAAATTTAGCCCAACGGTGTCCGTATATAATTTTCTATCCTATGGTCAAGTGATACAGATATTTATCATTTCAATCCGCAAATTTAATATTTACGGGTATATATCATTTACCCCTGCAATCCCAAAATTCAAAATCAATGAAAATAGCTTGATATTATCATTTCAACCCATAACGATTTTCCTTTAATCTAAAAGATTGTTTGGGTATGTATAATTTCAAGCCGTATGGAATTCTAAACTACTATGGGACTTGCAGAGTGAAAACAAAAATGATAAAATATAACATATCAACAACAGACATATATCATCAATTACAAATTTAAATATTATATATACAGTAGTTTTAGTGTCGTACGCTACGGGTAAACAACTACAGATTATAGCATATCATATTTAACAATTGAATAACTTAACAATTCAAATTTAATAGCATATTTCAATCGTTATTTCATATGAATTAAATTTACTAAACATAAGAATGTTAATCATGAGTGATTGCTTACCTTTTAAGACCAGAGGAATAAAAAGAACAAGATGCGATGAACACGGACAAGCACGGACATGATGAACACAAACTCGACAAAAAAAGTAAGGCAAAACGGACTTGAATTGATGAAACTATATATATATATAGCCAAGTGATACAGATATTTATCATTTCAATCCGCAAATTTAATATTTACGTGTATATATCATTTCAACCCGCAATCCCAAAATTCAAAATCAATGAAAATAGCTTGAGTTTATCATTTCAACCCATAACGATTTTCCTTTAATCTAAAAGATCATTTGGGTATGTATCATTTCAAGCCGTATGGAATTCTAAACTACTATGGGACTTGCAGAGTGAAAACAAATATGACAAAATATAACATATCAACAACAAACATATATCATCAATTACAAATTTAGATATTATATATACAACAGTTTTAGTGTCATACGTTACAGGTAAACAACTACAGATTATAGCATATCATATTTAACAATTGAATAACTTAACAATTCAACTTTAATAGCATATTTCAATCGTCATTTCATATGAATTAAATTTATTAAATATAAGAATGTTAATCATGAGTGATTTCTTACCTTTTAAGACCAGAGAAATAACAAGAACAAGATGCGATGAACACGGCCAAGCACGGACATGATGTACATGAATTCGACAAAAAAAGCAAGGCAGAACGGACTTGAATCGATGAAACTATATATATATATATATATATATATATATATATATATATATATATATAACATATCGATATTTGTATTAAAAAAATCAAGTAAAATCTTTATACAGTATATATACACATATATATACACAACAATTATATACGTGTGACGACCCGCAAATCCTTCCCTTTGAAACAAAAATAAACCACACATGTCCGATCCAAAATGCAGAGACTGATGGAAAGTCAACAGAAAGAAAAGAAGATAGAAGAAGAGAAGAGAAGAGAGGAAAGAGAGAA